>OW285187.1:17360428-19860428 GCA_935421135.1 Bugulina stolonifera
TAAAGTGAACGAACTGATAGACCCTGGTAATTATCAAACCTTGATCTAGATACCATCTAGCCAGATCGGTGAGTAGTGTGATTCGCTCGCCAAAAAGACTCCCCACGAGCATTCGCTGAGGTCTCTTCAAGAATCCGTTCTGTTTGGCAAAAACGCGCATGTGTTCGCTAAGGTGTTCTTTTCCCACATTTATATTCTTGAAAATAGGTGCCATCTCAGAGAACTTCGCTTTTAGCTCTTCGGGTACGGAAATGTCACACTCCACTAAACCGTAGTACTCTCCACTACGAATGTTGTTGATTATTTTATCGAGGTTGACACAACCCCTCTCTGGATAGAGAGAAGAAAAGAAGACGGAGAGAAATGTCCTAACCTCTTCATCCGAACGAACTCGCACTCCCCACTCACACTCTCGAGTGGTTATGAGCTTATAGCCTAGAGCCTTGATGTAATCTTCTTTCCTCGCAGTGTCCACCCGGAGCTCTTCATTCGTCATGTTTCTGACACCTTTTCTATTCCCTCCTAGCTCGCACTCGTGTCCATGCCAGTAGCAACCGTGGAATTGGTACACAGTCCGACTCTGTTCGCTATAACCATCCACCGGTAGGTTGTGACAGCCTATCCTCATTTCTCCTCCATTCTGTTGGTGAAGGATGACCTCTCCTCTCTTCCACGATTGGAACTCTAACCATCCATGCGCCACTTTGCTGAACTTTTTAACGGGTTCCAGAGCAAAGCCTCGGCTCTCTAGCCTCCGCCTGGGATAACCCGTAGGCATATTCCCCATCATGCAGTATAGGTAGAGAGCGTTGGCATCGACTCCCAGAATGGACCTACAGGGTTTTGCGGATGTGCCATAAATCTTCTCTTGAATAGAGGTCACTCCAACTTCATGATGTCTGTGAAAGATGATGCTTGGCCCTCCCACGAGGTTATCACGGAGAGTGTGGTACAGACTTTTGCTCTCCTCATCGAACAGACATATGGGTTGTGAGTTGCAAAGTTCACCTCGGAGAGACATTAACCTATGCAGCGGGAGAGCGCCTCCATAAACAACCATCTGATAGCCAAGCCTGGAAGCGAGATTGCGGATTTCAACATATCAATACCCTTTTGTCGATAGATAGAGCTCTGACGTGCAATGGCCTCGATGAATGGGGCCACATCGAGGTTGTTGTACCAGATGAGGAAATCCCTGAACGTTTCCCTGTTCTCTCTTTCCCACACGAGCTGACAGTGGTGATAATCTTGCTCGCTCAATTCTTGCTGAGTCAGCGAGTTGAAAAAACTCTCTCGGGGAGGGAGTCCGTGATGATCCAACCTTCTCAGGGAATCTACCCAGTCGTAAGGAAAGAATCCCTTACTCTCTGACACGCCAAATGCCTTCAAGTATTTAGAGTAGTTGAAGCCTGGTGCGATAAAGTTGCATATGTCAAGGAATCTAAAACGTCTACTCTCCACGCAGGACATACTGTTAACACGCTTAACGATGAAAACAAAATCTTCTCCTTCCTCCTCTTGTAGAGAGCGAAGTAAAGGTCCCTTTAGTATATTTAGGTCATACTTTTGCGAGTTGAAGCCGACCACCGGAACGCTGGAGATGTGCTGTTCTAATTCTCTTTCTAATCCGGAGAGACCGGACTTCACCCTGTAAGTCGAGACGTTAGAGAACTTGTCGTCAGCAAAGGCCTCTTCTCTATCCGCCCGATCCGCGAGGAAGGTAGAGAGTCGCTCGCGTACATCCTGGAATCTTTCTCCGAACAAATCTCCTGCCACGTCAGCAATCTTTGCTATGTATTGGACGAATTGACGAATGCACTTCGTCCCATCCTTGCTGTCGACGCTCCTCACAAAACACTTGGCCCGCTCAAACCCCGGGACGTTAGAACACGCGGATATGCTCAGTAGCTCGTGTCTTGCACTAAAAGTCATCGTGGTGGTGTTAGTTGGTAGGTTGTCTTTTGGCATGAAGCATTCGATATTATAGGTGATATAGTAGGGGTAGTATAAGAGCTCGGGGTTCACCACCTCTATTCCCGCCACTCGCTTGAGTTTTGTGAATATGGTTGGCGGGGGTTCAAACGTTCCACCAGGGAAAACGAACACCGATGCCTCTTCTGGCGAGCACTTGTGTCGTCGTAGGCTGGACAAGCGTGTAAACGCGCTATCGCACAGCTTGCAGGTGAAACATCTGGCAAACGAATCAACATTCTTTATCCAGCTGAAGTGTTTTTCGTACATGTTGACGAAGAGTTTATGGGCTTTGTTTCGTGCCCCGGATGACCAAACTATCGGAGCTACCTCTTCATCAGTTAGACAGAAGACTATTATAGATACGTCAAAATGATCTTCCAAGGCCAGTAGATCACTCGCGCCCACCCCGGGAAAGTCTGACAAAGTTGATGAGGGTGGGGAAGAAGATTTAGTTTGTCTCATGTATTGTTTAAACAAGCGATGTGTTGTGGTGCAAGAGGGGCGACGGCAACGACATCCCTTCTTTTGGTCGCAGTTACAGTCATACATCATGGCCAAGCATCTAAAGAAACACAAGTTGTCTGAGTAGGGACGCGCACCTCCTCTAGCCCAAAAGTCTACGTCTAGTGCTATCACGTGTCGGTTGTTAAGTATGTAGTCTGGGAGTTTGCTCACTACACCACCCACCTTGCCAATCTCTAGGAGTTTATAGATGTAGAATGTCAGATTCGCAATGTGACGTAAAGCCCAAGCGGTATTCGGTCTCCTTTGTGCTGACCTCTCTCTCAAGTCGAGCTCCTGCACAGATTCGCAAAACTCTCTCATCTCATTCTCTGTTCTGATCAGTCTTGGTTTGGGGAAGAATGCGGCATTGTTGCTCGATGAGTGAAAGTAGCGCAACTCTCCACTGGTCTTATGCTCGAGGATGACTCCAGCGCTACAGTTAATCTTCACAGTACAAGGCACTCTCTTCCACATTGCTCTCAACTTAGTCCACACCTCTTCGTCTCCTTCGTCTTCACCTTCCCCTCTCCACACTCGAACGTTGAGAATATCTTCCACAGGACGAGAGTGTATTGCGGACCTGATGGAGCTCCAATAGCGGGCTAGTAGCACCCCCATCTCATCCCCCTCTTCAGCTGTTGGCGGTTTAGACCAGAAAACATCATCAAACTTCTCTGCACCTCCCTCATCTTTTTCCACCTTACCCTCGCTATGAAATCGCCTCATGTGATGACCTAGCTTTCTCCTCCCATCAAAACATCCGCCACAAACGGGACACTTGTGCGGGTGAGCCTGTGCATGCATTCTCTTCGTGTGCCTGTCTAGAGAAAACGCTGTTCTGAGAACCAGACCGCATAGTTGACAGGTGTGCTCGACCTGACGAGAGGTCTCTCCCCCTATAAAAAAAAATACAAAATGGTAGGGTGTAAGTTATTATTCTTTTACTTCACACTACATAAACAATAAACAATCCACAATTGCTACCAAATACCTCATTTAGCACTAACCTTCTTTTTCACTTGTTGACATCTCTGCTGATCATGTGCTGGCTAGAAGGTAGGTGTCTCTGTTTAGTCTCCCTATAAAAATATATAGTAGTAGGGTGTGAGTTATTTTTTAGCTTGATAGCATTTTATACAATAAACACTTCACAATTGCTGCCAATTACTCCATTTAACACTAACCTTATGTTCTACTTGTTGACATCTCTGATCAGGCACTGACTAGTAGGTAGCTGTCTCTGTTTACTCTCACTCTGTTGACTAGAGGCTGATTGTTCATACTGCTAGAGTGAGAAACTCATACCTTAAATAGTAGTATTCAGTGGGCGGAGTCTAACCATTTCCCCACCCTTGGCAATACCACCCCGATGTGAATCCGAAGCCTCCCGATGTGAATCCGAATCCTCCCGATGCACCCCGATGTGAATCCGAAGCCTCCCGATGTGAATCCGAAGCCTCCCGATGCACCCCGATGTGAATCCGAAGCCTCCCGATGCACCCCGATGTGAATCCGAAGCCTCCCGATGCATCCCGATGTGAATCCGAAGCTTCCCGATGCATCCCGATGTGAATCCGAAGCTTCCCGATGCATCCCGATGTGATTCCGAAGCTTCCCGATGCATCCCGATGTGAATCCGAAGCTTCCCGATGCATCCCGATGTGATTCCGAAGCTTCCCGATGCATCCCGATGTGATTCCGAAGCTTCCCGATGCATCCCGAAGCTTCCCGATGCATCCCGATGTGTCCCGATGTGTCAATTCACATCGGGGTGCATCAGGATGCATCGGGAGGCTTTGGAATCACATCGGGATGCATCGGGAAGCTTCGGATTCACATCGGGATGCATCGGGAAGCTTCGGAATCACATCGGGATGCATCGGGAAGCTTCGGATTCACATCGGGATGCATCGGGAAGCTTCGGAATCACATCGGGATGCATCGGGAGGCTTCGGATTCACATCGGGATGCATCGGGAAGCTTCGGAATCACATCGGGATGCATCGGGAGGCTTCGGATTCACATCGGGGTGCATCGGGAGGCTTCGGATTCACATCGGGATGCATCGGGAGGCTTCGGATTCACATCGGGATGCATCGGGAGGCTTCGGATTCACATCGGGAGGCTTCGGATTCACATCGGGGTGCATCGGGAGGCTTCGGATTCACATCGGGGTGCATCGGGTCACATTGGGATTGGATAAAAAAAAGGGAGGAGTCAAGAAATGAGCAGTTGTATAAAGGGAGAGTGGGATCACAGTCTCAGCATTCAAAGTTCAGCACATCACTACTGTACAGCTACACTACTACAATAGTACATTATCGATGGATACTGACAACATAGTCCAAAACCAAGAAGAGTTATTTGCGGGCTTAACGGACTCACAAATGGATGGAATTATTGAAGAAGAAGAGTGCAGTCAGAAGAGGAAAGAAGAGGTGGATGCATTAAAAGAGGCACGGAAGAAGGGGAAAATAATAGGAGTGGGGAGTCTTGCCCAAAAGGATCTTTCTAACATGGCGGACTCTCCGTCCTCCCCGGAGCGGGCCTCGGATAGGGGCGAGACCACAACAACTAAGAAGAGGAAGAACCCAAAAGGAGATGAAATCTGTGCTAAGAAAAAGAAGAAACCCCAGGTGATTGTAATATCAGATGATGATGATGATGATGGCCACGGAGCCGATACGGCTACGGAAGAAATGGATGGTGGTGAGACGACGAAGGGAAAAAAAGCTACCAAGTCCTCTTGCAAGGGGAAGAAAAAGAGCGGGGGACTAAGCCTGGAGAAAGCTCGTGCAGTGGCGGCAACCCTAATGTAAGTAGCCCTATTCGTATATCTATAAATTACCGTACTATCTTTCTCCCGTTTAACCACTTTGTCGGATCTATATACACCACTTTCGTTATTGTAGGAGCATGGGAGCGGAGAAGAGGAGCTCTCTGCAGACAACGGTGAAGCTGTCAGAGCTAGAGCCAGGAACTGTGCTAGAAGTGAGTGGAGGTTCGGTGGTTGAAACGGCATTCGGAAAAGCATTCTTAGCCAGGGCAAGCTATGTGGATGACAAGGGGATGAGACATTGCATCAGCTTTCACACCAACATTCGCCACGCCATGCCCAAGCTAGCGGATGTCAAAGAAGAGGAGCTAAAGGACCTTACCCTTCCACCTAGGATCATGGTGTACTTGGGACAGCAGGAGACCGCTAAAGGACAAAACACATTCAACCGTATCGAGAGCGTGTGCTCCCTGCCAGGAGCAGCCATGAAAAAGCTGGCCGGTGACTTGAGAAAGAAGACCTTGGCCCAGTTGGAAGAATTTTTTCGAGTGCAAACGCTATCTTCATTCCCCGTTGGTTCTGTGCTGGTGGTGACCGCGCTCCGACCCACATACGTCCCAAGATGCGGTGATGGTGATAATGCGAGCAACTCCATTGCCACCTACGAGTGTCGGATTGGAAACGAAGAAAAAAAGGGAGAGGTCTTCCTTCCGGGACGTCTGGCAGTTTCGATGAAAGACCTCCTTCCCTCCGTGATGGTGTACAAGGGACAGAAGACTTCCAAGAGCGGGAGAACATTCTACGATTGTGCCATTCTAGACTCCATCCTCGGCGAGCGTCTCCTCCCCGCCACTGCACAGTTTTGAGGCAAAAACTTTTGTCATTCACACTCATTCGTGTCTACTTATCAATTGATTTTATATTATTACTCTCAAACTCGTGTATCGTTAGCCTTACTCATATTCTTCATAGTCGTATATCGGTTTTTATCGATTGATTTTATATTATTACTCTCAAACGTATTGAAAATTAAAACAAACTCGTGTATCATTACCCTTACTCATATTTTTCATAGTCGTGTATCAAGTTTTTTATCACTTAATTTTATATTATTACTCTCAAACGTATTGAAAATTAAAACAAACTCGTGTATCATTACCCTAACTCATATTTTTCATGGTCGTATATCATCTATTCTAGAATACATCACACACCATTACTCTAACCCGTATTTTCCTTCGCTTCACCCTACTCCAGCCGACGGTCCGCCCGCGAGGGCCGCGACGGGTCGTTGGGGCGGGAGGGCGGGGGAGGGGCGGGGGATGGGCGGGGGGAGGGCGGCGTGGGGCCACGGCTGGACTCGCAAACGAGAACCGCCGCGAGGCGGAGGGCGAGGCGGAGGGGAGGGGTGGGGAGGGGTGGGGAGGGGCGGGGACAGGTGGAGGGAGGACGGGTGGGGTTCGCGGGGCGGGGGGGGGGGGCGCACGCGTACGCGCGTCCCCTCGCCCGAGCCGTGGGACGGGACGGGGACGGGGCGAGGAGTTTGCTCTTTAGACTGGGTTCTACGGAACAGCCGATGAGGTTTTTGAAGCCCCACCCGCGATCGGGGGGTAGGTTCTAGGGCTTTGCACATAGAGTGAGGTTTAGGGAAGGGGAGGGGGCGAGAGGACGGGTGGGGTGGTCGTCCGCCCGGGGAGTTTTTGGATCTAGGGCTAATAAGACGCGGAAATGACCGGGTGTCTGTGCAGATCTGCACTGACTATACTACTTACATGTATTATAGCAACAAAAAGTGTAAGTGACATATGTATCCATCACCATACAATCTATGATGTAGTGAGTAGCACTATATCAATAGCAGCGAGTAGTAAATCGAGATTGTGCTTACCATTGAGTTGCTGGTGACACCACTCAGTCATACCAACTTCCGGATCGTTCTCTATCATATTAGCAATTGATTGCTTTAGTAGAGCTTTACTCACCTGCAGTACATATGTATAATGTAATGCTATTAATAGTAATGGTTCTACATTGTTTATCACAACATTATAGGTCTTTCCCATCCACGTGAAAGTTCAGGGTCAATAGCAAAAATTTGGATAATTACGGGACAGTAAAAAATTGATTAAAATCGCCCCCATCTAGGAATGATTGATTGTCAATTCTCAGTCATTTTTATGAGTTCCCAAAGAATTCTGGAGCATTGTGCCGTATTACAACATTCACAACAACAATAAACATGAGCCCATTTATGACTAGTATACTTTATGCAATCATTGTGCTACGTACTATGTACATTGTGGTAGCCATAGCTGGTCACCTAGCTAAAAGCTGCGGTCTAAACAGTGAACACTGCTAACCAAAGCCTGAGCTACAATCATGTACAATAACCTCACATTGCAAGTTACTGGTTTGTGATCGTAATGCTGATTGTAGAAACCAAACCAACTACCTGTGCAGTATGGAAGAGGGTTTATATACATGTGCATGTAGTATCTAGTGCAGGGATGCCCAAACTTTTTGGTGGAAAGGGACAAGTTGTAAAAGTGTGCAAGACCGAGGAACACTTACTTTTGCTACACTATTTATTGCAATAATTGAACAAGCAATTTGATTATGATGTAAAATGAGCTATTTTATATGGTTATAACACGCTCATCTTTGACCAAAGCAAAACAGAACCAGTTCTTCACTCCTGGAGTATATGAGAACCAAATAAGATTACAAGAAAAAGTGCCAGTAAAAATTATATGAAGACTGTAATGAATATTCTATGCATGCTACATCGCATTTACAATATTGTAAAGGTAATTTTTAGCGGGTGACAAGGAATTGTCCTTTCTCTTGAATCATCCTCATAAAGTCTGTCTTTTTTAGAGGTGGTTATAGTTAGTAGCCGTTGGATATGGTCATTAGTCAGTCATGTTCGACGTTTGCTTTTGACACAGTTCAAGTGACTGAAAAACCTCTCACACAAGTATGTGCTACCAAAGAGTATCATCAGTTTGACAGCATTTTTTAGATAAGTTGGGATAGCTCTGGTGTACTGAATTCTTGGATCAAAATGCTAATGTTGCTGTTCTGTCAAGTTTATGAAATCTTGATCTGTCAACTAATAAGTCACAAAGTTCTAGCTCTAGAGCTGCAGTAGTCATGTCTGTTGTGAAATCTGGTAGCTGTGCTTTCCACCTTAGTCTGTCATCAGTTATTGCCACTGTGATTAGGTCAATCGGGCCATCAATTTTTCTGCAGATTTTAAATTTTTTACAAAAATCTACTTTTATGTCAGCTATAATTTTCCAAGATTTCCAAATATGGCAATTTTTTAACAATGCTACATTGTATATATTTTTGACTCCAGCTTGAGCAATGCAATTGCTTTCACTACTCAGCCACAAAAAGCCATCTTTGCATGTAAAATTTGAGAAGTGATGAAGGGACACCAAAATCTAATGCTAAGGGACACATTTGGGCAACTCTGATCTAGTGCTATGATACATGATATACATATACATGTAATGTATGTATTTAAGCCTCCATACCTTTCTACTATTGGGCGTAGTTGGAAAACTGTCAAAGAAGATAATTCTTGCTGCGTTACTAGTTTCATCGAGCTACAAAAGAGAGTATAGATTTCTACCGGCAGCTGAAGTACATAATTGTGGACCTGTAAATAGAATGTATAAAATACAATTGTACATACATGTACATTGTACATACATGTACATTGTATATACATGTACATTGTACATACATGTACATTGTACATACATGTACATTGTACATACATGTACATTGTACATACATGTACATTGTACATACATGTACATTGTACATACATGTACATTGTATATACATGTACATTGTATATACATATACATTGTACATACATGTACATTGTACATACATGTACATTGTATATACATGTACATTGTATATACATATACATTGTACATACATGTACATTGTATATACATGTATAAAGCATTGGAAGTAGTACAGTTCCAGGTGAACAGTAAATAATCATAGGTGGACAATAAGTATTTATGGTTACTGTATCATACAATTATCAGTAAATAAGCACATCATTGTTGGTTTGATAAGACAATTGCTGGGTCAGGGTGGACTGGCTCTTGGCGAATTTGTCTTTATTGGTAGACAGTGGGAAGAGATTAGATATTATAAGATTGGGGGTAAGCTACTAACCCCATTGTTATTACAGTGAGTGAATAACTCTTGTTCTGAAGGCTTATCTGCCCCTGACTTTAGCCTGTAATGTAATATACCAAAGTTTGTAATATTGTTTAGATACATAAAAATACAGCTCATTACAATGCAGTGCAGTACAATACAATGTATATTTAGCAGATGGACGTACATGCATGTAGACATTTAGAAGAATGTGCATAAATAGCAATACAAGATGATGTATATCATCTAATTATTTATAACAGAACTATTACATGAAACATGGCGTAATAATATGTGATATGACTGTATAAGACAACACAAAGGGATTTAAGGAACAGAGACTACAGATCAATATTCTGTTCCAATTGCTGGTCTTAATAAAAAGCAGACTATACATGTATTTTCAGTGGAAAAATTACAACAAAGGGTCATTCTGGAGAGTATACTGCATGTCAGTCCTTCAAATGAGACATACAAGGAACATTTGGGAAGACTATGCTGTCATAGAAGGTGAAATATGTTTCTTATATTATTTCAAGTAAAGTTCCACCTTTTGCAGGTAGCTTTAAAACTAAAAATTCACTATTTTCCCACTGTTTCACCACAGAATTATACCAATATTTCAGTAAACTTGTTTGTTACAATGCAAAGCACTATAATTTGTGCAACAAAAAGTGACCAAATGAATTAATAAAAAAGAAATTATCAAGTAAAGTTTTTTTAGATGGTGTTTTATGGCTACTAAAAAAAAGAAATGAAGAACTTTTACTATTGTACCATTTCTGTATGCACTATTATACAGATGCACTATCATGGATTGTTTACCTACCTTATACAGTAGGTAACTTCGTCTCCAATTATATCATTTACTCTAGCACTTACTACCTAAACATAAATAGACAAAGGTTCATCTCAGTACCACTACCTTCACTAACAGTGATAATTATCACATGATTGTACATGAATATTGCTCATTTACATAAAGTTTTTATGCTGCGGATGACAATGGTTAGAAGAAGATGGGATACATCGGAAGGATATAGATTTCCTAACAAGCATGTGTCGAAAGACAACCCTGGTATCTATAAGAATAATAATTTCTTGCACACGGCAGTACAAGCATGTAGGCTATATTCGAATATTATTGTGGTTCCACAGTTTTACTTACAGAAACCTCCTCAATGGCAGGATGTTTTGATAAAGCCTCTTCAATTGGTGCAGGGTAAATCACATCTCCAACAAAAACTTTGAATCTGATGGCATCAGCTGCTCGTCCTTTGATTATGAATGTACCGTCAGGGTACATAATTCCAATATCTCTGTAATTTGAAAAGAACTATATTATACGTAAATCACTACTAAACGTCGTAGAATTGCAAAATGTGCTACATGTATTACTGTATATGCGCACAGAGACCTAAGATCGTACTATGTAAAATTGATGTGCTAATACACCCAATATAATTTGTATATATTATGGTGGCAAGCGTTTCAGGGACATCCTGATATGTATAAGTCCTGTTTACCTGGTATATTAGTATCACACCAGATAAGGTAAATATTTATACTTGTATAATGCTTCTAAACACAAGAGGCTAAATTCCAAGTGAGCTCACTATAATAATGTAATGGTACGCACAGTCGTCTCCTACACCTGACACTCATTATTGTGTGCATATACATGTATATATCTGCTTGTAATTTACTATAATATGTTATTGTATATACTTGTATGATTATTACTAAGTCTTTTAATGCCTTTTATACCCATGTACAGAGGCCCGACCTCTCAGAATCCATTGATATTCATTTTGTACATGAATTGGACCATTATAAGCAACTTTTGTAGAACCCGACCTATTTTTGGTCGGCCGTCGGGCTTCCGGCGGCCATCTTGTTGCGCAACTTCCGGACGACCTTACGTCGTCTTTTCCCGACACTACGTCGGCCGGAAGTCTTTATACTATATAAAGGGCATTGTTTTACTGTTCATTGTCTCAGTCTTCACTTGGCTTTCAATAAAGACACATCTATACTTGATACAGAGACTTTCACTTCCTTTTGTCAGGTCATTCGCTTAGCGAACCGCCTACTAGGTCGGATCACTCTCTTTCAACGTATAGTCTGAAGGTCAGACTTGGGACCAGATGGGTCGTCTCTGGTAGTTGTTGGCAGAGATGCCAGACTCGAGTTAAAGACTCTCACTCGAGTTAATTCAAGCAACATTTTATGGCTTATTATAAAGACTTGTAACTTGAATACACAGCTGTCAAAAACTTGTAACTTGAATTGTAATTAAATTATGGCTATGATCAAAGACTCTTAACTCACACTTCATTATGTTGAAATATTCAATAACTCGAGTGTTCATTGGGCAGCTGTGAATTGTAATGACCACAGTTATAACCGCCCACCACAACCACAATTATAACACATTTTACACTAAAACTGTGACATTTTGCTTTGAAATTTGAACTTCTAACACCATTTCCTAACAAAATTTCACCACAAGCTAAACAATAACTCAATAACTCTATAAAAAGACTCGAGTTAAACAAGCAAAGAATTGAATTGAAACTTGCTTGTAGTTAACTTGGATAACTTGACAAAAACTTGAGTTTTTGGGAACATGTAAATATTTAACTCGTAACTTGAAAGTTTTGATCTGTCACTGAAAGAATTGACTTGTAACTTGAAGAGTCACAACTAAGAGTTGGCCATGAAAACTTGAGTTTCCAAAATAAAACTTGCACACATTTCTGGTTGTTGGGCTACTGAGACCGCTCGATCTTTCATGTAATGCGAAGTCCTATTACCACTCATAGGCACTTCATTTCTGGGTCGATAGTCGTCCAAGGACAACCGCACCAAATCACAGAAACCATTACAATAATGCATAGTTCAAAGTACGACATGTACAAAGTTAAGTTCAGCTGAAGTATATAGTTCCAGTGGGTCCAAACTATGTTCCCCATCTGCTGAAACAGAATTGTAAGACATCACTTTTTACAAAGTGATAGTTCTTGTAAGAACCAAGCAGTAAGTTAATAATATACACGTACATGTACGTACTAACCCAGTTCTGAAGTATCCATCATCTGTAAATGCAGCTCTAGTTTTATCTGCTTCACCTCTATAATTCTTAAATATGCTGTAAGTTTTCACATGGATTTCACCTTCCTCACCAATCTTGACAATCTTGTTGTTTTCATCCACAAGCCTGATCTACAATGTAAAACAGACATCAGATCAGCAGCGGTAGTGGAACCTGTAGCAAGAGTTACTGTTTTATTAATTTTGTTCCTTTTCTGTTCACATCTCTGTTCACCCCTTCCACCGTGTCTCATCCATAATGCACTTCAGTCTTCAAACGCATGATCAAAGTTTCTATATACCAAGTTTATCCAGTAAACGATTGCGCATAGTCATTTCCCGTGGTTCTCTCACTAAAATAGGCATACCGTTGCTCTTTAACAAGCGCCCAACCTGTGGTCAAACGCTTAGGCTTTAGAAATATACAGTGTAGGTCGGCAGCGGTAGTAGTTGACAGTCTGCACAAAGAGCGTACTTTTACCATCTTTGGTCTACATGAGGCATAAGTAGTCCAGACCACGTGCTCAGTAGGATGGCTCAAATTTTTGGGTCTTTTTCCTATATTTAAGTTTCTTTAAATGCTTGCCTCTTCTATTGATGCTATCGGTATAAACATCATGTAGGTCTATTCTGAAAATAATGGGCTAGCATTACAGGTACTTCTAGCCAATCTTAGGACAATTTTTTTGCTAATCTTGAGAAGACTCCATTGTTTTATTGGTAATTTTTCGCCGCCCAACTACTTTGAACTAGGTCAGATTTTTCGCGATCCTATTGGTGCAGAAACCCGTGGAACAGCGTATTAATTCTATAAACTTTGGCACAATACCTCAGCATCGTTACAGAGTTAATACCCCGATTATAAACTGGAGAGAGAAATAGAATAATGTGAAGTTGTGAAACTTGATAGATAAGAAGAGTATGATATTATTAGGCAAGCCAGAAAAGGTATAATTATTTTAATTATTATGGTGGTTTATACCTCTATATTTGGTTTGGGGTACAACCTTGCCTCCAACATAAGTTCAAGGTCAGCTGGTTCAGTACCGAGTGTGGTGAATGCAGTGAAAAAGGTTTCACACATGCCATATGATGTCTACAAAATTAATTATGGCGCAATAAAGTGGATATATATTTGATATTTATTTACATACAGTGGAACCTGCTTAATTCAACCTTGGGTAATTCAAAAACATGGTTGGTTCAAACTCTTAGCTTTGGTCCCTGCTGAGCACTATATAAAATGGCTTCAAATAATTCAAACTTACTGTACCATCGGTCATTCAAATTTCATGCGGCTTAGGCTCACACTATAATCAATGACAATACTATCACAGCCAGCATTAGTAACTTAATAATCGTTGCTACATGTAGTAGTTAGTAGTTATCAGTAGTTACTACTGCAATATGTTTCTGCTCAAACCAAGTTGAGAAAACCCACTAATTGCTTTACTATTTCTTAGCTAAATGCGTTTTTATACTGTTGTTGTGTACGTCTGATGTATATCATTATATAAAATGAAGGGATCACATAATTCAAACTCGGCCTAATTCAAACCAATTATGGCGATCCCTTGGAGTTTGAATTAAGCAAGTTCCACTGTATATTCATTATTCTTATGGTTGCACAAGGACCACCTGGTGCTCACTATTAAGGCTCAGCTACAGGAGAGGCTGATTGGTCTTATTCAATCAAGTGAGCCTCGTTCTAGAGCAAATCGGCGCTTGTCCACCTATGCAAAAAAAAACATGTTGGTCTCGAATCTCATGGAGCACTGTTGTAATTGACTAACATTACAATTTACATGTAGATACACCGACTCCAATTATATCATTTATCAGAAATCAGCTTTGGCTATCGGCTGGATGTTACCATGTATTCAAGGCCACTGGTGGACTGGTACTACACGTTGCCTATGGAACCATGACAACGATGAAAGAAGTCGCTCCAACTCTCGGCTGAGCCAACTGCACAAAAGGCCCATGTCGTATTATGGCCACATTGCTGTACATGTATATATGGTGTTAAGGAGTTTGTCCATCTCTTTTATACATGTATATACATTGCACATGTATAGTACATTGTAGATGGTGCTTTTCATTCAAGGAGTGATATTTTGATTATTATAGGCTACAAATCTCTGACTGCTCAAAAGATAAATTTCTTTCATGAAAACCGTCCTATATATACAAAGTAAAATGGCCAAATCCCCTAGCAACTAGTATTACGTTACATCATAAAACTCTTTACCCACATAACCATCTTAAAACATTAATTATACATGTACATTCTATTTCCATTCCTAACTTTCCTCCAAAACCCAACTGGGTTACACTTATATGTATTATACTTATTATTTACTGCAAAACCTGACTCGGGTCATTTGTCCATACATTTTAGTACAAATAGCCATGCATTTATTGTACATTTCAATCTTGGTTTTGACTTCACTAAAGGCTATCAATGACATGAAAATTTCTATGAGTACCTTTTTTCTAGCTCAAACAATCATAAGGTTTCCATTGTTTGAACTAGTATACAGTGTCGTTTCATAACTCGAGCTTAGCTTAGACTGCATCGAATTTGAACCACGGAAACCCTGTGAATGAAATTATGTTAGCATCTGTCATTCGCCACCCAGGAAACTACAACAGTAAAAGTCAACTTTGTTCAGTCAGCTAGGTTCGTTGAAAAGTAAGGCCTAATTTGATCTAGCAAAACACTTACAAAAGGAACTCCTTTAAGCATTTCCATCAAATCCATCTTGAACTCTCGTGAAATAAGCTGGGCACCAAGTAGAAAAAGTTTCGCTGGTGGTGGTGTCATTTCATGGTGAACTAATCTTGCTTGAATTGCTCTCATCATTGGTCCAGGGAGAACATAGTACTCTACTCTGAATAAAAGGATATTATTACAAGTATGCATGTATCATAATCACAGACATCAAATTTTGATAGAATGTTGTGTTTTCATGACTGGATAAAGTACTATTCATTCCTATTATGCTATTGCTATTATTGGATGATGTGTCAGGCTACATGTACATTGCATATTTCAAGGTCATTAAGACTATTGCTTTTAGGGCATTAAACTAACTTCTCTAAAGCCAGGGACTTAGCACAGATGTCTCCAAGTCTCTCAGCAAAGTTTTCACCTCCAAAATCAGGTGTAAGCAGCACTTTGTTGATTTTACCAGCCAGAACCCATGATATACAGGAATAGCTTAACATCTCGTCTATGTTCACATTCATGGTTAAAGTTGTCTGTTTAAATAGTCAAATAGCATGAATAAACAAAAACAAGAATGATGCTGGTAAAGGTAGCAAAATCGCATGATAGTTATACTCAAGTGTAGTCCTACGCTGTGCATTTATATTGTTGGTGCTATAGGCCAGATGGATGGTGGAATAATAGCTTCATAGATTTGTAGCTGGCTTCCAAATTATCTCTGTCAAATCTATCTGCAGGGCACTGGCTGCCGGACCACACTATTGCTAAAGGGCCTAGCCCTTTCTTTGCACATTTTTTCTAGTGTAATATTTTCTTATTTTGTACATAGCAAAAAGCAGGATGAATAGGTGAGTCCAGAGTCCAGGGTCATTGAAGGGCAGCCTATTCTTACCGGCTAAAGCTGCATTTACATTACACCAACTCCGACACCAACTCCGTCCTTTCTGCCCAACTCCGGCAAAGTTGGTGTAGAGTAAACACAAAAGTTGGTCTCGGTGTTGGAGATCTCTACTGTCGGAGACGGAGTCGGGGCAACCCAACAGTACTGGGTTACTCCAACAAGTCGGAGGATATTGACCAATCAGAAATCAGTATTTTAATTATAGCTAGCATCTGTTTTGCACATCTCGGCTTGGCTCTGGATTATTGATGATCAACCTAAAGCTTTATTATGGAAAAAACCTTCCCTAGCACTACATGTAGCTATTCAAAGTGATACTTACAACATTTTAACTGGAAGTATAACTTCCAATAGCTAAAGTTATAACTACTAGCCATTTTACAAATCTAGGATTAGCTTTTGATCATAGACGATGAATCCAAAGCTTCTACATGTATGAGTGTCGAGATTCTTAATGGAACTGTGTAATAGAATTGTGTAATAGAATGGCATACTGGAATTGTGTAATAGAATGACATAGAATATTGTAATGCTTTTGCTGTTGTGTGTGTGAGGTCGGGGATGACCTACTTGCAAAAGTGAAGGGCCTATAAGCGGTGCTAGGCCTTCGTCGTTGCATGAAAGATCGACAGGTACATGTAGTCAATAAGTTAACCAAAACGACCGATGTGATCCCGAGTCAATGCTGGCTTGCTATACTTGAGAAAAAGTATGTTCAGGCCTAGTAGGTTGTTTGGGCATCAAGGTCGAAGACCTTATCAGCTGGAACTACCTGTACTACATGTACAAGAGAAGACTCTGTATAAGTAGTATAGAAGTGTTTTTATTGAGATCCAAGCATCAATTGAGACAATGATAGTAAAAACCGTTCTCTTTATATAGTATTCAAACTTCCGGAAAACAATTCTGGTAAAAAGGCCGATGTAGCGTCGTCCAGAAATTGCACAACAAGATGGCGGGCAGAAGGCCAAGGGCCAACCCAAAATAGGTCGGCCATAACAGAAGCTGCTTATAACCATGAGAATCATGTGAAAAATCAATTACAGCTATTTCTGAGAGATGGGTCCTAGTTACATGGGTATAAAAAGGGTATAAATGTTCAGTAATGCACATAAAAGTAGGCATAAGATGTTTCTGCATAGACTAGTCAACATACATAAACAAGGTCTGAATTGTTTATGACAAATGCAATGCAGCATGAGTGGCTAAGTCTATAGAGTTATGTTTACCACTACAATATAATTATCACCTTAACCTAGTGCTGGGTGGCTTGGATTTGCATGTCCATTCAGATTTTTGCTTATTTTTCACAAAACTGAATGATACTGAAATTGTCTTCTACCCCTCGGTTTAATTCAGTTTTTTTAATTTCAGGAATAAATGCCGAATCGAGCCGAAAACTGAATACTCAATGTTGGGAGTTGTCACACTGTGCTTTTAAACTGCAATAGTGGCCATTTTTAATTTGCTCTAATAAATCGCAATTATTGAATGCCAATAATCTATAATAATAAGCAAGTATGACAACTAAAATTGAGTGAAATTAAAGTAAATCATCTCTGGGTAACAATGATGGCTGCAGTTAAGTCTGAGTTCCAAAGATGACATTGAATTATAACGATTGAAAGATGCATAACATAAATTCATGTGTACGTAGTTGCAGCCATTACCTGAAATGGCTGCCATTACCTGAAATGGCTGCCATTACCTGAAATGGCTGCCATTTTTATTTCGTTTAACAGTCAACAATTATTAAATATTCATTATTTATAATAATGCGCAATCATAACTGCTAGAATTGAGTGAAAAAACAATAAATAACCACTGGGTGACAATATTATGGCTGCAGCTAAGTCTAAATTCCAAGGATGGCATTGAGTTATAAGGATTGAAAAGAGCATAACATGAATTCACGTGTTCTCAATGCCAGCCATTATTGGAAGTGGGTGCGTTAAGAGGCCAGGCGCGGTTTGAATTTTAAAACTGAATCGAACTGTACCGCTGCATTCGGTGTCGGTTCGCCTTTCAAATTTTCACGGTTTTTGAACTGAAAGAAAATAACTGAAAAACTATGATTCCGAAACACCATGCAGCACTAGCTTAACCTAAGCCAGCCTATTATATCAGTTTCAACCGATCTTTGTTGGTAGTCAAACACTTGGCTTAAAAGAAGCCAATTTAGGTCCATAATGATGAAAAAAGCGTATGGCCAACTAGAGAAGCAGAGCATATTACAGTGTATGTACTTAGGAAAAATGCCAGAGGTTTAAGGACACTCCATCAACATGTTTATAATAAACGTGAGCAAATATCAACTTTATCAGCTGGAGTTCTCAACTTTATGTTTCTCAAAGCAAATCTGTGAGACAGTAGAGACGAGAAATTTAGTGTCTGAATTGCATGTACATGTACATGTATTTGCTTACTTAGACTAAAACCAGGAAAGATAACTTACCCCAATATTGTTGACTCTAAGTGTCAGCAGTTCATTGGCTAGTCCTCTGTGAGTATGAGCTATGCATTTAGGTTTACCTGTGCTACCCTACATGTACATTAGAAATTATTGTGAGGATGTAACAGTAAATTCATCTGCAGTATGCATGCACACACTTGCAAAAAGTATTCAAGTGAGAGATAATAAAAAAGTAGGTCAACTTGAAGAAAAGGAATATTGTTATGGTTTTTGGGGGGTTGTGATGTCGTCCTAAGACGACCCTTGTCCAAAATGAAGAATCTATAAGTGGTGCTAGGTCTTCTTATTACATGAGAGATCAACAGGTACTAATAGTCCAATGACTACTCAAGACGACCCATGTGGTCCCGAGTCAATGCTTGTTTACTATACTGAGAAAGAGTATGTTCCGACCTAGGAGGAAGATCGGGAAGCAAGGTCGAAGACCTTGACGACTGGGGCAACCTCTACTACAAAGTTAAGACTCTGTATAAGTAGTATTAATAGATGTGTCTTTATTGAGATCCAAGCATCAACTGAGACAATTAACATAAAACAGTGCGCTTTATATTGTGTAAGAACTTCTGGAGGAAGTTGCTGTAAAAAGGCCGACGGTGGCTGCTCAATTTTGAGTTGGTTACCTGATCGTTGACACCCAGAGTAGCATAAAGTGGTAAGCGACTTTTGATTGATAATTTTCTGAGGAGACACCTTTGAAGACATTGAAATCAGAGTTTCCAAAATAACCTTCTTTGAAGCTTGGTTGTTTACATCATATTTTGAAACAACTTATTTCAACTTAGCACAAGACTTACATGTAAGTTGAAGTAATTTTTTATATTTTATCATTGATACAAACAAGTGAACCATGCAGCACCATTTGATTAATCCATACCCATTCATGTCTTGATCAGCAGATTTTACTCATGGAACTGGATGACCAGTTGGAAAATCCTATTCCATCCACCGTATACACAATTGGCAGATTAAGCTTATACTGCATGTAAATGTACATGTACATGACACAGCATTAGCATTTAGTATCATGATAAGTTTTAACCCGCATGTAATTGGAAACAAACCAGTGGTCAGTGAAAAAAACAAACAGAAAAGGAGAGAGACATCCTACACACATAAGTGTTTTACCTATACAAACGCAGTCACGTACATCTACGTAGTAGTGTGTAGGAGAGCTTATTTTCTCTCTGTTACAGAATATTTATGAATGTACAGTTTTCTAATTACCGAAGAGAAGAGATGATGCATGACATGTTCAGGTTTAACTTTACTTCTGGCTTCAATGAGTTGTTCATCAGTTACATTCTCTCCATACTCTCTCAGTTTATCCAAGCTATTTATAAACTTGTGAGTTGGCTTCCTGTCTTTGTGAGAGTTGTCATGGAATACGTACTTCACATCTGGCAGTCTGTCGGGTAGAATACACATAAATTATATTATTATGATAACATGCAATATCTAAATTTATATTTATTACCATATTTTAATTGTTTTCTGGGTTTTATTTAATACTTTAAATAAAACCCAGAACACAATTAAAATATGGTAATATAGAAGAATAATGTAAAATAAGATATGTTATTATAAGCATATCACATGATGTATAAATCTATGTAGCGAATATGCAGAGGGGACCATTGTAAGCACCTTTTGTGCAAAGGCCGACCATTTTTGTGGCCGACATCGGGCGGAACCTTCCATGTTGTTGCATCAGTTCCAGACCCGATACCTTATCGGCCGGCCAATACCTTATCGGCCTCTTTTTACCGGAAGTGTATTTAGTATATAAGGTAGCACATTTACTGTATGAAATCAGTTGTTGATTGCGCTGTAATAAAGCAACATCTCCTAACTCAAACCTAGAGGCTTACTCTTGTAGGCGGGTAACTCCACCGGCGGATCCATACATCCATACGGCTCGAGTCCATCCCTATCCTCGTTTAAGCATATCTCTACACCACTTCTACGGCTTAGGTCGATCCTGGATTCTATATAAATCTAGCGTCGGGCTTAAGTTCCTAGAATATCAGATCTTTCACTACACTCCTCTGGAGTATAAAGTCTACAGTCCTACGTCGACCCTGGACTCTTTAATGAGTCTCAGCATCAGCCTACGTCCAGATATATAATAACAAGAGCACCTGGTAACTGTTCACTATTTTATGTGATGCGTGGAAGGTCACTTGGTCGTCCTCTACCAACTTCCAAGCCCTTCGCATACTCTTGCCCTCGGCACCCGTATGTAAACAAACACTAAAACATTACATTGGTGGCAGCGGTGGGATACCTTTGGTCGGCTTTTGCAGTGAGAGGGAAGGCGATCACAGCCTTGGCACTAAACCGAGACCATCGACCTTCCTTTGGCCTTAATTGCAAATCCTAGACCTCGGACCCCACAGACTGAACAGTTAGACGACTTTCAGTCGTCCTCAGCTCTACATCAACAAGACGACTACGTTGCCCCTCTACATGAGTAAGATGACCACGTCGTCCCTAATTATCACGAAGCATTAACTCTTCCTTACTTGAATAAAGGACTCGGCCTTAGAGCCTCTCCCCTCACAAGGACCTCCAGACCCAGTTGCTCCAACCTGTGGAATCGGACTCGGCCTGACCCATCTAGTCAGGTCCTCCTCACCAACCGAGGCGGTCCCCTTGTGAGTTATCGTACCTATCAAGAATCCCTACATTCAAGTCAAGTGGAGAGTTGGTACCAGCTTTGGTTATCAAGCTCACTTATCAACCCAACATGGAACAAATAAAAGCTCTCATGCAACAGATTTTGGATCAGAACAGAAATGGACAACTGGCACTCAGCTATAATGGCACTGGCGACATGGAAACATTTATAGAAGACTTCCACATTATGGCCAAGAGACACGAATGGAAACCTAAGGCATCTTTAGTGTAGCTACGCACAGCACTCCAATGCCCAGCACAAGAGTGCGGCCGACCCAGTACAGTAGAGGACATTATGTGCCCTGAAACTCAGATACAGGCTCACCACCTGTGAAGCCAGATGGAGACTGACTTCTTTATGCCAAGAACCCCACACCTCTCTTCGGACCTATGCAAATATCGTCCGCCGCATAATGGCAATAGCCTTTGAAGGAGCACCTCATGCGTCCTTGGAGACATGGACCACTGAACGGTTCTGTGCCTCTGTCCAGAATAATCAACTTCGACGATACCTAGACCTCTACCAGCCTAGTACTCTAAATGATGCTGTGGAAGCCGGGAACAGATTCCTCATGGCCAATGGTAACCTTCTGGTACAGACCTTTTCAGCAGATGACCTTGTTCATCGGGTATTACAGCGACTCAAGCTTAATGACTCCAAGGCTAATCAGCCTGCTGCTCAGGAGGGGCAACCCCCAGCAGCAAAGCCCGACTCCTCCAAATGAGAGGAGCTCATCAATACACTCAACTCTAAGGACATGGAAAAACGCCTGTTCGGCCGCTGGCCAGTTGTCACCACTACAACTGCCCCTCGGTTCGAGGAACAGACAACCTGTTCCTCAGGGCCGACCCCAGTAGTCGCCATCAGCCCTTCGTACAAGAAGGAAAAACTTCACATAACTCCTGTGCCCGCCGCCAGCTCGGTGCCGCCAGAGTGGCCGCCCGATCTCTCAAAAGACAGCTGTTTTATTCTCCGGTCAAAGGGCCGACACTGCAACAAGACAATAAGGACAAGACCGGGAACACACTAATACAGGACCCGGTGCTCACCTAGGATAAGGATCAACCCGACCTGGTGATACAGGATGGTGCTCGACAAACATTACCAGTCATTTTCAATAAAGACTGGAAGGAACACCAGGAGGAACACCTGGATGAGGAAATACAAGTCTGTGGAATGTGGGCCGACCTAACAGAATCCATCCTGAACCACGTCAAAGACGAGCCTGTAGAAATCGTAACAGAGACAGAACCAGAATTCCAACTGGAGCTAAGCGGCGCCGAAGGCCACGTGACCTCACCCATGAAGACTGCATCCCAGTCTATAACCTTCCCTCCACCGTCAATACTAACTTCGAAGAATGAACATGCCGAAGGAACTTCCTCGAAGAACAAGGGTGCCGAACGATCGAATGATCCAAATGCTGAAGTAATTCGCTCAAACAGCAGCAATGCCGTGTTCCCACGAATGCACCCTACCCTTAACAAAGACATTACGGTGGGAAATCAAATAGCATGTGCGCCTCTTTCATCGGCCAGTATAAAAGGAATGGATAAAGCACGGCTCATCCTTTCTTCTCCAGTCGTCAGCCAAGATACATGCTCTTGTACTCTAACTCTAGCTAACACACGTGTTCCCAACAACTCTCTACCTTTTTCCAGTGGATACTCATCGGACCATAGCATGGACAGTGAAGGTAAGCATACTCATATACATAGGGAACCTGATAAACTAGAACAACTAGTCCTAGACGATTCACTTACCTTCTCTAGCCTGGCAGACACAAATTCTCCTTCCCTTTCTGCTCGGCCACGTCCAGCAGAGATCAAAGAGGATTTCTCTGTCCATGCTCTAGGAGCAGAACTAACTACTGAATTATGCCATGGTGGTGAACTAGCCTCAACCGACTCTGCTGTTGTGGGTTTCCCCACCCCAGCATCTATACTCCGGATCACCTTAACACCAGAAGGCACTCCGTCATCCACTTCTCCAGCTATAACACCTCTTCCACCTGCACTGAAGAAAGCACGCATCAAGCTGCATCGCTTGACAGAGCAGCTGACTACCCGTCCATCCAAACCACTACATCCTTGGGTAACTACAGCTACTCAGGCAGCCAAGGACCGACTTACCCGGGAGAGCCAGCCATCCTCCAAGTACACACGCTGTGGGTTCCAGGGAGTGGCGAAGCGGATGTGCATCCATCTCTGGCAGCACTTTGCTCGCTAATACTGTAAGTGTGGTAGGAGCTCCATGAGTCGGGACATGCTGGGACAGCATTTAACAAAGAAGACCCCACTCTGTGGAGACAAGCTGTTCCTCTGTGACAATGCCAGCTATCCAGCCTTGATGAAGTGGTGGGGAGTAACGGATCCCCCACCCTTCCTTCCTTGTCAGCCTGCTATGGACGGCCAGAGTGGTACCAACAAACCTGTCTTCATACCCAAAGCCACTAGAAAGCTACTACCTAGGAAGCGCCAGGTTGCTTCCAGCTCTAGTTCCTCCTCCTCTCCGATGCAAACTCCCGCATCTGACATTGCGGATCCTTCATCCTCTGCAACCACGTTCCCGTACTCTCCTACTCGGCGACAACAGACGGCCTCCACCTCTTCTGTGAAGGCCGTTGACCTCCCTGCCTGGCAACGGCCTGCACCTAGGAAGAGCATGCCTTCCACTCCGTACATCCGGCTTCAGCAGGTTGGCTCCCCTCCAAAGCAGGTTGGATCTCCTCAGCTCCTGATCGAACCGCTCTCTTCCCTGGTGGTGGTACCCATCTCACCCGTCGTCCTACCGATGACCCCGCAGCACGCTGCTCCTGCTCCTGTCCCACCGTTTGTTCCAGTTCCTGTTCCTGCTCCTGTTCCACCGCTTATTCCGGCTCCCGTTCCTGCATCCAAGGTCCATTCTTCCGTTCCTGCTCCCACTCCTGCTTATCTTCTCCAGATCCTGCTTCTGACAAAGCTCTTGATCCTATGGACCCGAGGCTGAGGTAAAGGCACAGCTAGCTGCCGTCACACCTCCAATCCACATCTGCAGTAGTCGCCAGCACTTGACTACTGCCATTTCTCAACGCCTGGAGCCCTTGTACACCCGATAGTTAGCCCTATAGCAGCTAGCTAACCAATATGTCGACCAACCCCGCTCTCTACGGCTGGTCCAAGACGAACTAACAATCATAACCAGGAAGACATCTATGTACCGGAGTCTGCTTGCAATTACACTAGAGACACCCATGCTCTAGTGTAGGGGGGGGGGGGCTGTGTGGTGAAACAGCCTCCATGGGAATGGCCTCCCTGGGCTAGTCACACTGACATTGACATTGTTTACATGATTATTCATATACATACATGTAGTGACACTTATCCATATTATTCATTCATGCATTATTGTCTTACCTTGTACAATTATTATACATGCATGCTTGCACTCTATTACATGTATAATCAACCACTTATCGTGTGCTCTATTATTGTTATCCACCAATCAGATTATTGCAACTACACTTGGTTTTTCCCACACATTATAAGCAATTATCTTCTCTTATCTGGTTGTACTAAACTGAGCCTTTTACCATATACTTTTTAAGGCCGATATCTTGGAATAGGCTCATATTTATATACTTTCCATTTCAGATCATTGTAAGCACCTTTTGTGCCAAGGCCGACCCTTTTTGTGGCCGACGTCGGGCGAAACCTTCCATGCTGTTGCATCAGCTCCAGACCCGATACCTTATCGGCCGGCCGATACCTTATCGGCCTCTTTTCATCGGAAGTATATTTAGTATATAAGGTAGCACCTTTTCTGTATGAAATCAGTTGTTGATTGCGCTCTAATAAAGCAACATCTCCTAACTCAAACTTAGAGGCTTACTCTTGTAGGCGGGTAACTCCACCGGCGGATCCATAGATCCATACGGCTCGAGTTCATCCCCATCCTCGTTTAAGCATATCTCTACACCACTACTACGGCTTAGGTCAATCCTGGATTCTATATGAATCTAGCGTCGGGCTTAAGTTCTTAAAATATCAGATTTTTCACTACACTCCTCTGGAGTATAAATTCTACAGACCTACGCCGAACCTGGACTCTTTAATGAGTCTCAGCATCGGCCTACGTCCAGATATATAATAACAAGAACACCTAATAACTGTTCACTCTTTTATGTGATGTGTGGAAGGTCACTTGGTCGTCCTCTACCAACTTCCAAGCCCTTCGAATAGTCGTGCCCTCGGCACCCGTATGTAAACAAGCACTAAGACAATACAACATTGAAGGTTCAAATCGTATCATTGTCATTAAACACTTTCGGTTTCTAGCTTATAATTATAAGAATAGCGAAGTATTAGCAGGGGTGGGACTAGCGCGGTTGAAACGCTATTCGATTGTGCTAATCTCTTCTTTTGCAGCAGCGAACTGCTGTGACACGCCTCTTTCAATTTCTGCCAATTTTTATTAACGTTTCAACCAATCTGCTTTTATTTTCAGCCCAATCTGCTATTAGCTAGTAACTAGTAACGAGTGCCATTGCGGCTGCAGCCATTTCTGGCCGTCTTAACTATTGCACTTCGTGAAATTGCTAACCAACTCAATTTAATATCCGGATTATACGAGTGTAGCAGCTTTTTGACTTCAAAAACATGGTCTACACAAAGAAGAAACATACAAAGAATAGATTATAGTATGTGTGGTGAATACTTTTATGTTAGAAGTCTAAAATACTACCAGTTTAACCACAAATATATAATATTTTAGACATTGACAGAAAATCATGGGGAGATAAGTCTAAATTTTATTTTGTACATGTATTACTGCTTCAATAGTACATGTACATGTACAACTGTACAACACTAATACTTCTACAATTTCCACAGACAGGCAATTTGAAGATTATATATGTGATGCCTAATACACATGCATTTGACTTGGCTATATTACATTGAGTATGTTGCTGCTACCCTGATACCTTCTCTTCTTATCACGTTATCAATGATGTTTAAAATCCATGACGAAGCCCTAGTGTGCATCGTAGAAAATAATATACATGTAAACACAATATGAACTCTGCAGAACAATGTAGCTGAAGAGAAGTAAACAAGAAATAGCTGTGTTTGTGCTTTTTAATTTTCATGGAAATAAATGGGCGCCTTTGAATTGCTCTCTCAAATCTGATTTGAGAGAAGACAACTTCTAATTAATAGCGATTCAGCGGATATAAAAGCTATTCTCTATATTTAAATTTCACTATCACATAGGCAGATTCTCTATTCTTGTAGTGAATAGCTAATAGCACATATTTCTCTATTCTTAAAACTATTGACTCCCACCCCTGAGTATTAGTAATCTACAGTACCATTTCTTTAGCTGTCATCATGCAAGCATTCTAGTGAATCGACATAGCCTGCAGTCGCATGGACTATATTATCTTGTGCTATTAATCTTGCATTATGCATGGATCCTTATACATGCTTGTCATTTACACTTACTGTATTGTTATTACTCTTATCAACTACTGCTTGCCTAATGTGTATTGTATTATTGTCAACTAATCAGGTCCTTGCATTATTCTGTGGTCAATTATACTACTGTTGAATAATTAGTTTCTTACCTGATTATTGTCTAAGTCTTTTACCTGCATACATTTAGGGCTGATGTCGTAGAATATGGTCATAATTACATATTATCCTTTTTACCTTATTATGAGCACTTTTTGTGCAAGGCCGACCTTTTGATGGTCGGACCTCGGGCGTTTTTCCGCCATGTTGTTATGTAATTTCCGATACGATACCTTATCGTACCTTATCATACCGCCTGATACCATATCGACCTCTTTGCCGGAAGTTTCTTATGTATATAAGCTCACACATTTTGCTGTAACAAGTCAGTTGTTGATTGCGCTCTAATAAAGCAACATCTCCTAACTCAACCTACAGAGTCTTACTCTTGCAGGTAGGCAGCTCCAGCGCTGGTTTTTTAGACCTCAGCGCCCGAGCTCATCCTCACACTCGTTTAAGATCTCTTTCTACACTCCTTGTGAGTATAAACCATCGGACCTTAGCCGATCCCGGATTCTTCAATGAATCTAACATCGGGTCTACGTCCCTAGATCAACACAGATCATTTCTACACTCCTTTGGAGTATAAACTATAGGACCTACGCCGACCCTTGGCTCTTCAATGAGTCTAAGCATCGGCCTACGTCCTCTCCAATAACTACAAAAATTTTACTTAACTGTCCACTCTTTATGTAATGTGTGGAAGTTTACCTTGGCAGCCCACAACTACTACCAAGCACTTCCCGCACCCGTGCTAATATCAGCACTCGTGCGTTAACCAAACACAAATCCATTACAGTATATAGCCATTTACCTGCTCAAACGCCTAATATGATTAATATGTAGCTTTGATCTAGTCACTTACATGGAAGTAGAGGAAGCTGTACTACTCTCCTGGTCAAACAGTGTCATCAGAGTATCAAACACATCACCATTACGAGACTCACCAACCACCAGAAATTTAGACTCCAGAAGAGGAAGAAGATTTAACATGCTTCCTTCTATAGGGTTGTAGATGTAGGGGTGCTGTATATAAATGAAATTGTTACATCTATTATACATTTACATGGGGATGGAAAACCGTTTTTGTGTGAGTGTGAACAGTAAGATGTAGAGCAAAAGCTTTGGATAACCTGTTTTCTTCAAAAGACTATTACAATATGCAACTGCACGTGCTGCTGGGTTTGGCTACACTTTTGTATAATATGTGTTTTACATGTTATAATCCCCTTATAATATGGATATGATCATAATATACAACCTAGAGTGGCTATACACTGAATGTTGCAATCACCGCCTAACTTATACATGTAGAAGACCGACTCATTTGTGTGGACCTCTCAGATGCCTACTTTTATGTCCTAGTCGTTCCTCCTGATGTTATATCGGACCTGAGGATTTTTGTAAATAAATAAATTAATGCGAATTCTTGCAGGCCAGTGATGTCTTTCAGCTAATTCAGGACACTACTTGGAAGATTATACGTAAGTACTGTGCCATTCTTTTGTGCAATACAGTATCGTACCCTGATGGTGTAGTAGTGATACATGTAGCTAGGACTCTATTTGCTTACTTACTTGCACCCTAACAGCTGGATCTGAGGGTCACTGTACTTGTACCACACAGGAGCCTGTTGCCCACAAAGAGAACCTGCTACCCACAAACTACATTGCACCTGTCTGGGTTGCTGGATTGCATAGCAGCCCCTGTTTGCCATAGGCCCAGGTGCCAGGTTGTGGAATGCAGTAGTACAAACAATATACAGGCTGCCATGGCATGATTCTCCTCCTGTGAGGGTGCTACCCCCTTGAATGGAAAATAAAACGATAACTATTGGCTGCTGGCCCACTGGCATCATTTTATTCCAAAAATCGACAGTATTTTGTACCATGTAATACCAAAAAAGGAATTTTAAGAATCTCAGATCCTTGAAACACTTTGGTGGCCGGGGATTTGCCCAGCACCCAGTTGGAGGGGTGTGGAATTACAATGCGCCCAAACAGCCACCCATTTTGGCTGGGGTGCGTTATACCATTGACTAAGTATGTGCTCATCTCAAATGGTTTACTTCAATACTGACCTGTTGACCAGTACTAAACTACTAACAAATTACTATAATACATGTACATGATATACTTACAGCATACCCAATACCAATAGATGTTGCAGCTGTAAACAGACACACAGGTTCTAGGCCAGGACAACCTATCACAGTGAGGACATCTTCACCAGCAGTAAACCCTAAGGCTATCAACCCCTTGGCGTATTCATCAGCCTGAAAGAGCATTGTATTGTAGGTATGAGCAACGAAATAGAGGATGAGGTTATTTTCCTTTTAAAAATGGGTCTCTTATTTTCAGCCCTCCAATCCTTAAAATGGTTGTGTTTTCCTACAGAATATCTTGGAAAATCTTATGAGTAAAAATTACAGATTTGATTGAAAGAATCTTCTAGACAGGATGGTAGCATGTTTCCTCCATAGAGACACAGTCAAGACAAACCTGTGTGGGCATTTGTGTAGGTATGGGTGCCTGGGTGGGCATAAGGACTTGTGTGTAGGTGGGGGTGGGCTTGGAGACATGTGTGTAGGTGGGCATACAATTCATGTATTTTCTGCAATATAATATGATGCATAAAGTAATTAATATGTTCCATTATTTATTAGCTGTGTGATTTCAAGCATATCTACCGAATGTATTATTTAGACCAACCTTGTGGTAGACTTGTGTTGCTGTCATTCTCTCCATAGTTTCCAAACTCACAAGTTCTCCATTGTTACCTTTCTTTCTGGCTTTCTCAAACAGCTGATAGAGTACCAGATCTTCCTGTACTGGGTAGTCTGGGTCATGTGTGTTGAGGTAGCTCTCACTCCGTTCTCCAGACATGATGAGTTATTTATTGAATCTGGAACATGGCATGTAGGTGTCTTAATGGTAATGAGGGTCCCTACTTAACTCCAGCTTTACTCAGTGCTAATACAAGCCCCACGGCTCCCACATGCAGCAGCTACCCTAAATAGTGTGGTGGAAATGGTGCCATCACGACAGACTATGTAACTATCCACGTGCATGTACCATTGTAATGTTTTAGTGTTTATTTACATGCGGGTGCCGATGGCACGAGCATGGGAAGGGCTTGGAAGTTGGTAGAGGACGACCAAGTGACCTTCCACACATTACATAAAAGAGTGAACAGTTATGAGGTGCTCTTATTATTATATATCTGGACGTAGGCCGATGCTGAGTCTCATAAAGAGTCCAGGGTCGGCGTAGGTCTGTAGACTTTATACTCCAGAGGAGTGTAGTGAAAGATCTGATATACTAGGAACTTAAGCCCGACGCTAGATTCATATAGAATCCGGGATCGACCTAAGTCGTAGAAGTGGTGTAGAGATATGCTTAAACAAGGATGGGGATGAACTCGAGCCGTATGGATCTATGGATCCGCCGGTGGAGTTACCCGCCTACAAGAGTAAGTCTCTAGGTTTGAGTTAGAGATGTTGCTTTATTAGAGCGCAATCAACAACTGATTTCATACAGAAAATGTGCTACCTTATATACTAAATATACTTCCGGTAAAAAGAGGCCGATAAGGTATTGGCCGGCTGATAAGGTATCGAGTTCGGAACTGATGCAATAACATGGATGGTTCCGCCCGACGTCACGTAGACAATAACCAGGTGATGATTACATATCTGCAAACATGCTAGGCAAGTATAATTAGTTAGCGATAGGTATGTGCACCAATACAATAGCAGTAAACCAGTACGACGATATGATTGGTTAATAACAATAATACAAAGCACACTATAATACGTAAGTAGTTAGATTATAATATCAGATAATACAGTGACATGATTGGTTGGTAAAAATACAATAGCAGATATAATAATAGGCTTGGAAGGGTAGTACATGTAGCTGCATAGTTAGTTGAATGTGTAGCTATTCAGACACGAGGCTGATTCACTACACTGTATAGATATATTATTTTGTGATCAGTCATAAGACTAGAGCTCTTGGCAATCATTATTTTATTGTAAAGTAATGACCGCACAGTTAATGCTATTTTACTACGTCAAATGTTATAAGGTAGATTTAGGGGATGTACATGTAGCATGTATGGTTTCTAAGTCCTGCGACGTTTTGACTCTGTTATGTCAGGCCTTTTCCGCATTTACATGTATAGGAAAATGAAGCACATTTTGTACCCAGTGGCTTTTTGAGTAGCAATAGTCGTGCCATTTGGTAATGATAGTTGTAGCTGACAATTTATGATATCGCTATTGTAATCATTATATAATACGTGTATGTTCTTCATGCAATACAAGGTTCATAACCTATACCTACTGTGAAATGCTATTCTAGTTAAAGGGGTTATGCCAGTGTTTTAAGGTAGCATTAAGACGCACTCAACTATTTAGTGCCTAGATATTTACTATTCTAGTACTGTAGTTATCCAACAGCTACAGTAGTAAATTCTGAAAATTCATTGGTTCACTACTGTACTCTTTCTATGCAAACAGCTTGAATTCAACAATTTTATCTATATGACATAAAGCACACAGTTGCGTCCAGGGGCGGATATAGGAAATATTTCAACACCAGCCTATTTTCAAGAAGTCATGAATTTCACGCGTCTGAGGGAGTTAATACAAGATAAGTGTGGAACATGAACATGCATGGGTACAGTCTACACATATAACATGACTATTACAGCACTATACAATGACTGTACTGCCTGAGCTAGTAATTAGAAAATGAATTGAAGCCTAGATATGCATATTATTGATAGTTTGCAGAGCACAGCTAGTATTGCATGCTTGATTGAACACACGCCTAGGATGGTGGCGTGGGTGCCTATAGCCGCCCCTGGTTGCGTCTTCGTAACAAAGTTGCGTTCGATTTTGAAGTAGCATTGAATAGTGCTTAATATTTACATTCCAGAAATTATGTTTTGGTAAGTATAAATAAGACATAAGAATAATGAGGTCTGACATGAAAAGTTATATAATAATATGCATAATCTACATGCAGTTTTACATACAATACATGTACATGTACAATGTAGTATGACTTTGTGTAAGTCCAAGATTTAGAGAATATCCAGTATAGCACTTTATACTACGGGTACATCTAACTAAGATGGAGTGGAGCCTATTACAATGTATATTACATAGTGATAATATAGTGCACTTACCTGATGCTTGTCCAATATTCCGGAGTTTTGTGCTTGCGCACTCATCAGCTGTACATGTATGTAGAAGAATGATAGCATTGCTCTTTGTATATTGGTAAGTTTGTATATTTGGAGGTGTAATTTCATTGGATGTTTTGCTTGAGCGTGTCCAGATGTTTATTGGACTGTCAGTGCACAAGAAAAACATTTTTGGACTGGCTACATATGATGTTAATTCAGTTGTCTCATTGAGAGAACACAGTTGTGGTTGGTACGGTTGTGTTGTTGAGTTGTTGTAGCAACGCAACTAGAAATGCAGTCTGCTCTTTGCGTGCAAAAAGAATTTGAAATGCGCTTTGGTCAGTTCAGAAATTTACATAAGCTAATTGAACTGACTAAGTGTCCAACGCAAGCTGAGCCACTTGGGAAGTGGAAAGCTTATGTTGAAAAGGTCTGCAAAGAATTTTCAGTGTCTGCATTGGAAGTGGAGTTGTGTAATCTCAAAGCAGTAGAATTCAAAATAGTCAACATTGAAGAGTTTTGGACAAAGGCCACTACTGCGGAATAGTATCCTCAGTTGACAAGTGTGGCAATATGTCTACTCACTGTATTTTGCAGCAACCTACCATTGCAAATTTGCTTTCTCAAATTAAAACTTGATATAGAGTAAATTAAAATCAAGTCCCAATTCACAGCACTTGCATAAGCTACTAAGAATGTCATGTACGTACATGTACATACTTAGACCCCAACTTTGAGGCCATAATGACTAGTAAATCAAAATCTCATCTGTCACATACACCTACGGCTACACGTACATCTACACCTACAGCTAGAAGTACATCTACATCTATACCTACACCTACTGCTACATGTACACCTACCCATACACTTACAGCAATAACTACGCCTACAGTTACAGGTAGACCTACCCCTACAGCTACAAGTACACCTAAGGCTACACATATACACCTACAGCTATGCATACACCTACAGCTACACTCACACCTACATGTACGAGTATACCTTCACCTATACCCGCAACTACACGTGCACCTACACTACACCTACATAGTGCATATAGGCTACACTCACATCTATACCTACATCAATACCTACACCAATACCTACAGCTACACGTACATCTTCATCTACACCAGGGGTTCCCAACCTTTTTAGCCTAAATATCCCTTAACAGTCATGTAGCGAACAACGTACCCCTTTGTAAAACAGTGTTTAATCAAGGATATCTTTGGTTTAATTCGATTAATATTATATGCATACATTAGCGAAATGCATCACTTAAAACAGGTAAATTAATGCAGTATAGTATGAATTTTTTGTTTATATATTATTTGATGATAACGACGTAATATAACTTTCATCAATTGTAGTGTTTTATAGCTTTCACACTAGTTTAGCTCAACTTCATTTGCATCCGTGAGCCATTTGATATTCAGTTCAATAATAGATAGTGATAATTCACAGTTGATGATCTGTAACTGAAAATCACTGTCAAAAATGTATTAAGTTGATAACTTGTGTTGTACCCCCTAGATTTCTAAAATGTACCCCTAGGGGTACATGTACCCCAGGTTGGGAACCCCTGATCTACACCTACACATATACTTCTCAGAGCATGCATATAAATGTACTTAAAATAGTTTTTTGAAGTTCGATGTACTTGAAAAAATACTTTTTGAGTAGCTGTGAAATTAGATACAGGTGTTATTTGCAACTATTTCCAAATACTGGCAGGTCAAATTATATTTTAATACTGACTTATAATTTGCTCTTTTAGATTGTCATCTGTTGAATGAACATGCAAATATCAACATTGCCAACCACTTAATTTAATGTTCAACTAAATACTTAATTGAAATAAAAATAGAGTGGCCCACTTCAAGTAGGAGAATTCTAAATTTGGCCCACTTCAAAAAACTTTGGCCAGCCCTGATCTAGATCATGTACAAAATCAATATCAGGCAATTCTAAGAGGTCGGGCCTCTATACATGGGTATAAAAAAGGACGTAATTGTTCAGTAATGCATATTGTAAGTGCATAAGTAATATTCTACGACATAGACAACTGGTACATGAGCAAGCGTAAGTGTATATAGCTAGTGTCATGTAGTCAGGAGGCTGGATTAGAGTTATACGTGGCCATTACAACATTGTAATAGATGTGTGCCTAGGCCAGGGCGCGGTCTGCACGGCTATTGCTGCTGGTAAGAGAGCAAACAACTTCCAATGCATGCGAATTACTATTGCTTGCTCGCAATGCAAGCAATACATACCTAGCATAGTTGCCTTCTTCTTCTTTAGGTACAGTACAGGTCTGTAACAGATATTGGTGATCATGTCTGGCCCCACACTCCTCAGATCAGCCTTTCTCATGAAATTGATGATTCCTTGCTTGATGTTACCTTGCACCTGATAACCACCCTATGTGGGTAAACAAGACTAGTATAATAAATGAACGAATTACAATGAGTTACGCTATAGGTATAAATGATTAGATTCTGACTGGCTGGCTGTCCAACTAGGCAACAACTGACAGGCAGGCAACACATAGGGGGCCTACATACAATGTACATGTATGTAATATACATGTAGGGGCCATGTTGAAAAGAGCAGGCTAATTGAAAACAAGAAAATTTGGTGGGCAAATGAAAAATTTTCATACCAAAAGTATTTATTTACCTAGGCATTGATTTAATTATATTAGCAACACGGTTATGATTATGTTCTTGTCCCTTTGGTAGATTGAAACACTGTTAATGAGGATCACGGCATATCAATCAATTGAGTGCTAAAGCAATTTAATTTTAAGTTAGATGTGGTTTACATAAAAAAAGTTCTATAGGGGCGCATTGGGACGCATGTCTTGGGACTTGGGGGCTAATTGGGACATGTCCTAATTAGCCCCATATGTATCATTTTTAAGGTTGATGAAGCGAACAATCATTTTGGGGTTTTTAGAACATGATTAGGAACAGAAAACCTACTGTTAGAGTCAGGCATAGCAATGAAGAGATTCTTCAAGCAGTGAAGAAGGTGGTTAACAAGGAGCTGACAATTTGCGAGGCTCCAAATGTTACCACAATCAGCAAGTCAATTCTTTAGCAAGTGCAGTTAGCAAATATTGACAATCTGTGTATTTGATGGATTTTAGCACTAATATTGCTTATAATTACTGTTTTAGGTTATTCCTTTACTTTTCTAATACATAACCTTGTTTTGGAAGAAAATATAACTCTTGAAATATTGTGATGGTACAGGACATTTGTATACGACTCCAACTCCCGGACGAAGCTCCATCGCACCTTAAGTGCTCAGTAGTTGTTATAGCGCTACTCATCTGACACTCACATTCTCATAATTAGTGTTCGTGTACTTACCTTTAACTGCATTGCATGTCCAAACCCTTTATTACTGTCTATATACGTGTCTCCATGTGCTCATACTCACTACTTATTCATGTATTGTTCCACTATATAACTGTATATAATTACATGAATGTTACTAAGTCTTTTTAATGCCTTTTATACCCATGTACAGAGGCCCGACCTCTCAGAATCCATTGATATTCATTTTGTACATGAATTGGACCATTATAAGCAACTTTTGTAGAACCCGACCTATTTTGGGTCGGCCGTCGGGCTTCCGGCGGCCATCTTGTTGCGCAACTTCCGGACGACCACACGTCGTCTTTTCCCGACGTCACGTCGGCCGGAAGTCCTTATACTATATAAAGGGCACTGTTTTACTGTTCATTGTCTCAGTCTACACTTGGCTTTCAATAAAGACACATCTATACTTGATACAGAGACTTTCTCTTCCTTTTACTAGGTCATTTGCTTAGCGAACCGCCTACTAGGTCGAACTACTCTCTTTCATTGTATAGTCTGAAGGTCGGACTTGAGATCAGATGGGTCGTCTTTGGTAGTATTTGGGCTACTGAGACCGCTCGATCTTTCATGTAATGCGAAGTTCTATTACCACTCATAGGCACTTCATTTCTGGGTCGATAGTCGTCCAAGGACGACCGCACCAAATCACAGAAACCATTACAATATATATAAACCAACCACACTGTGAACATATAGTCCCAATTAGCCCCGACCCTTGTCCCAATGTACCCCATATAGGGGGCAGAATGGGACAGTTGACAACTCTATGTAAAATTCACTTTATGAAAAATTGGTAATTGCTAGAACATTTTTACTAAGACTCTATATAGAAAACATATGAAAGCATGTTTTAAAAGTGATTTCAAGCATTTATTCAAAAATCTCAGTGAGCAAAACTAAAAAAATATAAATTTTGTCCCAATTGCCAAGCATGCAGGTAAGTAATAAGGCAATTGATCCTGATTAATTACATGTAGATTGGATGTAAGCATATGATTGGATGTAAGCATATGATTGGATGTAAGCATATGATTGGATGTAAGCATATGATTGGATGTAAGCATATGATTGGATGTAAGCATATGATTGGATGTAAGCATATGATAGTCTGTCCAAAGTCCATTACTAGCTGGTGCAAAGTTCTTGGTTCAGCCTGCCTACTGAGTAAACACTGTAAGGCAGACAGTGTGGTGTTATGTCCTCATGCTAATAGATGTTACACAATAACTGTACTAGTCTCTGTCTAGGTACATTACATAACACACTATGTGACTGGTGTATTAACTGCATGTGTTAGTATAGTATAGTATTACATAATAGATAATAGATTATAGCACATGTATATAAGTAGAGAGATAGATAGACTTTTCCCTTTTACTATGCCAAGACACCACCAGAGAGTGTTATGACAATAAAGTATAATATACACAACACAACACATGGTTATACAGGAGTATACAGTGTGCACCCACCTTAATTTTAGTGATTATACAGTGTACCTTTATTCTAATAGCTCTGCTTTCCCCCATACAAGTCACAGTGGACCTGATAGTGCTTGACTATCATTCATAGGGTCTCGGGTTGAATCTCACTAGAGCAAAATATTTTTTCAATTTTGCAATTCACTAGTTTCTTAGCTACTATAACATAACCTTAAGTGGATAGCTATACAATACTAATCTGTAAGACTGCATGCACCATGTACCCATCTCATTTGTTCCACTTCGAACACTGAGGGTAGATGTTAGGTTAGCCCAGGAGCTTCATCCATAATTATGGTGTTTATTTCAGTTCAGAGAGAGCACAACTCTGGTTCATATAATATGATGTAGCACGTCTCAGCAAAGAGCAGACTGCATCTCTAGTTGTGTTGCTATTATAGTTTTGACTTTTTTTCATAACTTTCCATCTTGTCTTCCAAAACATTTCTTCTTGTGCAATAATAATAACACACAATAAACAGTCAAAACATCCAATAACATTGCACACCACCAGATATTCAGAATGCAATCATCCTTGAACATACTGATGAGTGCAGGTGCACAAAACTCTTTAGTATTGAACAAGCATTAGGTAACTAGGTGGAATATTATGTCACTATCCAACATGGATTTAGTGAGAATGATAATATGCATTAACCACATGTCCAGTAATAATGATACATTGTAGCTATAAAATAGCAGATTATAATCATTATTGTGATATATATGGTTTCTGGTTGCATAGAGAATCATCCATGCCAGGACGCAACTATATGATTGTATACTATGTCATTGTATAATATATTGTAGTATCTCCTGGGAGGTCAGTGCCAGTCTTTAGTGATGGTTGTCAGAGAGCTGGTTCCAAGTCAAGTTAACTTGTGACTTTGACTTGGGTCTACCAAGTCAAACTGTGTGTTGTGCGTGAGGCTAATGTACAGTCTCACGTACACACAGTGAAAGTAGTGGAGTGTAGTGCAAGTAGTGTATAGTATGTAATGTACCCATTTAAAATTGCAGGGCTGGCCAGTGGACACGCATGCATCGTGTACTGTTAATATGTGAAGTAATACTGTATGATTGTATCACTGTTACTAATATAACATATTAGTAACAGTGATACAGCGTTGCATCACATGATAAAAACTAATCTATACAAGTCATGTAGCAATATTGGCACTATGGTCTAGACTGGTCATGTAGTATATATATAATAAATACTACATGACCAGTCTAGACCATAGTGCTAATATTACGACATGTATAGACTAGTTTTTTTACCATAATTGCATAACATGCATGCCCTGCTATTATACCTTGGCATGGTTTTACATGGATTGGAATTTCTACTAAAAGAAGGTGATGCTATGGAAAAACTTTTGAAGTTGTCTCCCACTTGACTTGAGATGTGCATTGAACCATACATGACAATTCTCCCAGTCTCACCGGGACCCTCCTGTTTTCAGAACCCATCTCCTGCAAACTCCCTAGCTCCTGCAAACTCCCTAGCTCCTGCAAACTCCCTAGCTCCTGCAAACTCCCTAGCTCCTGCAAACTCCCTAGCTCCTGCAAACTCCCTAGCTCCTGCAAGCCTTCCCGGTTTGGGATTTTAGTCAATAATAACTTTTATTTGCTATTTTGGTGCCTATTATGGACTACCAAGCTAACAGCTCATACATTTAGTGTTTATATGATATAATTTGCTTTGGAGCTATTTTGTTTATTAATGCTATGCAAGCTTAGCCTCTCCATCTATATAAATGAAGAACTTTTGTTTGTTTTGCAATGGGTAGTAAACTGATAGAAGATAGTATCTCATGGTATTAGATAGTAATTAATGTTCCTTCATGGTCGTTAATAAACCACCTCAAAACACAACCAGATTGGTTACAAACAGTCAGGAAATGTAATGTGACAGCCTCTAAACTAATTGCAACAATTTAAATTAATATTATTTTATTTTATATTACATGCATTTTCCCACTTATGAGACATCATGGTTGCCTTAGTCTGAGACCTAGCCTGCCTTCACAAGTTTTGTGCAGGCAAACAACTTCGTGTACTAGTAGTTGTAGCAACCTAGTACAGGCACTTCAAGCAAAAAAATTTTCACCAGGTTAATTTGTAACTACATGTACATGTAACTGAGAACTGTACCACAGCAGACAGCCCATAAAGTGTGGTGCTCATAGTAAAAAACAATTTTAGGTATTTTAGCAGTCAAAGAGTTGGCGAGTGTTGTCTCACACACCCATGGTGTAAAAATCTCCCTCTTTGATGTCAGCCCAACTTGTCATGCATGCATTGGACTAGATTTGAGGCAGCACTGACTTGACTCTAAAATTTTATAAATGACTTGACTTATTGACTTGAAGTCCGACTTGGACCCAGCTCTGATGGTTGTAAGACACTATTACAGTAACATTAGGGCCCCTGGATAAAAATACATGTACATCCATGTCTAAATACTATCCATGTACGAAGTTGTCTTCTACCTTAAAACTAGAGAAAGAGAGGACAACTGTGCAGTTAGATTATTTTGGAGAGCAAACAATAAGACTTGTGATTAACTTATAATGATAAAGAAAGTGAATTGGTGCATTCTGTTTATTAGTTACTACAGAGTGTGGCCAGTAATTACTTAATACTGTAAACTCGACATAAAATATCACTAATTACCAACATCACAGCTGGTAAACATAATAATATTATATAATGATGACTGCAATTTAAATGAGAAATACACAAATACATCAGTGTAAATGATGCATTTATCATGTAATTAATTATAAAGCGTACTATTGTTTTGCAGCTTCTGGAACTGTTTATCACAGGCGCAATTACATACAGTGTTAATTACACTCACTGTCGGTTGACTACTAGTACTAGTTATAGTGACTACCACTAACAGTGGCAACTAGTACTAGTAATAGTGACTACCACTGACAGTGACTAGTACTAGTAATAGTGACTATCACTGACAGTGACTACTAGTACCTGTATCAGTTACTCTCACTGTCAGTACTATAGAGAGATATGTCCTCTAGCATACTGCTGCCTATATTACTAGTAGAAGCTTCTTCAGCTGGTGGCTTTAGTTTATAGTCTGTTATAATAACCGTTAAGTCTCCGACAGTAACAACCATGTGATGGGCTGTGTTACGGTCTACATTCTTCAACCTGGCTGGTCTACAACAGTAACACATGCCTATTATTAGGTGCATGGAGACTTGACAAGTATAAGTAGGTGCATGGATATATGGCAAGTATAGCTAGGTGCATGGAGATATGACAAGTATAGCTAGGTGCATGGATATATGGCAAGTATAGCTAAATGCATGAAGGTTTGGCAAGTATAACTAGGTGCATGGAGACTTGACAAGTATAGCTAGGTGCATGGATATATGGCAAGTATAGCTAAGTGCATGGAGATATTACAACTAGGTGCATGGAGATATGGCAACTAAGTAGATACTTAGTCCATTCACTGTTGGCCTCCGGCAAAGTTAGACAACCAGAATAAAAGAAAGAACCATCAAAGTTGTCATAAACTATTAACTATCATGCAGCATCTTAATGAAGAAACTCCATTAAATAGGTTATTTGACCCCAGATTACAAAAGTTTCCAACATGAATAGACTGCAACAGATGAGTTGTTAGAATACATCTACATTGTTGATGATGGAGACATCTACATGTAGGTGACACCTGCAGATGTGATGAGCATAACGGAGAAGAATACAAAACGAGATAAGATAGAAAAGTCTACTCTTGATTCACAAATGAGCTATCCAAGTAGTATAACAGGATGTGAAGTCATAGACATGTAAAGATGCTACAATGTAGACAGAGAAGGTAAGAAGTCATGCAGATGAAACGATTGAAAGAGGGAGGACTTAGACTGTAGATATGATAAACTTACCCAACTGTACTACTAGCCTTAGGTCCACTAATTGGGCCTAAGTTTGGCTTTCGGGAGCGACTGGTAATATGAACCACTATAGTGCTACAGGTACAGTGTTATCAAACGCTACTTTCCACTAAGGTAGTATCACGGCAGACTTATAGACCACACATCACTAGCACAGTTATCACAAGTTCTGAAAATATACTGGTAACTACCGTTTAAACTTCTGTCTTCTTAAACTTTTTTCTTTTTTTGTCTGCTGTACTGATACTTGGTGAATGATGGCTTGCTGTTGATTGGTCCTTGGTTTCCTGCAATGTACACAAATCAGAAGACGTGAACTGATTGCGATAAAAATACAAATACATAGGAATGGTTGTATACGTGGACATGTATACAATTGATTACTTAACCAAAGGTGTGTCTATACTATATCTCTGTATAGCCTATGTCTATGTCTATGTATAGCCTACATTCTGACAAGTTGTGACAAATTTAGTATCATGTTTCTGTGATAGAACAAATCGGTTTAACACGACAGATGAATGCAAATAGACCAGAATTTTAGTTCTCCCATCAGGTGATTGGTCAGTTTCATGAGTGCTTATCAGTTGTAGCTAATAAACGTGATCTTTGTAAACAAAATTCTGTCAGGCAAATCTTTCTCTATGCCTAGAAGCTAATGGAGCTAAGGTAAACTTATTCACAGTCTAATGCGAGGCAATAGAGAGTGCACCATCTACAGTAACTGTATATGGGCTCATAAGTGACAAGTACCTGGTAGATGTGCCTTTACGAGTGTCACACATGTCACATTTAAATGCTTCTGCTGAATTCTTAAATGTGCATACACTACAGTCCCAGCCATTGCCACGACTAGGTGGAGGCTGTCTGGACCTGTAAACAAAATTACACGTTAGACAGGTACATGTTTACATTCTTTCACTTCATGGCTACAGATATGAATTTGTCTCAATTACTAATTCAAACGTTCGATGATAGGAGTAGGATATAGTAGTGCTTGAAGACATATTACTTAGGCTAGTGTTTGAAGACATACTGCCCAGACTAGTGTTTGAAGACATAGGCTACTACTTAAACTGGTGTCTTGTTCAACTCATGGTCAAAACAGCATGAACTCAAATAGTGTTGTGGGATTGTTAAGTATTTCAAATTAAACTAAAACATAGTCATAATTACAGGAACTACTATTCGACTGAGCATTTATTATAAGTTATACCTTACAGACATCCCTCCTCGTCTGTGACCTTCCATTACACTGTAGGTTGATATTATATTAGCGAGATGGAGATCTACAAAACCACATTGTACGTTTATACGCGTTGGAAACACTTAAATACGAATGGACCTAAAAATTCTCTGCAGAGGAGAACTTACACCCAAAATGCATCATAACCAACACAATGAAATGCATTGCATTGCTTAGAACATAAGAAAGTTTTAACGTTTGCTTATTCAATACTTTATCTACTGCTGATGCAGTATTGCAAACATTGCGCTAGGAGTTGTCAGAGAGAGAAATACATGTAGATAAAGTGAGTAGGTCTACACATACCCAAGTGTCAAAGGAAAATCGCACTGAGGTATGAGACATTCAGTTGCTATCTGGAGATATATATAAGTTTAAAGTTTGATATTCACTTTAACCACACAGACCCAATTTCCTTTGGTAAAATCGGTAATTTTGTCAGAATTGTAATGTCACTGAATTTGTTGGCATTGATTGCAGAATCGTTGGAGCTAAACATATTAACCGAAAGAGATTTAACTACTAACGAACATGCTTTAGGTGTTTAAAGTTATTATATTCAATATTGTTGTTATACGTAATATATCTAGCTGCAAGGCTTGACTCAACGTGAAATCATGGAAGAACAGGGCACGTAGGAAATGACCTATTCTTCCATAGTAATAGGGATGTATAGGAAAGGTATGATTAAATGTACTTCCATGAGTTTTTCAGCTGGGCGAACAGTTTATACATCTACATGTATAATAGATGTATATCAATCAGAAATCAAAAGAATCATGGGCTCACGCCAGTAGCCTCAGTGTTCAAGCGAGAGAGAGTTGTGTGCTAACTTCACTGACCGATTGAAAATAGGTGTCATCGAACGTTTAAAAATGGCGAAAGGCTTACATGTGCACCTACTTGAAGCCTTATTTTCATCATAATTTTGCTTAGACCAAATACTCAAATCAAGCGAGTGTACAGATTCCAAAGTACAGCCCCAATCAGAGTATTGTGTTTTCATGAATGTGAAATTTAGTCTGACTGCTCAACTGACAAATTGAAAATTCTTGCACTAAAACAACATCACACCTGGAATAAAAAAAGTAAACTCGCAGTTTGTCTTAGTATAACGCTTAGAAGAATATTTTTCTCGCTATTGCTGTAACTTGTACGCCTTTGATAAATCTGCTATTACATAAGGATTAGATGCTGCATAATAAAGTTTCATAGAAAAAGAGAAATGTCGCACAAATTTAGCGCATTTTCACCAAATTGTGGTCTTGTAGCCTAATTTATTTATTATTCTAGTAAACATTACATTTTTAATTATAGCCAACTAATTTTAGGAAGTATGATTCTACAGACAAATAAATTATGGTTGGTTTATCGCAGTTGTAACAGTGTAAACATGTGCTCAGAGTGCAAGTTTTTAACTGAAATAGTGACTTTATATCACAATAACTTTATTTGAGAGGATTTTCAAGCAATTTATATTAAGCTAATTAAAAGATTAGTTTGTTTATTATTTATTTGGATAAAAATATCTAGCTTGGAAGCTGTGTGAGAATGTTAATATTTTTGAAAAGCTCATCTAATCTGAACTCTAAGCTGGCAAGGCGCACATTGCACGCCGGAAATTCAATAGTGATACATACCTACATGTATATAGGCTATATAGGTTTTTTTTAAGACAAGCCTCCTGTAATACGAATAGAATTTGCCTGTTGTGTGCTGCTAGCGGGGCAGGGGCACACAACTTTATTACCTTCGGTTTTCTCCTAAACACTTGCAGATCTAACTTAGACTCAACTAGGTGGATTGAAGTTGAGGTAACCAATCAACTATATGGATGATAACACACAGACAGTTGAATGACAATAAAACAACTCCCAGATTTAGTTGGTATTCTTTATCACTACTGCTCCATATTTAACTTAATAATAAAAAATAAGAACATGGATGGCAATAAAGAGCAGCCAATCAATAAATACAAAATTACAAACACAGATAGTAACGACAAGTGAATAGAACTAATATAAATAATTCAATATGATATAGATTATCTAGTTTAATACAAAATGTTTTTGTATAAACTTAAGATTAGACAATAAATACAGTGCTCTACACTAATTTTTAATTATAATTAGTGCAGTGCAAAAGCACGAAACTTTGGCGTATTGTACAGATAAGTGCAACTCAACATTTTCATATTCATTATTAGCCTAATTCATTTAAATGAAACTAATATAAATAATGCAAATTAGATATATATATACAAGTGCTCACCACCCAGAGACCAACGTAGGGCCATAGGGTGACTGGTAACCGTCCAGTTTAACGTTCTCTTCTTAGTGTAGTGCCTTGAATGTTATTTCACAGTTGCAGGGACAGCAGATAATAGTAAGGTATCTGTCTTATTAATGGGACTCACATCCGAGCAATATGAAACACTAAGAAGCTTAGTATCACCTGCATTACCCAGTTCCATGGACTTAGCCGACCTAAAGACTCAACTTACGACTCACTTTGGAGCACCAAGGAATAGGAAGCTGGAAAGAATTCAATTTCGATCAGTGAGTAGATTTAGAGAGGAATCGTTAGCTGAGTTCCACGTGAGGGTGAGGAGAGCTGCCATGAAATGTGAGTTTGGTGATAAACTGGAAGAAAATTTACTAGAACAGTTTATTGCAGGGATCAATAATCCAGGTCTATCTAGGAAACTCATTGAAAGTCAAACAGTTACCACTTTGACCGCAGCAGTTAATTTAGTTAATACTGCTCGGCTGTTTGAAGAAAGCACACCAGTGATAAAAGATGAGATAGCTAAGGTAGACGACAGGAAAGAAAGGTCATCATGGAAGGGTGTTATCTGCTACAGATGTACCAGGACAGGACACATAGCTTCTGATGACAATTGTCCAGCAAAAGGAAGAAAATGCAAAGTTTGTGGAAATAATGGACATTTTGCGGGATCCAAGTACTGTAGGAGTCATGGAAAGGATCCACTTACAGCTGCTACTAATACAGTTATGGAAAAGACAGACAGTCATGAGCAAAGAACAGCACTGGATTGCTTTGGGTATGATAACACTATAAACAACATTAGAGGTGGTACACCTAAATGTATAGTTAATGTCGCAGGTGTATCAACCGAGTTTATTGTTGACTCCGGTGCTGTGAATAACGTTATTGGCAGACATACCTATCGTAGAATCAAAAATAGAGTGAATTTAGAGCCTGCTTCAAAACAATTGTATGCTTTTGGTCAGTCTAGCCCATTACCTTTACTAGGTCAGATTACAGCTAACATTTTTATTAATGGTAATAATGTGAAGGCTATAATTTTTGTATTTGATGGAAATTCTTGCAACCTTCTGTGTGCTGAAACAGCTAATGAACTAGGTATAATTAAGTTGAATACAGTAGGTAGTGTAGACAACATTATTGATATAGGAAGTTTTGTTAGGGCCAAATACCCAGAGCGTTTTATAGGGGTAGGGAAGCTAAAAGGAGTTCCGATCAGGTTGCATGTTGATAGTGCTTGTGAGCCAGTTGCCCAGCCTGTAAGGCGTTTGCCTTTTGCATATAGAGCTAAGGTTGAGAAGGTGTTGCATAGGTTGATTGAGGAAGACATTGTAGAACCAGTTGAGGGTATAGGATCGACATGGGTTAGTCCTTTAGTGGTTGTGCCTAAAGATGGTGATGATGTTAGACTATGTGTTGACATGAGAAGGGCTAACAAAGCGATTGTCAGGGAAAGATATCCTGTTCCTACAATTCAAGAAATGTTAGTTGAATTGAATGGTGCCAAAGTATTTTCCAAACTTGATCTGAAGCAAGGGTTCTTCCAATGTGAATTAGAGTCTGGTTCAAGAGACATAACAACTTTTGTCAGTCATATAGGCCTGTTTAGAATGAAGCGTCTAGGAATGGGAGTGTCATCTGCTCCTGAGATATTTCAATACACTATCCAAAAGGTATTGAATGGTTTGAGTGGAGTTTTAAATTTAGCCGACGACATATTAGTATTTGGTACAGATGCAAGTGAACACAATGAAAGATTGATAAGTGTGATGGAAAGGCTAGAGAAAAGTGGCTTAACTTTGAATGGTGGCAAATGTCTTTTTGGGGTATCATCAATCAAGTTTCTAGGTCATATTATTTCAAATGAAGGCATATCTGCTGACCCTGCTAAGGTTAAGTCTATCCTATCTGCTAGAGCACCTGAAAATATTTCAGAGTTAAGAGGATTTTTGGGATTAGTTCAGTTTGTGGGGAGGTATGTTCCAGATTTAGCAAGGGTTGCTGCTCCTCTCTGGGATTTAACCAAGAAATCCCAAACTTTTTCATGGAGTAACGTACACCAGGATGCATTTGTGGGCATAAAGAAGCTTATGAGTTCTAATCAAACGTTAGCTTACTATGACAAAGAATGTTGTACGACTGTTGTTGCAGATGCTAGTCCCACAGGTCTTGGTGCAGTCTTATATCAGAGACAAAATGGAGTTTCAAAGATAATAGCATTTGGGCATCGTCGACTGTCAGATGTGGAGACTCGGTATTCTCAGATAGAACGTGAGGCTCTTGGACTAATGTGGGCATGTGAGCATTTTCGGATGTATTTACTTGGCAAGCATTTCCGGTTAGTGACTGATCATAAACCTCTAGTGTCTATTTTTGGCAGTGCTAGTTCAAAACCAACTCCAAGACTGGAAAGATGGAGTATAAGGCTCCAGGCATTCGATTTTGATATCCATTATAAGCCAGGTTGTTATAACATTGCAGATCCAATGTCTAGGCTTAGTGGTTCTAAAGACAGCAATACAGATCTGGTGACAGATGATTCATATATTTGCTTAGTTGCAGAGCAGGCAGTGCCATGTGCCATGACATGGTCAGATATTCAGCAAGAAGCATTGGTATGTAATGAAGCTAGTCTGATCCGGAAGGCTTTACAATCGGGAGATTGGGAATCATGTCCAGCAATTACAAAATCTATCCAGAATGAGTTGAGTTGCTATGAAGGAGTAATTTTGAGAGGTAATAAAATTCTTGTGCCTGTCAAGTTGCGAAAGAAAGTGTTACAGCTGGCACATGAAGGTCACCAAGGCATAGTGAAAACAAAGAAAAGACTACGCTTGAAGGTTTGGTGGCCAGGAATGGACCACGATGCTGAGGCACTATGTCGGCAATGTTTCTCATGTCAATTAGTGGCTAACAGCAACCCACCAATTCCTATTTCTCCTACCAAGATGCCAGACAGTCCATGGAAATTTTGCTGTATAGATCTCCTTGGACCTCTTCCTGATGGTAGATCAGTTGTTGTGTTAGTAGATTATTTTAGTAGGATCTTTGAATTTGGATTTCTACGCAGTACCAAGGCTGATAAAGTTATATTGTTTTTAGAGCATGTTTTTTCATACTATGGGTATCCAGAAATGATAAGATCTGATAATGGTCCACAGTTTGCAGGGGGCGAGTTTCAAGAATACTTGAAGCAGTGTGCCATCAAATGGATTTCTACCACTCCACTGTGGCCCCAAGCAAATGGAGAAATTGAACGTATGAATAGAACTATTCTTAAAGTGCTCAAGATTGCTAAAGCCGAAGGGAAGGATTTGCAGACGGCATTACAAGAGTTTTCTATGGCATACAAGTCAACACCACATACTGGTACAGGGGTACCTCCTTTTACTCTGATGTTTGGTCGAGAGATGCGCACAAAGCTGCCTATGCTCGGTGACACTGCTGTGGGCACAAAAGAGGAAGCTCAGGATTCTGATGCTATTTACAAGAAGAGTATGAAGGAGTATGCAGACAAGAGTTCTAAGGAAAGTGAGATAGAGGTAGGCGATATAGTCTTAATGAAACAAGAGAATAGAGGAAAACTGGACACCAATTTCAGCCCTACAGAACACACAGTGGTTGGACTCGATGGTTCTGATGTAGTGTGTGCCAGCCCTTCAGGTTCCTTAACAAGAAGGAATGTTTCTTTTGCTAAGAAGGTTCAGTTGTCGGATTCTTCCCCTGTCTCACCCCTTGATCCATGCCCAGTTTTATCTCCGGTTCCATCCCCAGTCTCCAGCGAAAATGTGGGAGCGAGTAATCCTCCAGATCCCCCTCTTAATGTCAGTCCATCTACAAATGATAATAGTGCCCATAATAGCCCCCCTCCCCGTAGGACAAGTTCTAGGGTTAGGAAAGTGCCTCAACGTTTTCAGGATTTTTATATGCAATCATAGAGTGAATATTTGGTTCTAAATAACATTGTTCAATTTTGCTTTATAATAAGAATATATGTTTTGTAATTTTTCTCTTAAAGTTGTACTTTTGATATTATATCTTTTTTTTGTATCTAAACCCATGGAGGGATGTAGTGTTTGTAATAGCTTTGTAGCTAGTAGCTTTATAGCACTAAAGCTAGAGTAAGGAAATATATATAAGGATGCATGTATGTCTTAGGAGTCAGTGAGAATGAGAATAAATCACGTCAGTACAACACTAAACTTAGGCTTAGTGTTCTGTTTATAGTTATCCACAGCAGACAGTGGATGGGAGCTTGGTAGCTCTTTATCTGGAAGCTGTGCCTTATTTGTTATATAATTTAATAATAATAATAAGAATCAAGAATGAGACCCACCAATCTTGATGTTGGTTAAAGTAGGCCTAAGTGAGAAATTTAATTAAATTTAATAAATTAAAATTTCTCCATTGATTTTTAAGCGACACAGCTTGTTTAAAAGTTTAATTTAAATTTTATCATGGTCATCTGCCTCTACATGTAGACTCTACGTGAGATTTAAATTTAAACCTTTACTATACTCGCTGGGTAGGCCTAACTCAATGTGCAAAGTTCTTGATAATGATAACCATAATCATAATGGTAGGTCCCACAACTTGACTCTAGCTTTTTATCCTCAACATAAACATCCTTTCATCCTAAACCAACCTATCAAAATTTTACCTTGACTTTTATGTGGATATGCCATCCGACCTTAACATCTAGCCTTTTTTCCCCCAATACACTAGACAATATCATTTCTGTAGTGTTGTGCATATCACTATAGTAACTTGATACATTAAATTGCTTAAACTAGGGCTATAATAGATGTGGTTATTGGTAGTGCTTGTTGCTATGAGTAGACTAACGAGACTTTGTCCAAGACCTCATTGTCAAGACACCTCGACAGTCATTTGAAGTGTTGTGTAAACCTTCATTCATTCTTCGTTATTAGATGTACGTACAGTAGTGCTCAACTAAACTCACCAGCCATAGTTATGGGCCTGTTAATCGGCCCAAATTGCATTTAGTTTGCACGAAAGAAATTATTTAGTATTACTTAGGTCAACTTACACTTTCCCTTGACAATGGGAAACACCGTTTTGTTAGAAAAAAAATCAAAAGAAAATGAAAATCCGAATTATTATTAACTTTACTTTAGTTAAAATCATCCCTTTACCTTTGAATACCTTTGACTACATAGTACACTCAGGAACTTAAAAATAAAAGGAGTGCAACACATACATGACAAGTTGGGCTGACATCAATTCAAAGAGGGAGATTTTTACACGCTCGAGACAACCCTCACCAACTCTGCTAAAATGTCTTAACAATGAGCACCACACTTTATGGGCTGTCTGCTGTGGGCACAGCTCTCAACAGGGTTGGGAACTTCGATCTACTTTTGCATTCGATTTTCGATTATGCTGATTAAACCAAAGAATACAAACATTCGATTGTTACTTTACCAAATCAATGATTGTACTTCAATCGATTTTACAATCGATGACAGTTTTAGAAAATGCACATGTATATGGGTATAATTTTTGTAAAAGTAGAGAAATTTATTGTCTTTGCTAATTTTGTCTATTACTTTAAAATGTTATAACAAACATGACTGATATTGTGGTGAAACAGCCTCCGTGGTAATGGCACCTAGGCCAGCCACACTGACAGTACTATTAACTGACGTTTAATTACATTATCTTATCCATGCATTGTTATCCATATTCATCTATGCATTCATTATTATCTTATATATACTGCGTGTCTTATATTATACATATGTACTAGCAATCAAGCCTTGGGATTACGTTCTATTGCAACTTGGTTTTTCCCACATTTATATACTTATTTAGTAATTGTCTGTTCTTACTTGATTGTGAATTATTAGTCTTTTAGCCATTTTATATAGTACCTTCGTGGCCGACCTTATAGATTTAGCTCATAATTATATACGACATGTTTCTCCTTATTGTAAGCACATTTTGTGCGAAGGCCGACCTTTTATGTGGCCGAGTCGGGCGGAACCAGACATATTGTTGCGTCAGTTCCGGAGCCGACCCAATGTCGGATAACCGACCCCATGTCAGGCTCTTTTGGCCGGAAGTTTGTTATGTATATAAGGCAGTGCATTTTGTGTTGTGAATCAGTTGTTGATTGCGCTTGAATAAAGCAACATCTCCTAACTCAACCTACAGAGGCTTACTCTTTAGGCGGGTAACTCCACCTGAGAATCCTTTGGATTCAGTACGGCTCGAGTTCACCTCATCCTAGGCTAAGTATATCTCTATCCACCCCTTAGGCTTAGGCCGATCCCGGGTTCTAATGAACCTAGCGTCGGACTTAGGTTCTCAAGGTTTGACATTCTTTCTCTACACTCCCTCGGAGTATAAACTCTACATGACCTACGTCGGTCCTGAGCTCCAATGAGTCTCGGCATCGGCCTACGTCTGATATAATCTACAATCTACACTATAAAGAGCACCCATAACTGTTCACTCTTTTATGTAATGAGCAGAAGGTACACTTGGTCGGCCTCTACCACCTTCCAAGCCCTTCACATACTTGTAGCCCTCGGCTCTCGTATGCAATAGTACTCAAAAACATTACAATATTACCAGTTTTGTTTGCATTTTCTCATAGCTCAGAGTTATCTCCTCCACCTTTATGTTTCTTTTTAGCCTCCAAATATTTATATGTACGGCGAATCTTAGCCAGAAATACCAGGCTATTATTTGTTATCTATTGCTAGCCACTCACATGTATTATTATTATTATTATTATTATTATTATTATTATTATTATTATTATTATTATTATTATTATTATTATTGAGTTTATTGCTTATCAATAACAATAAATTATAGTAAAAGCGTACGCATGTATAAGATTGCACAAAAGGGAAGCCAGATAGTCCGAGACTAGAGTCGAGGCAATCCCTGCTCAAGTGTACCGGTGCCGAGGGGAAGCACCCACCACACCCCCAGACACCCCACAGTGCTCACACCCCCACCCCCAGAGACGAGACGCCAAAGCCGCTGCGAAAGCTCTGGGAGGGAGGTCAAGGATGTCCAAGGCATAGCTAGAAACAAGCTCAATACCGGCATAGTACACCGGTCTCCTCCCCCTGTTAGTTTTAGTTTTTGGCAGTTTCAAAAGTTTACTTTTATTTCTAGTGTTAAAGTTATGGGTTATTACTAGAGAATTTAAAAGCTTTTCATCTGTCTTAAAGATATGGTAAGTGAAAATTATAAGACGATATTTGAATAGCATCTTTATCGGCATTATTTTGGATTCAAGAAATTTGGTTGACACCGATGAAAAAAGTTTTTGTTTAAAGATCACCCTCAAAGCTTTTTTTGACACACCAGGATTTGAGAAATTGTCCCCTCACAGGCGTGTCCCTAAAACTCCAAACCATATAAAAGGTGGGGGTATATAAAAGTGTAGTAAATGTTTATCAGAGTTTTCTGGTCAAGATATTTTGATCAATGTCTAAGCATCATGACCAAGAAATTGACTTTTTGGGCAACAGTCTCAATATGAGAGCGAAAGGTTAAATGTTCATCCAATTGGATTCCTAAGAATTTGCACTGATTAGAAGTTGCTATATTTTGGAGTTTGAAGGTTTCATAGTGAATTTTTTTCTGATGGTTCTTAAAAATTATCTGGTAGGTCTTATCAAAATTAATAAGTAATTTATTTGCAATACACCAATCTTCAATTTTGCGCAGCTCAGATTCTGTGATGTTTTTATTAGAACTGATCAAATTGGTGTCATCTGTAAAGAGTACATATTGGAAATTATCGGAGGCACCTAGTAGATCATTTATATAAATTAAAAACAATAAAGGACCTAAAACGGAACCTTGTGGTACTCCAGTTGTTATTTTTCTCAGCTCTGAGCTAGAATCGCCGATTTTGACAAATTGATATCTGTTAGTGAGATAAGATTGTATTAGTTTAATGGCTGAGAATGTAAAGTTATAAAATTTCAGTTTTTCAATAAGAATTCCGTGGTTAATAGTATCAAAAGCTTTGCTAAAATCTAAAAATTAAAATTTGAGACGAGATTTTGTCATACCCTGCAGACTTTTTAATCTTCAACTTTTCTATGATACTGAGTACATCTCCAGATTCGATAGCATGGAAATTGAAAAAGACCTCAGCATTGTGTGACTTTGGAAAATATTGTTTAAATTCACTCCTACCATTTTCAAGATGGTCAGTCAATTTTTGACCGACTTCTGTAAAAAACTGGTTAAAAATATTACAGATATCTAAAGGATCTGAGATGTCTTGACTGTTCACTTTTGAAATCACTGGCAATGAACTTTGTTGCTGCTTATTCAGTAGCCCATTGATGAATTTCCATTTGTTGATCTGGTTTTCCTTGGAAAGGTTATAACGATATGTAAAAAAATCTCGTTTCGCTTCATTTATTTCAAAAGTCACCAGATTACGAAATTTTTTGTAATCCTGTTTTAATTTTACATCAAATGGGGCTCTTTTACTGTCCCGATGCAACTTTGTGCGTCTGGTGACCAATTTTCGTAAACGGTTTGTCATCCAGGGTTGTTTGAAACTCCGTTTACAGCCCTTTGAGTTGCAAATTGTGGTGCACTGGGTAATTATATCATTTAGTGTTTGAAGAAATAATTTTGTTGACACCGAAGCATCTGTTGTTAGAATTGCATCCCAGTGTTCAGCTTCCACAAGCCCTTGGGCTTTTGTATAGTCAATAATCTCATAGCTTTTAGCTTCCAACTGAGAGGGTAAAATTTGGGACAATTCGATTGACAAAATGCATGCCTGGTGATCAGCCAGCATGTAATCAACAGTACAAGTTTTTGCCCCACGATTTAAATTATTTAAAAGAATATGGTCAATAATACTGTTTTTCTGATCCCCATACCTGGTGGGACTTAAAATAGTGTTCAAAAATCCAAAGCTGTTTAGAAGAGTCAAATAATCTTTAGTAGCTTTGTCGCCAAATGAGTTGTTGTAGGGGTTGAGATCGATGTTCAAATCACCAGTAATGATTGCTCCAGCCGAAAGGGCACCCATGACCCCCGCAAGGCCCCCAAGGAAGCCCGGCAACTCACCCAAGGGAGCCCGATAGATGCACAACATCGTAAAGAGCCCAGAGCCGCGATGCATGACATCCGTCCTCAGCGACTCGGCACCTGAACCTCCTCAACTCTAGCCTCGAACTTCTGGTTAACATAAATACACACACCACCTCCCCGGGTGGTCTTCCGAGAACTACAATAAAGATTATAACCAAGTAGATTAAATTGATCTGTAAAATCATCATGTAAAAGCCATGTTTCACTAAGAATAATGCAAGAAAACTCAGTGTCTAGCTCATTAAGGAAGAGCTGCAGTTGGCTAAACTTGTCTGCAAGACTCCGAACATTTACATAGAGCAGAGAGAACACCCGCTCAAATAAAAAATTATTAACATACTGGGGCTGAAGCAGTGACAAGTATTCAACATATTGATCAACGTTTGGCTCAAAGGGAGCCATGATTGTGAACAGGAACTGAGTAGAGTGTGTTAGCTTAGTTAGGTGTAGAGGTGTTGTTTAGTTTGAGCTACCCTTCTAGGCTGGAGAGGTCTGACAGGGAATCTATTTTAATCCTAGCTTGCAAGTAGAGGCTATTATTTTATTATTAAATAAAACAGTTCATCATCATATTTTTTATTAAAAAGATAAGAACTAAGCTACGAGGCTTTTTATTTATTCCCTGTACTAAACATTACTAGCAGATCAATTAGCAGTTTAGTGACAATCGAATGCAGCTGTAACCCTATAAAACCAACGAATACATGCATTTTGATGGCTTTGTTGGAAACCAACGATTAGGTGGAATCGATGGTGAATAGACCAACGAAAATCGCCATCGAACATCGAATGCTATTGGCGATTCCCAGCCCTGGCTCTCAGTTACATGTAGTTACAAACTAAACTGGTGAAAAATGCCTTGCTTCAAGTACATGTACTAGGTTGCTACAAATACTAATACACGGAGTTGTTTGCTCCGCACAAAACTAGTGAAGACAGGCTAGGTCTCAGACTAAGGCAACCATGATGTCTCATAGAAGTGTGAAGATAATATAAGATAAAACAATAGAATATTAATTTAAATTGTTGCAATTAGTTTAGAGGCTGTCACATAACTGACATTACATATACTGACTGTAACCAATCTGGTCACTGTCGTGTTTTGAGGTGATTTATTAAAGACCTTGAAGGAACATTAATTACTATCTGATACTGTGTATGACCATGAGATACTACATGTATGTTCTATCCATTTACTATCTATTGCCAAACAAACAAAAGTTCTTCATTTACATAGTTGGAGAGACTAAGCTTTCATAGCATTAAAAAACAAGATAGATCCAAAGCAAATTATGTCATATAAACATTAGATATACAAGCTGCTAGCTTGGTAGTCAGCTTATATGTCCATAAAAATCAATTCAGGGGCGGATATAGGAAAAGTTTCAACACAGCATATTTTCAAGAAATCATGGATTTCACGTGTCTGAGTTAGTTAATACATGAACAAGTATGGGTACAGTCTACACAGATAACGTGACTATTACAGCGCTATACAATGACTGTGCTGCCTGAGCAAGTAAATAGAAAATGAATTGAACCCTGGACATGCATAGTATTTATAGTTTACAAAGCACAGCTAATATTGGATGCTTGATTGAACACACGCCTAGGATGGGTGGGTGCCTATAGCCGCCCTTGAATAATCATCAAATAGCAAATGAAAATTATTATTGACTAAAGTCCCAAACCCGGAGGGCTTGCAGGAGCTTGGGAGTTTGCAGGAGATTGATTGTGAACACGGGAGGGTCCCAGTGAAACTGGGAGAGTTGTCATGTATGGTACAAGAACAATGTACATAACAAACATTCTAACAATGTACATAAGATGTTTGGCCACAGGGGTTACAGCAACCTGCTGTCAGGCTTGTGCCAAGCAGACAAATATAATATTAATATAAATATTGAAGTCAAGAGTCAAGTAAGAGCACACATTATCAATTGTTAAAAAGTCACTTAGAGTCAAGTCATCAGATGAAGCAAGTCAAAAGTAGAGTAAGAGTTAGAGTAAATAAACAGCAATTTTAAAAAGTAAAGTAAATGGTCAAGCAACTAGTGCCAAAATTCTCATGTTGCGCATTGGGGTTTGGGGATATGATAATGTATGTAATAATAAAGAAGTAAATTTTACATGTTGGTGTACATCAAAGACCACCAGTGAAATATGACAAGTAGAACAGCGTTCTGTGTAATAAAGGCCTTATTCAAAAATAAATAGAGGAGACAAATTTTATTGTATATCAAATAACATGAGTGTAGGCAATATAGATTAGTGCTACTATATCCTGTTTATTCTGCTATCTGAGGGGAAGAGGTACAGATAATTGCTTCAACTGACATTGGGTGCAGTGGTATTATCAAGTACTTGATATTACATGTAGGGATTAACCTCTCCACTTCTGCATCTAGGCCTACTTATTAATTATTATTGGCCTATTTAACCACAATCCTCTCAGCTGTTCTATTGTAAACACCAATTGTTACATAATTACACCAGGCCAATGTCACAAGTATTATTGTAGAGCCAAGCCATTATTGAAAGTGATGTAAGAGTCATGCTATATGCTTTGTAGCAAAGTGAAAGTAAAATTCAATCCCCTGCTTTCACAAAATGCAAAAGCACTAGTTAATTAAAAGTAATGAAAGGCTGTTACTCGAATTGACCCTAGTCAGAGTAAAATAACTGTGCCCATGTCTGCCTGCTGTTTGTACTCCGCCAGTCAGTATGTTGGTTCGGTAGTCCTCCTTTACAGGGGGTTGAACTACAACCCTCTAGCTGAATACTGTGTTTAGTACCTTTAGTTCTTGGTCTCCCTGGGGTCTCTAATGGTTCGCGGTAAAATACTACCATGGTAAATTTGTGATGCTGCATACACAGAGGTCAACTCACCCCGGTAGCAGATCTAGTTGTCATGGTCATGTTTTGGTCGTCTTCACAGATTTCATCATAGACTAAAGAAAGGGTACTCTGTCGCTACTCATCTCAGAGCATCTTCATCAGAAGGGCTAGTCTGTGATTTGTCTTTCTTTGTTACAATGCCTGGAGGCTAAGTTCAGAGCTCCCTTCCTTTGAGGCGGCTAATGAACAGGACTGCTTGGTGCTGCATCATATCAAGAGATTAAATGTTTTTGTTGAGTGTTAGTATACTCTAGTACTGGGAGGCATAGACTTAGTAGGCCTATAGACCAGTAGGAGGCCCTTCTTAAAGGCATCATCTAGGTGATATTTGATGGAGCCAAGAGTTTCTGAGGCTTTCTCATTTTTTGAGTTTCATGTGTTTGATATATTTAACCCACCCAACTCCTACTGAACTTGAAGATTTATATTCATTTCATTAATATTAATTGAATTATAAAATTTGTATTAGAATATTTCCTTTCCATATCTATAATTTTGAATCCGCTGCCTTCTGGTGGAATGTCTGTGTCATGAAGGATTTCTGCAAGTCTCCATTTAGTATTTGAAATAACTTCAGCATCTTTGCTGAGTTTGAGGTGTCACCATTTTCGATGCAAGCTCATAGATTTAGCCTCGCACCGGTAGTCCCCATTAACTATTGTATTAGAAAGACGGAAATTTACTTGGGGCACTTCAAGACTTAGGTTGCCAATGACTTGACCGAAATAGTCTGACTATGTGTAGCTCTTTTGGGTGAGCAGTTGTTTATTGCTAATAAAGGGCTGGCCTATTATTTTCTACTATTTAATAGTAGGCGTATGTGAGTAACTGATCAATCATATAGGGTGAGTTCATTTGTTTTTGGAGCCCACTTGAGTAAACGGTAAAATCGGATGTATCATTGCCGTTCGGTAGTTTTGTGAGGATCAGCGATCCAATTTATAATTTTATTAACATCCACTTGTCAAGTGAATTATCGCAATTTCTTCCTCAAATTAATGTGATTAGATGATATAGGTTTATGCGAAAAGTGAAAGGGTGGGGGAGAGGCTCATCTTGGAATGTCTATAGGAGTGTAGCCTATATTATGCTATTACTATGAAGTTTCCAGCCTGTGATTAATCTCAGGTCCACTCCACCCTTGAGTCAGGATAACATAAAATTTTCAAAAATGTTGAAGTTCATACAAAACTGAGGTTGATTGTGGTTATTTCCATATATTGCAGTTTACAGCTGCTCAATGCCAACTTGAGTTATTGGATGTTTCAACATAATAGTGTGGGAGTCAAGAATCTTTGATCATAGCCATATTTTAATCACAATTCAATTTACAAGCTTTTGGTAGCTCATGTAGATATTCAAGTCATGAGTCATTTTAACGAACCACAAACTTTTGCTTGAAATAACTGGAGTAAGTTTTTAGCTCCAGTATGGCATCTCTGACTCAGTGTGATACTAAGAAGTATGATATTACGCGAGCTAGGAGTGCCTACATATAGTTACTCTCGCTAGCAAATGTGTGCTTGCATGCAATGTTGTAGTATCTGCTAAACAGGCTAAAAGTGGGAATTTAAAATATAATCTTGAAATGTTCCGTCGCTTTTATTATAACAGACTAGACGTGATTATTTACATTCTTATCTAGAATACTTGAATAAGACATTAAGATGGCTGATGTAAAGAACATATTGATAACTGGTGGAGCTGGATATATCGGAATACACTGCATAATTTCGTTAGTGAAGGCTGGATACACACCTATAGTAGCAGATAACATGTACAATGCTACTCCAGGTAACTACCACTATGCCATATTTGTTTCTACCACAATGAACTATTTAGGCCTACTATATTTTTCTGGAGCAAATATATTTTGTTTATTAGGAGTCGAGGACTTAGTTCTACATCTGTTAAAATAGCCCATCCCTGGTTGAGGTATGAGCCATGAGCTCTACGGCAACTGATCGCCTAGCCCATTGGCCAGACACTACCCCAAACCCTATTAACCAGTAGGCCTAGACCAATTTGACTTCCTTAACAAAGGAAACTTTGCTGGCAGTTAATACCTCGACACAAGGCATTCTATGGCCATCTTGCCTATACAGGGTAATATTGCGGTTTGGTCATATATTTTTATATAGGCTAACTATATAAAAATATTATGACCAAATTGCAATATCACCCTGTAAAGGCAAGATGGCCATAGAATGTCTTGTATACTCTTTTGAGGTTGTCAAACTGTTTTACTGATTGCTGTGTCCATCCACTATGCTAGATGATTAGGTTTCATAGAGTCAAAGTTTCTATATACCAAGTTTATCCAGCAAACGATGCGCATAGTCATTTGCCATGGTTCTCTTACCAAAATTGGCAAACCGTTGATCTTTAACAAGCGCCCAGTCTGTGGCCAAACGCTTGGGCTATAGAAATATAGGTCGGCAGTAGTAGTTGACAGTCTGCACAAAGAGCGTACTTTTACCATCTTTGGTTTACATGAGGCATAAATAGTCCAGACCACGTGGTCAGTAGGATGGCTCAAACTTTTTGGGCTTTTTCCTCATGTTTAAGTTTCTCTAAATGTTTGCCTCTTCTATTGATGCTATCAGTAACGACATCATGCATCTTGGAAATAATGGGCTAGCATCACAGGTACTTCTAGCCAATCTCAGGGCAATGTTTTCGCCAATCTTGAGAAGACTCCATTGTTTTATCAGTAATTTTCCGTTGCCGCCCAACTACTTTGAACTAAGCCGTTTATTAGGTCAGGCTTCGCGCGATTCTATTGGTGCATAAAGCCGTGGAACAACTTATTAATTCTATAAACTTTGATAGAGTCTCAAATTCATACCCCATTCAAGGATGTGAAGCCAAGTCCAAGGCTGCTCATGTACAATGTATATACTGTAGTAGTGAAAAGGACATTTCTTATTGATATTGTAAATAGTGTGTAATTGTCTATAATTGTATAAGTGTCTTGTACATGTTGTATCGTGTTAATAACTACCTGTAAATGTTATGTGAATGCATGGACTTATAAAGGGCCAAGTGCCCCCTATATGGTTATCCTTTTATACTTATTGCATGTGCAATATTGTAATATTTTATGCTGTGTATCACATGGGTACCAATGGTATGAGTGTGGGAAGAGCCTATGAGTGGTTGGCTAGACTATACTTCCTGCATTATGTATAGAGTAAACAGTATTTGTGGATTATTCACACGTAGGAGCCATATGCCCCATGCAGTGCTTTGGAAAGAGTGTTGTTCTAGCCTATGAGACAGCTCGGGCTACCTGGTCCAATGGGACCAAGAGCGGGAACTGGCTTTGCTAAGAGATAAGACTCTGTATAGCTGCTGAGATGATGTGACTTTATTGGAGTTTAAGCATCAACTGATAACATTTAGAAAATGCTAACGCTTTTATACTAACAGCGTTTCCGGTGATAGTTCCGGTAAAAGGGACGATATAGCATCGTCAGGAGCGATATAGCATCGGCCCCGGAAATTGCATAACAACGTGGCGGCAGAAAGGCCGAAGCCTGACCTTAAACGGGTCAGCCATTATGAAAAGTGCTTATAATGACATGAAACATGTACATGTAATATATGAAAAGTAGCTAATTCTGAGACCTCGGTCTCTCTTATGGTAGGCATGCAAGGCAATTAGACAATAACTGGTTCCATTAATTGCACAATATAAACATGTATAGACAAGCATAGGCAAGTATAGGCAAGTATAAGCATATGCAACAGATAAGTATACAATAAGAATGCAAGTATGAGCAGAACTAGTATGTATTAATGCCAAGCCCGTAGGGTCGCGCAGACTGGAGGCGAATGAGGCGGAATCCGCTAGAGAAATTGCGAGAAACGAGCGAGACCCTGCTGTGTTGGGCTAATTCTGCGGATTCGCCTCAATCAAACATGTTTGATATTTTCGCTTGCTGCGTGCGTGCTGTTGGCCAACAGCCTGTTCATTGCATATTTTCGCGCGAAAACTTTGATATGGATAAGGGCAAGACATGCGCAAACCAGTAGTCCAACGTGATTTTCTGCGCCCAGTGTGCTTGGAAGGGCAAAGCGAAACAAAATGGCCCCAGTTGCCGCTCAGCTAATTTCGCCTCCAGTTTGCTCTAGGCTTTAATGTCGGTACATGAGTAGTATAGTCAGTGCAGATCTACACAGACACCCGGCCATTTCCGCGTCGTATTAGCCCTAGATCCAAAAACTCCCCGGGCGGACGACCACCCCACCCGTCCTCTCGCCCCCTCCTCTCCCCTAAACCTCACTCTATGTGCAAAGCCCTAGAACCTACTCCCCCCATCGCGGGTGGGGTTTCAAAAACCTCATCGGCTGTTCCGCGGAACCCAGTCTAAAGAGCAAACCCCGCGCCCCGCCCTCGCCCCGTCCCACGGCTCGGGCGAGGGGGCGCGCGTACGCGCGCGCCCCCCCGCCCCGCGAACCCCACCCATCCTCCCTCCACCCGTCCCCGCCCCTCCCCTCCGCCTCGCCCTCCGCCTCGCGGCGGTTCTCGTTTGCGAGTCCAGCCGTGGCCCCACGCCGCCCTCCCCCCGCCCATCCCCCGCCCCTCCCCCGCCCTCCCGCCCCAACGACCCGTCGCGGCCCTCGCGGGCGGACCGTCGGCTGGAGTAGGGTGAAGCGAAGGAAAATACGGGTTAGAGTAATGATAGGCTACACCCGTGCGGAGTGCCCGTGCAGAGTTTACGACGCTGACTATACTACTATAAGAAACTTACCGAGTGGTGGTGGTGCTTCCGGATGATTTCTTCGCCGGGGACTGTTGAGACTGAACTGGTCGGGGTGACACCGCACTCGCGCGCTCCTCCGTTCGAGCGCCCCCGGACCTTCGATGAAAGACTCGCGCCTTAACCCTCATTTCCCCCGGACCCTCCCCTAGGGAAATCGCCCGTCCCCGTGACGAGCGGCGAGGGAAAGTGAAGGCGGTGGCTCTTCCGCGCTTCAAGCCGTAGACTTTGCGAGGAGGTTAGCCGACGACATCATCGCTCGGAGGGGTAGAAATAGAAATAGATAAACGGGATAGATGGATGCTTGTCTTCTCATCGCCATCATCATCATCATCATCCTACAAATAGACCCGCCTCTACGATGATGTCGTTGACTCGCCACCAATTTCTTTGACCACCGCGTCCACTTTCCCCCGGGTAGCAAACTCCGATAGGGAGAGAGCGCATCGTGCGCGTGCGATGTCACCCCCCACCTACGAATGAAGACAATAGAAGAAATGTGAACTGATAAGGGGTGAGTATGAGCGGAAGCTGCGCTAGTACCGTCTACCCCTTTGGTTTGGAGAGGTAAATGGTTTTTAATGTATTAGCTAGTGTTTTATTGCTCGGTTTTAAGGCTACAACCGGTAAACCCTCCGTTTTGAGGACGGAGACCCCTTACAATTTATCGAATGAAGTAGTCTCATCTCCGAGAAATCAGTACTAGCATTCTATAGGACTCGTACTCACCCCGTCTTCTGCAACCTTCCGCTTACCATAGAAGTAGGTGAGTCCGGTCTTTAGCTGGGTGTAGCTATACGTTTGGTTTCCTCTTCTGATAAAACCCCGATTGTCCCCTCTCACCGACTCCCCTGTCCTGAGCACGGAGAGGAACTTCTCTTTGGTTAGGGCGTTTCCTCTTTTGTTTAGTCCTTTGCTGCTATACTTGCTATCACCATCAGCGGACCAGCAAAAGTATGTTTTTGAGTTGAGCGCGATGACCCCCTCCCCCCGAAACTCCTCCTTAAACAGGCCGGGGGTTCGTGTTTCGTATCGTTGCACCTTCTCACAACATTCCCTCATCTCCCACTCTTGGCCGAGCACCTTGGTCGTGATAAAGTCTCCCTTGTGCCTATCGCAGAAGGGTCTGGGAAACCATCTACCATATTCTCTGTAGAACTCTTCTTTTTTATCTTTTCGGATGACCTCATCTATACTACGAGCACTCAGAGCCATGTAAGCGCTATCCGTGTCCATTTCTACGTACTCAAAGTCCTCTCTGCTGACGAATCTGTGAAAATAAAACGAACGGGTTGTAGGGGGGGGGGGGGGGGGGGGGGGTTGACACCAAAGAATAAATAGAGAAGGATTTGATAAAATCTTTGTATAGTCTAGTTCTACTTACCTATCCATAAAGTCGTAGTAGAATTCTAGCATTCTCAACTTGGCTCTCTGGAGGATAACGAATCCTACGACAGATGGAACATCCATTCGAATCTAAAAGAAAGAAAGAGAGAGAGAGAGTTTACCCTACCACTCAGAAAAAGTTTCGTCAAATCAAGAATCAAAATAAAAAAAAAGATTGTCAACACTTGCCTTTTTCTTGTGAAGCTCTATCTCAAAGTAGTTTTCATCAACTTCGTTGAGACTAAAAAAGTGCCTACTCCTCACTTTGACAGCCGCCTCCTCTACTGTCTCCACATACTTGACAGTCTTATGTTTCTCTTTATTTGTTATGGTCTTTCCGTAGGCTGAATTCCCAACGAGCTTGCTCGTGCTGGCCAAGAGGGCCAGGTCGGGGTTCACATCCCCACCTCTTCTTGCGTCTGAGACCGAAGAACCAAAGTCTTTGTAGATGGCTCGTGGGATAAAGTGAACAAACTGATAGATCCTGGTAATTATCAAACCTTGATCTAGATACCATCTAGCCAGATCGGAGAGTAGTGTGATTCGCTCGCCAAAAAGACTCCCCACGAGCATTCGCTGAGGTCTCTTCAAGAATCCGTTCTGTTCGGCAAAAGCGCGCATGTGTTCGCTAAGGTGTTCTCTTCCCACGTTTATATTCTTGAAAATAGGTGCCATCTCAGAGAACTTCGCTTTTAGCTCTTCGGGTACGGAAATGTCACACTCCACTAAACCATAGTACTCTCCACTACGAATGTTATTGATTATCTTATCGAGGTTGACGTAACCCCTCTCCGGATAGAGAGAAGAAAAGAAGATGGCGAGAAATGTCCTAACTTCTACATCCGAACGAACTCGCGCTTCCCACTCACACTGCCGAGTGGTGATGAGCTTATAGCCTAGAGCCTTGATGTAATCTTCTTTCCTTGCAGTGTCCACCCGGAGCTCTTCATTCGTCATGTTTCTGACACCTTTTCCGTTCCCTCCTAGCTCGCACTCGTGCCCATGCCAGTAGCAACCGTGGAATTGGTACACCGTCCGACTCTGTTCGCTATAACCATCCACTGGTAGGTTGTGACAGCCTATCCTCATTTCTCCTCCATTCTGTTGGTGAAGGATGACCTCTCCTCTCTTCCACGATTGGAACTCTAACCAACCATGCGCCACTTTGCTGAACTTTTTAATAGGTTCTAGAGCAAAGCCTCGGCTCTCTAGCCTCCGCCTGGGATAACCCGTAGGCATATTCCCCATCATACAGTATAGGTAGAGGGCGTTGGCATCAACTCCCAGAATGGACCTACAGGGTTTTGCGGATGTGCCATACATCTTCTCTCGAATAGAGGTCACTCCAACTTCATGATGTCTGTGAAAGATAATGCTCGGCCCTCCCACGAGGTTATCACGAAGAGTATGGTACAGACTTTTGCTCTCCTCATCGAACAGACATATGGGTTGCGAGTTGCAAAGTTCGTCTCGGAGAGACATTAACCTATGCAGCGGAAGAGCGGCTTGTGGAGGAGAGTAGCCATAAGGTCGGGCCTCCACCTCCATAAACAACCATCTGATAGCCAAGCCTGGAAGCGAGATTGCGGATTTCAACATGTCAATACCCTTTTGTCGATAGATAGAGCTCTGACGTGCAATGGCCTCGATGAATGGGGCCACATCGAGGTTGTTCTACCAGATGAGAAAATCCCTGAACGTTTCCATGTTCTCTCTTTCCCACACGACCTGACAGTGGTGATAATCTTGCTCGCTCAATTCTTGCTGAGTCAGCGAGTTGAAAAAACTCTCTCGGGGAGGGAGTCCATAATAATCCAACCTTCTCAGGGAATCTACCCAGTCGTAAGGAAAGAATCCCTTACTCTCTGACACACCAAATGCCTTCAAGTATTTGGAGTAGTTGAAGCCCGGTGCGATAAAGTTGCATATGTCAAGGAACCTAAAACGTCTACTCTCCACGCAGGACATACTGTTAACACGCTTAACGATGAAGACAAAATCTTCTCCCTCCTCCTCTTGTAGAGAGCGAAGCAAAGGTCCCTTTAGTATATTTAGGTCATACTTTTGTGAGTTGAAACCAACCACCGGAACGCTGGAGATGTGCTGTTCTAACTCTCTTTCTAATCCGGAGAGACCGGACTTCACCCTGTAAGTCGAGACGTTAGAGAACTTTTCGTCAGCAAAGGCTTCTTCTCTATCCGCCCGATCCGCAAGGAAAGTAGAGAGTCGCTTGCGTACATCCCGGAATCTTTCTCCGAACAAATCTCCTGCCACGTCAGCAATCTTTGCTATGTATTGGACGAATTGACGAATGCACTTCGTTCCATCCTTGCTGTCGACACTCCTCACAAAACACTTGGCCTGCTCAAACCCCGGGACGTTAGAACATACAGATATGCTCAGTAACTCGTGTCTTGCACTAAAAGTCATTGTGGAGGTGTTAGTTTGTAGGTTGTCTTTTGGCATGAAGCATTCAATATCATAGGTGATATAGTAGGGGTAGTATAAGAGGTCGGGGTTCACCACCTCTATTCCCGCCACTCGCTTGAGTTTTGTGAATATGGTTGGCGGGGGTCCAAACGTTCCACCAGGGAAAACAAACACCGATGCTTCCTCTGGCGAGCACTTATGTCGCCGTAGGCTGGACAAACGTGTGAAAGCGCCATCGCACAACTTGCAGGTGAAACATCTGGCAAACGAATCAACATTCTTTATCCAGCTGAAGTGTTTTTCGTACATGTTGACAAAGAGTTTACGGGCTTTGTTTCGTGCCCCAGATGACCAAACTATCGGAGCTACCCCCTCATCAGTTAGGCAGAAGACTATTATAGATATGTCAAAATGATCTTCCAAGGCCAGCAGATCACTCGCGCCCACCCCGGGAAAGTCTGACAAAGTTGATGAGGGTGGGGAAGAAGATCTAGATTGTCTCATGTATTGTTTAAACAAGCGATGTGTTGTGGTCTGAGAGGGGCGATGACAGCAACATCCCTTCTTTGGGTCGCAGTTACAGTCATACATCATGGCCAAACATCTAAAGAAACACAATTTGTCTGGGTAGGGACGGGCACCTTCTCTGGCCCAAAAGTCTACATCTAGTGCTATCACATGTTGGTTGTTAAGTATGTAGTCTGGGAGTTTGCTCACTACACCACCCACCTTGCCAATCTCTAGGAGTTTATAGATGTAGAATGTCAAATTTGCAATGTGACGTAAAACCCAAGCGGTGTTCGGTCTCCTTTGTGCTGACCTCTCTCTCAAGTCGAGCTCCTGCACAGATTCGCAAAACTCTCTCATCTCATTCTCTGCTCTGATCAGTCTTGGCTTGGGGAAGAACGCGGCATTGTTGCTTGATGAGTGAAAGTAGCGCAACTCTCCACTGGTCTTATGCTCGAGGATGACTCCAGCGCTACAGTTAATCTTCACAGTACAAGGTACTCTCTTCCACATCGCTCTCAATTTAGTCCACACCTCTTCATCTCCTTCATCTTCACATTCCCCTCTCCACACTCGAACGTTGAGAATGTCTTCTACAGGACGAGAGTGTATTGTGGACCTGATCAAACTCCAATAGCGGGCTAGTAGCACCCCCATCTCATCCCCCTCTTCAGCTGTTGGAGGTTTGGACCAGAAAACATCATCAAACTTCTCTGCATCCCCCTCATCTTTTTCCGCCTTGGCCTCGCTATGAAATCGTCTCATGTGATGACCTAGCTTTCTCCTCCCATCAAAACATCCGCCACAAACCGGGCACTTGTGTGGGTGAGCCTGCGCATGCATTCTCTTCGTGTGCCTGTCTAGAGAAAACGCTGTTTTGAGAACCAGACCGCATAGTTGACAGGTGTGCTCGGCCTGACGAGAGCTCTCCCCCCCTATAAAAATACAAAATAGTAGGGTGTAAGTTATTCTTTTACCTCATACTACTATTAGCAATCCACAATTGTTACCAACTACCTCATTTAGCACTAACCTTTTTTACTTGTTGACATCTCTGATCAGGTGCTGACTAGTAGGTAAGTGTCTCTGTTTAGTCTCCCTATAAAAAATATATAGTAGTAGGGTGTAAGTTAATTTTTTTTGTTTTTGGCTCAATAGCGTTATATACAATAGACACTTCACAATTGCTGCCGATTACCCTATTTAGCACTAACCTTATGTTGTACTTGTTGACATCTCTGATCAGGCGCTGACTAGTAGGTAGCTGTCTCTGTTTACTCTCACTCTGTTGACTAGAGGCTGATTGTTCATACTGCTAGAGTGAGAAACTCATACCTTAAATAGTAGTATTCAGTGGGCGGAGTCTAACCATTTCCCCACCCTTGGCAATACCACCCCGATGTGAATCCGAAGCCTCCCGATGTGAATCCGAAGCTTCCCGATGCATCCCGATGTGATTCCGAAGCTTCCCGATGTGAATCCGAAGCCTCCCGATGCACCCCGATGTGAATCCGAAGCCTCCCGATTAAATCCGAAGCCTCCCGATGCATCCCGATGTGAATCCGAAGCTTCCCGATGCATCCCGATGTGATTCCGAAGCTTCCCGATGCATCCCGATGTGATTCCGAAGCTTCCCGATGCATCCCGATGTGAATCCGAAGCCTCCCGATGCATCCCGATGTGAATCCGAAGCTTCCCGATGCATCCCGATGTGATTCCGAAGCTTCCCGATGCATCCCGATGTGAATCCGAAGCTTCCCGATGCATCCCGATGTGATTCCGAAGCCTCCCGATGCATCCCGATGCACCCCGATGTGAATTGACACATCGGGACACATCGGGATGCATCGGGAAGCTTCGGAATCACATCGGGATGCATCGGGAAGCTTCGGAATCACATCGGGATGCATCGGGAAGCTTCGGAATCACATCGGGAAGCTTCGGATTCACATCGGGATGCATCGGGAAGCTTCGGATTCACATCGGGATGCATCGGGAAGCTTCGGAATCACATCGGGATGCATCGGGAAGCTTCGGATTCACATCGGGATGCATCGGGAAGCTTCGGAATCACATCGGGATGTATCGGGAAGCTTCGGATTCACATCGGGATGCATCGGGAGGCTTCGGATTCACATCGGGGTGCATCGGGAGGCTTCGGATTCACATCGGGATGCATCGGGAGGCTTCGGATTCACATCGGGATGCATCGGGAGGCTTCGGATTCACATCGGGAGGCTTCGGATTCACATCGGGGTGCATCGGGAGGCTTCGGATTCACATCGGGGTGCATCGGGTCACATTGGGATTGGATAAAAAAAGGGAGGAGTCAACAAATGAGCAGTTGTATAAAGGGAGAGTGGGATCACAGTCTCAGCATTCAAAGTTCAGCACATCACTACTGTACAGCTACACTACTACAATAGTACATTATCAATGGATACTGACAACATAGTCCAAAACCAAGAAGAGTTATTTGCGGGCTTAACGGACTTACAAATGGATGGAATTATTGAAGAAGAAGAGTGCAGTCAGAAGAGGAAAGAAGAGGTGGATGCGTTAAAAGAGGCACGGAAGAAGGGGAAAATAATAGGAGTGGGGAGTCTTGCCCGAAAGGATCTTTCTAACATGGCGGACTCTCCATCCTCCCCGGAGCGGGCCTCGGATAGGGGCGAGACTACAACAACCAAGAAGAGGAAGAACCCAAAAGGAGATGAAATCTGTGCTAAGAAAAAGAAGAAACCCCAGGTGATTGTAATATCAGATGATGATGATGATGATGGCCACGGAGCCGTTACGGCTACGGAAGAAATGGATGGTGGTGAGACGACGAAGGGAAAAAAAGCTACCAAGTCCCCTTGCAAGGGGAAGAAAAAGAGCGGGGACTAAGCCTGGAGAAAGCTCGTGCAGGGGCGGCAACCCTAATGTAAGTAGCCCTATTCGTATATCTATAAATTACCGTACTATCTTTCTCTCGTTTAACCGCTTTGTCGGATCTATATACACCACTTTCGTTATTGTAGGAGCATGGGAGCGGAGAAGAGGAGCTCTCTGCAGACAACGGTGAAGCTGTCAGAGCTAGAGCCAGGAACTGTGCTAGAAGTGAGTGGAGGTTCGGTGGTTGAAACGGCATTCGGAAAAGCATTCTTAGCCAGGGCAAGCTATGTGGATGACAAGGGGATGAGACATTGCATCAGCTTTCACACCAACATTCATCACGCCATGCCCAAGCTAGCGGATGTCAAAGAAGAGGAGCTAAAGGATCTTACCCTTCCACCTAGGATCATGGTGTACTTGGGACAGCAGGAGACCGCTAAAGGACAAAACACATTCAATCGTATCGAGAGCGTGTGCTCCCTGCCAGGAGCAGCCATGAAAAAGCTGGCCGGTGACTTGAGAAAGAAGACCTTGGCCCAGTTGGAAGAATTTTTTCGAGTGCAAACGCTATCTTCATTCCCCGTTGGTTCTGTGCTGGTGGTGACCGCGCTCCGACCCACATACGTCCCAAGATGCGGTGATGGTGATAATGCGAGCAACTCCATTGCCACCTACGAGTGCCGGATTGGAAACGAAGAAAAAAAGGGAGAGGTCTTCCTTCCGGGACGTCTGGCAGTTTCGATGAAAGAGCTCCTCCCCTCCGTGATGGTGTACAAGGGACAGAAGACTTCCAAGAGCGGGAGAACATTCTACGATTGTGCCATTCTAGACTCCATCCTCGGCGAGCGTCTCCTCCCCGCCACTGCACAGTTTTGAGGCAAAAACTTTTGTCATTCACACTCATTCGTGTCTACTTATCAATTGATTTTATATTATTACTCTCAAACTCGTGTATCGTTAGCCTTACTCATATTTTTCATAGTCGTATATCGGTTTTTATCGATTGATTTTATATTATTACTCTCAAACGTATTGAAAATTAAAACAAACTCGTGTATCATTACCCTTACTCATATTTTTCATAGTCGTATATCAAGTTTTTTATCGCTTGATTTTATATTATTACTCTCAAACGTATTGAAAATTAAAACAAACTCGCGTATCATTACCCTTACTCATATTTTTTTCGTAGTCACATATCAAGTTTTTTATCGATTGATTTCATATTATTACTCTCAAACGCATTGAAAATTAAAACAAACTCGTGTATCATTACCCTGACTCATATTTTTCATATTCGTATATCATCTATTCTAGAATACATCACACACCATTACTCTAACCCGTATTTTCCTTCGCTTCACCCTATTCCAGCCGACGGTCCGCCCGCGAGGGCCGCGACGGGTCGTTGGGGCGGGAGGGCGGGGGGAGGGCGGCGTGGGGCCACGGCTGGACTCGCAAACGAGAACCGCCGCGAGGCGGAGGGCGAGGCGGAGGGGAGGGGCGGGGACGGGTGGAGGGAGGACGGGTGGGGTTCGCGGGGCGGGGGGGCGCGCGCGTACGCGCGCCCCCTTGCCCGAGCCGTGGGACGGGGCGAGGGCGGGGCGCGGGGTTTGCTCTTTAGAATGGGTTCCGCGGAACAGCCGATGAGGTTTTTGAAACCCCACCCGCGATGGGGGGGAGTAGGTTCTAGGGCTTTGCACATAGAGTGAGGTTTAGGGGAGAGGAGGGGGCGAGAGGACGGGTGGGGTGGTCGTCCGCCCGGGGAGTTTTTGGATCTAGGGCTAATACGACGCGGAAATGGCCGGGTGTCTGTGTAGATCTGCACTGACTATACTACTTACATGGGAGTGTCCTATATCACCACAATGTTATGTGCTATTTTTTTGTATGTGACCGACCTTACGAGGTCCGACCTTGTCCTTTTTACTATTATTGTGCAATACTTAAGACCGAGTAGTGATCGTACTTTTTACCGGAAGTTGCCAGAAATTAAAATCTATAAAAGGCGATAGTTTTTCTGTATTGATTCAGTTGTTACTTGGAGCTCAATAAAGGCACAGCAGCTACTTTCACAAGGAATGTATTCGGAGTTATCTTTCTAGACTAGCACACTTCTAGCCCAAAGCCCTTAGGGACTGAAAGCCGAAATCGTAGAATAGCATCGATAAATCACATTTTATCTCTAAAACAGTAGTAGCAACCCATACCCTCATACCTTCTTGGTTAAAGTACATGCACAGTTGGCTATGATACCATATGTAACTCAGTGGTATATAATAAGGAGTTTGTTTAATAGACCACCCTTGGACTGCCCCCCCCCCTCCCCCCCGTACTCGTACTGTGTGTACCTGTACACAGAAAGTTGCAATACTATGTTACGCTATGCTATACTATTCTATCCTATGCTGTGCTATGCTATGCTATGCTATGCTATGCTATGTCACGTAGCACTCCACACAATTGTAGGTTCTTTAAAGGCTGCCGAAGCTATTATTGGAAAGAAGATAAAATTCTACAACCTTGACATTTTAGACAAGGAAGCTTTATCCGAAGTATTTAAAGAGGTAATGGCTACTCTACATTGTATGTTTGTATTTGGAGAAGTAATGGTGCTATTTGTATTGTTCATTACAAGTAGAATTGTGTAGAATGTCAATATAATATTATACTGACCAGACCTACTGGGCAATGCATAATTCTGACCTCTCTTTAGAAATAACTGCTTAGTGACTCTTCAAAGCAGTAATTTAATTTATGATAATTATGCAGTGCTAGGCTTTGAAATATTGTGTAAATGATTACACAGTTATACATGTCATGTGTATTGCTTTATGTAGTTGATGAATGTCAATGTATTATCTATTATACAATGTAGTATGAAGTTGATAGATCACATAATTGTGTGTTTTAGAATGATATATTTGCTGTGATCCATATGGCAGCACTTAAAGCTGTTGGAGAATCTTGTGAGATACCTCTGAAGTACTACCATGTGAATGTAGGGGGTACTGTTGTACTGATGGAGGTAAGTATTACCATGTGAATGTAGGGGGTACTGTTGTACTGACTGATTTAGGTATACATGTATATACATGCATATACATGCATATACATGTATATGCATGTATATGCATGTACATGTATATACATGTATATACATGTATATACATGTATATACATGTATATACATGTATATACATGTATATACATGTATGTGCATGTCAGATGCTGATTGTAGTCTATAATATTAACAAGTAGTACTAATAATAGGCCTCCTTCATTATAGTCAAGTTGTTGCCATATTATACATATTTATCTTTTATTGGGGAGTAGCCTGATAAGATTGCCTGATTCCCTCCCTGAGTGTCATAAATACTTGTGTTCTATCCATAGCCTGCCTACATGTAGAATGCATGTATAGTTAAAGGGGAACATGTTTGTGCTGATATATTGTATGTAATGGTTTCTCTATGCTGGTGGAATAATGATAATCTTATTCATGATCTTCTATATCTCTGTTTTAATCTTCATTGACATATTTGTGACAGTGGCACAATAATCCACTGCCTCTATCCCATAACTATGTAATACCATGTTTATAGTTCTATCATTTTACCCTGTCAGCTATACTGTAGCATGTGTATTGTAGTCATGCATGTGCATTGTAGTCATGCGTGTGTATTGTAGTCATGCATGTGCATTGTAGTCATGCATGTGTATTGTAGTCAAGCATGTGCATTGTGTTGCAAGTGGGTTGGTGTACTATTCACACTATTATAGGCCTATATTATGCTTCCCTGAGGATCTCACGATTGTAATATGGGAGGGAGGAACCCAGCTATGTTTTATGGCGGCACTGTTCATACAGTGGAGATAACCGGCTCTGAGTAGCAGTAATTATTGGATTGTAAATAGAATAGGCCTATATATGTATGTAGATGTAATTTTATTCCTCTGTGATACACCAATAGAGCAGGTGGTACCCTACCTGGTTTGTAGCACTGCACGGCTACATATCTACATGTATATACAATGTGTCTCTACTATATATCTATATACAATGTATCTCTACTAGGTAATGAGAGAGTTCAATGTTAAAAATATGGTGATGTCGAGTTCTGCTACTGTATATGGTACGCCTCAGTACCTCCCCATAGATGAGAAACACCCTGTGGGCGGCTGCACCAACCCCTACGGTAAAACGAAGCTCTTCATGGAGGAAATCATGCAGGATGTGTATACATCTGACAAGGTATAGAATATCAGCCCATACACTATGCGATAATTCTAGCCTCAATCGTAGATTATTTAGAAACTTCGTAAATTAGTTGCAAAAATTTAAGGTTAGTATTAGTAAGTAAAATATTATAAACTAGATGCATCTCTTTATTTACTGGGGTTAGGAATGGAATATCATAGTCTTACGATACTTCAACCCTATTGGTTCCCATGAGTCCGGCACTGTAGGAGAAGATCCTAAAGGAATACCGAATAACCTTGCTCCTTACATCGCACAAGTAGCCGTGGGTATCAGATCTGAGCTCAGTGTTTTTGGGGATGACTATGACACACCCGATGGTACAGGTCAGTATCCCAGTATGCTCTTAGGCTACACTAGAGTGGAGAATTCTGTTATTCTTCCATTTTCATGCTGTGAAGGAGATGGCTAATCGATGCATAGGCCTATTGATATTTTCTCTTAAATTCTGTTTCCTAGTTTGTAACAGCACCAACTGTAACAGTGCCACACCCACCACCCACTACGTATGAAGTCAAGAGTTTTGTTTTAATAGATTTGGTAGTTCTCTGTCACACAGTTGATCGTCCCACTGTTCCAAAGGAAGGTCTCACTAGATAATACAAATGTAGAATGATCTCTGTAGCAATAAAGGTGATAAATATGGCGGCAGCAACACAATGCTACAGCAACTCTATTCCATACGGATGTTTCATGTGTTGGGTTTACCAACAGTTCAGTTGAGTTGTTGTCTGTTGTAGGTGTGAGGGACTATATACATGTTATGGACCTTGCTGATGGCCACTCAGCTGCCGTGAAGAAGATTGAGCAGTCACCAGGCCTGAAGGTAGATTACACTGTTGTTATACTTATATTGTTTGTACACTGTATAATAGTAAGTAACAAGTCTATGCGGCTCATCATCTCCACCCATATAAGCATAGCAGTGAGTCGATATTATTTAACGCTTGTGTTGCAGACGTACAATCTAGGAACTGGGCAAGGATATAGTGTGTTGGAGTTAGTAAAAGCTTTTGAAAAGGCAGCAGGCAAAACTGTAAGTCTAACTTATTCTCCACTTAAGGGAGCATGACTCCTGCTATTGAGTGTTTAGTGTTTAGAGTACAAGTAATGTCTGCCAACGTATAGTTGTTACACTATTTCATAACTTTTTTCCAATTTACCTGAATTCACCGAAGTGAATTGCTACAATTATAATGCCATATGTTTGCAATGTGACTTGCAGATTCCATACAAGGTCTGCCCCAGAAGAGGAGGGGATATTGCTGCCGGTTATGCTGACCCTAAGCTGGCAGAACAGGAAATGGGTTGGAAAGCTACCCGAGGTGTCAATGAGATGTGTAAGTATAGTTGATGTTACTTTCACTCTTTGGTAACCTGATGGAATGTTATACATATAATCTGTTTCCTTCTTGCAATATTATTCCCAAAGTTATGTTATATTATTATAATATACGTATGTTTACCCTTTTTATTGGCATTGTTGCAATTAGCCATACATTGTACATGTACATAATATATTTGGAACAATTGTCTTTAGCTTTACCTGAGTTAATTATGTCTCAGTTTTGGGACGTTCCAGAACATTTCCTACCACAAATTAGTCTGTTAGTCGAGCTCTTCTAGTACCTAGTATCTACTACTACTACTTGTACAATTAATTGTAAATTGATCTATTTTCTAGGTGTAGATATGTGGAGATGGCAGAGTATGAATCCAAAAGGGTACACATCATAAATAATACCACGTTTGTTATAACAAGTGTTTATCCCAGCGTGTCATAATTTTGGACTATGTTTTATCAATCTAAGCAAATTACATATTCGGTGGGTCATTTGCTCAACTGATGTTTATTTATTGTTCTATAATAGTAAGTGAACCTTCAATCATGTGTTATAGATATTTGTAATGCTTGGGTTTAGAGATCTGACTGTTTCTAAATCATTCCCGTAACTTCCTTATTCCTTCCTTTTAGAGTGCTTATATACATAGATATATTTAAACATATCATTATTTTGGTGGTAGTTGACATACCCCATGTGATAATACTATTTGTTACACAAATATAATATTTTAACCCTATTTTGGTTATTTTTAATTGACCGTATGTGACCTGTTTAGCGAAGGAAAAGAACAGTACTTTAATGTATTTGGTATGTATTTTAATAGTATATAACATGTACATGTCATGTATAATTGTTCTTTGTAATTCAGGACAGCATAAGTCGGTGAGTTTATATACATAATATACATGTACATACACGTAATTACATACATATGCGGAATACGACTACACGACTATGTGAGAGTTGATGTCACTATTTTGAAGTACATGTACTGTATTTGCATAACATGGAAATACATGTACAAAGTACATGACATGTACATGTATTCTCATGTTATGCAAATATTGCTTTGCTTCATTGCTAAGACTAAGAGTTGCCTTCTCCCTCGTTGTTGGAGGCCAAGAAAACGCAACTCTCACCGTGGTCGATTATGAAAGGATAACAATCGTTGCAATTGAGAACACCAAACAAGAGCTCGTGTTATTACATTAGCCTTAGTGCAGTTGCATACTTCAGAATTTGTCAGTTATATCGAGTCTAAAGACTTGGACCACTGTAATTATGATCTCTGGACTCAAGGCTATATTAAAGAAACTGGAAAATAATTTGGTAGAGACTGTTATGGTTTTACCACTATGACTATTACTAGTATAATATAAAATATTAGATTATTCTAATACTATATAAGTAAAAGGGTTGGTTTAAATGAAATAATTAAAGATTTAAAGTCATACTGAAGTTCAGCGGTTATCCCATAGGAATAAAGGCGCCTAAGATTGAACTATACTTTCCAGAGAGCTCGGTGTTGCAGAGATTTGCCATTTCTTTATACTACTACTTAGCATACTTACTTAGCATACTTAGAGTAGTCATCACGTTAGACCACTAGGGTGAGTGGAAGGGACGTGCCTCATTTGAGTAAACTGTAGTAACAAAATTTGTGTTAGCTTTTGCTAAATATGATTAAGCGTCAATTTTTATGCTGTAGTGGCCTCAGCACAGGTCCTGTGACGGCCCTGTTTTTATGTATTGGCATTGTTGGCAGTGTATGTTGCAGAATTATTTTTCTCCCTTAAGATCTGTAGATTCTCATTCTATGGTGCTACAGCAGATACATTTACATGTATATAGCAAAGAAAGTCCTACTGCTACTACTAACTTTATTGTAGTGTAACTATTTATTATAAATTAATATTTAAATAGTGTAAATGAAAAAAATACAATTTTGAAAATAAAATTTATTTTCAAAATTGTATTTTTTTCATTTATTATAAATAACATGTATATAGTTAATAATAGCCTAATAGATTTAATAAATTAATCATGTTAAATAATAAATGACTAAAATGTAATTAATTAAGATAATCATAAAATCGTAGCCTAATCATTATTATCATAATTTAATGCAATCAAAGATTTTATGTTATGTTTGTACCTTATTTTTGGAAACTTTAACTTAGGTTATCATAGTTGAGATGTTCTTCACTGAGGCTACTCTAAGCTAATGAGGTTTAATTCTAAAGGATCAAACAGAGGTAGAACTAGAACTAATAGTGATAGTTGTGACTCTCTAAATCACAAGTTAATTCATTTTAGTGACCAATCAAAACTCTAATTCATGCCCTCACAAACTCAAGTTTTCACCATATTATCTAGATCAGGGATGGCCAAATGTGTCCCTAAGGGACACAGTGTCCCTTTGCATGGACTTTGGTGTCCCTTCACCACCTCTCAAATTTTACATGCAAACATGTCTTTTTGTGGCTGAGTAGTGAAAGCAATTAGGGGAGAGCGGGGTAAGTTGGGACGCGGGGTAAGTTGGGACAGGGCTGTTTTGGGTATTATGAGACCCATTACATTTTTATGGTATGGACCAAAGGTTAGATCAACATAAATAAACATAACCCACTATTTTGTTTTTCAAGTTGAATAAATTTTTTTTTTGCAATTTGCAATAATGTAATATTTGCATGTTTGAGTAAATTTTTTTTTCTTGACGAGTTTCTAATTTTGTTAATGAAAGAACGACTCCATAGTTTTGAAAATTTGCACATAGAGACTCTATAGCATCTAGTTAGAACAACTAAAGTTAAAATTAGCTCAAGTCAAAAATCTTAATAAAAAATTGTGTTTTACAAAAAATTGGGAGTGTGGGGCAAGTTGGGACGCTAGAAGTGGGGCAAGTTGGGACACCATTTGTAATAATAAATTATGTTTGTGGGATGATATGAATCCAAGATGACACTGTAATTTCACCTTTTCTCTAACTAAAAGTTGTTTGATGAATCTTGGATAGCCTTTGACTTTGGTAAAGAACTATAATCCTTTGTGGGGATGGCATTATAGCTAGTATTGACATTACTGTAGTAGAAACAGGTAAAACCTGACGCATTGCTATAACAGCTTTTGATCTCTGTTCTGTCCTCACTTTACTCATGACCCTGACAGCAGTAGCACCAACACAATGTATAAACTACATCATTTTCCTACTCATACCTACACTTCGTACACCGTTTCTGCGCCTTTTGAAACCCTCACCAGACCAACTAACACCATCAGGCAGCACCAAGCTAATAATAAGATTTTTAGGTATAATTTAGTTATAAAGTTTGGGGGATTCACTCTTTGTTGTTCAAACTAGACAAGTAGGCTATATACATGTACACTCAATGTCTCTCCACACTTATCGTTACCCAACCCCAGTTGAACTACCATCTTCGGTGAGAGTACCAAGGAATAGTTTAATCAAACATCATCGATAATCTATTTACAAAGTTACAAGTTTCTCATCTGTAAATATTCGATTTACCACTGTCCAAAACCCAGGAAAGGTAATTAGCACCAAGAGAAAGACGCAGGTTGGATCGACTCCATCGCATGAATGAGGCGAATTGACTACTATCGCCTGTGTCATAAATGCTGTCCTGAACTCTGGGTTGGGTTGCCAAGTGGAATTAAAATTCAACAATCTTTTTTCTGCTCAATGATTTCATTTCATCTAGAGTGTCAGTTGTTCAATTGTACATCAAACTATAATAATATAATAATTATAGTCAAAATCAACATTTTTGCCTATATTTTCTAGTATTGGTTTATTTCTGGTGCTGTTGTTTTATATTCTATCTATTTTAAGTGACAAAATTTTGCTGTACCAAAATTATAAAAATGGTCACCTACCATGCGCTAGTTTATTTTATAGTTTTAAGTCTAATATGCATAAGTAGACTGGAACTTAGTCAAAAAAGGGCTTTGTAAATTATTACGGCTAATAGAGCTATTATAAATTATTACACCTATAAGGCGCAAAACTAATTAAGGGTTTTTCATGTTCAACCTGGCATCCTCCTATTCTAACAAAGACTTACTTAACAAAAAAATTGTCTTTTACATCAGAACAATTGTCATACCTTCCCTAGACTATATTTTAATAAAAGAAATTAAACACTTCGAGGCCGAACTAAATTAAAGGCTAGCAGTTTTTTTACAGACACGTTTTTTGACATATATACATGTGGCAATAATTTTAAATATGTGTAATATTATTGTAACATCTCAATTCTATCTGTTCATGATAAAAAATAAGACTAATCTAAATCTAAAATCTATATTTGCAATGGTGTCCCAACTTGCCCCACACCTGTCCCAACTTACCCCGTCAGTGGGGTAAGTTGGGACGTTTGACATGCGCTGCCAAATCATGGATTACCGCACTATGCTGACTTATCAATGTGTGTGCTTCAGGCTATAGTTAGACAACATATTAAAGTACCTCCATGCAAAAAATGATGATGCTATGACATCTAGACTCCGTATTATTCCCAAAAAACCAAAAATTGTCCCAACTTACCCCGCTCTCCCCTACCCTGCTCAAGTCGAAGTCAAAAGTACATCACAATGTCAAAAATCCCCACATTAGGAAATCCCAAAAGATTTATAGCTGACATAGACGTAGATTTCAGTCAAAGATTTAAAACCTACAGAAAATTGATGGTCCGATTGACCTAGTCACAGTGCCAAGAGCTGAAGACAGAGTAACGTAGAAAGCACAGGTACCCCAAATTATTTAAAATTGCTGTCAAACTGTTGACACTCTTTGGTAGCACATTCTTGTGTGAGAGTATGTTCAGTCACCTGAACTATATTAAAAGCAAAAATCAGACAAGATTGGTTGACAAACATACCAGGCAGCTACTAAAAGAGACACAGACTTTAGGATGATACAAAATAAAGCACAATTCCATGTCGCCCACTAATAGTTGTGTCCACAAGTGAATCATGTAACACGCATAAAAGATTAATTACAATTTTCATTTAATTTGCTGACATAAATTATTTTAATCTTAAGGCCGAATATGACTAGCGAATATTTTCACTACTTTCCACTACTTTAGCCAGCATGAAAACTTTTCTCCCACTGAAAAACACATACTAGCCATGTTTCCTCCATGCACGCAATTTCTAGTCTGAGTATGTGTGCCAATGCAGGTAATTATTTTTATGTCTCCTATGTGGACACTTACATTATATTCAATTTTGAATTTTTGTTTACAGACGGAAGTGCGGAATGGAGTCGGTAAAAACTTTGCTGGGCAACCAGAAGCCAGCGTGATTGAAAGCGAAACATGAAATATTAAACATAGCATGCCTGATATTTGGCGAACAACGCATTTTCGCTCAATTTTGTGACAGCCTGTCGCATCACCGTCAATTTTGGGCGAATAACAGCGCAAAATTCGCCAGTCTGTTTCTACCTTTATTTTTTTCATGTACTCCAAAAAGTGGATGATTATTGCTGTTATACTTTGGTTGAAACAAACTCAATCAATACATGTGTTATAACTATAAAATAACTCGTATTGTATTATGATGAAATTGTCTTTTTAACAACTGTATAAATGTAGCAGCAAAACTAGGTGTCCTTTCCCCGAGTGCACTTTTAGAATTTGTCCCTTTCCATCAAAAAGTTTGGTCGTCCCTGATCTAGATCAACTACAAAGTAAGTCAAGGTAGTTTAAAATTTAATTCTTGTCTTGTTTAGCTCAAGTTGTAAAATTATAGTTGTTCTATTGGGCTCTGGGTGACCAACCACAAGTTGTAAAGATGAGTCGAAAAAGTTCAAAAATGGATCGAACAGGTTCTGGGAAGCAGAAAGTTGTCGCATTTAATTTTAAATTGGTTGCAGAATAATGACTGTACAAAATTCTCGAATATGTTATAATTTCACTAATTTAGATTATATGGTGATTTCTATTCAATTAAAATTTCAGCTTCCCAATAAAAACTAAAGTGATTGCAAATTTTAACGCAGGCCTAATTGATAATAATCAATGACTTTGGTCTTAGGCATGATTAAATCACCATTCAAGTTGCAAACTTTTCCTAGCTAGATATCCAAGTCACCAGTCATTTTAATGAACCAAAAACTTTTGCTCGGATTGACTCAAGTAAGACTCAAGTATGGTCTCCCTAATGATTTTAATAATAATGATTATTATTATAGTTATTGTACATGTATGTACATGTATGTACATGTATGTACACTGTATATGTGTTGTCACCCAGTCACCTTGTCTTTTTTAATTCAAACATCAAGGAAGTGCAATTAGCAAGAAAACTTCTCATTTATTTGAGGGAATACTACAATGAGAAGACAACTTCTTCATATTTTCTAAAAACTCCCATGAGTGAATAGAGGTAGTGGGTAGCCTATTTTCTGGTATTTTTCCAAAATACATATAAATACTTGTGGTAAAACAATATTAGCGCCGGAAGAGAAATAAATAACTTAATTTAGCTTAAATGGTTTCCAATTATACTTCTCCACTCGTACAAGAGAGGACAACTCAGGAAGAATACCTAGCCTTTAGGGCTACTTCCACTTTAATCAACGACCGTTCTGACTCATATAATTCCTCCTTCTTAGCCAGCCCTAATAACTAATTCTCAAGTCGTATTCTATTACGGGACTGGTTATGTTTCCATCTGTTCATCCTTCCACTTTGCTGTTCTTCTTCTAGATTAGGTCTTGTTCTTATCCCTGAGGAAATCATCTGCGTTTGCAGAATCATTCTTCATCCCCAATTTATTTAGTATGTACATGTATCTAGGCCTATGCATTTCACTGGATTTCACTCCTCCAATAACTTGCATTCTTTTGTTTGATGTCTTTTCTACATTTTTTACCTTCTTGCCTTTTTTCATGACTAGTATTACAAATTTCTGTAATGCTAACTTCATCCAAATAATACTACTAAATATCTTAGCAGTATCTACCAGTGCATCCAGCCCACTATATGACTTCTCTTAGAGCTTCAGGTTTACACGAGATGGTTGTCTTTTCACTCTTGATAAGACGTTTATCTTTGACCGAAGTCTTTTCAAACAGAGAGATATGCCTCATATTATTATGCTACAGTCAATTAACACAAATATGCTTTCAGTTTTTTCATTCAATTCTTTATTATCATTACATGTAGGCTATGTGTTACTTTCGTACTTTGCCTATGCCCTTTTGAAACTTAATTAGTTCTTTGGGTGGAATCATATTCTTATTTACTGAAGGCTTGGCAGACATGAGCAGAGTTCTCCTTGTTGCAGAGCGACCTACGCACTTGTAGCACCGTTAGCAGACTGAAATGATGCCCATAGAAATTAGTAACTGCAGCAGCAAACTAGATATGAATTTATTTGGATAAACGGCGTAGGCTTGCAAGGGTTTTGCTATCAAACATAGGGGTTATGGAAAAAAATATTAGAAATGAAAATCAATAGTTGGGTACAGCAGTAAATCTAACACAATTCAACAAAACCAGAATTTATCAAAATAAGGCAGGTGGAAAATCATTTTATCGTATAATCATAGTACTCTGAAATTCCTTAAACTGATTGTTTATCAGAATTTGTAAATCAAGATTAATTAACTGAGGAACACAATCTTAACCATCTGTTAGAAGGGAAGGTCAAATCTTTGTCTAAGTAGACTATTTAAAAAGAAACTTAGAAATAATAAAATTTTTAAGAATTAGGCTTCTGCATGGTATTAGTCTGCATATGGATGTTGGACCGAAATAAATATTTGATATTATTTTGAGTTTGTCTTCCAGTAGCTAGTGGCTTGGTTCCAGATCTGTGAAAATAACCTATCCCTCATTGGGGTTTGAACCAAAGGCTTTACAGCACCTAATCCCCCAGCACGGTGGACAGAATGCATTGCGACTACTCTAGCTCAGTTTCCTTAAAAAAGAAGCTTCTCCAGTGAAAAGTGCATGTGCACTAAACTAACTGCACACAAGACACTCCTCTATGACCAACTATCTATATACGGGGTGTTAAGGGGTTTGGCCATACTTTTTATGTGGGATATTTCTTCTTGCAAGCAGTTGATTTTTGAGCAACCAGAGACTCGGTTACATGTTTGTCAGAATGGGAATTTATATAAAATTATGTTTGTCGTAACAGGAGCCTGCGTGGCTGTCAGTATTGTGTTTTGTAGAATTATCGTTATCACTGTTTTAGATCACACAGATTTGCCTGCCCAGTGAGTTAGTAGTCGGGTGATGCCACGCAGGAGTAGGAGTCGATCAAGATCACCAAGAAGAGGTAGGTATAGTATACTAATGCTTTTATGTCCTAAATATAGCCGGGGGGGGGGGGGGGAACATGGGGTATGCTACGGTGCCTATCATATACATATCCAGGGCTGTCAATCCAGGCACCAATACAATTGTACCACTATATAGCCGACTGCTCTCAATGCTACCTCACAACAGATGACATAACCCCCTTTAAATGTGTGTTGTTGTAAATTGGCAGCATTACCAAGGTGTGCTCCTGGGGCTATCACTGTGATGCACTGATACAATGTCAAGCATCAAAACAGTGCATTGTATGCAGATTAGGTATTGGGTATACATGTATCTACTAGTGTGTTCAATAACTTCTATTGGCATACAATGTATCTGTTTAGGCCTATATTCATTTGATATTACATTCGTCTTATTTCCATTTAGATCGAGGTCGAGACAGATCTAGAGAAAGAGTTGATAGACGAGGTAAGACATTCCATTCTCTCAGGACTAAAAATCAAACCTTAGTTTACATACACCTGTGTACATACACCCGTGTACATACACCTGTATACATACACCCATGTACATACACCCATATACAATAGATACACTTACATGTATGTATATACAGTAGATACACCTACAGTGTATGTACAGTACATACACTTATGTATGTACAGTACATACACTTATGTATATATATACAGTAGATACACCTATGTACTTACAGCAGATATATCTATGTGTATACAGTAGACAGGCTACATATATATACATGTTTGTACAGTACATATACCTATATACTATGTACATACAGTACATACTTATGTATATGTATAGACAGTAGATGCACACATACATTCAGTACATGCACCTATGCATATACATGTACATGATTGTGTATGTTATATTGATATTACCCCCGTCGTTCCCAATATATACCAATTTAGCATTATAATTAGATTACCACGTCTATTCATATGTAGGCTTATTCTTTGTATAATGCAGCAAAACATGGTAAATCATATTTGAACTTTTGGTTTGTGGGGCTGACTGCATGAAACTGACAGTTTATTTTTGATAGCTATGGGTTATATGTATACATGCATGCATATATCTGTTGTATAACGTAGTACTGGACACATTTCTGATTTTTATTCCTTCTATTTTGATAAAAATCAAAGATGCCTCTGGTACTAGATTATATCATTAAACTCTTTACCCACACTAACATGACTACATAGAATATAGATGTGAATAAGGTAGCCTGTAAGACATTATTATGATATGTTGCTTTTAATAGACAGAGGAGAGAGAGGGGACCGAGGAGATCGTGACCGTGGTAGGAGAGACTACGACAGAGAAGACAGAACCAGAGATAGAGGAGACAGGTTCAGCAGACGGTCTCGATCTCCTCAGGGGGACAGATTTAGAGCTGCTCCTGGAAGGTATATCGTGGGCTACGTACTGTAACCCTTCATATCACAATGTAGTTATGACTGTTGGCGAACTGCTATTAGGCTATATTTTGTGTGGATGCCAATTCTTCATGTTCAAACTGTGTTACATTGTGTATATCCATCAGCTATAATTATTGTTCTTTTTTCTAGGCTATGGCCCATTATATGCATGTAGGTATATTCTTCATGAAACTATAACTACCCTACTACATGTATAAAACTATATCACTAACCTAACCACCTTGTATATAATATTACATTGTGTTCCATATATAGGCCACAGATTTAGAGCTTCCTGTATATCTGTGATGGAGTGTAAGTCACTACCCACCTGCATCTATTTTTATCCGAGTATGTTATGATTTTTTTCGACTAGGATATAATTTGTTGTTTCTTTCAGTTCTGGACCTTCCAAGCCGTTCAAGGAGGAAAAGAAGAAATTTACTGGTAATTATATTCATATTAATTCACTTCAAACTAGAGATGGAAGAGACTCTTTTTTTATATTCAGGACAATACTTCATACAGTTTGAGACAGGTTTTGGGATTCAAGTGGTCTTTCCTGAACATTCTCTATGCGCATAAGTACAAGTGTAATTGTCAGCTAGTTGGGAGTTATGTTTCCATTACTGAATAATTCCATGGGCAGACAACTTTTTAGTACTGATTATTAGTACATTACATTGCATTATGGGAGAGTTGACAGTTGATTGGAATTCAGTTAGTGGTATATTGTATGTAGTGACTGACTAGGCGTTCAGAGCTAGCAGCACTACTATTACTAGAAAATATTTTTTATTTCGTAGATTTATTGCTGATTAGCAACGCATTATATTACAATGCTTATTATTAATTTACTATTAATAAAAATTATTATGTGCTATTGGTTTTCCAGTCTCAAACACTAAACACTAATTGTCATCTCGAGACGACTTTTGAGGCAGGACAGTTCAAGATCAGTCTCGTTCTACCTTTTATGTACTTCAAACTCGCTTCTGAAAAACGTATTCATTTGGTTAGCCTGTTTGCAATGTGACTGAGGCATCGCAGTTGGATGATTATTACATATTCTACTTTCAGCCGAAGACTTTGCTGGTAAAACTGAGGATGAGATAGAAATGATGAAACTGATGGGGTTTGGAGGATTTGACACAACTAAGGTATTAACCAGCCTCTGCGCTGTCAGTTTACCTGCTGCAGTAGAATATTATAACTTTGTAATAAATCAATAATATGTCAATGTTGTAGATGATGCCATTTAGGGTTATTATTAGTTTATTGGAACTAGCAACTCCTATAAATAGCAACCTAAATGTAATGGATTATGGTTATCCTATCTACACCTACGTTGTGTGAAGGCCATACTCTATCTTGGTTACCATGATATTGTAGGGTAAGAAAGTGGAAGGCAATGATGTGGGTGCGGTGCAAGTGAAACTAAAGAGAAACTACAGGTTTGTTATTAGAAAAGCCAACATGCATAATTGTAATACTAGTGAACTTACATATATGTAATAAATGAAGTTGCCCTCTATTACTTGATTACCTGTATGCCTGTGTGTTGTAGACAATACATGAACAGAAGAGGTGGGTTCAACAGACCATTGGATGCAGTTCATTAATGGAAATCCAGCTAACTCCTAGGCAAATCTTAAGTAATAGAAACTGCATTACTACCAAACAAACAGTGGACCCCAAACGGTAGACACACTTCACCTTAGTATAATATGTACAGTACGACTGTGTTATCAATTATTCATCTTAGCTATTTTGCACAGCTTTGTTCATCTGTAAATACATAACAAACACTGATTGTTTAGCGAGACAGACATTTATTGCATAGAATAATTAAAATAAGTAAATAAAATAAATATATCTTAGTTCAGTGTTTCTGGTTCACCTCATTACAACACTATAGCACCAGTTGTGTGACTAAATCTTTACAGTTGTAGTAGTTTGAAATTATTTTACATGGCAAAAATCTAATAATAATAGACATGAATATTGTCCAACTGATAGTGGGATAAATATACATCACAGTGACACTATGACTAGGAGTTATGTTCACATAGCCTGTGATCCTAAGGGCTGTGGTCAGAACATGAAGAGATTCTTGGTGCCATCAGGGCAGTTAGCGCTGCTGTGTTTAGTATCTCCACAGAATGTACAGTACATGATCATACCAAACCCACTCATGCTATCAGTAGCTGGAGAGGAGGTGGGGTGGGCATCATGCAGATTGTACTTGGGTTTCACCTGCTCCTCTTTAGATAGAGCTGCTGACAGACCTAGTCCATAGCTCACCACCTACAATATCGTGGTACCACTCAGTACATACACACACAGTGTACTATCTCCAAGCTAATCAGTGCATTAAAAGAAGTACAAAAGTTCCAGAGAATTTGACCTAATGGGTGTTGTTACATGTGCTAACAGAAACCTTAACAATGGCAAGTTGGCCTAATAACAAAAATACACTTACTGGTGACCTGTGGGCTTTGATGCCACGTTTGGGACTCTTTGGTGTTTCAGGAACATTTGGGCTGGCCGCAGCTCTCCTGGTATGGGTTTGACTATAAGCATTGGTTATTGGTGACCCGCGACCACGCCCAACAGAGACCCTTGGCTTCGATCCAGCATCAGCTCCTATTGGTCGGAAAGGGCTTCCCTTATTCCTTGGTGGTTGTATTTCTTTATTGGTACTATCATTAGCACTATAAGTAGATGTAACTGTCCAGTGTTGGTGAACAGTAGAGCCTCTGTTAGGTGTATTAACACTGGTCTCCAGTATAAAGTCAGGCTCACTATCCAAAGAGCTGTTCTCAAGGAAATCATCATCTGGGTCAGACCAGTTATCAGAATTGTGGCAATCAGGTAGATTGTATGGAATGGCTGATGGGACAGTAGGGGAAGGTACATTGCCAGTACCCGGAGATGTGCCCTTGCTACCTAAATACCAATACAATACACACATAGAACCAATACCACTGGACATGCTAGGCATATTTATACCATGTAACTACAGAATACAAACAAGAAACTAGCATTAGGGTAAGAGAAGCATATTAACAAGGCAAAACATTACCTGAGGCTTTAGATGGCACAGGATACCATGAGTCTGTCCTAGATGGTTCGGAGAAGGGAGATGTCGAAGATAGCCTCACTATGGTTATATCATCATTAGGTATAGTGTCGACCATGTGACCTTCACCTGACCCGTCTTTGACATCGTAGGAGCTGAGCACAAGCTTGTTAAAGGAAGCAGTAACTGCAAACAAACATGGTAACACAGTGCATGTACATAGATAGCCATTACACTAGGGCAACGTACAGCAAAACATATAACTAGCAGTCACCTAATCCCATGTCTTTTACTTATCCATGTTATGAGCAGTCAATTGAAATTCCATTAAATTCGAGTACAACTACCATAATTATGAGAGTTCATGCCTTCATTCCTCTAACTACTGTAATATATTGTACAATATGGCACTCTGGCGATTAGATTAGCTGTAGATTAGCTGCTATGGCTAGATGTTGGTTGACATGGAGTATATTATTCTATCATTATAATGCATGGATGCAATGCTCTACCTTGAGTAGAGGATTCTACGGAACCCTTTCTAGTCCCTTCCTTACGATCTCCACATCCACCATGTGTAGACTGTGGACTAGACTTTTTATTCACCCCCAGCATGACGTTGAGAAGAAGTTCGCGGTCCTCACTGAACAAAAAATAGACACAAAGGCAATGAAACCAAACCACATGGCCACATAATGCTACAGTCTACACTCACAAGTTCTGTAGCAATAGCCTCAATCATGTTATTGCAAATACTTTCTGTTTCCTAACCTTGTTAATGAGGTTCCAGTTATGCAACACCTCAGCACTGCTTCCTCCTTCGTCGACAGCTTTGGCCAATCAACAGCAAGGATCGAGTCTAACCTCTGCTTGTGTGAAAGAGTAGAGGTTTCTAAAGCCTAGCATAAAATGAGCAAACAGGTGAGTACACCCAATATACATGTACATGTACAAGCAGTACCTTGGGCAGCTATTATACACAAAAAATACAGTGTATCGTACCTCTAGTCACATTGTGGGTACGCTATAGTGACAATACTAAACAAAGCCAGGCACCAAACACCACCCTTGAAAATAGTGACATGATGTCCAACCTTCCATAAGTGTACAGCTACAATGATACAACTACTAACTATGAGGTCAGAAAATACACTATGAATACAGCAGAGCGCAAACCATATTATGTTGTATTGTATATACATCTAAATGACGCTGTAATAGTATGAGTGTGGAACAGATGAACAGTAGGACACATTCACAGGAAGGTCTATTCGTGGTTGCACTATTGCGAATGGACTACACTCCAAAGAGATACAGTTCTTGACTACACAGCAATTTGTATTCGCTATTGCAAACTAAGGAGTTATGAACCTATGCTACCTACATCAAAGAATCCCAGAAGTGAACGGCTCTCACCACACTGTGATCAAATTTGTTCGAGAGTTCAAGATTGCAAGATAGTCACAAATTGCAGAGGCATATAACCAATATTGTATCTAGAAGCATGTGATTTTATAACCAAACCCCTACCTCCCAGAACATTCAAACTCTAAAACTGGCTACCCATACCATACCCATACCCATACCGTGATGTGATTTAAAACTTACAGTCTTGATGGTACACACAAGACAGCCACAGTTTGGCTCATGGTTGGCCATCTTCAAACAGCTGTACATAGTGGATGTGTCCTTAGCTGCACCTCTTCGGGCAGGTGGAACGTATGCACTACAGAACATAGCATAGCAAACATACATGTAGTCCAATATGAAGTTGGGAAATACTAGACCTATTCTCTTATCATGACTACAGGCACTGGTAGTGGTAAAAGCGTGAAGACAACTCCAACCAACGTTAGAATACCAATACTAGCGAGGAGCTAGATGGAATTAAAGCTTTTGGTTGGGTTTGGGGTTAACATGAGTTTGATTTCTAATGCCAGCAACCCTAGTTCGAGTCGTTTTATTTTTCTTTCACGCCATTTCATTCTCACGTCACGCTCACATTGTTTACCACTACTGTACAATTACGTGCACATATTGGGGCCTCCGGAGTTCAAGTAATATAAGACAATGAATTATTATTTTAGAAGTTGTGTAGGTTAATTACTGATATAGCGAGTATAATGGTGTATCTGAATAATACACATGTGCCATAACTTCATGTAGCAAAACAATGTAGGTTCAAGCTGTATTGATCATGTAGTACATATTTACCCTGAAGCCTTGCCTGGGGACAACCGTGTCATAGCTGGCTGTTTCGTCGAATCAGAGTGTTGGACATCTGTCTGCACAACAAGAGGTAGAAACTACTGTACTTAAACAACAAATGCACTCACTCTCACCACTTACCCCATACTATATACATACCCCATACCATATCATCATGGGTTTAGACCCCATGGTTTGGAATGGGCATTCAAACAAATGCTTCGGCTATCTACATGTACATGTACACGTATAATTGTCAGTTTGCTAACATAACCATGAATTGCTTTGCTGACTTATTCCTGCTGTCTTACTGTGAACCAAAATAGGCGTGTAATAGAGACTATCTACTGAATTACTAAACATGTATATAGTATATAGTACATACTGTAATATTCAACAAAATACATAGCAGTATGTGACAGTTTGTGCCTACACTCTGTGACATCAATAGTGCAACAAATTATCATTAAGAGCAACCTTAAAAGAAAACGGAGAAGTAGAGGTACCTTGCTAACATAGTCACCATTTCCAAGTGTTTCACCAGAACTGTTCCTCTCAAAACCTGGTGGAGGTCTGACAAATATAGGTGAGGTGGCAGAAGTAGAGGTAGGGTGGGGGTCAGTCTGAGAGCTAACTGAGCGAAGCTGCAGAGTCACGTCAGACATGGAGGCTGCTATGGATGGTGTCGCTATATCACAGTTGTCTAGGGATGCTAGGCGCTACAGTAGAAACAGAGACAGGTCACATTTCACTGTATACAACTGTAGCAAGGAAGCTTTCCATTTGAAAATGAACACATCTAATGTAGTTGGGAGCAATTACTTCTAGGCACTGTTGGATTATAACATTACTATGATCAAGTCATTTGCTTGATTACTAAGGATTTACTGTAGCTCACCAGTTTAGATGTAGGCCTATGTGTACAAGTAGAGTACAGTTTATACAGTATACGGAGTATAAACAGCTACTTACTTTAGCATGTCCTGCCTGTATCAGCATCACAGATAGATCTACTACACTGCCAGTAGTGTCCTTCTGCCTAAAACAGAATGATATCTGCAGTTACACCTTGGAACTATAAGCCTTACTGCTAAGGTTACTATTCTGCTACGATTTGACAAGTGTCTATTGGTAAATACTTCGAGACTAATTTTCCTGTCTGGTCGCATCACAACTGAATCCTCAACAAAACCTGAAATTAAACTTCACCAGAGGCACGCAAAGACAGACTAAATGTAGTAATAAACCATGTTCCTTTTGTAGGATTTTAACCAAGCGCAACAGCTAGTCCACTAATACAAATCATTTCAATGAAATGTTCTTGTTACTACGTGTACATGAAATGGCCAATCATAATGTGATGACAAATACACAGAAATCAGAGACATGAGTTAGGGTTAGTTCATTGAGATAAAACTAATGTTGACATGCAAACTTGTGAACAAATAGAGATATAACAGTAGAAGCACCATGTTATATAAACGACAAGTATATGTACTGTAAGGTACAGTTGACTAACCCTGGTAGGTAATAACTGCTGGTAGCAGGAACAGTATGAACCTACTACTATTGGGTATATGCAAGGGGTGTAGCTATAGTAACAACACAGCTACCATCATGGATGTACAATATAATCCCCCAACCTTCTTGATGTCAGAGACATTATGCTTACACTAACCAGCATAAAATTGTGGTCATACAGCCTGTTACCATTGTTAGGGTAGCATGTGGGATATCAGAGTACAGTGCAACCATTGGTACGCTGCATCACTGTCTACTATATGTAAGCCTACATATATGTACAGTGTATGACTGACCTAACAATGAGGGTTATATGATCAGGATCCTCAGTGGGGAGGTAAATCAATTTATCTTTACAGTTCTCTCTGAACAGCTCTGTGGCTTCTCTGCTCCATGAACCACCAGTCTGTGGAATGAATATTCAAGACACTAACGGCTCAACTGCTATCAAATACTGAACAAATCTACATAAATACATGTAATAAGTGTTCAAGCGTTGTCCTTTATTATAGAATAGGAAACACTAGACTACTGATAGTGGTTTATTATGAGCAATAACGGTGCGCATTGCTTAACCATACTAAAATATCCTGATCTGCATGTACAGGCCACATGCTGCTTGCTATAGAACAACAAAACTTTCAAACAGCTTGCAAAAGTATGGAGAGCCTTCTCCCTATTTTCCATAAGCCCCTCTACAACAGACAGCTTGTAGAGTACTATTTTAGGAGTGCTTTATATCAGCTGTGACTGTAATCCCTTGTTTAAACACGAGCAATAGAACAGACAGAGTGAAAGACAGCATTGAATATACATAACAATTGAATGACACACTAATATTAATTACCCTTAAAGTGAACACTGCTAAACAATTTTATCTGAGTCAGCACATAGCGTAACTAGACAATTAAACAACTCACTGGTTTGACGAAGGCAAGGGCGAATCTACGTGCCTGCGGCTCTATGTCAGCAAACTTCCGTACAGCTGGATCTATTTTTAGCACATATTTAATATTCTCCTCCTCTCCTCCATAATCAATGAGTGAAGCCGAGCAGCTGTATGGACAGCAATAGAGGTTCACCATCAGTCCAAATGCTTTTATGCTACATAATTAGTAGCATACAACAAAATCTCAAATGCACAGAATGGTAAAAATAAAACCGACCAGTAGGCCTACCTGTCAGTATTTATAGATAGAACCTTGCCCCTAGCATATGCTCCGTCTCTCAATGCAGACTTCAGAAATAGTATCTCTCCAACCTGCACATTCCCCACACTATGAAAGTGATTAGCACGTGTTGAACAGAAACCTTGAATTAGTGTCACTAATTTCTGTAAATCGGCCAATTTCCTTTCTAAAACAGTTGAGAAAATTTAGTTAACAGAGCATATATTATGAGATTAAATATGAAGTTATTGAATACTCCCACCGAGGGTTGCATAATATACATGTAGGTTAATTGATCAATATACTTTATAATGACATGAGGTTTTTTCTAAACGAGTTCCTTTCTATTGTATTTAGGCACTGTGCTTCCTTGAGGTAGCGACTGGTCAACCTGTAGCTATGGATCACACAGGGTCTGGAGTCATACCATCTACATGTAAATAGTTGCCCGCTGTGACTTATTTGTGAGAATATCTCCAATCCACTGTATAAGATAGCTACCAACATTGGCAATCTTCAAAGTTTCTTTATTATACATGAACATGTAATGTGCAGCAAAACCAATAATTGCTGTATGAACCGCGTGGTTGTTGTTAATTACTTCCATTATATTGCAGAATATAGCACATATACCTAATTGAGTTTTGTAAGTGAGCGCTCTTAGAAAGCCATGTTACCAATGGTTAAGTCTTCCATCAATTATTTATAGTGAGTTTTCTAAGGACAAAATGCTCTAGCGTCTTGCATGGTATAGCTTACCGATAAGTGAAATTGTTCTACTTTTGGTCTAGATTGGAGCATTGCAGTAACATTAGTTTTTTCATGCATGTGTGAGCCTTTTCTGTTGGAGAAATACATCGCAGATATGAGAGGTATAGGCCTACTGCAGCTCGTCCAATATCAAACAAAAGATCACTTTTAGGTCAAATTATTAGGTGCTTTACCAGATTGGATCATTTTCACAGATTGAGGATCACATCTAGATGATGAATTTGTATATGTTAGTACACCTTGTTGAGATGATAGTTAAGAGTCTGTGCTGAATCGTCCCTAAAATACTTCATTGGCCTATGCAGGCACTTTCATTTGCATTTACAACGACGTTAGACTTATTGTTGATACCCATTCAGATGATCTTCCCGTTCTGATCAGTTTATTTCGTTTGACATGCAGTGATAAAATGATGTGCTAATCCATTCTCTCAGAGGCTTGCTTATCCTATTTTCAACATACTATTTATATTATTTGTATTCCTATGGGTTTCTAGGTATCCTTTCTTAGTTGTGAATATTGTACTGTTTCGTGCTTGAGCAAATACGGGTACCGATGGTAGGAGTGTGGGAATAGTCTAGGAGTGACTGAGTAGACTTAACCTTCCAGCATTACATAAGAGTGAACAGCATGTGCAGCTTATTCACGCGTGAGGGCCGAAGGCCCGAGGCTATGCTCAGAAAGAGTTGAGAAAGAGTATGTTCTTTTTAACCTAAAAGTCAGTTCGGGCTAGTGGTCCAATAGGACCAAGAGCTGGACCCGCTTTGATAACAGAGAAGACTCTGTATGGCTTGAGTGGTAAAGGGACATTTTGAAAAAGACAGTTCGAAACAGGACGTTTCACAACTGGACAGCTCGAAACAGGACAGTTTGAAACTGTGTAGATTGTAGATTACATTTAGAAGAGCACAACTTACAGTATAATTAATTTTAATTAATTTATTTAAATAAATGAAAAAACAATATTAAAAATAAAAATTAGTTGAAATCTGGTGGTTGGGGATAGGCTTTTTGAACTGTCCGGTGTTGAACTGTCCACTTTCAAAACGTCCTGTTTCGAACTGTCTTTTTTGAACAGTCGCACATTCAGCCTGAGTTTGAACATGCGACTTTATTGCAGTCTAATCATTAACTGATTTGTACAGCAAAATGCTCATGCTTTTATACTAAAAGTAGTTCCGGTAGCAGCTCCGGTAAAAAGTTCGATACAGTATCGGCCTCGAAAATTACATAACGATATGGCGGCAAAAGGCCGAGGGCCGACTTTAAAAGGGTCGGCCATTATAAAAAGTGCTTATAATAGTGAGGAACATACAATATGTAAAAACTAGTACATTCAGAAACATCGACCTCCTTTATGGTAAGTCTTACAGAGTATTTAGACATAGAATGATACTATACTTAATACATCGATGTTCCACGTGATTGCACAGATGGGTAATTACAGGCAGGTTCAGACAAGTACAGATAATAACACTAGGCATATGCAACAAATTAATGACAAGTAAACAAGATAACTAGTACATGGAATGTCAGGCTTATAGGCTGTTGCATAAGTGTTTGTACTAGGAGGTCCATTTCACCACAACAGATTTTCTATTGAGTGAATTGTTGTGCTACAAAATTTAAGACTAGGCTATGACTATGCCATTTCTTTTCTAGTCTTCCAAAAAAGTCTAACAACCAAACATTATTCTATTTCTATTGTAATATTTATCCTAATTTAATTGTTATACATTTCTAATTGTGAGGTCTCCAAATGGTCATGTGGTGATCGCGGTGATCGCATGCGCGTTGATGGAAAAGCAGCGAGTTTGCTGTGGTCAGTCACACTAAAGCTTCTGATTATCTGTCGTGTATTATTGTACTAACCATGTCGTGCTCTGGTAGCCAACACGTAGGTGGTGAAGGTGGTGGCTAAGGGGAGGTTGGAGAGCCACCGTAGAGCAGTTTGGTACTGTGTACTTACATTTTTCTTTACTGTACTGTTTAGTGAGACAACAAGCTATTTCGGCTTCTTATTTATTTAATTATTTCATCACAAATTATATTAATACAATTTGTTTTACTTTCATTTGGTAAATCCACTTAGAAATGAGTACACCTGGTGTGAAGGCTGAGACTTCTGGTGAGTCGGCAAGCCAGCTAGAGAAGGAATCCACTACTTTGATGGCGGATGCTGGCACGCTTGCTAGTGTGCTAAACCAGGCACGTGGTCAGATTTTGGACCAGATTGGGAGACAAGTGTCTCAGTTTACTGGTGATGGGTCAGTAGACGTGGCAGCGTGGCTGCGCGAATACGAGAGGTACTGTGGGTTGGAGCAAGGTCAGTAGACGTGGCAGCGTGGCTGCGCGAATACGAGAGGTACTGTGGGTTGGAGCAAGTGTCTCCAACTGACCTGCTAGCGTACATGCTGGGGAGGGGCGCAATGCTCTATAGACGGATGATGGTAAACAAGGCGTCTAGTTGGGACGTTGTGAAGGCTGTGTTAACAGCGGAGTACGCCATGCGTTGGCAGGAGGCTTGGCGCTAATTTGTTAACCTCCAACTCCCAAGAGGGAGAGCCGGTTGACGTGTACCTTGACAGGTTGGAGAGGTATGCTGGTAGACTGGGACGGTCCTCTGCAGACCTTAGTTCTCGAATTAAGTTTATAGAGGGGCTCCCAGCCTCAGTCTACGAGTGGGCGGTGACGCACGAGGGTGCGCACACCGTTGACTTTGGGACACTGTTATCTTGGGTGCGAGGGAAGCTCGCACCGAGGAGGGCAGCGGGAGGGCGTGCTGGACCAGCACAGCCGTCTGTCGCTGCCGCTGCTACTGCTTTAGGTAAGCAGACAGGAAGCACCGCTAGCTGCTTTCGCTGTGGGAGTCCACACCGGGTGAAGGAGTGTACCGTGAGTAGGCGGGCTTTCTCTAGTAAGCAGCCTGCGAAGTGCTCCTCTGGTAGGAGGGCTGAGTGTTTTCGGTGTGGGAGCACCAATCACTGGGTGCAGGAGTGTCCTGTGCCAAAACCGCCTGCAGCAGCTGCAAGGCTGGAGGATAGCCAGCCGGGTTTTCAAGGGGAGGATGCAACTCGGAGCGCTGCATCCTTCGCTATGGACACCAGCAACTAGGCGTTGATCGCCAAGCACCTTGCTTCTCAACAACGAGCGAAGTGCTGAGTGGTGCATGCATACCGCGAGATAGCTTGGGGCTGTCGGGGGCCACTGGCAAGGTTACAACAAGTAGTCGAATGCCAGTCATTCGGGCCGTTCTGAACCGTCGTTGTTTCTCGTGTCTTGTCGACACTGGAAGGTGGTGGCTAAGGGGAGGTTGAAGAGCCATCGTAGAGCAGTTTGGTACTGCGTACTTATATTTTTCTTTACTGCAATGTTCAGTGAGACAACACTAATTAAAATTCATTCTATTTTAAATAAAATAAAAATTTTTATTTTATTATTTTCTTACCATCACCAACTTGAGCATAAAAGTTCCCTGGATTTATGATGTAGGATATTATGCACTCCATAATCGTATATGTATATGTTCACAAGGATCTGTGACCACGCATCATCTTCTGCTGAGCCCACACCTAAGTTTTGACAATATTTATCTTTAAAAAACCAATAGGTTAACCATCGCCAACAGGAAAGGGAATGGGCAGTCTAAAAAAAATTTGAAAAATCAAATGTGACCTTGACATTGGGAGTTGCTGAGCTTTGTAACGCGGTTTAGTATCTTTTATCTAAGCCCGATTTCTAATGACGAAATTATGATCTAACTAAGAAAAATAAAAACTGTCTTTCTTAATAGCAGTATTTATTTAATCTATGTCATAAATGTGTATAAAGAATATGGTTGCTACCATCAGAGTTATCTCCCCTCTATGGTTACTACTAATAGCCATGGGGACACAACATTTTTGTAGCAGAAAGTCTAGAATACCGTGGAGAAGACAACTCTATGGAAAACAGACACATCGTGTACATGGCTGCAATATTATATAAACATGAGAAGACAACCCATGAATAGCAACTCTTGTGCAACTCTTTGTGCTGAGAGCAATTGACTGAAAAGAATGGATACCAGTAATGTAACACTCAAATCTATGTTGAAAGTCAGGGGTTCTCTCGCTCGACTTTTGCAACTCATAAATGTCCCAGTCATAAAAATGAGATGAATACTTGATTAATGTCAAAGTTATTATGATCAGGACCCACTGCTACAAGATGTATGCATATAAGGTGGGCCTAGAAACCTATGTTGTTCCAAAGTAAAAACCCAGTGCTAATAGTCCAACAAGTACAATTACTAGCAGGAAATATTATATTTGTTAATCATTGTCAAGTAACAATAATAATATACATGCAATGAGTTAAATATAAAATTCATAAAATTGATAGCTAAAATGATAAAATATTTGGTAGAAATTCATGTGCACATGGACTAAATTATTAATGATATAATAGTGTAAAAAGGCGCCACAGAAAATCTCAGGTTATAAAAATCATAATAAAACTGGGCCATGCCACCCATAGATAGTCCTCACCTACAACAGCAGTTATGTTGTTTAAAAATACATATGCAATATTACATTATATATCAGTGTTTCAGTGTTGAAGGTAAGAATACAAAGTGAGGGGAAGCCACCATTTACAAGTCTTCCTGCTCACTGAGCTTCTGCAGAACACACTTCTTAACTTCCTCTCCTAAAGCTTTACCGAGGGGTGGTGGAACGGCATTACCCACCTAAAGGAAGAATTAACGTAGGTTGATACTGCAGTTGGCTGAAGATCAGAGGTTGGAGAGAATTAACTTCGAATGTCTCGATCAGACTATGTAGGGTATTGGGAAAGTACATCCTTGCTACTTCATGGATATGATTGTAATAATGAGACCACAACCAGCCATGTATTTATGGAAAATACACATCTAATAAACTAACTAATTGTCTCTTTCTTTCAACACCATCAGACACATCTATGTACAGGCCGGCCAATAGCATTCCCTCTACTTTATATCATAGTATAGCATAGCATGTCACCTACCTCTTGTGTATACACACATACAGCACTAACTGTAAACCTGTACCTACCTGTCGGTGCTTGTCAAGGATAGAACCATAGAATGCAAAGGAATCAGGAAAGCCTTGGGACCTGGCACACTCCCTCACGCTCACCACTCTATGCTGCTCAGGATGCAGTACTCTACCCTGTAGCAATGTTACACCCAATAATAGCCTTAGTCAAGTAATGTACAGCATGGTAGTGTGGATAAGTAACAGTACATAGTTCAAATATGATCATGTTATTGGAGGGCGATATACAACTTGTGGAGAATATTATTGAGTATGTTAACTAGGCAACTACTTTTGAAAGTAATATTAGTCATGAAAAATGCAAACAATACGCTATTAGAATAGCTGTTTAAGTAAAAACAATCCTGGCTATAGAGGACCACCATGCACCAGGTGAGTTGACTATGGCTGATTTGAACACGATGACACTTCAAAAATTATAACAACATTGAATTAACGAATAAGGGCAGGAAATGGGTGGGAATCTATCTAATGAATTTATCAGTAATATAATATAACAATTTAAAAACTATAAATATTTTATGACAGCACTGGTGAGGACACCAATTCCCTCATTTGACATGAATAGCTAGTAAATCCCCATTATATATGTACATGGACATGTTGACATGGGCTAATGGGTTGGAATGTGAAAGGGTAGCCTACATATTATACATGTAGTTAGAAACACACGTAATAGAGGTAATATACATGTATTCTACAACCTATACAATGCAGTTACCAACCTGTTTACCCATCGGCTCAGGGTTGGTCACTGTAGTAGAGAAGAAACCGTCCCATTCGAGTCTGCCATAGAGACCTGCCCAGTGGTTATGCCTATTTCCTGTGTGGGGTAGACACCACGGGACGAGAGTGTTGAATTGTCGGAACTCTGAGTCACATTTCCCACCGTCTGAACACGAGCAGACGCCTCTCAGGGCACCACTAGGACTTCTTCCATTTTTTGGGTCACGGTGAGTGTACTTGCTGAAAGTAACCAATCGTATGCAACCTTAGTTTGTAACCAATCATATAAGTTCAACTTGTGACTAATAATAAGCTGGGGTAGTTTATAATCGGTCATAGGTGACAGTATCACAATTAACAATACCAAAGATTTGTTTATTGTTGTATTTATTAATGCACAACATGCCACCTAGCAGTTGTGAGCAACATCACTATGGTTAAATAACAGAAGACAAAAGACCCCATATGTATATACGCGTAGACATGTTACGCAGTTCTACTATACGAGCTATACTCAGCAAATAACTCACAGAATCTTAGTTTTAGTTCCATCACTTAGCCTCACTTCAATGTTGGGGAGGAGACGCCAATCTGAGCCTGGGTGGGTGGGAATGTGGGACATTCTGACTGCTACTAGGGGGTTCATTTCCTTACAAACATGATCTATTAGCTGCTCCTGGTCACCTCGTATCTATAACAATCATATATTTGTGTACATGAGTGTGTATAATATACTCAATAGTATTACAAGCACATGGTGCTCACTGGAACATAAAATAGATAAACAGGTCTAAACTATGAACTATGAACGCATTCTGTTACCAGATGTCTGCACATAGAAGACATGAAACTATAATTTGCTTAGTAATAAAATGTACATCACAAAACTTGAGACTTTCACAAATATTTAATCTATATTCTATATTACATATACATACATGTAGTATATATTAAATACAATATGTACATGTATATAGTAGATGGATACACAATGTGAGAAATCTTTGTTACTAGCATAATACTAATACCGCAGCAACTACTAACACCACTGCGGTCACTACTGACCATTTTCTGGAAGTGTGTGGCTGCTTCAGTGCTGTACTTCATTGAGGAAAGTTTGTGCCCGTTCTTAATCTCTGGAAGATCTGACATGCAGTCTCTAACCGTAATAGTCCTGTAGGGGGCGCTGTGTGTTCTCTTTATGTTAGACAGGTACTACAGGGTACATCCAAATATACATAGATATATCACAGATATGACAGCAGATAGCATACACAGGTACCTAAATACTATACTTGATTATATAAACTTAGTAATGTCATGATACGCACCTTCACATCTCCAATAACTACACTAAGCTGTAGAGCTCTGGGAGAGAAGACGTGCATCGGTTCAGGGTAGAAGGGAAGCTTCTCACCAGGTGCTGCAGCCATAATAATGGCTCTGGAAGAGGAGAGAAAGGACATAACGTAAGACATAAAGGTAACAGACACAGAAACAGTAGTAGCCTACACACTGAAAGACATACAGCAGATAGCTAGTGACTTTCTGGACAAAAGTCCCCTGGACTTAATCTTCGCCAGCATAACAATGGAAAATATATTACATACAGTAATAAATGCAGTACTATAATATAATGAAATATTGGAAGATGCTGACGTGGGTAAATTATAGTTTAATGATATACAGTAATACTAGATGCATTGTATAAGGAAATCATAAAATGCGTCTAGTATCAATGCATGCCATAATGAAATAGATGCACCACATTGCGTATAACTCTAGATACCTACCTCCTCCTAGTCTGTGCCACTCCATAACAACCAGCTTGCATCACACCAAACGTACACTGGTAACCCATAGCAACCAGACAACGCAGGGCCATCTTCAGCACCATAGAATTCTTGTAAGACACAAAGTTCCTTACATTCTCCAGGATGAAGAACTTTGGTCTATAGTAGTCACAGTAGCTGAGGTATGAGGCTATCAGAGAGTTCTAAAACAGAAAAGTTCTACAGCTATGATTATAACATGACGTAATAATAATATTAATATAATAGAATGTTTAGCATGACATTGATATGACAACTCCACCGAATATAGAAACAATTTCAGATATCTACTGGGTGGAAAACAATTACAAAATCATTTAACTATTATTTTAGCTTCAGTCATTCTACTTGCCAACCCTTGAGTGTCTGAGTGACTTTCTGTATTCATCAAATAGACTTTCACGTCTCTGTTTGCTAACAGTGTGTCACAGTTTTATGCATTGTGCATATTCGCATTGGCAATTTCCCAGTTAGATTTGAACTATTACAATTTAGCTTGTTAGCAGCTTAGAATTCCAGGAATCCAATTTAGTGTTTACTAACATTGGTAGTCACTAGCGTACATTACTCAAAGGGATTATGTTTTGAAAGGTTTTTATATACTCCGATGTTGACTACTGGATAGTAAGCATATATACAAATATACATGTACATGTATGTCATATACATATATAAATGTACGTACAAGTACATATATATGCACACTAGTATGCAATGTATACGCAGTGCACACACCTTAAACCTAGAGTATTCCCTGTGGTTGAATCTGTTCATTCCACTGAATCCTTGACAAGGCGGGCCTCCGCACAGCATCTCAACCTCACCTTTTTGTGGCAGAGTCTGACCCTGTCTGTTCTTGGTCTCTCCCTAAACAACAGACAAACCGCAGTTTGATAATAAAACCAAAACTAAAACCAGGTTTTCACCTTTTGATACTAGAGTTGTCGCACATGTGCGATACCTACTGGATGCAGCATATAATGTTATCTTCACACTGTGTACTATGCTAGGATTGACATCTATCACATTGATTCCATGTGCATACGATACAACAGCACACTGTAAGTGTAACAGCAAGGGGTGTAGACTATCCTCAGCCGTTTCTCACCTGCATGACTAGTTTGAGCAGCTCATTGCAGTCGTCAGTGAATACGGTACAGTTGGCAGCGTTAAGGCCATAAGCCCTGGCAGCAGGCTCCACCTTCTCTATAGCCCACCTACTCTCAGCTATTCCACATTGATGTAGCCCAGCAGACAGACCTGTGTGTGTGGTACATACATGTTCATAACTATACTGTACCCAGTAACACAACCAAACTCTGTGTAGAGAGTACATGTAATTTTGGAACATGCAGCCAGCTTTCCAATTTGAGTCATAAAGGGTAACAAGGTATATAGCGTGAAAGAGAGGGTATGCTACCTACCTCCACAACCTGCGAATACATCCAGGCACCTTAGTTTCCTCATATCACTCCCTTCGCTATCATCAGCCCCTACTTTAGCCTTCAGCTACAATAGTCAGTAGAGTTCACACATACATTGACACGGAGCTACTCAATTACTGTCTACCATAGCTGATATATTCCACTATTGCAGTCCACAGCATCTTCAAATTGCTTACCTTGAACTTGCTAGCCTCTTTGGGAGGGTCCGTGAATTCCTTGTCTTCAGCCTCATATGCCTAAAGATGATAGTAAGGTCAAAGGTTAGATATACTGAACCACAGATATACATGTACATGTACGTGCGATTCCCAATGTAATCATACATAACATATTTACACTACACACCAACACTCAATGTAATGCAGGGAGAGCAAATACCTCTGAGAAGTAAAAGTTATTATCTTTGAAGAATTTATCCTTCAGCTGTTTCCCTCGAGGAGTATCAACGTCTTTCTTAGGGATATAGTAGAGCTCAAGGCTTCCGTTTGAAGAGGTCAATGATACATTCGTCTCTTCTTCACTCCAGTACACTATATTGAGGTCTGTCTTGTGAACCACCTCTCCTTTCAGATGCGTGTTCTCTGGTCTACATTATACAACGTAGTATAGGTAGTGACAGGCAGAGTAAGGTGCTAGCAGGTAGTACATCTGTTAAAGCCAACTTGGCATCAGAAACACAGATCGAGTAATTTCACCACAAAGTGGACTAAATAATTTACAACTCTTCCAGTTGAAGCACTCTATACTCTACTAAATAATGTGTTAAGAGTACACTGCACAATTAGAAGGGGATGTACAGAATGGGCCTCGCACATGAACTCACCGATAGCACTTAGCTACTCTAAGATGTACGTCTTCTGTGTTCTCTTTAGTGTAGATTTCAATAATTCTGGCTACAAGGAAGGGGTCTGGACACTCATCATTTGATCCCTTCACATAGTTATTTGACCTCCTGTAGACCTCAGGGTACTTCACGTCATCATCATACTACCAAGTAGCATCATAAATTACAAAGTGGCTGACCAGTAGGCAGAGTATGAACTGATTATACACCGCACACACTATAAACGCTATACAATGTTGGTCAGATGGCCCCTGGGCAGCGTGGGTTGTCTTCTCTTTGCTCTTACAATCAGTATGACTGAGCTATAAGACAACTTGTCCTACTCAACCATATTAGCTAGCCACTCATCATACCAACTTATACACATACTGATATGGGAATGCTCAACACAGACAAACCTTAGACCCGAGCTCCTTGTGTGTAGACTTCCTGTTCTTCTTGTATTTATAAGAATATGTGTCTGGATCAAGGAAACAGCCGCTGCCCACCCTGTAAGTATAGCCCTGGTAGTTGACTGTAGCATACAGACTCTTCTTATTGGTTGATGAGTCAAGTTTCTCACCTACAATCATCTTCTCCTTCTACAAAAAGAGTTACATATGTCATACAGACATGTACAGTACAGACGTACAGTGACTACACTATCATTTGAATATGTGGTACATGATACACAGGTGTGTGATGTGTACATAAGATTCAAGTATTGCCTTACAGCCTTACAGTGTACAATGCAGGCTACTTACACATATAGTATTCAAGTGTTAATCAGTCAGTACATATGTATATATATACATGTACTCAATCTGCATACAGTGTACTGTTTCGGTGTTTAACACCTCATCAGTGCAGCTCAGAGATATGCCTGGGAGAACACCTTAGCAATACTGTATATTTACAGCAAAGCGTATTTAAAAGGTGTAAAATCCACTGAACCAAAGTTCTCAAGCTGCCAGAGACAGCGAGAATTGCATAATGCCACCAGTTCAGTGTATCTCCCAGGTAAAGTGCTCAAGAAATTGGTATACATGTATATATACATTCCTTACCTTATCTCTCTCCATATTCCTCACACAAGCATCACAAAACTTTACTTTACTCTCTGTATTCTTGACCTTGGGAATATCCTCAAACCTAGCTAGCTTCGAGTCATACCTAAAGCACAAGATAGCTACATTGTAGATACGCACATACATGTGTATGTACACCTATGCATGTATATGCGTGTAGGCGTGTATAGGTGTACACATCACAGGAGTCACAAAGTATCCACCAGATAGCAGAGAGAACTAATACAAAACCGCAAAATATGATAAACATAAATTTCCCAAGGTGGGCGGGGCGGTCTATCGTAGTAGAATGTGTTCTCCAGTCTATCTTCATTATTCAAAGATTACAGTCTTAACAATAGCAGGGTTTAATTTTATACAATCTTTGGGTCAAACCCCAAGTTTCAACTGTCACTAGCAAATGATGACAACATTTAGTTTGAAATACAGAGTTGTGTTTATACCAAAATATAAAAAAACAAACAAACCTTTAGCTGGTTATGGAATAGCAGCCACTTCCCAATGTATAACAGCTTCGCATAAGCAGCGAATTCACTCATGTTATTCCAAGTTGTTTATCCCTCAAACCAGACATTCAGATAACAAGAAATGAAGTTAATTTATTATTGACACTATTATATACATATACACGTGCACAGTTATTTACCATTTTTGACAGAAGAAGGAGTTTTCTGTACCAGCAGGAACAGGACTGTTCCCATCAACTAGACCACCGAGCTCATACCAGTCAGCAGGAAGCTGGTGGTAGATAACATCTACCTTCCCCTCTATACTAGCAGCCTCCATATCATCACACTCGTCGACGAGGAAGAGTTCGGTAGGGTCCCCTGTTTCCTCTAGGACTGTGTCCCTGGCTCGCCTGTAATAGCATATGTATCTATTATAGGCATATGATAGACTATAAAGTAGATGGATGTGTAGCTGTATTAGTGACCACATGTAATGTATGAGTGCAGTGAGCACATGGGGAATGGGACATTTTGTTTTATAAAGTTATATATTACCATGGATATACAGGCTGAGAACAATATAATTATTCATTATGTTGACCAAACACACACATCTTATACATAGCCTACATGTACGTATACCGCAGTTCACGTCCGTCTGAGATATCCCATACAGAATATACTGTAACTTACGTGAACCAATGAACATGGAGATGAGAATCACCCCGCCCATCTTTCCACATGTACTCTATCCTGCCGATATCATTCACCTCGGGCCTTTCTTCATCTGCCACGGCCACAAAGCTACCAAGCCCGTACTTCTCTCCACCGATCTCTACACTAGAGTAATACTCTCTTGATTTGATAGTATCAATAGGTTTCCCGATGAACTTTACCTCATTTTTCTTAGACTTAGTCCTGGAAAGGTTACATTTCCAAGCAGTTAAATACAAGTAAAGGAAGGAAGCTATATACTGGAAACACATCGCAATGAAAACATATAAGGCATGCACCACAACGGAAAGACTCAAAAGAAAACCAATCTCAGAATAAAAATCAGTTACTACAGAATGCCCTATATGTTATCTGGAACGAACCCTGGACTACATTGACATTGGCTACGTAATATAGGGGTTGAACGGTTAGTTGGGCGGGAAATATAACAGCATGTAATTCAGTGACCTTGTTTATTCTATGAGTACGCTTTGACCGACTTTGCATCCGGGTAGCAATTGCAAGGTTCTATAACCTATACGTTATTTGTGAGAACATGTTAATCATTAGCAAATCAGATTATCATAACAGAATGTCACCTAACAGTTCCAATTCTAAGATTACTCATGCGAATCGGATTGAAGCTTTGACTGTTTGTGGGTTATTGCTAACAGTTGGCCTCATAACTATCCACATTACTAGCGCATACCCATACTACTAGCGCATACCCATACTACTAGCGCATACCCATACTACTAGCGCATACCCATACTACTAGCGCATACCCATACTACTAGCGCATACCCATACTACTAGCGCATACCCATACTACTAGCGCATACCCATACTACTAGCGCATACCCATACTACTAGCGCATACCCATACTACTAGCGCATACCCATACTACTAGCGCATACCCATACTACTAGCGCATACCCATACTACTAGCGCATACCCATACTACTAGCGCATACCCATACTACTAGCGCATACCCATACTACTAGCGCATACCCATACTACTAGCGCATACCCATACTACTAGCGCATACCCATACTACTAGCGCATACCCATACTACTAGCGCATACCCATACTACTAGCGCATACCCATACTACTAGCGCATACCCATACTACTAGCGCATACCCATATGCTTTTAGCGCATATCCATACTACTAGCGCATACCCATACTACTAGCGCATACCCATACTACTAGCGCATACCCATACTACTAGCGCATACCCATACTACTAGCACATACCCATACTACTAGCACATACTCGTACTACTAGCACACTTACTTCAACTTTCTTTTAGCCTTTGCTTGAACGTCTTTGGCTTTCTTGTCCATCTCATCCTCCTCCTCCTCATTCTCAGCTACAGTCTCAGCAGACTGCACTGCCATATTAGGGCACCTGTAAGGACATTCTCTAATACATCAACTACCCGGAAGCACATGCACTGATACATCAACCAGACACATGTATCTGAAAACACATGCTTTAATACACCAACATAGAGCAAGGCCTAATCTTAATCAAAACCCTTATTACCGAATCGCTGTACATCGAGCACAGGAGACTGTTATCTACAATAGTATTGTACTGGCAACCAGTACTACAACACTAAAAGAAGTCTTACCTCCTCAGGAGGCAGGCCTGCTTCATAGTACCCTGCCCACCAAACTTGCTCATATTCTTACAGTTGTTACATTTACCACAATCTGGTTGTAGACACACTTCACACTGTCCACAGCGTCTTCTCCTAGCAGTGCTACCACTGTCATCAATCTCCCCCTATGAGCAGTAGATGAACACCTTACATATTACAGATACAGTCTCACATGGAGTTGCATACGGTATGAAGGTAAAAGGTCAGATGGCCCCTGGGCAGCGTGGGTTGTCTTCTCTATACTCTTACAATCAGTATGACTGAGTTATAAGACAACTTGTCCTACTCAACCATATTAGCTAGCCACTCATCATACCAAATACCAGACCGAGTTCACAAAGTAAAAATCAACATACATAATTCACTTACACCAAACATCTGATTGAAGACACTGGTAACCAGTGGAGTGGTGGTGGCAAATGTCTGGGTAGCGTGACCTTTCTCCTTCTTCACGGGGCGAATCATCTTTGGTCTCTTTATCTTTGTACCAAGTGTGACCCCTGAGAGAATACGAGTAATGGCATAACTACAGTATGACATGAGTAGATAACTACTAACATTATAACATGAGTAGATAACTACTAACATTATAACATGAGTAGCTTACTACTAACATTATAACATGAGTAGATAACTACTAACATTATAACATGAGTAGCTTACTACTAACTATATTACATGAATAGATACCTACTAACAGTATAATATGAATAGATACTACAGCTAATACAGCATATACTGCTACCTACTAACAGTATAATATGAATAGATACTACAGCTAATAGAGTATATACTGCTACCTACTAACAGTATAATATGAATAGATACTACAGCTAATAGAGCATATACTGCTACCTACTAACAGTATAATATGAATAGATACTACAGCTAATAGACCATATACTGCTACCTACCAGCTAATTTGATGAGAGATCTAATGCAAGGAGTACTAATAAGCAGTTCCTCGTCGCTATCGGCTCCGGCATCAAAACTCTGCACCTGATCGCAGACAAACTGGGCGTGTCTAATCATTGTGTCTTCTGTTAAAGCACAGTTTACCCCTTTTGGAAGTGTAGCTCCCTGTGGGAGAGAAAATAGCTAGATTATACTTGCATGGGGTGGTACTACTAGTATTAGAACACAGTGCGCTAGGTGTCACCAGTCATTGTTTAGTAAATACATCAACTGCTGATGGTGGGATATACACTAAGAAATAGCCTAAATATTATACAATCACTTTGCACCATTTGAGGGGAGATATTCATTCCCATGAGATTCCTGCTGAGTAATGTGAGGGAAGGAAGTGGTATAATATTGTACAATGCAAGTGGACATGCCGAACCCACCTCCAACCTCTGCAGCAGATCCTCGTAGGAAGCGTTATCGTTCTCCAGAAGGAAGGAGATGACCAAATTGCTCATGAATGTCTTCTCTTTCACCACACTCATGTGTCCAGAATATTCCGAGCTGGGTTCCATCAGGAAGTATTCAGCAAACGCTGTAACACATGTGAGACATCAACAGTATGGACCATCACTGAGGGTGAAGTATAATTATAGTTAGTGGTCATACAATGTTGGTCAGATGGCCCCTGGGCAGCGTGGGTTGTCTTCTCTTTACTCTCACAATCAGTATGACTGAGCTATAAGACAACTTGTCCTACTCAACCATATTAGCTAGCCACTCATCATACCAACTTATACACATACTGATATGGGAATAGCAAACAAAATTTGATTTAAACAGATCATGTTATACTATGATTAACAATTTTCTTAGAGGGGAGTGTAACCACCAACCCAACTATTAGAATACAATGAAGTACCTGTGCTAAACCCAATAACAGGGAAGTAACCATCAAATCCATGAACAAACCACTCATTAATAGGCCCCATCTCCTCTGTAGCTATGCCACCATCTACGGCCCCATCGTCAGAGTATATAGGCTTGACGTGTCCACAGAAATACAGCTCTTTGTTCTTCTCTATCAATCCGTCGTCGAAGGCGCATAAGTGACGGCACTTTCCATATACACTGTGTATATACAGAGCATAGCATTTACATTCTGTCTAGCATACAGCCATATGGTTCACACACCATTGTATTAACGCACATGTAAATATGTAAATGCATTAAGTATAACAACAAGCCTATAGACAATACTCAACATAAATAGTACAGTTGACCTGTGTATCCATGAACATTATATTTTGAAAATTGGAAAATACCAGCACACATGTAATTACATGGGCAAATCCGAAGTGACTTTATCACATCAGCTGCCATCTGTGTTGGTATATAAGATAGAGCACATAGCTTGACATGCAAGCACAAGTTGTGTACACAGTCATACTGAATATTATATTATTATAGTTTATTACCCTAATGGGGTTGGGAGTTGTCACCCACCTGAAGCCTGTGATTTTGTGTTGTACTCTCTCATCAGTCATAGCTGAACTGTCCTCCTCATAGATATTTAGGTCGGGGTTTGTTAGAGTGATGTACTCTGGGCTAGCTCCCTTTGGAGTACTCACGGTCACTAAATCTTCATCCAGGTACTGTCGACAATCAGGACATCTCTTTAGTGAAGATGATGCACTTGCAGCAGCCGAGCTGGGAGCACAATAACACAAGCATTAGGAGGATAGCAACCTACCGGCACATATTTATTGTGACAGCTATTATAGGACTAAATATTTGTATATTTAAATTCTAAACACAAGCTGGCCAACTACCTTTCACTGCTTTCTGATTTTATCTTCTTCTCTCCTCCCTCCTGATTGGATGAGCTCTTCCTTTTCCCGGCCATAGAGGCAAACATAGACATGATAGACTGTTGACCTTTAATCTTGGCAGCCCGACCAGCAGTACCTGGGTAGTAATGTGAATGATACCAACTTTTGTATATCCCAGAATTACTTCACATCTAACATAGTTTAGCTGAATGTCTAAATATACAAGCGCATGCTCAAAGTACTTGGGTATACTTTCACTTGTACAGGGAACTGTGACAGTGAGACAATAAATTATAATATGAGTGGGTGAATGTTGTTATACATGTTGACATGCAGGTAGATGCAGCTGGTTTAGCTGCAGGTTTATATTGTAGGAATATAATAGGGGAAACTACTATTAATACCTTTACTATCCTTTTCCACAACTGCCTCACACTTCCCAGTGTCCATTGCACTGTTCTCTTTCTCTCCATCACTAGACGACTCCGCCCCATCAGGCTCATAACACGATATTATTTCTAGAACCTTCTTTGTGAAATCCTCCTGGGAGAGACAACAAACACCATTAAAACACACACATGCATATTAATTTAGATAAGCTATTTTTATTGTAGGTAATTGCAGGTAATTGCAGGTAATTAAGTTGCATTTTATGTAAATTAATTACCCGCATTACACTTTGTGCATCTAGAATGAATTATAATGTAAAATATTGCACATACACATAGATTAGCCTAACGGCTAGATAAAATGCAGACAGTAGCCTAATACAAACCTTGTCAATTTTCTTCTGTTTATTTTGCTTTTTTACTTCAGAAAGTTTGTCCAGAATAGACTCTGATAAGAAGTCATCCAATTCACCCAGCATGTGATTTATATAATTCTATCAAGTGAACATGAATATATAAAATATGAATACAGAGATAAGTAACACACCCACTGCACACATGCGTGGGCCTATTAGTATGAAAAGGCTTCTCAGAGACAGGGTTCAGATCCTACCGATACACTTCTTAGTTATTCAAGTATGGTGAGGGCACTCTCTACCCACACTCTCCTCTCAAAGGAAAACAAATGATAGAATAAACGATATTATGTTTTAATGATGGAGCTGTAATTTGATTACCCTCATAATTGACTGGGTGTACAGCTTACATACCTTTTGACTAGTTTTTCCATTTTTGAACTCCTTATGTAAACTGCAAACTCTGAAATAGAGAAGCAATAAGAGAGAATTAAGGTTCTATACATGATTAAGTGTTGCTAAATTTTCGAAAGGTGAAAATATAGTTTCATCAATAAGATCTCCCTTGAATTAGTGGGGAATCAGCAGTCTCCTTTCTGTATGAACCCTGTGGTTCTGGCAGCAATTTGTTGAAAGTGGGAAAATGTGGTGGAGAAAACTCCAAATAAAATGTTTTGAAATTCCTGAATAGTTAAACTACTACTGTGACCAATGCATTATGCTTAGAGCAGAATCTTTGTTACATCGATACTTTTACTCGAGTGCTTCAGTTTTATTACTCATTCAAGCCTGTATGATCACCATAATGGGGAGTCAGAGGTCACCGAGAACGCCTCCTGGGGCAACATTGGTCTAAACTCCCTGAAAATCGAGCAAATAGACACTGTCGGATCTGATAAAAAGAAGGCTGATACGACATAACTAAGTATTACACACATAAGGGTAAATGAACTTTTGAGAATAAAATCTACAACTTAGTAATGAAAATTACTGGTTAAAATGTTGCTATACAATTCACACACTGTAGATTCCATTTCTTCAATAAAAACGTTGTCTTTCGTTCCTAAAAGGCTGAATTTCCGAACTTAAATAAGCAGCATATAGGCCTAGTCTACAATTTGTACATGTATTTACTTCTGTGTGCTGATAGAATCACCATAGATACAAGTGACTGTGGTCATATAGGCCCACATGTATGTTAAAAACGTACAATTTGAGACTCTCCGATTACACAACCTGCTTTGTAAAGTAACATGGATAAATTTTGTAACAGGATTGACATGCCCTAATTACCTTACCGCAACTTGTTCCTTCACATGTGTCTGCGAAACAAGATACGATAGTTTGTAATCTATGTGGTGTTGTTAGGTGCGGTTCGCAAATTGCTCAGTAAAAGAGCAAGTACAGAAAATGATGCTCAATAAAACTGCAGTTTCTTTAATCAGCGAGCCAAATGATAGATGTTATTTAAACTGGTGAAGGACAAATCTTTGGAGGGCCAACATAATTGTGTCTTGAAGTAAAAATTCTACATGTATATGACTCTAGCCACGAGTATTCATTTCAACTAATTTTTATTTACATGCATGCATTTTTTAGCTGAAGCAGGCTTTGCTAATTTGCCTCAAAACAACGATTTCACTTGGTTTGTGAGTCTCTACACCACCAAGGTGACAGGTGTTCACATAAATTTGACATAAGAGTTTTTATGTAGCTGTTGAGAATGCTCCTGCTTAGGAATCAAGAAGACTACCAGAGGCATTTGTGGTTTCAGATATGTAATCTACAAGAGTGAATTGCATATATGGCAATATTTTTACAAGTGATTACTAGTCCTACTAGGTTGAGTATTTTTAGCCTTCAAAATGCTAACGTAGACGATGACCATGTTGAAATGAGCCACTATCACCATATAGGTCATTTAGAAGTGCTTTTCATTCTTAAAAATTCATTCACCATTGTATTGAACATGCGCAGGTCAATATATCAGGGGCGGATTTGGGGGTCCCGCCCTCCCTGCCATGGCGAGACCTTTCATTTCCAATAAAAAAAATTAAATTGCCAACTATCAATGATAACACACAGTTGTAAGTTTATTTGCGGAGGCATCCTACCCTGCCCAGCATAATCTAAGCATATTCTGATGAAAATGATGCTATATGGCTATAACATACCAAAAGATAGCTTAGGAATTGAGCTTTCATCCTATACAATTTATAGTAAGGATATTTCAGTACCCGCCCACTACTGGCAGTTTTTTATTTGCCAGGAAATTAGACTACACTAATTACTTTGCAATGAGTGACTTTTGATAGACTACTTGTGACCATAGTAAATGTTATTACCAGTTATAATAACAAAATAATTGCTGTTATCAATGAGCTGCTGCTGCTGGGCTGAGTAATACATTTTGTAACAGTGCCACAGCATTATTTTTGAAGATATACATGTATGTACCACTGAAATTTCATAAGCTACTTCATGTCATGTGCACATGCTCTCAAGGCTCAAACATTACAAAAAAAAGTAATGTCTCCACATACATCTAGATGCCATGCCCTAAATTGTCCATACTCTTCAGCTTTTGGGAAACCTAGGATAACACTTTCATCTCTATCTACCAAAAAATTTAGCATTATTTCTCTTTTCATAAAGTCATGTGATGGCATATTTTTGATAGGCTATATAATTTTGGGCCCTGGCACAGTATCCTTGTTTGTAAACATATTCTCATATAACCATAGTTATAAACAAGCTAATTTTAAATTTCTATTTCTAATACACAGCCAAGCATTCATAAGATGTAAAGTAGCCCCTGCAACATACTTGTCCAAGATATCACTGCTCCAAATTTATTATTATTGCATTTCTGCAAAGTAGAAATTCATGCATTTATCTTAGTTGTAAATCCTCACTTACTAAATCTTTACGTGTCCCCAGAAACTCAAAATGTTTTTATCTGGTTACTGAGATCAACTAGCATGTAACAGGAACATGTTGATTCCAAGTGTAAGTGTGCATAAATTTGCTTCGTTTAACACAAAATCCAGCATATATAGCTTCGACGTCCAGGGCGCTGCCCCTGGACCCCCGCCTGTTGGCAGAACCCTTCAAACTGAGCCAGATCCGCCCCTGATATATTGTTACAGTATAATGACCTTCTTTTGATCAGATCCAACAGCGTCTATTTGGTCAATTTTCAGCAACTTCGGGCCAAACTAGCTCCGGGGGCATTCGGATACCTCTAACTCCTACCATCACTATGGTGATTATATGGGCTTGAGTGAGGGCTAAAACTGAAACTTTTGACATACACAAATAAAAATACATGGAATTAATGTCTATGTAACAAATTTGCAGTTTTAAGTAGGCCTATAGTCATAGTGCAGTGGCCACAGTAATACTTTAAATTTCAAGGAAGTTTCAAAGATTTTTTTGACGTTGTCCTCACTACATTTTCCTACTTTTCAATTAGGGATTGGCTGCTCCCAGAACTACAGGGTTCACATCGAAAAAAGGCTGCTGGTCACCCCACTAATTCCAGGGTGCTCTTTTGATCTGTAAATTTTTAAAAGAACCTGATTCGAGCCAGCACGCAAATTTGAAAACTCCCCACAGACTGGCCCTAACTACTCAATATGAATATGAATATAAATCTGGAATTGAACCAAGATTGATTCATAAAGTTATGAGTAATCAACTTACATCACAACACATGTACTTTAGGGCAATTTTTTATTTTTATGTTATATTCAACTTGATTAATTTTGCTTCTAATTAGCATGTTTAATATTATATAAATAACAATTTTCATTGATATTTTATTTCGTTTTGTATAAGAATGTAAATGTATTTATTTAGTTTTACCTTTCCCTGGTCTCGGTCGGCAAGGAGTTGTAATTTTCAATGACTCCAGACATATTTACAGGGACCCCTGCGGTGAAAAGAGCTCTGTATATTTCTATGTGTAATATGTGTATCAACAAGAGTTGTTAAAAGATAAAATGAATTACTGTATAAATGAAATGAAGTTTAATTAGGCTTCAGTCTTCTTATGGACTGTTCACGTTATATGGGGAAACCCGCCATACACTTCCCGCCACGAGCTGGCCAATCAAAAACGTAGGTGTTGTTTTTTATATTCCAATGCTAACTGTCCAATTAGTGGCGGTTTACATCTATGTCCCCCAATCAACTGAGCTTAAATATTCAGCCAATAAGATCGAGTTTAATTCTATCCGGAGGTCTGGTTTCCGGTCAAAGTAGGAAAATTAATACCAACACAAATAATAGGAGTATGAGCGCAAGAATTAAATGTTATCAGTTATAATATTTGTATTCTATTATTATTCATTATAGAACAACTATTGGGATCAGGGTATTTTGCTGTTGGTTTCTGTGTCTACCAATTTTATTTTTTTATTTTACATTTACATTGAAATTGATTATGATTATATAAATTAATATAAATATTAATTTTATAAAATAATCATTAATATTTATATTATTATAATTATTATTATACCGGATTATTATAATAATTATTAAACCACTATCCACTACGTCTACTGTCGCACCATTCGATACATGTTATATTTGCAAATAATATAGTTAATCTTATTTCATTAAGATTGATGTGTTGTTTGTCTTTGTAGCCCTAGTGGCAGCCAAAATAAACCCATTTGATTATGATTATCTCAATCTTATCTTATGCTAATTAGATATTTATTACCATTAATATTATATTTAATCAATTCTTTTTTTTCTTTTTTATTTGTTGCATTAAAACCAAGCCCATTCGATAATTAATGGTTATCGTAAGATGTTGATCTGATTTTGTTTCATAATTAAGCTGTATGCAAATTTATATAGGGCCTATTACATTATACATAAGCATAAGTCGAGATGTCTCTACTTGCAGACTAAAATTTTTTGAACATATGAATCATTATGTATTATTGTTATTAATTATAATAATTATGCATAAATTGGTGCATTGGTAAAATAATTATGCTGTTGTTATAACTCTGTATTTATTGATATCAGCAGGCTTATCAGAAAATCATGTTGCCATTGAATTAAATCAGTAAGGCAAGCAATTAAAGAGAGAGAATATTAAAAGCATAAAATTACAAATTTAAAATAAAAGTTGATAATTGACTTTTAATTTATCCTAATATTATATATAAATTTAAATGATTTTATTAAATTTTTGAATTAATTTTATAATAATGTATTTTGTTTTGCTTTGTAATATTTTTTTAGTTGTTAGTAGCACAACATGTAGATGTAACAGTAGTAGCTGTCAGTAGAGTAGTAATGGCTGGAATAATTGTAAATCATAAACGCAAATGATACTAAAAAAATAAATCCGTGCCAGTCAGTGCTAGGGGAGGAACAACTTTATGCATAGCAGTGACTTACAAAAGGATTCATCTGAGAGAGCGGTATTCCTTACTTTTACTTTTGCACTTATTTTTGCCTTGGTATAAATATCTAAAATATTATCCAAAAGAATTCATTTAGGACTTCTATGCATAACATCCTGATTCATTCACTCACGGGAAGACTACAAATTTGCTTGCTCCATATCAAAAGTTTTTGGCTTTGACATGGCCAAAGAGACTTTTGGCAGAGCTCTACACAGTTCTATGGGCCACTTACCATAATTATCACCTCCAATCTAGTCATTGTTTTAGAGAGTTATAACGCTTCGGTCACAAACCGGAAATCAAGCATATATAAAGGGAAACAATGCTCAGTTTTCAAAAGTAGTATTTTTAAGCCACTTTATTTTGGCAACAGGGGCGACAGTGCCTCCCTGCTGCCCCTTAAAGTACGGCCCTGACATGTAGGCCTATATATAGCATCCATATACAGGGATAATTCACTTATTTACTGCAATTCATTATCTGAGCTAACCTCAATGCTATGTTATAGGACCCACTCTAGAAGCAGATACTGTTAGTGGGTTTTAACTTTGCAAATTTAGTGATTGGCAAATCTGCTAATAATTCCCATCACTATCAGGTTATGTTTCCAAAATGATCTATATATTTACTGGTTTGAACTGAGCATAGCTACTTAGTTATATGGTATATATAGTAGAATATTTAAAAAACAGCAAGCGTTTGCTGTAATAAAACTTATGAGTAGCATGGAGTAGGAACTTAATCAGAGGATTTTCGAACCATCTATGGTAATTGCTCTACCAGTAGGTGGGCTGACTGAACGTACAAGTCAATACCAGTTTTGCACTGTATGTAAATGTGGTTTAAATTCAATAAGCATACAGCTTAGCTAAGCTTGCTTCTAATATGGGAATGTGAATATGTGAATTAATCTTTCTTTGGCAAGTTTTGCGACTGACCAAATTCGCTAAAAATGTCCATCAAATAATGCTTCAATATTAACTGACTCGCAAAACTTTATTATGCAAATAATTTCTGCTTTTAGGGTAAGTACGGTTATGACAGTTACTGTTCCGTATAGTTTTGTAGATTAGCTGGTTTCATCAATTAATTATTAAAGTTCCAAAGAAATGCCTATTCAACACTATTATACTAAGTGCTAACCTAGGTTTAAAATGATAATATAGCCTTAAATGCGCAAAGATAAACTTCGGTCTTTGGCCTTGAAAGTACCAAATTCCAACATCAGAAACTAGCTGTGGTACTATAAAAAATATTGGGTTTAGGATAACCTGTAGCTGTGGCTACATTGGAGCATGTTGCTTTGGCTTTGACCTTTACACAGGAAAATTTGAGAAGTTGACAAGACTTTCTCCCTTTGCAACTTCAAGCACATCTCCAGCCTATTTTTCCATGACTCAGGATTTCCCACTATCTCACTAACATCAGCAGTAATTTTTTCTGATAATGATACTAGGACTAGTATCCAGATATGAGAAATAAAAATTAAAGTCTTCTTGTACTACTTTTTGTCATAAAACCCTTCACCCACATCAACATCTTCAAACACTATCTCACTTTTGAGTGTCCCATGAAAACTATTAAATGCCTGGCCCATTGTAGGGTCTATACCAAATCACACACTTTCCGATTGTTGACATTTACAAAAAAGTGTGCAAATGTCTTACATTGTAGCCTAACTGGCTAGTAATAGATGGTTTCGTGAAACTAGTCCTACACAGAATCATTTATAAATCTATGACTCCTGGTCTACACATTTGAAAATACATTGTATAGACTGCATTGTACTAGTGTGTCTACCCAACGGCAATAGCAATGGTATCCTTGTAAAGGATGGATTCTAGTTTGATGCATTTACCTTACAGAATCTACAACTACATATAGACTGTATCCAACGTAGAGATAATGTAATTCACTATCACATTATTTTTTGGAAAATAGCGTTGGCCAAGGTCTAATGTCATCTACATGTACATTGTATATAAATTATCTCGATTAGTTTAACGCTATGCGTGATAGCTCTTACATACATATACAATGTACCTCAACATAGGTTGCACATATATATACAATATTGCATGCTCAGGCTCCATATTCGCTCCCAAACAAAATGATGTAAGTTCTGGCAAAACAGAACAGTAATAAGATAGTAAGTTACAGGGTCCAACCCAAGACTAAACCTAAATTTGCTACTGTACCCCTTCTATTTTTCGCTGAAGGCTATATCTATTCAGGAGAAGTTAATAAATGATGTATCTCATCAGTCAGAAGGAATTCTCAATTTTTACCCAATATGTTTTAGTTCACAGCCAGTAAATTACATATTGCTCATATTTTAAAAAAGCGACTTGCTTGCATTTTTATAAACAGATTATTTTGCCTACAAGCACTGGTTGCAAGTTGTCAGAGTGTAAATCCCATCATGGAACTGCATGTATGGTTTGATAAAATTCAAGCACTGCCATTTTAACAAAAGGTCTTCATGCACACATCAATTCTATTTCTAATTAATTCTGGTTCTATGGCATGTAGGCTACAATAGCTATTTTTACTAAACGTGTTTAATTTCCTTAACTCCAGGAGTATTTATTGATCTCTGCACTAAGCAAATGTTGGAGAATGTTGAAATATGGACCGGCAGTGGTGATACTCATGATAACTGGTAAGTCATCTTCTAGGCTATTTTCTTTTGGTTGATGTAGGCCGATGCTTATACATTTTGTCCAAGGTATCTGCTATTGTTGACAAATTTTATTCCAGAATATAGATTCAGAATAAAATGTTGACCCACTGTTAAGTAGTAGTAGCTAACAGGCCTAAACTATGCAAAGATTTTATATTTATTATCTAGTCTTCATAATTGATATGATGCATCTCATTATATAATCAATGGGACAATCAACTGAAAAGTCAAACCAACTACTTCTATCTTAAACTATGGTGCTCTATATTATAGACACTCGCTTACTACTGATTATAATACCATTATAAAGGTGAGTCTACTCAGTAACACCCTTATCAGTGCCTCATATCACTGATCATGGTGGCACTGTAGGCCTACCCTCTATTATACATGTAGTATCATTATATAATGTATAACATATAGCGTGTTCTATTGATCAGCTGACTAATAGCCCCTTTGGCAAACGTCCTCCTCTTTATACACCAATGACGATATTGTTTATTCACTCTATCATACAGTGGTGGTCTCAGAGCAGACGTACGAGGTTGAAGAGCCTCATGTACTGAGAGAGTTCCACGATTATGGAAACGTATATTTTAATCAGTTCACTATTCCCGATGGTACCAGTTGGGCAATATGGACAGTCACACTCCTATCAAACCCTTTGCAGATGAATTGTAAAGAAAACAATGTCACAGCCTCATTGTATGTAGCATTACAATACATTGTATCCATGTCATGCAATTAATTATTGCCTTTGTTTCCAGTAATTGTTTTGGCATTACTATACCATTACCCTGATCTTATCAGGTATATTTTTTTTCTCTGGCACCCGCATCCTTCAGGCCTATGGGTGGCATAAACACCATGTGACATACACACCATGCAGTTATATAGCAGGCACCAGTATGCCTGCTGCTACGAGTGCTAATGTTCAGCTGTATTCTGTTACCTTCAGATACCTCCAGTATGGTGGATATCCTATCTTTACTCCATTCAATGAGTCATTCCCTCCAACATTCCTCTCTAATTCTGCTTATGCTATCAAGGTGGGTAACACTTCCTATAGGCTTTATGTTTATACTGATACTTACAATTAAGGCATAACACTTACTCTTGGTTGAAGGAATCATGAATACTAGGCCAGGTTTTTAGTTGGCTGCCTATACTCATATTAACTAAATGGTATGTATGCAATTTTCAATCTGAAAGTGACGAAAATCTCTCAGTCCACAATATGATAGCACTGCTTCTAAGACCCTAGAAATTGACATTAAAATATTTTTAGTTCAACAGATCTTTGGGGAGTCCAATGCCCATCTTGCCCTCCCCCCCCCCCCCCCTGCTTGTTACGACTACGTTCATATGAGTTTATGGCACTGCAGCAGTAATAGTCCATATACATGTATTAGATTATTTCTTCTATCTTATCGAAACTTATACTACTGTTGGTAACAATAGTCACGGCATGGCAATAGGAAGTGACTTTGTTCTTATATAACCCTTGGAATATGTAGGCTATATTGTTATTGTGCTAATAATAAGTGTATTGCCAGCTGAACTTGAGTACTGAAAGTCCAGCAGAGCGAAGGTTTGACATGTTCGTGAGATCTCCAACTGCCGGTAGATGGTTCTCAGCGAGTTATATCGACCCTCAGTTTACAAACAAGATGATTAGACCTCAGGTTAGCATTCTCTATGGTGTAACAGTTAGCCCTCAATCTATTCTCTATGGTGTAACAGTTAGCCCTCAATCCATTCTCATGTATAACCTACAACATCAGTACTCGTATCAATGGGCTGAGATTACACATTTTTTGAGGAACCTGTCATATAGCCTCCTCAAACTGCACAATACTAGACATTGCCCATGTCAAACTTCATACCTATCTTTAACTCTGTAGGGATTCTCTGTAAGCGAGTGCGGACATTTTCTACGAATATCAATACAGCATTCAACAGCGTCCCTTTACACCAGGCAGCCTATTCCAGTGGGTTTGCCAAGAACAGTGATAGTTGAAGACACAGTGCATGTTATATCGTATGTATACCTCTATTCGTGTAATATATATGTAGATATAGTTTAAAATACATGTAAATTATGTGCAGTTGGTATGCATTATGGTTGGTAGATTTTCAAAGTTAACTGAAATTGACTGTGCGGCTTTGTATTTAGTTATGTCCTGGCGACCTTTTGTATTGGCAGGCACAAATTTTACCCTGACTACAATTAATGCAGGGCTTGTTATTGTGAATACTGTAGCCCATGAATCACTGCTAGTGTATGTAGGCCGTGAAAGTGTAGCTGATGAATGCAAAAGGTCTGTAGGGTGAATGGAAGCAGTAAAATGCTACAACAGCCTAGCAGTGCCGGCAGCATGGTATCATTTCATTTGTTCCCAACTTGTCTTTGCCATACAACAAGATTCCTCTCTCATGCTTTTGGGGAACGACTCGCAGAATAATCCTTCTAAAAATAGCTAATTCATTTCCTATACTCTATTACATTTAGATCCTTATGTTGTAGGTACTTCATAGACAAGCATGTGTATAGATATAATATAACAGTGCTAGACTGCAAGGTGCTTGTACCACTTAATGGCACATGTCACTTTTATCTGTTATCACAAGAACAGAGACCACCTATATTAAATAACAAGCACTCCATAGAATGTGACTGGGGGAATAGCACCAACTGTCAACTAACAATAGAGAAACCGATGATAAACCGTTGGCACTACACCGCCGTCACCTCCGCTCTGCAAAACGCTTCTGTCTCTTTCAGTGTATCAATCATGGTCAGCGTTGAAGGTGAACGTTAATGTACACAATGTGGTGTACATGTATAGTGTATACACTTGTTTAATTGAAAAACGATGTCATATGTGAAACAAGTATGATGTACATGTATATACCCATGTAATGAGCACATATACATAATATACTTTATCACAGATGACTGGGTACTTAATGCGTATGTGTTTAGTAGTATGTGTAGGCCTACTGCATGTACCTATGATAATTTTGTGCAGTATACCGTTACATATAATATGGTGTGCGTCAGCATTGCTTGTGATTGTATCCACATGGTGAATTCCTGAGTAGGCTTATATCAATACTGGTAACATGACTGTACATATCATCATAGACACGAGATGTGCTGTGCCATAGACCTGGAATGTTATCTATATTGCAGCGTGCAAAGGAGACCTGATGTCTGTGGGCTGGTGCTCTGTAGATAACTACTATACTGATACCCTCAATACAGACTCCTTATCCATAAACTATGCCAAACAGATGTCTCTGTTTGTCTCCCCTGCTGTTATCGTACGTGATGACAAACCTTACATAGCTTCATTTAATATTGAGTCACTGGTGCATGGTGGAGGTACACTCAAGTATCTACTGGAAGTCCATTCTGTGAGTAATATAGTCTATATGTAGCACCTGTCGAATAATATAGTCTATATATGATATAGCACCTGTTGAGTAATGTAGTCTATATATAGCACATTGTGAGTAATATAATCTACATATAGCACTTTGTGAGTAATATAATATATATATATAGCACTTTGTGAGTAATATAATCTACATAATTATAGCACTTTGTGAGTAATATAATCTATATATAGCACTTTGTGAGTAATATAATATATATATATATAGCACTTTGTGAGTAGTATAATCTATATATAGCACTTTGTGAGTAGTATAATCTATATATAGCACTTTGTGAGTAATATAATCTATATATAGCACTTTGTGAGTAGTACAGTCTATATTTAGCATACTGTCTACAATAAAATGTATGTGAGATGACTGTTCATATTGCATCATCTTTATTTGTAGCCGGTTTCGTCAAACCATGCAGTGATATACAGCTGTGTCAGTAGTAACAGACTGATAATAGACACAGCAGAGATCATATCATGTGCTGAAACAGCCAACACCACCATGGAGTATATGGAGAATGGAGTAACCCAGTACCATGTACCCTATCCACAATCAGGTACGGTATACTGTGTACTTAGCACTATGCACTCTATGCTATATGCTAATGCTGTAAATTTTTGTATACACTACTACTTGTACATAGGCTAGTTGTGTTAGGATCCCATCGGCTTGCTATTGTTTGTGCCATATTGTTCATAGTGTGGAGTTATCTTCTTTTCATTCTCTCCCTTATTCTTTCAGTTTTTCTCAACAACGTTTGCAAAACTAGTCAATCTGGCTCTCTCTCTCATCTTGACTCTCTCAGCGATAATACAGACATAATTTATCTTTTCAACCCACATCTACAATAGACTCCTTCAAATTTCCTAGATGGCAATAGGTGAACAGCGGATTTAGACCCAATTGATCCAGGCTGGGGACTGACATTGTATTTGACTAGTAAACCTGAGCTACAGGAGTCAGCATAGGCTCTGAATAGTGTGCCAGAACATTCTAGAAGGAGACAGTGCGAGTAAAGAGAATGGAGGGAAGACAGCTTCACATTACAGCATCACTAATATTATTGTATTTGCAGGTACCTGGTATGTCAGTGTAATTGCCCAGTGCTATGACCCATCAACCCATAACCACACCAGCTGTATAGATACCATTGCTGTGTATGCTAATGTTACAATACGCAAGTGTATAGACAACCAGTGTGGATCGTACGGCACGTGCTATCTCTACTCCCGCGGTGTTCTCTATTGGTCAGTCTGCAGGTGTAAAGCAGGTAAATTATTTTCATTCATACCTCACATCTCTATGGGTAAGACATTTCGAAAATGTCAGTTAGGAACAGGACATTATGAAAACTTTCCTTTGGAGTTTGGAGATTAGGGATTGGAGTTCTAGATTTGGATTAGGAATTCTGGATTGGTGTTTGGGGTTTTAAAGTTTTTGAAACGCCCGGTTTCTAACTGACATTTTTGAACAGTCACAAATTCACCTGTATGTGCTATTATATTCATATTTTATGCATAACTGATTGTAAGTATCATACAAATTACAATGTCCTGCACATACGCATGGTTCCTAAGTCTATAGATTCATGTTGTGTGGAATGTGCATGGTCAAACATTTGGGTTAGCAGAATCTATAGCATCAAGCTATCATGCCAGGTGATGGTGCTGCACTTCTGAGCAGGTGTTTTACTACATCATATTTTAGCAATATATTTTACTTTCCCTCCTTCTTATACCTACAGAGGGCTGGCATTAGTTCTCTGCATTATCTATCCACTGTGGCTTACAACTTTAGGGTACAGAGGCTATGGTTGCACTGATGACTCTGAGGCTATTAGTCGAGCGCTCCAGGTGTTGGAGATGCTGCTGCTTATCATCAGTAATATTCTGTTTGGAGTGGCAGGAGCTTGGGCTATATACTTAAAACTCTTCTCTGAGGCTCTCGTCTACTTCTTTGTTCTGTTTGCATCATCTGTAAGTAACTAGTACCCACTAGACGTGTACATTGTACCCATACTGTCATGGCTACCCGTTCCTCTGTACTAACCCATTAGTATGACGCCATCACGCGTAGATACGCCATGAAGTGAAGTACATGCAGGTGGTTATATACCATATACCATATACCAGCAGTATTTTTCTAAGACCTGTAGAGTTATAGCCATTGAATGTGAGAATAGCACAACTGAGGGAACATCGACCACCATATTAGGCCCATAACAATGAATGATAACAATCGAAAGAAAGTCCCAACTACATGTAGTATAATTCCTCGATACAGGCCCAGTATGGCGTCTCACATGCTTCCTGTCACACTACTCTCACACTTAATGGCTCTGTGTAAACCTTATAGACTGTAGGATACATGAGTATAATCGTGTGGTAGGCGCCGGGCAACAGCTCAATCACCACTACGACATTCCAGTAATCTACTGGTGAAAGCTTTTGCTGTACATGCATTTGCTACTATTTTATTCATTATAACGAGTTTTATATGCACCTTTGCTTTCTCATTTTGGGGAGGGGGGGCAAGTTGTCGAGTGTGTTTCACGGTGGGATAGGTTTAGCTGGTGAGAAGCTCTATATTGTACCAAATGAGTTGCTCCAGCTTATAAGTTGAAGCAAAGTTATTTATCGACTACAATATGTAACGCGATACATCAATCCTTAGGTACAGTTTGTGCCAGTGCTCTCTACCTTGTTGTTAAATTGGGTGTATTCTAGGGATCGGAGTACTTAGAATTCTAGTAAGTAGTCCGCCATTGTTATACACACTCACCTAGTTACTGTATCCTATTCTACCTACAATTATTATGAGCACTATGCATGTATATTAGGTGCAATGGTAGTGCTGTGTATCTAACTGCCCTTCATTAACGGCATGTATAACCGTAATCTGGTATTGTTAACAGTTCTACCATGCCTGTGACAATGGCACCATATACGCTGTGTGTGTAGTCAAGTACTCCCTCCTCCAGTACTGTGACTTCTATGGCTCTATACTGGCCGTGTGGATCACAGCAATGGCCATGTCTGAGATACCTCCTTCTATGAGGTCTGTACTTCACTTAGCTGGGGTCTTCGGCATACTAATTGGAACACAGGCTAGCATGTCCGGCCTTTGGAACTTCGTAATACCTCTGATTATAGCTGCAGTTATATTGGCCACCTCTTGGGTAGGTAGTAATACTAAATGTATATTAGTAGCTTCTATGATATACTAGTATGTAGTATATACTGCCGTCTTACATTAATTTACATAATAAACTGTACTGTAGTATGCAAACATGTACTAACAGTGAGTTAATAACTTTATATGACAGTTAGGGAGTTGTATTATACTGATATACAAGCCTACAGGCAGCTAATACAAATACATAGACTGGCAGCCTTACTTAACCAATACATTGTCTCTTCTAGGCCCGAGTATGTAAGAGAGACAAGTCCTGTTACCCCAAACGGAAGGTGTGGCTAATACAGGTAGTTCCTGGTATCGGCTCTGCTCTGATTGGTCTAGCTCTCTACAGTTTTGTGGAAACAGATAGTAATTACTTTTATGTCCACAGTATCTGGCACTTACTCATGGCAACAGCTGTCATATTCCTACTACCCCGAGACAACAAATTAAGTTGTTCGGCTCTCAGAACATATTTCACTAACATAAGACTTCAGCGCAGAAGAAATGATGTTACAGATGAACGCACTGCTTCCCATAACCTCACAGTGTCTATTGTTGGCAGCAGTGACAGGACGGATCAAGATGGTAGCGATGATAGCGGTGGTGGCGGCAGCGTAGAAGACGATACTGCTCATGTAGAATCTCAGGCTATTATAGCATGAAATGCACCAATCACCTGTCATATCTATCATACCTGGTACGACCATTACTACAGGCTTACTTGCTGTATTACATTTATATCTCTACTCTGAGTTGTCTCCTCTATGAATGTATAATAATATACAACCTACAACATAATTATGTATATGACATTTTACAGACTGAATTAATACATGCATAGGATTCAGGTGACTGCAATTCAGAAACTTTTGTATTTTTTCTCTAGTCAAGAATTTCTGCCATACATGCAATGATACTTGTTGTGATTTTTGTGCTTTAATCATACAAAAATCACGCTACATATACATGTAGATCTCTCCAAACAGCATATCTAACCAAATGATCAAACTATGGTAACCTTCATATCTGACTAATCTGTATGTTCTTGCCAAAGCCCTACAAAACCGAAGTCTGGTCATTCATGATAATGCAGTTTCTATTAGTCACATGGTTTATGGCAACATTTTTGTTTCACTAGGAGTTTCAACTATTTTTTTGAAATTTTGTACCATGAACCACTTGACATATAAAAATGCATCATCTTGAATGGCCAGACTTTGGTGCTGTAGGGCTTCGGTCCTTGCTATCATAGATATGTGAAATGGTATGAAGCACATTATATTACGTCTATGTCTATTGGTTAGTAACTGCTAATTACTGGCCTGATCTAACTGAAAGGGACTTCTACATGAATTTGATATATTATACTATATTATTGTGGTTAGATTTCATCTGCACATTTGTGTGTACATGGTCAGTAATTTCCATTAGCATGTGATCTTGCAATTTTATCAACTGTTGTGTGTTTAGGTGCACACTGTTAGGTGCTGCTTGTATTGTGCATGTGCTCTATGTATTAGCAATCAATATCTTCTTTTACTATAGTATTGTATGAAAGTTCTGGTTTAGATTTGTTAGCATGTACAACAGTATTTTTTCTATTATACACAGGCTATTGTTATCTTGTTATACCATGAAATTGTTATTTCAAGGGCTTCTGTTATACTTGCATAGATATGCATTATTATTGTATTATGGTATTTTATTATATATATTACATTATATTAGATAAAACCATGCTTATGTTCATACTGTCACAAAGCCTGTTGAGATTACAGAATTGAGATAAATTATAGTGTATATGATTTCCTTAGGTAGGCAAATGCAATTAATACACAATATTCATGTAGGCCTACGTGTACAATCAGTTTAATTAATACACTGGTCATCTTTTCAGACTGATTATTTGTTTAAATTCTGAATAAAATTAGTGGGCCCTGCCCTAGTCTATGGTTGCGTGGCTTGGCAAAAAGGGACAGAGAAGACAACTAACCATATCCACATACTGTATGGTGATTGGTGGGTGGGGTAGGTGGGTGGTAGGTACAACACAATATAAAGTATTCTCAACTCTTTTACTAAAAGCACGGAAAATATATTCTTTGATTATACAACATGTACATGTAGAACTTGGCATACAACACAATATTACATGTACAATGATACGGTATAACAATAGCATACACCAATTGCCCATCTTGTAGAATAGCACAACAAATCAACACAAATTACATGTATATCTTGATGTAGATGTATGATGTAATGTAGTAGATGTACTGTAGTGTACTACCAGATGTACTGTAGTGTACTACCAGATGTACTGTAGTGTACTACCAGATGTACTGTAGTGTACTACCAGATGTACTGTAGATGTATGTTTAGTAACAATATAGATTTAATACAATCCATGTAACTGGTATAAATACAGAGTTATCTCATTGTAAAAATGCACAAATTGTGAAAAATAAATATGCACGTGCAGGTAATACTTAAAACAATATTTAATAGCATGTCCTCATCTTTGTTACTTCATATCAATGGCATTACTAGTAAAGTACATGTAGATGTTACAAATACAATCGACTACAATCTTTACTATTGCTATTGCTAATCATTTTGTTAGTTTTGTCACTGTGCGCTTGTAATGGGAACCTACTTTTGGAAAAACTGTATTGGAATCCAGGCTTCATTCATGGTCACAGTAGTTAAATTTTAAAAGAGAGGGAGAGAGCAACTTCTTCACAAGTTTGTTTCTTCATTAATCGTCTCAACTGGTGTAAGGGACCTCTCCTCAGGTTCTCTGGCCTGTATACACCTCTGGCTGTTCCATGTTGTTAGTATTTGACTCCTCTTCATTGTATCTGTAATGTAAAAGATACTGGATGTACTCAACCAAGTGGCCTCATGCTGTGGGGTATCATCCATGTAGGACACCCACCCTGATATCACAGCAGTTTACTATAACATGTGTAAGTGGAACTGTACTTAATTATAATATACATTTACGCCTATGATAGATGTAGATGATGTTTGCCTATATAAAATGTACATGTACATGTACACACATTCTGTTTGGTATTCACAACACGTACATAACTACAGTACAACATGTAAATATGTGTGTACATGCAGGCGCTGAATAACATATCATTATACTATATTGTACTATGGAGTTGCCTATCCCTCTTTTCAGTGCTTAAATAATCAGTAGTAATTTACTGATCTGCAAAATATTTGGCACCGACATATGTATAAAAAAAACTGTTGCCTCAGTCACCATATATTGTAGTTGTTCCAATGTGTCTGTGTATCTACACAACTACATAGTATACAGCCGACTGAAATGGAGGTTTGCAGCTGACAATGACAGCATTGACTTCCACTCGAGAAACAAAGAAATATATAACATAGTTGACTTATGCAACATTTCACTATTTGGTGCAGATGGCGCAATAAACTTCCATAAATAACATTTACATGCATGTACATGTAGATAGTACATGACTGTACACTAATATCCACATGTGTATTGTTTACACACACTATGATTAAATAAGCATTGACATACTTAAAATATATTGTAATGGTTTCTGTGATTTGGTGCGGTTGTCCTTGGACGACTATCGACCCAGAAATGAAGTGCCTATGAGTGGTAATAGGACTTCGCATTACATGAAAGATCGAGCGGTCTCAGTAGCCCAATAACTACCAGAGACGACCCATCTGGTCCCAAGACTGACCTTCAGACTATACGTTGAAAGAGAGTGATCCGACCTAGTAGGCGGTTCGCTAAGCGAATGACCTGACAAAAGGAAGTGAAAGTCTCTGTATCAAGTATAGATGTGTCTTTATTGAAAGCCAAGTGAAGACTGAGACAATGAACAGTAAAACAATGCCCTTTATATAGTATAAGGACTTCCGGCCGACGTAGTGTCGGGAAAAGACGACGTAAGGTCGTCCGGAAGTTGCGCAACAACATGGCCGCCGGAAGCCCGACGGCCGACCCAAAATAGGTCGGGTTCTACAAAAGTTGCTTATAATGGTCCAATTCATGTACAAAATGAATATCAATGGATTCTGAGAGGTCGGGCCTCTGTACATGGGTATAAAAGGCATTAAAGGGGTTATGCCACGTGTTTTCAGGTAGCATTAAGACGCACTCAGCTATCTAGTGGCACAATATATTGAGTGCCTAGATATTTACTATTCTAGTACTGCTAGTTATCCTATGCTTGCGGCTTCCGGGCTATATTTAGAAATTTAGAACAACTAGACCACAACGCAATGTATAGGCATGTAGAATAACGCAATGATAGCCGCTGTATACAGTGCGGCCAGATGAAACACCGGACCTACCAATAAAGGCAGCTAATTATTGCCAGCAAAAGTAAAGCCCAGAAAAATTCAAAAACTTGCACAAGTTATCCTACTGCTATATTAGTAAATCCTGTAAAATCATTTGTTCACTACTGTACTCTTTCTATGCAAACAGCTTGAATTCAACAGTTTTCTCTATATGACATAAAGCACGCAGTTGCGTCTTCCTAACAAAGTTGCGTTTGAATCAGCATTCAATAGTGCTATAGAGTCAAGCATGGGCAAGAGAACACAACTCTGCTTATAGTAGCACAAATGCAATAAACCTAAGTAAGAGATGCTGCTTTAAACATAGACATAAACCGCATGTCATAACCCCTTTAAAAGACTTAGTAATAATCATACATGAATGCGTATCAGTATGTAATGGGTATAAACACATGGATACACGTATATAGACAGTAATTAAATGGTTTATCATGCAATACAATTGAATGTGGGTATACGAGCAGCTAATTATGAGAGTTTGAGTGTCAGCTGAGTAGCGCTGTGACAACTACTAGGCACTTAGGGTGCTGTAGGTCTTTGTCCGGTAGCTGGAGTCATATACAAATGTCCTGTACCATTACAATATTATGCATCTAAAATATGTACGGCATGTAAGGTTGTGCATACATGTAGAGGGAGACAACTTTATGTACAAGTGAGAGTGTGCATGCGTGCCACAATATTAGCGTAGTTAACGCACAGTTTAGCTACAGATAGAAAAGCAATATTTTGACTTTATAACAATTATACATACCTATAAATTTAACCATCAGCTAAACACATAGAGACTAGGTGCAAAAGATGCAATAAACTCATAGGTATAGAACATTCTACATTGCATATTCAAAATAGGAGGATCACAGGGTTGAGTTAAGGCGAAAACACGAGAGAACGTTTCTGATCGAGCATTTGTTAACAGGTCGAGTCAAATACTGGAGTTTCGATAAACATACTTGGTGAGCGTAGAGCGAATAGATTATTTTGCCAATTAGCATGAATGCTGATTCAACTGTTATTCACTTTTTGACAACTGGCGTGTTTATCAGTGTTCGAAGTGGAAAAATTGAAGTGGGTACACGGTACATGCAATGTTACAGATTAGTATTGTATAGCTATCCACTTCATCTTATGGTAGCTAAGAAATTAGTGACTTACTAAAATGAAAAAAAGTAGTACTCTGGTGGGAATTGAACTTAAGACCTTATGGGTGAGTGTCAAGCACTCTACCACTACGCTATCAGGTTCACAGCAACTGCATGGGGAAAACTAGCTATTAAAATGAGGGCGCACGCCTGCTAGCCGTATAACCACTAAAATTGAGGTGGGCACACACTGTATACTCCCGTATAACCACACTTCGAACACTGGTGTTTATGCTTGTTAAATTCCTTATCACTTATTCCAATAACTAGTATGCGAATCGACTCAATATTTCTGTTTACATAGATTGAACGTTTTGAGAGTGCTGGGAACCGAACAAAGCGCCAGCGTCAAATTTGCCCAAAAATGCACTCGTGTGCTTTCACCTACACTATTCACTACAGTGCGGGATAACTTCGTAAAAGAAAGATTACCAATCGGTCTAGGTTTAGTCAAGGGACCTGCACCATACATCACAAAATATACCATCTACGTGTGATTATATTAGGTGCATGTAGGTTGAGCTATAGAAACTATGAAAATCATTAGCTTAGCACTATGACTACATTTAGAAGTCGGCCTCTGATAATCTGCTGTTTAACTAGCACAGGGCAACTTCCAACATTGCAATACTGAGATGACATGCATTATTGTACATGCATATACAGTCTATTGATAGTTGACATTTTATCTAGAACCTGAAGTTTCAGAGTAGACTTCATGTAGGCCTATTCACTAAAAGTGTCATTGCAGCACTTGAAGATCGCGGACCAAGCCCAGAATCAGTGTACAAGTATGCTATATACATGTCTACATGTACATGTATATACATGTACATAGTACATGTATATACATAGTACTTGGTTCTCAAAGCTCAGAGTCTTCAAACAACATCATAATATTAAACTGCTCTATCATTATATTTGTGCAGGTAAAAAGAGTACCTGCTATGCTCTTCGCTTTCCAGCTATTCCTGGATCTCTGAGCAGCCTGTTTGAGTATGATAGAGATGTCTCTGCTCTCGTCATGACACCCTTCGTCCATACCAGATGACTCTGTCTGTATCTCCATCTTAGCCACTACCAGCTTCAGCAGTTCTGTTTGAGACGCCATCTCGGACTGCAAACTCTTCAACCTTTAGTAAGTCAAAACCATCATTTCAGTATTGTTAGGTAAGTGAAATGGCCACTATTTTTGTAATTAAGTTACAATATTATTGATGTAATCTATTTATCAAAACTGCATCTTTAACTGGTTCATGATCCCTTGGTTTTCATAAAAACTGCTTATCACTTTGATTACATTACTCTTATATTATTTTGGTACAGAGCTATAATAATCATAACAGCACATGCATAGTATACGCTGGAATTGGCATACACTGCATCATCTGTCACAGCATTTTACCACAGTAGAATTGTCAAAATGCGTAACTATACACGCATACATGTAAGGTGTATTTCTTAGTATGAATAAGTGTTTGCAGTTCTAACCTGTTCTTCTGCTGTGCGAGTTGCAGCTGGAGCTCCTGTGTCTCTGAGCTGGTGATATTGTCCTTATCTGGGCCCCGAACCAGAGCCTCATACCACTGTTACAATAGACTACAGTCTAGTTATGGTGTTCAAAGTGAGATTTCAAATTTAGTTGTACATTATGCACTGTAGTAGCAGTTATTGGCAGCTCATATGTTAACTTGTAGGACATGCAGAGCTGTTTATTGTAAGAATGTGTCAAAATGACCGAAAGAAAAGTTTGACCAATGTAACCCTTTGTTAGTGGACCAACATGACCTCTTATTTACTTCCAGTGGCGTAACTCTCACAATAAACGGCTCTGAGAACATGTGGTTCCACGGTTAATAATGCCTGGTACAATAATATACGAATGAACTTTAGATTATTCACATGAGTAATGGAGAGATGAGTTCAACAGGATGAGGCATGCTATATAGCTGAAGGTTGATTTATCAAGAGGGACGATGAGAGCACAGCTGAAGTTACACAATATTCATGTACATGTGCATGTATCTGTACCTACATGAATATACATGTACACGATTTGTATATATTGCATAAATTATACTACGAACAATCATAGTGATCCTATACTTTACCCGAACTACAACCCCACAAGGATTGTTTGGAAATTCTGTGATTTTATCCTTGTTGATTTTTCTCAAAATGAATTTTGGCATCTTCTTTTCCATTCCCCCCATAAGCTGCACCTGCATGGCTAACCTCTTGAGCCGAGCGTTTTTCTGCACTCCCTCAATATCTCCAACAGCCAGACCAATCTAAAATTTACAACATGTACATATAGGCTGCAGTAATAACCTCTCGACTACACAAGAGTCTATGCCAATTGGATACATGCATGTACCTTGCAGTTCTGCAGAATAGCTTGCAGGTAAACTATTATGCCAGATGTGGAAGGGTTTCATTTAGGGTGCGTACTCTCTCAAATAAGGGCATGCCATACCTAAGCTGTAAAAGCTGGTTTAAGGGACATTGAGACTCTTGAAATTCCGATTTCAGCATTACTTAGAACAAAAAAAACTTTCTGGGATAATATGGTTCACAAATATAAAGGACCGACTCACCAGGAGGTTCATCAGCAGGATGGGTATGAATAGCAGAAACATGGAGAGTATGAAGAAGGCGACGGCACTAAATCTTAATGTAGACGGATCGTTGTCTTCTAACGGGATTACAAAAGTATCTTTGTAGTTCATGTCCCCCACCATCATCACGATAGAAGTGAACACAGAAAGGGGGATGGTTGGATAGCTCCCACCTTTCTATAATAAAATGTGGAAGGTATATAGGTGTACGTGTATAATTATAATATACACGTATATATACTGTGTATAAAATATTGCACATTATGATCTAATGTTGGCATGCAGGCATGTAAAGGGTAACATGCACTAGCACTACATGTACAGTAGACTGTGCATATGCACTAGCACTACATGTACACTACACTGTGCCACAAAAGAGTTGGACAGATTCATTTACCAAACTGACCCATAGATTATAACGATTAAATTCTTATTCACATACCTCATCTCTCAGCAATGCATAGAAGGTAACTCCAAATGCAAACAGGAGGATCGAGAAGACCACCAAAACTTGAAGTAGAGTTGCCAGTATCTCCTTGAACATCACCACATAAATTCCAAAGAACTCAAATCTACAGATGCATTTGAATGATTTGCACACTACATTATTGTAAAAGCAGAGTTGTATAGAACATATTATAATAGACATACATGTGTAAGATATACATGTATGTACACATGATGTTACAGCTGTTAGTACTACACATAGATTGCTTCGCTTGCTTCAAGCATGCCTTAATTATAAGTGATGGTCACTCTCATCGAGGTGACATGTACATGTTTGGCTTCATCTACACTGCTGTGTTTACAGTACTTACCTCTGTAGCACTAGAAGTAGGTTCAACCAGGCAAAGAATAAACCACACACTCCACAGTTGTAAGTCCAGTCACCATCCATCCCTATGAGGTGTGGTAGGATATAGAGGGTGCTAGTAGTGTACAAGATCCACTGGAGGTAGTTGGAGAGCTGAGAGAAATATCTCCCTCTCTGCAGCAGACAACAATTATTTTTTCAAAAATCTATCTTTTTATCGGCAAACACAATCATTTCCTTATTAGTATGTTCCTAGCCAACAAAAGGTTTGAGCTAGTAGCTGATTAGTGGGTGGAGCTAAAGAATAGTCATTAGTGAGGGTATAGTAGCCACACAGCTGATAATATTAGTGTAAATACAATATACATTGTAATTTTTAAACAAGAGGTAGTGGTGATTGAGCTCATTGGTAAAATATATATTACTTTTTTAATTAGTAGGATCAGAGACACTTCAAGACGATCTACTCTATAAGTCACCAGCTTAGGCTAAGAGGAGTTACCTCTCTCTCTCTCTTTATGTTGGAATCCACATAAATTTAACACTAACACAAGCCTACTAAGTGCTCAGATCAAATACCATTGTAATAAGTTATAGTGTCGCATTTGAATATCTGCTGCTACAATATATATACATGTATATATGGAGTAAAGAGTGGTACAATCACTCACTAAAATGGATCATCTTAGAAGAGTGTTAGGTAGAATGACAGTCTTTAGACATTGGTAGTGCTACAGTTCTTACATATTATATGGAATATGATAAGGTAGCGATTGGTATAGGTTGCTACTGCATGTCTAACAATACAATGTAGGTATACTTTTTTATTTCACAAGCTAAGTAGATGTTTTATACACTGTAGCTGATATATTAATATACAATGTACAGTATACATGTATAATAATATTTGTCATAAAATACATGATGCACATTCATTTGAAGATGATGATGTGGGTAAAGAGTTATATGACATGAAGCATTACTAGACTGATTATTGACTTTATTCCTTATATTTCACTATCAGTCCTAGTATAATAGTCATCAGAGCAATTAAAGTTCCTCTGATGATGATACTAGCATCGAAATATAAGACATAAAATTAGAAAAATGTGTCTGGGACTACTTTGTATGATGTACATTTAGCATTCAATGGCAATTGGCTACAACAATGCTAACATCTAACAAAACAATAGCAGTACAGGTGGGGATTATCTTCTCTTACCGTGACTTCCTGCATCTATGGCAAAAGAATTAATGGATACATTACACACATTAAAACGGTAGAATTATGAGCTTTAGAGTTATACATGTACAATGTAAATAGTCCCATCACCGATTGATAGTTAGGTAATCTTACCATTGCTAAAAAGTAGCCATGCTTTATCTACAATTACGGAGCACAGTCAACAGAAGAACCATGTCATGTATATTAATACATGTACTATTAATACATGTACATGTATGATATACAGTACATACATGTAGGCCCTACATGCATGCATACAACTTCTGCTATTATTGAGATAGGGCTTTATGAGGGTCTACAACTCTACATATTACAGTAATACATGTACTATAATATTATGCACATGCACAATGATACAGCATAATTGCCACTTTATACATGCCGAAACATATATCATACCGACCATATCCCTACAGCTGCTATAGCATGCGGTAAGGCAGGCAGGCTATGCCTACATTTCATATACCCCCCATCGATTTTAGTTTTTAATGCACTGCTAAAATGTGGCAACTATATGTACATGTATTATGTACATGTATTATACATGGCGAGCTGCAAGAGTAAAAGGTTACCTGGTGACCTACAGTACAGTGTATAACTTACATGTAGCCATGTGGAATAGTGGTAGGTAGCTGTTTAATTTCACAATTATAGGAAAGACTGTTTGGGTTTTCAGACATCACAAGGGTTCAGAACTATTAGAAAAAGTATCTGGTTGCAGGGGAGGTTTAGCACATTGCACACAAGTTGCAGCTTTTACAGTTCATAATGATTTAAAATATTTTCTGTTCCCGATTCATAGTGGTGCAGAAGGGTGGCAGGATTCTATTAGCATAATAGACTCATCTCAAATCTTAAATCTACTATCTAAAGCTAAATTAATAATGTAAGCAGTGTCACCATATAAATACAGAAACAGTGTCACCGGATACACATGGAAACCGTTTCACTGTCACCATATACATATGGAAACAGTGTCACTTGTAGGAATTCCTACAAGTGACACTTAAGTGATTGCAACATTGAGGCTCACCATTTGTATCATCTGCATAAACTCTTTCAAGACCTGATAGCCTATGAATGCCATCAAAGTTATCAGCATTGGTGTATAGGCCTTCAACTGGAAAATAAGAGAAATAGTTTAAGTATGCAATGCAGCGTGTAGCAGTGAATATATACATGTATCACCATTATAATTAACCCAATTTACTGATTGATTGATTCAACCAGCTGGTGTTGATTGATTGATTGATTGATTGATTGATTGATTGATTGATTGATTGATTGATTGATTGGTTGATTGATCGGTTGATTGATTGGTTGATTGATCAGTTTATACTCTGAGAATAGTAATACATGTACGTGTAGGTGTAAGCCTACATGTAATGGCCTACCTGGTTTTCATATTTTTCTAAGGACTCATTGTATTTGATGAAGGCAGAACTATTGGTGGTGTTTGTGCTGGGTTTTAGAGGTACTGGTCCAACTATCAGTAGTGTGGCAGTGAAACAAGCAAGGAACAGCGCGTAGATGATCAGATTGAAGAAGTTCAACCAGAAACCTACTTTACTCCTATAAACATGTATATATACATGTACGAGTATAAACATGTATATAAACATGTATATAAACATGTGTATAAACATGTATATAAACATGTGTATAAACATGTATATCAACATGTGTATAAACATGTATATAAACATGTATATAAACATGTATATAAACATGTATATAAACATGTGTATAAACATGTATATAAACATGTGTATAAACATGTATATAAACATGTGTATAAACATGTATATAAACATGTATATAAACATGTATATAAACATGTATATAAACATGTATATACATTGTACCAGTATATACACTGTACCTAAGAAATGCTACAATATTAGCTACATTGGCATGCAGATTTGGAACTAGTCTGTCCTGTTTTCTGTTTGCTGTAAAATAACAATGACAATATTTGTATGTCATAGAGCCCTAGTTTCACCATTCACATACATGTACTTAAAAATTATTGCCTGTACTATATACATGTATGTCTTGTTCTCTTATTTTGGTGCTGGAGAACGTAAAAAAATTCCTTTTCATACATGTACATATTCCCCTTCCTTCTTAGTACACACATCTATATGTCATAAACACCTTCAGCAAGGTAGAAGACATGGTCAGTGAAATAATAATGCTGCTGTATGTAGATTTACCAACTTACCATTTCATTTGAATAAACCTGAGGCATACGGGATGAGACAGACACTGTATTCTCTCAAAGTGGACCATAGACTGCAACCATAAGGAGATCAAATTGAACCGAATAACTAGTAAATTCTATTACTATTAATGGCTGTAGTGAGTGTTGTATAAATGCATTCTTTAACACTTATAAAAGAAAACCTCACTCACCAACAAAATAGACATGGGAACTGATGCGAGCTGAACTTGCTCAGGAATTTCTTCATCTGTTGATTGCTGAGGCGGTGCTTTACCATCATCATCTGGCAGTGTTTTGATCAAGTCAAAGCAGTAGGTAACGTGGTAATCCGCTGATATCGGATCGTGTTTTGATTTATCAGTGCATTTGTCTAGGGCAGCCTACCAATAGTTTCCATATACAGGTATGGCATTAGTTCAATATGGATTAGGAGAATGTTCAACTTTTTGTCAGACCACGATCGCTTACTTCAAATAGTGGTCTGACAAGAAAAGCTGCAGCAACATACATGAACATTGAATATCTCTTCAGGTAAGCCTCAGGTTATTCTGATGCTATGATGTATTTTACTGCCACCTGAATATTACCTACAGTTCACTGTGTACGCTGTCGACATGCACAAGTGCTTGTTACTGTACAGCTAACTATTCCGCAGTGTCGTAAGACATGCAGTACAAGTCATGTACCTTTGGACAAATACTAACAAGAACTCACCATGCAGATATCCGGCAAGTATCTGACCATACCCAGCATGTATGTCCCATGAACCCAAGTCGGTAACAGTAGGATATTCTTCCATCTGTCGTGGTTAACTACAGCCAAGGCAGCTTCATGGTGAGCTGTAGCAGTTTACATGTATATATAATGTACATGCAAATGCGCATATACAATGTACATGCGTATATACAACATGTACATGTACAATGTACATGCGTATATACATGTATAATCAACAACCAAATAATATTCATGTCAAGCCAATAACATACTCGTACATACCTGAGTGTGGTTACAGACAGTGTACATTTCACATGTGCTAACAGCACTACCTATGCAAGACATAGTATCTAGTGATTTAATGGAAAGCGAATATTGAAGGGGCAGATATGGTGACTTACATCGTTCAATAGCAATGTCAAGGAAGGTACGTCGCTCCGCATTCTCATTCACTTCTCCATCCATAGTTAACAAGAGGTCTATAGCCTTGGGCTTATTCGCTATTGCAGCCTCATGTAGTGGGGTATTCTGTAACACCATGCATCCACTTTAGCCAGGGTCCATGATACTATATACATATTATGCGTTAATACTCAGGTGGGCAGTGTAAATATTCGTCCTGTGTACCTCCTAACAAATGGACAGGGCTACTTCCAAAAATGAGGTCATCTTAGAAGAAAGAGACAATGAGAGTACATTGTGAGCTAAGATGGTGCCATACTTACCCCATCTGCATTCTCCGAGTTCAGAAGTGATGGGTGGACATTGAGCAGTAGTTTTATAGTCTGAGTGAAGCCATTCGTTGCAGCCAGATGCAGCGGTGAGTTGCCATCATGGTCTCTAAAATACATGCAACATGCTGAATTGATGATGAACACACTTGCTTGTATGCAGAACCGCATACCTTATAATACATGTATATGATATCGTAACATGTATAGCGCTGCATAGTCACCTGTGAAGCAGCGCTCCTCTCTGCATTAGTAAAGCAACTACTTTTACATGACCACTTTCTGATGCAAGATGCAATGGAGTTTTCCCCTCTTTGTTAGCCTCATTAATAACATAAGGACCCTGAAGGGTATCGAGAAGAGTCCGACATGTATTTACTCTTCCAAATCTACAATGCAGATGTAGACATGATGGAAGGCAAGAGGCGGTGGAAATCGTAGACAATGTTATCATGTGGTAGTGTCAACTCATGCGAACCGGTACAATTGATGCTTAGTGAAGCAGATGGTTCTAGTATGACGCTGCACCTAATAAGTGCGTGTACGTTAGCCATTCTGTGCTTTCTATGAGTTTCTAATACTATTGTTATAAATTTTGAGATTGTCAAAAGTCAAAACAATTATGTGTTGATATTTCCGAAATTTTTAAATTCATTTTGTTTTTTTCTTTGTGGATTATTGCAAGGTTTTTCATAAATATTGCGCATAGACTTGAACATGAGTGACATGACGTAATAAAACATAATATTTTCTATTAACAAGCCTGTATTTTTGTACTGCCATTAAGTAGTATGCCGTACTTTGAAGCAAAGTGCAATGGAGATTCTTTGGAGTTGTTTTTACATGCGATCACAGCTCCCTGGTCTATGAGTCCGGATATTGACAGCAGGTTGCCAGCTTTTGATGCGTAGTGAAGGGGTGTGCAGCCATGCACATCTCTCTCGTTCATCATATTGTCCCATATGGCCTTCTTCTTCCCATTAGGCTGAAGCAAACATAAATTCTATTGCACTGCATGAAAACTTTCTGAACTATGGCATTTTGAGGAAGAAGTTTTAGAAGCTGCAGTGGTACAACATAGACCTCATCCTCTGTTCCTTGACCAAGCGGAAATAATGGTGGATGTGCTGAAAGTGTTTTCTGTTCTCTTGAGTTGTCTTCGCATATTTTGAGTTGCTTTTTCTTTCCAAGGGTAACTCTAGGACTTATCAAACATGTACTGGTTTTAATATTCATTGTAGTATTTTACAATTAATCAAACATTCAAGAATTTAGGTATATATCCAACATTGTGGCTTATCAATAGAAAACGCAAAACGCCACGTCACAGTACGTCACAGCGCAGCACACCTACCTGCTTGCATTGCCATATCTCAGTGAGGTCTCCACCCGATTTGATAGCTAAATGAAGGAAGTTGGAGAGTTCATGGTCTCTGACGGTGAAGTCTGAGCCGGCTTGGCATAGCATACTCACTGTATCCCAGCATTGCCTAGAGGCTGCCAGCAGAAGTGGAGACATTCCATTGCAGTCAGCAACATTCAGTGGAGAGCCCTGTCAGCATAGCACATACTGCATGTGTATAATATATACTACATAATATGCAGTATGTCATTTTGCATGCATTAGTTACGTAGACATATCATGCAAGCTGATTGACAGCACAGTAATAGCAGTGGAAGAAAACAGGTGGGTACACTGTAACTACTGTATTACATTGCCTATTATAGTCTATAGATTGAAGTTTAGAGATGGGTGCACCCTGTATACCCCCTTCCTCGTACACCCTCCTCCCTATATAAGCCCTCTCCATGTAACCTCTTCTCCGTGTTCTCTCACGTCTAGCACTGTTACAGTAGATAATGTATACCATGTAGATGGCAGAGAATAACCGCTAGCGTATACCGTAGTAAATGCCTACAGTTAGTTACTAGCCATAGACCATGATACACGTACCTGGATGTTCATATTTGTGCAGTATGTGACAGCTGCTACATTATAAAGTTGTGTACTGCAGAGACTCGTGCATTTATAATAGAAGTTCACATTACGTAATGCTGGTGTGTCTTGTAAACCTCTCTAACCTAATATTACATGTAATATTAGCATAAGGCTGGATAATATACATGTACTTTTTCTTTTTACAGTACAGTAGCATGATCAGTGGGATGACATAACATCTAATTCAAACCGACTTTGATGTAATAACATGCCCACATGACATAATTGTTTAGTTATGTGAGCTTCTGCTTGTAATACAAAGTTTACAATACATAATAGATAAAATGATTTCTTAGCAACTCAAAGATTTTCTACAGCAGAGTTTAAACAATTTTGAGCAGCTTCATGAAATATTCATAAAATATTACAGTTATGGGAAGTTAGCAGGATTCTTAGCAATGGGATTAGAAAATTCTTTTTTCTCAGGCTCTATGATTGAGTTGACATAATAGATTTAGCTGTTCATGAATTATTCAATATTCAAACCTGCATAGTCATGTTTACACTATAATAATAATGGTAATGTATTTTCATAATAAGTGATGAAATAATCTATTTTAAGTTTTTGAATATTATATGAACTTAAAGCAAATGCAGTTATTGGAAATCTTTAAGGAACAATGATATTACTACAGTTTGAACAAGCCCTACAGAGGTGCCGAACCAAGTAGTAGCTATTGAGCAGCTAGTTAAAGAATAGTGTTTGGCACCATGGATATATCATTATTATTATTATTTTATTACCTGGGTTACTGTTAATTCCAGAAACTTCTAATTTTAGGCGATTCAACATTATTTTCAAGCAAAAGTATAAGTTATGCTCCTTGGTATATCTCATAAAAAGTAGTGACAAAGAACATACAGTACCTAAAGCTCCCACAGGTTTGTACATGTAGGTTACCTATACTAGCATACTGTAGGTTGCCTATACCAGCATACTATAGGTTACCTACACTAGCATACTGATAATAGTTTACCTACACCAGCATATGGTTACCTATACTAGCACACTGTAGGTTACCTATACTAGCATACTGTAGGCTACCTATAATACTAGCACACTGTAGGTTACCTATACTAGCACACTGTAGGTTACCTATACTAGCCCACTGTAGGTTACCTATACTAGCACACTGTAGGTTACCTATACCAGCACACTGCAGGTTATTAGATTACCTGGCTAATGATGTATTGAGCCACGTCGTAGAAGTCAAATAATGCAGCCCTGTGTAAAGGTGTCATACCGTTAGCATCTTGGGTGTTCAAACACTCTGTAAATCTCTCTGGCTGTATTCTACGCATTAGTTTCAGGATGTCTAGTGTACCTTTAACATTTGATGAACTAGATGTACATGCATACCTGCTGTGCATGTACATGTACAACCAGCTTGACACAATGAGAATCTTTCAATACTTTGAGCGGCTGTCGTTTCTGTATTGTAACCATGCCCACATTATTGCAGCGAGGACAAATGGAGGAGCAATATAAAGTACCTTGATGTACAAAATCTGCTGTGCACAGTGAGTCTAACACTTAATGTTATTTGTTACTTGAATTGTACTCCGCAGGTATACATACCAGGTTGAGAACAGACGAGATGGACAGCTGTAGATTTGTCCTCCTGTTTACAATCGATATGAGCACCTGCTTCCAAGCAAACCTTTACAGGCTGGAAATATAAGAATATAGGACGGTTAGCATGCCTACAACTGCTGATCCTACTACTTGTACATGTACATTTGTATATCCGCTGAAGACATTGGATCTACATGTAAGTGTATATGTACAATGCATTTAGCCATTTACCACATGTACATGTACTATGCATGCTGATAAAATTAAAACTAAAATTCTCTCAAGAAACTGGTCATGTGTACCACACTTTAGAGTTAAAACTTGTCATAGCATATAATAATAAGTCAAAAGGATACTAATGTTGACAATAAAATCCTAATAAATGACCAAATGCATTAAGAGTGCAATAAACCTACATTTGTGTCCCCTAATAATACAGTAACATAATATATACATTGTATAAATTGTAGATTAATTTTGTAGTAGTAGATATTTTCTTGTGGATGATTCAGCACAAACTCACAGCAGAGAAAAACCGTGTGAAGTGAAGTTATTACTCAAAAAATGTTATTCTACAATATTGTCAATATCAAGTTGGAAGTTTCGAATTTATTAGTCATGTGTAGAATAACTATTGTAAGATTGTATGAGCGTAATACTGGTTTGTACTCGTTCAATGAGATGTGTTTAGTTGAGCTGAACTATACTGCATATAATAATGTAGAGGGCCTAGTCTAGCTGTTGTATTACATAATAGGCCTGCCTACCTCAATCTTGCCACTGTTAATGGCCATGTGTAATGGACTGTGCTTATAGAAATCCTGTTGTGACAGCAGATATGATCTTGTGTATCCCTTGGCTTCAGCTACAATGGTCACAACAATTTTATAAACAGTATACAATCATGTTAATTCACTTTATGCAGCACCAAAATGCAGCTAATGTGTTGGCCCCTGACTGCATCCTGGTTATACATGTATAATTATAGCAACTATATTAGCATTGCAGAGGGCCAACAAGTCCAACATTTGTAACTGACTGCAATAAGTCCAGTGTAATCACTATCATGTACATAATATCCACCTGGTGGTTAGCTGCCAACACACTACATGTAGCTGTAAGAAGCTGTGTGTTGAATAACATAATAAAATAACATGCAGAATGAGATTAAAAGCTGTAAGCCATAGTGCATATTCTAAAATATTTTGGAAATATATCATCAAACGATATCTACATGTATGTACACTTACACGTGACATGTATTATTAAAGCCTATATTATACATGTACATGTATTTGCAATGCAAGAATAGCAACAATGTTTGTATAATCCAATTATACTTTTAACATTTATTTTTTACAGCGTTTTGGTATGGTACAGGGCTATTCAGCTAACGAGCTGATTGTCTATCTATTATTGCCAACACAAAACTTTAAGGTTATATAAATGTAATGAAATGTGTATATGTTGTTGAGCCTACATTGTGTACATACATTATGTGTAAATTGTATAGCTACATGTATGTGTAGTTGTAACACAAATCGTAAGACATCATCCATATGAAGGGTTCACAACATTTGATCTAATGTACAATCTTGTATTTCAGAGGCTACAATGTGCATGTACAGTACATGTACTGTATGTTTTCATTCTCACTGCATATAACCTACATTTGTCCACATGGTTGTATTATTCTAGTATAAAATATACTCGTACACGTAAATGTATCCACATAATACCCCATAGCAATTACCCTCATTGTACTTTGGTATGTGTTGTTCAATATTTAAAAATTGCTACGTCATCTAGTGTACATGTACATTGTAGGTGCTATAGTGTTACGTCATCTAGTGTACATGTAGGTGCTATAGGCCCACTGAAATATTTTGAAATTATGAAATTTTTTTTTACAGTAAAAAATGTTTTTATACACTGTACTTGTTTTACATAAACAATGACTGGGCACAACTCTGTTCTGCATGTTGTTGCTGTGAACAAAAACCATGATTATCCAATTAGGATGCAATGTAAAGTATCATGATATGGCAGTTTTGAAGTGAGGACTCCGGTTGTGAGTGCACTTCTCGTCTCACAGGAAACTGTGATAGGAAATGACATCATGTGATCTAGTTCAATATCAGGATACTTGAGAAACCTATTGATAACACTTGAGGGAGTTGGAGTTGAAGGCTTTAATTTACGCTTCTAATCTAAATCTGTATGTGCATGTACAGTATATATGCGTGCATTAGGTAGGCATAATATATAGATTTAATATTGTTACTTGAGATATGCTCACCTGTTGTTTGCATCTTTGAATTGATTTGGTTTAAATTAAAACACATTTTTAATATACATGTATACACATGTATAATATAATGTAGCACACATATGGTTATGTTTTGAACACTGCATTGGATTTACACCATAGCTTGTGATGCATTCAATAATTATGTAATTACCGGGTTGATGTAAAGGTTAGGCTGTTGGAGAGAGATACTATCAAGGTTAGAGTGAATAGCCACATTTTGGTAGAATAAAGTTATAGAATGTCTCTCCTCCTTTAATAGTAATAATAAAATAGACGTCTCACCTTTCTCTAGAATCATCTCAACAATGTTCTTAGATGCATTCTTGGCTGCATAGTGGAGGGCAGTCAGACCCAGTGAGCATCTCTTACACATGAATGCACCGTTGTCCAACTAAAGAAGAAACAGTTTGTGTTTTGGTTATAAATAAAGCTACTACACCAAGTCACTGAGTGTTTTAATAATAAAACATGTTGTACCCGTATTAATAATTTGGATAACTAACCAGTATTTGAGCAGCAGTTGTGTCATCCAAAATGGCCGCCAAGTGGAATGGCGCCATACTCAGCTCTCCTTCAACTTGAGAGTCAATTTTGCCATCTTTGAGAAGTGACTACAAGATGAAGAGATGGTGTATAAAACCATGCATATCCAATAGGTACATAGATTCATATCCAATATTACAGATCATCTGCTCAAACATGGAAAACTTCTAAGAACACAATTACATCACATGCATACACGGGAAATTGATTATTGCTCTGCTTACCAATATAATAAATCCTAAATTAAACAACGTATCCTAATTTAAAATGCACTGTTTTCTTATTCGATATCTAACAAACAATTAAGTGCTTTAAGAAAGTGTTTTCCGATACTATAAATTACATCTACTACATCTGTTACAAGTCATGTAGGCTAAACCAGTTCTCAGTTTAGCAGAAATTCTATGATAAACATGTATTCTTGTCTGATAAAAATTCAAGAATAACTGTATTGAGAGGTCCTTATAAACATGTGCAATCATGTACATTGTCTGCACTATCATTGGAAAATATCCAAGTTCCAAAGTACCGTTCAGTTTCAAACTATAGCATAGAGGAGGCTGTTCTACATTGTATATGTAGAGCATGGTACGAATGTATAGTCAAGCAGGTTATAGCATGGAATATGGTACCAGAACTACATACCTATACATTCTAGTAGTATACCGTAATATTAGAATTATGAATAATTAACAAAATGCTGTACTTGTAGCATCGCTATTAGAAACAGCTTTTTTTGTAAAAATTGTCAAGTAGTAGGGTAAATATAATTATCTTACTATTATACACATACACGTAACCTATAGATGAAGTGGCCTACTACTACTAGACTATATTACAAGCAGAGAATAGTCTGATGGTATTACGACAGGATCTTGGGTAATGTAATGTATAATGTACATGTATAAAGAATAGAAAATGTTCTAGAACACACCTTTAGGCAGTCATACTTCTTGAGAAGGACAGCTAGATGTACTGGTGTATGGTGCTGTTTGTTCTTTATATCACCAGCAGCTCCATGCTGTACCAACAATTCTATTACAGTACAGTGTCCACCCTTGACAGCGAGGTGCAGTGCTGTCTCTTGGTCACTAGTAATGGCATTAATATCTACAAGGGAAAGGAATATGTACATAACCAGAGGATTGCGCACATAAACAGCTATCAGCACAGTTTTATTCTGGAGTAAATATGGGTTGGAAATGTAAACCACGCTAAACGCTTTAATTATTGCATTTATAATTTTCAAAGTGTAATCAGGTGATACAATAAAAATAAATTTAAAAATATAGCGCATTACAGTGTATATGAAGACGCTTCTAAAAACAAATCAATTTAAATTTTTCTGTCCTCTAGTATTCTATGTTTTGTAGTTATAATAGTATCTAGTAAACATGAGTGCTCTACAACATGACTGATACACTGGTCCCTACTGTGTGATTTCCCACGGCACAAAACGGAATCAGAGGATGATATTTCAGGAAGAATACTAATGAAGAACAAATAATTATTAGATTCATCTTCAAACATACGCTTTGTATTGATATTTCCAGGTATAGCCTATTACCTTATGTAATTATAACTTTCATAGAAACGTTGTACCTTATTTAGTTATAATTAAGCTCACAAAATTAATCAATTAGTTTTGTTGGAAAGTGTTTTGGCAGAGGTGTTGTAGACTCCAAGTAGTGCACATAGTGGTATAACAGCCTGGTTACATGTAGATAGTGATTTGTATAGTTTGGGTAACATGCATTGCATGTATATTATGTTATGCAGCATTTTTCATTCTAATATAAACCGCTTTCTACAAGTACACTATGGTCATCTACAATGTACAATGTAACTAAATGCCTGTGTATTTACACTACTGCTGTTTTGAACACACAGTTGAAATTGTATGTAAATTAATTTACATGTAGAAGATGTACATGTAAATTGCGCAATCTCAAATGTGGGACTGAGAATTTAAAGGTAGGCCAGCCTAGGCTTTCATAATGACGTAGGGTTTGGTCTAGACTAATTAGTATGGCATTTTTTGCAAGCTATGTTGTCGCTTAGGAGTGATATTATGCATGTAGATAGGGAGCCGATATCGTATGTAATAAACACACTCATAGATAAATATTCAAGTTTTAAATGCTATACATTTATATACTACTATTACTAATTAAAAAAAGAGATCTGCAGTATTTTTCTAATATTTGTCTGTCCCTAAATTGTGTTACTATTTTATATATGCCTATACCAGTAACTCCGCAATCAAGTTGTATACAACCTATTACATGTGCATGTACCTGATTTCCTTTGTAACACTAAAGGCAGCACATCCAGGGAGTTACCATTAGCTGCATGGTGAAGCACTGACCACTGATTGTCATCTTTTTGATTCAAGCGTTTCCCATTCTCCTCTAGCAAGGACACAAACGTCTTCAGGTCATCACCTGCTGCTGCCTGTCAATAATGAACGATATCACCATATTGTAATTCTATGCTTCGTTTGTGCTAAACTAAATTGAAGGTACATGTTGTAGAACAAACTCAGCACACAGAGAGAATCACTCACATGTAACAGACAGCATTATTGATAAGGTGTCTACTTCATTCAACCGCTTTTTCCACGCAGTATACATCATGTACATTGTACATAATACTACATTGTAACACTATAATTACATAGGTCTATATGTTATATTGTACATGTACAATATTATGCACATGGTATTATATTATGTAAAGAATACATTGCATACATAATACTATGTATGTATTACTATATGCCATTATTTTACTGACATTAAACATAACAGAATTCCAGTACTGGGTATATTATTGTTTGTTTCTGCTATTCTTTAGAGTGGGCAGGTGTTGCTTAATTACTGTACAAGTGCACCATGTACATGCATATGTATATGTATTCTATTGTATATCCACAGATAACATCTATGCTTATGAAATACCTGTAATAATATATTGTATGAATATAAGTGATGCAGTCTTTATGGTAGTATTTACTACCTACTAATTTTGTTTATGTTAATTCTGAACTTATTCAACTGTTTACAATATTGCCTCCTTTCAGTCTGAACTCCAAGTACCAAAGTACACAATCACAATGTGTAACCGTTGCTACAATTGTTTATTGGGTTTAATGTAAATAAACAAGCTGCTAACAGTGTAACAACAGGCTGTGTTCCTACAGTGTAACAACACAGCCTGTGTTCCTATACCACTAGAATGGTTTGCACGCCCGCAATATTTTGAAGTTGAACCAAGTGTAATACAGGAACTCTATGCCTGTCTCTAAAGCCTATAACATGTACTTGGGAAATACCCGTTTCTCCAACAATTCCAATGCTCTAGTCCTAGTGTGGTCTGGTATAACAACTCTATATATTCCCTGCTTAGACTCTACTTTAATAGAGGATCTATTATATATGGACATGCACATGTACAGTAGCTGTGTAGGGTTAGAGTGTAGATAGGCTCGTAAAGCAATAACTGAAGATAAACAATAAAAAGGTAATTTGCTATTAAAGTTACATGCTAACGGATTGCCACTATTCCAATAGACAATATACGATTCACAATATTGTCCACCATACTTACTACTTGTGATGAATGCATACATGTACATGTATATTATGTATTGCACATGTAGTAGTAGCTGCCACTGTATGTCATGTTTTTGATAATACAGACAGCTATATTATTTACAAAAGTTTTTATAGAGTGGTGGATTTCAATGCTGGGGTAATTCGTATTTTTTCAATTACATGATAAATTTTATTACTATACATTGCTTATATTGATTTGAAATTTCGATGTACCTGTATAATAATACATACAACATGTAGATGTATTATGTCATCTAATAAGATGCATATTTGTATATGTATGAAATGAATTGCATGGCTGTACAATGTAAGCTTTGAGCTTTGCAATATGTTTCAATGTATATACATGTACATGTATATTATACATGTAGCATAAAAAGCTGTCACAACAATATAATATTATATGTACATGTAGTTATTAGTAAACTAGTAACTGCCTTATAATACTACATGTACATGTACATGTATATATTATTTAGGGGTAGAGTGTATACTTACCTGGTATAATGTTTGGTCTTTGTCCCCACCTCTAGGCATTTGTTTAGTGTATCTACCTGCCGTATTATAGCTTCTAGTGAACCTATTTTTGACCCTACCGAGCATGCTTGGAGTTGATGGTATTGTTATACCACCAGTGCTTACAGCATGGTAGTAACTATCTAGTCTGTACACCTCACTGTGCTTTCTCCTAGACATAGTCTAGTAACTAATGTGTAGATTTATAGCTTAGCCTATCTTGATTCCCTATACGTTAATGATAACACAGAATTCATTCTACTTGATTAAACTATTGCACAACCATACACAGTCTTGTGTATTGTTTGTTTGTTACCTTTGCTTCACACCGACTGCCCGATCACTAAAAGATATTTCTTACTAGCTGACCGACACTCTACTAAAAACTGAATGCTGGTTTAATAGAACGGAGCGTGTTTTCTACACCAGTTACACCATGCATAGGATAAGTGTCATTATCTATGATTAATGAGGTGACTACTGCGTGGTAACACTTGTACCAGGCCTACCTCTCTATATCATATCAACTACTACATTGTTTGTATAATTATCTGTCCCTCAAACTCTCAGCAATATTTATTCTTATCTGCTTAATAAATAGATAAGAGGTTGCATATCTATCTTGTTTGGAGTTCTCTATTTAAATACAGTATATTCAAGCTCAGCATTGTATAATGCTTTTGCAGTTATTATCTATGCGGAATTGCGATATGCAAATGGTAAATTGGCATCAGCCAATGTTTAACACTCCAGGGTACCCTGTCACACTTACATAGCACATAATACTCCCAATGCAGTCTATGTGTATTGTAATGCCATCATATGTCACCCTGCCATGTTGTACCACCAGTGCCATAACACATACAGAGCACAAATATGCTCATCTCTATTTAGTGTGCTTTCAAAAATTTTAAATTGTTGACGGAATTGCTGATATACATGTATATGCGGAAGCAACAGGTTGCATGTATTTTTTTACACAAGTTAGTTGGTGTTTGTTACCCTTACAGCCTATCAGTAGCAAATTTACTCTGCAATGCATGTGGGTGTATAAATACATGCATATAGTCATGAACCTATTTGTAATAATGAATTATTCATTTCTGGCAAAACAGTCTTCTTAAATAATTCCTACATGTATGATATGCAGAAAAAATATAATTCATACATCTATTACATGTATATTATTAAATATACAGTGTAAATATCATATATTATATATTCATGTTATAATATTATATTAATATTGTATATTAATAATATAAACAGTACTATATATTTGTAAAAGTATGGACACTGTGCTAGCTTACCTGGTATATGTCTGCAGCAGCATTTAACCCTTGCTGTCTTGACAAGTCCATCATTATAACTGATTCATTAGGCACATACCGTCCCTTTAATAGCCTTATACATCTGTGAGTAAACATTAAGATGTGCCGTCTTGAATCGTACGTCAACGACTAAGTAGCCAGTATCCAATAATCGGTCTATTGTTTGCCTTCAGTGATATTGACATAGGACTCGAATGACTTGCTGACACAGACGAATGACTTGCTGACACAGACGTATTGTTAAGCTGCCAAAGACAATGGATTGCTGTTGATTTGTTCCTCACCTGTTCATCCACCTTGAGTATTCCTGATAATAATAATAGTGTTTGCAATGACCTACTAACAGGGCACCTTACACGCTACAATATATATATACTATCAACATGTCATTATACAATAACTTACTGCACAATTATTGAACCATGATGAAAGAAGTGAATCAATCTACAGTGCATCATGTATAATATTATAATGGCATCAATAGAACATCACACACAATATAATGTAGGTCTAATAACTAAGATTTGGTACTACTTAATTTCACTTGATAATGCTATGGGCTCCAATGGCCTTCCTACTTCCTGAGAGGTTCAAGTGGGCACTAGAGTGATATCGAATAATGAGGGTCGATGTTACTTGAAGTATTGCTGGTAGCATGTTAAACTTAAACCCTTCCAACTATATTGTGTAGACAGGTGGTGGCAATATCATGTACCAATTGTGCCTATTTAGCAGTTGATACGGTGTTCAGGAAAGCCTAGCTGCTGGACAAACATCTGTTATAATACTGATATAACTGTATGCTAATGACCCAATTATTATCTTTGTGACCGCTAGACCGGCCTAGTCCACAAATATAAATTCCAAGATGGCCCTTCACCTGTAGAGGCTTGCCACCTGGGATTTTTCTTGATTGAGAAAACTATTCTGTTCTCAGGTTTCATACACGAGAATAAGGATTTCGTGTTTGGTCCAGGCCCAAGTGTTCACAACAGCTATGACAGAAGCAGATGGAAAATTCTTGAGCAAGTCAATCTGTGCTTGAAATACTAAGAATGCTTATTTCTGGTGGGCCTACTCTTGTAATTAACCAGATATACATTAAATGTTTTATACGATGTATAAACGATGCAAATGTGAAGCTGTTCTGCTGTAAATTAGGATTAAAGTGACTGAAAGGTTTTACCAAACAAATTTTATGACCTTGAGAAAATCAAACAATCATGAAGGATAGGCCACAAGTCTCGGGAAATTTTATTTTCCCGCTGGGCATGTTCTGCCATCCAATAATGCACATTGTGTTGAATTTCATCAAACTATGAAATGTAAAATTTTAATTTTTAAGATGAATGCACTGCATATATGTACAAATGCATATTACAATAATATGTCACAGGACTAATGTCTAAGAATTAAAGTTGTTTATTTTTAAAGAACAACTAGTATTATTTAGTAAGTTAAGCACATTTGCTGGGGTTTTCTTCTGCAATCTCCTTGACAGCAGTGGCGAATCTGTCAAAGTTTCTGAAATCTCCAAGACCATAGGCTAAGCTGCTTCCTGTTCCAGTCATAATTTCCAACTCACACGCCCTAGCGTTAGCTACACCCATAGCAAACACATTCACTCCTACCAATAATAGCATAATGTCAGCTCACAGGAACACTTACTACATAGAGTAATGTGTGAACAGCTAACCTTACCTATTACAGAACTGGATGGGATACAACTCATGTACAAACATAATGTGAATGTCATAGCATGACTTGTTTTCAGCAATACTTCAACTGGGATTTTGACTAGATTATTTACCATGACCCATCTTCCTTATAGCCTCAGCCTCTGTTCCAAGTACTCTGCAGTTTCTGTTGCACTGTCCGTCTGTGACAATGATGACATCAGTGGATACCTTCGGATTATTCAGACGACTGGAACCCTAATTAGAAAAGACCATAATTATTATAAATGCCTAATGTGCTGGAACACACACAATGTTACAAGCTACAGTAATGCACTGTAATTGATTGTAGTTATCTTATCTTACTCAGTGTCAGTTGAGGGAAGACAACTTCATGTACAAATAATTTGCTTTAGTTTCCCATTTCTTATGAGATTTCAAACGCATGAGTTGGCGACAGGGTGGTGCTGAGATAAGCTTGATCATCTGAGATGCAGGCTTGTAACACTTCACACAATATGCTGATCGTATTCAAAATAACTAATACAAAATATACATGTATGTAGAGGTTGCTGTCAGTTAGCAAAGCATAGTCACAAATAATACTCATGTCAACAGTTGCTTTTAATGATGAAATGAAATCCTACTAATTGGCTAAGTGATATGATTTGCACTATAGTAATATGTACTATATGTACCTTGCCGAGCACTCTGTTTTTGACATGGGTGAGTGCGTCACCTGTGGCAGTACTTCCTTTACGATGTTTGATGCTAAGGATTTTATCTTGGAGATACCCAAGGCCTCTAGCACTGTCACTAAAATCTACTTCAGTTGTTACAGTTGAGTCAAACAATACCACAGAGATCTGCTTGGTTCCTGCCTTTGTTACTCTGCTTCCTATAGCAAACACATGATGTGCTTTCTACTGTAATACATTTGGTGTGTCTCATAAGTTACAGGCCAGCTGAGCTGACATAACTGCTTGTCATTTATATACATAATATACATATACATGCTAGGGGAAAGACAGCTGAATTTCATAAACAAACTTTACACGTGCTTAATTATTCCTGTATCACGGCATGCATTAGGCAGGTGAATGTACAAAAGTGCTGTTTACCAAACTTGGATGGGCAGAATGACTCAATCAAAACATTGATGGCTTTCTTTGCTTTGTCAAACTGGTCCTGTGGAATACTTCCAGAGGTGTCCAGAACAAACACAATGTCTCTGTTGGCAAGCTTCTCTTCATCAGCTCGTTTGCCAATCTTGAAGATTGGATTTATGGGGTTGATTGGCCGAATGGGGTTGATGGGATTGAAGGGGTTGAATATGTTGTTTCCTGTACCGAGACAAGCATCCTCAAATGATTGACTTACTGGTCTTGCTAGTGACTGAAATAGTAAATAATACACAAATACACATACAAGTAATAAAATTATGTGGATGACATATCTGGACGATTATAAACCGTGTGAACAGCACATGTACATCTTATTGTTATACATTATTATACAATGTGCATGTTACATGTACATGTACATTTGTACATACATGTATGTACATGTACATGTACATGTACATGTACATGTACATGTACATGTACATGTAGGCCTACATGTACGCAACATGTGAAAGGCACCTATATGCATTACGAAACACTAAAGGTTGCTAAGGGCATCCAATGTACAAACAGTTTTGTTGTTGTACTAGGAGTACAACTGCCACCTCAACATTTAAATAATGCGATTGATCAACATCTATGTGTATGTGAAGGTACATGTGAATCTATTCAGTAAGATATGTTTTGAATAAAATTGTTGAAAAATTAGCAGTACTTGGACCTAAGTCTAATTTATTCAACAGGATAGCCATTATAACTTACTTTGCTGGAACCAAGAGAGTCAGCAAAAGACTTGGCAGCATTGACCACAGCGGCTCCACTTACTGAAACAATAAATATAATACATTCCTTTCTACATGGATTATATAATATGAAAGTACGTGTACAATGCATATGTATATATAATTCATACGGTTGCTTGCGTTTATTTATTATTTTAGTTTACTAATAAAATGGATAAAGCAAGGACTGTGATAAACTTACAAGCGCTGACCACAGCTCGTCTTTCGTACTTATTCTCATTTACCAGGTTGAGGAAGAAATCAGTGAGAACATCTTCATTGGCCCTAGAATAGTTGGTATACCTCTACTAACATAGAATAGTTGGCATACCTCTACTAACATAGAATAGTTGGTATACCTCTACTCACATAGAATAGTTAGTATACCTCTACTCACATAGAATAGTTGGTATACCTCTACTCACATAGAATAGTTGGTATACCTCTACTAACATAGAATAGTTGGTATACCTCTACTCACATAGAATAGTTGGTATACCTCTACTCACATAGAATAGTTGGTATACCTCTACTCACATAGAATAGTTGGTATACCTCTACTCACATAGAATAGTTGGTATACCTCTACTAACATAGAATAGTTGGTATACCTCTACTCACATAGAATAGTTGGTATACCTCTACTAACATAGAATAGTTGGTATACCTCTACTAACATAGAATAGTTGGTATACCTCTACTAACATAGAATAGTTGGTATACCTCTACTCACATAGAATAGTTGGTATACCTCTACTCACATAGAATAGTTGGAAGGAGTTGCTCAACTTACACGCTATGTTAATGCAAGTTGACAACTCTAACACAATTATATTGTAAACAATTTCTCATTATAGCTACTTGCATAATCCTTACCATGAGATTCCTGCCAACAGGCAGAGCACAGCACAGACAACCTTCATGCTGCTTGTAATGCTAGTAGCTAATGATAGCTCACAGACCACTAGCCTGCTACAATCCACGTCACCTAATCTGACTTTACGTCACCACCTTGTGATTAGTTGTTATGTAAATGTAGCTTATAACCTTGAGAAGTCACAGATGTTTCACCCACACCATTCAGGTAAGATGGGACCATAGACGAGGCACATGAATATACACATTGTAGATGCATTGGCAGCATCTACAGGCTCTGTCAAAGTGTCACGGGAGACGAGTTAAGATGCTTGTTGGTGGTGGACTAACAAAGTTCTACACAATTGAGTGCTTACAACCATACTGTACTTACTGCATGTACGTATGTATGGTTTAGATGTTTTTTAGTGCACAACAGAATGTAGTAATGCTAAACTTTATGGTTAGTTACTAAGCCTTAAAATCATGGGCCAACGTGAGCTGTTGATTATAATTAGAAGTCATCTTCCCTTGTTATATCTATTAGACGGTTTATAATTATGATCTATCGCTTATGAGCAGAGACGTGCTTTTAACAGATTTCAACAATTAAGGTTGATTAAGATTGTTTTATTAGAAGCTAAAATTAATTAATGATTGGTTTAGTTAATCTCTTTCAAGATTAAGAATAAATTAAGATTAAATAGAAAGTAGGAAAAACTGGTTAGAAATAGATTAAATAATATCACTTGACTTAATCTAGGTTTAAAATAAGATTAGATTTCTGGGGTAAGTGGCCTTATGTACAATGAATCTCATCTTTCTAATCAACTACAAGGTTGATGATGGTTGTATACAAGGGCATTTTTTATACAGATTACTGGCTACATAGTAGATGGAAATATACATGCACAATTAAAAAGAAACTGCCTGCTCACAGCATAGAGTTGTCCTCTTATGCTGTATGTAGCAGTCAAGCAAGGTAATTGTAGCAATTTAAGCTAGATTTGAACAGCCAAACTCAAAAGCAAATGATTGGGATTAAGATTAACCCGAAAGCTAGAAGATTAAATTAGGATTTAGATTTATAGCAAAAGTTTGCTGAACTGATGAGGATTCCCAGCTACTGGCAATCGATTGGAGCTCGATTAAATCGATGATTAGCACAACTCTGCTTATGAGTGCCCATGTCTTGACTTACACTGTACAAGTTTTGAACCAAACTGTGATGGTCAAATCAACCTCGGTGCTTGATGCAACCTGGAGTAGCTGCACCCACCTGGTGGGTTTCAATTATGATATATATGTTATTAGTTTAGTACTAAAAGACTTATCAGTTTTACTTCTCATAATTGATCATAGATAAGAAAGCTAGGATCTGAAGAGATCAGCATTTTTTTCTAATCTGGGTTGAGAAGGGGAAAAAGTAGCGCATGAGTATTATGTTGTGGACTTTTTTCTGGGAGCAATGTGGTCTCGAACCGCCAACTCCCGGCACTGCGCCTAGCATGTGTCTGAAGCTGCTACCATCACGGCCATCTCGGCAACCCCAAAAAAGGAAGCTTCAACAACCGCATGTATAGCGGCAATCGGCCCACACACACACGGCTGGACAGTTCCACCACATTCTCCCCACCACAACGAGCCATGGCTCTTTCAGCATCCCACTGCTGCCACCAATGTTGTGGACTTTTTTCTTGGGAGCAATGTGGTCTCGAACCGCCAACCTGCGGCACTGCGCCTAGCATGTGTCTGAAGCCGCTACCATCACTGGCAGCTGGGATGCTGAAAGACCCATGGCTCGTTGTGGTGGGAAGAATGTGGTGGAACTGTCCAGCCGTGTGTGTGGGCTGATTGCCGCTATACATGCGTCGTTGAAGCTTCCTTTTTTGGGGTTGCCGTGATGGCCGCGATGGTAGGGGCTTCAGACACATGCTAGGCTCAGTGCCGGAGGTTGGCGTTCGAGACCACATTGCTTCCAGGAAAAAGTCCACAACAATTATATGGTTGGATGCCCTTCTGAACACCACCTAGCCGCTAGGCCGTTAGTTTAGTATTATCTCATTGTACATTGTATTTCCTGCTTCCATCTTATCTACATGTATAATAATTCGATGGCGACAATTTAATGCTCTTCCTCTAGTGTAAACCAAAGGCTGGAAAAAGTTGAGCCAATGTTACAGTCCTTTCCCCATGACTGTATAATTCAGAAGAGAAATGACTGTTTGATGCAATTATCTGAATTAAAATTGTTGGTGCACCCGTTTCTAGCTACATATGGCTATTGGCTAATACATTATTGTACTGTTTTATTGCCCATTGTGTTAACTAATATAAATTATAAATAGAATAGAACCTATTTGTTCACTCATCATTTCATTCATTTTAGAAAGCAGGTATATGTAGTACTGCACTGACCTGGCATCCACTGACACTGTATATGGTAATGAGTAAATGTGTCAATACATTTGCAATATTATATATGGAACTTACATGTAGTTTCCTAAGTAGTAATAAAAATAATATTCTACTCGCAGAAAGTTGAACTAAACTCTGCAAAAGGCCGATTGTTCATAGAACTCTAATTTTGTTTCAATTTTTGTTTCGAATCTTTACACCATTTTGTTTAGTAGTGATGACTATACTTGATTTGCATTGAGATATTAACCTCTCATTATGAGTTGGTAACGTTGCGTATTTGTATTTGGTCGTATTTGTATTTGGTCGTTGACTATGAACATAGCAGATCTTTCTTTCTGCAAGATAGAATATGATTTGTTATCGCATGAACCATGGAAGAATTTGCCATGCATAAAAAGCTGCCAATAATAATTTGATTGCTACCTATATACGTGACTAATGGAGGTATTCCCAAAGTGTTTCAATATTATATTTTATTACAAAAGCAGAAATACTTTTTTCCAAAACAGAGGAGCAATGTTATTTAAATGTTGACTTCCCTTGAATCTATGCACATTTGCTGGGGTTCTCTGCAGCAATCTCCTTGACTGCAGTAGCAAATCTGTCAAAGTTTCGGAAGTCTCCGAGACCGTAAGCAATGTCACTTCCTGTTCCGGTAATGATCTCCAACTCACAAGCTCTGGCGTTGGCTACTCCCATAGCGAATACATTGACCCCTGTTATACGAGAAGGAGCAAGTTTATATCAATATCATAATAATGTGCTTGATAAACTATGTGGTACACTTGCTGGACAAAAACTAGTTAGTCAGTAGTAGGAAAAACCTGTAATAATGAAATTACTTAGACTAATTATTGAGATTTATTTTACCTTGGCCCAACTTTCTGATAGCATTTGCCTCTTTGCCAAGAATTCTGCAGTTTCTGTTGCACTGTCCATCGGTAATAACAATGACGTCAGTGGATACCTTGGGGTTGTTTAGACGGCTGGATCCCTGATGAAAATAATGGTGAATGTATTATGGATAGTGTTTAGTAGAACCAATCTGAATATCAGAGAGAGGGCTTTGAGAGCGGAGGAAGTAGCCCTGAGAAACATGAATGCTAAAAGGAAGGAAGCTCTGTAACGCTCCTGAGGAACTAAAGGAAATTCGTTTTATTCTCCATCTCAAAAATTCTTAAAAGATCAATATTTTCGAACTATTAGTCAGTAAGATGAAATTCAGGAGCTCATTTGCCTTAAACGTATTATTTGCATTACCTTGCCGAGTACGTTGTTCTTGACATGAGCAAGTGCGTCCCCTGTGGCGGTACCTCCTTTACGATGGTTCATGCTTAGGATTTTATCTTGGAGATATCCAAGACCTCTAGCACTGTCACTAAAATCAACTTCGGTTGTTACAGATGAGTCGAACAATACCACAGAGATCTGCTTGGTTCCTGCTTCTGTAACCTCATTGCCTACAGTAAATATAAAACTGTGTAATTGTCTCCCTTAGACTTGGTAAACTGAGGTCTGAATATATTGGGCTACTGGTGCTTCGTTTAAGTTGCCACTTTATTAGCTTATACCATTTCTTTGATCAGTTTGGCAGAACCCTGAGGTTAATATGGATCCGTCAAACCTAAGTAAATTCTGCACTGTGATAGACCTTACACAAGACAATCACAAGTACATGACTATGAAATTTTGCACTGTATTAAATGGTATTTTCGATATCTAACTAAAGCAGAAGCTTGTTTTTCACAAGCATTAGACGATAATGGGAGAGCAACTCCAAATTATTCACAATTTCTTAAATTTAATACCTTATCTATGCTGTGGTTAATATGGATCCGTCAAACTTAAGTAAATTCTACACTGTGATAGACCTTACACAAGACAATCACAAGTACATGACTATGAAATTTTGCACTGTATGAAATGATATTTTCGATATCTAACTAAAAGTTAAGATAGTCAGGGCTTACCAAACTTAGATGGGCAGAATGACTCAATCAAGACATTGATGGCTTTCTTTGCCTTGTCAAATTGGTCCTGTGGGATACTTCCTGAGGTGTCCAGAACAAACACAATGTCTCGGTTTGCCAACCTCTCATCATCGGCCCGTTTACCAATTGCACTAGTTATTCCCTTAGTCAAAGAGCTACTAATGCCAGTCTTGGTTATGCCACCCCATGGGAATTGTGGGAATGATGGCTGGAATATGTTGGAGCCTTGACCCAAGCATGCATCTTCAAATGACTGGCTCACTGGACGAGCTAGTTGCTACAAGATTAAGTGGTTAAATGTAATTTAAATTTAATTGGATGAAGTGTAATCAATTTTGAAAATTCATAAGATATAGTGGAGACTTACAATGTATTTAATAATTTGTTGAAAAATTGAATAATTCATTTGCACAAATGCTTTATCCAAAATTGGCTTTGACTACAAAGTGAATAAATAAACCATGATCTTCATAATGAAATGACATTGTACATGTAGTTGACGACCACGCATTTCAGACACTTGGTTTTGTTTCCAAAGATCTTATGCATCTCTGTTTCTGTCTCATTCAAAAGGCAGTAAAATAATTGATAATCAGTAAAATAATAGATTGTACAAAGTAACCAAGCATTAAATATAATTGTGTTCGTACAATGGCTTAACAACTAGCAGGTTGTTCTGAACAATTCACGTGGATCAATTTTAATATTATAATACACTTGTCACGTGTGTATGGTGATGGTGTAGTTATTAGTGGACCACTAGGAGTTGTTACTATTGTTGTCGTCAGCTAATCATTTGATATTGTTTAGTAATATTTCCTCACAAATGTCGGTATTACTACTCCAGTTATTACCAATCTTATACATTTGATATAATATTTGAACTACCCTGGAGGAAGTTTTGTAGAAAAGAATACGAACTGTTCTAGATGTTCTGTTATTACTGAGCAATATACATGTAAATGAACTTACAGACTTTTGGCCAAGCTGGCTGGCGAACCCCTTGGCAGCACTAGCAACAGCAGCAGCACTCACTGCAATACAATATGAGTACATAACCTTTATATATTATGTCCAGGGTAGTAGGATATAAATATGCAGTTAGGTAGAATAACAATAACTACAATAACCAACATAATGTAATATAATATTGTACTCACATGCGCTTACTACTGCTCTTTTTTGGGGTCTACAACAAAACACATTTTCATGTAAGCTTACATAATGAATATCCATGCAAACAGCCTACTGTATACACTAACAAGCACAGCAAATTATATCTGTTTTACATGGTTATGGAATCGATCAAAACTTAGCTTTATTTTTTGCTTCTACAGAGGTTTATTCTTAAAAGGGAACATTAAGGGTATTGCTACACAAATTCCATGCAAAATAAGGCAACTCCTGCCATAGTTTAAAAAGGCATACGATACTAAAAAGGAATTATCCTGTATGAATAATGTGTATGCATTGAGCTGAGATTAAGTGTTATGTTACAATACTCCAAGTTCAACCATATTCCATACATATATACATGTATATATAAACTATTATAAAATAGATGAAATTGAAGATTTTAATTTCTTTAATTTATTTTACTACTACATAGTTTCGTACTTGTACAATGCAAGTACTCATCAGGTAAAATTTCATCTATTTATAATAGTTTATACTAGCTCTAGGACAATACCACATCCTATAGAGCACTTTACCCGACATACAAAATCCAATATTTATACATGTATATATATATACAAATGTATATGTAATATAGCAATGACTACATCTTAGAGAAAACTTCTACATGTGTATAACGTGTAGTAATGATTAATAACACGCACCTGCAGTTGGCAAGAGCCACAAGGCTTAGCACGACTATACAAGCAACCTTCATCTTACTGTAGAGATACTAGAAGTGATGAGGGTACAACAGTAGCCTACTATGCCACAGAGCGTGGGACTGAGCATGTGTAGGGTATGACGCAGTAGACATAGCTGTAATCTTACTTCCATGCACTTAGACAGCATGGCTGTATTACTTTATGTACTGTCACGTGGTGCGAGTGTAAGTTCAGTAATCATATTGTACATGTACGTAAGTGCAACCCCAATGTCATCCAGAGAGAGTGATACTTACACAGTCATGCTGTTAGTAACGATTTCTGTCAGTAAGATTTTGATAGCAAGTAGCAGGAGTCAGGGCTACTATAATTATTGTACTTGCAATTGTATAAAACATACTATGTTCATCTACACCTTAATCTATGTCCTGTGCCAAGGTTGAACAATTCAGTATAATAATAACATTGAACATAGAAATAATACAATATTCTACTATATTCTACTATTCTACTATTCTACTATATTCTACTATGGATGGCAGGTTGGTGCAGTGGTAAACTTGCTAATTTGTAGACTTGAAGTTTAGAAGTTCAATTCCCATGAGCACATCCCTTGGAAAGCTCTTCCTCCTAGGGCTCAGCTCATCATGCTACTCAGGTTCTATTTCTGAGGTGCATCCATAGCTCCATAGCAAACCAAAATACCACAAAATACAAATGATATTTCGACATATCCAACCCAGAGAATACATTGTATATCTAGATGCATATTCGACTATCCCAACCATATTTATAAACATATTAGACCATTCAGCTCATGGTTTCATATATTCATAATTATTAACAAATAGATTTGAATACGTTTATTTATGTCTAATGGAACATCCATAATAATTATTTTAAGTCATCTCTGCTCTCTATGTACACAAGTCATGCATATGTCATGTACGTCGTACACGTACGTCGTGCATGTACGTCGAACACGTACGTCGTACACGTACGTCGTACACGTACATCGTACACGTACGTCGTACACGTACGTCGTACACGTACGTCGTACACGTACACGTACATGTGTTTGCATGGTCTGAGTATAGCTTTAAATGATATTGCAGTAGCCCACACTGCTAAGATATTTGCATATGTGGACCAGAGTCTATGTAAATGAGTTGGTGTGAATGGACAGCTGCGTGGGACACTGATATTGGTGCATGCACATGTAGGTGTCTAAATGCAGTGATGGTCTAAGGCAGGTTCCTCTACTACATTATATGCTGTTATTAGTTTACATTCAGTTCTAATAATAGGTTGGTGAATTAATGTAAAATGGCTGCTTCACGGCTTTGTTTATTAACAATTTCTACTTTGCTATGTGTCTGGTAAGTCTGAATCCAAGTCAAACTTTATAGTATACTATTATTGTTCAACATAGATTTAATGAATAATCAAGCAAGACACATTTTTATGTTTTGATTTTTATCCTCTGATGATGCATTGGCATTCAGTATTGAAATATAAGGAAAAAATCTTGTTTTCTTACCCATTATGGAAATATTAGCTCACACTAACATTTTCTTATGTACAGTGTACAGTAGTTTTATCACTACATATAATTTCATAGAGTAACGTAGAGCAAGTAAAATCCAGTGGGTAGTTACATAGTAGATTAGTAAACAAGTCACTGTATTGTTAGCATCTTTCAGTGGCATAAAATTAAGTTAATTATGAACTCTGCTCCTCTAATAGACCTTTCATAGTTAGGCCCTTCCAACAAACCTGTCGTGGTAGCTTATTTTAGTAATACTTGTATGTGATGTTTTGCTCCCTGAAGCTCCGCAGAAAGTAACGAAGATGTGAGGAGAAGTCTTGCAGCCGGTCACTACGACTCCTCCACTCTCCATGTGGCCAGTAGAGCTTTGCTACAGAGTAAATAGACTATCATACATATACACTGTATAAATGTATATCAATGTAGTCTGGATACACATAGTGCATGTACATATGTTATAATGTCTGCTAGTATGAATCAAGGCTAAGCTTTGAGATCCTTCTGATCTGTGAGAGAGTAGATAATTCACTAATTTGAGAGCCAACTTGTTGAAGGTGCTGGCATATCAAACCTGGCTAATGCTTTTGCCAGCCAGATTGGTACACAGCAGAAGTCAGCTACTGTAGATGCCAGTGGGAAGAGAATTCCTTACTTTCCAACTTATCAAATATCCCGCCAGAAGAGCTATGTAGACAGCTGTCTTGGTTACACAGCTACTGGAAAAAGAGGCAATGTTGGGCAGGTGTAAGTAAATCACTAGCCTTCTACTTTATAAATAACATTATGTATTGACTTGTGTTGGCCCAAATGTAAATACATGTACTTGCATGCTACATGCACATGTACATGTTCATGTACATTACATGTACATCTTCAAGTACATGCATATTTGTGCTGTGATAACAAAAAAAAATAGATCAAGAAATGTAATGCATACGCTACCTTTTTCTAGCTGCTTGATCGAAACATAAATATGTATTACTTATAATTATAATTATTCTAATAATCGGCGCAATTGTGCATTCGTATTATGAAATACAAAATATAGTGTGGATTAATTGTAGCAACGACAAACGTCACAACACTGTTCCAACACCGACAAACGTTACAACAACAAATATCACAAAATGTTTAGCAAAAAACACCATAACACCGAAAATAGTGTTGGGCAGGCTTTGATTTACTCTTGAATTTGATTATTTTGTTGTGTTTTAAAAAGCAGAATAAAACCGGAGATAGTTAAAAGCAGAGTGTGACAACTACCAATAGAGGAAGTTAAACTAGTGATTCAATTTTTTCGTTAGCTTCATATTCTCTATTGGGAGTTGTCACACTCTGCTTTAAACTATCATAGATTTTATTCAGCTTTTTAAAACACAACAAAAATAATCAAATTCAAGGGTAAACCAAAACCGCCCAGCACTACTTTTCGGTGTTATGGTAGTTTTCATTAAAAATTTGAGATATTTGTTGGTGTTGTGATGTTTGTCGTTGAACTTTTGTGACGTTTGTCAGTGTTGTCTCGTTTGTCGAAAAATTGCTGTGATGTTTGTTAGTGTTGTGACGTTTGTTGAAAAATTGTTGTGATATTTGTTGGTGCTGTGACAGTTGTGATGTTTGTAGTTGCTACAATTAATCGGTAAATGATAGAAATGAATCTGGAGTGACTTTTATCACGGTGCATTTCACATTTTAGAGATCAAATAACAATCACCCTGGCATGGCCAATTACTACACACACTTGTGCATGCACGCTCAAATATTGCGTTAATTTTATCTTACTCAGAATGTTCCAACTCACAGTAGATCTACAGTACGTACATGTACAGAGTTATAATGAAATACTGAGTACCTGTATAGACCTAAAAATGTAGTATTTATTTATTGACATGAATCCACTTATTGCAGCACAAAGAGAGAGGTGGTTAAAACTGCCAACAGAGACTTTGTGTTTGTGCTGGATACATCAGGCAGCATACTTGGGTCAGAGTTTGTTCTGGCGAAAGAAGCAATAAGCTCTCTGATAGAAGCGTTCTGCCCAACTACCTTTGGTTAGTATTTCTGGTACAAACATGAGACGAGAACCTTGTGAAATTGAAAATCAAACTATGCTTACTATGCCTACTACAATGTATATTATTATACAAATATCGTGCCACCCACCTCTCCCCAACACTGTGATGCCCACCTCATACCACACTGTATTAGGGCTCCACTGGATTATGGAAATACTGCAATATAAGAATGCTGCGACATTTATTACTAAAACTACCATGATTATATAATTGTATAGTACCACATTATAATATACCTATGAATATAAGACTGCACAAGTTTTAGAAGAGTGTTCCAACTTCAAGAACTGAGCAGATTAAAAGTATATTATACCTATGAATAAATACTATAATGTATTTATTGCTGCTGCAAATTTGCTTCATGGTAGAAACTACCAATCCAAAAAGTACCTATACAAAGGCATTAGTATGCACTTACATGCATAATACAGTCATTGGTCTTTATTTCTGCAACAGTACATTATTATGATTATAACAATTATTTTGGTGAAGAATATAGAAATTCGATGTCTATGATTACTAAGGGTCTGAAGTAACAAAGGAAGGCACCAAACAGATGGCAATGGTGGTGTTTGGGTCAAGGGTCACCAAGGTCATAGATTTTGCTGACAGTCATAAAGGACTCTCGCATATTCAAGACAAGATCCTGAGTGTGAGGCATAGAAGAGAGAGTAAGACAAGCACAGCAACAGCGCTCAACTATGTCAGGGAAGCTATACTTGGCCAGGTAATAAACCAATAGGGTACCTTTTATCTTGCTGCCGTGCTGTGTATTATATTGGTTTCATTAGATAAGGTGACATCCCTAACAGGAGTACAGGGCACATCTGTGGCACTGTACAGAAACAAGTGTTTTCATAATTGTTCAAACTGGTAAAGTCATGTCAAAGCGCATATGCTGACGAGTTCAGTAATGTGAATAGACTCTTGGATGCTGCTGCCGCTTGACTCTAATCAATGGTGATAGTGTAAGCTTGATTCAGAGTAACACTATACACGACTATGCTTAAGTGCTGTTAAAGTAATAAGATACTGGAACGAAATGAAATACCCTCTCCTCCACAAACCTGCACGTAGATGTGGGTTACTAGAAACCAGATATATTTTATTATTGCCGTAAGATGCTATATATGCTTTTGGATTGTTGTTGTTAGGGTGAGAGCAGAATCAACAACCCTGATGTTTCCACAGATGTTATTATAATAACTGATGGTCGATGTAATGCTGATTGTAAGAATTTGGCCAAGGAAGCAGATGCCATAAGAGCTATGGGTCAGGGAGTAAATGTGTTTGCTGTGGGTGTGGCTGAGGCTAGAGAATGTGAATTGGATATCCTGTCTGGTAAAACCCCCAAGTCATCCTTTGGTCTGGATGGAATGAAGTTCTTTAAGGAAATGGCTGAATCTGTGATGGAACAAGCCCAATCAAATCCAAACAAATGTGTTTAAGTTATACATGCATTTATGCACGATTGAACTGCTGGGTATAATTGTGCTATCTCAGGTAGAATAAATCACATTACAATACATGTATGCACTTTAAGACCTCGTCTTGTTATATTTACTCTTCACTACATGTGTTGATTCAATTGACATTAATGTGTTTGGATTAAATATACCTGCAGTGATGTTACAGGGTACCTGCTCAAAACTGCGTGCACAAGGGCCTAACATGGTGGTAAAATACATGTTCATGTTTTTGTACATGGGCATGCACATGTTACACTCATCAATTTCATGTACAAGGACGATTATGTATAAATGTATATGTACACATATACATGTACATCGTCATGCTTGAAATCTGTGGTATGAATGTGATTCGATGTTATTATGTACATGTAAGGTAAAATTTTGTTAATTGTTGGCATGAGAGGTTTACTTTGGTTTTTTCTTGAGAGAACACAACTCTGGTTTGTTCAAGATGTAGTATTTTACAGTCAGGCACAGATACTTTTGCTTCTGTACCAGATAAGCACACATTTTGCCATCTCAAGTAGTTTATAATTCAGGCTCAACTTTATTGTACATGTACAACAGTGTATGTTAAAGTACATGTAAGTATGCAGGGCAGTTTATTATCTCAATATTAAAATGATGAGTCACAACGCCATGTTTGTGTAATAGTGTACAATGTAATTATACAAGTCATGGCGTCTATTAAGTCCTGATACGACTTCAAATATTTATTACTAAGCCAGTTGTTGAGATAATATTATCTTAACCAGATTTGTTCAGTCACGGGCACAAGTTTAAGACGGCCATGACATAATGGCATATCTTGACATATTATAGCCAGTGTTATAGCATTGAGGCATTTTTAACACTGTATTGGCTGTCATTAGCATGTTGAAAGATTGAAACTGAAAACTGAAAATTCACATGGACTTCATGGATGCAAAACTTTCATGCATAACGGTGCTCCTTATCATTGTGTGAGAAAGATTACAGATTTCATCAAATCGCAGAGCTTTACGATACTGAGTTAGCCTGGCAACAGTTCAGATTTGAATCCAATTGAAAACATGTGGATGTTGATGAAGGATAACGTTCCATTACATCAACTGTGTAGTCTTGCTAAACTAATAGAAATTATAAAGAACGTGTGGGTGATGGAGATATCACCAGGATATTGTGAGACACTGATTAGAGGTATGCCCGACGACTTGCTGTCATTATTGCCAGTGGTGGTGTACCAACCAAATATGAAATAATTTTGTTCCAAAATTATATTTTCTTTGATTAGTCTTGGAGTTATCTTTCCTTGTTCTGTGAAGATAAGGAAACAATAGAGTAGGCCACAGCTTGTTTTAAGGCTTTTTTCTTAGCTTACATGTATTTAGCTAGCCCACAACTACACCACCACAGTGGTCATTACTTCTCTACACCAGCAGGGAAAAGGATGTCATTACATTCACAATTTCGTAGGAAGAAATCGTGTTCTAGGTGCCATCACATAAAATACGATGTAGAACGGTGTTCTAGCCGCCCATCTCATATGTTAAAAATATGTTTAGTTTATGACTGTTTCAAGGTAGTCATAGATGTAAATAGCCTGGTACTACCAGCCATTCACCCCCAAGACATTGAAAAATGAAAATTGATTTTTTTGGGAAATGCCTTGTGTTAAGAGCAAAATCTTTTTTGAATAGTATTTGTAAGACTCATTCTTCAATAAAATATAAAAAACTTTAGAGATTGATTGAGTTTCTTCCTCACAATGTATAAATCAATGTGGTCTTATACTTATGCCTGTGACTTTATCAAAAGTTGGTAAATTTCTTTTAGCATGATTTAATACAACTCAATACGGGCACCATCAGTTGCACGAAGCCCATCAAGGCGATATTCCATCTTTTGCTATATTTGCTGCAGGATATTGTCATCAGTGGCAATTGCATTACAAGTTGTTTTTTTTTAAGTCACTTAGGCCAGGAACCTTTGTTTTATGAACAATATCTGTGGCATAAGCCCATAGAAGGAAGTTCAAGGGTTTGATATCCACAGCTAATCAACCTGCAACCAGCCATCATTTTTCAGCAAGATGGAGGCACCACCGCAATGGGGACTGCATGCTTGTCAGTTACTCAATAAAACATTTCCTGACCAATGGATTGGAAGAGATGGACCAATTCCGTGGCCACCACGTTCACCGGACGATATCATACTCTTGGACTTTTTTCTGTGGGGCTATGTGAAATATATCATTTATAAAACAAAGATTCATGACCTAACTGACTTGTAAACAAGAATTTCCAAAGCCATTATCACCAATAATTAGGATGTCCTACAGCGGACATGGTAAGAGATGTAATCTCGCCTTGATGTTCTTCATGCAACTGATGATGCCTAAAGAGGGTCATTAAATCAGTTTAAAAAAAAAACTTTGCTAAGCACTGAGAAAATAAAACAAATCTGGTTAAGATAAATTATCTCAACAACTGGCTTAGTAATAAATATTTTAAGTTGTATCAGAACTTTATAGACACCCTTTATTACATAAATTTACATTCATGTTGTATATGTACACGTATATGTATATCTTACAGACCTAATCATAACCAGCTGTTATAGTCACAGCATGTATAGTCTAGTAGGCTCAATAGCCATTTTGGAAGAGAAGATGACAGTATTATAATTCATCTAAAAGAGATGTAGCAGAGAAATATTACTCCTACCACCAAACCAAACTGTAGACTGAGTGAGTACTTACCTATGTAATGTACAGTATGTTCAACTACAAACAGTCTTGAATTGCTTCTGATACTGAATTTTATTATATGATATAGTTCCATATTGTGTCAATGATGGAAATTGCTTATGATATCAGGCAATCAAATGGCTATGAGGAGTTAGTTCTTTAAAAATAATTTTTACAAATTTTTATCTGAAAAAGCAGACAAATCCAAACTCACAAAACTGGTTAAAATAATTTTTGAGATATTATATATATTGTACAAGATCTTTATGAGCACACAAATCTTGACCACTTATGAAGGTCTAAATTTTACAATATGTAGGTACTTTTAGTTTTATAGCATGAATATCATGGTGCTGCACAACATTGTGCTGTGTTGCTAACCAATTTGAGATTGCTCATCCTTTAGAACAACTCAGAACTCTTAATATTATAGATTAGGGCTTTGGCATGACTAACTTAAAAATAAGAGGCAGCGCATTCCTTCGGATACATACTTGCACTTGCACTTGCAGCAGAGCAGGAATGTTTTTATTGCAGGCTATTCACTACATCTAAGATATAATGAGATGAATGGAGTCCATGAAGCCGAATAAATTTTCTTATAGAAATTTGATTGAATGTGTAAAACTAAAAAGTTTCTGAAAGCATTTGATATGCAGAAGGGGAATTCCCATACAAAGTACACATGATTACATTGTATAATTGTTATCATGGACCTAGTTGAGTAATGCTAATTAGCTTATAAACTTATTACGATTATGGATTATGATGCAACAAGACGTGCAATGGACAACATGTACATGTAGTTCACTGTTCTCATAATATGTAAGTTAGTAAAGGGAAACCGGTTATCTAATCTAAAAGTGTCTACAGTTACATGTAAGTACAATAGATTCAGTTCTAATCAGTATTTCTAAATGTGTTGATTAGATTTGTAGTGTTTGATAATATATTACCATAACCATGTAATGGTTGTAATTTGACAGTACAACACTAGAAATTCTAGCCATGAACTGAGTGTGCACACCCCATGTACAGCTTGTTGGACTGAATACTAGTGCATACCACATGTTGAAAAAATTTTATCTATATGATTAGATGATCGGTGCTGACCTGTGTAGAGTGAAGCGCACACAGCAAGGTTAGAAGATGTCAGCCAGCAGAAACAGTGGTGGCAGGAGAAGAAATGACGAGAAGAGCTTTTTGGCTAAGGCAAGGCAATATGAACGGAATAAAGGACATCTGCTGAAAATACTAAGAAAAGAGCAAATATATCTGGTCAACACGAGTCAGATGGTGAGATCCTTATATTCTTATAGATGCACTACTTGTATGTACTAGATAATGAGAATATTGTATTGTAAAGTTTAGGAGTTGTGGTTGCACCCGAACCAGTACTCTACAATGCATTGGACTGTATCTGAGCCCTGGGGTTAACTGAGCTATGCTGTATGATCAATAAAACTTTCAACTTGTGATTATTTGAGTGACCAATAGGTCCCACTGTGTGCTTTATCTACATGTGCATGTGTATCTCAAAGACAAGTGCGACCTGCATGCCACACAGAGTGTGTCTGCCTATCCTAACTATCCTAGCTGTTCCGGGCTTTGGTTCCATGAGGAGCTTAAGCTGAAAGATTCCTAGGATAGTATAAAGAGCCACGGATAGATTATAAGTAATAGATGTTACTTCATTGCACTCTAAATCACAACTGACTCAATACAGAAATTATCATTCCTTTTATACTATTAAGGCCCTTCCCATGGCCTGGGGTCGCCTTATACAAACCCCAAAATGTAAACTATTCTGAAAAATTATAATAAATTGTGTCAGTCATGCAAAAAGTATAATATTTTTACTAGCATTTTGTTTAATCTGATTTATTGTCTATCGGCCCCTGTACTGGGTGTCTGTAATTATGGTGGGTCTTAGGCCTCTCAATTGCTATGTGTACAGTGTATGTTCCGTTATTAACAGAGATCCCGAAAATATCCAGACTGCTACTTCCTCTGCGAGGTCTGTAACTACTATATGAAGGATGACGATGCAGTGGACGAGCATAGGGAAACTGTAGCTCATCAGATTAGGGTCAAGGTAAAATATACATGTATACGTCAGTAGTATTCATGTGGTCAGTTCCTGTTCTGGTCATACATCGTTACATACTAGTACATGGAAGTAACTAATTAGATGTGTGTGTGCTTGCGAGCGTGCGTGCATGCATGCGTGGTGTGTGTGGCAACATTGTAGCCATTTTTCCAAGTAAAATAATTACACCCATGTAGACATATTTTACATCCTTTTGAAGCTAAATGTAAAAGGGGTATTAGGACATTGCACGTGCAAGCTTTATAAATAGCAATCTGCAGCAATAACAATTTATTTTATTCAATAATAATATCCAAACAACTGAAGCGTTCAGCCGTGACTAATGATTGATCTGAAGGGGGCTCCTCTTGTCAACAACAAATATTATTACCATGCACCGAACCTAGCACCGAACCTAACCTAGCGTTATAGCCAGCCCAGTGTTATCCGCACCGAACCTAGCGTTATAGCCAGCCCAGTGTTAATATAACACTGGGCTGGCTAAAACGCTAGGTTCGGTGCTAGGTTCGGTGCTAGGTTCAATGCGTGGTAATAATATTTGTTGTTAACAAGAGGAGCCCCCTTCAGATTAATCATTAGTCACTCCTGAACGCTTCAGTTGTGTTTGGATATAAAAGGCAGTCTCATATGAACCAGTACAGTTTCCGAAAACCCTAATATTCTCTCCAAGACTAGATCTGTGAAACCCTTGAAAAATTTACTACTTTAATAATATTTATATGATAGGTTGCACACATTGGAACACAAGTAATGTATGCAAGGCTACGCTGTCATATCTGTGGGTAGAATTTTAATGTAGGTTAAAAGTTGGATCATAAATAATAATTATTACATGCAGTATAAGATACATTTTGGTGATGTTATTACTCCTTATATTTCAAATAATGACAACAGGATGAAGTATAGTAATATCACAAAAATGTGTCGTATGCTATTACTAAATATTGGAAATAATATGTATGACTACATGTATGCTTTGCAATTTTCATGACAAGTTTATTAAAGTTTGATAAACTGATAAGTGGAGTAATTCATTTGCTACGTACATGTACATTGTATATTGTATATACTGTTTAGGAAAAGCGGCAAGGCAACAAGACAATAAAAATCCGCTTGGCTGGAGTGATAGGACTAACTGTATTAGTAAATTCTATGAAATCATTTGTTTACTGCTGTACTTTTTCTATGCAAACAGCTTGAATTAAAGATATACACTGTATCTCTATACATGTACATGTATATGTACATGTAAGGCATGAAGCAAACAGTTGCATCTTCTTAACAAAGTTGCGTTTAACGCAGAATTGACTAATGTTAGCTGATCAAGTGTGGGCAAGAGGACACAACTCTACTTATAGTAGCACAAATGAAACAAACCTGAATAAGAGTGGCTGCATTGAACATAAACATAAACTACACTTCATAACCCCTAAAATAAACTTACAGTTGCTCCTAGGAATTGCTACAACATGAATAAGTATTGAATAAGTAAATGTAGTTCAATGTAGAAAACTTTACTTTAGTGCAGAACAGCATAGACTAGTGTGAAGATAGTTGGGCTAGCTACTGAATAAAAATATAAAGTTAGTTTTCATGCAGATGCTACAGATACATTATACTGAAACACCAGTAACATTATGATTAACAAAGGTATACAAAGAAAGATACCAAATGAAATCATAAATAATTCACACTGTAATGTATCCAAAATATGGCAAGAAAATGCAATGAGAAGTGTCCATGTTATGCTAAAATTGTAGTCAATCAGGAGGCAATGTATGTACATGTAGGCTCAGGACATGAAAATATTAATTAGTCCTGTGCTGTCTATTTTTAGAAAAATCTACTGACTAGCTTGGGGAAACCAAGACATAACCACTTAGTAGGACTGAATGATTATTTGGAGCGGATCTATGAGGATCAATGTCTGCCAGATGCTGATATAACTGAGAGGAAAGATGTTGTCTCACAGTTGAACCACCTTATACATCTACACTCTCACCATCTTGCAGGTAGGCCGGAATCATAGCGTTATCTGGATTAGAACACAGGTACGCCTGTGTATCAGCAAAGACTACATGGTAAAAAGTCAACTTTGCAGAGCGGCTAAATAGTTCTATATACGAGGATATGTAATACTTGTTGAATTATTGCTTATGAAAGACAATAAATAATGATAATTTTGCAGACGTTACACTGGAAGTAAGTGGTTCAGTTAAAGGAGGTCATGCTTTGAAAAGCAGTGGAACAGATATTGTCATAGTTAGTCCGTTAGAGATTGACAAGGCTTTGGTATTTGATGAAATCTACCGAGTCATCAGCTCAGAACCAGGTATTTTCATTGCCACCTTGAACAATAGAGGTTGGTACATGCTTCTAACATACATGTAGTCTCTTTGGTGTTACATTGACATAGCCAGAGGAGTCATCATACTTTTTAAAAAGTGCATGTAGATATTTACAAGTTTTTGGTGGCGTAGCAATGTGCGTGGTTTATGCAATAGCTGTCCAACAGCCAACTGGGTGTGTCATTTTTAAGATGAGTCGTCATGCAGTCATGTACAGTAGATGCTTGATGATGTCAAATAAATACTTTTAACTTTTCCATGTATGCTTTACCAGGTTAGTCAGGATCAGCCTATTTCGCCGATTACCATTGTATACTGAACAACCTTAGAGATAATATTGTTTTGAATAGAGGTGTTAATACATGTGCATTGTAATGCAATATTGTTAACTCTACAGGGTCATATTACAAGGATGTAGCACAGAAACTAGACAGCCGTTATCCACGTATCAGTTTCTATGTAACAAACCTGTCGGTTTTCTGCATTCGGTTTATGGATGAAAGAGTGCATAAGACACAAACCATGCTATCTCTCTATTCTCGGCTACATCCTAATATGAAGAAATTGATGGTTCTCATGAAATATTGGGCCTTGGTAAGCTAATGCGTATAACAGGTACAATGTACATGTAAGTTTATGCCAGCAAATTTCCATCTAAAAGTTCATCCGTCCAAAAAATGTTCGTCTGTCTAACCTAGCTGAATACTACTGAGCTGTGGCACATTATAAAACAGTCTGTGTTGCACTGCATGTCTGTATGATAATTCCCTAAGAACTTTCACGGCAATCCACTTCTGCCAGAAAATCTATATAATTACTTGTTTGGGTAGAATATCTATTTTTGGCTCCATGGATAGCCCCTGCACATACATATTTGGAGCAGCAGTAACTAGGGAGGGGGGGGGGGGTGGTTGGAGGCGGCCACACATGTGTAAAAGTAAGTACCATTATAATTGATTCTGTAAGTCAATGTGTATTAAACCTGAATAAATACAAAGCTTAACTAAACCTACTACTTCTTTAATGGACACTTATAACAAAGCCTACCTTGTTATGCTCTAGTTACCAGCAAAGCTTCTATCTGGAATAGCATTGGAATAACTTTATACTTTACTAACTTACCTAAATTAGACACTGGAGACAGCAGCCAGCTGATGTTGTTCAGCACAAGTGCCTGCTAGCTAATAAGGCAAACAGCTTGTGTCTCATAGCTGTATAGTGGCTGTACTACATAAGACCAGCTTGTAGAAACTTTGCTGGTGAATAACAGCATAAGGTAGGTTTTCTTGTGAGTGTCCATTAAAGAAGTAGTAGGTTTAGCTAAGCTTTGTGTTTATTCAAGTTCAGACCACATTATATACTTTTAAGTGCATAATGGTACTAAGTAACTAAGGGCCTGGGATTTGAGTCTTTTGTAGTATCATACCAGTTATAGCAGACATCTATCATCTTCCATATGCACTTTTACTACATGTAGATGAATGCTCAAGCATTAAACAATTTCAGAGCTTAAGAAATTTAGTAATGCACTAAATTTCCCTAAAAAATGCCTGAACATACTTTCCTCAAATTGTTTCTGCTATTAAGATTGAAAATTACATAAATCATGGCCTCATGGGTGTAGCATATCATTGTACATCCAATGTTTGTGGAATAAAGCGAACCCATACATTTACATGTGTTTGCATGTACATGTAGGCCTACATATTTGTAGAAAGCAGACATTTCTAATGCAGAGAAAGGAGGCTTGCTACCACTTTCCTTTCCAATATTAGCCATTTATTGGTGCCAGACGGCTAGGTACTGTCCAGTATTTCCGGTTGGTAAATAATGTTATATTGTGATACATATAGGACTATATTTGCAATCATATTGCCATAAAAGTACATGAAGTTGCTATGAGTCCAATGTGTAAGAATCTCTTGTAACACTTTAGATGTAGAACTGGGAATGTTTTAAGGGTAGTTGTGACCCAGGTAGATACTATGCTTCTTAATTTAGTTAGCGTAGGCCATGATTTTGAAAGAGAAATTTCAATTATATGTTTGAAATTTATTTAAAAAGCAAGTTCAGGTCTACACATAACTTGCTGTTGTTGATCTGGAACACAAAAGTGTTGAGAGTGTTTGAAAAATTGAGAGTATATTTAATAAAAGTAGTGTTGTCAATAGTAGTGATAGGACTGGAACAAATTAGATGGGTGCAAATTCAACACCATGCTTATTGCAGTGTGTAGCCCTGAGTGTAGATTTGGGTACACACACTTTATTCTTATCTAACACTTGATGAACATAGGAAACACTGTTTGACTCCTGAACTAGTCATCAGCTTATGCAGTATAGGCCTATGCCTACAAACAACTGTTTGCACAAAGGACATTACATTTTGATATTAAAGTGAAGCACGTACAAGCCTACATTTATGTATCAGTGGTATTATGCGCTACATGCACATTTGCATATTCAGGTGGAAGATATTGAGACCATGTCTGACACTGAGCTCCAGGTGATTGTTAAAGATGATTTGGATAGAGAGGTTAGAAAGATTACTCATTGCATTGTGCTTTTTTTCAAGAACTATTGTTTCAATATTGTGTAGAAATAATGCGATTGTTTAGATTGAACAAAATTGATCAGTTCGGAGAAATACTGAGCATGATAAACTAATAGAGCCTTTTTTTCAAATAATGTTCTGAGCAAGTATTGCCTCTTCATGCTAATAAGAAAAAGCAAACAGTGATGATGCATAGGCTAGTTCTGCTTAACTTTTTAATTCTAATATATCTAAATGACGATTGACATGTATAAGTAACACAGACTTTACATGTTATTTTGTCCAACTGCCATCAGCACAGACTACACAATCTTGTGCATAGTAATAAACTAATATTTTGATGATTATTATAGTGGAGCAAGAAGTTTAAGGATGAAGAGTGTTGCTAGACAATTTTTTGATTTTTATTCTCCTGATATTTTGATAACTACTGTCCTGTTATCATTGCCAGAAGAAACATAATTTTCTTCTTATGATAACAGGGCTGTTATAATTTAACAAGGAAGACCCAATACTTACCTTTATGCCTCACTACGACAGTGTCCCACTAAGTGTAAACTTGGTCTATTACATGTAATTGGTCGGTCTGAATACGTGACATTATTCTTACTCCACACTGTAAGTCACAATTCAGTCAGTAATACAGCATTACTCAGACTGGTAGGGTAACAATAAGCGTATTTTATTAGGGAGTATACAGTAGATAAAAGAAAGAGCTACAAAAATTGCTGCTATTAATTGATGCAAAGGAATGAACAAATTGCTGGTGCGTTGACGACTGTTAATTAAGACACAACACTGTCCAATGGCATTTGGTACAGCTTGGCCACAAAAAGGCAACAAGTTGGAAGTGAGTGTATGGCTTTCATTGTTCAGTCATGTATGCCGCATCAATATAAGTACACATAAATTGATGGAAAAAGTAACCGTCAGCGACAGTAAAATAATATTTGTACGGAAACATGTTCTATGAAATTATACTTGTATAAAAAGCTACTACTACATGTACATTTACATGTATAACAGAAGGTGTTACTTTCTACAATCTAGTATGATATCAGGAGAACAAAATTAAAAACTGTGTCTAGTGCTACTCTTCATTATTAAGCCACTGTTCCAGTATGAGATAATTCCAAGCAGCATTTAACTTTAACCTCTTCTCAACACTATCGAGAAATTATATAATTCTCTGCTAATATTACGTGCATGTGGGTTTCAGGAGTAGTATAGTCAGTGCACTTCTAGACAGACACGCACTCATTGACCCCTGTTTTCAACCAATCACAAGCCGGTATTTCCGATTTCAACCAATCACAGAAGAGCACAAAAATTTTGCACACGACCTTGCCAAGGTCACCCCAAAATCCCCCCTTCTGATTGGTCGAAAAAACATTTGCACACTTGACCCCGAACCCGGCCACGACCCCTTCCCTCCCTCCTTCCCGCCCTCCTCCCCCTCCCCCACCTCCCACTCCTCCCCCACTCCCCGCCACCGCCCTCGTCCCGTCCGCGCCACCCCCGCCGCCGCCGCCACCACCGCCCTCACCACCGCCGTCGCCGCCGCCACCACCGCCCTCACCACCGCCGCCGCCACCGCCGCCACCACCGCCACCGCCGCCACCGCCGCCACCGCCGCCACCGCCGCCACCACCACCGCCACCGCCGCCGCCACCGCCGCCGCCGCCATCACCGTCATCACCGCCACCCCTCCTCCACCGCCGCCCACCCTCCCCCCCGCAACCCCCACTCACCCGAACGACCGATCGTTTGAGGCGGTCAAGCCGCGTCCGCCCACGTTGCGTGCGGCGCCGACCGTACACGTGGAGGCGACGCCGGTGCCCTGTATCCACCGGGCCAAGCGACTAGGCAGCGGCCCGCCGCTTCTCCCGCGCCCCCCACTCGAAAAGCTTGTGATCTAAACGAGCGAATTCGGCTGCGCTTCGCCTACAGCTCTCATTAGCGATAAGAAGTGGTTTCCTCTTCTGATAAATTTTTATCTTTTCGGATGAGCGCATCTATACTACGAGCACTCAGGGCCATGTAAGCGCTATCCGTGTCCATTTCTACGTACTCAAACTCCTCTCTGCTGACGAATCTGTGAAAATAAAATGGACGGGTTGGAGGGTGCTGACACCGAAGAATAAGTAGAGAAGGATTTGATAAAATCTTTGTGTAGTCTAGTTCTACTCATCTATCCATATGTGTACACATGTTAAAATACCTTTATATAATAGTTCAAACACAATTGAATGAATAAAGGACACATATCTAAAGGAGTATGTCATAGCTATTATTAGCAAGAAAAGACTGTGTGCATGTATTAAGTCAGCATACATAATACATTAAATAAGCTTTTCACAATAGTAGCAATAGAATAAATAAAAGGTTGTGTGCATGTGTTAAGTCAGCATTATGTAATTCATTAAATAAACTTTTCACAATAGTAGCAATAGAATAAATAAAAGATTGTGTACACATGTTGAAATACCTTTATATAATAGATTAAATAAGCTTTTCACATACCTATTATTAGCAAGAAAAGGTTGTGTGCATGTGTTAAGTCAGCATATATAATAGATTAAATAAGTTTTTCACAATAGTAGCAATAGAATAAATAAAAGGTTGTGTGCATGTGTTAAGTCAGCATTATGTAATTCATTAAATAAACTTTTCACAATAGTAGCAATAGAATAAATAAAAGATTGTGTACACATGTTAAAATACCTTTATATAATAATTTAAACACAATTGAAAGAATAGGCTGTGTGCATGTGTTAAGTCAGCATATATAATAGATTAAATAAGCTTTTCAATAGTAGGTAGGTGTCACTGTTTTAGTCTCCCTATAATAAATATAAAGTAGCAGGGTGTAAGTAATTTTTTAGCTTGATAGCATTATATACAATAAACACTTCACAATTGCTGCCAATTACCCTATTTAGCACTAACCTTATGTTCTACTTGTTGAAATCTCTGATCAGGTGCTGACTAGTAGGTAGCTGTCTCTGTTTTAGTCTCACTCTGTTGACTAGAGGCTGATTGTACATACTGCTAGAGTGAGAAACTCATACCTTAAATAGTAGTATTCAGTAGGCGGAGTCTAACCATTTCCCCACCCTTTGCAATACCGCCCCGATGCGTCCCGATGTGAATCCGAAGCCTCCCGATGCACCCCGATGCGAATCCGAAGCCTCCCGATGTGAATCCGAAGCCTCCCGATGCGAATCCGAAGCCTCCCGATGTGAATCCGAAGCCTCCCGATGCGAATCCGAAGCCTCCCGATGTGAATCCGAAGCCTCCCGATGCACCCCGATGCGAATCCGAAGCCTCCCGATGCACCCCGATGCGAATCCGAAGCCTCCCGATGCACCCCGATGCGAATCCGAAGCCTCCCGATGCACCCCGATGCGAATCCGAAGCCTCCCGATGCACCCCGATGTGAATCCGAAGCCTCCCGATGTAACCCGATGCACCCCGATGTGATTTGACACATCGGGGCACATCGGGACGCATCGGGAGGCTTCGAATTCACATCGGGGTGCATCGGGAGGCTTCGGATTCGCATCGGGGTGCATCGGGAGGCTTCGGATTCACATCGGGGTGCATCGGGAGGCTTCGGATTCACATCGGGGTGCATCGGGAGGCTTCGGATTCACATCGGGGTGCATCGGGAGGCTTCGGATTCGCATCGGGGTGCATCGGGAGGCTTCGGATTCACATCGGGGTGCATCGGGAGGCTTCGGATTCACATCGGGGTGCATCGGGAGGCTTCGGAGTCGCATTGGGGTGCATCGGGAGGCTTCGGATTCACATCGGGGTGCATCGGGAGGCTTCGGATTCGCATCGGGAGGCTTCGGATTCACATCGGGTGCATCGGGAGGCTTCGGATTCGCATCGGGGTGCATCGGGAGGCTTCGGATTCACATCGGGGTGCATCGGGAGGCTTCGGATTCACATCGGGACGCATCGGGGCGGTATTGCAAAGGGTGGGGAAATGGTTAGACTCCGCCTACTGAATACTACTATTTAAGGTATGAGTTTCTCACTCTAGCAGTATGTACAATCAGCCTCTAGTCAACAGAGTGAGACTAAAACAGAGACAGCTACCTACTAGTCAGCACCTGATCAGAGATTTCAACAAGTAGAACATAAGGTTAGTGCTAAATAGGGTAATTGGCAGCAATTGTGAAGTGTTTATTGTATATAATGCTATCAAGCTAAAAAATTACTTACACCCTGCTACTTTATATTTATTATAGGGAGACTAAAACAGTGACACCTACCTACTATTGAAAAGCTTATTTAATCTATTATATATGCTGACTTAACACATGCACACAGCCTATTCTTTCAATTGTGTTTAAATTATTATATAAAGGTATTTTAACATGTGTACACAATCTTTTATTTATTCTATTGCTACTATTGTGAAAAGTTTATTTAATGAATTACATAATGCTGACTTAACACATGCACACAACCTTTTATTTATTCTATTGCTACTATTGTGAAAAGCTTATTTAATCTATTATATATGCTGACTTAACACATGCACACAGCCTATTCTTTCAATTGTGTTTAAATTATTATATAAAGGTATTTTAACATGTGTACACACTCTTTTATTTATTCTATTGCTACTATTGTGAAAAGTTTATTTAATGAATTACATAATGCTGACTTAACACATGCACACAACCTTTTATTTATTCTATTGCTACTATTGTGAAAAGCTTATTTAATCTATTATATATGCTGACTTAACACATGCACACAGCCTTTTCTTGCTAATAATAGGTATGTGAAAAGCTTATTTAATCCATTATATATGCTGACTTAACACATGCACACAGCCTATTCTATCAATTGTGTTTAAATTATCATATAAAGGTATTTTAACATGTGTACACAATCTGTTATTTATTCTATTGCTACTATTGTGAAAAGTTTATTTAATGAATTACATAATGCTGACTTAACACATGCACACAACCTTTTATTTATTCTATTGCTACTATTGTGAAAAGTTTATTTAATGTATTATATATTATGCTGACTTTGTGAAAAGTTTATTTAATGTATTATATATGCTGACTTAACACATGCACACAGCCTTTTCTTGCTAATAACAGGTATGTCATACTCCTTTACATATATGTGCGTTTTATTCATTCAATTGTGTTTAAATTATCATATAATGGTATTTTACCATGTGTACACATTTATTCATTCTATTGCTAGTATTGTAAAAAGTTTATTTAATGTATTACATAATGCTGACTTAACACATGCATACAACCTTTTATTTATTCTATTGCTACTATTGTGAAAAGTTTATTTAATGAATTACATAATGCTGACTTAACACATGCATACAACCTTTTATTTATTCTATTGCTACTATTGTGAAAAGCTTATTTAATGTATTATGTATGCTGACTTAACACATGCACACAGTCTTTTCTTGCTAATAATAGCTATGACATACTCCTTTGACTTAACACATGCACACAGCCTTTTCTTGCTAATAATAGGTATGTGAAAAGCTTATTTAATCTATTATATATGCTGACTTAACACATGCACACAGCCTATTCTATCAATTGTGTTTAAATTATCATATAAAGGTATTTTAACATGTGTACACAATCTGTTATTTATTCTATTGCTACTATTGTGAAAAGTTTATTTAATGAATTACATAATGCTGACTTAACACATGCACACAACCTTTTATTTATTCTATTGCTACTATTGTGAAAAGTTTATTTAATGTATTATATATTATGCTGACTTTGTGAAAAGTTTATTTAATGTATTATATATGCTGACTTAACACATGCACACAGCCTTTTCTTGCTAATAATAGGTATGTCATACTCCTTAACATATGTGCCTTTTATTCATTCAATTGTGTTTAAATTATTATATAATGGTATTTTAACATGTGTACACATTTATTCATTCTATTGCTAGTATTGTAAAAAGTTTATTTAATGTATTACATAATGCTGACTTAACACATGCACACAACCTTTTATTTATTCTATTGCTACTATTGTGAAAAGTTTATTTAATGTATTATATATGCTGACTTAACACATGCACGCAGCCTATTCTTTCAATTGTGTTTAAATTATTATATAATGGTATTTTAACATGTGTACACAATCTTTTATTTATTCCATTGCTACTATTGTGAAAAGTTTATTTAATGAATTACATAATGTTGACTTAACACATGCACACAACCTTTTATTTATTCTATTGCTACTATTGTGAAAAGTTTATTTAATGAATTACATAATGCTGACTTAACACATGCATACAACCTTTTATTTATTCTATTGCTACTATTGTGAAAAGCTTATTTAATGTATTATGTATGCTGACTTAATACATGCACACAGTCTTTTCTTGCTAATAATAGCTATGACATACTCCTTTAGATATGTGTCCTTTATTCATTCAATTGTGTTTGAACTATTATATAAAGGTATTTTAACATGTGTACACATATGGATAGATGAGTAGAACTAGAATACACAAAGATTTTATCAAATCCTTCTCTACTTATTAAAAGATTGTGTACACATGTTGAAATACCTTTATATAATAGATTAAATAAGCTTTTCACATACCTATTATTAGCAAGAAAAGGCTGTGTGCATGTGTTAAGTCAGCATATATAATAGATTAAATAAGCTTTTCACAATAGTAGCAATAGAATAAATAAAAGGTTGTGTGCATGTGTTAAGTCAGCATTATGTAATTCATTAAATAAACTTTTCACAATAGTAGCAATAGAATAAATAAAAGATTGTGTACACATGTTAAAATACCTTTATATAATGATTTAAACACAATTGAAAGAATAGGCTGTGTGCATGTGTTAAGTCAGCATATATAATAGATTAAATAAGCTTTTCAATAGTAGGTAGGTGTCACTGTTTTAGTCTCCCTATAATAAATATAAAGTAGCAGGGTGTAAGTAATTTTTTAGCTTGATAGCATTATATACAATAAACACTTCACAATTGCTGCCAATTACCCTATTTAGCACTAACCTTATGTTCTACTTGTTGAAATCTCTGATCAGGTGCTGACTAGTAGGTAGCTGTCTCTGTTTTAGTCTCACTCTGTTGACTAGAGGCTGATTGTACATACTGCTAGAGTGAGAAACTCATACCTTAAATAGTAGTATTCAGTAGGCGGAGTCTAACCATTTCCCCACCCTTTGCAATACCACCCCGATGCGTCCCGATGTGAATCCGAAGCCTCCCGATGCACCCCGATGCGAATCCGAAGCCTCCCGATGTGAATCCGAAGCCTCCCGATGCACCCCGATGCGAATCCGAAGCCTCCCGATGTGAATCCGAAGCCTCCCGATGCACCCCGATGCGAATCCGAAGCCTCCCGATGCACCCCGATGCGAATCCGAAGCCTCCCGATGCACCCCGATGCGAATCCGAAGCCTCCCGGTGCACCCCGATGCGAATCCGAAGCCTCCCGATGCACCCCGATGTGAATCCGAAGCCTCCCGATGCATCCCGATGTAACCCGATGCACCCCGATGTGATTTGACACATCGGGGCACATCGGGACGCATCGGGATGCATCGGGAGGCTTCGGATTCACATCGGGGTGCATCGGGAGGCTTCGGATTCGCATCGGGGTGCATCGGGAGGCTTCGGATTCGCATCGGGGTGCATCGGGAGGCTTCGGATTCGCATCGGGGTGCATCGGGAGGCTTCGGATTCACATCGGGAGGCTTCGGATTCGCATCGGGGTGCATCGGGAGGCTTCGGATTCACATCGGGAGGCTTCGGATTCGCATCGGGGTGCATCGGGAGGCTTCGGATTCACATCGGGACGCATCGGGGTGGTATTGCAAAGGGTGGGGAAATGGTTAGACTCCGCCTACTGAATACTACTATTTAAGGTATGAGTTTCTCACTCTAGCAGTATGTACAATCAGCCTCTAGTCAACAGAGTGAGACTAAAACAGAGACAGCTACCTACTAGTCAGCACCTGATCAGAGATTTCAACAAGTAGAACATAAGGTTAGTGCTAAATAGGGTAATTGGCAGCAATTGTGAAGTGTTTATTGTGTATAATGCTATCAAGCTAAAAAATTACTTACACCCTGCTACTTTATATTTATTATAGGGAGACTAAAACAGTGACACCTACCTACTATTGAAAAGCTTATTTAATCTATTATATATGCTGACTTAACACATGCACACAGCCTATTCTTTCAATTGTGTTTAAATTATTATATAAAGGTATTTTAACATGTGTACACAATCTTTTATTTATTCTATTGCTACTATTGTGAAAAGTTTATTTAATGAATTACATAATGCTGACTTAACACATGCACACAACCTTTTATTTATTCTATTGCTACTATTGTGAAAAGCTTATTTAATCTATTATATATGCTGACTTAACACATGCACACAACCTTTTCTTGCTAATAATAGGTATGTGAAAAGCTTATTTAATCTATTATATAAAGGTATTTCAACATGTGTACACAATCTTTTATTTATTCTATTGCTACTATTGTGAAAAGTTTATTTAATGAATTACATAATGCTGACTTAACACATGCACACAACCTTTTATTTATTCTATTGCTACTATTGTGAAAAGCTTATTTAATGTATTATGTATGCTGACTTAATACATGCACACAGTCTTTTCTTGCTAATAATAGCTATGACATACTCCTTTAGATATGTGTCCTTTATTCATTCAATTGTGTTTGAACTATTATATAAAGGTATTTTAACATGTGTACACATATGGATAGATGAGTAGAACTAGACTACACAAAGATTTTATCAAATCCTTCTCTACTTATTCTTCGGTGTCAGCACCCTCCAACCCGTCCATTTTATTTTCACAGATTCGTCAGCAGAGAGGAGTTTGAGTACGTAGAAATGGACACGGATAGCGCTTACATGGCCCTGAGTGCTCGTAGTATAGATGCGCTCATCCGAAAAGATAAAAATTTATCAGAAGAGGAAACCACTTCTTATCGCTAATGAGAGCTGTAGGCGAAGCGCAGCCGAATTCGCTCGTTTAGATCACAAGCTTTTCGAGTGGGGGGCGCGGGAGAAGCGGCGGGCCGCTGCCTAGTCGCTTGGCCCGGTGGATACGGGGCACCGGCGTCGCCTCCACGTGTACGGTCGGCGCCGCACGCAACGTGGGCGGACGCGGCTTGACCGCCTCAAACGATCGGTCGTTCGGGTGAGTGGGGGTTGCGGGGGGAGGGTGGGCGGCGGTGGAGGAGGGGTGGCGGTGATGACGGTGATGGCGGCGGCGGCGGTGGCGGCGGCGGCGGCGGTGGTGGTGGCGGCGGTGGCGGCGGTGGCGGCGGTGGCGGTGGTGGCGGCGGTGGCGGCGGCGGTGGTGAGGGCGGTGGTGGCGGCGGCGACGGCGGCGGTGAGGGCGGCGGTGGCGGCGGCGGCGACGGCGGTGGCGCGGACGGGACGAGGGCGGTGGCGGGGAGTGGGGGAGGAGTGGGAGGTGGGGGAGGGAGAGGAGGGCGGGAAGGAGGGAGGGAAGGGGTCGTGGCCGGGTTCGGGGTCAAGTGTGCAAATGTTTTTTCGACCAATCAGAAGGGGGGATTTTGGGGTGACCTTGGCAAGGTCGTGTGCAAAATTTTTGTGCTCTTCTGTGATTGGTTGAAATCGGAAATACCGGCTTGTGATTGGTTGAAAACAGGGGTCAATGAGTGCGTGTCTGTCTAGAAGTGCACTGACTATACTACTTTCAGGCTACAAACACTTTATTTGATATACATGTATTGCTTTAGCCAGCATCTAGCATGGTGAATATAAGTAGGAGAACTTTAGCTTTCTTATGGCTTTCTTTGCTCTGGTCCTATTGCATTGATTTTGACTATGCCAAGACTTGCATCAGCATTATGGAACAAGAGGTCATGTTGAAGGAATCCATGTCCAAATGGAAAAAGAACAAGCATGTTGCAATAGAAGGTTGGTATACAACATAAGGTATCAGAACATACCTTGTGGCTATAAGAGTATAACAAATGTATAAGAAATCGTATCACAAATCTTATCACAAATCACATATACCCTCCAAAACGAATCACTTCATTGTTGTATCAGAGGCGAGATAGATTAAACACTCACCTCCTTACTTTACGTAGACCCTGCGGCCAGAGGCAAAAACTTATGCCATGGGATCTCCTTTCAAGTGTTAAATTTCTTCACTCTACAGATGTTGGATTGTTGTGAATACTTTCTTTCTTCTCCCACTAATGAGGTTGACTTTGAGGATTTATGTGTAAGTTAAACGGGGAATATTCCGCTTCATACATAAAACATTATTGTAACATTTTTGTTTTAATCTTCGATCAAAAATTTATTACTTAGTCTCAGATCTATGTTACGTGCTCTAACATTGACACATACATGCCCATTATATAATATGTCGTCCTATATACACACAGATGAAGCTATATTTTACCAGTTGCTACTTAGATGTACAATGTACTTAATTAGCACTGGTAGTAGAGTTTATAATTAGATAATATCATGTGTTATAAGATGTTACAATGTAGCTAATGATGGTTTGAAGGCATCAATACCAGTTGTGTGCTGTTCATGCTACAAAGTGGGACACCTGGTTCGTGATTGTCCAGCTGAAATGATGGTGCCATGCCCAAAACTAGCGGCTATGTCCCTCACCTGGAGGGATAAATGCTAAGCCATGTGATGACTGTAGATATCACAGGTATTATACATAATGTTGTATGGTCCACATGTAGTACATTGTAGACAGTCATGTTGACCATGGGAGATTATATTATTATCAATATATTAAACAGTTACTGGGTTTCCATGGTTCGAACTCAGTGCAGCTTAAGCTCAGCTCGCAGTCATTTAGTGAGGGTATACAGTGGTACTCTCAGTACGCAGTCATGGGAGCTGGCTATATGCCAACGATTAGTGCGAGCTATTCACTCTATTTCGATTGTTCTTCGAACTAGCTTACAGCTTGCACTAATTATAGCTATCCCATGAACTAATAATAGCTTGCACTAATCATTGGCATCTGACTGAGTTATCCCATGGCTCGGGTTGAGCTTAAACTGCACTGAATTCGAACCATGGAAACCCAGTGATGGTTCATGGAATGACTTAGTACGCACTGATAATCACAGCTGTTAACCATATCTGTAAGCTAGTTCGAACAATGGAAACATAGGGAATGGTGCTGGTCATTGTAGACTTTATATTACAATAATCCCTTACACTGATTTGTAAGAGATTATTGAGGTTATTACCATATAATCAGAGTGTGAATATACGAGTACTAAGGTGCTGAACTGTATAATGTATAATAATATAATGATATAGCAGTGCAGTGCAGTGCAGCGCAGCGCAGCGCAGCGCAGCGCAGCGCAGCACAGCACAGCACAGCACAGCACAGTATAGTATAGTATAATATAGCAGAGCTGTAAAAGAGTCCCTGTGACTCGAGTTTGGAGTCGAGTCGAGTACGAGTCTGAGAGTTTTGAGAGAATTGTGCTGAATTGTTAAATTGTAGGACTCTCATTGACTTGCCCTTATTCTTACCTGAAAAGACTCTCATTGACTCTGACTCTATCAGAACTTAATAAGAAGACTCTGCTCTACTCGACTAAACCAGAAATTGACTTGAATTTACCTGTAGTGCTATAGACTCAGTCTTTTATTTGTGCAAGAAAAATTTATTTTGCAAAAAACAAAAAGGAAGTCCTTGTTATAAATATATACGCATTGGGTCGTTATATTTACTTAGCCATTGATATGCTATTGTAAACGTCGGGGCGCATAAGTATGGCCCTCTTATGTTTACGTGATAATTATCATATTTTCTCAAAGGCTTCAGTTTAGCTTGAGAAACTATACAAATGTACGCGGTAGGTTACTATTACTACTACTGACTTTTGTTTCAAACCAAAAAATGCTAATCAAGCCAAATTTCGGTAGTTTTTCAGTAGGCCTGTGTACATACTACTATTTCTATATTTTTTGCAATAACTTAATTAGCTAGCTAGCTACCTCAATAATATAAAGTAAATATTAGCTACCTAGCTAAGGTTGCTGAGATCTTTGCTTAGTTTACTTATTTATTTATTTATCATACGATACTGTTTCATCTTTTTTGCTAAGCAAATAACAATACAGAGTTCTTTCAATTCAAACAGTAATATTATAATTATATTCATAATTCAATTAGGTGAGAAAGAGTAACAGCAATGGTAGGTACATGTAGGTAGGCCTATGTAAGAAAGTATGATCATAAAATAAGTTAAATAACATGCTTACAGTTTATAGCATTATAAATTGTATATTTGTATTTCATGTTGTAAGCAAATACTTTCACTTTTATCATGAATGCAGTCTTTCATATATGTTCTATGTGGGATGCTGCAAGTACTACTAATACCACCCCTACAGTAACAGAGTCTGAGGTGACTCACTGTGACTCACTGCTTTTCAAGACTTGACTCGACTTAACTCGAGCAATTTTTCAGACTCGAGACTCTTGCAGACTCTTGGTACACCAACTTCCTGTGAATTGTGACTTGAAATACAAAGACTTGAACGACTTGCCATTGATTTTATGTGACTTGTGACTTGACTCTTGAAACCAGTGTTGGACTTGAGACTCGTACTGACTCTTGGGGTGCTGACTCTTGTAGACTCCAGAATCATGACTTTTGGGACTCTTTACAGCTCTGTAATATAGTATAATATAGTATAATAGGCGTATTTGGAAACTGTACTGGTTCATATAGCACTGGTCTAACTATCCGAATACAACTTGAGCATTCAGGCGTGACTAGTGCTTGCTCTGAAGGGGAATCCCCTTGTTAATATAATAGCACGTTAATATAATAGCACTATATTATTGAATAAAATATATTGTTATTGCTGCAGATTGCTATTTATAATATGATATTATAATGTATAATAATGTAAGGCATATAATATGTGAAGAATATGCTGACAAAAGGCTACTTTAAATGCCTGTGTAACTTTAGAACACAGACAACTCAATGACATTGACACTAGAATCAGAGATTTTGTCTTCGACAAGCTGAGGACAGCTGTGAAACAAACCTTACCAGGTAAGGTTAATTTACAGCAATAACGCAGTATTGGCTGGACGAGTTTAATCTGGAACAAGTGCCCAGCCATGTTCTGTGATCTGGCAGTGTTACACTGGGTAGGAAGTCACTACAAAATTAACACCCACAGCATGCAGACATAGGAACATGAATGCTTTAAATTACATGACTTAGACCCTAGCTCCAGATTGATATTTCCTCAGGTGTGTACAGGTGCTTACAGGTGCTTCACATTTCTTTCTGTTGGTGAATAGATTGTATGGCTATTTCTTTAGATGCCCATTTGAAGTTATTTGGATCCTCAGTTAATGGATTTGGGAGCTATCAAAGTGACATGGATATCACAATATTCTTTGATGAGGAACCTGTAAGTTCTACAAATTATCAAACTATATGATGTATCCATATCATCAACTGTGTAAATCCTTGTACCCATGCGGTGTGTCCCAATGGGCTAATAATAATTATATCTTTAGTGTATGACTAACAATACAATCATGCATCATTTTTTTATAGGACGATCGAAACTCAACCCTACAAGTGCTAGAATCTTCTCTAGAACAAGATAAATCATTTCGAGATGTCACATTGATATCAGATGCAAAGGTTACACTTTCACATGTGACATATGCTATTAAATTAGTGGCATTTTGCTATAAAGTACATTCTAGTGCTATAAAGATGAGATTATTTGCTACGTTGAAAGATACCATCTGCTATAGAAGTACATGTGTGGTCATTTCATCATACTGTACGCTGGGTTTTACTCGGGTGATTTTAATTTAACATGGATCGAACTCGGTAAAAAATAATTCATATTTAAAAACTATTAGTTAACCATAGTTATGTGTTTTTTTCATTTAGCTTACAGTATTCATGGCTAGTTTTTGCGTGGAAGCCACTACTGATCTAATAGCCTAAGTGGTAGAGTGTTCGATGATCAATCCATTGGACGTGGGTTCGAATTCCACTGAAGCACTATCTTTTTTCATTTTTTTCATAAGATTAGCACTATACAATATACTAATTTTATCTGAAACTGTCATATAGGATTACTGCAAGTGAAATTATATATTCAACTACATGTATATAGGGATTGCATAGTGTACAGGACTACATGTACATGTAAAGGACTACAATGGTACGTCATGGCCAAGCCAAACAGAGAAGCACTTATTTGCAATACTAATCTGAAGTCTACTATTTGCAGATTGCTATGCAATGTTTTGTACTTTTGTACCATCACACTTTATATCACCATATTTCATCAGAACCATGTCCCTTTGTGGTCGTTTAATTAAAATCGATTTTTAGTGGAGTTCGTTAAATTAAAATCACGTTATGCTCTTCTCAAACCCATTTTTACCAAAATCGTTATCTTTCAAATGCGTGCTGAAAACCCAGTGTACAGTATACATGTATTGTAATGTCTTGAGGCACCCGGGTACGATAGTACGGGTGTGGGAAGTGCCTGCGAGTGGTGCTAGGCCTTTCCGATTACATGCGGAGTGAACAGTACGTGTAGTTATGACATTTATTCAGTACGACCCATAGATCTCGAGTCAATACTTGGATCAACCTCAATCAACATGCTCTATCCTAGTAGGAAGTTTGGGGTTCAAGGTCCAATGGGACTAAGAGCTGGAACTAGCTTAGCTATGAAAGAAGACTCTGCATAAGTAGTATATAGATGTGTCTATATTGAAGCTTAAGCATCAAATGAATCAGTAATAAAAAAGCACACGCTTTATATCCTATTGCGTTTCTGGTGAAAGTTCCGGTGAAAAGGACGACGGAATATCGTTTGGAAATTGCGCAATAAGATGGCTGATAAAAGAACGAGGTCCGACCTCTTTAAGGTCGGCCTTTTACAAAGTATGCTTAAAATGATGTACATGTACATGTATATCATGTAATAAGTTGATTCCAACTAATTCTGAGACCCGGCCCCCATTACATACATGTACATGTAGGTATAAAAGGCAAGTTATACATATACTAGTAAGTACTGTAAGTTACAACCAGTAATCCAGGAACTGTATAATATACATGCAGGTAAATATGAACACAAGTACGTACAATGTCAGGTATAAGGACCATTTGGGGGTCAGCCGTTCTATGATTTCAGCGTAGGTCGGCCTCACCACCACAGTGTGTATACATTACATAAAATGAGATTATTGCGCACATACATGTTTATGTATATGTAGATGATATTATAATAATGACAATGTACTTGATGATATTATGCATTGAATATTTTTATGTGATAAATATTTCTCTGCAACTGCAGAAGTCCTGATACTTTTGAGTTTTCACAATCTAGGTTCCGATTGTCAAGTGTGTAGATGAAAGGTATGGGATACAATGTGACATTGCCTTGCATAGTTCCTTAGCTGTAGAGAACTCCAAGCTACTACTTCGCTACTCACAAGTAGATCCAAGAGTTAAAACTTTGGGCCACACTCTAAAAGAGTTTGTGAAGGTCAGTAGTACATGTGCATGTAACAGTAGTAGTGGCAGTAGCAGTAGTAGTGGCAGTAGCAGTAGTAGTGGCAGTAGCAGTAGCAGTGGCAGTAGCAGTAGCAGTAGCAGTAGCAGCATCAGTAGCAGTAGCAGTAGCAGTAGCAGTAGCAGTAGCAGTAGCAGTAGCAGTAGCAGTAGCAGTAGCAGTAGCAGTAGCAGTAGCAGTAGCAGTAGCAGTAGCAGTAGCAGTAGCAGTAGCAGTAGTAGCAGTAGTAGTAGTGTGCTGTCTGTAAGTCCTGTTGTCACCACTTTGATCTCTAATGCTTGTAAGCTGTACCACATAGATTATGTTCCTATGGTCAAGGATGTTCGCAGTCTAGAGGCTTTTATTTTTATCATCTGCAATAAGATATCCTTTGCCTCGCGAAAAAGAATCAGATAAATTATGAGTTTTAAAGGCCTAAATGTATGTAATGCAGCTATAGTGTACATGGAATTATTGTAATGTTGTACAATAATATTTCTAGCGTTATGACATCTGTGGTACGTTTCTTGGGAGTGTGTCTCCTTATGCCTATCTGCTAATGCTGATCTACTACCTGCAGAGATGTGACCCACCAGTACTACCAGTGTTGCAGCAGGTAAATTAATACTTAACTCAACCTATTGGAATAGAACATACTGTACATTGTACATGTGCATGCAGGTTGCAATTATAATTACCTAGCACAATTATTTACACTATGTATAATATATTGTGTTAGGTAACTATAATTGCAACTGGAAGCCCAATACTGTACATGTACAAGTATAGTTGTAGTTTTGGTATACGTACATTGTAGGTAATTTAAACTATTCAGTGTCTAGGTAATTCATGTCAGACTTCTAGATAGAGTAATATGGTGATGTGCATAATATACATGTTTATGATCAGATAATAGTGAGTTAGTCTAGTCACACAGGACACAATAATACATAGTTTTAGTTTTATTTACCATACATTATCAGTCAGTAACAGGCACTGATGATAGAATTGATGGTATACATATGTATGTACATATGCATACTCTCTACTTGTTTATTATGTGAATTTCATAAATAACTTGGGCGTAGGTCATGACCTCCAGAGCCCAAATTGTATAATGTAGGCCTATGTGCGTATTTGATAATCGCACCAGCTTTAACTACTTTGTAGATATATGATGGAGATGAGAAACCAGAGCGCATTGTCCAAAGTAGGAACACCTGGTTCTTCTCAGAAGACAACACATCCTTGGTAACTTTTAATCACTATCAGTTTGAGGAGAGTGGGTTCTGTTTTGTTGCTACTAGTCCTTTTGCCAAGTTTTATTTTACATTATTATTTAGATGTACAGGTACATGTATATAACAAGCTTTTGTTGCAATTTGTATTACATGTCCTAATAACTACATTATAATTGAACAGGACTAACTGACCCACTCCACAGCATAGATGGACTGAACTTCTGGTAAACTAGACTCAATATATGGGGGTTATCTTAAGCTCTCAGATTTTTCCACTCGATGTGAATACAGTGAATGTACAATGTATTTGGTATTTTTGGTGTGTTTAGCAAACCATAGAAGCGTTAAATTATAATATGATCAATATAAGATCTGGGTTCTCTGTGGAAGGGCTCATCTTACTGTATATGACAGTAGAGGTGGGAATTAAACCTCTCACCTTCAATCTTACCAATAAGCAAGTTTACTACTATATGAAATGCTCTTTATATATATGTATATTTGTGGCTACCGTAGATGGGTGATTTTTAGATTTTCAGAGTACAAAATGAAAATGTTTCTCCTGTTATGGGTTGATAATACCTGAATTATTTTGTCATTTGCTGATAATTTATAAATAGAAAAGGGTAGCCGGTGATGGCTTGTGTTAAAATTTTCTAATCCCTTTAAAGTTAATTAGTAGCAAAAATCTACTAAAAATTCAATGCCACAATGACGGAGTACTGGACTTACAACCTTGAGTGGGCTGCTTTGACTGTGCTCATTGTGCTATGCAGCCACTCTTTCTGCTCCTGGAAACATGGAATAGGTATTTATAAAAAATGAATACAGTCATGTACAGTTCCAAACTATCTTTGTTCAAAGTGTTTTCACAGATTTTTTGTTGCCAACTGCATATCAACGGAATGGTATAAATAGAGCATTTAATGCCAATCTCAGTTCAGTTTTCTACATGTAGTTGCATCAGTCTACCATCTTTGCCTACATGAAATTATAAAAGACATTTTCTGTTGTCAGCAATGGTCTACTGACACTTCAACAGTAAGCGGATGCACCTTTTTACGTAGATTACCAACAATTTTGCCGGAAATATAACTTTTGCAAAATTTTGATTTTCATCCATACAATTTGTCAACAGAGGGCTTACAAATGATAATTTCATTTACTTTTCATGTACAGCTAAAACGAGCCAAATTAGAGTATAGGCATTGTTTGTTCCCTCCATTACAAGTCCATTCTGTAACATGGTTTCAAATTGTTTTGCTTAACTTACTGGTTTATAATTATGTAGGTAGAGAATATCACTTGGTTTTTCTCTTGTTGCCACACATACACATTTCCAGCATGCACAGCAAAATTATCAATTTTTTGAGGATTAGAGTGTAAACTGTAAGAAGTCTGGTAAATACATGTATGTTACGGAGTTGACAATCTGTGTTACGGAGTGGAAATTTTTGTGTGTCATCTACAATCTACATAGTGTCCGCTCTTTAATAGCAATTAGTGAAGTAATTAATAGCAATTAAACTCTGCTGTTACTTTCTGATTATTGCAGACCTCATGTTCTCCACATAATATGCAAGTTTTGAACAAAGTCAAACAACAAAAATTAAATTGGAATTTGAAACTCAATTAAGCATATACATGTACAATTGTACAACATGTAATTTGGAAATCTGAAACTACAGTACGCCGAATAAATACTTGGGCAGTATTACTGTAATTTACTACAAAATATTTCTGCAATATTGTGACCATCCTACATGTACAGTGTATATTTGTTGTAGAAGGCCATGTGGCCAGAGTATGGCAAGAACAAACAAGATATAGCTGACTTGTGGCTGGGGTTCTTGGAGTTCTATGGCCACAAATTTAACTACAAAACTACAGTGGTGAGCATCAGGCAGTTAGAACATGTCACACAATTCAGTAAGCTGTGGAGCACAAATAAAATAGCCATAGAAGATCCATTTGATTTGCAGCAAAATCTAGGAATATCCAGCACAAATAACATTGGTTAGTGTTCTACATTAATTTTCTCTCTTGTACAGTGTAAAGTTACTTTTTTCAATTCATCATCCAACTTTGATGCCAGGCTGTTTTTCAGAGACCAACTTGACCGCAGGAGCAGACTCTGTAGTATTGTACTGCCCTAAGAAACATTAAGGGATGAAGTGAATAATCCCTATAGTTGATGCTGTAGACCACATCTGCTCTCACGGTACTGTGGACCCACCGCAGTTCTAACAGTCTTCGAACCGACATGGAAATCTTGTAGATTGAATTCATATCAACCCCCTCTATCCTAAAAATAGTAACTTGCATGTAATTTTGAAACTTGTTTCAGGGCTGGGCTTAAGTCATAAGATTGACTTGACTTAAGATTTGCTGACTTGATTTGACTTGGACTTGTACATCAAAATGACTTTACTTTACTTGACTTGGAAGCCTGAATGACTTGTGACTTTGAGTTGGGTTTACCAAGTTAATGTAGCAGATACAGGTTTAGTGCACTATATAGTCATCATGAAAAGAAGGTCTCAATTGTTTATCCATTAATTTTATCACTTTCACTTCATCAGTGCTGGTGGCATCACACAGGCTATATTAGGTGTGAGGATACACAATTCAGGCAACACTTACACTGTGTGTACCTGGGACTATACAGTGTATAGTCTTCAGTACTGTAACAGACAATAAAAGTACAGCAGAGTAAGTATAATAGTGCAAGTATAGTGTAAGTAGTGTATAGTATACACTGTAATAAGAACTCGTTTAGAATTGCAGGGTTGGCCAGTGGGCACTCTGTACCATATGCAGTATAAATGGGATGTAACACTGTATATCAATGTTACTAATATACATTATAAACAATACTGTAAGACGAGACACACTTTTTATATTCCTCTGATGATGATGTATGGGTATACATCGAAATATTAGGAGTCAATAAAAACATAAAAAATGTGTCACGTCTTATACTCGCTAACACCAACATTTTCTAATATACATGTACATTACAATACCACATCACCATTCTAAATCATACTGCCTAGTTATTACTACATGTATCTACTAGTTCTTTACCATACCTGCAAAACACACATGCCCAGCTACACCTTGGCATGGGTATGTACATGACAGTACACTATGTTATGTTTGTAGGTGTGTTTGACTTTTGATCTATTACAATGTATTTCATTATTGTGGATCGGCAATCACACTAAAATACATTGTGATATGATGTGCTGGTAGTTGATTGAAATCAGGGTTAGTGGCTGAAGGCTGCAATAGCTGTGCCAATTTTGCTCTCAGTTTGCAGGCAGGTTTCTGGTACAAAGATCCAGTAGCCAGTAAAAATCAGCAGGATTTGAACCCTGGACCTTCAGCACTTTTGAACCTGCTCTAACCCACTGAGTCTCCTCCTACTCCTACTACTCCTACTCCTATCACTCCTACTCCTACTCTTACTACTCCTACTCCTACTACTCCTCCTACTCCTACTACTCCTACTCCTCCTCCTACTCCTACTACTCCTACTCTTACTACTACTCCTACTACTCCTACTCCTCCTACTCTTACTGCTACTCCTACTACTCCTACTCCTACTCATACTACTCCTACTCTTACTACTCCTACTCTTACTACTACTCCTACTACTCCTACTAGTAATCCTAGCACTCCCTGTTGCACTTTGTGCATTATTTTGCCCTTTGGGGTTTTTATTACATGTACATGTATATGTATTATATATGTACTCTAAGTGATTTTTGTACTGACTGTTCCTGGACCAATTTTATCTGGGACCTGCATGTGCCTTAATGTACTGGTTAACCTTTTGACCTCAAACCAGAACCAGATTCAGTATAGTATATCAGTACTTGAATTCTACTTTGTAACTTCACCTGTCTGTAGGCTGTTTTTCAATAAAGTTTTCTTACTGCACCGATCTTAACATAGACGCTTACTGTGTACCACCAACATGGTGCGAGTATAACCAAAATGTTGCTGCTACATAGCACATTTCACTTCTTTTTAGACAAAGTTTAATTTATATTGCTATGAGCACCTAAAATTTTTGAACCTGCAAATAACATAAACCCAAATTGCATCACTGCATACTTCGTGCAAAGTGTAGTAAAAAAAGCTATTTTGTGGTTATAAACTACACATCATCATTTTCTGTCCTTGTCATTGTAGGAAATGGTCAGATAGTAAAAACCTTCATAGCTGCTAGAGAAGTTTTCAGCTCTCAGACGGAAGATCTCCAAGACTATGATGACAATGTCTGGAGCTACTTATTTGAGAATGAACGGATCAAACAAGCAAAGTCATCACGGGAGCACAAAAGCTCCACAATGTCAGTTTAAATGAAACAATGAAATATTAAATATTAGGCTGTGGTAGCAACTTGTATCTTATTGTGACTTCATTTGTTATTATAATAGCAAGGACCAGCACTTCATGCTTCTGGAAGGATACGTTCTACCTTGGAAGTACATAGAAATATGTAGGGATGAAAAAATAGTTTAGTTAAATGTTGCATGTACATGTATCTGTTAGTGCAGATACCGTGTTTTATTTACTAGCTCAATATCGGATACTGCACATCATTTTGAAAATTCCCTGATCTACACAGCTAATTCACCAAAAAAGTTTGTGTTGGTATCGTGAACGTATTGTGATGGTACAGGACATTTGTATACGACCCCAACTCCCGGACGAAGCTCCACCGCACCCTAAGTGCCTAGTAGTTGTTACAGCGCTACTCACCTGACACTAACATTCTCACAATTAGTGCTCGTATACTTACCTTTAACTGCATTGCATGTTCAAAGTACTTAATTACCGTCTATATACATGTCTCCATGTGTTTATGCTCATTCCTTATTCATGTATCTTACTATATGTTGTTGTACATAGTCACATGAATGTTACTAAGTCCTTTTTTATGCCTTTTATACCCATGTACAGAGGCCCGACCTCTCAGAATCCATTGATATTCATTTTGTACATGAATTGGACCATTATAAGCAACTTTTGTAGAACCCGACCTATTTTGGGTCGGCCGTCGGGCTTCCGGCGGCCATCTTGTTGCGCAACTTCCGGACGACCACACGTCGTCTTTTCCCGACGTCACGTCGGCCGGAAGTCCTCATACTATATAAAGGGCACTGTTTTACTGTTCATTGTCTCAGTCTACACTTGGCTTTCAATAAAGACACATCTATACTTGATACAGGGACTTTCTCTTCCTTTTACTAGGTCATTCGCTTTGCGAACCGCCTACTAGGTTGAATTACTCTCTTTCACTGTATAGTCTGAAGGTCGGACTTGAGATCAGATGGGTCGTCTTTGGTAGTATTTGGGCTACTGAGACCGCTCGATCTTTCATGTAATGCGAAGTCCTATTACCACTCGTAGGCACTTCATTTCTGGGTCGATAGTCGTCCAAGGACGACCGCACCAAATCACAGAAACCATTACAGTATTAATATATGTAATATAAATAAGCGCACATAAATTAAATTTTCTATGGTTTCAACAGTGACAAATTATGCTTCATGTTTCTTGTGAATTTTCCTCGACATACAGATTGTGCACCAGATTATACACATAGATGGTGATAGTGATGTATGTTTGTCATAAAGGTTTATTTCACAATCATTGGTTGGGCTCGGTCCACCACTGGCCTTACAGTGATTTCTTTTCTTCTTATTACCATTGCAGCAAATTTGGCACTAAATAAAATTTTGAACACATATACAGAGGTGCAATTGTATGGAATTCCTTTACAGAGAAAGCCACTTGCCGCTGGGTTTCAAAGTCCAATTTAATTTTTGTTCTCTGATTTTGTTCAAAATTGACACATATGAAGAACATGAGGTCTTCAACACCAAGAAAGCAACAGCAGAGCTTAATTATTACCAGTTACTTCACTAATACTGTTACGGAAGTTGACATTATATATAAACAATAGGCAAAATGTCCACTCTGTAACACAGGATGTTAACACCATAACATAATATTGTAATGGATTTGTGTTAGGTTTACACATGAGTGCCGATATAGCACGGGTGCGGGAAGTGCTTGGTAGTGATAGTGGGCTGCCAAGGTAAACTTCCACACATTACATAAAGAGTGAACAGTTGAGTTAAGCTCTTGTGATTATTGGTGTTGTATTATGTAATATATATTTACCTGTAGTAAGTTTATCAAATCTAGGGAACCTACGGCTGGCCAGCCTAACTACTTTCTAGTTAAAAGTCAAGATCGTTTTTTGTCATTTAGTGTTCATCAAGATGGTTGTCCAATGCGCACTCAAGATGGCGACTCCAGTGGTGCGATATAGTGAGAGCGCAATTCCAGTGTAAAATAAGATAACTCCCAAATATAAACTAACTGCAACAATTGGAGAGGACGTAGGCCGATGCTTAGACTCATTGAAGAGCCAAGGGTCGACGTAGGTCCTGTAGTTGATACTCCAAAGGAGTGTATCTGTGTTGATCTAGGGACGTAGACCCGATGCTAGATTCATTGAAGAATCTGGGATCGGCTAAGGTCCAATGATGTAGAACTCACAAGGAGTGTAGAAAGAGTACTTAAACGAGTATGAGGACGAGCTTGGGTGCTGAGGTCTAAAAGACCAGGGCTGGAGCTTCCTGCCTGCAAGAGTAAGACTCTGTAGGTTGAGTTAGTAGATGTTGCTTTATTAGAGCGCAATCAACAACTGACTTGATACAGCAAAATGTGTGAGCTTATTGACATAAAAAGCTTCCGGTGAAAAGTGTTGCGCAATCAAAACAAGTATTGAGCGTGAAAAGAAAAGAAAAGTACCATGATGTAAGCCCTAGATAGCACAGATAAAAATCAAAGTTGTACAAAGTCTATATTTCTGGCAAAATAGTGTTACAGAGTTGACAAGCTAAAATCGTGCATTCACTTATTGTTGGATTATCAGAAGACCATTGCTGACAACTGAAAATTTCTTTGATAATTTCTTACCGGCAAAGACAATAGACCAATTTAACTAGAAAAGCTAACTGAGGTTGGCTTTAAATGCTCTATTTATACCATTTAGTTGTTACAAAGTTGACAACAAAAAATCTGTGACAAGACTTTGAACAAAGATAGTTTGGAACTTTAAATGTCTCTAGGAGCAGAAAGAGTGGTTGCAGAACATAATTAGTGCAGCCAAAGCAGCCCAATCGAGGCTGTAAGTTCAGTACTAGTCATTGTGACATTGAATTTTGAGCAATTTCCTCCCTACATCGACCTACTAATTAACTTTAAATGGACTATGACTCTCTAACAAAGATAAACACTGGTGGCCCTTGTCTTTTTATCCATTGTCTAAAGGTAACAAAAGAATTCAGGTATCATCAACCCAGTGTTCGAAGTGTGGTTATGCGAGAGTATATGGTGTGTACCCGCCTCAATTTTAGTGGTTATACGGCCACCAAGCGTGTACCCTCATTTTAATAGCTAGTTTTCTCCACACAGTTGCTGTGGACTTGATAGCGTAGTGGTAGAGTGCTTGACACTCACCCACAAGGTCTGGAGTTCAATTCTCCCCAGAGCACAACTATTTTTCATTTTAGTAATCCACTAATTTCTTAGCTACCATAAAATTTGGTGAATCGCTATACAATACTAATCTGTGAGATTGCATGTACAGTTGCTTCACTTTATCTGGCTCTTTACATACAGAATTGGGCTTACCTTCACTATGCATGATAGATGGTGAAAAGTATCCAAGTTGAAAAGGTAGAACTAGTGGTGGATCGTTGTAGATACGTGTTAATTGCTGAAGCAGAGAGTTAGCACAAGTACCTCGGCTAAGAGCTGGATGAGAAAGGATGACTTGTTGCTGATCCATGACTTTTATACTAGCCGATGTAGAGGAAGCATGTGCTACTTTGTTTGCTGGTGATCCCACAGCAACTGCTTTGTTAGATTCTGTACTCAAACGGGAAAACATGGCATTATTGGTGCTTGACTGTCTAGTATCAGATCGAGTGTTCGGCAAATCCTGTCTTCGGCCAAACTCTTTCGGCATTTTCTACTACCGAAGATAGTCCAAATAACTGGCTTCGTTGAGAAGAATGAGTTATAGACTGTTCTTTAGCTTCTGGGATTTTCTTCATTAATACGATCACGTGATCCATATCGCCGTCTGGTTCCAGTCGGGGTTTCACGACGTCGATTTCTTTCGAGAAATCTAATGGCTCGTCCTTGACTTGAGTTGGGGTAGGCTCTGCTAAGTCGACCCACAACTCACAGACTTGTATGTTGTGCTCGTCCAGTAATTCCTGGTTGGCATGTCGGCCATCAAATTGACTTGCGACGTCTGGTGGGTGTTGTCCTGTGTCAGGAGATTGAGTTTATTCCTAACCTAAGATCTATTGAAGAGAGTCGGGTCCAGCGAAGGAGAATCCAGTTTGAATGTCCTGTAAGTATCTCCTTGGGTCGGCCCTTTAGCCAGAGAGTAAAATAGCTGTCTCCTGGGTAGGCTGGCAACTGTTCTTGCTACATATTCCACAAGTTGAAGTAGAGTTTGTGCTGTGGGGAAGACTCTCAACCTGTGTTCGATACCACAGGGTACTTGAGTACTGGAGTAGAATCCTAATGACTTCGTTTGGTGGGGAGGGTGCTAGGGCTATTCTACAGGTTGAAGTAGCATCTTGATATCCTTGCTTAAGGGGAGGGTGCTAGGGCCGTATCCGATGTCCACAGAGGAGGTATAGATTCAATACTTGAGTATTGACTGGGGACCAACTGAGTCGTCTAAACTGTTCAGTCTGCAGGGTCCAAGGTCGGGCTCGTAGTTAAGGCCAATAAAGGTCGATGTGTGCTCGAGACAAACCAGAGCTACAATAGATTCCGATGGCAAACTTTTAATCGTTTGGGTTTCTGGGCCCGAGGCCGTGATCGCCTTCCTTCTCGCTGTGAGGTGCTGACCTTGAAGATCCCACCACTGCCACAAATGTAATGTTTCTGTTGATGAGTAGACACGGGTGCCAGTGGCATAAGTGTGGGAAGCACTTGGGAGTAGTCTACTATGCTATGTTTCCAGCATTACGTAAAGAGTGAACAGTATGCAGTAGCTTATGCACGTACATGTATAAAGGCCATAGGCCCAATGCTAGTGCCCATGAAAGAGTATGTGAAAGAGTATGTTCTGCCGAGCTCGAGGATGAATTCGGGCTAATGGTCCAATGGGACCAAAGATGAAACTACCTCTCTCAGGGAGAAGACTGTAGAGTTGAGTTGCAAGATGTGACTTTATTGATCAGCAACTGATTCATGCAGTAAAATAAGCTTACTAATATACTAAATCAGATTCCTGTATACATTCCGGTGAAAAGCCCGATAGAGTGTCGGGAGAGATGATATAATATCGGCCCCGGAAATTGTGTAAGGAAACGGTGGCAAAAGGGTCGGCCATTACAAAAGATGCTTATAATTATAAAACAGGTATTGTAATGGTTTTTTTTTGGGGAAGGGGGTTGTGATGTCGTCCTAAGATGACCCCTTGTCCAAAATGAAGAACCTATGAGTGGTGCTAGGTTTTCTCATTACATGAAAGATCGATGGGTATTAGTAGTCCAATGACTACTCAAGACGACCCATCTGGTCTCGAGTCAATGATTGCTTACTTATACTGAGAAAGAGTGTGTTCCGACCTACCAGGAAGCTCGAGAAGCAAGGTCGAAGACCTTGACGATTGAAGCGACCAATGCTATGAAGTGAAGACTCTGTATAAGTAGTTTAGATGTGTCTTTATTGAGATCCAAGCATCAACTGAGACAATGAACATAAAAACAATGTGCTTTATTTAGTATAAGAACTTCTGGAAGAAGTTCCGGTAAAAAGGCCGACATCATGTCCTAAAAAGATGATGTAGTGTCGTCCGGAAATTGCACAACAAGATGGCAGCCGGAAGCTCTATGGCCGACCTAAAACATGTCGAGTACAACAAAAGATGCTTGAAATCATCCAATTCATGTGCAAAATGAATATCAAGTAATTCTGAGAGGTCGGCCCTCTTTACATGGGTATAAAAAGGACATAATTGCTCAGCAATGCACAATATAAGTATATAACATGTTTACAGTTTACTACACAGACAAGTTCATGCATACATGACAACTCTACCGGCTTCACCGGGATCCTCCCGTTTTCACAATCAATCTCCTGCAAACTCCCAAGCTCCTGCAAGCCCTCCCGGTTCGGGACTTTAGTCAATAATAATTTTTATTTGCTATTTGATGATTATTCACGGGCTGCTATAGGCACCCACCCATCATAGGCGTGTGGTCAATCAAGCGTGCAATACTAACTGTGCTCTGTAAACTATTAATACTATGCATGTCCAGGGTTCAATTCATTTTCTATTTGCTTGCCCAGGAAGTACTACAGTCATTTGTATAGTGCAGTAATAGTCATGTTATCTCTGTAGACTGTACCCATACATGTTCATGTTTCACACTTATCTTGTATTAACTAACTCAGACACATGAAATCCATAATTTCTTGAAAATAGGCTGGTGTTGAAACTTTTCCTATATCTGCCCCTGAATTGATTATTATGGACATATAAGCTGACTACCAAGCTAGCAGCTTTTACATCTAACGTTTATATGATATAATTTGCTTTGGAGCTATCTTGTTTTTAATGCTATGAAGGCTTAGTCTCTCCAACTATATAAATGAACAACTTTTGTTTGTTTGGCAATAGATAGTAAATGGATAGAATATACATGTAGTATCTCATGGTCATACACAGTATCAGATAGTAATTAATGTTCCTTCATGGTCTTTAATAAATTACCTCAAAACACAATAGTGACCAAATTGGTTACGGACAGTCAGTATAATATAATGTGAGTTACATTGTATGTGACAGCCTCTAAACTAATTGCAACAATATAAATTAATATTCTATTGTTTCATCTTATATTATCGTCACACTTCTATGAGACATCATGGTTGCCTTAGTCTGAGACCTAGTTTGTCTTCACCAGTTTTGTGCGGGCAAACAACTCCGTGTACTAGTATTTGTAGCAACCTAGTACTTGTACTTGAAGCAAAACATTTTTCACCAGCTTAGTTTGTAACTACATGTAACTGAGAGCTGTGCCCACAGCAGACAGCCCATAAAGTGTGGTGCTCATTGTTAAAAGACATTTTAGCAGAGTTAGTGAGGGTTGTCTCACGTGGGTAAAAATCTCCCTCTTTGATGTCAGCCCAACTTGTCATGTATGGACAAGTTAAAGGTGGACTGTACTGAAAATTTCAGAATGTTTGTCACCAAATTAACTATGTTAGTATTACTTGATACCTATACAAACATATCTAAACTGTTTTAGTAGTAGCGAATAGATGCTAAACTGCAAAAAAGTAACTCGAAATTTCTATAATACCCATAGTGATGTCAGCGTTAGGAGTTATCTCCACCTAGTTTTATGTCAATTCTCAAAACTTCTTCTTTGATTGTCGCAACTCTGACACACTATATAGCTGAAATATTGAGTTGTCACAGCTGCTTTAGAAGAAATACAGTGTTCATTCAGTAAAACAGATATTAGCAATTCTTGTACTACCTGGTACAGGCTCAACACACCAGTCTAGTGCATTGGCTTGTTATTCATGAGATAAACAAGTAGCCTATATTGACCAATCAAATTGCAAACTCAAAAGTCATTTGATAATTTTTCGCAACAAAGTGTACTTTTTATTGTCTAGGAATATTAACTAGGATTTGCTCTACATACCCATTTTCTCGTTTTGTGATATTCCTAGTACAACAAGGATAAAATCTCAATTAAAATTTTCTTTTTATAATAACACAATGGGTGGTCTAGCATTCACTCCTTGCAATGATGTATTTCACTAGTTGTAGCAGAGCTGGGTACCATGATGACATCATAGAGCCCAGCTGGTATTGTGCTAACTAGTTCAGCTGCTACTAGGCTTTCTAATGGTGTATTCAGCTTATAACCTCAAAATTTCAGTACAGTCCACCTTTAACACAGGCAGATGCAATGCAATGAATGTATATAATAAGTCTCATGTACATGTAGTTGGAAGGCTGAGTTAGGGGCACATTTTACCATTACACAATAATATCAATTGTCTTATAGTCTTAGTAATGCTTAGTAAACAATAGTAGACAAGTTTAGGCAGGCATAATTACAAGCATGTGATTCAATACAAAGGAGCACATGCTAATGCAGGCAAGTATTGAATTGTTATTGTGTGCGGCTTATGGGAGACTGGACATGTCAGACATGTCAAAACCCCACACTGTTTCACACTCAAACTTCACTCACTGGCTCTGTTTTAATAGCTACATTGTACATGTACTTGTAAAGCCTAGAGCCCACTATAGCGTTTTAGCCTACGCGCAGTGATGCGCGTATGCTGAAGCGTACTAATTTTAGTTACGCTAGGCAAAAGCACACCATCCCTAATCTACTGGATCAAACGCGCAAAGTGTGATGATGCGCTCTGTTCCCATTGGTCAATTCTAGATTGCCCTTGACATTTGCTTACCAGCCATCTTTTTTTATTTCCGTACATGTTTGCTGGTGAAGAACTACAACGAAAGATAATGGCCAGTCAGAAGAGAAAGATTAATGTAGATGAGGAGCTTTTGATTAATTTAGTAAAAGAAAATGATTGTCCTTACAACATTAACTCCAAAAGTTATAAAGATGAAACGGTTAAGCTAAATTGCTGGGCTGAAATAGCCGAAAGTTTAGATTTGGAAAAGAACTCCGAAACTTGTAAGTACTAGTCAGTGAGTTTTTATTAGGTTAGTAGTGACATAATTAACTCTGCAAGTATGTTGTACCAAACTGGGTTGATGTGTGTTAGTTAACAGGACGCTTCGAACTTGGACAATTCAACACCAAACAGTATGAAATGCCAAATCCCAACTACACCACCAGATTTCAACTAATTTTTATTTTTAATATTATTGTTATTCAATTAATTAACTACAATTAATTATCTATGAGTTGTGTTCTTCTAAATGTAATCTATGCAATTTGAAACTGTTCGGTTGAGAACTGTCTGGTTGTGAAACGTCATGTCTAGAACTGTCTCTTTACCAGTTGCAGGATGAATGTTGATAAAACACACATGATTGTGAATGAGTGAGCTGGCAGACCAGGCTCCTTGTAAATCAATGTAAATCATTTTCTTTTAATTTTTATTCATTCTTCTTCAGATGGACTCCTTAAACTAAAATAGAAGTACATACGGGACTGCTATGTCACAAAAAGGGCACAGCACAACAAGGAGACCGCGTCGGGGGTGTTTAATGTTAGTGTTTCTGGAATTATTGTTGATGTGTGAGAAACAAGTGTGCGTGAATTGGTGCGTTATCTAGAACTGACGGAAACTTGTCAGCCGTTTTTTATTACAGAATAATACTATTACGAATAAACAATAAGGTGATTACAATAGAATAATAAATGTTGGATGAATAGCATAAAGATTATAAGCATAAGCATAAGCTATTTTGTGTTTAGAATAAAAGCAGTATATGTTATGTTCAGAATAATATGTGGGGGAAGTATTACACGGTTGCGGTGTTTCCATTATTTTCATATACTAAACATCCCCTCTGCTCACAGTTAGTTGGTAACATAGTCTTTCAACCAGACAGGTGGCTTTCGTGTTCTAGTGGATTGCCGAGGGTTGGCACCAGCAGGTTCTTCTGTGGCTTTGGCATGCCCGTCCGGCATGCGGTCCGGCTGGGGAACTATTTCAGGGTCATTGCTATCTACCTCCATCGCAGTGTTTGGCTCGACTGCTGCCGTCACTCCGGTTGAGCTATTAACAGGCCTGATGTCTCTCCTGTTGCGACGTACGATGTCGTCATTGTTTTGAATAGCATACGATCGGTCTGACAGTTGTTTTTCAATGACACTCTGTCTCCACTTCCTACGATGTCCTTGCCAGTCCCTAACGAACACTGGTTGTCCCACCTGTAGCTTGTCTAAGTCTTTGGCCCTCTGGTTGTATTGCCTTTGCGTTTTCCTCTTTTTTCTCAATTTCTGCTCCCAGGATAGATCAGCTGAGTTTGGTTGTGTTGTAGCCTGTGGTACTATGGATCTGGTTGGTCTCCCTAGTAGTTGGTGGATTGGACTGATGGTTATGCCCTCTACAGGAGTATTTCTATACTCTAGTAGTGCCAGATCTGGGTCAGGGCACCTGCGCAAGATGCGCTTGGCAATCTTCACTGCTGACTCCACCTTTCCGTTCGATTGCGGGTAATGAGGTGAGCTTGTGGTGTGCGCGAATCCCCAGGTTTTACTGAATTCTGAGAATTGATGAGCTGTAAACTGTGGCCCATTGTCTGATTGCACTAGTTGTGGTACTCCCAGGCGACCAAAGCATCTTTTCAACTTGTTTATTACTTCCATGGTTGATTGATTGGTAAGGCGTTCATATTCAAAATAGTCGGTAGTGTAGTCGACAGTGACCAGATAATGTGTATTGTCATATTCGAAGAGGTCAGTTCCTACCTTTGTCCAGGGTGTCTTGGGGATAAAATGATAATTGATGGTTTCCTTTTGTTGTTTTGGAGTGTCGACCTGACAGTTGTGACAGTTTCTGATCTGTTCGGTTATGTCCTTGGTCATCCCTAACCAGAACATTGTGTGTCGGGCCCTTCTTAATGTTGAATTGATTCCATTGTGGCTGATGTGAAGTCTGTTTAGCATCTTCCTTTGCAAAGATCTAGGTATGATGACTCGCGTTCCTTTATACACCACACCTTGCTCAATGGTCAGTTCGTCCAGGAAATGGCGGTATTTCTCAGCTGATGTATGTGTGTGTTGGCTCCCTCTCGTTCGAATCAGTGTGGTGAGTTCTTGCAGCTCCTGATCCTTTTGAGTCCCTTGCTTGATTTCTTGCAATAACTTGTCCTCAAAAGAGTTGTCCGAGGGTTCTACTGCAATCATAAATAAGTGTTCCGCTGGTTCCTTGTAGTCTGGTTTGTTAAAGTAGGAGTCTCTTGACAACAGGTCAGCTGTGACTTGGTGACTGCCTTTTTTCCACATGACTTTAATGCTGGGGTACCGATGCAGCTGCAGTATCATGGCTTGGAGTCTTCTAGACACTTTATGTATGGATTTCTTGAATATGGGGATTAGTGGCTCATGATCTGTGTGTATGGTCACATCCCCATGTCCAAATATATATTGGTCAAAGCGCTCAGTTCCAAAAACAATGGCTAGGCATTCCAGTTCAAGGGGTACATAGTTCTGCTCACATGTGGCCAGGCTTCGGGAAACATAGGCAACTGGTTTGCCATCTTGTAATAAGGCAGCCCCTATGCCAGCAGTTGAGGCATCAGTTTGTATGGTAATGGGTTTGGTCATGTCAAAGTATTGAAGAGTTTCCGAGTCAGTAAGTAAAGTTTTGAGTCTAGTAAATGCGTTAGTTTGGTCAACGCCCCAGTTGTAGTGGTTGTCATGTTTAAGTAGTCTACGCAGTGGCTCAGATTCTGCAGCTAGATTGTTTACAAATTTGGACATGTAGGTTACATGTCCGAGAAAGCGTTTGACGCCCTGAGGGGTGCTGGGTGGTTCCATCTTCACAATGGCTTCTATCTTCTTGGGATCTGGTTTCACGCCAGTTGAGGTAAGTAAATGCCCGATGTATGGCAATTCATCTTGCAGGAACCGGCATTTGTCTCGATTCATTTTCAGGCCAATGTCCCGGGAACGCTGAAAGAGGGCTCGTAAATGGTTATCATGTTCCTTCCTGGTTGTACCGAATACAAGCACATCATCCGCTACTACTGTTACTCCTTCCAAGCCTACCAGTCCTTCTGTAAGCCTGCGTTGAAACTCCTCCGGTGCTGACGCGATGCCAAAAGGCATTCTCAGGTACTTGTATTTGCCTACTGGCGTCCAGAAAGTTGTCAAGTCTGTTGAGTCTAAAGTCAGGGGAATCTGGTAGAAGCCATCTTTCGCATCACACAGCGAAAAGAATCGTGCTTTGTTTAGTTGGGGTAATACATCCTCTAAAGTTGGTAGGGCGGTATGATTGCGTTTAATCACTCGATTTAGGTTCTGAGGGTCTATGCATACTCTTATTTTCCCATTAGGTTTTCTGACAGGTTGTAGGTGGCTGATCCACTCGGTTGGTTTGGTTACCTTGCATATTATTCCACGTTCTTCTAGCTGGTGAATCTCTTTGATGAGGCCTTCCTTCATTGATAACGGGACTTTTCTTGGCCTTACTTGAACTGGGCGGTGATTTTCTACCAGCTCAATTCTGTATTCCCCGTCTAGTCATCCGAGTCCAGTAAATATGTCGTCAAAGTCAGTCAGTAATGAGTCAATCGTGTTATCGCCTGACACAGCATTTACTTGCTCGCTTAGGTGGAGCAATTGCATTTCGTGACATGCTGTCCATGATAGTAGACTGTGTTGTTCCGTGTTTACCACTAGGAACTTTCTGGTGGTGAACTTTCCCTCTTTGTCTTGTACATAGAGGTGTGTCCAACCTAGGGGACTGCACTTACTTTGGTCGTATAGTGTTAGTTTAGTCGTAGTAGTCTCCAAGTCAGGTCTACCCAGTCGGTTATAGTCAGGTAAATTGAGTGTATTACAGGTTGCAGCTGTGTCTAGCTGAAACTCAATCTGGTGCTGGTGGTTACTATTACTGACTGTCACCTTTGCTACTAACTTCCGGTCTCGTACTGTAGTTGTAATAGTGTTGACGTTCTCGGTCTCACTGTCTGACGAGTAGTTCCATGACACTTTGTTGGCACTCTCGTGGTGAGGTTCTCGTCTACGTGCTCGACAGAGGGCTGCAAAATGGTTAAATTTGTTGCAGTTACTGCACTGCTTCCCGTAAGCTGGGCAGGACCTGGGTGGATGGTTACGGCCACAGTTATCACATTTGAACGTCTGGTCATTGTGTGCCTGGCTCTGGACTCTGCGTTGGCTAGGTAGAGTTGATCTCTGTCCCTCACCTTTGGAAGCTTTGGAGGTGTTATTGCTGTAAGGTTGTCGAAGCCGTATTAAGTTTGCCTCTTCCTCACCTTTATTTCCGGTCACAGCCTTGTAGTCTCTGGCAGTTGACTCCTCTCGTCTGCATAGCTCCACAGCCTTGTCCAGGTCAGTATCACCCGAGTCAAACAACTTCTTTCGAATCCTGTTGCTCTCAATGCCCAGGATGAGAGCCTGTAGTACCATACGACCATACATAGCTTCGAGCTCACAGAGACCGGCTATGGTGTGTAACTCAGTCAGGAACTCATCTATGGTGTGATTACCTTGTTTGCATGTTAACAGGGCATGTGTCTTGGCTACCAGGTTAACTCTGGGTTTGCAATAATTATCAAATTTCTGTATCACTTTAGTATAGTCTTTTTTGTCAGTAGGCTGATCCCAACTGAATGCCTCATAAATCAGATTACCTCTAGCCCCTATTGTTCTGAGCAGAAGTGCACACTTTACCTTGCCTCCTGCATCATCCTTAGCAATAGCTTCCAGAAAGAGTTCAAAATCACGCTTGAAGGTTTTCCACTCTTCTGGTAGATTGGGACCATCTGCTAAAGGTTTGGGGGCCAAAAGTTGTTCCATGGTTCTAGAGTACAAATATTTGCCAATGTTTACACACTTAAATCACTCGGGGCACCATGTTTAATGTTAGTGTTTCTGGAATTATTGTTGATGTGTGAGAAACAAGTGTGCGTGAATTGGTGCGTTATCTAGAACTGACGGAAACTTGTCAGCCGTTTTTTATTACAGAATAATACTATTACGAATAAACAATAAGGTGATTACAATAGAATAATAAATGTTGGATGAATAGCATAAAGATTATAAGCATAAGCATAAGCTATTTTGTGTTTAGAATAAAAGCAGTATATGTTATGTTCAGAATAATATGTGGGGGAAGTATTACACTGTTGCGGTGTTTCCATTATTTTCATATACTAAACAGGGGGCTGCTGCTAAGAAGCCTCCTTCATGGCGACACTGGGAGGGAATGCAGTGGCTCAACCCTTACTTGACCAGAAATGTGTAAGTAAACAGACCCAACCAGTATATTGTGCCCACACGTGTAATAGGGAGAAGACCTTTCTGCATTTATCTAACACTGTCGGCTACACACAGTACTTGTTGTAAATTGCTGTAATTGTTGTAAGTGGTAACAATCTGGCAGCTGTTCATTTGAAAATTAATTTAAAGTCTGTTTCTTTTTCATAGAACTACAAGTAATCTAACATCGGTGCAGCAGTCTGTGTCATCACTAGACGCAGAACAGATGTTGGAAACGGATACAAGTAGCAACGCCGACAGCAATTGGTCAGATGTAACTCCAACAGCCAACCCGTCCACACCAACTCCCACTCCAGCACTCACACCAAATCCCACTCCAGCCCGCACACCAAAAATAAAACGGGTGAGTGGAGCAACAGCAGAGCTGTCCAGTCTGGAGGCTTTGCTATTTAAAGAGCTATCAGAGCCAAGAGCAGAGCAGACAGAGGATGAGTTTGTTCGCTTTGGTCGGGAAGTTGCAGATGACTTAAGGAAAATGCACTCAGAACACCAGCAAGCACTGGCTATGCGGGAGATTAGGGATGTGATATTTAAACACCGATTCCCAACTGCCAACCCAACTGCCAACCCGCCTACCACCACCCACTACACACCGTATGAAGATGCACCTACTTACACACAGCTATGATGATGTACATGTATATTGATTGTATAATAATTTCATTCATATAAATAAAATAATTGCTACTACACCATATTTTACTAAACTATATTATGATATATATACCATACATGTACATATTCATGTACATGTACTGTGTATCCTAAAATATGACCAAAATACAAAAGTAGCAGTATTTTATAGAATGCTGTGAGATGAAAACAAGTCTGCATGCATCATGCAGTTTCGTTTGAAACCAGTTAATTAAGATTAGTCTCGGGTGTGTTACTTTATCCAGTTCTGTTAACCCAGGCTTCTTGCCACTCAACAGCTCCCGGTCCATTAAGATAACCCACAAGTGTATCTCTGACTTCCAGAGCTGTTCTGGTGGATCGTCTCGGAACAGCTCTCAGGTTACTACCATGGTCGCATTCTCCATCTCTCCAAGCACCATCGACCACTTCTCTATTTGGGCACATGACATCAGCATAGCCTGGTGGTGTGTATGTAGCTGGTGATTTTTTCCTCATCATATTATGTAGAACACAGCACGCAAGTATCACCTTGTTAGCATGTTGTGGCGTCATATGTAGTGTCCTGTGACAAGAAAGTAAGACTAACACAGGGTAGATAAGGAATCAAATTTAAAGAATTGTGAATAATTTGGAGTTGCCCTCCCATTGTTATCTGTTGGCCGTGAAAAACGAGATTTTGCTTGGAATTGAACCCGAGTCTACCTGCGCTCACGCCTTGCTGCTATCTAACTGAGCTACTGCAGACCATTGCCTGTAGAGATAATAATTATGATGCTATTATCATACAAGCAGAACCATTATAATACGCATGAGTTAGCATGACACATAGTAGGCATAGTATTTTGTCCACAGGTTATAAACTCTCAGTTTGAGGTGTGCTAGGTATTTGTATGTACATGTATTTCATTATGCTAATTGTATATATTATATTTGGCCATACTGTATTAGGGGGTTTGATAGTGGACAGATACATGTAAATGTATCTGTACAAGTGCATAGTTGTTGGTTGTGGGTATAGTTTCAGTTCTTAGGGTCTAATAATGCACAAAACCACTACATAATGCACAATGCACAATATGCACAATATGGTTAAAACATTTACCTTGCCTCTCAGCCTATTATGCAAACAAATAACACGTCATGCAAAAGTATTTATGAATATTTATGACAAACTATTTTGTATAGATTCTATGAGCAAGATTGTCCGAACCACCATAATTTGTACTTGAGTGCTGTGTGTAATCTAAGGATCATTTGAATGAGCTGTCGCCTAGTGTGACAGATCCACCTACATGTACAGTGCAATATACATTATTCACCTAGAAGTACATGGCATCAATTTAGGGGTATTTTGCAGTAGTGAAATATTCAGTGCTGAAAATCTACTATTGTAGCAATGGAACATAGAGTGCACATTAATTGTATGTCATCAACAAGCTTCACCCAAGTTTCCCAAGATTTTTCTGAAATGTCGTTTAACTATAATATATATACATGTACTACAATCTGTTGACTAAATATTACAATTTTCTTTCAAAACAATGTGCCTCACTGTTATGTGTAAATCTAGCAGTAGCTTGAATTCCATGTTTTGTAGTGGTTGCAATTTGGGGTAAACAGATGCAAACAATGAAATTTCTTTACCTGCTGGAATTGTAACATAGAATGAACTAAGGCTAACTTGTTATTATTCTATTGCTAAGCAGTCTACTAGTTAGGATGGCAGACCATAGCAGCTGCTACAATGACCATCCTATTATACTTCTATACAGTCTAATACACATAGGGGGTCAAAGGGCACATAGAGGAATGCAGAATTTGATGAGTGTGGTTAGCAGTAATAATTATTCCAGTTTCTAAAAAACTGACTCTCTGCCTGCTGGCTGTATAATACAAACCCACTAGAGTCCTTACACTTATACTACACTACACTGCACTACAACACTAAACTACACTACACTACACTACACTACCCTACACTACACTACACTACACTACACTACACTACACTACACTACACTAATAACACTACCCTACACTGCACCGCGCCGCACTGCACTGCACTGCAATGCACTGCGCTACACATCACTATAACACATCTGTGAACGTACTTGGACATGTAATGAGCAGTTATGCCAGCATTATGTACAATACCAATATTATAGATGTACCATATAATATGCCTGCATGGAGTTTGATGTTAATTATTTACAAGTTTTCATGTAGTTTATAACTTGGTGTTTAATAATATTCAGAATCATCTTGAATATGTAATAAAGTAATATATAGAAAGGTTAGACATAATTTTATTTCTCATATTTTAATACTGATCCTCGCATTGTCATCAGAGGAAAAAGCATTGAATATAATTCAGCTGCAATTTCAACCAGATTCTGCTATGGTGCATATAGTGAAATTGAATATATACAAGTATGTACAAATGAATTTTGCATGCATATACTGTGCCTGTACATTCCACACTAGTAATCATTAATCCAATAACATTTTGTAGTACATGCAAGATGTGTTGACATCAAGTCTCTGTCTCTCTCTCTCTCTCTCTTGACCAGGTACAAACAGTATCCACTACGTATTTTACTGTAGAATTGGATCAGTTGCATGTATATGCAATGTACATCTAGGTATGGCTGTTACAGTCAGTAATGCGGCCAATTATGATCTCCGTCTAGGACTGTGTAGCTGATGGTGTTCAATTTAATTTTTTCACTCAGTATTAGAATGAGTCTGTAAAAAAAGAAACATGGCAATACTGTAGCACAAGGTAAACACGTTGCACTAGAAAAGAAGCATGCATTTACGATGAATATAAAAAATAAAGTGATAAGTGATAAGTTGGGAGGCTCACTAACACATACATGCAACATTTGGTCTTGTAGATAAATTTTCCACTAGACTCGGCATAGTAGCCTACATTTAAACACTAAAAAGACGAATTCTATTGAGGTATAAGCAAGCTTTTGAAGTAATTGAAGCAAGAATGAGTTTACAAGTTGCTTAGCCTAAACTGAGTATCTATTATACAATATGAACAAATCTCTCATGACAATAAGTCAATAACACACTGTAGATCTGCTGTTGAACAAACGATGTGATTCCATGTGAGTTTTTGGTGTAATTAAGATGAAAAGCACATATCATACATATTATAGTTTAACTTTTGGTGGTAAAAATATAACAAAATGCAATTACACAAAATTCTCTGCTTGGCATTTAATTAGTAGTTACAACCAACTCAAGTATAAGTGCTTGTATGTCCTGCTACATTGACATGGCTAAGTGTTGAACAAGATGTGTGAAGTAAGGATAATAATACTATGTGTACCAATACATTTCCTCCAGAAGTAATACGTTGTCTATTATACTGTATTTATACATGTGTATCACATTATAATATGTATACGTTTATATTACAATGTAATATAAATGTATATTACAATGTAATATAAATGTATATTACAATGTAATATAAATGTATATTACAATGTAATATAAATGTATATTACAATGTAATATAAATGTATATTACAATGTAATATAGCCTACATGTAGTACGGTACGTATATAACGCGATGGAACGAATAAATGTATGTAAGTACCATGATGCATAATATACAATATCGTACATAAAACCGTAGAAAACAACCATGCAGTTATGTGCCGCCTATGCTACATGACTGATACATGACTTGTACATTTGTTGTGTACACGCTGGAATATGCAGTAATCGTGACAAAAGCTGAATTAAATGACTAATGCCATAATGAAATACTGTAGAGTCCATCATTGTAATTTGTAAGCAGTCTAAGCAAAACTGTTGTAACCACTATATAAAATAAGTAATTCATCTTACCTTATTGACATCAGACCCACTATCACAATTACTTCCTTCATGCAGTGTTAGCACTGCTGGATCTAGCTGTCTTTGTGTGCTGTAGGATGCAGTCAGTGATATGTAGAGCTTAGGTCAGAGGTTGATATTTGTGTAGCAGCTGAGTTGTTTATTAATGTAACCACAAAGAGATAAGGATGTAAACTGTGCCAAGTGTATGAATAAACCATGCGCCTGGTTTTGGCAGAAAATTTGTTATTGTGCTATTATTTTGCACCTCAGTAATATTATAAATAGTTGTTGCTGACATTTGGGGTAATACAGTGGATTTTGCCTCTATCGGAGGCTGAAAGCTGAAATGTGGCGCAGTATTCTGACAATGTAACTCTGCAAATGAGAAGTGATTTTATGGATAAGGTATAAGCATTGCGTAGACACCCTTGATAAGATAAATATCCACTGTTCATGCTCCATAATATTACATGTACCCCAGCAGTAGCATGGCACTAATCTTCTAACTATAACTAACCTATCTGGATTAGCTTACCATGATTAATACATATAAACGATATATTAGGCATCATTTTGTAGAGCACAAAATTCTGCACTTGTTGATAATTATACATTGGTAACATAGCATGAAAACTGATGCTGCAAGCCACTGTAAAAGCCACAAGCAGAATGAAGGGCATTCATAATGAATTCACACATAGCTGTAAATGCAATGCAGAATGTACAATGTACATTTGTATCCCACTGACTGTTTGTCTACAATGTATACACTGTACACCAGCACTGGACATACATGTACATGTAGGCCTACTTCATAATAATATGCAGTAATACATTGGGTGCTAGGTTGGAGTACCAGCTTTATGTTATTGTTGCCTTGTGTCATCTCCCATAGCCTATTATTTGTGGCATTTGGCCAACATAATAACCTACTGTGATTGGCTAGTTGCTCTAGCTAACTTTATTGGCGCGAAGCCTCAATGGATGAATGAACTCAATGCAGTGCCCAGCCGCATAGCCTACTATGTTATATAAGGAACATTTTATTGCAGATCCAGTGCACTTCCAGTCAAATTGGGAGAAAACTATAAGTTTTATTGCAAAAACTTTTTTTGTGTCTTACACAGTAATACAATGGCTAGAGATTAAAGTGAGTTGTGTAAAGATGGGACAATTTTGACCAGTGCTATGCTGGCTGGAATGAACCCTCTATAATGTTACATTCTTCCCAAAAAATAGACAAAATGCCCGATAATTCAATAATGATGGTTTAAGGAAAAAATCTGAGAGAATCCTCCAGAAGATTTTTTTAAGAGCTATAAAATGGTGTTTATAGCAACTCTCTAGCACTTTTCAAATTTTCTAAAACGTCGGGACAAATTTTGCACTTTTTTCGTCATTTTTGGCCTTAAAACTTTTTTGACGCTTTAAGGAAAAAATCTAAAAAAATCCTCCGGAGCGTCTTGTAAAGAGCTATCTAATGGTGTTTACATCAAGTTTCTAGCGCCAGCCAAACTGGTTTAATGAACGGGACAAGTTTTATATAAGCCACAATGAAAGGGCAATTTCCTAAAAGTGATACCTTATCCACCCTGTGAACGCAAATCTAAACGCAAGATAGACCACATGCACTGTACTATCACGGCCAAATATCTACATGGTTATAGTAGCACAGCACCGAGTAGGGGTTAGATGCCTGTATGTTGAAATGAGAATTCACTAAAAGATGTGTGCATTGTGGTACGCAATAGGACTCACCTCTTGAGAACTCTCCATCGGGAAACCGTGATCCCAAACGCATTTTCTATGGTTCGCCTTGCCCGACTCAGTCTATAATTGTAGATACGGTGTTTTGTTTCTTTTACATTAGAACCTGGTATCGGTCTCATCAGCCATGTCTTCAGAGGAAACGCTTCATCCGCCACGAAAAAGTATGGTGATACAACATCAGAATCTGAAGCAAGAAAGTTCAGTAACAATAGATTATTACATAATCTGAGTCCTCAAATTATGTAATAATCTATTGTTACTGAACTTTCTTGCTTCAGATTCTGCCGCGCATAGATTCAATGGGATTCCATAACCCAGAGTAACACTGTCACTAAAGTATTTGCGGGGTAAGAGTAGAAGAACAGCAAAACAAGTCACAACAACTTGCATTGCACTGATGCAACAATCCTAGTAATGTTCAACATTTCGAAACTACTGCACATGTTGTAAAAACAGAGTGATAAATATACGTCCTATTTATATTTTGAAATAATTTAATTTTTATATATAATTTTTCTACAGGTCCAGTAAAAGACTCTACCTTTTAGTGGTTCTTCAGGAGGTAGCTGTAGCTGATTGTTCGCTGTACTTTGATTTAGTGAACAATGTTCCCATGTGCCGCCATCTGACCATCTGCCCGAGGTACCAACATCTACATACAGGAAGTTGTAATTTGCGTCGCACATCGCAAGGAGTACTATGCTAAAGAACTTCTTGTAATTGAAGTACTCTGAGCCTGTATTGTTGGGGCACTGTATAGCACAGTGTTTTCCATCAATTGCTCCCAGGCAGTGTGGCAGATCCCATAGCGAATGGAAGTCAGTAGCTACTTTCTTCCACTGCTCATTAGTGGAGGGGGTTATCATATATCTGGTCTTGCAGCAGTCCAAAATTGAGTCACAAGTTTCAAAAATAATTCTTCTGGCTGTCGATCTGCCAATTCTGAAGAATAGAGCGATGGTGGGGAATGAATCACCAGTAGCCAAGTAATAAATAGTGATGCCTAACCTTTGATCAGGTGAGATGGCTTTCCTGAAAAAAGTGTCCTGTCTGGTAATACTGTCTCTCAGAATGTCTAGGAGCTCATTAAAAGTATCTATGTCCATTCTGAAAGCGTCCCGATGCTTATCAGGGTAGTGTTCATGTAGTGCTGCCATACATGTGTGCCAAGCACCCTGAGTGGGCCGAGTGAGATGGAGTGGATGTACCCAGTATTTCCTTTTTGTTCCTGTCTGTCTCTTCTTTCTCAGATACAAATATGTCAAACCAAGTAAACGTATTCTTCTTCTTGTAACCCTATCAGACATATTTAGGTGGTGGTGTGACAGCAGTACTGATGATAATAAACAAGAAAATGATAATAAACGAAATATTCAGCTGAGGCTTGTTGATTTGTGCAACTTTCCGTTTCCTTTATAGAGGGCGCTTGAGCGCCGGCTTCCCATTGGCTGAAAGAATTGTTCGTGGAGTTATCTTCTCGGGAAGATAACTCCACAGTATGGATATATACGCTTGTGTGGGTGCTGAAAACAGTTAGCGTAAGCGTTTACTCGCGTACATTACGCGCTTACAAACGCTATAGTGGGCTCTAGGCTTAATGGGCTAATTCAGTATTCAACTTGGTCATTGGCTTCTTTGCACAAGAACGTGACCTCATAATAATTTTTTTAGTCTCTCCCAATTTGCTGTCCTAGTTATAAGTTCTCCACAAATTTTTTGATCTCTCAAACCAGTAACGGCTAACACTAGAGCTAAATCACTACGCGCAACTGGCAGTGGTTCCGTAGTAGCTTGATACCTTTAACAAAAAATTCTAAACCCTGAACCTCTACACTACTTCTACTAGTTTCAAATAATTCCTAGAATCTTCACTAGTACTGTATATTATGTTTCATCCAGGGCTCTCAAGTTAGTTAGTCAAAAAATTCAAGTAAATGTACAACGTACTGAAGTGTGAGCAGGACTACTAATTCTGCTCACACTACAGTACATGTGCAAATATTTGGATTTTACTCTATTAACAGTTGATCAGGTATACAAACCCAAACTGTTGGTTGCCTACATGTACTTATTCATTGCTCCAATGAGTTAGCATTAGTAATTTCTCACAGCCTAATAATCCCAGTACACACGTAATTCAGTCTTTGCCATTGGCAGGCGCAACTTTGTACTTTTCAGAATTTCTCTCTATATAAACTCCCATCTACATGTTCAAAATATACAACCTATATAACATATAGCTACAGGTGTGATTCACCCGTGGAACTGAAGAAAGACTATTTAAAACCTACCCGTAGAACTGAAGAACTGAAGAAATGCATTATAACATATTATAGCTACAGGTGTGTTTCACCCGTAGAACTGAAGAAAGTCTATTTAAAAACTACCCGTAGAACTGAAGAACTGAAGAAATGCATTATAACAAATAGCTACAGGTGTGATACACCCGTAGAACTGAAGAAAGTCTATTTAAAAACTATCCGTAGAACTGAAGAACTGAAGAAATGCATTATAACATAATATATAGCTACAGGTGTGATTCACCCGTAGAACTGAAGAAAGTCTATTTAAAAACTATCCGTAGAACTGAAGAACTGAAGAAACGCCTTATAACATATGGCTACAGGTGTGATTCACCCGTAGAACTGAAGAAAGTCTATTTAAAAACTATCCGTAGAACTGAAGAACTGAAGAAATGCATTATAACATATTATAGCTACAGGTGTGATTCGCCCGTAGAACTGAAGAAAGTCTATTTAAAAACTACCCGTAGAACTGAAGAAATGCATTATAACATATAGCTACAGGTATGATTCACCCGTAGAACTAAAGAAAGTCTATTTAAAAACTACCTGAAGAACTGAAGAACTGAAGAAATGCATTATAACATATAGCTACAGGTGTGATGCACCTGTAGAAGTGAAGAAAGGATCTGTTTGAAAACTACCCGTAGAACTGAAGAACTGAAGAAATGCATTATAACATATAGCTACAGGTGGAATACACCTGTAGAAAAAAGGATATGTTTGAAATCTACCCGTAGAACTGAAGAACTGCCTTATAACATATAGCTACAGGTGGAATACACCTGTAGAATACACCTGTAGAAGTGATCAGAAAGGATCTGTTTGAAAACTACCCGTAGAACTGAAGAACTGAAGAAACGCTTTATAACATATAGCTACAGGTGGAATACACCTGTAGAAGTGAAGAAAGTCTGTTTGAAAACTACCTGTAGAACTGAAGATGAACTGAAGAAAAGCCTTGTGACGTATAGCTGTACTTGTATATGCTTGTTTGTTTGTGGTCAGAATGGATTAGATAACACAATAAATTGAAAGTATATAATTATGTAGGTTTACTGTTTGTTTGTTTGTTTGTTTGTTTGTTTGTTTGTTTGTTTGTTTGTTTGTTTGTTTGTTTGTTTGTTTGTTTGTTTATGCAATATGTATGTTCCATACTGCTGATGTCTTTTCTTTTCACATTATTTCACCAACACTTGAAAGAAGTCATTATTCCTTGATGGGCTTATTTATTCTATGATATATCTAAAATAAAATAAACTGTAATTGGAGAGTACTTGCACTAGTCTTGTTAATCTAACAGGGCATTCATAATTCATGTAAACTGAATATGTTTGAACACCAATAACCAATACCAATAGTATAATTATTTTGAGTTGGTACTGTAATGGTCAGGTTACTTTAGATGTACCTGGAATATTAATACGTTCTCTTTTGATTTTTACCAAGTATATATACTTGTTTATTTTCGACCCATTATATTGTGATGGTACGCCAAATCGTATCTTACATCTGACACTCATTATTGTGTGCACATACATGTATATATCTGCTTGTACTTTACTCCTATATTGTTGTATATGATTATATGATTATACCCTAAAAGCAGATACATTTTGCGAGTTTTAACTTTTGCGAATTTCGCGTGTGACAAACTCGCAAACAATTTGCAAACAATTTCCATCGCAAACAATTTCCATCGCTATTAATATCTGCTTTCAAGCTGATTTAAATAATTTCTGGTTTAAACAGACCATACATGCAGTTATATAGCTATATGATACATAGTTGAATATTTTATAAAGCAGCAAGTATTTGCTATAACATAATTGGTAAGTAGCCTAGAGTAGGAGCTTAATCAGAGGATTTTTTAACAAGCTATGGTAATTACTTTACCTCACAGGTGGGCTTACTGCACTATATAGAAGTCAGCTGTAGTTTTGTACTGTATGTAAGTGGGGTTTAAATCTGAGTAAACATAGAGCTTAGCTAAGCTTGGTTTTAATGCTGAAATATGCTTAAACATCAATTTTGGGGCTTAAACAAATTTCGCGATAGGCCAAACTCGCTAAATATTTCTATCGCAAATTGCTCCAGGATTAGCAAACTCGCGAAACTTTCTTCCGCGAAATATTTCTGCTTTTAGGGTATCTAAGTCTTTTAATGCCTTTTATACCCATGTACAGAGGCCCGACCTCTCAGAATCCATTGATATTCATTTTGTACATGAATTGGACCATTATAAGCAACTTTTGTAGAACCCGACCTATTTTGGGTCGGCCGTCGGGCTTCCGGCGGCCATCTTGTTGCGCAACTTCCGGACGACCACACGTCGTCTTTTCCCGACGTCACGTCGACCGGAAGTCCTTATACTATATAAAGGGCGCTGTTTTACTGTTCATTGTCTCAGTCTTCACTTGGCTTTCAATAAAGACACATCTATACTTGATACAGAGACTTTCACTTCCTTTTGTCAGGTCATTCGCTTAGCGAACTGCCTACTAGGTCGGATCACTCTCTTTCATTGTATAGTCTGAAGGTCAGACTTGGGACCAGATGGGTCGTCTTTGGTAGTTCTTGGGCTACTGAGACCGCTCGATCTTTCATGTAATGCGAAGTCCTATTACCACTCATAGGCACTTCATTTCTGGGTCGATAGTCGTCCAAGGACGACCGCACCAAATCACAGAAACCATTACATTGGTGGCAGCGGTGGGATTCTAAGGTCGTACTCTTACGATACGAAGTGAAGGAAGGTGACCTCGGCCTCGGGTAACCCGACCGACCTCATTCTTCAATACTTCAACGGCGATTAAGGACTCGGACCCGGGAACCTTGGATACAAGAAGGTGACAAACGCTAAAGTGCACCCATAATTCTCGTGGTTCCGCTGGATGTAGCCCGACCTACGCCGGATCTTCAATCAAAGACCGACCTCGGATCCAGAATAGATTGACGATACTCAGTACGTCGACTAGGCCGACACGGCCTAACAAACCAAAGCAGTTTTACTCACTACCCGACACCCTACCGACATGGACCGAATAAGGAACCTGCTTCAGCAGGTGATGTACCAAGCCGAGCAGGATCTCAAAACACTCAGCTACAACGGACAAGAGGACATAGAACTCTTCATAGAAGACTTCACCGCTATGGCAGAGCGTTGCAACTGGAATGACAGAGCACGCCTCATACGGCTTAGAGCCGCCCTACACGGGCACGCACAAGAATGCGGTCGACCCCGATCAGTCGAAGAGATATTTTCCCGACTGAGGGAACAGTATGGACTATCTGCCAGAGAAGCCCAATGGAAGCTGTCCACCCTGGAACAGCCAGCCCACACGTCACTCAGAGACTATGCAGCTCTCATCCGTAGACTGATGGCGACAGCCTTTGAAGGAGCACCCCCTGCATCTTTGGACGAATGGACTGTTGAGAAGTTCTGCCTCACAGTCCACAACCACGGCCTACGATGGTACTACACATGGTTACAGCCCGATGATATGGAGGAAGCACTGGAAACCGGAGCGGCCTTCCTACGTAACAAAGATGGCAGGACCAGTCCTCCAAAACAACAAAAGGAGCTTCCCGCTGACCTCCTACGGAAAGCCCTACACACCCTCCTACAGAAATGTCAAGAAGCGGATGACGGACCGACGGTCACACCGGAACCCGTCCCAGTAGATGACCCCATTCCTACTGTGGCCGACACAGACAACAACCTAGGAGAAGGTGGACTAAACCACAATGGTTGTCCACAGAGGCCGACGGACACATCAGAACCCGTCCCAGTAGATGAACCCATTCCTACTGAGGCCAAACCTAAGAAGAGTGGACCAAACCACAATGGTCGTCCACAGAGGCCGACGGACACATCAGAACCCGTCCCAGTAGATGAACCCATTCCTACTGAGGCCAAACCTAAGAAGAGTGGACCAAACCACAAGGGTCGTCCACAAAGGCTGACGGACACATCAGAACCCGTCCCAGTAGACGAACCCATTCCTACTGAGGCCAAAACCAAGAAAAGTGGACCAAACCACAATGGTCGTCCACAAAGGCCAACGGACACATCAGAACCCATCCTAGTGGAAGAACCTATACCCACTAAGCCTAAAGACAAGAGTAGCCACTCCAAACAGAACACTCCACGTGTAACTAGCCCATCACACTCCAGGGCGACGGTGTCACCCACACTCGTCACAGTGGATGAACCTATACCCACTAGGCCAAAACCAGGCAAGAAACGACTCAACTCAAAGCCGGACTCAACCGAAGTGACCACAGATCACCCCCCAAGGCTGAAAGGACGACTCACAAGTCCCGCCCAGTCGGACCAGACCTCACAAGGCAAACCCGACCTGTCCTCAACTCAGAAGGACCAACAGGATCTGGCCACGTCTAGCCCTGACACTAATCAGCAACTGATTCCCTCCAAAACCCAGTATACCCCGACGGACGACTTATCGTGTGTAGAACTGCAAGACACTACAGTCCAAGTCCGCGGCCTGAGGATCGACACGGAACAAACCATGCTGGACCAAACAGAAGAGCTACCTCTGAACCTCTCGAAGAATGTTCAAGTTTCAACAGCCCGACGTGATCCAGAGGACGCGAAGTATCGCGTAGCCGACCTCCAAGACATAATCCCAACGACGGAGATACAGTCTATACTGCCAGCAGTTCAAGTACAAAGAGCGAAATGTTCTTGTACGGAATTCAGTATTGCCGAACAGTTTCAGCCGAAAATACAGATTGCCGAACTTTCAAAATCCCATGAAGCGGATAAGAAGCAATCGAAGGCAACTATTGCCGTGTTCCCGCGCTTATTTGACGAGTCGAACAAAGAAAATGTGCCTGAGGCATTGCCTACAATTGAGCCAATTGCTCATCCCTTGGCTAGTATAAATACGACAGCTCACAGACGAGTAGTCCTTTCTCGTCCAGCACTTCACCGAAGCACATGTATCCCTACATGTGACAACCTCTGCACTCTTGCTAGTGCCACTGGTGAAACTAATAACAGCAGTCGTATCCTTTCTCCTTCTCGTATGGACGAGACGGCTACTCCTTCCAACACGGATCACTCCACTCAGCCTGTCTTCACAGCTGAAGGTAAGCAAATCTCAGTGTTACCAGTAGGGAATAAACCAGAATTAGGGGTACAACACACACCTGTGGAACTGTCAGGCATGAATTCTCTCTCCCTCCCCACTCGGCATAGACCAGTCGGGACAGAGGAGGATTTCCCTGAACATTTCCACAGGAAAGAGCATGAGTTAGAAGGCGGAGGATACACATCAAATGAATTGTGTGTTGTAGACGCATCTCCCCTACAGAAGACGCTCACGCCAGACAGCACGCCTCCACCTACTCCACCTCCTGTTACCTCTACCCTGAAGTTAGCTACAATTAAGCTGCACAAACTCACTGACAAGCTGCCCATAGAGTCGTCCCAGCATTCCGGAGCCACTAAGCCGTGGATTAGCACCTTCACTCAACAAGCCCGAGACGACTTGGCTAGAAGGAGTCAACCTAACCTCAAATGTGCAAAGTGTGGCTTCTCCGGCACCCTCAAGAGACTAAATATACACATTTGGCAACACTTTGCCCGCTTCTACTGTCGCTGCGGACGCAGCTCAGTTAGCCGTGATGCGCTAGGCCATCACTTCAGTCGGAGATCCAGTATCTGTGGGAAACGTCTCTTCCTCACAGACGGGCCCAGCTATGAGGCCCTCATGGAGTGGTGGGGCGTAAAGGATCCCCCACCATTTCTACCATGTCGTCCTACCATGGACGGACAGTCGGGAACAAATAAGCCAGTCTACCTGCCTAGTACCTCATCCGCAAGGAAGCGACCTCCCAAAAGACGGCACAGTCCTTCTCCATCTCCAGAACGGACACCCGACTCCGCACCCTCTGATGCTACTTCCTCCTCTTCCTCGTCGCCTTCTCCCTTCTCCCTGGCGACCCCCTGCTAGTACCTCCGCTGTAAGTGTCGGTCCCTCTGGCCGACGCGGACGTCTACCCTCTTGGAAGACAAGGCCTGCTCCAAGGAAGAGTACGCCTGCCACTCAGCCGGGCACTTTATATGAAGGTTCTCCACCCAAGGTCTCATGTGCAGCTTCTCGTGCGGCTTCTCCTGTTTTGCTACTCGAACCACTGCAACCGAGGCCAACACTAGAGGTCTCACTACACTGCTCTCCACATGTGCCTGCCAGGAACCTGCTCCGAGCCTCTCCAGACTCTCCTGCCGTCTATTCCCTACCTCCTGTACTGACTCAGCCGAATACCACATGTCCTGCATCTCCTGTACTGACCCAGCCGAATGCCACATGTCCTGCATCTCCAGATCCGTCACTCATGCTCTCACAGCAGCTGGCTGACCTCAAGCCACGGATCCACTACCTTGCCAGCCGTCAACAGGTGGAGGACACTATACGCCAGCACCTAGAACCCCTCTATGCTCGAGAAATAGCTCTTCGCGAACTAGCCAACCAGCATCTAGACCACCCCCAGCAGCTCCAGCTTGTACAAGCAGATTTGGACGTAGTTTCCAGAGAATCTACACTGTACCGTACCCTTCTTAACTTGACACTAGAGACACCCATGACCTAGTGTGAGGGGGCTATGTGATGGTACGCCAAATCGTATCTTACATCTGACACTCATTATTGTGTGCACATACATGTATATATCTGCTTGTACTTTACTCCTATATTGTTGTATATGATTATATGATTATATCTAAGTCTTTTAATGCCTTTTATACCCATGTACAGAGGCCCGACCTCTCAGAATCCATTGATATTCATTTTGTACATGAATTGGACCATTATAAGCAACTTTTGTAGAACCCGACCTATTTTGGGTCGGCCGTCGGGCTTCCGGCGGCCATCTTGTTGCGCAACTTCCGGGCGACCACACGTCATCTTTTCCCGACGTCACGTCGGCCGGAAGTCCTTATACTATATAAAGGGCACTGTTTTACTGTTCATTGTCCCAGTCTTCACTTGGCTTTCAATAAAGACACATCTATACTTGATACAGAGACTTTCACTTCCTTTTGCCAGGTCATTCGCTTAGCGAACTGCCTACTAGGTCGGATCACTCTCTTTCATTGTATAGTCTGAAGGTCGGACTTGAGATCAGATGGGTCGTCTTTGGTAGTATTTGGGCTACTGAGACCGCTCGATCTTTCATGTAATGCGAAGTCCTATTACCACTCATAGGCACTTCATTTCTGGGTCGATAGTCGTCCAAGGACGACCGCACCAAATCACAGAAACCATTACAATACATTAGACATCCATTTGATTCAAATAATAAATTGACTAGGTTAGCAACCTCTCAACCCCTATTGATTCCATTAGACAGACTTTGTTTGTGTATGGCTTTGGTGCTAGTTAGCCTACTAGCAAAGGGAGTACTCTCTTTGCTACTAGTAACAAGTCCTAACACAATAGCAAAATCCGAACAGTGAGTGGAAAATATGGAAATCCGTCCGAATGCCCAGAAGGGAAGGGCAAATCCGAACAATTTGGATTTAATCCGAGTAGTTGAGAGCCTTGGGAAATATCTCTGCTCTAGATGTTGCCTTCTCATCCCTGTCAGAGATATCAATTACTTCTACAGCATAACCAGAATAATGTGAAAATTAGTTATTTTTCTTCACATCATTTTATTCTCTTCATTTCTGCAGGTTACGTTGGGCAACACTTTGATGCACACTACAATCATGATATCATCAAGAACAAGGATCTTTATTCTGTCCACGAAGAATAGTGGATTTCTAGATGTACTGTACTTACTCGCTAATCTATTCAGTACTTCATAGTAAGCAGCAAATAGTTGCAGAATTAATTGTGTTGCATTTTAAATACCTCAAACTGTTTGATAATATTCAGTAACTATGGATTTATACAATTATGCACTTATTGTGGTGAAGCAGACATTTCTTAAAGGTGGACTGTACTGAAATTTTGAGGTTATAAGCTGAATACACCATTAGAAAGCCTAGTAGCAGCTGAACTAGTTAGCACAATACCAGCTGGGCTCTATGATGTCATCATGGTACCCAGCTCTGCTACAACTAGTGAAATACATCATTGCAAGGAGTGAATGCTAGACCACCCATTGTGTTATTATAAAAAGAAAATTTTAATTGAGATTTTATCCTTGTTGTACTAGGAATATCACAAAACGAGAAAATGGGTATGTAGAGCAAATCCTAGTTAATATTCCTAGACAATAAAAAGTACACTTTGTTGCGAAAAATTATCAAATGACTTTTGAGTTTGCAATTTGATTGGTCAATATAGGCTACTTGTTTATCTCATGAATAACAAGCCAATGCACTAGACTGGTGTGTTGAGCCTGTACCAGGTAGTACAAGAATTGCTAATATCTGTTTTACTGAATGAACACTGTATTTCTTCTAAAGCAGCTGTGACAACTCAATATTTCAGCTATATAGTGTGTCAGAGTTGCGACAATCAAAGAAGAAGTTTTGAGAATTGACATAAAACTAGGTGGAGATAACTCCTAACGCTGACATCACTATGGGTATTATAGAAATTTCGAGTTACTTTTTTGCAGTTTAGCATCTATTCGCTACTACTAAAACAGTTTAGATATGTTTGTATAGGTATCAAGTAATACTAACATAGTTAATTTGGTGACAAACATTCTGAAGTTTTCAGTACAGTCCACCTTTAACTCACATTGTGTGAATACATGTATGTGTAAATTGCATTCTATTGTATGATTGTATGAGGCAGAGTGCCAAGGTAAAGTGTACCTCGTTTTCTGTATGATATACTTTGTACTTGCGTTTTCTATATTGCTCAAAAATAATTTCCTTGCTAAAAATACCTCACTATACTGTTTCGTATTGTACCCGATCTGGAGGAGGGGAGCGATCATTGGTAGGTCGGTCCTCGGATGCTTGATTTTATGACTCAGCCGTCCTTATAGATACCTGCTTATTGTGTTCTTATTACACATTGTGAGATTGACTGTTCATTGTATTTTTGCTGGAAGTAACCAAAGCAGATTTTGTATTGATATTTTTACATGTTCGCGTAGTTGTTCTTTGGAGTTCAATACAAACACATTTGTTCTATCTAAACAAAAACTGGGTTTATCGTTTTAGACTAATATTCTCGCAGCCTAAGCTCCTAATTCTAGAGTGAACCAGGGCGGAAAGCCTATCTGCAGCCAATTTTGTCTTAACAGAGTTTGATTAGCCAACCCTCATGGGAATTGCACCCACAAATCAGCTGTAGGACAAGGCATCCCCACTGTACCATATAATCAGTAATCACCAATTACCATTATCACCTACCACAGTTCACGTCACATAATTTTCCAACATAAAACATAAGCAGAAATATGCATATTCATTTTTCAATAAATATAAATAAGATGTAGACGGGTTACACTTTTTCACTGCCAAGTTTGAAACTTGGCAGTGAAAAAGTGTAACCCGTCTACATCTATAACTAAGTTTACCTGTTAGCACTAGATTTAGATGATTATTACATTTCCCCTACTACCTACCACTATCAACAGTTGGAAGAACGTGAGCTGATAATCCATCTGACCCATGCTACTGCTTTCGACTCATATTCTTGTCGTCTTCACCACATCAGCACATCACTTTCTTCTATCATAGATTGTTAACAAACATTTTTGCTTTGTAGAATTTTCGAATAGTCCTAGTCTTGCACTTAGCATTCAATGTTTCGACTAAGCTAATACTAAAGTCAGCGCTTGCCTTGAGCTAGTGCTATTCTCCCTAGTAATATCAAGGATCTTGTTATCGATAACAAAGAACTGTTTTATGGTATAAGTATCGTCACAGCCTGGTTTTCAGGTTGCTTAAGCCTCTATAGTCTATACAATGCATAGAACTTGATTTGGGTATTCTGGTATAGTTCTTACATATTCCTAGGAAACCTTGTACCTCAACGCATTATGTTTCTGATGGTGGAAAACATCTCGAGGTGGCAAGTGTAGAAAACGCAAAGGTTGTCCAGCACATGTTTAATTATAAAATATTTATTTCAAACATATTTAGAATTACATAGTCAAACTTTTAAATCATCAACCAAGACAGCTAATAAAGAATGCTAAATTCAATGAAGTACTTTTAACAACCCGAATCAAATATTCAATGTCCCAAAACTCATGCTTTATTTATCAAGTTACTAAAAAGTAGAAGTGACTACAAGTCAAAATATTATTTAATTGTTTTTTTAGCTCACGGTTCCTTTAGAGTTTTTAGGCTATTATTTAGTTTTGGTGAAATATTGTAACTAAATAATCATGATGGAAAGTAAAATAAAAATAAAAGTGTTACTGATAACGCCTGATGTGTGGTTTTGTATAAAATTTCAAATTTGTTATAATTTTACTTATTTCTATTATGAGCATTTCTATCAAAATAGAAAACTTGAGTCATCAAACATTCCAAAGTTATTATGTGCAAGTCAAGAGTCTTTAGAGATTGCAATAATTGAATTATAATTCAAGTTACGAGAGTCTCATAGGAAAATAAATTCTTGATTTGGAATTTCCCCATGTTAACCTTGACCAACAGTTTCATTTCTGTCTTTAGCTCCTCTTAGTTTAGGTATTCTAATGTCAGTTGGATTTGTTTTTTTTTCACACAATTTATTTTCACGTCACGCTAACGTCTTTTACCACTACCGTATGTAAAGTGAGTAGTAGTCCAGACTCGAAAGGACCACACACACAGGCTACCTCCGACGGCCCTGTCACCAATGACTTTGAGGCTTCAGGGAAGACCACCACGCCTGATTCGATTTTTACTACTGTTATAGACTGCACACCAACCCCGAAGTTCGTAGGGAAACTAAAGGGGAAGGTTATGCCTTCTCCTGGCCGTTTCCTGCGAACGGATGAGGGTAGGGCCGTCCAGTCTTCTATGCAGGATGTTATAGCTACTGAATCTGTGCTTTCAAGTGACGCGAGTCCCATGGAGATGTCCCCCAGTCAGTGTGGCATTGGCTGCAACGTCGAAGAAGGTAGAGTGACCCCTGGAGTAGAGCAACGGGCTGCTGAGTCAACGACCCCTCCAATGGACGGAGCCATCAGCACCGTGGCAAGAAGCAGAAGAGATGTGCCCCGGCTGGGGTGATTTACCGGGTTGATGCGGCCTCTTTCCCTGCTTTTAAGAAGGCAATGGGATGCATCTCTCGGCTGGTCAGTGCCAGTACCTTTCCTACTGGGACCCGATAGTCGCAAGACCAAACCAGATATGGCTGCTTCTCTTCCTTTCACTGAGGAAGGTGGGAGTAGTACAGCCCCCAGCCTTGGAGTACGGATGCCAACCTGGCACCCAAAGGCAGCGCCTGCTGCTTCTACAGTGTCAGGGGAAGAGAAGAAGATGTCACCAGCAGAGGAGACCCGGACACCAGCAACTGAGGAGCCCGCCCTCCAAATCACTGAAGCAGATGTCACCCTGGATGAGCCCACGTCACCCAGCTCTGATAGTTGACCACTCCCCCAGGCAAGCCAGCCACAGAAGAAGCCAGAGGCACCCGCCTCTCCTGTCCTCCCGTCTCTTCTGCACAGACGCTACCCCGGAGTTCTCTGTCAGACTGTAGACAGCCATACAGGGACCGTTCCCCTGCCAGTGAGGAGCATAGGACTTCCAGTCGCCTTGCTCGGAGACCCTCTGCGAACAGTAGAAGTAGGAGCCCCCTAATGCCGGCCCACTTCGACAAGGAGCTAGAAAGGCAGCTGACTTTGGAGCCTTATTCCTATGACCCTTTGCGACAACACCTACGAGCAGCTGATCAGGTGATTGACCACTTGGAGACTAAGAAGGCCCAGTTAGAGGGAGTAGCCCGTAGCCGAGTATCAGATGAGCTGAGGCGATTAAAACGAGAGCGTGCTACCTACAAGAGGCTGATGCAGGAACTTCCCTGATATCTGGTTTACATTAGGCGTCTTCGGAAACTAGACACGTGAAAGGAAAATAAATAAATAAAATAATATATTAATATATTTTATTAAATTTGTGATCGCGTTCTGGCACGACGCTGGCGTCGTTTCTGTGCACGCGAGAAGGGGAATAATGAATTTCCGAAGATGAGCGGCCGTTCAAACTGATGATTTCCAAGAGCCCTTCTGCGGCATTTCCTTGCTAGTTTCGTTTTGACCGCTTTCGGCTTGACTGTATCCTGTTTGATTACTTCCTTTTTCAGTAACAGATGTAAACAAAAAGGAGAACCTAGTAGGTGACTTACTCGTCTTCAAAAGTTATTAGCAATATATACCAAAGGTAATAAATATGTAAATGTACAAAATTGTGGATGGATTAACCAGTTGCTAATGAGGCGCGAAGACAGTGATTTATACACGGAAGACACAGAGATACAGAGAAATCTAACAGCCTATCCCTGTGCTTGCAATTTTGAATAAGCTTGGTCGATCTCGAATGTTCCAGCTTGGTGATTTTCCCAGGGTACCATAAACTGGTTCAATTTAATTTAAATTGCCATGTTGTGCTGCTATGTTGTCACCCATTGCAACGCACATTCTCACTCATTGCTGGTTCTGTCTAACATACACTCCCACATTGTTTTAGAAATGCAGTCAACTACAGAATCAATGACCAGCGCAAGGAGTGAGATGCCCGCAGGTATGTGTACTGTCACTAAACTAATATTTTATGAGCACAAAAACATCTCTGATGTTGCAAACATATGGTTGAAGCAATAGTAATACTGGCAAGTTCCAAGAAAACTGGCACAGGGTCGTCTCCATTTGCAACCCACGCCTATGAGGGTCATTCCTTTCTGTTTAGAAGAAAGTTTGTCAAAAGTTTTCGCTGTCAGGTATGAACAAGTTCTCACTTGTTCCAGTTGTTCTATTTTGCATAATTGTTATGTCCTTCCTTCTCTGTCTATCCTTTCATTTGTGTTTTGCACGGGTACAGCGGACATTTTTTACATACACTGTGTTTGAATTTAACCTGCAAAATGGCTAATCTTATCTTGCTACGACCGTTTGACACTTGTTTTTACAGCAAAGTGAAAGGTCGCAGAGGCAGACCCCCGGGTTCCAAAAACAAGGGCAAGGCACCCGCTCGCTCTGCACCATACACGGTACCAGAGGACTGGCACAGCTCCCCACAGTGCCAGGTTGCTGGCATTGTTGGTGTACCTGGTAAGTGTAACACTGTACGCTATCCAAACAACGGTGTTGTAGTATGTTGTGCAAAACATCTGATACACCAGGCCGTAGTCTGCAATGTTACTAGACTAGTATACATGAACACCTTGCACTTTCTTTTAGATGGCGAAACCAGTGTTAAGAGCAAGGCACCTCAACCGTCCCCTGCCACATTGAGCTACGCGCAGAGTATTCTCAGCGAAGAGGCAGATATTGGTTGGTATTGGGATATGGGTCCATGGTCTCAATCCGTCACACGTGTTCACAAGTTGCACAGATATACTTATGGTTCCCAACATGTATGACTGTATAACTGTTGTCGTGTCAACCAACATTCAATGTAGTTGGATACAAACCCACTGGTACCATTACCTATAACTTTAACTTTCAGACTGAGAATGACTGTATGCCTGCTGAGGAGGAGGCAGAACCAGATCCAGGCCCAAGTGGCAGCACCACCCGGAGCGATGACTTGATTAAACTTTTATGCTCCCTGCACAGACCAGTATAACAAATACGGGAAGGCGGAGAAAGAGAAGGTACGTTGCTGCACTGTTAGCTTTGTGCGCCTGCAGTCATGAGTGTTTGCGTCCAGTTGTACATGTGTCAAATATCTGAGCCTATATTCTGTTACAGCACTGGAGTGAAATTGTGGGCAAGCTGAAGGAGAGAGGATGCGCCCTGAGCAAAGTCCAGATTCAAACAAAGTTTAGAAAGCTGAAGGCTGGCTACACAGCTGTAAAGGATAACAACGGGAAGACAGGTTAGTATGGTGTGTGTAATGGCAACTGTTTGTATTTGACTGAATGCCTAGTTTGCCCATAGTTGGATTACAATATCTGCCCCGTGCACCAATGCCGGTCAGTGTGTGGATGTTTGAAACTTAACCATGCGTTCATCATTCTGTACAATGATTGTAGGACGTGGAAGGATGGTGTTCAAACACTATGCCGTCATGGACACCTTCTTCAAGGACACAGGCTCCCTGGCGGTGAACGTAACAGGTGTTGAACCAAGGTAAGTTTGAGCGTGCTTTACCACGGTTCTGAGAAACCTGAGCGAGGTGTGGAGAAAGAATGTTGAATGTGTTGGCGATGTCGTGTGCCAAAGATTGAACTCAGCTAATAGCTATGGTCAACCTCCCCACTCACTGTCACTGATGTTTTTCTGATAACAGCGATGACACAGATGACCTCTCTTCCTCAAGGAGGCATCAGCGGATGCAGGCCAAGCGTAGGACGCAGTTGGACCTGTTGGAAGAGCTGGTCGAGAATGACAGGAGGAGGACTGTTGCCCTGGAGAGACTGGTTGACCACCTGTGTAGCCAGTAGTACTCAATGATTTTGATACATTTCTGTTAGCAATTGCACAATAAATTGGTTCATCACTACATAACTATATTTATGACAGATCACAGCAAAACCACATCACTATATTTCTACACAAATGTTACTGCCTGTCGTTGTGTAGCCTCTGTGCAACTGCCAGACGGTGAGCCTGTCCTGCTGCTGCCGTATCTACCTCTACCTGCTCATACATGCCCTCCGCAGGTTCTATGTCAGCAGGTTGTCCCCTGCCTCGCAGGCCATAATTATGAAGTAGTATACAACTCTCAATGATGAGCTTGGCTCTGGCAATGCTGTTCACGGCGAGATTCTTCAGCCTTCTCCATTGGCCTTTAAGCAGACCGAAGGCATTTTCCACTTTAACCCTTTGGGACTTGTGGACATGGTTGTAGTTGATTTCCACTGGAGTTGACGGGTTATAGCAAGGAGGCAGGACTCTCGTTGTGGTGGGGTAGGCAGAATCACCTGTGATAAATGAGAACAGATACAACAATCTTGTTGACGGCATAACATGTTACTTGTGCTCTTAGTCCAACTCTGGGTACTTTTGATCACGTAACCAACTTACCAAGGATGAACAGGTTCGCAGGTAGAGCAGCTAACTTCTCTGGTAGGCTACTGCAGCAGAAAACGCGCTTGTCGTGTGCACTACCAAATGCGCCTATATGATACGCTATAATCTCCAATTTGCTGTTAGATACCGCCATAACATTGATCGACCAGTTCTGATGCCGGTCGTAGTACAGGTCTGGTTCTGAGCTAGGCCGTTTTATGAAGACAACGTGTGTACCTGATAAATGTAAATGAGTATGTCTTGTTATGTTATCCTAACAGCTATGTGACAACAGACGCAACTTTACTGGTCCTTCACAGCAAAGCTGGAGACCCATGGGACTTGCACCCATTCGTCTGTTGTCACTAAAGTGTTATTTATTCGAAACCTATTTGAATGGTTCACAAGTATACTTGAAACTTACCGTCAACATAGCCAACGCATCCTGGTAAAAGCAACCCTGGATCGGCTTCGTCAGGCAGCCTAACCGTTCTTCTAAGCAGCTTAATAATTGCAGACATGAACTCAGTGACTATTTCATGAGCAGTACTCAGGCAGATCCCAAACCTGCAATCAACCATTTGTCTGTAAAGCAACCTTCATTCAAAAGACAGGTTGCCTAGATGGCACACTTGAGTGAACGCAGCTTGAGATAGACAACATTGCTCGTGTAACAACGTAGACATAGCCCATGTCATTGAGGGATGGTCCATCACTTGTACTGAATATCAAAAGGTGGGTGACAAATACTCACTGCTCAGCGATGGGCCGGTAGGGGCAGCTGTTGGCTACATAGCATTTCTGCTTCTGGGTCAGGTCACTCCTGCCACACGCTGCACCGGGTGACACAGTGGCGACGTCTCCAAGCAGCTGGTTGACCTCATCTACAACACAACATGCACATACTTGACTAGGCTGTGTTACAGGACTCACAGGCATGACAGTGCTAACCACCTGATCGGACACAGTAGAAGCAGAGAACACTTACGTCGCGTAAGCCTGAAATGACTTTGAAACACCTTCTCCGTCATCTCGTCAACCACGAGCAAGAATGACCTGTCACGCTGGTCGTCAGCATCTGGTGCCAGCAACATTTCAACCACATGCCTATCAGGCCTACAAGGAAAGCAGAGTGTCAACGCAACAGCTGTTCAGAAGAAAGTAGAAGGTCAATATAATCTGTACAGTAGTTGAAGGATTCAATTTCTATTGTTTTGAATAGGGCATTGTTAATCAAATGCAAACGATGTATATATCATTGTATATTAATTTCAACTTCATGTCACAACAATTTTTCTTTAACAACATAAACATTTGGATTTATTTTTTTATTTCGCCTTGTTAAGGACTTGTTATATTCTCCATAAGACAACTATATGCCCAGAAAGATCACTTGTGCTAGCCACAACTACATGCTTTTCACCAGCTAAGCAAACACCAAAGAAAACTCTAACTCTCCAGTCCAACTGAGAATCAACAGTGACAATCACTTTCAGCCGTTAATTTAACTAAGATTACTCAGCTAACAGAATTTGATGTATTTTTTTATCCATACCCGGCAGAAAGCTGCCTGACGACTTCTAATATACCAATCTCTCTTAAGTTAGCACCCATGATCCAGATTATCAGTTCAATTGTTCTAGAACGTTTCACGTTTGCCACTATCTCAGCAACCACTGCCAACGCCCCCAAGTGTCACTACATCTAGGTCACCGTCCTTGACCCCCGTATATTTTCGCATTATTTTATCGCCCGTCGCAACACCAGGAGCACACAACTTCGCAAATAACAATGCTGCGTGAACTTTATTTATTTTATTTCCAACTAGCACGCCCTGCCGTGTTCGCCAGATGGTCGCGGTTACACAGGAACCAGTCCCGTTTCCGAAGACACCTATTGGCTCTCTTGTACATATGTTGTGTTTTATATCTTATTCATGTATTATCCATATTATTATTCCTGTGTGTACTTATATATGCTGTACACATGTACCTTTTTAAAGTTCTAGTCGTGCATTACTATTTTTATCATTGGAATCCTAATGATCCAATTGGGATTATAGTCTAGAGGTCAACGCATATGACGAAGCCGCCTATTGGGTACAGAGATAGGCGCTAGCGAATAGGATCTAGATACGAGACTGAGGTAGAGGACACGACGAGAAAGCGCGAACACTTCTATTCATACTACTGGTAAGTCTAGACGTGTTGTCAAAGCCTATCCTTATTATATTATATCTTGACTTGACATGGTACCACGGGTGGGGTAGCTGTGTTTTCAAGTTATAGGTATACTGTTCTACTGGATAGACTTTTTCGAGGAGAGAGGCGATCAACAGAGGAGAGAGAGGAGAGGACAGAGAGAGATTTTCATTATGTATTGTTATTAATCGTTATTGGGAGCAGTGAGTTTCAGAGAGATTATAGAGGAGAGAGAAGAGGAGTGAGGTTTTATACTAACTTATTTATTTATTAAAAGAGAAAATAAGGAGATATTATAATATTAAAGTAAATTGTTATAGAAAATCCTTCATTGCCATTTTGAGAGAAAAACGATGGCGACTGGGTTTAGTTATTCGGGATTTCCTGAGCTTCGTATCCACAAGATGTGCGAGGTTCATGGAATAGATGGCTTACAGAATTTAAATTATGTATTAGAATGAAAAGCTTTGAAATGGGTAATGATAAAGTTACTGATGAAAATGGTGTGGAAACTCTAGTTCCAAAATTCACCAATGAAGGTAAACTATTAGTATTACTGAAATCTATTGGCTCGGAGGGTAGAGAGACATTACTGTCCACGGGTTTGGATTTAGAAGGGGTTAATACCACGTATGATGAAGCTTTGGGGTTTTGGTTAACCACTATCAGAGAGAAGATAGTTTGTATGTTAGAACCCAAGGTTTTGTGAAAGTACAACAGTGTGCTAGTGAAGATCCTAGAGATTATTTAAACAGAGTCGAACGTTTAAGTAGAAGTTTAGAAATTTTTAATACTGAAATTGAAGCCGCTAAAGTACCCCTACAAACGGCGCGTAAAGAATTAGCTCTGGTACTAGCAGTTACAGGTTTAAGAGATCAAAACTTGTGTAGCCAGCTTATAGCTAGGGAAGATTTGACTTGGGATTGACTAAAAACTACTATGAAGTCACGATCTTCTGCACAGGAGTCAGTGACAAAGCTAAATAGTGACTTGAGTTCTTTGACCATTAAAACTGAACCAGTGGGAGAAGTTAAAGTAGAGAGTAGTGCTCACGCTAAAAGAATAAACAGGGTAGAAAGAAGCCCTAGGGAATATAGAGATAGTAGAAATAATGACAGGAGGAATAGACATAGTTCTAGGTCTAACTCTAGAAATAATTACAGGCGTAGTATTACTCCAGATAGAAAGGATCAGGGGAGATGTTATGAATGCAACGAAAAAAACCACGTTGCGAGGTTTTGCCCTAGGATTATTTGCTTTAAATGCAAGGGGAAAGGCCATCAGGCTAGAGATTGCAGGACGGAGTCCAAGCCCTGGCCGAGGAATTATAGCAGTAGTCCTGAAAGCAATGGTAGGTCTTATTATCGGAGACAGAGTAGGAGTCCAAGAGGGAGAGATAAAAGGAGGTCTACTCCTCACCGGGAAGAATACCTTCGAGAGAAGAGTAGAAGTCCTAGTCGTAGAGTAAACTTCGTGAGGCATGTTAAGGAACACAGTTCTAGTGATAGTGATCAATGACTAGACGGGGAATATAGAGCTATCTTAAAAGTAAATGGACATAATGTAAGATTTACACTAGATACGGGTGCCGATGTAACAGTCCTTACAGATAACTCTTCTAGGGATATTGGTATGAAGTTACAGCCTCAGTCTAAAATTTTAATGGGGGCTGGAGGTCATAAGTTGTCAGTCCTAGGAGAAGCGAATGTAGAGATCAGGAATAGGTTTAAATCTATCTCAACTTGCATATCAGTAGTCAAAGGCGCTAACAGAAATCTACTAGGTATTTCAGAAATTAGAAAGCTTAACTTGTTAGCTATAATAGAATCAGTGTGTGCCAAAGCTTTTGATCCCTTTGTGAAGTTTCCTGAGCTTTTCAAAAGACAAGTGTTGCCTGGGATATTTTCAGTCAAATTGAAAAAGGATGTTGAACCCTACCATCTAACGAGACCTAGGGTAATAGCAGCAGGTCTTAGAGAAAAAGCCAAGGCTGAAATAGATAAAATGTTAGAGATGAGGGTAATCGAACCGGTTGAACAACCAACAGAATGTGTTCAGGCTTAACTATTGCCCCTAAACCAAATGGAGCAATTAGATTATGTGTAGATTTAACTAGATTAAACAAGGGAGTTAGAAGGGAAAATTATCCTCTTCCTAGGGTTGGTGATATGTTGTCTAGTTTATCTGAAGGAAAAATATTTTCCAAATTGGATGCAAACAGTGGATTCTGGCAAGTAAAATTGGATAAGAAGTGCAAACTGCTCACTACCTTTATTTCACCTTGGGGTAGGTTTTGCTTTAGGAATGCCATTTGGTATTAGCTCTGCGCCTGAGTTCTATCAGAGAGCCATGGAAAAAATCCTTCATGGCTTAGAAGGCGTAGTATGTTTGATGGACGATGTCCTAGTTTATGGTAAAGACGCTAACCAAGATTGGTCCAGGTTGAAAAAAGTGTTGAGTAAAATTCAAAGTGCGGGAGTAACCCTCAAAAAGAGCAAGTGCGAGTTTGGGTGCTCGTCAGTAAAGTTTCTAGGACACGTAGTCAGTGGGAAAGGCATTAAGCCAGACCCAGAAAAAGTTAAGGCTATTTCAGAGATGTTACAAAAAGGAGGCACGCAGGTTCATGGGAGTAGTTAATTACCTAGGTAAATTCAGTAGGAAGCTCGCTGAATTGAGCGTCCCCATTTACGATGTGATAGGCGGAAAAAGTCCGTGGTATTGGGGTGTTGATCAGCAGAACTCTTTTAACAAGATAAAACAAGAGCTGTCAAGCACACCAGCATTGTGTTCTTTTGACTTGAATAGAAAACATAGGGTTTCAGCAGATGCCAGTAAATCCGCGATAGGAGCGGTGTTGTTGCAAAACACTGACAGGGGAGACTGGCAACCAGTAGAGTATGCTTCTCGCAAAATGACAGAAGCGGAAAGAAGGTATGCAATGATCGAGAAAGAATCTCTAGCTATAACATGGGCATGCGAGAAATTTGATTTCTATTTAATGGGGAGACAGTTTGAGATTGAGACAGATCATAAGCCATTAGTCTCACTCCTAGGGGAAAAAGATTTATATCGTTTACCTTTGAGGGTACAGAGATTTAAGTTAAGGCTAATGAGATTTGAGTACAGCTTATTCCATACTCCAGGTAGAGAAATGTACTTAGCCGATGCATTAAGTAGGCCTTGCACAGAAGGGATTACTGATGAAGCTATTTATAATTGCGCTCTAGTGGAACGCTACATAGCGAATATTGTTGAAGAGAAGCTTTTAGGCAGTGTCAGAGAACAAGAGTTACTAGATGCAATCAAAATAGATGATATTGCTAGTAGCTGTATATTATATATGCGTAACGAATGGCCGAAAAATGGTACATCGCTACATGGGGAATTACGACGGCTCTATAGCTGCCGTGATAGTTTGACCGAATATGGTGGGTTGATTTTATGTAGCTCACGGTTATATGTTCCAAAAGTATTAAGACAAGCTTATTTAGAAAGGTGCCACGTTGGTCACCAAGGCATAGTCAAATGCCAGAGAAGAGCGAGACAATTATTTTGGTGGCCTAGTGTTAGTAGTGATATTAACAATTACGTTTCTACGTGCGAGTCTTGTATAAAGAATAGTGCCATAAAACACCAACCTACTGTAGGTATTACCTTACCTACAGCACCATGGGTGGAACTTGGTACTGATTTATTTATGTTTGAGGGAAAGTTATATCTGATTGTGATTGATTACTATTCTAAATGGATAGAAACTGCATACCTGAACTCGCAAACAGCGAGTAATGTTATTAGTGAATTGAAATCTATATTTTCACGGCTGGGAACTCCTAAGAAACTTAGGAGCGATAATGGTAGCTGTTTTGCTTGCGTAGAGTTCTGGTCCTTTTGCGGATAGTTGGGGATTTGCTCACGCCTCGAGTAGCCCTAGGTATCTGCAATCGAACGGTCTCGCGGAACGAGCGGTAGGGATTGTTAAAAGGTTGTGGCTCAACTCAGAAAACAAGACAGAGGCTCTGTTAGCATATCGAGCTACTCCGTTAGTCAGGGTTTTCACCTGCAGAACTCTTGTTTGGACGCCCCATAGAAACCCCCTTGGGGTGCCCTCGTGGTGATCCAGTTGATTACAGCGAATTTGAGGAGATCGAGTTGAATAACAAAAGTAAATCCAATGCCAAATGGGATAGGAAACATAGAGCAAGTAGGTTGCCGGATTTGAAAATTGGGGACAAAGTGTGGGTTAAAGCTCCTAGTGACATAGGTAGAGAAGGTATTGTCCTTAGACAAGATACATACCCCGATAGTTTTTGGGTTAGAGTGAATTCTAGAGAACTTAGGCGCAACCGTAAACACTTGTATCTGTTACACAGGTCGGAGACAGGGTTGGAGAGTGATGTTTTACCATCACCCTCTAATCTGGAACTCTAGTTAGGCGAGTCTCAGGGTGAAGAAACGGAAGACTTATCTGAGGTAGACCATATACCCGTGGATGAGCCTTCAATACCCTTAACAACTGCTAGTGACAATGCTTCTAATGATAATGCTGTTTTACCATCACCCTCTAATCTGGAACTCCAGTTAGGTGAGTCTCAGGGTGAAGAAACGGAAGACTTATCTGAGGTAGACCATATACCCGTGGATGAGCCTTCAATACCCTTAACAACTGCTAGTGACAATGCTTCTAATGATAATGCTGCTAAGACTAACACCACTAGTAATAAGGCTGCTAGTAATACCACCATTAATGATCTTAGTGAACCACAGTCGACCGAACAAACGGTCATAGAGAGCCAGATTACACAGGACACCATAGAGGCCGCCAAGCCAAATGAAGGCACGGCAACTGAGTGTCAAGCTGATAACCCCAGCACCTATGTGTCTGAAAAAACAGGTCCAAGGAGTATGTAACTAGATCAGGAAGGGTTAGTAAGCGACCAAACAAGCAGGACATGTTATATTACTAACTGTTGTAGAATATTCAGACTATTCAAATCATTCAAACTTAACAATGCCAAGCGGAGGGAGCAGTGGAGAGGAAGGAACGTGGCAGGTGGTAGAGAGAAGGAGAAGGAGGAGAGCTAGAGCAGACGTGACCGAGAATGCAAGCAAGGAGGATGGAGACAGTGGAGTCCCACCTGAGATCAGGTCAGGTAGAAGTAGAAAAATCTATGGTAAACCAGGTAATATGAAATGCCTTATTTGTGGCTGCTTACGTGACCATTCAGCACGTGATTGCCCTGGTAATGTTTGCCACAAATGTGGAGATAAAGGTCACTGGGTAGCCAGCTGTCCAAAGAAAGTTTGTACCTGGTGTGCAAAAACAGGAGGAGACCACGATACAGCAGACTGTCCGTATGGTGGTAAAGATTTTATAGCAACTAAGAGAGCTCGAGTGGAGGAGGAGACACCTGCCCCTCCCAGTAAGAGCGCTAGAGTTCCAGGGAAGCGAACAATTGTAGGCGAGGTATCCAGTTTTTTAGACACGGTCAAATCTACCGAATTTCTCTCTCTGCTTCCGTTTTTAATTTTAGGATGGAAGTACTGGCAGATAGGCAACAACAAATGGAGAGAAGACATGCTAGGGAACGGATGGAGCTCGAGAGAGAGAGGCCCTAAAGGTCGAGTATGAAGGAGGAGAGGCCATGAGAGAAGCTATTCAACAGCTAGAGCTCGCAAGGGCTAACTTTATCAGCAAGAGGTCTAAGATCTCGACAGGCACCTTGGCTGGTCCCGTGGTGGCACCACGACGGCCAGTGGCTTCCACCTCTATGGTAGGTATGGAGGTGTCAGGTGGAGAGGGGGAGCCTGTGACTCCGGCAGAGTCTAGTATACAAGTAAACCAGAGCTCTAGTGAACGAGTCAGTGTGGGTATGGAAGTCAAGTCTGAAGGCGCAGAGTCTCAGATTGTTGCTTTTCATGGGCCCCTCTACTCAGAGGTAACTAGAAATACTAGTTTAAGGCTTTCAGGTACTAGAACAGCTGACAGTCCGAAGGGTGATAGCACACCAGCTGCCGAGACGCCAGGTAGACGAAGTCCAGATCCAGAGGTAGACTAAACCCTGATCATGTGAGTAAGTTACTAGAAGACTAGGTAAAGTATTAGAGAACTAGAACGAGGTGAGTGCAACCTATTATATATACCGTACACATTGACACTGTAATCCATGCCTTGTAGACAATAGTAGTTGAAAATTGCTTGTATTTATATAGAGTATGTGAAAAAAAGAGAAAGGGAACATGTAGAACGTTGTAAAACTTGCTTGTTTACGATCCAGACATGAGACTTCCAAGGAGGAGAGCATGTTACATAACACATGATAAGTGTTGTAGGAATCTAGACTATTGGAGAAGAGATTACCAGAAATCAAGGAGGAGGCTCTTCGAAGAAAAGGGCATGTGGGATTATAGTCTAGAGGTCAACGCATATGACGAAGCCGCCTATTGGGTACAGGGATAGGCGCTAGCGAATAGGATCTAGATACGAGACTGAGGTAGAGGACACGACGGGAATGCGCGAACACCTCTATTCATACTACTGGTAAGTCTAGACGTGTTGTCAAAGCCTATCCTTATTATAAATATTATATCTTGACTTGACAAGGATTATGTAATGGACGACCCCAGTCCGTCAGCTAGCCAACGACCCTTAAGCCCTTCATTTTAGTATATATTAGTCTGACATTATGGCCGTCTTTGTTATACTCTGAATAGTATCTTATAAGTGCTTAGCTTATCATGTAATCCTCAGTATATTATTACGGAATCGTTTCTGTAGCTAATTATAGCATTTCATTACTGGGCTTTATCTTATGAACGGCCTTATTGTTATTATATTATGTGAACGGCTTACTATTGTAAAAGGCTTACTATTGTAAACGGCCTACTACTGTAAACTGCAGAAGTAGTGGTTTTCTTTGTCTCCTTCAGCTATATAAGGAGCTTGATTCTTGTTATACATCGCAGTCTCTTGTATGCTTTTATGCTGTTAAGTTCACTCAATACATCATACATACACTTATAATATATTATATGAGTTATATTGGTGCATTGGTAAATTGATACTTGCACACTACATGCCAGTGTTGTACATTGATGTTGCACATTTCCTTTGGACAGTTATGCTTAAATGAAACTGTTCATTTGTTCCAGATGTGACTGCTAGCAAAAAGTGGGCCAGTTTGCGAGACACTTTCGTAAGGGTCCACAAAGCTTTTCAAGGCCGAGTTCCAGACGCCAGTAAACTACATAAACAATGACTTATACATCCCGGATCCCCCATTACACCACACTAGATTAATTTTGACCTCAGGTACTTTCATGTTCTATTTTTGTTATTTTTAACTAATATTTTGTTAGGTTTGGTTTGGACAATAAATTGTCAGATTACATCTGTTGGAAATTATAACTATTTATTAGGATTATTGTCACCTAGTCTACCCAAGCTTGACACCAACATGAGGCCATCTATTAAGCCAGATTTAAAGTTTGCAGTTACCCTACATAATTTGGCTGAAGGCTCCAGTCCCACTACAATAGCCTGCCATTACGGCTTGACAAGCCAACGGTGATTGGAATTGTGCATGAGACTTGTCAGGCAATTTACACCTGCCTACAACCTTTATACATTCAGCCTCCTAATGGTCCAGATGCTTGGAAACAAGTGGCTAAAGGGTAACTCATCTTTTCTCTATTGAGAATGTCATTTGTGGCTGAACCATAATGGAGGAGGGGTTAAAATAGCTTGTCATATTGCAGTATAAAGTGAGGGTTTCAAATCATGCTAATACCAAAAGTCTAAAGCTGCATTAGGCTTACGTGTATTAAATTAATAGATCTCAGTTTTGAGATCATGCATTTTGTTAGGGCTGACTATGTTAGTGTAACAAGGAGGCTACACTGTTGAAGCACTGAGATATGACTTCTGCAGTTCTGAAAGATGGAATTTCTCAACTTGTTTGGGGAGCATAAATGGCAAACATGTCACCATCCAAAAGCCTCGCTGTGGTGGCTCTGTATATTTTAACTACAAGCAGAGGGAAAGTGTCGTTTTGATGGCTGTGGTTGATGCCAACTATCGATTCTTAGCTAGCGATGTTGGTCAGCCAGGCAGTCAAAGCGATGGCACTGTCTGGGAGTCCTCCATCTTTGGTCAAGCACTCGCTCAAGGTAATACAAGTGTTTCAGAGTCTTATGCCACAATTACACAATGATCAAGTAATACTTCGTTAAATAACTCTGTAGTATTTTAGTTTGATAATTCTGTAGTACATGTATGTCATAGGGTGTGTCAACTTACCACCACAGAAAGATGTGGGTGGCCAAGAGCTACCATATGTGTTTGCTGGAGATGAGGCATTTCCTCTAAAGGACTACATCATTATCAGGTAGACAGACAGCACAAAGAAGAAAGTTTAAACTCATCTGACTGTATGTAATTTTCAGCTGGCTGAAAAGTCTGGTTTACCTCACAAGTTTAATAAGGAAACGCAGATGGCTGGACAAGAATGGTTTGCATCTTTCACCAAGCGTCATCCAGAAATCGCAGTTCGCCTACCAGAAGGAACATCCATGAACCGGGCTAGGGCATTCAACAATACTGCTATCAAGTTATTTTTTAATAACTTAGAAACCTACTCCCATATCGATCCAGCACGAATTTTTAATGTTGATGAAACTGGCATTTCAACAGTCACCAAAGCACCAAAAATCTTGGCTCCTAGAGGTAAAAAGAGAGTGGGTGCTATCACCAGTGGTGAAAGAGGAACAAATACAACGGTGATATGCTGTATGAGTGCAACAGGTATTTATATACCACCTATGTTCATATTCAAATGGATTAGAATGGCGGCCCATCTCATGAATGGTGCTCCAGTAGGCTCGATTGGTCACTGCTCACAGTCCGGGTGGGTGAAAGAAGATTTGTTCTTGAATTGGCTCATACATTTTCAAAAAGCAACAAACAGTTCCTCCGAAAACCCAGTTCTTCTAATCTCCGACAACCACAGCAGTCATATTTCCATTAAGATTTGGGAATTCATTCGGAACCATGGCATTAAGTTCGTAATGATACCTTCTCATACCTCTCACATGACACAACCTCTAGACGTCAGCTTCTTCAAGCCACTGAATACTAACTATTCGCAGGCCATCCGCCAGTGGTTGTTTGCAAACCCTGGAAAAGTTGTAACACCAAGTAATGTTGCTAGTTTATTCAACAAAGAATATTCAGCAACCTGTCGAATGGAACTGGCTATTTCTGGATTCTCTGCTACTGGCATCTTCCCATTCAACCGAAACATCTTTCCTGAAGAGAATTTTATTGCGGAGTATGTAGAAGGAGAATGCTAGCAAGACATCACAGCTCCAGATACTCTGCCTGTAATTCCTCAACACAGAACTAGCTAGCCACAAAGGTATTGGTATGGGCTCCACACCTTCAACCAGTTCTTCGACGCCTTCTACAACTTCAAAGGTTATTGCCACTAATTTGCCAAAGCCGTCGACAAGTTCTGCTGAGTAGCCTACTGTTTCTACGAGATGCACGAAGCAATACAGCCCATCTACAACTGCTGTAAAACAGATGATGACAGAAATATCACCACAACCACAGCTAAAAAGCATAAAAACACAGAAAACTCGAGCCCAACAGAGCTTAGTTGTCCATCCATCACCATTGAAGTCTATGCTCAAAACAAAGGCACAGAAGAAAAAAATCAAAACAACCTGCAACGAAAAAGCCGAGGAGTCGTTCAAGACTGATTCAGAGGAAGACGACTGCATTTGTATCGTTTGCTGTGAGCACTTCAGCAACAGTGCACCACGAGAGAAGTGGATACAGTGTTGTGATTGCAAATTTTGGGCGCATGAAGCCTGTACACCAGGTTCTCAACGGTCTTACGTCTGCCACAACTGCGAGTCAGACTGAGCAGCATGAGATGAACTGCTGACCTGCATTGTAAATGTATTATTATAACCTATTATAGACAATTACTACATCCTTACCTTGCATTTTATTAGTTTCATTTGTTCCCATCTTATGTTTAATAAAGTTAACTAAAAATAAAGTTTCGGTTTCCTAAATACTAATGTTTATATATATGTGTTAGGGTGGCTCATATCACCCTATTGTTTCTAAGTCATCCGGGTGATATGGGACGCGAAAAACTTGTAATGGTGCATAATAGAATGGTGATAAACTCATAAAACTTGTGTTGTAAACTAATTTTGAGCTGTGGGATATAATCCAAAGTTAGGTTTGAACATACAACCACCTATAAGGGCTGGGAGCTTAAGGTGTCCATATCACCCATGTTTCCCCTATAGGTATAGATGTGTCTTTATTGAGATCCAAGCATGAACTGAAACAACAAATAGAAAAACAATGCCCTTTATATAGTAATAGAACTTCCGGAGGAAGTTCCGGTAAAAAAGGCCGACATAGTGTCGTCTGGAAATTGCGCAACAACATGGCGGCCGGAAGCCCGATGGCCGACCCAAAATAGGTCGGGTTTGACAAAAGATGCTTAAAATCATCTAGATCATATGCAAGATCAATATCAGGTATTTCTGAGAGGTTGGGCCTTTTTACATGGGTATAAAAAGGGTATAATGTCTCAGTAATTCTTACTACAAGTATAATTGATATGTAATTATCAGTGTATGGTTAGACATGCATAACAATGTAGGTATGAGTATCAAGATAGCTAAGTGCAAGAGAACAAATGTCAGATGAGTAATGCTGTGGCAACTACTAGGCACTTAGGGTGCTATAGGGTCCATCAGGGTGACTGGAGTCGTATATACAAATGTCCTGAACCATTACAATACATCATTTTATAAAAAAATGGCCAAACTTCCTAACAATAATACTATTGTATCACATGTACATGTATATTCTGATACTCATATGCAACTTCACTTCATATCAGCGTAAAGTTTGTGGCCCACCAAAGATCTGACAGATTCAATATTGGCCCACGGTGAGAAACATTTGGGCATCCCTGGTCTAGAGCAAGAAGGGTGGTTGAAAATGCATTTGGGAAGTCAGTACACTGCTGTCAGCTCACACTGTTGTAAACTGGGCAATGAGCACATCTTATAATATTCCAAACCTTTTTTAGCCCAGGTACCCCTATGTGAAATTGTGTTTAAACAAGGATTTCTTTGGTTTAATTTGATTAATATTACATGACTGTATACATTATCAAAATGTGTATACAAATGCGTATAAATGCAGGATGGCATGAAATCTTTATTTATTATTTAATGACAACTGCGTAATATAACTTTCATAGGTTGTAGTGTTTTATGGCTCTTACACTGGTTTAGCTCAACTCCATTTGCATCACTGAGCCATTTGATGTTAGTTCAGTAATAGATAATTGATAGTACATGCAGCTGCTAGTATGATATTTAAAATGTGATATTCCATTATTGGTTGTTTCAATATTTAGTTTTTGTCAACAGGAATTCTTGCTCAGCGATGGCGACTGTTGCTAAAGACTATCATTGCTTCCCCCAAAGAGGTCGAGGTACGGGTGAAACCTCTGTGTGTGTTGCACAACTTCCTGTGCACTACCAGTGACCCAAAGTACATGCCAGGCGGTTTTGGTGACTATGGTGATAGAAGTGTGCAACAAGGCTTCTGGAGAGCTTGCCATACACTTGATGGCGGTGTTAGGCCTTCTAAATCTAGCCATGCAACCACAGAGGCCAATAGAATATGAAGGTCTTACATCTACTAGTTCTCTAGAGTGACAGCGGTAGTGTGCCATGGCAACCTGCCCATGTCAATAGGAGATAAACTAAAGGCAATTTTTAAGGTTTATTCTTTCAGCGCTGCGCTACTGTCATGCAGTTCATGATTGATTGCTTACTAAATTACTACTAGACATGTTTCGTCCAACCAACCGTTACATCCACTAACTATGACCTCCAGTGCTGCCATTGCTATTGGTGAGGCATCTACAGAGAGTGAGGAAGAGTATAACACTGAAAACGAAAATGAGAAACAACAGCCTTCAAAGAAAAAGTTGTCTAAAAACTATCAGGAGGCAAGGCTACAACAGGTCGAGGCGTTCTTGATGCTTCGAATTCCTAATATGGACAACAACTCTTCCCAAAAAAATCAACACATAATGTCAAGTGCCTAACATGCAACTGTAATTTAATTCTTGCTAGTGGCGCCAAAGATGTGTAAAAACAGGCAGGCAGACAGGCAAATGTTTTCAATGCTGAGTTGCTGCTTTCGATACTTTACCAAATGTGACATCTCATTTGTTGAAAGCACGGACTTGGTGAAGTAAGCATTTCAAATAAACATTAGCCATGGGGCTGATGCTTTGTGGTCCACGACGTCTTTTGCATCGGATTTCTACTCTACTTCTGTATGCAAAGAGATCAGTTTTTGATATGCACTGCTATTCAAGTACCAATTATCAGGACACAATACTTGAAACACCACCATCAGAAAGCCGGTTCCCTGGCATTCTCTGCGCAAGTCTTTACCACTAAACGAGGTTTCACTTTGAAGATCCCGAATATTCTTCACATTAGGCCTGTCAAAGGCATTAGTGAGCATCCTACCTCTCCTTTCATTGCTCTGTTCAGTAAACTGTTGCTGTAAATCTAAATCTAAATTTAATCTTCTAGTTATCAAGTTGATTTTAATCATAATTATTTGCTTTTTACTTTTCAAACCTAGATTAAATCCCTTTAAATCGTTATAATTGCCCTGCTTGGAATCATTGAGACTATATAACTCAGACAGCGGCTGTAACTGAGCATTGAGGCAATTCTGTAGCAATGATCTCTTGGTACTATAGCGCTTATAATACTCACAACGCTAAGCCACTCTATTACCAGCTCATTGTTCAAGCTAAGAACAACCAAAGGTTATTTTCAAAACCTTGCGGGGAACTCGCCTAGTGCCCAAACAGATCATCAACACTGCTATGCATCTTAGTCTCTAGAGGCATTGAATGAACAGTCTACTGCAAGCAGTCGATTGCTTAGTTTAATACATCTATTCTTATACACCTGATAAAAACTATACCTCAATGGCCCGTAACAAGCCATTCATAATCACTCATGCATAGAAACTATGAGAAGAATAATGAGAAAGCTAATGCTGAGTGGTTAGTTTGCCAGAAAACTGTGAAAGGTGTTGGGTCAACTACCTCCAATTAATATAATCTTTATTTATTGTAACATAATCATAAAATAATAATATAATTTGAATAGATAAGTTATAGATTTTGGTAATAATACTGCAGGTTATCATTTTCTTTTCTACTCCTAGTACTAACTTTAATTGTTATGTGTGTGCAGGTATGAACAGTACAAGGAGGCTAAAGCTGCTGGTACCAGAAAATAGAAAATACACTTGTATACAAGCATAATTAACATTGTATTTGATTAGAAAGATGAGATTTATTTTATGTGTGTAGGACAGCAGGACCACCTCACCCCAAAAATCTAATCTTATTTTAATCGAGCAATATGAATTAATGTAATCTTAATCAGTTTTTCTCTACATTTAATCTTGAAAAAGATGAACTTAGCCAATCTTTAATTAATCTTAGTTTGAAATAGAGCAATCTTAATCGACCTTAATCGTTAAAATCAGTAAAAAGTACACCTCTGATGCTAACTATTCCTAGTTTTGAAATTAACAGCAATTTGCACCAGAATTGTAAAACTGCAGTTATGGATATTCCGAGAAATTTTCAGTTATCAATTGATCGGCCGTGATAGCAATAAATTGCACGATTCCAGTAAATTCATCAACATTGTTTCTGCATACATATTTATTCAAATGTGTTCCACAACCAAATGGCCAACTTCCTAGGTGTTTATCTCATTCAATGTTTTACTTAAGCCAGATAACAATTCCACATTCTGAATATTTTAAATTGCGAATGCTTTAAAGTATTTTGTGTTTCTAGATCTTTGCCTGCATGAGGCGGCATCTGTTAAAAGGTATCTACGGACAGAAGAGGAAAAATATGAGAGAAACAAAGAAAAATACCCTCTTAGGCCACCATGTGACTGTAAAAAAGCAAGCGTCTCCAGGATAAATCAGCGGCACAGAATCGAAATATGGTTAGACTGTTGGAAGCATCCGTACAATGATCGCAAGGGAAATTAACAGACCGTTTGCCAGTGGAATCTTCAACGACGGAGAATGGGAGTCATTCGTGGCATGTAAAATACCACTTTCTTCAGGACGATGGGATAAAATTTTCAGTTTGTAAGACTTTTTTTCTGGCCACCCTAGGCTACTCAAGGTCGAGCTCGGTCATTCAAGAATTATTAAAGACCCCCGCTGACGCACTTTCTCCCAATCCAGATAAAAGAGGAAGAACGACTCCCCATAATGCTCTATCCAAAGAACTTGTGGAAAAATTGCATGTACATAGGTTATGTCATATAATCCCTGCATATCTCATTACAGAGGGGAACATGTTCCACAAAGATCGTATCTACTAAGTGAGTTCACAGCAAAAATGATGCATCAAGATTTTATCAGCAAGTACACTGACGACATATGCAGTTATGAATCCTACACCCGCCATGTGAAGAAACTGAATATTTCTGTTGCAAAGCTAGGTGCAGAGCAGTGCGAGCTGTGTGTTAAACTAACACAATTTGCTCATGAGCAATTAGATGGTCAGTGTATTACCACAAGCAGTGTGTACAAAACTGACAGAACAGGAATCTCTACAAAATAGCGAGGATGGTATACCAAGAAGATGGTAAGGAAGTGGTTGAAGGGAACATTGTTAGGAGCGTAGATTTGCAAAAAATCATCATGTTGCCTTATAATTACATATAATATGCCGTAATTGACAGATTCGGGATATGACTGAGAGATGATGTTTTTTATGGGTTATACTAACCCGGACAGTGTTGACCTAGGGCTGATTCAATTCTCTATCAAACATGTGTCCGAGATAATTGATTGGAAAAGTAAATACCCAACCTTATTTTCTGGAGGAATAGGTAGGGTTGACAAGGAAATAACTCTTTCAATTGACCATACAGTAGCACCGGCGGCGCAGCCATGCCCAAGGGTGCCATTTACAGCTCGGGAGAAATTAGAAAAGCACTTATAGAGTTGTGCGATCTTGATATTATTGAGCCAGTTGAGGGGCCCACAACATGGGGTAGTGGGGTGGTCATTGTCCCAAAACCGATGATGGTATTTGGCTGTGCGTAGACATGAGACAAGCCAACAAAGCAATCATCCATCACCGCTACCCTATTCCCCCGGTTTTCTCAAAACTTGACATGAAAATGGGATTTCATTAGTCTGTTCTGAGTAAGGATACTAGGGAAATAACTACCTTTACCACCCATGCAGCAGGGGATTCTGGCTTGGATAAAGGTGAGGCTGTGGCAAACGCAACTGTACCAAAAACATGGGGATAAAACGAGTCATTTGCTATGGATCTTGAGCCCTAACAAAGGTAGAAAAGAGGTATTGTCAAACTGAAAAGGAATCTTTGGCTTGGCTTATGGTTGCTCATTTCAATGTTTGGGAAACCCGGGAATACCACTTTCCATTTTGATTCACCAAAAAATTTAGCATTATCTACCCTCTTGGACGTGTATGTACGCTTGCACATGTGCAGGACTACGATAGTGCATTGTCATGGGCTACATTATGCTCATAAACAAGCATGTATTTTGCCATCTTGGCACAACATTCCTGTTTGTAAAGATATTCCCCTGTAACCATAGTAGCAAACAAGCTAGTCTCCAGTTTGCAATTCCAACACAAAACCAAATATGGATAAGCAAAGTAGCCCTCGCAATGTACTCTAACAGTGACTACAGCCTGGGGCCTACAAAACTTGACAGAATGTTTAAATTGCAGAAATTTCTACACATACATAATTTTTATATTAATAGCAAGAATAACTTTCTCAAAGCCTATTATACAACTCCAAATTTGTTTTTTGATTATTTTATTATTTACACGTTTGCAGATTGTTTTTGTTCTTCAACACTGCATTATCTCAATATTCTACCTTCTAAAATTCTAATGAGACTGGACTTCCATTTGAAGTTGTTATTCTAAAGAACTAGTCACGCGGGCACGAAAGTGCCAACGAAATGTGAAACGACAACTCCAACGAAATCGTTGAAGTTGAAACGTAGCTTCGTTGTCGTTTGCTCAGCATCAAACTGTGTTGGATCAGCAATAATTTGTTGGACTGTGAGTGGTCCGTGAAGTGAGTACTAGCCTGTAATTGGTTAATGCTGGCTGCTGTTGATTGGACAATGAAGCAATGGCGGAGCAACTTCCTTAACGACATTTGTTTAACTACAAGATGGCAGACTTCACATCAGACTTCATTAGCATTGTTAGAAGCAAATCTGTGCTGTACGATAAGTCAAATTCCAATTATAAAGATACTGGCAGCGTGAAAAAAAAAACCAATTGGGCCGATGTTGCTAGCTATATATAGTCAGCAATGAACAGTTGAATGGTAAGCAATTAACCAGTTATTTTATATTAATTTCAATATTCTATTGTAACTGTACATGTCTTATTAATTTTATTTTCCAATATCTTTTATGAAATAACTTGTCTTATTTTAAATTCCAGTGTTATACATTGATGCTACAAATTTTCTTTGGTCAGTTATGCTTAAATGAAACTGTTCATTTGTTCCAGATGTGACTGCTAGCAAAAAGTGGACCGGTTTGAGAGACACTTTCGTAAGAGTTCAAAAAGCTCACTTGGCGAGTTCAACAAGTGGGAGCTCACCAAAGCCGCTCCCAAAATGGAAATACTATCAAGATATGCTGCGGTATGCTGCATACCAAAAGAAACGTGTAGCTAGGTTAGTAGTTAAAAGTTAACACTGAAACAAGACTGAGAAATGGGAATGTGTAACACCTGAAAACAATTTTTCAGTTGAATTCACCTATGTTAATATATTTATAAAATCATGCATACCTACATAAGAGAAAACTCACATGTGCTTAAATTAAAATGTTATTGAAATCTTGCATTGTTCACATTATAGTCATTCAAGAACAAATATATGGGTAGACCAAGACCAAGACGTAGATTCCTCTGCCTCTACACCCTCTGCTTCTACATCTTCAGCTGACCACTCTGCCACACCTAGTAAGAGCAGCACGCGAGCTCCTCCAGCTCCACCTACTACCAACAAAAAAGAGGGGTGAGGGGTGAAAAAAGTCATCAAATGTACCAATGGGTAAAATGAGTGTAAACTGCAATGCCTTTAACATCAAAATCCCAAAGATACAGCGGGCCGAGAAAACTGGTGATGAGTACTGCTATCCTAAAGGGGTACATGCGACAAAAGAGCTAATCCCCCAAACCAGATGTGGAAATTCCAAGAAATCACAAGTGACCTAGAAAATGCAGAAAAATTTGCAAGTATCCAACGATGATACCAAAGCACTCTCACATTGCTAACCTAATCATCATATGTTACTACAAAATTCATCACTTGGGTTATAGATCAACCTTGTATGCACTCAGGGAGGCTGATTACCGGCTTTTCAATGGCCTAGGTTCAGTAAGGAAATACCTGAGATGTGTGACACGTAAAAAACTGAGGGCAAACCCGCAATCCAGCAAATGGGTGATCTGCCAGAAGAAAGGCTAGAGAAGACGGCACCATTCACCTATGTGGAAATGGATGTTTTTAGTCGCTTGCATGTAAGCATGTAAAGGGGGCTGGTTATAACCTGCCTGTACTCCAGGACTGTACATATTGAAGTGCTAGAAGAGATGACAACAGACAACCTAATCTTGGCCCTACGTTCCTTCATTTCCATCAAAGGACCTATCAGGTCTATCATATGTGACAATGGAATGAATTCTGTTGGTATACACATTGAGTTCATAAAACAGTTGAACAATGCTGACAAAGAAATGAAAAGATACCGTCAGAAAAACGAAATAGTTATGATTTTCAACTCACCTGTGCAGTCCTCAATGGACTAATTGTGAAGCACAAAAAGGATTCCAAAACCCTTTGCACTGTTATCTATGAAGTAGCTAACATCGTAAACAACAGACCACTAACAGCAACGGTCATAACAGAACCGGAAGAAGAGACAATGACACCAAATCGCCCACTAACCATATTAGAACCAAACTGAGGAATCAAGCTCGACTACTTAATTCACTTTGAGAGTGTACAGGAACAGAACTAAGATATGCTGATTCCTGATGAGTTTTTTACCTGCGTACGGAACTTCAGATTAGAAAGTGGATAGCAAATGAAAAATCATGCATACATGTACAACTATTATTATCTGTGAAGTAGGCACCAAGTTCTTAAGCAAAACGAGGAGATCACACAACTCAGACTTATGCCTAATTCAAACCAGTTTCACTGTACTACTAATAATAAAGCCATAGTGGAGAATGGGTAAGATCTTGTCATGCTTGGAAAAAGGTACATATCACTAAAAACACTTTGACATTACATGCTTTGACAGCCTGTGTCAGTGCCATGTTTCGAACATCAGAATTTTAAGCACAAAATACCATACATAAATGTGCCATTTATCTGACAATGCTGCAAAGTGGCAGACTGAATGAGAACATAGTATCCCATCACCAAAGTGTTATAGCAAAAGTGTATGGCAAATTTGGTGACATCACTGAAGTCAGGTGTAGACTATGTGCCACAAAGTCCACAGTGAAGGAGGCTCAATTACCCCAGGTCACAAAGCCTTAAAATATCATATAGCACTAGCGGATAGCCAGACAAAGCTGTGGTAGGTAGTTTTAAAACCACTTGTAGATATCTAGTCCCCAGATAAAAATGGTTGGGAGGACAACCTGAGACCTGTTCATTGTGAACAGTCACCCACTATGCCAGAAGACTGACTGTGCAACTGATCAATGCAAATGCCACAATCATGAAATGCTGTGCACAGACTCCCTTAACAGTCAAATTTGGAAGTGCTGTACCAGAGAATCAAAAATGCTGGCAATAAACATTAATTCTTATATTATGCAATGCTGTTGGGGTAAAAGCACAGAAGGAATTCCCAACCAGTTGTTTGCTTTAGACTATTGGTTTTATTTTGCGAGGGGAACAACAACTCTAATAGCAATATAGTTATGGAGAAGGCAAATGGTAGGGTTAAGATGAATATCATGAATATGAGTGATCGTAGTTATGGTAGTACCCCTAGAAATGAGCCAGACTTGAACATGGAGCCCATGTGACACATAGTAGGCCCGGTGTTGGCGGCAGAATTTGCCGGGATGATCTGTGCATGGTGCAGGCGTAAAGAATCAATTGCTGCTGTTGAGATGCATGAGATTGAGGAAGATGGCTACATGCCAATGAATGTACTGAGGAGTATCCAGTAAACAATAATTATTGACATATGACTGACTGAGACTATTAAGTATATGTTATTAACGACCAGGACAGTTATTTCAATAAATACTACCTTTAGTGAGATCTAGTTCCTGACATCGTTATGTTGGACGGAACTTGCTTATGTTGACACGGTTACTGTCATAAATATCATTGTTTAGGTAAATAACTCTATACATAGTTTGGTATACATTTTCTTCTCCTTTTCCATGAGATATTAGCTTATTGTCAGCTGGATTGATGTACAAGTGATGTTGATGCATGCATGGGGTGATTACTCTATCAATGGTATCTGCATTTGAACATTGTAGACTAGAGTGGACAACCATGATTTGAGAGAACTTGATCTTCTCTTTTTAAACTTTTTAAACTGTTTCTTATTGCAGATAATCCTGGAAAGATTTGGGCAGAGACCAAACACTCTGATCCAACTAAAACAACTCGAACTAGGCTGTAGGATTCTTGAGAATCAGAGCCGACATAGATGGCAGCGAAGTTGTGCATAGAGGGCAACGGGAAGCATGGTCCCACAGATGTCATGCCAGCATACTGAAATTCAACAAATGTGCCATGTGGGTTGTGAAATGTTGGAAGCTACTTTATGCCAACACATCACACCCAACTACTCACCATTCCAGGTATGTAATGGGACATTTTAATCATTGGTAGTTTTCTTCTCTCTAAAACTGTCACAATTCATTTGAAAAGGGGAAATGACATCCTATGGTTGCCGGATTGAAAACAAGATTTGATAAATAAATAAAAAATCTCCATGTCAAAAGTATTTATTCACCTTGGTATTGATTTAATCATAATAGTAAAATGCTTATAACTATGTTTTTGTGCCCATGGTAGCTTGAAACGCTGTTAATGACAATTACAGCAATTTAGTTTTCACATAAATTTGGCTTATATATAAAAGCCATATGGAGGCACATTGGGAGGCACGTGCTAATTGGGACATGCCCCAATCAGCCCCATGTACATGTATATATTCCTTAAGATTGATAAAACAAATTGTTTTGGGGTTTTTAGAACATGGTTAGGAACGAAAACCTACTAGTAGTCAGGCATTGCAATGAAGAGATTCTTCAAGCAATGAAGAAGCTGACTATTCGTGAGGCAACATAATATGTTATCACAATCAGCAAGTCAACTTTATCAAGGGCAATTAACAAACATAGACAATAGGACTGCGAGTTAATCGCATTAATTAGATGATAAATCAGATTAATTGTGTTATAAGATTGAGTTAATTTTTTTGATCTAAATTAATTCAAAAGTATTATTCCAAAATGCGTAGGAAGTGTTGCCCATGCCTTTTCCCATAGCCAATCAATCTAAGTAGTGTGTGAGTTGACAATCAATTTATAAGTGTATATTAAAAAAAACCTAATAAAAAAACAAACTTGTTTTGTACATAATTTGGCTGAATCTGCGTGCCATATTGCCTTATTGCACTAAATGTAGACCACGTGCCAAAGTGAATGTTTTGATAACCTTCTTCAATACTGCTAGCTATAGCGGCTTCTTGAACAAACAAGGAAGTGTAGGCTACACAAACTTACAATAGCCTTGTATTGCTGGATCGCGTCATAATCAATCATAATCATATTAACGATGTGAATCATACCAAGAAATCCGTCTATCTATCTACTACTGACAATAGTACAATATTTCAGCATGGCTGAGAGCACGATGCTAGATGGGAGGTTTAAGCTGCAAACCATAGATAGCAAACAATTTGCTCAATGCACGTTTTGTGACACTAAATTTAAGTGCCACCACAGTACTTCAAGCCTCCACTACCACATGAAAAGTAAACATCCTTTCAGCCTTGCCTCTAGCAGTAAAGATCAGAGTCAGAGCGATATAAACCTGCAAATCACATTGGGTGACAGTTGGAACCGTATTACTTCTGAGCAAGAAAATGAACTATGCAATGATCTCACACTATGGATAGCTATAGATGGGCGCCCTACTAGCATAGTAGAAGATACTGGTCTGCGGAAACTGCTACAGACATCAAATGCCAACAATCTACTTAGCTTGTCAGATTAGTTAGGCAACTCGAACTCCTAATGTGATTGTTGAGTTGAACACCCACATCAGTCGTGTCCATTTGGTTAACTAACTAACTTGATTAAAATGTATTTCTTTTATACACCATAGTTAATTAGACTGTTTGTTTGCATTTCTTTCTGTCATGCTCTTGTAAATGCACTATACCTGAGTGAGTACTAGTTTGCATTTAAGGTCATTTAATTTGTAATAGTTTGTTTGACAAAACAAAGATAATAAGTTGTCTTGGCATGTAAAGTATATTTATTTATTCAAGCATTGCATACAGTAATTAAAATAGTGAGTGAGAAGTAATGATTAAGCTCTGCCTGCACCCACTAGACTAGTCTAGGTTCCAAGCCCCCTTTTTGGGGATAGAAGTTGTTTGCACATTGAGAACACAACTGCAAGAGTTCCAGTTGTTACTATTTTGCTTACTATCTCTGTTCTTTCTAATGCTCAGACAATTCCCATTCTCAAAGAGAAGATCTGAGACCTAGGCTACACTGGACTAAAAATATCATTGTTTTATTGAAAAAAATAATTGAGAAATTTGGAGATTAATTGAGATTAAAATTATGGTCAAACCAATTAATCTTGATTAAAATATTGGACCATTGCACAGCCCTAATAGACAATCTTCTGCAATACAAAACTTGCTCTTCAGCCCAATCATTCACACCAATGTGTTTTTCCTGCTGATGCACCAAATTTTCATTGCGGCTTAACAAAGAAGATGGTCAAAGAGTTTGCTTTGAACCTGAGCTGTTATACTCGAGTATACTCGAGTGGACTTTCAAGTACGCTTTGAAGTACTTTCTATGCACTTGCTACTTGTGAAAATAAAGAACCTACTTGTACTATTACTATACTTGCTCTAATCTACTTGTACTTTACTATACTTTGGTTTGTCAATACTTGAACCAGACTATACTTGACCCTTACTTTGCCAAGAAAAATAATATACACAATACCAGTATTCATTCAGCATTACAGCATCATTGAAAAAAGCATAGTATTGTCTGTGATAATATTGTTAGAGTAAGGTCCATGCCCAATGACATAGATAAGACGGAAACAGTGCTCAAAGTCAGTCGGTTCGGACCGGTTTGCCGAACCCCTAAGAAAATTAGCACTCCGTCTTACCGGTTCTACCGAATAGGTGAAAAATAATTATGTTGTAGAAACAAGTTTTGCATTATTTTATTAAAATTCCTTCAGTTGATTGATCACCAAGCAATGTTGTGGGAAATTCCAACAGCAAAATTGTTATCTGTCATTAGAAAACGAGCGGAGATGAGAAATTGCAACTCAGTTGGATGTGAGCTCAAGTAGATTTAAGGAAATGGGAAAATTTGAACGGCTAAAAGCAGGAGTTTGAAAATACTGGGATGGTGCTATTAAGCTCTCGGTAACAACTACCACACTTTTAGAACCTAGGCAATAGATTTTTTCTTCACTGAACAAGCAATCCTCTTCTGATATCAAATTATCAATTATCATATTAATTCTAATTCAACTATGTCAAAACAAAGGAGACTGGAAAGTTTTTTTACTACTGCTGCTAGGCCTACTACTACTGCTAGTAGGTCAGAATTAGAGTAAGTATTCTATTGACTCACTAAAGACAGCACAAAATTAAAAATATTAAAAGAATTTCCCGAATTTAATTGAATAAAAAACGGTATATTAATATTTGCATAAACAATTAAATTATTTTATTTATTGTTGCTATTTTGATTCTATGTAGTTGAAAATGATTGTATTTTGCAGTGATGCACTAAGTGATTGTACTGCCATCAACCATTTTCAATCATTTATGGACAAACTGTCAGTTTATATTCTATGTCACCTAAAGACCAGAGGGAGTTGGCTGCTGCTGCAGAAGCACTTGAGATGGAGGTGCTTAAGATTGGAAAAGTGTTCAGCTGGAACAATTATAAAGCACTGCATCGGCACGAAGAAGCAGCTGCTGACACACTTAGATCATCCTCTGAGAGAACCCAGTTTCAAGGCTTAGCAGACCAGATATCATCACTACCCTTCGTTAGAAATCTGGCCCTAATGTTTGATGTTCTCACAGAGCTGTCAGCACTCTCTAGAATTGCAGAACAACAATATTGACATTAGGTCAGCTCATAGGAAAACTACTCTCACACGTTAAGTTTTTGTGGCTTTGAAAGAGAAAGATGGTAAGCATGAAAAACTTGTGGATTCATGTAACTGCAAGTTTCAGGATGTAAAGCTCACAGAGCATCTAAGAGGTACCTCTCTGATTAATAGAGCACAGTTCATACAGTCAATCATAAATACAATTGATGAACGGATGTTTACTAGTGTTTCTCGTAGAGGTGCCAGCAACAGCAATATAACCAAGCAATTGATGACATGAAAGTATTGGATAAGATTAATTGGAAAGATGATGTGTTGGATGATCCAACTTTTGCTGATGAGGCTATTACCAGATTGTGTGCCATGTTTTGTGTAGATGTGCAGTCAACAGTAAGAGCATTTTGGGAATATGCCTTTGCTGGAGGTGATGAGGCTCTAAAGAGTGGATTCACCGGCTTAATTCAGGCGACTCAGCATGTTCCCATTCAAACGGCAGTGTGAGCGTGGCTTTAATGCAATGAATGGAATATTAACGCTGCAGAGAGCGTCCATGTCAATTCAGCGGCTAAGAGACTGTTTGTTTGTTTACACCACTGGCCCTCCACTGAGTCTTTTGAGTCATCTAGCTGATGACAATATAAATTTAAGTGGACTTGTCTATCCTGTCCAGTTTTGTGCATGTGCATAGTGTAAATAGTGTAGAGATGGTTGTACCTACATCCGCAACTTCGAATCTTGGTGGAATAGAGGTGATTGATCAGTGTCAACTTTTTACATATATGTTGTGCTCACATTTATTCTATTCCACTAAAATTAAAAATGTCTGAGGTAAATATATTCAGTTCTACACCATCTACTTGAGAGTGCACATGTATGAAACTGAACAGAATAGATAAGTCAACTTAAACTTATATTACTTCAATTATCATTATTATATATTTATGCTCAACTATGCTATACCACAAATGTATGAGGTAGTGTAGGGCATTATAATATCCATTTTAATTTTGTTTACATCCTTCAAAGTGTATCTTTTATAGATATTATTGTTATAGTTCATTGTAAAATGTAAATAAATTGTGCAATGAATGTAATTAGAAATTTTGGTTTGAGGGTATACAGTGTTATATTGTGGAATATTAAAATAGTCACATGTAGCTTCCTTGACTATGCCCAAATGTTCCTAGTTTGTCAACTACTAAATTTAAAGCACAAAGGAGGCAGTTTATGCATGGGCACTCATAACTGTTGCTAAAGTTAATATTTTTCAACTGCAATGTATTTTATCTGTCATGTCAATAATAATTGGGAGAGGACAACTTCAACAATGGGTTATGAGTGCCCATGACGTTGTCTTGCACACTTGTGAAAGTCAAACACAGGATTCTGGATATTAATGGTACCCCATCACATGTGATGGTCAGCATTAATTTAGTCCCTTCGCTCAATACTTGTTGGTATGGTCTTGTCTTTGATTTTGAGTTGAGTTTATCTGTTGAAACCTGGTATATTAAGACAGCTGGGTGAGTGTGTGAACACTTTTGCAATTGGTTTTTGAAGGGCTTTTAGGCACTGAAATCACTCTTAGGGCTAATCCATTATGTATACAAGTTCTTAGGTTACACTCGTCGATTGTGACAAGTTATGGTCTGGAATATCAGTTAACATTGAAACCATTGGATGTTACGTTATCACTGTCTTATTAATTTTGAACATATGTTTTGGATTATGCTATACAGCGCAGTGCACAAGCTAATAATTTACTGTGACGCGATCAAACTGTGATTGATATTAGTGGTAGTAGCGGAAGATGGATCAACCTCGTGTTATCAAATTTGGTTTCAAAAATTTCAAACAGCTGAAAGATAAACGTACGGCTACTTGTTTGTTTTGTTGTGCTGATATTTCAGACAATGTCACCACTACTTCAAATTTTAAAAAGCATCTGCGATGTAAAAAAACATCCTGATAAATAGGTGGTCCTATACTATATTAAATTATAATTTTTAACTTATTATTATTATTATATTATTACAGTGGAACTTGGATAACTCAGACTTCAGCGGACCAGCAAAAATGGTCTGAGTTATGAGAAGTTTGAGTTAGGTGATCATATATAAAGATAGTATTAATTCCTGCACAGCCACTGAGGAATACAGTATAGGTCTAATAAACATATGATAAATGATAAATAAAAGATGAAAGGATCATGTAGGCCTTACAGCATAGACAAAAGAGTAGTGAATGTGAAATTATTTAGTAAACAATTCGTAATAGTCGTTGGCTTTCACTGGAAATATTGAGGATGTCTACTTGTTTGTACAAGTGTTTAGCATAATTAGCTAAGCTAGGCCCATCATAGGTTTAAAAATAGCCATTGCTGTAGCCCAAAAGCTATAGGAAATAATAATTTTATGGAAGGCTGCTTTATAATCCAGTAGTTTATTACTATTCGGAACCTGGCTTGCAAGAAATTGTTCGAGTTAGAGTAGTAAAGTCTGAGTTATCTAAAGCCAATTATCATTGCCCAGGCTGGGACCTTGTGGGGGAGGCTGAGTTATCCAATTATCTGAGTTATGCTAGGCCGAGTTATCCAAGTTCCACTGTACAATCATTATTTATCATTACATTACTATAATATTATTACCATTACATTAGGTGCATTCGTCGGGTGACAGACGTCTATAATTAGTAACAAAGTAGACACCTACGCTAATGCATGTAGGGCGAATGCGTTCACGCTCGTGTTGACATAAAAACCATTATTCATAAATATAGACGACCAAATTCAAGTAACACCATAGACATGCTCAGAGTTGACATCGAATAGTAAGCTTTGTAGCGTTGCGTCAAGGTGGCAGACGGTTGCTAGGTGATATTTTAATAAGAGATCGCCGCTGCTGCAACTACTAAACTGCTGTAGTAACTAATACTAGTTCTGATGGCTAACAGACATACATTCACTGTTCCCTTTCTACATGATAGTAAGTCATACACTAGTAAGTATACTTAAATCATCTATGTGAATTTCTTCGCTAGTCGAACATTTAAAAATAAATGTGAATCAATCAATCGATCGCCCACTTGTTCAACATTAAATTACTCACTCACTGACTTAATCAGTCACTCATTCACTTGATCATCACTCAATCATTTATTCATTGTTGAAAAAATGATCAATGTGACTAACCAACTTACTGACCCTATCAGTTATTTAATGGATCTTTTCTCCTGACTCAATCACTAGTTATTATTATTGAGAAATTCAGTAAATTTATCACTCATTCAATCACGAATGAATAGTCATAATAATTACATTGTATATTTCAATCAATAATAATGATTATTATTCTTGTACATTAACTTAAGTAGCTCGCTAACAGACCCAATAACTTATTTTATTCCTAATTTTTTCACAAATTACACTCACTTCATCAATCACACGATCAACTTGTTCAATTAATTAATCAATCACCCACTCACTCTCTTTATTGACTTTGACGGTAAATGGAAATTTCGAAAATGTTAGTTAGAAACAGGACATTCTGCAAACATAATTTTGTTTAGAAAACACTTATTTCCAAACTGTAGTTTACATTAAGAAGAAAGAAACTCACAGATAGTAAATTATTTTTAGTAGTAGTAGTAAAAACGAAAAAATATAACATTGGAAATAAAAACTAATTGAAAGCTAAGGTTTGGGGTTTAGATTTTCTAAATGGTTGTTTCTAATTGACATTTTTGAACAGTCGTGAGTTTGACTTTCACTCTAACTGGTCTCAGAATTATTAAAATCTAGAAATAGAAGTAATAAGTAGATTCTGTTTTATTTACAGAACTGAATGATGTTCAAGAACACAGTACTGATGTCGTCCAAACCTGGCGCAGTGATGCACATGGTAAGTGTTATTATTGTACAGGTAGCTACTAATATGAGTCTAATAACGTTTAAATAGTACACATTTCTCATCGACTCTTGTCTAAATAGTTGTGTGACTGGTTTTTAGAATGTAGTACTTCCACAAGGTAAGCTTTGTTAAAATTTTGTTTATTTCATTATTACACTTGTGTGTTTAATGTTTGCATTGTTTTATATATTATGAAGTGTAATGCAACATTCACACTGCCGTTTATACCAACTACTAGTGGCGAGCGGCCAACGCTAACCACCATGTGGTTAACTATTACTATACTATAGCTGGTACGTGTTAGTTAGCGGCGGGGGTTAAAGTTCAGCATGTTGAACTCGTTGACCCCTACCGCTCACTGGAGTATGTCACTATATAATGTAGTTGTGGTTAGCGTTGGCCGCTCGCCGCTAGTAGTTGGTATAAACGGCAGTGTGAATGTAGCATTAGGCATCTGATTTTAGTATACTAATTCTATATTTCCAGTTTGATAAACGTCACAGAAAAAAGAGAGCGGGAAGACCAAAGGGTTGCAAGAATAGTCAACCAAGAAAGCCAAGAGGTACTAGCCAATCAATACATTTTCTAGATCAAGCCTCCATAACTTAATAATATAGTTTACTTCATGCTTTCTTTGGTACCATACATGTAGTTATTATGCTGCGGTCCTTTTATCAGTGCCAATATAATATTATCTTTAGCCATGAAACGTAGTAGCAGTGAAGCTGATTTAGAGGTGACACCTAAGAAAATCGCAGTGAGTGCTTCATCTACTGAGGTATCAGAGGCCAATAGCCCAAGTGCATCTGGCAGCACACCTAGCAGCTCTAGCACTGAGCTGTGCAAGAACAAATTCGAAGTGGATTACATTCCCAATGGTGAGTTAATTTTCCTTAGTGGGTTTCGCTGATGATATAATTTATATTCTGCTTATAAGGCTAAATACTTTGTAAGTGTTATAGAACACTGATATTTTCTCTTAAGGTGAAGAAAATGATAACAATGAAGTGGATACTGATGGGTGGAGTGCAGATGCCATAAAAGCTCTTTGCAACCTTCACATACCAAAACTAACTTCATATAATAGCGGTGATATGGCAGGTAAACGCAAATACTGGAAGAACCTTTGCAATGAGTTAAAAGGACAAGGGTTTAAAAGTGAACTGTTTTCATCCAGTGAAAAAGTGTCAAGAAAGTGGAGATACATCTTTGGACAATACAACAAGGTCAAAGACAACAACGGGAAAACGGGCCGCAGTAGGTTAACATTCAAACATTATGACATTATGCATGAAGTATTTTGTGATACAAACGCGGATAATTTGGTAACTGAGCCAAAGTTTGTTGAGCCTAACCAAGAAGTTGGATTTGGCTGAAAAAATATATTGCAACTTCAGAAAGACAAATACTAGTGACTCTTGTAGGATGCACCAATGCTACAGGCGGTTCTATGCCACACTTTATGATCTGGCCTAGTGTTCATTTTCGAGTCAAGAGTCGATGCTTAATGACACTGTTCCTAGCTCTGGTGGTGCAGCGCATCCAACAGCTTAGATGAATAGAAATTGATTCAAGCAGTGACTGGAAAATTTTGTGAAGTACAGTATACAAGATGATTCAAAGACAAACCTGTCTTTTTACTAGTGGACAATCACTATAGCCATATTTCCATTAACATAACTGACAATTAAAAAATAGAATCACATCCTTGGCATTGCCTCCACAGTGCAGTCATAAACACCGGCCATTAAATGTAACAGTCGGTCCTACAATGAAGCATGCAGTCGTTGGATCCAATCCAAGCCATATTATCTCCATATATATCTTCCTTTTTATGTTAATGACCGCCCTGATCCGAATGTAAGTGCCCATACCACGTTAAATTTTAATGAGAGCAAACATACTCCACTACTACCTACTCTACAGAAGGGTCAGCCAGTTCTGTCATCGCCACAAAACAGAATATTACCCCCCAGATGTGCAACCCTAAACATGAAAAGGGTAAGACCTTGATATTAACCGACACACCTTTTAAGCTTCAGAAAGATTCAAGTAAGGTAAAGAAAAAACAAATGCAGAAAACTGCTTCACATTTTAGAAACCTTTGAGGGCGAAGATGAGGAAGTTTTCGCAAAGCAACTACATGAAGAAGACAGCTATTCTGATGAGATGGCTTCTGCAGATGATTTCTATCCATCTTCCAACAACACTGCTGCTAATAATATTTTAAGGGTGCCTATGTTCTTGTAAAATTTGAGTGAATAAAAATAACCAACACTTTGTAGGAGAAGTACGAACACATGGCGCTACAAGCACAGTTCCGTTCTACAAAATTATCAAGGGCTCAGTCGTCACCTTTATCAAACCGGCCAAGGCACACACATGTGAAGTTGACAACACAGACATTATAATAACTCTGCCACCTCCTTAGCAGACTGGAGGGACAAAGAGGCTTTCAGAAAGAATGTCCTTCTATACTGATCTAGAAAGATGTGTAACTATTTATTTGGGGGATTTTAGCACTAATAATGATCATAATTTCTGTTGTAGATTATTCCTTTACATTCCAAATGTACATGTACAACCAAGTTTTTTGAAGAAAATAACCAATCATACTCTAAACATATAGTCTCAATTTACCTTGACCTTTGTCCCACTGTACCCCATATAGGGACCAGAGTGTGACAGTTGACAACCCTACATAAAATTTACATTAACAAAAATTGGCAATCGCTGAAACATTTTTACTAAGAATTTATATTGAAAACAAAAGAAGGCATGTTTTAAAAGAAATTCCAAGCATTCATTAAAAAATCTCAGCCAAACTGGAAAATGTAAATTTTGTCCTAATGTAATTACACTGCTACATCCATATGCTTACTCTCAAAAACCATTACAATGTAAAAATTATGTATTCGGCTACTTGTTTGCAGTAAATATTACATGTACATTGTACATGAGATGATCATAAATACTTGATGTGTATAAGTGTTCCGATCATTATAAGTAATGTAATGTCTCCATGAAACTACATTTAATATCGTCAGTCGCAGAAGGAAGACGGAGCTGCAGTTGAACTAGGGAGAATAGTAAGAAGCGTTGATTTGCAGAAGGTTGTAATGCTACGACGTCTTCCTGGATTCAAATCAGCCTGCTTTACTCGACAATTTGTGACTTTTCAGCATACCATTCCTCTGATCAAAAAGTACTGCCAGAACAATCAGGTATTATCAATACTATGGTACGAAGCAGCATCTGGTAGAAAAGCGGAAGTCATTGCATCAGTGGTCATCAAGGCAGTTGAACAAGATAGACTTTGATGATATAATATATTACATGGACAACTGTGCGGGCCAAAACAAGAATTACGCACTCTATACGGCTTTCATCGACACCATGAACAGCCCAGTAATAAGAGCTACAGAAATCAAGTCTGAAATACCTGGAGGCAGGTCATACATTCATGAGTGCTGACAGTCTTCATGCCTCAGTAGAAAGAGAAAAATAATGAAGCGCCGACATAACATCTACGATTTTCCCGACTTTGTCAAGTGTGTGAAGAGCGCTGGTGTTAGCATCACCAAAATATGCCATTCTGACTTTAAGGCTTAACAGGTGATCAAAGCCTAGTCAAGCTAGGCAAGCTTGACTGACCACGTATGGCAGACAATACGCTGGCCTAGTTCTCAAACCCCCTAACTGGCTCAAACCATAAAATTTGAGATAAGGGCATAATTCTATATTTCTCAGTTATCTCTATTGATGTGTGAATTTTTTTCTTTCAAATCTTATTCATTGCTGAGTTATCAATGTTACAAACCAGTCAATTGCCTTTTACCAATGTGTACTCTCAGTTCTCAAACCATCTAATTGGTCAGCCAATCAAAACAATGCAACTGACCAATCAAATAACAATGATGCAGCCTTCTGCACTTCAATACTTTGTAAATTATTATTATGGAGGGAAATTCAACAAGGCCAAGAACAATGGATGCTGCACAAATATTGGATAAACTTACAAGGTAAATTATTACATTTTGCAACTATAGAAAGTGTTTAATTTATCTAGATTTTAGCAAAAATGTAATTTTGTGAAAGCTACAAACAGCATGTAGTTAATACTAGTATTGGTAGTAAAGAATTGGGTTGTAGTCATTCTGTAGTACTTGCATTGAAAACTTTTTCACATTTAAATCTAACATTGTAGTGAAAGTAAAGGGACTCCCAACAGCAACAATGCAGTGGTCATGTCACGTAGTTATGCTAACAGTAAAGCTGTGTCTCCTGAATCATCTACTAGCAACAGTGATTTTATAACAACTCCAAGGTGCAACCGACAGCTGCAACTGTTATCCAGCTCAACTCCTGAATAGTCGACATCAACACCTCTGCGGGATGCTACTAATGGATACCTGTCTAACTTAGAACAAAGTCAAACCACTGATATGTCTACTACATCTACTGATGATGGTGCTGGAACCATGAATCGATCTAGAAAGCGTAAAAGAAATGAGAAAGAGTGGGCTAAAAATGTAAGATTTATGTTATTATTTAAACATACTTTTAAGTGTGCTTGGAAACAAAAGTGGATATGCATGCAAAGTCATGTACATTTAGGTACAGTGCCAACCTAACAAATAATAATGACTATTGAATTGCTCTATCACCTTGAAAAACTTGAGTATTTTGTTTGCCGGCCTTTTGATCATTAAAAGTTGCATAGTTTGCATGCCAATGGATTGACATCACACTTATGTTTATCTAGGTACTAACTCTTGTTTAGACATCAAAATGCAAATTATATAACATGGAATCAAGTTCACGATCTCATGCTCCTAATTTGAATAATTTTCATTGCAAAAATTGTCCAAATAATATTGGCAAGTACTATTAGTTCTCTCTAATTTTAGATTCGTCAACGAAAAAGGCAGTGTGGAGAAGAGTACACTTCGAGAGATGGGAAACGTCGTCGCCAGAGAACTGTTCAGGTTGTGGACTGTTCTAGATGTGCGTATCGGTGTCAGCACAAAATTACTGACGAGTCTCGTCAAAAAATATTCAGTTTTTTTTGGCAACAGGGTTGGAACAGCCAACAACATTTTTTTTCGGCAACAACAAAGATGGGAGAAGCTAACAGCAGGAAAAGAAAGGATTACAAAGGCCAAAGAAAATGCAGTATCAAGTACTTCTTTGAAGTTGAAGGGTCTACTATACAAGTTTGTAAAAAATTTTATCTGAAGACATTAGATATAGATAAATCCAGAGTGAGTGCATTTCATGACAAACATAAAAATGAAGTGACAAACCAACCAGACATTAAGGAACGCTCTTTCAACGGCAAGCAGTATTCAACAGAAGCAGTGCAGACTGTTATGAATCACATTGGCAGCTTTCCCAAAGTGGAGTCACATTATTGCCGTAGTGACAGCAGCAGAGAATACTTGGACTCAGACTTGAATATAACAAAAATGTATCGACTCTATTACCAAGAGCAACTTGACCAACGGCAGACACCAGTTATGGAATGGAAATATAGGGAAATTTTTGTGGAAAAGTTCAATCTGTTCTTCCACAAACCAAAGAAGGACAGATGTGACAACTGTGAACGATATCAGCAGAAAAAGATCAATGGCTCAACAATAGAGGCAGAGGATGTAGAACATGAAATACATAGGAAGCTCGTGATGGCAACACGTGAAGAAAGAAAGCTGGATAGAGAGAATGGCTCAGATGACACACTCGTCATTGCATTTGATCTGGAGAACATATTTGCTCTTCCAAAGTGCCAGGTTTCCTCATGTTTCTACAAGAGGAAATTAACAACATATAATCTAACTGCATTTGTTGAAAAGAGTAAAAAAACCTACTGCAGCATCTGGAATGAGAAACTCTCTGGAAGAAGCGGTAATGACATAGCCAGTGCTCTCATAGCTATTCTTGAAAAGGTGATGAAGAATCACCCGGAAACCAAGCACATGATATTGTGGTCAGACAGCTGCGTTCCACAGAACCGGAACAGCATAATGTCGTATGCACTACAATACTTCCTGAAGTCTCATCCAAGTTTAATTAGCATAAAGCAGAAGTATTGTGAGCCTGGACATAGTGCAATACAGGAAATCGACTCTGTGCATAGTGTCATAGAGAGAGCTCTGCAGCCCCATGATATCTATAGTCCACTGTCTTTGGTTCGTCCTCTCTTTAACATCAAACCAAATCAGATACCAATGGATATCACACTTCTTACGCAAAAGCACATTAAGACTTACAGTGATTGCACAAAGGGAGCTCGCTATAATCTGATCCGCTACACCAAAGTCAAGGAGCTAACCTATCACACGGCTAAGCTAGAGGTGATATCTTCAAGACATAGTTGGGATGAACCTAGGCCAGTTGAAAGTTGTGTAATAAACAAGACACAGACAAGGAATAGCACCTCTAGCAGAGCCAAGTTCATAAAACCTGCCGAAGACAAGAAAATTGTGACACTCTCTGATGCTAAAATAAAAGATCTAAAATCTATGTTGTCATTCATGTCTACATCTGACAGAGAGTACATGGAATCTATTATCAACTGAATTATCTTAGAATATAATATTATACAAATAGTTCAAGTTATACAAACCATGTACATTTTGCTTGCATTCCTTTGGTTAGACAATGGAATGCCAGCCAGTTGACTGTATTGTACTCTAATTTCAATGAACATTCATGAACAAACCAGCTAACTGTCATTTGGTGAATGTGGTTTTGACCAAATTAATTAAATTATGTAATTCTTTTTTGGTCCATGATGTACATGCTATGTGAATACATTCCTATTCCAAATTCATAACCAATAACTCTGATATGTGTGAAAATACAGCACTTTGAAACTTTAAACTCTTCTAGCCAAAATTTCATTATTGTCCACTTGGCTGGTTTGAGAACTAGGCCAGCGAATAGTGTGGCACAATTTAGAAGAGGTAGTTGAACCGTGCATTAAAAGAACAGCCACACCAATGAGTCCTTTAGAGAATTCGACCACCTAAAAGCCAAGCACAATCTTCAAGGTCACTGCACAAGCCTTACTAAACCAAGAGGATTGCCCGAGGCAAAAAGAAGGGAATCATTGAAAATCTATGCGTACATATGTCATAAAATAGATTTTTGGGAAAACCTTCCAACAAGTGGCGTGAGGGACCTCATACATGACGATGAGTGGGAAGAGTAATTATAACATGGATGTGAGGACTGGGTTACCAATGTTTGTTACTGTTGGAAGTAAGATATAATATCATTAAAAAGGGTAGAGTAATATCTTCAACTTGCTATACAATCTCCAACAATAGAGCAATTCTGAGCAGAACCATTAGCTTTTGAAAATAATCAATCACTAGAGGAGGAAAGTGTTTCACATAAATATAAGGCTACTTCATCTCATAAATTCATCTGAGCTAAAGTTGATGGAATATCAACAAGTACGAGAAGAAATAAGAGTGCTTGCATTGCCACAAGCATGATCCCAAACTGGAACAACCCGTGGAGGGAAGGCATTCATTAGAAAATAGTTGGGTGTTGCTCTGGTCAGGAAGCAGGCTCATATCAATCACAACAGAAAAATGCTGAGAAGAAAGGCAAGAATGCTTCTGACTGAAAAGAAACCATCCCATTCCAAAATGATGCAGCGAATTGCAGACCATGCCCGGAGTGTCTGGGATATATTAAAAGAGAACAATGAGAACTCACATTAAAAATTGTAAGGGATAATAAAGTATGTACATTTCCTCTACCAGCTGCCTTTCATAGCGCTTTCTTAGAATGTGCTTTCAATAAAGGTAACATATGACATTACAACTGCTGTTAAGAGAAATCTCTGTACTTCAGAATGTAAACGCCAAGTTGATGGATCATTTGAACTTTCAAAGACATCCCATGTGTCAAACGTCAGCAAAAGTTATTCCCATAGTGATTGGAACTCTCGGGGGCCAAATACACGATTGTAGACCGGATGGCACTACTGGGAGTTGATGTAAGGAAGTATACAATAGCAGACAGCCCTGCTAGGATCAGCTAACATCTGAAGAAAGGTCCTATCCATCCCCACCTAGTGGAACTAGGCCAATGGTAGGAAAGAGCACCAGCTAAAGCTGTGACAAAACTAATAATAATGGTGGAAACAATTCTTTAACGTGGCTGCCCAATAGAGTGAAGTCAATTTTAGGTTACTTGTGAAGAGGTAGACAAGGCAAAAAGAATCATTAACCTCTAACACTTACCAACATCTTGAAAAATGTCATCCCTAGCAGTATTAGTTAGCTGCACCGAGTGACTCAACTCAATCATGAGCTAGACCCAGCAGTAGTACTAGCTGTGCTTCCAGTCATCGTCTGATGATATGACGCTTTTTGACAGAAAGAGAAGTATCAGCTAAATCCCATATCAACAATATTATTATAATTATGTTGCAATGGATTCAGGTAGATTCTGCGGCGTTTGGAACACCTTGTACCTCAGTAATTTAATTGCTCAGAAAATGAGGATTATCTTATATTTCTTTTCACTGAATTTTCATAGTAAACTACAACCCAACAAATATAACTACTCTTTTCTGTTATGTAAACAGTTTTACATTAAGCCTCAAGAAATGCCATTGTACCAGTATTGCATCAGCATTATTAGACTAAACTCAACAGTTTCTTTGATAGCTGGTAGGTACACCCAGCTTTTTGCCACATTGACACTCGTCTTAGCCAGGGAAGTGATGATGGTGTTTCCTTATTTCATATAGTGCCACTTCTTATTTGACAATTACATGTAAATTATACGTACTACATGTACATGCACAATCTACTGCAAATCCGCAATCCACTAATACACACTACTAACCACATACACACAGACGAAGTAGGAGTAAATTTGTGAGTAATTTAGATAAAATACTTGTATGTACGATTATTATATTACATGTAAGACCTAAAGTTACCGGTATGAACAAGATGATTATGAAACGTAGGTTAGGAGTCATAGCAGAACTGATCAAAGAATATGGACTTTCACTAAACATGCGCTTAGTAAAATCAGCTGAGAACCTTGCAGATGTCCTGACACGAGTGAGTTCAACATGGCTCAATAGCCGCATACCATGTGCAAGCGTTGGTGTGACAACGCCTAATAGAGTGCAGTTGAAGGCCGAATTAGTTAAACTTCATTGCATGCATCATTTGGGCATTGAGAGAACATTGTACCTAGCTAGGTGCAAATTTGGTGATCACATAAGTAAGGAGATGGTGAGAGAAGTAGTTAAAGAGTGTGCAGTATGTAGCAGAATCGACCCCTCTCCAATACAGTGGGAAAGGGGAGCTCTAGAAGTAGTAAGAACTGGCAAAGGTTAGCAGTGGATGCGAGTCACTATAACCGTGCACCATATTTGACAATAATTGATTGTGGTCCAAGCAGATTTACTATTTGGATAAAGTTACAAAATGAGACTGCTGATGCTGCTGTATTACACATGTCAAAGGTATTCCAGCAGCGTGGGCCTCCAGCGGAATTGCTTTCAGACAATGAACCATGTTTTAAGAGTGAACGGTTAAAACAGTTACTAGCTCAGTGGGAAGTTCAGCACATAGTTAGTTGTGCTTATAGAGCCTCTGGAAATGGCATTATTGAGCGCAACCACAGGACTATCAAGAGAATGGCAGCCAGGACTGGTTCATCAATAGAGAACATGGTATTTTGCTATAACAACACACCAAATAGTGACAATGTATTACCATCAAAAAGTTTGTACTCTTACGTTGTAAAACTGCCCAAAGTATATCCATCAACAAATGACAAGCCTAGGGACACTGTCAAGAATCCATATGGTGTAGGTGATGACGTGTATGCCAAACCTGTTAACTCTAGGTGTACTGCTGTATGGCAACGAGGGACAGTTACTAGAATTATTTCAAACACTGCAGTTTTAGTGGATGGTATGACTAGGCATATCAGTGATATTCGACTGGCATGTAGGGGAAGTAGTGAGAATGTTGACAATTCGCTTAGTAATGAACAGCAACCACAAGTACATGTAGGTAGAGGCATAGAAATTGATTTAGATATTGCTGGTACAGACAATGAAAATATTGAGGAGGTAGAAAGTGTGGATGAAGTAATTGACCATCCAGTGAGAGATAGACGGTTACCTAGGTGGTTGACAGATTTTTATGTTGAAGGCTACGTTGTAATTCTTATTTAGCTTTTGTTTGATCTGATAAGATCAAGGGGAGATGTAATGTGTGTTATTGTGACAATAACACACATTGTCATATTGTACTGTGTCTATCTGTCTGCCTGTCTATATTAATATTATAGTTTTTGCAATTACAGGATGTTGTAGTCATGCTATTGGGATAATCTTATTATAATCATGGTTTTGGTGCAAGTGGGCTGTCACAATCTGTCAGTATAATTAATTTTATGCATAGTATATAGTAAATTGTAATTAACCTTTTTGGTGTTAGTCAATCTCATGGCCAATTTCTGAATTTGAATTTGTGCTTGGTCCTACCCTGTTCTTAGCATACATTAATGATCTCCCAGAGCGTATTGACTGTAACACCAGTCTTTTCGCTGATGATACACTGATTTATCAAGTTGTGAATAATCCTACCGACAAACAGAGCTTCCAAAAAAATGTTGACACCTTGCAACAATGGTCGCGTACATGGTGCATGTCATTTAACATTGATAAGTGCTCTGTGTTAGCCTTCAATGCCACTGAGACCTCCCCTGAAGCTCACTATATGCTAGATGACACCCGCCTGTCAGTGGTGCAGGAAACAAAATACCTCGGTGTGATCCTACAATCAAATTTGAAGTTCGACGAACACATAACGACCAAAGTGCGAAAAGCCAAAAGACAGTTAGGTATGATCCAACGTGCTCTTCATATGCTCCTCAGAATGCACAATTGCTAGCGTACACTAGCCTCTGTAGGCCACAAGTTGAATATGCTGCAGCTGTGTGGGATACATCTCTAGAATACCTGATTAGTGACATTGAGATGATGCAACATAAAGCAATCCGATTCATATCAAAACTAAAGGGAAGAGATAGTATAACGCAAGAACGAAATAATCTTCAGCTGGAGACTCTTGCTGAAAGACGAGCCAAAATCAGACACTCTCCCCTGCTACGACTTCTCTCGCGTGAAGAAAATCACAGGTCACTTATATGCGCTTACGATGAACTGACAAAAGAGAGAGCCAGTAATGTGGTAGTAACTAGATCCGCATCTCGTGATGATCCACCAACCATCTATGCCAAAAAGTCTACATACCATAATAGCTTCCTTCTCAAAATAAACTGTAAGAGAATTAAAAATGAATCTCTGACCTGTAGTCATTGATAAACATGTTGATGCACACTGATGGAACCAAGTCACACGATGAGTGACATACACTGAAAATATTAGGCTGGCTAAGAATTCAAATTAATAGAGGCATGCCACTTGCTACGTGCTCTAGTATGTACTAAAGAAGAAGAGGTAAGAGAGAGAGGTTTGTCAGTCTTGATAATGTGGTTGCATGAATAAGTTGTTTAGTAAAATATAATATTCCTCTGAAGTTGGCAAACTAAACTCTAAATCTACAATATGAATATTAATCATAATGATAATTATAATTAATAATTTAATATAATTATATTATAATAAATTAAAATTTTTATTTTTTATCGCCAGAAAAACACATCATCTCGTTCATTCTTCTCTCAGTTGAATACCATCACACCAACGCATAGGTAGCCTAAATGTAGGGAGAAAGTCACAGCTGTTTATTGGCTCTGACAAAAAGGTATTACAACGAAGTAGCACTCTACCCACTAGGAAAGTTTCTATATACTTGAATAATAAACGTACTTGGATAAACTTCGCCACAGGGCATGTTACTAGCACGTGGTCCATTGCGGCAAATAGCGTATACACTTCTGGGCAGAGACTCTGGGATGCCTGCTATTGGGTAAGTTGTTAGACTAATAATGTTGTGATTGGGTACAATGTATTCAACTCATTGATTGGGTACCGTTCATTTCAAGCTCTCCTATTATTGGTCAAAGTCACCTATTCTTATATGGCGCAAAGTTCTAAAACTGTTGCAAAGTGGCTAGTAATATTGGTGCAATCACAAAGTGGATCACTGTGACTCTTTGACTGTGATACAGTATTAATTGTACACGTATATTCTATTATATTGTTTTGCTTTTCTTTTGTAGTGATCTCAAAGATAATGGTCTTATAAGTTGTAATTTACTCATTGCCTTAGGCCATTGACTGAGCGTAGATAAGGCTTAGGTTCACAACTTTTCACGTTGACTTTCACTTCGATTATCAATCAACATGACCATGGACATCAATCAATCAATCAGCATGAACATGTTGAACATAACCAGCATCAAGATCATTCATACGACGATGTATAATATTATATTAATTATATAAACTTAACTTTACTAACTATAACTATAGGCCCTACTAGCTACTTACTTGCGAATCAATGAAAGAGTACTACAGTAGAGTATTATAATATTACTCTACTGTAGTACTCCTTCATTTTGTTATAAAATAATTATTATTTTATAATGAAAATTTTTTAATATACATGTATACCAAACTATTTAAATGCACAAGTTAGAAAGAAAAGAGAAAATCGCTCGAGATACAAATAAAATCATTTAAATGAATGTAATGTTATTATCATTATTTTATTACAACTCAACTGGCACTGCAAGTCTAGACTATACCAAGGACGGATCCAGCGGTGTGCACCACTGGAAATTTCAGAATTTTTCTTTCGATTTTGTTGATTATTTTTTGACAATTACTCAAATATCATATGTGTGTCAACCTAGCACAAAAATATCTTTTTATAATGTCTAGGCCCTAGGGGTATAAAAACCTGCGATATGTTATCATCTTTCTTGATCCATGTAAATATTCTAACCATTTTTGCCATTTACAAGTTGGAGTTGAATGAGCTCCATTGTCACATCTTGATCACAGGAACATTTTTATTAATTTTTAGGCCGGCCCATAAAATAGCTAGAAAGATAAATATTTTTGTTCATTTTGCTTTATATAAATAATTATATTATTCATTAAATTAAATAATATTATTATTATTATCATCAGTTGCGTTTTGCAAAACAATTTTAGGTTAGTTACAACTATTAAACCTAACTCAACTTGCCACAAACTCATTTAACTGAATTGGCTCTTAAGCCCTCCTGGACCCACAGACGCCAGGATTTTGCTTGGCTGCCCCGGACCCGTTGGGGGGCTTACATCGCCCCTAAACCCCCAGCTGCAAGGGGCGATGCGGTGCAGCGTGACGGGGCATGAAGCACACCGCACATGAAAACTGAAGCTTTGCCTTGATAAAAGCACCAGATATTTATTTCGCACCACCCTCTCTCCATTAATGGATCTGCCACTGTATACTATACTAAATACAATAGGCCCATTCCAAGGGGGACTGATCAAATAATACTTAATACAATACTAAAAAGACTCCCAAATAGATTCATCTGAGAGAGCAGTGTTCCATGCTTTAGCACTTTTTTTGTGGTGTAATTATCAATATACAGTGGAACTTGCTTAATTCAACCTTGGATAATTCAAAAACTTGGTTAGTTCAAACTGTTAGCCTTGGTCTCTGCTGAGCACTATATAAATGGCTTCAAATAATTCAAACTTACCAGCTGTAATTCAAACTTCATGCGGCTTAGGCTCACACTATAATCAATGATAATACTATCACAGCTAGCATTAGTCACCTAATAATCGTTGCTAGTAGTTAGTAGTTATTAGTAGCTTCTACTGCAATGTGTTTCTGCTCAAACTAAGCTGGGAAAACTCACTAATTGCTTTACTGTTCCTTAGCTAAATGCGTTTTTATACTGTTGTCCTATACATGTAATGCATGTCATTATATAAAATGAAGGGATCACATGATTCAAACTGGGCCTAATTCAAACCAATTATGGTGGTCCCTTGGAGTTTGAATTAAGCAAGTTCCACTGCATACTATATTATCCAAAATCCTAACAGGGATTCTTTTCCAATGGCTACAAATCAAAGAGGCGCCTCAGAATCAGTAGAATACCAAGCTATTTCCCAATTTTAAGATGAGAGAATCGCTGTGACTATTGTAGGCCTACTAATCTAGCTTACATAAATTATCTACATGTATATTCTTCAGTTTTGTTCCACATTGGGTTTGTGCATTTAATTTTAATGCAATAGCTACAGTGATTCTTTATTGGCCTACATCTGGGAATTATTGGAAATTTTGTTTTGGAATTTCATCTATATTGTACAACTTTTCAATGAGCTGTTACCATAACCACTGGGCTCATGAGGCAAAAATATTGCTAGTTTGCTAGCAATTTAAAGGGGCTCTTTTGATCTGTTGCATTTTTCCCACGGGATTCTTTCGGCTTCAAGATATTGAATGGGTGTAACCTTTTAGTGAAGGCTAAACAATACACTAGCATTAGAAAAACTTTTGACAAATTTTATAAGTGGGAGGACTTGTGGTAAAAAATCCAGATGGTCTCTCAACTATTGTGGGTGACTCCTTAGATGAACTGTTGGCTATAGAACAAGAAGTAACTGTGCTGCGTTCTGGGATATGTCAAATGGTGGCCCAGCCAAAGAGACTATCGGTGCCTCCAAAAGAAGATAGAAGGCGAATGTGATGGGTAGAATACCATCTATACTTCTAGGCTGTGTCCAAGTGTCTAGAAAATGTGCTCAGTTTCGGGTTGTGGGCTGTCAACTACACAGATTTAGATACTCTGTTTCATGGAGTTCAGGTCAAGGAGACATACATGTACATGTGACACATTTCACTTGACGATTTATGGCGCGGCATATAACGCTAAAAGGCTAACAAATAGTATAGACCATCAATAGTTAGGCTAAATATTGCATGTGTGTGAGTGTCACCCATTGGGGGAAGACAGCTGAACGGGTGTTCAAGGTCCAAGTTCCGTAAGACCCTATTATATCCAACCATCCAACAATCAAATCGCTGCACTAATCTCTAAAACATTCGCCTGAACTTGATTAGGTCGTTGTAAGGATTGTCTTCACGTCGTTTGTTTTGGAGCCACTGAACGAAGTGTCCAGTTGTCAGCATTGAATCTGCTAAAAAATCTCCCACAGTCCAGTTGTCATACAGTGGTGTCAGAAAGTTTGGAAACGCCTACTTTATTTTAGTAATTTCTAATTTGGTATTATTTTTCACTTTTGCATCATTCCTACCCCAACAAATTATATATCAGTGGATTCAGAAAAGTGTGAAGAATATTTTTAAGCTATAATTGTCTTCATTAGCAGTAGCAGCTAAGTTTTACAGAATTTTTTTGTATAGGCTATCACCATTTACATCATATCATTAATCACAACGAGTTGCACAAAGACAGTAGTACTTACAGGGCGTGATGTCACAAAAATTACAAATTGTTGAGTTTTTTAATCACAATGGTAAACAATGACAGTTTTATAGTAAATTGAACTGCAGTATGTTGTCAGTATTTAATAAGGTATCTTTTACTCTCAATAACCAGTCGGCAGCAGTGTGGCATACTTTTTACACGTTTGCTGAGCTCCTCGTGGCTGATGATGTGGTGCCATGCTCCAATTATTTTCTCTATCAACTGTCTCTTATTCATTGGTTGCTGTTTTCTGACTAGGTTTCCCATGTGTTGCCTCAAATTTTCTATGTGGTTAAGGTCGGGGCTTTGTGCCGACCATGGTATGGTTCGCACGTCTTTAGCGGTTATCCATTCCTTCACAATCTTGGCATCGTGGCATGGTGCATTGTCATCTTGGAAGTACCAAGTTTGATTATCAGGAAAAAGAGTTGCAGAGCTTGGCAGCATTTTCTGCTCTAAAATTCATACTTCCAAGATGGCCATGCCATCGCACCAAGATTGTGAAGGAATGGATGACGGCTAAAGACGTTCGAGCCATACCATGGTCGGCACAAAGCCCTGACCTTAACCACATAGAAAATCTGTGGCAACACATGGGAAACCTAGTCAGAAAAGAACAACCAATGAATAAGAGACAGTTAATAGAGAAAATAATTGGAGCATGGCACCACACCATCAGCCACAAGGAGCTCAGCAAACGTGTAAAAAGCATGCTACACCACTGCCGACTGGTTATTAAAAGTAAAGGATACCCCACCAAGTACTGACAATATACTGCAGTTCAATCACTATTGGACTGTCATTGTTCACAATTATCATCAAAAAATTCACCAATTTGTAATTGTTGTGACATCACCTCTAAGTACTACTATTTTTGTGAAACTCGTTGTGATTATAATAAGATGTAAATGGTGACAGCCTACATAAAGATTTGCTGTAAAACTTAGCTGCTACTGCTAATAAAGACAATTATAGCTTAAAAATATTCTATACACTTTTCTGAATCCACTGATATATAATTTGTTGGGGTAGGAATGATGCAAAAATGAAAAACAAGATGTCAACTAAGAAGTTACTAAAATAAAGTAGGTGTTTCCAAACTTTCTGACACCACTGTATGACAAGCTAGTGCATTATTTATAGGTTTGTTCTCATAATCCACTTTCAGTAAAAATGCCCAAAGGCAAGGCTCCGAAAAAGAAGGTACGACATGTAACACTACCGGAAGGTGATGAGGGAAAAGATTTGTCCCTGAATGATCGGCTGGCGAAGTTGGATTCTTTTATTGACCAATTTGATGCTGAGGGTAAGATGCTCATGTTCTCTGTTAATTACATTTAGTTTCACAGAATTGTGACCAGCTTTGACTGCTCACTAGCAGCTGTTGTAGCCTACATGTACTTTGAGAACTAGATGGAATATTTCATAGTTATATATAACCCCCCCCCCCCCCCCCCCCCCAGTCGAAAATGTCACCTAAAGGAAGATTCTGTTTGCAGTTTTGACTTTCAGCTAAGCATCCCCATCAATTTACAGTACAGTCATTGTAGGCTTGGTCCAAGGACAAGAGCTTTGTCAATGATGTAGCCTAAATGTGATTTAAATCTAAATAGACATACAGCTTAGCTTTGGCTTTTCTTTTCTGTGATTCAATGTAGCCTTAACTCTCAACGTGTTTAGTGGAGAATAAATTAAAGGAGCTGGACAAGGAGTGCAGAGCCAAATGTTCCGCAGTGGAGACGCTCGGTCAGTCACTTGTGCTCGGCCTCACACCAGCTAAAGCTGAGATGTCTGTGTTGGAATACAGAAGTAAGAACTTAGAACGGGAGTGTTGGGTAGCCTTCTTTGCTCTATTTTATATATAAACTGGCACTAGGTCAATTTAACTGGACAACCTTAAATTCTAATGGCTTTATATTGGTCTGCCATCCGAGTTAACCATCTTGATAGTGTTCTTGAAGCCATCCTATCTGCAACTTTGACTTGATTGTCCTGGGCAAAGTGTTATATACTTTGGCGTTCTCATAGTACCAATACACCTGAGTGGAGGGTTTGGGGCAGAACCCATGAAAAGGAGATGAGTGTAGCTGTTAAAGATTAATAAATAAAACAGTTTGTACTGGTGTTGGATTCTTTGCAAGTTCTTTTCCACTCACTGTTTTCTACTAACTCCCTCCCACTCTTTAATTTCGTTCTCTGCTACGTATGTTTTAGAAAGCTTATTAAATCTGAACTCCAAGAGAAAGGTGTCCGAGACTGGAATACCAAATGTCAGTGCTGTACTCAATGATATTGGAAAGTTACACCAGACCAAACGTGCCAAAGAAGCCAAGCAAACGGCTCGTCCTGGGTGAGCCCTTTAAGCACACTGCAATGACACATTGTAATGAATGGAGCATGCTGTAGTTGATCTACTCCAATCACCTACAATGACCTACTTCACAGCAGGTGTATGCTGGAAGGCAGACATTTCTACTGTTACGCCATCAAATGGAAGCTTATGGATTGTTTGAAAACTTTTATAGCTTTTTATGTAGGGGAGAGAGTGTAAGCAATAGAGGTTTTTTCTGTGTTTCGGTTTTTTATGGATAACACCAGTGTCTACAGCACGTAAATCGCTGTCAGTTTTTACTCATAGTGAAGCCTAAATATCCATGGGATAGAATATTCTCTTCTCATGATTGGCAACACACCTCGAATGTAAATTTTACAATGGCAATTGTATCATCGGTGGTGGATTTCCAGAGTGTTTATCTAAAATTCATACACCACTAACAATCATCATCCTTTTCATCACCAATCTCTCCATCGACTGAATTTGGCTGCTTTGTAATGTGTGTTAGCTGTTAGTTAGCGTTAGTGAAAAAGTACCTGATTTCCTTTGAGCTCTTTCAATTATGTGGCCACTGCATTGGGTGTCTCTAATGTTCTCTAGCTAAATCTTGCTTGCTCTATTTCCTCTGGTCGTATTCATTGTTAACTGTTAATAAAATAATAACAAAGCCGTGATTTTCTGTTTAGGTTGTCCAATAGTTAGTACTGTAGCCTCCTTTTGTTGATTTTCCGAGTTACCAGGGCATCTATTCACTATGAAATTGTATAGCCATTTATTAGAACGTACAAATATGTCATCTTCATTTCCATATTGTAGAGTCACATGCACACTTCAGGTCATGAACACTGCAGGCTTAAGTAACCATGTACTACTGTTTGCCATATACGTGTACATGTATGTTATATGCATTTCTATTTGCATTGTAGTAAAACAGTGAAAGGATACGCCACACCAGCTGTTTGTCTGTACAGGGACCCACAGTGGACAGATACCCCACAGCAGACTCCACTGTTTGACAAGCGATTACTAAATGTAGAAGTGAATAAACCATCAGGTCTCAAATAGCTCTCTCCTTCAGCCACTCCAGGTAAATAGTAAATTATATATACCATCAGTTGTTATAGTAGGCCTATGCATAGTTAGTGCTGCACGGTGTTTCGGTATCATTAAGTTTTTTTTTTTTCGGTTCAAAAACTGTGAAAATTTAAAATGCAAACCAATACCTAATGCAGCGGTTCGGTGCAGTTCAGTTTCAAATTCAAACCACGCCTGGCCCCTTAGCGCGCCCACTTCCAACAAAGGCTGGTGTTGCGAACACATTAATTTCAATCTTTATAATTTGATGTCATCCTTGGAATATAGACTTAGCTGTAGCCATCATTGTCACTCAGTGGTGGCTTACTGTAGTTTTCGCTCAATTTTGGTAGTCATACTTGCATATTGTTATAAATAATTAATATTTAATTATTGCATTATTAAGCAAAATTAAAATGCCGGCCATTTCCGGTGATGGCTGCAATTGCGAACACGTGAATTCATGTTATGCATCTTTTCATCTTTATAATTTGATGTCATCCTTGGAACACAGACTTAGCTGCAGTAATGATTTACTTTAGTTTCACTTAATTCTAATAGTCATACTTGCATATTATTATAAATAATTAGTATAATAATTGTGATCTATTACAAAAAATAAAAAATTGGCCGCCATTACAGTTAAACGCAGAGTATGACAACTTCCAAAGTTGAGTGCTCAGTCTTCGGTTCGATTCTGTGTTTTTTCCTGAATATAAAAGCTGTATTAAACAGAGGGGTAGAAGACAACTTTGGTATCATTCAGTTTTTTTGAAAAATCAGCAACAAAATCGAATGCATGCAAACCCAGCACTATCTGCATAGTATGACAGAAATTGTACAATATACAATAACTTTGTGCATGTACTGTAGATGTACAATAACATAATTGTACATATATTATATGTCTGTGTATATGTACACACTATTGCCACTCCCACATCTGCCTAGTAGCTACAACTAATACTGATGTATTTTATCCATGGGGCCATATCTACTTGGCTCCAGTTTCCAATTGGTCACAATGGTAAAGCCTTATAGAATTTTGTAATGTAGGCCTACATGACTGTACAGTTCTACATGTAGACCTAGTCACTTCACATGCCATAATTACATGAATCCAGGAATAATGCATAATAATAATAAGATGGAGTTCGTGTTCTCAAAGTTCCTTTGCCCTTCCTGCTTAGGTCACCTACATTTAGCAGTTGATGTAAGATTGCATGTATGTACATTGTATGTCTTTTGAATTTCAGGTTGTGTACCCTGAGGTTTAACAAACACAGAAACAGTAAGACTGAACAAGAGAAGTGCAGACTATTATTTTACTTTTTTACCCAAAGATATTATTTTATGTATGACACAATGTGCTTCTGTTCATGTCAGTAATTTAATAATATTTCTTAGATCCTTAGTGTTAGTGTATTATACTTTTTATGCTGTTCTAAGTACAATAAATAGGCTTAAATCATTTCTAAATCATTGGCTTATTATCGAAGGCACATTTTATATTTATAAATAATAATCTCACAGGCAACTGAGAGGGTTCAGGCATTTTACTCTGGTCTGTGTAATTCTCTTCGATCTGGAGTTGCCTTCTCTTGTGAATAAGCTTTGTAACTACTCAAATAGTTCATAATAGCCTCAACATTATTTATTACAATTTCATGCATTGAATCAAAAACTGAATAATAATACAAAGCTTAGTGGTCTTTTGATCTTACCAAATCATGCTATAATATGACTATCAAGTTGCTCAGAATATACATGTATATACACTAGTAATGTTGAATCTGCCCTTGGCATCTTTGATTTAAAATGTTCCCAATTTCCACAGTACTCATCTTCCTTCTGCCCAGGTTCATATGCAGCCTCTAAAGTTTTGGCAACATACATTAGTTCGGCTTCTAATCACATTGCACTTTCTGAGGAGGCCTAAGGCTAAATCTTTATTTTGTATTGGAAAGTCTTTATGGTGACGCAGGCTACGTAGTGGTGGATCTATAGTGATGCTAAGACTTGTATTTGATAAATAGGTGGCAGGTCTGCAACAGGGTGTGCACCATGTATATACATCATGTACATGTGTAACCCTTGCATTCTGTCCATCAGTACCAGGCAGGCTTACCAAGTCTCCCTGATTCTGCAGGAGACTCCTTGATTTTTAACTCAAAATTTGGTACCCCACCCAAAATGGGCACCCACCCCCCACCCAAATGTTGAATCCCCCTGATTTTCATCAGTGGAACTTGGCAAGCCTGGTACCAGGTGCTCCACTTTAGGAATGTAAGGGCTCTGAAGGCTAGTCTGTAACATTAAGAATGCAACATGTAAACTAGAATTAGGGCTGTCTACACCCACCAGTCATATTAGCTCGCTGCATGGCCACATGTTCCATAATTACAGAACTTATTCAATGTAGTGATTAGAGTGTTAAGCATATTTATTTACAATACTATTTTGAAATGGTAGTAGATGGTTATTAGTGGTAAGGGACATAACGCCTACAACTATTTACATTAAATATTTAATTGTAAAGAAGCTATAGAAACAAAATATCCAGCTACATGCATATGTGCCCTTCACTCTCTATGACAACATGGCAGCTTATATACAAGTCATGTAATATACTGTAATATTATACCATATTATGCCTTCCCATTGATTCTGCAATTTTTCACTGAAACATTATTCAATTAGTTTTGGGTGGATATTGGGTTTAGCTCTTGGCTATAATATTATCTACATGTAAGTGTGATTTCCATTAACTGATGTATAACCTTTTGCCATTCATTATTGATCTGTGTTAGTGGAGTGATGTAGTCAGACGAGGTCATTTCTTACAATTCCTTAGACGATTTTCAGCTCCTCTGACCGATCATGTGTGTTCATAAAGTTCTAGCTTTTCTGCTGCTGTTACTTGGATCTGTATACCCATATGCATTAAGTAAAAATGGTAAGTGAGCTGTACATACTGATAACCTTTATCATCAATGTAATAATATTCCTTGCTAAAGTTTGATGTGCATGTACTTCAGCCCTTATCCAATTGAAAGATTATATAGGAGTACATGTATATACCATCTCATTTGCAATTACCACAATTTTCCTACTTGTCTGTTTTTTTTTCTTTATTCTAAACCAATTTTAGATGATCTCTTTGCTCTAAAAAATATGGAGGCTGAACTAGAAATGTGCTTTGTGCGCAAAGTTAAAACTTATTGTGAACATAAAAAGGCTCAAAGAGATGCAATAGCTGCTGCTGAAGCTGAGCATGCCAGTCGAACAATACCAGAGACTCCGAGTAAAGTCAATGTTTTACCAGCACACATCATATGTTGCAAATCGCACTGGCCAGTGTTCAAAGACAGCAAGTGGTAGAAATTATTTATTCTTTACAACAAAACCGCTAAATCACTGTGATAACCCCCAAGCTCCTAATATCTTGTTAGCCTACAAGGTTAATATGAAAGTAGCAAGTTTCATCCAAGGCTATCTTGGACCCTACTGTCAATATTTGAGGGCAAATAGTGTTACAAGGATTAGGCCATTTGTCAGAAAAAAACAGAAAACAAGAAAATACTGTCCTATACCTTTGAGCACTGGCACCAAATGCACCCCTAATAATTTCACATCACACAATCATGTAGCTAATTATTAGTATAGCCATACATGTAGCAACATATCATGCAATAATACAAATTATATTAGTGTACATGTTTCACAGCTTATTACCAACAGTTTACATTACACCTCTGGCTCTGCTGATATTCGGAGTAACCAGCAGGGTGTGTATCCACAGAAGTATACTAATAGAGCTACACATACAATGTACATGTAAATAGTTGTTTCGTATTTGTATTTTGTAAAGTATTTAACCATCTTATTTAGCAGGCCACAGCAGCTGAAGGTTGTATGAACGACAGGAGCTGGGATTTTAATGGAAGAGCTCACCTTCCACAATGGGATTTGAACCTGTGACCCTCAACTATTACTATATAAATTAAATCAGCATGCTAATTATCACTCTACCTTCTCATTCTGCACTCTCAAAAAATAACATTGTGATATTTATAATTCCACAAATCGTCAGATTTATAGGGTCATCAAGTGGTTGCAACGATCAGACTAAAATATGCATTTCCGTTATCAGTGCTCCAGTACATTTTGTATTTAATATTCCTATTCCTGTTATAGCCATACGATGTTATATAAATATATTGTGCATGTATGTTGTTATAATGCCATATATAACGCCATGTGAATGTGGGGATATTAAAGAGGAATGAGCACCATCCTTGACTTTAGACTTTAGAGGGTAGATCTCACTTCTACATGTAGCTCCAAGTCATGAAAAAACTGGTTGTAGGGTTTAGCTGGTAACGGAATATTCATAGCAGTGTGACTGCGCATCTTCTCGCATACATGATACAAGTACATGACATGTATATTGCAATATGCCACATGGGCACGCCATGGCTTACAAATATTTCTTATTTACAGCATTGAATAACTTTATTGTCTATCATTATTTTTATTAAATTCAACAATGCATGATTCTTTTACATTATTTATTTAACTGTAATAGTTGCATCATATATTTTAATCAGCCATCGCACTATGACTGAAAACACTCTATGATTAGTACTTTATTTTGTGTGAAGCAACATCTACCAAGTACAGTACATGTACAGTACATGTACAGTACTTGTACAGTACATGTACAGTACTTGTACAGTACTTGTACAGTAAGCCTACATGTACAGTACATATATGTAGCAGCCTTGGATTACAAAGAATTGCATCTTTTGTATCTGCATCTGTGAACTGGCACAACGTGTTGTTGAACTGGGAGTGAAGTAGCGCGTTGTTAGGCACTTTATATTGAACTACATGTTGTAGAGTCACTCTCTTACATTGAGGATGAACTATATGCCCATATATTTCAACATTACCAAAAGAATTCCATAGCAAAACTTAGAACTGGAGGTGCTGTGCAAGTCCGAGTGGGGTTTACTTTGATACAGCTCAACCACTTGGTAAGTGTCTCTATTCGAAGATAACCTGTGGTCACATTTACTAAAGTGGTTCAGTTCTTGGTTCTCTTCCCTCATCACATTACAGTCTGTCCATAACAATGTTGGCTACATAGCATGAAAATACCATACAGGGACTATGCTTTTCGTAACATGCACAGTGCAACACTGAACTATCTTACATGTAATATTGTAGGATGAGATCAGTCAGGTACTGACTACTTCAGGCTGGATGGAAGTTGTAAGTATGGATTCTATCTCAATATCAGGCCCACTATTCCTCACTAAGCTTGGTTATCTGTAGCTAGGAGTCTAGACATGTATAGCCATAAATAGTCACATGGGCATCCAGTGTGCAGATGCCTCATAACAGCAGACAGTAAGCCTATTTAGTCTAATGTTTTGTAATCCATAATAAGGCACAATACTATTGTACATGTAGATGGTACACCCGAATGGTATAACTGAGAACGAAGTCTACAGTTTGGTAGTGTTTCAGTTTTGATGCCTAGTTCAGGTGATTACTAGGTTATTAACTACATAGGCTAATACATGTGAGAGGCATGAATTTATGTAACAAAATTGTTTGTGCAGCCTGCACAATTAGTGTTTTGGCGACCTAAATTTCAGGCTCAGGCCAATTTGCGAAAATATGTTTCTGTACACATCCGCCACAAAGTAGCGAAGCGGAACACACTGGCCTGGGCCAAAAGCAAAATCCACATTTTCGCTCGAAGAAGTCAGGTGTGTCGATTAGCTAGGGATGGTTTCTTCATCCGGTCAAGCAAAATCTCAGGTCAATAGCCCTTCTGGCCTAGGTCGGATGGCCATCTTGTGAATTTTATTTTGCGACCCAGGTCCGTTCAAGAGGTTGCAAAGACACTAATCATTATTGTGCACAGTATTATGAAATTAAATGTACATTTAGGCCCATTTGTGAAGTGTATATAAGTTGTGTTATGTGTCCTGCCTTACGCAGTATCAGTTCTATGTACATGCACATTGCAGGCCCTTGTGCTAATATATGACAACAATCACCATGATCTTTAGCTTCTATTTACAAAATTGTAATTAATGTTAAATTGTAGTCTTTATAGTTCTCTGACTTAGAGCACTATTTTAGAATTTACAAATTTTATATACATGTATTTTAATATAGGGTTCACTGTGGTTACATGGTGCTATATGAAATAGTAACAGTGGCTGGTACATTGTACTTGCAGGCTTATAAGTAGTCTATTTGCAGACTACCAGGTAGTAGGTACTAACAGCTTGGCGCATGGCGCCTACTGTAGAATGTAGTAGTGGGCTATATTGTCATGAATTGTAGTTTTTTTTCAACGACGGCAGAACGCAGTATCCAATCACAAATGCATATTTATTTAACTTTTGAGCAGGTCATTCAGCAGCATAAAAGCATAGGATAACATAAAATAATGTAACATATCGTAACGTAACAAAATGCAATCCACTGTTAACACAATGTGACACAATATAGCATAACCTAACGCAACATAACGTAATGTAACATAATGCAATACCATAGCATAACATGAAATGTAACATAACATAGTGCAACCTACCATAGCGTAATATAACATAAAATAATGCACTATAACATAACATAACATTACTAAAGGAAAGTGAAAAATCTCTTCTAGTTCTTGGGATGTTATGTTGTCCATTAATTATTGATATTCCATAAAATTCATCCACTACACTCTTTTTACCAAAACATAATTTGATTGAGTATTCCATCGCTATACCCCCAGGCTCCTGTCTTAGCGCATACTGTGCTATCCTTCTTTCCAAACTCAGGCCTTTGTTACATGACTAGCTGCATAAGCCAGTGTTAATTAGTAAGTTTGTAATGATGATATAGAGTTATATAGACCCACAGGACAAATTGGGGACGATTAATGGCGGAACCAATTATAACATGACTAATGTTTGTAGGCAGTGTTCGAAGTGTGGTTATACGGGAGCATACGGTGTGTACCCACCTCAATTTTAGTGGTTATACGGCCAGCAGGCGTGTACCCTCATTTTAATAGCTAGTTTTCCCCCGCACAGTTGCTGTAGACCTGATAGGTGATAGCGTAGTGGTAGAGTGCTTGACACTCATCCATAAGGTCTCGCGCTCGAGTTCAATTCTCACCAGAGCATAACTTTGTTTCATTTTAGTAATTCATTAATTTCTTAGCTACCATAATATTTAATGGATAGCTATATAATACTAATCTGTAAAATTGCATGTACTGTGTACCCACCTCAATTTTTTTCCTTCGAACACTGTTTGTGGGTCTACCATATGTTACTAGACAACTATCTATAGAGCATTTACGTATTCTTATTAGGTGTGGCAAGATGTGCGTCTAGAATGGAAAAATTTAACAAAATATGAAAATGTGTCGAGCATGGTAGTATCTGCCGAAAGCCTATGGTTGCCAGATATGGCACTGCAGAACAGGTGCTACTGGTTGTCTGTAGATGCTGCATTAACTACATGTGTTTCATTTGCACTGCCATTAAAATTTACTTTAGCACAGTCAGTGTCTAACAATATTAGCTTGGATATCAGATATTGTTTGTTCCACTGAGACTTTAAGTATAAGTTTATATTACCATTACTCTAGTCTTCTCCTCTACTTCTCTCCTAAACAATTAATTCAGATTAATAGTAATAATACTCAGCAGATGTTTGCATACATATCACACTTAGCTTGTCCTCTGTACCCACATTGCATGCCACTACACTACTACACTTTGTTGCATGAGTATTGTCTATTATTTTTAGCAGTGGACCGATCACAGGCTGGCCTATGAAAACACCACATTCAGCAATTCTGTTACATCTTTTGTTGTAACACCAAACGTGATTTGGCTGCCTGACATCGGATTACAAAACAGGTATAAGCTGGGTTGAAATTCTACTTTTGAACTAAAAATAATTATTATGTGTCTGCTTGTTGGTGTTTTCTCGGACCTCCCTTCAAATAATAGAGCAATTGTTCCTGGTAGAGGTATTGCCCCATAGAGGTAGTTTTAATGCTAAAAAGTTACGAATAGTGGTCTTCATGGTGTAAATTTCCACTGCATGTGTTCTAAGTACATGTATGTGCACATTGATCAGGTAAGACTTAGTAGCTGTAAATGGAACATGTAGATAACAATAACATAATGAGATTTATTTTATTGTCACTCACTGTTGAAGGTGCCAGATATCAAAGTGGGATTCACCCCTTTAGCAATTATGACTGACATGCAATGGAAGAAAACCAATAAAACTACATGTTGTAGTCTCTTTTGATTTTGATTGTTATAATATTTAATATTTTAGTGCTACTGATATTTATCATTCGTCTCTCGTGGAACACAAGTTTAGAGTGAACATTTATCCTGATGGAACAGTGCTGTGGGTCCCTGGGGGGAAGTACTACACCAACTGTGAGCTCGACATTAGCTACTTCCCATTTGACGACCAAACGTATGTGTAATTCACGAGTTCAATTCAGACTAGGCCTGCACGGTGTTTCGGTTTCAAACGATGTAAACGATGTGTGAACCCTCGGTGTTACACATCGGCAAATTTTTTATGCACCGAATCGCACCGGCACCGCGCCCAAACGATATATCGATGGTTCGGTGTAGTTCGATGTTATCGAACCGGACCGCTATGCCAGTAGTCATTCAATATTCATGCGGTCTATTATCACGTGTTCTTGTTTACCTCACTTCAAACTAGGTTGCATACCTTCGCTAATCCGGTTTCAACATTCACTGCCATCGTGGCTGTGATTGATGTTGTGGAGGTAGTAATTATTATCAAATTATACTAAATTGATTCATAATTACGTAACTTAGCAGATTCTGGTATATTATATTCTATCGCTTGCATATGATTGCTTTGTTCATGAATAGTGTGCTGAAATAGAACAGTAGTATACGATCGAATATAATCAATGGATTATATTATTATAAATAATATAATAATAATTAAATTTAAACATACCATTGGATTAATTATTTCTATTATAATTAATCTACTACTAATGTTTAAGTTTGGTTATATTCGCTTGTAACTAAGAATAGCTACAATGCTTATAATAGTTAATCATTATAAATTATGGCTTTTAATTTAAAATCGTTGTGTAGTTATGCTTTTGGTAAGCACCAGCTCTTTATTTATTTAAAATAAGCTAATACTAATGTTCAATCAATATTTTGTAGGTAGAATTCATCGGACTGAGCCATCGTAATATCCCATCTGAAGACAAATCTGCTAGATTCAATCGGTGGACACACTGAATTATACCAAATCAGCAATCTATCAAGAAAGCTTGCAAGAAAGATTCCCTACATTATCATTACATCATATGCAACTATGCTAGCGTTTCTTCTTTCTCTTGTGATATGAAGTTAGCCCATGTCATTTTAAATTTGTTATCTTTTTGTGTCAATGGTACGAGTGTGGTGGAAACAATGTTTGCTGTTTTTCTTCTGTAATTTGGTCACAATCAGTAATAAATCTAATGAATTATAATATGTAGTCGGTTGGGTGTGTGTCCAGCCTCATGTTTTTATATTTAATATATTTATTAAAATTACATAAAATAGGTGAAGTAAGACCCAATGCAACTTAAGACTCACTAGACTACATGGGCAAATACAAAATCTTGGGAGTAGGAGTAAGCACTGATTACTTTCATTAGCCCAATAGCCACTTAAATAAAATAATATACATATACTATGTTTTAATGAAGCCATATCTGAAAATAAAATAAACAATGATTGGCATGAACTCATGTTGCAAGAAAGTGTTGAGGATTTTTGTTCCCTTGTATTGAACGGTCATGATGGGACAACTCTATTAGGCAAACTAGCTCCTGGACCAGTTCGATCCGGTATATCGAACCAAAGTTGACACCGTCTAACACCGCTTGAGACCAGGATCAAGGGGTCCGGTGCGGTTCGGTATATCGATCCAAATTTGGCATCGGTTGACACCGAATGAGACTAGGCACAAGAGAACCGGTGTCAACCGGTGTTTGATTACCACCACCCCAAAAACCGAATATCAGTGGGGAGGCAACACCGGTGCAGGCCTAATTCAGACCCCATGTTTGTACTCGCCAATGTATGTTGAGCTGGGCGCCGGTAACATAGCCAAGAAAAGTTAAAATTGATTTATGTTATATTGGCAGCTAGTCGGTGTACTGCAGACGTAGAGTATATGTAAAAATTATAAAGAAACGTATGTCAGGAAATTGAAGACAATTCTGTACTTGGTTTATATTGAAGGTGTAAACTACATTTCACTAATTGGGCGTACAATGGCGTAGAGATGAACCTGACTGTTAAAGACAACAATATATCTTTATCAGACTACCAGGTTAATGGAGAGTGGGACATTGTAACTACTACAGCTCACAGGTACCTATAGTTTGCAGTACTTGTACACTCTAATTCAGATGATGCTCCGCCACACATGGAGTATCGTTATAATTACAATGATGTTGGTTGAATCAAAAATGTTCCATAGCATAATCATGTAAATTAACCCCTTTCTCTGTTACTGGTCACTATACTGATCATTCTGTGTCATGTCAGAAGGTTTTACTGGAAATAATCAATACCATTCTATATCTACTGTAATAAGGATGGATTAACTTAAATAGCCCCCTTGAAGAGGTATTGTAATGGATTTGTGTTTGGTTAACGCACGAGTGCCGATACTAACACGGGTGCGGGAAGTGCTTGGTAGTGGTAGTGGGCTGCTAAGGTACACTTCCACACATTACATAAAGACTAGACTGAACTCTTGTAGTTATTGGAGAGGACGTAGGCCGATGCGTAGACTCATTGAAGAGTCAAGGGCCGACGTAGGTCCTATAGTTTATACTCCAAAGGAGTGTAGAAAGTATCTGTGTTGATCTAGGGACGTAGACCCGATGCTAGATTCATTGAAGAATCCGGGATCGGCTAAGGTCCGATGGTTTATACTCACAAGGAGTGTAGAAAGAGATCTTAAACGAGTGTGAGGATGAGCTCGGGCGCTGAGGTCTAAAAAACCAGCGCTGGAGCTGCCTACCTGCAAGAGTAAGACTCTGTAGGTTGAGTTAGGAGATGTTGCTTTATTAGAGCGCAACCAACGACTGACTTGATACAGCAAAATGCGTGAGCTTAAATACAATGTACATAAGAAACTTCCGGCTAAAAAGGGCCGATATGGTATCGTCAGGCGGTACGATAAGGTATCGTACCGGAAATTACATAACAACATGGCGGAAAAACGCCCGAGGCCCGACCATCAAAAGGTCGGCCTTGCACAAAAAGTGCTTATAATAATGTAAAAGGGATAATATGTAATTATGACCATAATTATTCTATGACATCGACCCTAAATGTATGCAGGTAAAAAGACTTAAACAATAATCAGGTAAGTAAGTAATTGCACAACAGTAGTATAATTGACTACAGAACAATGCAAGGAACCTGATTGGTTGATAATAATATAATACACATTATTAGGCAAGCAGTAGTTGATAAGAGTAATAACAATATAGTAAGTGTACATGTAAATGACAAGCATGTATAAGGATTCATGCATAATGTACATGTAAGATTAATAGCACAAAACATAGTCCATGGGGCTGCAGGCTATGCCGATTCATTACAGTATTACTTCTACCCAAATAAATATAGTGAGTAATAAATTGACTCACCCGGATAGATATTCATGTAATAATAATATGTTCATGGTTTGTGAGTATAATTAATGATATAGTTTCAAAAAGTATTGAACATCCCAGATAAGCCTGGGTAGAACAGGATAGGATAACACCATACATTGTGTAGAACTGCAATACAGAGTTGTGTCAATAGATGACATGAGGTTCAGTTCAGACTGCAAGAAAATTAAGAGTTATCGGACCTTACCTACATGGAACTGCTAATAATACAATAATATTATGTTTTTGCTTGTGTGTACCATGTATATTATTTACGTGTATAATAATTGCTGTACTGCATTTTGCTTCATGGATTCAATTCTATAACGGAATTGGTACATAGTCCTCACACCTGCACACAAGCATAGAATTATGCACATTCAAATAACTTGGTGTGAGGGGTTGACTCAGGGCCGTAGTGCCTTATACGGCTGTGCGGCCTGGCTGTCCCAACTTGAACTTTTGGCATGCAAAGTCAAAATCTAGTCAATTTAATATCATGATCAGATCGGTGTTTAAAAAATATGTAAGGATATGGTGATAATAAGTGTGCTAAACATTTTATATCAGGAAATTTTAAATACTACTGTACTTAACTACAATTATGTAACATTTTAGATATTGAATAACTGTCAGGGGAGATAAATCTAAATTTCAAGAATATTTCGGTATACAGTATAAGTATACACAGTTCATGTACTGGATGTGTTAAAAAATATAAACCTTGAAAATCTAAACAATTATATTAGTTTTCAATTGAACAAACTTTTTCGGATTCAATTATCTGTCTGCCCTACATTGCTGTCAATATATTTACTTAGGCATCCAATCTTGTAGGGAGCAATAAGAAATATCTCTATGGTAAGAAAAAAAAACATATGTTTTCAGGTTTTTTTTTGTAGATGTGGTTAGAGTTGAATGGTTTACGTTCAGTCATAATTGTGAACAGATACAATGTATACATACATGTACATGCATATATATTATATATCATATGTATGAGACTGGGTTATATTTGATGTTATTACACAAGTATATTTCATGAACCTGAACTGCTTCAAATTTGCTCTATTTCTCTGAAAAACACTCTCAGGGCGGCCGGGGCGCTGCCCCGGACCCCGCCAGGCGGCCCCCGACCTAATATTTTGGCCTCACCAACATTTCTTAGGACGCTACGGCCCTGGGTTGACTATTCTATTTACCAACAATGTTGAAGCCAGCCATACATGTATGTACTCTATATGACGTTGTATGTGTTTTAGGGAAGACAAGTTCTATGCATGTTGTGGGGACACACCTTACCCTTCCATCTACTTTACCATATACATGCGCAGAAAGTACCTGTTCTACATAACGAACATCATAGCGCCATGTGTAATGCTGTCTATCCTTATCACACTGGTCTTCTACCTACCTCCAGAAGCTGGAGAAAAGGTCTCTCTTGGAATAACTGTACTTCTCTCCTGTATTGTATTTCTACTTCTTATAGCCGAGAGCATTCCAAAACGCTCCGACTCTGTGCCTATTATAAGTAAGTGTTAAAGTACAATAATATTGTCACAGTTGCTACTAGATGATGAAGCTAGTGACACTTGCTGTCTCTGTAATGTTAGAACTGTATAATGGTTTCTTTAGGTGGCGTTTCAAAGACAACAATATTTTCAATAAGTTACTGTAACATTTTACATCATTATTTGTAGGTATTTACTTGGCTACTTTCTTAGCAATAACTACGGCTTCCATAATCTCAACGGTTGTGGTACTACATGTACATCACATGGGCACGAGGAAAGTGCCAATGTTTGTGAAGAGGATTGTGTTTGACATAATGGCACGGATGCTTTGTATGAACAGCCTAGCGTACAAATATGGTACAAGTTCCTGTAGACATGGAGTTGGCTCCCCGCTGGCCACATCAATGACTAGTGTCATGCTTAATAGCAGCCGTAACCCATCTATGATCAATAGCAAACACAACCAAACGAATAGACTGAGTCCCACTCAGACTTACTCAAACGGTCGACGAACTACAAGCAACGGTAAGGTTAATGGTTCAGGAATGAGGAAGAGCTTCTCTATCACTGAAGACAGGATAGCTCAGCATCTACTAATCAATCGCAACTTTGTGTTGGAGGAAATACTCATGTATATTAAAGCTTTTACTCAAGAGAGAACATCCAATGAGATGACAGAAGCCACCAGAATGGAATGGATCGCAGTTGCTAAGGTACTGGACAGGTTCTTCATGTGTCTATTCATGTCTTCCATTGTATGTTCCTCTTTCTTCATACTCATCATGCTGCCCATGTCTAAAGCTGAACTAACGACCACAGTTTAGTAACTACTCAACCAAAGCCCCTTTCTAATTGTTTGTTTCAGGGTGAGAATTGTAAATATATCTTGTGTATATTATTTATCATTATTATGTTATTCTGATTCTAAAATATTATGTCTGTTGTTATATTATAATGTATGCAGAATATGACACAGAGCAATGTATTTATATAGTATTTCTACACATATATATTGCCACATGTGAGCAACTATAATTATAGTTATGTGATCAGAGTAGTGATGTAACATGTATATCACTTATTAGGCATTGCACATCAAAATTTTAAGGCTAGCTGGGAATACTTGGCTTAGCCATAGCTTCTACTGCCTGAACCCATTCATGATTCAAACAGAAGGGTTCTTTTCTAAAGCAAACCTACCAGTATCAACGCTTTTTATTGTAGTGTAAAATTTATTTTTCAGTCGCTAATAGTTATTAATAGTTAATAATACGATGTAGGCCTATGTACATGAATATCTGACATATATTTATTATTCTATTTAATCAATGACCTATTGCATGTTTCATTACGTGATAATATATCGTAGTTATAAAAAAAATATTTGTACAATTTTAATTGTAATAACCCACAGTATAACAGTAGTAATTGATGTAAAATACAAACTAATACAATTTCTTAGAATTATCACTGCTCTGTGGTAGCATTGTGAAAATATAGTAGGTCAGTATTTACAGGTGGTATAAATCATCAGGCAAGCAAGCACCTGTAGTACTACATACAGTCAAGCAGGTGATTGGATCTAACAGACACCATTGTATACTGGTTATTAGTTACCTTAAAACACTGTGCAAAGAACAAGATAGTACCAGTCACTAGCATATATGTACAGAGTTACCATAGCCAACCGCATGTCCACAAACCAAGCTACAGCTCACTAACCTGGTGACATCATCAATGTACAAATATCTGCTCATCCTTTCGTTTCTTACCCTGGGGCACGCTGCCGGGTTTCTGCTGAGCGTCGGGATGGTTGGCGAGCTCGGTAGGGCACACAGAGACAGAACTATTCTGTAATGCCTGCTTGAGGTCAAAGAAGACCTGAGAGTCTTCCTGTGTAAGGAAGGTGTAGGATATACCACTCTTCCCAGCACGACCAGTACGACCAATACGATGGGTGTAGTCTACAAACATATTGTTATTATGTCATTCTATGTAGTACACAGTATAAGTACATGTTTGTGTCACGGAGTAGTGTGGAAGCATAGGAATAGCTACATGCAGGCAAGTGTGAACCAATAAAACTGCTAAACAAATGAAAAACATAATTCTCCTTTTTTAAAGAGTCGTGATTCATGCTAGAAAGGAGCAGCTGTGGAGACACTATATACGATGCGCGTAGTGATAGCAGCTATAAGGAATAATATAACATTAATATACAGTGTAATATGCAAGATTAATGAGATGTCCAGAGAGTACCAGACAGAACTTGAGATCGGATGAATCATTACATTATCTAAACCACTCATGCCATTGCGAACTGTAACAGTATCATACCTTCTATAGTTTTAGTCATGTCATAGTTGATCACAACTTGTACATCTTTAATATCGATACCACGACCAGCAACATCTGTAGCGATAAGTATTTCCTTAGAGCCCTCTTTGAGAGCGGCGAGAGCATACTCTCTCTGTTCCTGACCTTTACCACCGTGCAATGATACGGCATTGTAGCCCATCTTCTCAAGTCCTTTGGCCAACACATCCGCTCCCTTCTTCTTGTTCACAAATATAATGATAGGTGGAGTTCTATTCTGCTCCAGAATCTTGAGAAGTTTGTTCCTGTGTAACAGAAGAGTACATTGACATTAGTTAGAGATTGTTATGGAGTTATTGTTCCTACTTTCAATCAGCCAATAAAACACCGCCAGCTACATGTTCGTGATTCTCATTGGCCAAATAGCTACAGTACTAAACACAGGCATAGGAAACAGAAAGTTCTTAGTGTAGATGACTCACCGCTTCTCATTTTCACCACAGATGGCAACGTGCTGCTCCACACGATCAATAGGTTTACCAACAGATCCGATGTATATTACACTGGGTCTACGCAGGTAAGACTTGGCTATTCTCTCAACAGCAGGAGGCATAGTAGCTGTAAACATCACTGTCTAAAATAGTACGCACATAACATGTGTACTAACTGTACTAACTGTAATAACAGAGTCATATAAAGTATACAATGTACTAACACATGCAAAGGTACACATTGTACTAGCACATGCAGACGTACACATTGTACTAGCACACGCAAACGTACACATTGTACTGACCTGTCTAAACTTGTGCTTGCTGAGGAAATTCTGAGTGAGCAGGTCTGCATTCTCAGCAACTTCTGAATCTGGTTTGACATTAGTGACGGGCAGGAAGTTGAGAATCTTCTGAACTTCGGGCTCAAAACCCATATCTATCATACGATCAGCCTGTAATAATATATCATATCTATCATAAGATCAGCCTGTAATAATATCTAAATGTACATGTACTAAATGAACACTATAATTGTAATAGTTACAATAGTAGCAGCGGCAGCACTGGCAAAAATAGTACCTATTACAGGGGCAGATCCAGGGGTGGTGCAAGTGGTGCATTTGCACCACTAAAAATTTCAAAAAAAAAATTTTTTTTAATTTTTTTTTTTAAAATTTTTTTTGTTTTTAAATTTTTTCTGTTTTGTTGATTAGTTTTGTTAATTATTCAAATGTGTGTGTCAACCTAACACAGAAATATGTTTTTGTAATGCATAGGGGTTCAAAAACATGTGACATGTTATCATATTTCTTGATCTATGTAAATATTCCAACCATTTTTGCCATTTATAAGCCAGAGTTGAATGAGCACCATTGTCAAATCTTAGTCACAAGAAACTTTTTACCTATTCTATTTATTTCTAGGCCGGCTCATAGAATAGATAAAAAGATAAATATTTTTATTTACTTTGCATATATAATTATATTGTTCATTGAATAAATATATCATTTATTATCATTTATGTTTTGCTTTAAAACAAAACAGTTATAGCTTAGTTATTACTATTCAACCTAACTCAACTTGCCATCAACTCATTTAACTGAATGAGCTGAACTGGCTCTTAGGTCCTCCTGGAACCACAGATGCCAGGATTTTGCTTGGCGGCCGGGGCGCTGCCCCGGACCCCGTTGGGGGGCTTACAGCGCTCCCCAAACCCCCAGCTGGAACGGACGCTGCAATACAGTGTGATAGGGCACGAAGCGCGCTGCGCATGAAAACTGAAGTTTTACCTTAAGAAATGGCCCAACTATCAATTTTGCACCACCCTTACTCCATTCCTAGATCCACCACTGTATTATAGTTGGACAGAAGCAGTAGTAGTAGTAGTGATGGAAGTAGTGGTAGTAGTAGTAGTAGTAGTGGTAGCCGTGGTAAGCATGACAATAACAGCATTAGTAAGTACTAATTAGCAGTGATTACCTCATCAAGTACAACATATGTACACTGGGATAGCACCAGGTATCTGTTCTCCAGCACGTCGATAAGACGACCAGGAGTTGCTATTACAATCTCACATCCCATCCTCAACTTTAGACTTTGTTCCTCCCTAGAGATTCCTCCAATGACAGCTACAGTTTTTATATTCAGTAACTCTCCAAACTTGTTAGACTCTTCCTCTATCTGCTGAGCCAACTCACGGGTCGGAGCCAAAATGATGGCATACGGCCCTTTATCTAAATCCTCCAGCCTGAGGGAACCAAGGAAAACACAATGGGAACATGATGAGAGATGGATTCAGATTCTAACTGCATTTTGTAAGAAATTACTTTGGTTAAAAAATAATGCTTGAAACAGGTGATATACTATGGGAGAAAAGTAGTGCTGGGCGGTTTTGATTTGCATAGCGATTCAGTTTTCTTACTGATTTTTCTAAAAAACTGAATGAAACCGAAGTTGTCTTCTCACCCTCGGTTTATTTCAGTTTTTTTAATTCATGAAAAAGCACCAAACGGGAAATTAAATACTCAATATTGGGAGTCGTCACACCCTGCTCTTAAGCTGTAATAGCGGTCATTTTTAATTTTGTCTAATAAATCGCAATTATTAAATGCCAATATCTATAATAATATGGAAGTATAACAACTGGAATTCAGTGAAACTAAAGTAAATCATCTCTGGGTGACAATGATGGCAATAGCTAAGTATTTATTCAAAGGATGACATCAAATTATAAAGATTGAAAGCTGCATAACATAAATTCACGTGTTCGTAGTTTCAGCCATTACCGGAAATGGCCGCCATTTGCATTTTGTTTAATAATTTGCAATAAATATTAATTATTTATAACAATATGCAAGTTTGACTACGAGAATCAGATGAAAACTACAGTAAATCCTTACTGGGTGACATTGATGGCTGCAGCCAAGTCTGTATTCCAAGGATGACATCAAATTATCAGGATTAAAAGAAGCATTAAAATGGCAGCCATTTTCCTTTCGTTTAATAGTTACAGTTATTAAATATTTATTATTTACATGTATAATAATATGCAATCGCAACTGCTATAATGGAATGAAACTACAATAAATAACCACTGGGTGATAAGGTTATGGCTGCAGCTAAGTCTAAATTCCAAGAATGGCATCAAATTATAAAGATTGAAAGAAGCATAACATGAATTCACGTGTTTTCAACGCCAGCCATTATCGAAAGTGGGTGCGCTAAGAGGCCAGGCCCGGTTTGACTTTTAAAACCGAATAGAACCACACAGCCGCATTCGGTGTGGGTTCACATTTAAAATTTTGGCGGTTCTTGAACCGAAAGAAAACAAAAAGCTGAAAAACTGAATGACACCAAAACACCGTACAGCACTAGAGAAAATGTTAGAGTTACAAGGGAAGATAACTCTGCATTAGAATCAATAGCTGATGAATGTCTATATTTGTTGTACTATAAAATGTTTTATGGATAAAAATATATTATTGTTGTTACAATATTGTTTCATGGTAACGCTAATGGTACATCTACCAATCGTCACAACATAAACTTCATATTTTAATATTGTTGTACATACATACATGTATATGTATGTACATGTAGGCATGTAAACACTCACCTCTCTAACTTAGGTAAACTTGTGATCCACACTAACAGGGGTATGAGGAATGCTGCGGTTTTACCAGATCCAGTCTCGGCCACACCAATGACATCACGGTTTTGTAGGCCAATAGGAATGGCTTGTCTCTGAATAGGTGTTGGGTCCTGTAAACACAGCAGTAAGTATGAAGGCTAGTAGATGACTTACTTCATATTTTATATATGCAATATCTATATGTATGTGTATAGATGTACAGGAAGTGAGTGGCTGTAATGAGAATACAGGTTATAAGAATTGAACGCTATAAGATGCACTACGTGATTGTGTTACACAATACATCTACAGTATGGTGACATGATACAGCTCATCAATGTGTATGTAATACCCATTGCAGTGATGTCCACCATGTATTTATAAGTTAGTATTATACATTCTATAATGTATGCAGCATGCAACGTGGAGAGAAGCACTACTTGACATTTCTAGTATTCAGTATCACAGGGTGGTCAGTAGTATACATGTAGCATAGATGTGCATGTACAACACACCTTGTATCCAACTTTATCAATAACATCAAGAATCTCAGAGGGAATAGCTGATTCCTTCCAGTTACGTAGCGGGTGGGGTATCTGTCCTCCCTTAGTACTGATACTATAGTCCTCTCTAAATATTCTCCAATCTCTGTCCCTCATCTCTGATAATTCCTTCTCCCTCCAGTTTCTGTCATCAAAGTTGAGCTTGGCCTCCTTCTTCCTGACCGTTTTGAGACGTTTTCTGGGAATGATGGAGAGAATGGTGAGCTAAACCACACTAACGATACACTAACACTGCACAAACACCACATAACTCCAAGGCAACAGCACTGCATAAACACTAGATCACACTTACCACTAGATCACACATATCTAGCAGTACACCCAATACTACACGAGATACTGGCTATCACATAACATGGAATTAAACTTGACATGTACATTCTGTGATCATCTTTATAAACAATGCTACACCGCATGATAGAGCAGTGAGATGTTAGGGATATACATACATATATATTCAGTATATGTGTCATAGAGTAATGCTCTCTTAGGGATATACATGTACATATAGACTGTCAATGAGAAAAAGTAAAGTTATGGAAGAAGACGGTCAGCACTTACGCCTCCTGATCTTTCTCTTCCAGGGTTCTACGTTTCTCCATCAATGAGTTATAAAACACGGCATTGTCTTTCTTCTGGGCTTTAATGTCTATACCAGCCAGATGCCCTCTACCCATCAGCTGTAGCTCGTGCTTATCTTTGTATATTGGGTTGTAGTCAGCAGCCGTGTCTTCTCCGATGTCCCAGTCAAACACAAACTTCCTGTCATTTTGTCGTCTAGGTCTCTTCTTCCGCTCTTTGATACCGAGATACCTCTCCTGAGACATGGCATTGCAGTGGTACATAAACAGATAGTAACACAATGTATTGGTACATAAACAGATAGTAACACAATGTAGTCACTGTCATAGAATAGGGTTAAAGCGCCGCACTGTTATATACACACATTGTAGCGCTATATTAGAGTAGAGCTACAACACTGCCCTAATGACAACATGTGTTCACAGGTACAAGTATTCATCATTTACAAATTTACAGTACTACACTGTATGTAACTGTATGTAACTGTGGGCATTGTTATAGCTATTAAACATGCATGGGTAACAACACTTGACCCTGACCGAAACTAGCTGTGTGAGAGTTGTATCCTCTTACCTTAATAGCCTTCTCCTCTAGAGTCCTGTCAGCATGAGGCCTACGGTCTTGCTGACCATCATCTTCTCCATTCCTCTCTCTTTCCCGTTCCCTCTGCCTCTCTCTTTCCCTCCTATCTCTATCCCTTCTATCTCCCGGCCTTTCTCTGCCTAACACATTGCAACCATATGATAGATATACAATGTGTGATGCTCCCACTCAACTACATGGTTATAAGACAAAACATCAAGTGCTGTAAAATTTGATGTAAAAGTATCCTACTAAATTACTTGGTCAATTACTACATTTAAAGTGTCAAATAAAATTAGCACCAGGACAAATATGTGATAAAAGGTGCCAATTACTATCATAGTCCGCATGCGGCGGAAATACAATATGAAGCAGTGCATTTCGTCCTGTAGACATTATATGGACTAAGCAACAATCTAGTATTGTCCCCAACAGTTTTAAAAGAAATGGTGCTTGAACACCCCATAGCCCCACCACCTCCATAGACTATGACCTCCAATGTTTTTAGGCTAGACATCTTCTCAGAGAAAGTATATTGCACTCACTTTGTCTAAGAAACTCCATCTGCTTTTTTCTCTCCTCTTCTTGCTCACGCTTCTTAGCCTCGACCTCTTCTTGTCTTTTCTTAAGTGCAAGTTCTGCTCTTTCAGCCTTAGTCAAGAACTTGGGCTACAAAACAATGTCACTTGGGTGTGCTTTAATATACCACATGACAATTGCATGAACACAAGTTTAAAAATATGCATCAACAGCTGGTTGCTAATGGACGACAAGGAACATACCAAATGGTTCCTTTTCAACTCACTTAGATAGAAGACTAATCAATCAGCTATAATGTAAACATATACCTTGCTCTGAGCCTCTTCTTCAGCTTTTTTCTTAGCCAAAACTTCCTCTAATGACACTGGAACCCTTTTGGGTTTGTCTTCAACTGTCTCCTCTGCTTGCTTCACTGTGTCTTTGGAATCCTTTGGCTTCCTGTCACGACTACGGCGCCTCTCACGATCTCGACTTCGTGATCTGCGGCGTTTCCTATCATCTGATCGGCTTCGGCGTCTTTCTCTACTTCTCTTGCGCTCACGTTTTCTGCAATAGTATAGTATAACATCATATTAAATAATAGCTGTACAATCAAGTACACATTAGGATAAAATATTCAGCATGCTAGTTTACTACATATCGCAGTGTAGATAAGTGGTCTTACCGTTCCCTAGATCGAGAGCGTCTACGGCGATCTCTGTCTTCACCTCTGTCCCGGTCCCTATTTTCTCTGTCTTGATCTCTTTCATCACGTTCTACTGCTTTACTACTTCTATCTTTACCCGAGGAATTAGATTTCTCAACCACTGCGACATCATCAGTGAGATCGATTACCTCATCCATAATATCTAAGGGGTTGCGAAGTAGTGCATTATATTGTAAAGAGTATTACACAGAATATCAGACAATAATAGGCTATATGTGAAGGTGAAAATCTAAATTTGTGATTGGAGAGAAATTTTAAATATCCCCGACCTAACAACGCAAGTGAATCTCCATGAGTGTGAGACCAAGGTGCAAATATAGCTAACCAAGGCGAACTGAAATTGTGGAACCTGGAGAGGATGACCATGGGATTACGTATGGGGAAGAAAATTTTCCACTTCAACGCTCTTATCCTTTTTCATCTATTAGATCAACTGTCTAGTTACTTGAATATTATAAATGTATATTTCTTTTATCTAATGCTACAATTTGTTGTCAAACCTATATGGGTAAAGATAATTTAATGTGAGACATGGCCATTTTGAACATGTCATCAATATATTTGCTGCTAAACTAAAGTGATGTTGAAAAAGGAGTAAATAAAATTTAATTGGTCCACAACAGTAATAGGAACAGTTGACTAACCAATTTATACGAAATGCAATCACAGTTTTCTGTAAAAATATTAAACTTTGGTAGTTTTTAAGCTTTAAAACAGTTTAGAAATGAACATTTCCCAGGTAAAACAAAATTTTTTTAAACCAAAGCTAGAAACCATAAAACGATTTTGAATTAATATGATGTTTGTGTGACCTATACAATTATGTTTTATGATGTTCATTCAGCATTAGCTGAGAAACGCAGAAGATAAGACAACTACTACGAGAATTACCCCCCCCCCCCCGGTTTGTTTTATTATTTTAACAAGACTGGCTAACAAACTGGATTATTTCAGATAGTAAGTCAGCAAATTGGTTTCCTAAATATATTTCTTTAGAAAGTTAGCATTTATGCCTAATCAAAAACCTACTTACATCTTATGTGAATTCGATTAAATAGATATATATTGCAATTTTACCCACTCAAATATTAGCATCACGGTTTGGTTCAGTGTGACCAGTACATGGTGGTAGAACTTCCGACTAACCTAAACATTTGCAGCAATAAGCATGAACTACATTCATTATCCATCTGATGGCCCTAAGTCTCCTCTTTCTGTTAAGCCTAAATTTAATTCTATTATGAAGCATGATTTGATCATAGAAAGCAAAACAAGCTAGGTAGAACTGCCATGACCAAGCGTCGATATTGTTGTAAAATATTGTTAGTACAGCAAACTATTAATAACCCTGGTCTTTGTTCTATTGCGCAATGCCATCCTCCGGCAAGCATTGTGTCGCCTACTAATGTATTATCGAGACGGTTCACACTGGGCATTGGCAACTGAATTGAATGATTATGGGAAAGGGAGTTATCTCCTTTGTTCACTTTTTGACCATCAATTTCTTGATATTATGTTTTCAAATAGAAATACAAAAACAATACTCACTTTAGTTTATTAACAACTTTTCATACCAAGTTATTGACTTACTTCGCAATGAACATGTTTTTTGAAAAAGAACACTTCTTAGACACTTCTGCCGAATGAGAAAGAGATACAAGTCGAGCATATTCATCCAGCTCTTCGGTGTTGAATGATTTTACTAGTGTCAATCTGTATACTGTTCTCTGCCCCTTCTCTTTAAGGTCAATAAGAGTCAATAAATCTTTCCCAGAAATCAGTGAATAGAGGTCTGTCTATCTTCCTAAGGCTCTCCTTAGTGCTGGCGTCCACACTCAGATACAGCTGTGTCAAGGGTTGCATGGCCCTAATAGCATCAGGAAACTGAGCATTTGTTACGAGGAATGATGAGATATTTTGAGAGTGAAGAAGGTTCCCCTACTAGTGAGAGGGCACCGTGTCTGACAGCCATGCCCTCGGCTATCCTCTCAGCCATTACACTAGGTACTTCTTTGAGCTGGTTGATCATGTTCCTGTGATTATCTAGAGCACCTTTTATAATATCATCTGCAGGATCCATCTGCCACTTCCACTTTGTACCCACTGGATTAGTGTGGTGCCTCCAACAGACGACACATTTATTAGCACAAGCTAAACTGGGAGTTGTCTCCATACACTGGTGGCTCTCTATACCATAGAACGTGTGTTTGTAACATCCACCTCGCCCTCTCAACATTGACTTGGTCCACCTGCATAGCTTCACCCCAGAATGAGATCCTATTATTTTATAGCCTTGTTTCTCCAAGCTCTAACATATCTGAGGAGTGACTATTTCTCTGATCTCATCTGAGTTTCCTTTATTGGCAGCCATCATCGGACCCATATCTTCCAGATCTACCAACTGGTTTCCAGCTTTATATTACTTTCTTGTTCTTCATCACTGGAGCTACAGCCCCTTATCTCAGTGCCATCTGCATCTTTCTTACATTTACATATTTGAGACTCCCCTGTATACGCTGCCTTCTTCCCCTTCTTTTTCCTCTTCCTTTTGACTTTAGTAGGTTTATATCCTGATGCCATGAGAGACCAGAACTGGCACTTCCATGATGAATAATTCTGCTGCAGACATATCTGACAGCCATTCATCTGTATCCTTGGCAACCTTACAGTAGTTGGAGCCATACAGAGAGTTACCGAGGCCAACAATACAGTATTGTAAACCTAGTAGGTAGTCAGCACCATATCTGATGTCACTGGCAGCATCCTTGAGCCAAGTGAAGAACCAGCCACAGCTGTCTGGTGGATTACCATCCGTGTATGTAGGAATGATGAAGATGCAGTAATTCTTATTAATCTGGGTAACTAATGTCTCTGGTTCAACTGTTGACAGATTAATCACTTCTGTACTCATTCCGACAGCTTTAGCCTCCTTTTCCAATTCATCAGCAAATATCTTAGACTGCCCTTTCTGTGTGGCATATAAAATACAGAGTCCCTTTTGTGACATATCTGAGGGAATAGAATAAGCAGTACTTTGCTGACTTGCTGGGTTTGTACTTGTACCCTAGAGAGGAGAGTGTTAGAGTGACCACACCTAACACCACGTATAAGGTAGACCTGGAAGGACTGAAGCTCTTTGATATGATGCACGGCGTTGTTCACCAGCTTTGTAATGTAGTATAGTAAAACTAAAACAACATCAATTAACATCACACCACTCTATTTTTTATAAGACAAACGGGCAGAGAAGGACATGAGTACGTGACCGACCCTCATCGAACCGAACTAGAGAATATCGGCAGGAAGCAATCAAACATGTCATAGATCTTAACCAAGACTGAGATGGGGAATCAAGTGATGAGTCCCTATGACTATATGGCTTGAATGTACTGGATAATAGAACCAAAATAAGTAATACTAAATTAGTAATAAACAGTGAAACAGAGGAAGAGAGCAAAGGGGAGAAGGAGAGAAAAGGCTATGGGGAAGGAAAGAGGGTCCAAGACAAACTAAAATCACCACCAATCAAGGGACAAAAGAGATGCCTGCCATCAGACCCTACTAATGCCAGACATAACGAGGTGAAGGAAGAGAGAGCCCAAAAGCAATCCAAAGTTCGGTCCAGCAAGAGACCAAGGAGAATTGTTTCCAAGAAACACTTGTCTTCGGACTACATGTATGTGTGGAATCGTTAAAAGAAAAGAAAAAAAAACAACAATAAAAATATCATTATTATACTATTACAAACTAACAGATGGAGACAAGTATACGTCATAAGACTACGTTTAAATTTCCTATTAAATTTTATGATCCTCTTACTCGCCACTGTCCATTGTCTATCCCATCTAGTTTGCCTAGCCTGATTCAACCCATCAATCCTAGTAGCTATTGGGACCAAAATCCTTGAAATTTTCAATTTACAGATGCTGACCATCAGAGTAAACAGTTTGGTTAGAAATCTGAAGGTAGAAGATGCCACTATTTTTTGCAAAGGAGGTCAGCTTTTGAGGGAGATGTTGGAGGAAGCAGATGAAGAGCAGACAACCCTGTTTTTGTTTTTCGGATACCGGACTTGCGGAGACGAGGTGATCTGACTGGGATTGAGACTAGACTGTGAGAGTTGAGAGGACGATACAAAGGGAAGACCTTATATCTCATAACAGATTTACATGGTACCACGCGTAAACAAACTACAAATAAGCGATTTTGAGGCAAGGAAATAATACCATTACTAATCAACTATCAATAATAAACCATCATACTACCGGGAAGCAGCAAGGATCAGGATGTCTAGCAAAATAAATAATCCACAATTAAAGATCGAAATGAATAATGAGATAGAAAGTTGGAACTGATTCTTAAAAAGGGTCAAAATAACCATTTCAATTGACTTTGGGGCTCAAATAACAGAGGCTGATGCGGAAAAGAAAGCGAAGGAGATCAGCAAGAGACAAGGAGCAGCTTTACTGAACAGCCTTGAGGAGGAAGCGATGGAGATTTTCGACACATTTAATGTGGCAGTAAAGGACATTCAGTATGACGACATAATAGATAAGTTCAGCAACTACTTCTCGAAACGAGAAAATATGACTATACTCCGTCATAGGTTTCTAGATATGGGGCAAGGCAAAGAGGAGCCTGGAGATTTTATTCAGCGGGTTCTGAAACAATCACATTCATGCCAATTAGGAGATCTGTGAGAGGATCTAGCCATACATATCATAATAAATGGAATGCTAGATGAAAAACTAAAACCTGAGCTGTTTCAAATCGCAGATATTGACATACCCAAACTCATGTCTACTAGCGCCCAAATACGAGTCAGCAGGCCGAACAATGGACGAGCTTAGGGGCAATAAGAAAGACATAGAGATGGGAAACGTGACTACCAAGTGTATATGCCACAGACAACGTCTAAGAGGTAGGGGCAGTGAATAATCTAGGATGTAACCATTGTGGCAGCCCAGCCCATTTCCTTCGGAATCGTCCAACAGTTCCCTGTTTTAACTGCGAAGGCCAATGTCATATAGCAAGACCATGTCCCGAACCTCCAAAGCGAGGTAATACTAGAGGAGGAATGAGAGGAAGCCGGGGAGCGAGCTGGGGAATGAATCCAGGAAGAAGAGGTTTCAGAGATAGAAAACGGGGGTCTCGAGGGGCATATTATCAAACTGCTGCTTACCAAGAGAGCAGAGCCAGACAGCTACAGTGTGAGAGTAGCGGGTAGGACAGTGAGGAGAAACTGGAGACATATGAGGAAGTTGAACATCAACCAACCTATAGACGAAGAGTCTAGTAATACGGTTGAGACAGAGTCAGAAATGGAGGAAGAGCCATGTGAAGAAGACGAGGTGAGCTGACTGGGATTGAGACTAGACTGAGAGTTGAGAGGACAATACTAGGGTAAGACCTTATATCCCATAACAAACTTACAGCATAGTAAGTTGGAACGAAAAAATGATTTGCTACCAGGTTGGACATGCTAACACTCCTTTCAATGAGCAAATTTCCAAAAGACTAAAGAGTGTCAATGTATGACATTGACTACGTCCACTTATTGGATCATTGATACCAGTCATGTTCCTCACGGAGTGGCCCAAAGAATAGAATTACAGTTCTTAATTTTTTATTGCAGCCTTGTCTTGTCTTGGTTAAAATCCTAGACCCCAGGGTAGGAGAAAAGAGGAACTATCAGAGTTGTAGGTCTTTTTTATTAGTCCGCTATGATCTCACCAGTGCGGAGCTCCCGAGCAGTTCTGATCAGAAAGCTGTGCAGAAATTTGTTAGTGTGACAGGCAACAGAATTGAAAACATTAGCATGTCTGGTGTTAAAATCATGCGTTCCTTTCATTAGATCGAGTGTAGATAGAAGATTTGAAAAGAGAAATTCATGCTCCAAGATGGTGTGAAAAAGAGATATTCTTCGAGTCTGCCCAATTTTGTTCAATAAAACAAGATTTAGTTGTTTTTTTATTGTCAGAGATCGAACAATCTCTTCCTTTAAGGTTTTTAATAAATTGTACAGCCTTGCTTTGGACTGCCTCAATTTCATGTATTAGACCCTGTGATGCAGGATCCCACACAGGACAGGCATATTCCAGCAATGGCTTGCATAACGTGTTGTGAGCAAGAAGTTTGATGGATTTAGGAGCATTATATAGAGTGTATTTTATAAGTCCTATAATTTTTAGTGCTTTCCCAATAATATAATCAACATGAATGTGCCATTTCATATCACTTGCCAGGTATATCCCTAGATATTTTATAGAATTACATTGCTTTGAAAGCCTCCCATTTAAAAAATAGTCACGCTGTAATGAGTTATCACTGTTACTAAAAAATATAACATTACTTTTCAACACGTTAAAATTCATTCCATTTTTGATACTCCAGTTATGTAGCATACTTAGGTCATGTTGTAGTTTGGCGCAATCACCATCATTGATGACCCCAGAGTACAAAAGAGTGTCATCTGCAAACAGTCTGATATTACTGTACTTTATGCATTCCACAATGTCATTAATGAACAGTGAAAACAATGCTGAACCCAACACACTGCCCTGAGGTACTCCTGAAGTAACAGCAGCTGTGCTAGATTTGAATCCATTTATGAGTACTTGTTGATTGTGATCTAGGAGAAAAGATGAGTTCGACCTTATCATTGCATGATTAATGTTATATTTAATCATTTTTTAGATTAATATATGATGTGGTACTACATCGAAAGCCTTGGAGAAATCCAGTAGGCCTACTATATAGGCCTAGCATGTGTCCGGTATACCTTTATCCAAGTTAAGTAAAATTATATCATCATGTGTAACACAGGCTAGTTGCGTTGTGCAAGACATAATGTCTACGAAAACCATGTTGATACATAGAGAGAAGTTTGTTCAAACTTTCCTGCATGTTGTGAAGTACGATGTGCTCCATCATTTTGCAACAAATAGATGTTAATCATTTAATGAAATTGGGCGGTAATTGGATGGTTTTGCGCGATCACCTTGTTTAAAAATTAGATTAAATTAAATCAAAATTTAAAGTCTTAGTGCTATCGCCTATGAAGACTCCCACTATAGTAAATAATATATATGTCATTTCACATTATTGATTATATAAATTAAAAATAAAATTAAAACTAAAAATATCCTTGGTCGGCGATTAGGAAAAGAAGGAAAACGAATTTGTAAATGGGCCAAACTTTGCTCGCTAGTCACAATTTGCCTGCTCCTACACCCTAGCGCTGCATTTTCTAAGGAAAGTAAGTAAGGTCGAATACAATACCGACGCTCTGAAAGATATAGATTTTCTTACCCAATAAGATTGCTGTTTTGACGAATTCCTGCTGAAAAGCTTCATAGGCAACCAGAGTAGCTGCTGCACACGCAGTCAGTCTTGCTCCACTGAATCACCTTTCTCTTGAAGTTTGTGGTGCTGATACACAACGTTTCAACTAAAGACCCGCCGTATTTCCCAAACCGTAATGGCATGATGAGAGGCAGAAGAGCTACTATAATTCTAGTCTGATAGTAAAAAGTTTCAGCTACCCTCTTATTTCTTATAGACGTAGTCGTAACAAACAACTTCAACTGCTGAACTCATCATATCTATCTTAAAACTTTCTTTATAAAATATAAATAATACAATAATAACTATTATTGTATAATAATCACAATAACAAATAATGGCTACTGAACTGTGGGAGGATCGAGAAGTAAGATTTGACATCCCTGTGCTGTGAGTTCATTTCAGGTTTATTGATTCGGTATTTTTATTTAGAGGGAACATATTTTTTCTAGTTTAATTTTCCAAATGTCTGTGTTATTGTTGAAATTTTATTGACAATTAAATCAATTATGCTATTGATTGTTTTTAATTAGGTTATTACTTGCTGTTGTAAAGTACTCCTCATTCCCCTAGAGTCTGCCACATTATTTATAATAATTATTATTATATGATTATTATTATTAGCTGAGGTTTGAATATTCCATCCTAGGCCTATATTTCACTTAAACGGCAGACTCTGACAAGTATGATATGATTAGGCCTACTGTTAAATAGTGATAATCATTAATAGTGTTTGTTAATGGTGTATTTTAAAATGCATGAATTATACTTTTAGCTCCATGCAGATCCGTCCAGGGGAAAAGATCATCGACCGGCTTGATGCCATTGAGGATACAAAAGGCAATAATGGTGACAGAGGTAAGACCACTGTGTCAGTCTGTTTCTAGTTGAAGGAACACGACATGTTCTTCTTTTAACAGACTGCAAGCACTTGAAAATCTATACCTAGTATTATTCTTCTATTATACAAAATAAGGGTAGGCATAATCAGGTACACACAGGAAGGATAACTCCACTGACACTTAGAGGGATCCTAATTAGTGCTGCGAGGTGTTTCAGATTCATTCAGTTTTATTGGGAAATGATCCTCTCTTGGTTTAAAGCCGCCAAATTTCTAAATGGAAAGCTGAACTGAAACCGCTATGCGACTCGATTCAGTTTTTATATTACTAAATCGCACCTATCCCATGATCTCTTTAGCGTGCCCATTTTCGGTAATAGCTGGTATTGAATGCGCATGCATGCATATTATGCCTCTTTCAATCACTATACTCCAAGGCCATCTGTGCTGTTCATATTTTGCTGCAACCACTTTTGCTAGCGTCGACTTGTTGTAGTTTTAATCAGTGTATCATACTTATTCGCATATTGTATAAGTAATTAGTATTAAATAGTTACAATTTATTAAATGGAATTATGATCCTAGGTCATTATAGTTGCAAAGCGGGGTGTGACAACTCCTTAAAGTTGGCATAAAATTAACAGTTCAATCAATTTTTTTCAAATTTGCGAGTGATAATTTTGGTTGCAATCAGCTTTTTTGAAAATGCAGCTACAAAGCTGAATGCAAATGTGTAAATAAAAACCACCCAGCTAACCCTAGTATAATAGTGTAAGCCCATACAATAACTAACTGCATGTTTGCTACCATGCTCTGTGTTACAGGTAGATTGATTGTGTCAAATTTGCGGATAATATGGCACTGTGTTAGCATGCCACGTGTTAACCTATGTAAGTATTCTACCCTTAGTATATGCAGGCTTTTGTCATTCGCGTACACATACATTGTCCATGTGTATGTTTAATACAGCATGCATTTCTATATTATATTATGCAGTTGGCCTGTAATCCTGCTTTTTTGTTTCTAATTTATAGTAACATTAAACTCAGCTTTTCTCCTTCTGCAAGTGTTGCTGTCACTGCCATTGGTCGCTTGAAAACCTTCAAACTTAGTTTGCTGCAAATATATAGTATTGTATTAGTGCTGTTTTGAGGCTAACTACTTTCACCAGCTACATGCGATGATAAATATGTACTCTGTTTAACTTGCAGCTATCGGCTTTAGTACTGTTATCAATATATCCACTAAAACAGCTCAATCCAAGTCACGAGGGGGCGGAGCTAACGCCATGTATGTACTCACAAGGTTCAAAGGCACAAGATTCGAGTTTATATTCACCAACCTGGTAATATATCATATACCTAGCAGTTACGTCTTAGTATATAATTATACAGTAGTTGCATACGTGATATGTATACCTGTATACTAGGAGCATCCCTGTGCAGATCAGCTGCTCTTTTAGAATCTATATTTAGACATGTTCAATTTTCAGATTGTATTGTATTCAGTATTCAGTTCCTTAGTCTATTCTAAGAGTACTCAGTATAATACTTGCCCCTTACCACAGACCAGAGATGGCAAATCAGTAAGTCATTTTATATGTGTATAATCATTTGCTCTGTGGAGTTGTGCCCCTCCCCCTCTTCTATTTACCCTGTAGGCTATACTCTTTCATCTGCCTGATCTCTGTATACTCTGTAGGATATATATTTGCTGCAGAATAGGCTCTATGATCTATGTGCAGTGTCCCACCAGTGTTCAATCTGCCAGTACTTCATCAACATTAACCCGTGTATATGTGAGTTACTGTATTCACCTCTACCACATGCATGGTTCATATGCATGCTCCACAGCTGCTTTACAGTGTAGTATACAGTGGGTGTTCAGTGTAAAGAGAAAAGTGCAGCTATTGATATTTGGATGTCTATACAAGCATAAAATTAGAAGTTCTCACATTCCACTCAAAGCTGAGTTTAACAAAATTTATTTTTGATGGAAAGTGCTAGTATGCAGAGAGTTTTCTAAAGTTTTGCTGGAAATTAGGAATAACTTGCTTGTCTAAACAAGCCTCTAGTTGATATAATTGTGTAGCCGTTAGATATACATACGTGTAGTCTATAATTAGGTGTTCGTGGTCAACTTGGCTAGGAGTTGGTGTGGTGGACCTACATGTAGATATCTGCATCCCTGTGTAAGAATGAGATGTGCTGCCTAGATAGGCAAAAGACTGTTTATAGCTAACACTGGCCTTTATATCAATGATTTATCACCATGTGCACTCTGCAAGGATGGGATTGTGCTTCACATGGCCATTTGATGTAGTCTGTGTTACATGCACAGATTTGTGATTCCAGATAGTATGGGCAGCAGCTGCATCTGGCGTTGGTCATCTTTAATATTTGTTGTGCATTTCTTGCATCTCCACTTCACTGATACTCATAATATCTCTTGCAGTTCTCGAATTTTCCATTGATTTAATTGTAGTATAAACTTTGGAATGTGTTTTTGTTTGGCAACTTTGGTTAAATTCTAGTGAAGCCAATGACTGGTTTGATGTCTATGTAGAGTATGAAACCTCTCTGTTCCCAAACCATGAGTTGGCAAGGACGCTATGTGGAAAGAGGAAACTATTTTCGTATTTTAAGATACTTGAAGACCTCATAGAGGGATTTCCTACTGTTCTGAAGATGTTTGTGTGGGTGGATAGTTTAATGACAAAAAGTAGCACTGGACACCAGTTGTTTATTTTGTTTTCCTAATATTTCAAGAACTACCCAGTTATCAACCTCGTGATAACTACATTTGTATATGTATATAGCTAGGGAATTATTGGGAGAATAAATTGTGTCCAGTACTACTTTTTATAGTTTCCTTCAGTTACTCTTTATGAATGAATGCTTAAGATGGTTTAAGAATGCACCTCCTACATCTCTTACAATAATGCTTGTCCTCAGTTAGATATGCACTAGTACATTTCAAGTTTATGAATGGTTTTGAATTTCACAAATAGACTTACCGTGTAGGGAACTTGTTTACTAATCCGTTAAAATTTCAGGAATAATATGACTGTACTCTAGCATGCAGTGCGTGTTCAGTGTAACTGTAATATACAGTGTGTATTCAATGTAATGTCAGGTGTGTTTACAGTGTAGTATGCAGTGTGTTTACAGTGTAGTATACAGTGTGTTCACAGTGTAGTATACAGTGTGTTCACAGTGTAGTATGCAGTGTGTTCACAGTGTAGTATACAGTGTGTTTACAGTGTAGTATACAGTGGGTGTTCAGTGTAAAGAGAAAAGTGCAGCTATTGATATTTGGATGTCTATACAAGCATAAAATTAGAATTTCTCACATTCCACTCAAAGCTGAGTTTAACAAAATTTATTTTTGATGGAAAGTGCTAGTATGCAGAGAGTTTTCTAAAGTTTTGCTGGAAATTAGGAATAACTTGCTTGTCTAAACAAGCCTCTAGTTGATATAATTGTGTAGCCGTTAGATATACATACGTGTAGTCTATATTCCATAATACTTTACCTTGCTTCATGGAATTACTTCATCAAAATTGATTACCAGAAACTTCATTTGCCCACACAGATAGCCGGGTCCCCTCGTCTCTTTACCTCTGTCATTGCTGTACACAGAGCGTATGAGACTAGCAAACTCTACAGAGACCTCAAGTTAAGGGGAGCATTTATACAGAACAAAACTCTTAACCTTCTGCCCCAGGAACAGGTGTATGATAAAGTAGGGGGCGTATGGAACCTGTCCAGTGATCAGGTGAGCTGTCCCTGTGATATGGTGGTTATCCTGATATTTGCTGTGATTTCATACCCAATCGGGCTATTTTGATTCTCTCTTGGGTGTTCATCAGTCATACAGTCATGTAGATGTGTAGTAGCAGTAAATGGAATACCATCTTGTTCGTGTAATTCTTAGCACATTGAATTACTGCAAAGTATGAAGAGCGTTATTTCAAACGAACAATATTTCTCTTGCACAGTAATAGTATATATACATGATTGTAGGGTAACCTGGGTACCTTTTTCATTACCAATGTTCGGGTGGTATGGCACGCCAACCTCAATGAGTCATTCAATGTCAGCATCCCCTATCTACAAATTGTAAGTATAAAGTAGAGCTATTGTTTATCTGTGTACACAATACATTCAGATTGTGTCTGCTAACTTACACACTATTATGTATGACACATTATTTACACTGTTTTAGGATTGCCCATTTGTTGCATTAGTAGAATGATGTACATGCTTACAATATTGTAAATCTGGTACCCAGAGGCATATCCTTTATTGTAGGCATCAGTTTGTGTTGGTTGTGTAGACCTGCTACACTTGTAACTATAAGAAATGCACACATGCATCATAATAACATGTATCATTGCAATTTCTCTGAACCTTTCATTTATAGAAGACTGTCAAAGTTCGTGATTCGAAATTCGGACAAGCATTGGTCATCGAAACATCACAAAATGTATGTATTAATTTCCAATAACTTCACTAACCATTAGCATAGTTTGGTAAATAAGATTGCAAAACTTGCTCATTTTAGAAGGTATTTTGAGTTGCTTCAATAACAATGTGTAATGAGGTATATGTACATGGGATCCTGGAGTTGTGTTACCCTAGGAAGAGATTGTTCGTGGAAACACAACTTCAATAACATTAGACATTTTATGCTTGCTTGGACCATATACACATACATTGTACGTTCAACTTTCAAATCTTGTCAGCTCTTGGATCAGTCTTCCTTCATTGTGTTAGTGATCTGCATAGTCCAACACTACTTATAGACTAGTGGATAAACTACTGTATTTATAGAGTGGTGGATATGTACTTGGGTTCAGAATAGACCCACCTGAGAAGTTGCAAGAAGCAGCCAAACAGATACAGAGTTTGAACAAAGTATATGGGAATTGTCCCATCTTTGGAATAGAGTACGAAATGGAAGAGCTGGTGAGTAGGTACCCCTTATTGCAACTTTTATTCCAAATTAGTTTATTTTGTATCTATTATAAAACAAATTGTATGACAATGTAGACTTGATCTATACACAACATGATTGAACATGATTTACATTAAATCAAGTGGAAGTTTGGTTTCTATACTATATTTCTCCCAGTCTGAGGGTGTGTTGTATCCTTTTTCAGTCAAATATCTCTTCATAAATCCAGTTAAACTTCACACAGTCCTCCCTCAATGATAATTGTTTTGCACCCCCCCCCCTCGGTATTGGCACTTGGCCAACTGAGCAGTTTGCCTGCCACCTTATATACATAATATATTATGGTTAATACACCTTATTTGGAGCTCAGATCTCATCATTGGCAGTGTACAACATAAGAATGTCTGACACACTGTAACAGGTTGAGAATACAGACGAACTGACCATTGAACCCACCCAAGATGATATTGAGATTGAAGCTATAGACGGTCAGGGTGATGTGATGGCAGTAAGTACACTGCTTATAATCAAGCGTTAACTTGAAGTTGTCTCCTACCTGTTTCTTCTTATTTCTAGCAGTATTTTTTTCATTAAATGCATTTGGTGGCGTTGGAACTGACACAACTGAACTACTCATGGTGATGTAGCAAACTAGAGAAGATCACTCTCAATTAACACTAGATACATAACATGTTTATTGCTAGTAGGAACTAAATATCTATACCTGCAGATCCACATGGTTTCCTATACCATTACTCCCTCAGCATAGACTGGCATAATATGTATATACATGTACATGTACAATGTAAATGTGTAGGAATGCATTGCATACCTTTACAGGCATATTTTGCTGATGGATCTAAGAAGGCAGACAGTGAACCTGTGTTCTGCCCTGAACTAGGATTGGCTATTGAGAAACTAAAGGAAGGTTTCACCATTCAGGGACTGTGGGAGGTAATTGACCAATAGCATCAGTTCTTCTCCATGGTTACCATATCTTCACATGCCTACATGGATGTTCTTGTGCATACACTGTAACTATCATTTGGTATGTTTGGTAACTATCATTGGTATGTTATCATTCTATAAGTATATATAACATACTTTTCAATTGAGAGTTAATTCTATTGTTCCACTGTCCTCTACTACCCCTACTTCCAACACTAGAAGTTTACCGTATTTAGAGGGAAAATTTTCTATTACTTTGGAAAATAACGGTTCTGTTACTATAGTATAAATTCAAGGGAGACATAAATGTATTATTATTCCATCTCTAGACATACACACTATGTATGTGGACAAATTTTTTCTGCTATTCCGTCCAATATTATATACCTGTTTAAAGTTGACAGTGTCTGCCATTTAACTCAAATTTCGATACTGTATTTATTATTTGTAAATGTACCAATACAACAGCACATAATACTGATACTATTATCTTATGTTTGAATATCTATGTGATAAAACTGGACACATCATCATTGAAACCACCGTTAGCTTAGCTGTTGGGTGAGTTTAAAATAATTCCATACAAAGCTCCTTGATTATCATATACTAGAGTTGTCCTCTCTCTGCTTTTGGATGTGAGAAGACAACTCCAGATTTATGTCATCAGATAATAAGAACAAACAATAAAAGCAGACAATTGGAGTTTAGACCAGGTTATCACTGTCCTAGGCTGTGCATAGATAAGATGATAGTTGATGTAGATTATCTGGGAATAACAGATGAGTAGTCACAGGTCTGGCTACTCAAGACTGTCTACCTCAGTGTTCTATTGGTTTGGGCTTTGCCCTAAATCTACAAATTACATAGAGTTGACGTATAACACTGTCAGTAGTGATGTTCGCCTCACACCAAGCTCTGCAAGTAAGCCAGGCAAAACATTCATACATACATCTGTAGTTATATGCACTACTACACTCTATACTAAATACATACATACTAATACATACACACATGCACACATACACACATACATACATACATACACACATACATACATGTATAGTTTATATATCAATACATTGCTAAGTACACAAGAGTACTAAAATTATGTAGCTTACCGTACACATGTGTGGTGATCCTTACCAGCCTAGTGGTTTATCCTGTTCATCTTCCTTATAATCAGTCTTTCCCAGGACTGTGGTGTGTAACGACCCTCTGAGATGCAGTTAGATGTACATGTAATAGTATGTTAGTATAGGGGTTGAGTTGGTCACTAGAGGAGATTTTTGGGCAAGTGTATTGTTTTACATCTGTTTAATAACTAACAGCGTGAATTGGTTGTAGTAATTGTTGACAAAACAGTAAATTCAACATTTGTGATGAATGCACAGCTTGTATTGGTGGTTTTTTTGATGCATCAAAAACACATCACGCTGATAATTTCCATAAGTGGCCTATTGAATGAAATGAGCCTAGTCTGAAATGAAGGCTAGGAGGGTTATACTATAACTCTCCTGATCCTACTTTTTGAAAATGGATCAAGCTAATACAGTATAATCATCCCGGTTCTCAGATACAGGACTGTTTATTAAGAATGTAAAACTGTACTTGCATATCAAACTGCTGGCTAGAGATACAATCATATTAATAATCAGTCCACCAGCAGCTAACCAGGCATAGGATATGTCATAATATTGCAGAAACACCGCCCCTAAAATCATCATTACTATGAGAAAAAATAATGCTGTGGAGCTACATGTACACATACATGTATGTAATTTGGGATGTTGTGCAGATACTCAATTGTTTACTTAGCCTAGTAACAGTAATAGTCAAATAAGCAGCAAATAAATTTAGTAGATTTTATTAGTAAGATTAGATGTGTGGGTAGCTTAGAGATTCAATTTAGGGCTGGAAGAAACAAACCATTCTTGGGATAGATATCCAAATTGTTGAAGTGCATTATCATTGGTGAACAAAATATATTTACAAAATGTTATTGGTCTGTATTTCTATGACCCACCTTAGCAAATGCTCATCAACTCTGTCAGTGTTGTAGACAGACAACATGGATTTTTTGCATTTTCAATTAGACTGATCTGCTCAAGCATGGTATCTGTGCTAGAACTGGGCTTATGCTGTTTCTGTGGTTACAAAGACACTTTTTACAATATACATGTATAATATGAATTCTACCTGCTTACCTGTAATGAGACTGAGAGTCCCATGTACTCGGGTCATATACAGGAGAAGACATATTTGCTAGTAGATTGACATCTGTTATGTTACACCCAGTTGTGGTTACAGGATAGTGATACACATACGGTTTGTTTATTAACCCTCCAAAACCACACCACTCTCTCCCTCCACCCACACCCCACTGCCCCCACCACCCCACCCCCTCCCAAACCAGTCTCACTTCTCTGCAACCGACGCCTCTCACCCGCCACCACCCCACCGCCACTGCCTCGCTCTCAAATTGATAATCATTCCACCGCCCTCATCCATCCTACGTCGCCTGCGTCGCCGCCACCACCGCTCCCCAACCCCCTCTCTCGTGACTCTACTTCCGTACTCAAGTACCCTGTGAATAACGAACACGGCTCTCGAGCCTTCCTCACAAAAGAGTTATCGAGACTCTACTTCGGTACCCAAGTACCCTGTGAATAACGCTGTTAGTGTAAAAGTGTTAGCATCTTCTGTATGAAATCAGTTAATGATTAGACTGCAATAAAGTCACATTTCCCTACTCAAGCTATACAGAGTCTTCTCTCTTAGCAAAGCTGTTCCAGTTCTTGTTCCCATTGGACCACTAGCCCGAACTGACTTTTAGGCTAGATAGAACATACTCTTTCCAAATCTTTCTGAGCACAGCATCGGGCCCATGGCCCTTACACGTGAATAATCCACAAGTACTGTTCGCCTTATAAAATTGTGTAATGCAGGAAGTATAGTCTAGTCGACACCCCGAGGCTCTTTCCGCACTCGTACCATCGACACCCGTGTGATTCACAGCACGAAAACAGTATGCTAGTCTAGAAGGGATTACTCTGGTATGAATTCTTGATACAACGTAGATGTGACTTTATTGAGCTCCAGCAATCAACTGAACTAATGGAATACAGAAAAACGTTCACATTTTCTACTAAATCACTTTCGGTGGCTTCCGGTGAAAAGTACGACTATCAATCGGTCTAAAGGGACAAGGCCAACCCTAGGTTGGACCTCCTAGGTCGGCTATAATACTAAGCATTATAAAAAATTTCCAATACATTCAGTATATAAGATTAGCACTCGGCCTCATACGATGATGCATTTACATGTACATACACTATATGCTATGTCAAGGATGAAATGTCAGTAGTATAGTCAGTGCACTTCTACACAGACACGCACTCATTGACCCCTGTTTTCAACCAATCACAAGCCGGTATTTCCGATTTCAACCAATCACAGAAGAGCACAAAAATTTTGCACACGACCTTGCCAAGGTCACCCCAAAATCCCCCCTTCTGATTGGTCGAAAAAACATTTGCACACTTGACCCCGAACCCGGCCACGACCCCTTCCCTCCCTCCTTCCCGCCCCCTCCCCCGCCTCCCACTCCTCCCCCGCTCCCCGCCACCGCCCTCGTCCCGTCCGCGCCACCGCCGTCGCCGCCGCCGCCACCGCCGCCCTCACAGCCGCCGTCGCCGCCGCCACCACCGCCCTCACCACCGCCGCCGCCACCGCCGCCACCGCCGCCACCACCGCCGCCGCCGCCACCGCCGCCGCCGCCGCCACCACCACCGCCGCCGCCGCCGCCATCACCGTCATCACCGCCACCCCTCCTCCGCCGCCGCCCACCCTCCCCACCCCGCAACCCCCACTCACCCGAACGACCGATCGTTTGAGGCGGTCAAGCCGCGTCCGCCCACGTTGCGTGCGGCGCCGACCGTACACGTGGAGGCGACGCCGGTGCCCCGTATCCACCGGGCCAAGCGACTAGGCAGCGGCCCGCCGCTTCTCCCGAGCCCTCCACTCGAAAAGCTTGTAATCTAAACGAGCGAATTCGGCTTCGCCTACAGCTCTCATTAGCGATAAGAAGAAGTACTACGGAAGGCTTGGTTTATAATGTGCATTGCATTGTTAATAAAGAAATGTGTAAAGTCTTGGCTATAAATATACTGATGGGAAGAAGGGTTGGTTCTATGATATACATTGTGTTGACAATAAAGAACCATGTACATGTGTTAAGTCAGCATATATAATACATTAAATAAACTTTTCGCAATGGTGACAATAGAATGGATAAAAGATTGTGTACACGTGTTAAAACACAATTGAAAGAATAAAAGAGTATGTCATATCTATTATACATTAGATAAACTTTTCACAATAGTAGCAATAGAGTAAATAAAAGGTTGTGTGCATGTGTTAAGTCAGCATTATGTAATATATTAAATTGTTTAGCCTCCCTATAAAAATATATAGTAGTAGGGTGTGAGTTATTTTTTAGCTTGATAGCATTTTATACAATAAACACTTCACAATTGCTGCCAATTACTCCATTTAACACTAACCTTATGTTCTACTTGTTGACATCTCTGATCAGGCACTGACTAGTAGGTAGCTGTCTCTGTTTACTCTCACTCTGTTGACTAGAGACTGATTATTCATACTGCTAGAGTGAGAAACTCATATCTTAAATAGTAGTAATCAGTGGGCGGAGTCTAACCATTTCCCCACCCCGATGTGAATCCGAAGCCTCCCGATGTGAATCCGAAGCCTCCCGATGTGAATCCGAAGCCTCCCGATGCACCCCGATGTGAATCCGAAGCCTCCCGATGCACCCCGATGTGAATCCGAAGCCTCCCGATGCATCCCGATGTGAATCCGAAGCTTCCCGATGCATCCCGATGTGATTCCGAAGCTTCCCGATGCATCCCGATGTGAATCCGAAGCTTCCCGATACATCCCGATGTGATTCCGAAGCTTCCCGATGCATCCCGATGTGAATCCGAAGCTTCCCGATGCATCCCGATGTGATTCCGAAGCTTCCCGAAGCTTCCCGATGCATCCCGATGTGATTCCGAAGCTTCCCGATGCATCCCGATGTGATTCCGAAGCTTCCCGATGCATCCCGATGTGATTCCGAAGCTTCCCGATGCATCCCGATGTGAATCCGAAGCTTCCCGATACATCCCGATGTGATTCCGAAGCTTCCCGATGCATCCCGATGTGAATCCGAAGCTTCCCGATGCATCCCGATGTGATTCCGAAGCTTCCCGAAGCTTCCCGATGCATCCCGATGTGATTCCGAAGCTTCCCGATGCATCCCGATGTGATTCCGAAGCTTCCCGATGCATCCCGATGTGATTCCGAAGCTTCCCGATGCATCCCGATGTGATTCCGAAGCTTCCCGAAGCTTCCCGATGCATCCCGATGTGTCCCGATGTGTCAATTCACATCGGGATGCATCGGGAAACTTCGGAATCACATCGGGATGCATCGGGAAGCTTCGGAATCACATCGGGATGCATCGGGAAGCTTCGGATTCACATCGGGATGCATCGGGAAGCTTCGGATTCACATCGGGATGCATCGGGAAGCTTCGGAATCACATCGGGATGCATCGGGAAGCTTCGGAATCACATCGGGATGCATCGGGAAGCTTCGGAATCACATCGGGATGCATCGGGAAGCTTCGGATTAACATCGGGATGCATCGGGAGGCTTCGGATTCACATCGGGGTGCATCGGGAGGCTTCGGATTCACATCGGGGTGCATCGGGAGGCTTCGGATTCACATCGGGAGGCTTCGGATTCACATCGGGGTGCATCGGGTCACATTGGGATTGGATAAAAAAAGGGAGGAGTCAAGAAATGAGCAGTTGTATAAAGGGAGAGTGGGATCACAGTCTCAACACATCACTACTGTACAGCTACACTACTACAATAGTCCAAAACCAAGAAGAGTTATTTGCGGGCTTAACGGACTCACAAATGGATGGAATTATTGAAGAAGAAGAAGGGGAAAATAATAGGAGTGGGGAGTCTTGCCCGAAAGGATCTTTCTAACATGGCGGACTCTCCGTCCTCCTCGGATAGGGGCGAGACCACAACAACCCATGGATGAGTATTATTCCAAGATAGAAAAGATGCGGCTTTCTTCAGTAGTATTGTTTTATTACGAAGATAAATAGAGAAAAAATAAAAGAATCAAGAATCAAGCAGAAATCTAAAAAGCAAAGAAAAAAAAAAGAATGCAGGTAAGATAAAAACTATTGGTTTCTTTTTTTTAGTTATAGTAGTATAAAAACGAATTATAAGTAAGGTGAAGTATTTCTCTCAAGCGTGAGAGAGGATTTTTATCATTACCACTCAACCACCTAGTAAAGACTTGCAACTCTGTGGATATTTACTAATTTCTCTGAATAAACATCACTCAACAATTAATATGGTGAGTAAACTTATTTTAATATGTATTTTAGTATGAATTTACTCATTTGAGTTAACATTGGGACTAATTCTATTTTAGTAGTGATATAATACTCCCTTGGTATGACCAGAGCTTAGAAACTTTGTAAGCTTATGTATTAAACTGTTTTGATTCTCAACATGAGAGCAAGTATGTAGAGATCTGATCTGTCTATACTACAATTTGTGTGACCGGAGCTTAGAAGCTTTATATGTGGTGAGATTTTTTTCAATATGAGTAGTTATACCACTAGTAGTGTAATAAGTATCAAAACAGTTTATTACCACTTGTACTGGCTATACTAGTACATCCTAGCTATTTTAATATGTATTTTAATATGAACTTACTCATTTGAGTTAACATTGGGGCTAATTATATTTTAGTAGTGGTATAATTCTCCTTTGGTATGTCCAGGGCTTAGAAACTTTGTAAGCTTATATATTAAACTGTTTTGACTCTCAACATGAAAGCATGTGTGTAGAGATCTGCTCTGTCTATACTACAATTAGTGTGACCATAGCTTAGAAACTTTATAAGTGGTGAGATTTATTTTCAATATGAGTAGTTATACCACTAGTAGGGTAATAAGTATCAAAACAGTTTATTACCACTTGTACTGACTATACTTGTACATCCTAGCAAAGAAGTATATTATCAAGTGTAGCCTATACTCTGCATCTAAGACTAGGCCTGCACGGTGTTTCGGTTTCAAACGATGTAAACGATGTGTGAACCCTCGGTGTTAGACATTGGCAAATTTTTTATGCACCGAATCGTACCGGCACCGTGCCTAAACGATATATCGATGGTTCGGTGTAGTTCGATGTTATCGAACCGGATCGCTATGCCAGTAGTCATTCAATATTCATGCGGTCTAATGTCACGTGTTCTTGTTTACCTCACTTCAAACTAGGTTGCATACCTTCGCTAATCCGTTTCCATATTAACTGCCATCGTGGCTGTGATTGATTATCAATGTTGTGGAGGTAATAGTTATTATTAAATTATAATAAATTGATTAATAATTACGTAACTTAGCAGATTCTGCGTATATTATATTCTATCGTTTGCATATGATTGCTTTGTTCATGAATAGTGTGCTGAAATAGATTAGTAGTATACGATCGAATATAATGGATTATTATAAATAATATAATTAAATTTAAACATACCATTGGATTAATTATTTCTATTATAATTAATCTACTACTAATGTTTAAATTTGATTATAATCGCTTGTAACTAAAAATAGCTTCAATGCTTATAATAGTTAATCATTATTAATTATGTTTTTTTAATTAAAAATCGTTGTGTAGTTATGCTTTTGGTAAGCACCAGCTCTTTATTTATTTAAAATAAGCTAATACTAATGTTCAATCAATATTTTGTAGGTGGAATTCATCGGACTGAGCCATCGAAATATCAAATCTGAAGACAAATCTGCTAGATTCAATCGGTGGACACACTGAATTACACCAAATCAGCAATCTATCAAGAAAGCTTGCAAGAAAGATTTCCTACATTATCATTACATCATATGCAACTATGCTAGCGTTTCTTCTTTCTCTTGTGATATGAAGTTAGCCCATGTAATTTTAAATTTGTTATCTTTTTGTGTCAATGGTACGAGTGTGGTGGAAACAATGTTTGCTGTTTTTCTTCTGTAATTTGGTCACAATCAGTAATAAATCTAATAAATTATATGTAGTCGGTTGGGTGTGTGTCCACCCTCATGTTTTTATATTTAATGTATTTATTAAAATTATATAAAATAGGTGAAGTAAGACCCAATGCAACTTAAAACTCACTAGACTACATGGGCAAATACAAAATCTTGGAGTAGGAGTAAGCACTGATTACTTTCATTAACTCAGTAGCCACTTAAAGAAAAATAATATACATATACTATGTTTTAATGAAGCCCTGTCTGCCTGCCATACCTGAAAATAAAATAAAACAATGATTGGCATGAACTCATGTTGCAAGAAAGTGTTGAGGATTTTTGTTCCCTTGTATTGCACGATCATGATGGGACAACTCTATTAGGCAAACTAGCTCCTGGACCGGTTCGATCCGGTATACCGAACCAAAGTTGACACCGTCTAACACCGCTTGAGACCAAGTTCAAGAGGTCCGGTGCGGTTCGATATATCGATCCAAATTTGGCATCGGTTGACACCGAATGAGACCAGGCACAAGAGAACCGGTGTCAACCGGTGTTTGATTACCACCACCCCAAAAACCGAATACCAGTGGGGAGGCAACACCGGTGCAGGCCTATCTAAGACTATACTGTACTAAAGTGGCCTATCACAATACTTGGGGTGGACTTGCTGCTAAAAAGATTAACTGGATAATTCTAATGAATAGGTCTGCACTAAAGTGATTTATTACACTACTTGGGATGAACTTGTTGCTAAAAAGATTAACTGAATAATTCTAATAAATAGGTCTACACCAAAGTGATTTATTACACTACTTAGGATGAACTTGAAGCTAAAAAGACTAACTGATTAATTCTAATAAATAGATCTGCACTAACACAAGAGTAATTTATCTCTCTGTTTGGGAGGAGCTTACCATCAGAAAGACTCAATTGGTTGAAAAACACATAAAAAGTAAGGGGTGGTATTTTTGGTTTTTTTTCTGTCTTATACTGATTATTCACTTCAAAATTAATTCTTGCTAACACATGTTCTGTTTATCTGTTCTTGTTTCTATTCCCCAGTGACTATGGTGAGTTGGTGGTTTTATCCACACAGTTAAGGCTTTAGTATATATTATTACTTGTTATTTAACTTGCCTATGCTATTCATTCTAAAAGTAGTTGTTATCAGTATTCTTATTCTCTTGCTCAATAACTATAGGGATTAGTATTTTTGTATACTTGACTTGTACACTACCACTATGCTCATGTTTCCTATATATTTTTATTCATTCTTATTTTCTTTGTTTAGTAACTATGTTGCATTAGTAGTTCCGTTTACTTGACTTATGCTTTGGTATATGTTTATTACTCTACATATACTTACAGGCTTCTACATCTAAATATCAAAGAAAGAAATATATAAGAAAAATTAAAACATCAAAAAAAGGTACGAAGTATATGGTTACGTACGACTCGGAAGACAGAAGACGAATCTCGAGGAAAAGAATCCCATCTCCAGAAATGGTTAGTCTATTATCTTATTTGTTCACACATGCATTACACCTTCAATCCACTATGGTGTTGGGTTTCTAAGATGTCAAAGGAGATTACTGACATTTCTGCAGAAGTACATGTTAGTTACACATAATGATGATGTACTTTTTTATACTATAAGCCTCTTACCATGTCTAGAATGTCAAAAGAGACTACTTCCTTTTTAAAACCAGATGTTAATTAGTCATAGTATGATTTTCTCTAATTCTATAAGTCTCTTACCATGTCTAAGATGTTAAAGATTAGTGATATTTTTATTATAAGTATTGCACTTTCTTTCTTATGTATTATTTTTATCAATAAGACACTTTTTTTTCTTTTCTTATGTGAAAAAATATAACATAAATTACAACTGGCTTTCTTATGTTGATGATGTATTTCTCTTTATGTGAGTAAATAGACAGGCTTTAGTAGACTTGCTTAGTACTTAGAGTGCTAGTTTTTTCATCAAATTCTTCAAAAACCATATATTACAAATAACTATGTTAATGTAGTTTGTTAATTAGTCTCTGCACATTTTATTTACATTATAGAATGAAAAAGAAACAGATTTAGGGGAAGAAGAGATTGGTTTATTTGAACAATGTGGGGGAGTAGATGGTTTCGAGATAGGTAAGAATGATTTAGTATCTATTTGTATATTTAGAATCTTTTTTTTTTTTTTTTTTTCTGATTTACAAGTAAGTCATATGTTCTCTCTCACTTATTCTTGTTATTTTCTTTCTTTTTTAGGACTCAGAGCAAAGTCGATATGTAAGGGGGGTCTAAGATTCTATGTCTTTGTTAGTGATGAGACAAAAAGAAGACTGGAGATGTCACTAACAAAGCCATTTGAATCGGATGACCCCTGTTTTTTATGCAATAAGAATGTTGGGCACCGACGAGGTGTCCACATTCAACAACATTTTTTGCTCCGAATCTGTTTTTGCTATCACATAACAGTAGATGATGAGGGGATGAATAGACACTACAACTTTCCATCTAATCATCATATTGATGGAAAGCCCTGTCACCGACACATCTCCTTCAACACACGCTTTCTAACAGATATCTATTCATTAAAAAAGACCATATCCTTTTTGCAAAGGGTCACTGGTCACTCTCCACCTTCCAAAATACTCATCCCCGCATACACTCCAACAACTGTTGATGGGGTAGTATACCCTCCCTTCTTTAAGGGGATGTCTACTACTCCATTCTCTTTAAAGTCTGGGGTGTGCTCTTCACAATTTCCTCTCCCTTCTCACCATCATTTTGATTCAGATGCTTCTTCCATCAGTAACTCTCTTACTAATGGAGACATTACCATCTCTACTTCTTCTCTTACAACTACTACTATTACTACTACTCCTTCTACTACTTCTTTTCCTCCACTCTTTTCTTCACATTCACCCTCTCATTCTCCTGAAAGATCTGTAAAGTCTGGGGTGTGCTCTTCACAATTTCCTCTCCCTTCTCACCATCATTTTGATTCAGATGCTTCTTCCATCAGTAACTCTCTTACTAATGGAGACATTACCACCTCTACTTCTTCTCTTACAACTACTACTATTACTACTACCATTACTACCACTCCTTCTACTGCTTCTTTTCCCCCACTCTTTTCTTCACATTCACCCTCTCATTCTCCTGAAAGATCTGATGATACAGTTACCACTGTTTCGATACCTACTTCTACTCCCACCTCTTCACCTGCTCCACTCTTTTTCTTAGATTCACCCTCTTTTTCTCTTGGAAGGTCTAATAATACAATTACTAGTCTTTCAATACCTACTTTTATTACTACTTCTACTACTACCACTTCTTCCTTTTCTTTAGCTTCACCCTCTCTTTCTTTTGGAAGAGAGCTACTTAGCTTGCAATCTCCTTCTTGTTCGTCTGAACTCAATCTTAATACCCCCACCACTATTACCCCCATAGAAGAGGAGACTGTCAGTGAACTAGTTGATCGAAGCAGACTCCCCCCATCTTTTTTCTCTGGAGCAGTTGAGTATTACCGCTCTGCCATTTTTCATCTCAAGAAGAATGGGTATCACAGAGAGGTAATAGCACAAGCTGAAGCTTACCTTCGAGTCAGTGAAGAAAAGCTCTAATCATCTTTTCTTTAGTTTTTTTTCTTTTTTCTCCCACTCTCTTTCTCCCACTCTCTCTCTCTCTCTCTCTCTGTAGTGTCTCATTCCCTCTGCATTTACTTTTATGTGATAGCAAATCAGTGAGGATTTTTTTTAAATTATTTTTTAAATTATTATATAATGGTATTCTAACACTTATACACATCCTTTTATACATTCTATTGCTACTTTTGTAAAAAGTTTATTTAATGTATTATATGTGCTGACTTAACACATGCACACAGCTGTCTCTTGCTATAATAGCTATGACATACTCCTTTACATATGTGTCTTTTATTCTTTCAATTGTGTTTAAATCATATTATAATGATATTTCAACATGTGTACACAATCTTTATTTATTCTATTGCTACTATTGTGAAAAGTTTATTTAATGTATTATATATGCTGCCCTTAACACATGTACACAGACTTTTCTTGCTAACAATAGCTATGACATACTCCTTTACATATGTAGCTTTTTTATTCATTCTATTGCTAGTGTTGTAAAAAGTGTATTTAATGTATTACATAATGCTGACTTAACACATACACTCAATCTTTTATTTATTCTATTGCTACTATTGTAAAAAGTTTATTTAATATATTACATAATGCTGACTTAACACATGCACACAACCTTTTATTTATTCTATTGCTACTATTGTGAAAAGTTTATCTAATGTATAATATACACTGTCTTAACACATGCACACAGACTTCCTTGCTAATAACAGATATGACATACTCTTTTAAATATGTGTCTTTTATTCTTTCAATTGTGTTTTAACACGTGTACACAATCTTTTATTCATTCTATTGTCACCATTGTGAAAAGTTTATTTAATGCATTATATATGCTGACTTAACACATGCACATGGTTCTTTGTTGTCAATACAATGTATATTATAGAAACAACCCTTCTTCCCATCAGTATATTTATAGCCAAGACTTTACACATTTCTTTGGAAAGTTTATTTAATGCATTATATATGCTGACTTAACACATGCACACGGTTCTTTGTTGTCAATACAATGTATATTATAGAACCAACCCTTCTTCCCATCAGTGTATTTATAGCCAAGACTTTACACATTTCTTTATTAACAATGCAATGCACATCATAAACCAAGCCTTCCGTAGTACTTCTTCTTATCGCTAATGAGAGCTATAGGCGAAGAAGCGCAGTCGAATTCGCTCGTTTAGATCACAAGCTTTTTGAGTGGAGGGCTCGGGAGAAGCGGCGGGCCGCTGCCTAGTCGCTTGGCCCGGTGGATACGGGGCACCGGCGTCGCCTCCACGTGTACGGTCGGCGCCGCACGCAACGTGGGCGGACGCGGCTTGACCGCCTCAAACGATCGGTCGTTCGGGTGAGTGGGGGTTGCGGGGTGGGGAGGGTGGGCGGCGGCGGAGGAGGGGTGGCGGTGATGACGGTGATGGCGGCGGCGGCGGTGGCGGCGGCGGCGGTGGCGGCGGCGGCGGCGGTGGTGGTGGCGGCGGCGGCGGCGGTGGCGGTGGCGGCGGCGGTGGTGGTGGCGGCGGCGGCGGCGGTGGTGAGGGCGGTGGTGGCGGCGGCGACGGCGGCTGTGAGGGCGGCGGTGGCGGCGGCGGCGACGGCGGTGGCGCGGACGGGACGAGGGCGGTGGCGGGGAGCGGGGGAGGAGTGGGAGGCGGGGGAGGGGGCGGGAAGGAGGGAGGGAAGGGGTCGTGGCCGGGTTCGGGGTCAAGTGTGCAAATGTTTTTTCGACCAATCAGAAGGGGGGATTTTGGGGTGACCTTGGCAAGGTCGTGTGCAAAATTTTTGTGCTCTTCTGTGATTGGTTGAAATCGGAAATACCGGCTTGTGATTGGTTGAAAACAGGGGTCAATGAGTGCGTGTCTGTGTAGAAGTGCACTGACTATACTACTAATGTCAATTTGTCCATAATAGTTAAAAGGTGAGTGTGACAGAGTACTGAACCCTCTCATCAAAGAGCTATGTGAGATTGAGGAAACAATCACTTCAACGCTCCTGGGTTACAATTTTATTATCCCAAAAATTTACTGGGAAGAGAAGGCAGTATTTTTTTCTTACCAGGGCATAGCTGCTGGTTATGAATAAGTATTGTATGACACTGCTAGTTGGTATACCCATCCTTGCTTGAATTTACAGTTAGGCTACATGAATTTACATATTCTTTCCTCTACTATATGCAGATCAATAATAACAATTTGCCCTAGTAATATCAAGAAGAACTGCATTAGGAATTGTACTGATGCCCATACATACATATAATTTATCTTCATGTATAGTGTACAGGTGGTTAGCTTACATGTAGCTCAGTAGTGTGAAAGGATGGCACATTATTATTTATTCTGTTCTGTGTTCTAAGCTTCTAAATAAATGTGTGACCTAAGCTGACTCCATTTGACCTGGAATATTGTTTCTTATCAATTACAGGCTGAGAGGAAAATCCAATACATGCTGGATGACAACAGTATCAAAAACTCTATTAAATAGAATTGGAAAGTATATTATGTATACATATAAATAAATGGGCAAACATAAAAACTGAGGAGTAATACAAAAAGCTGCATTGAGCATAACTAACATGTACTTTAGCTACTACTATTCTTGGGAACATAATTACACTGAAGACAATATTGACATGCAGATGACTCAAAAAGTAATTATATTTCTGGTTACAACAGGTGCTTGCCGCTTGGTTTCCAGCATACAGGTGCTTGGTTTCCAGTAATACATGTGCTTGGTTTCCAGTAATACATGTGCTTGGTTTCTAGCATACATGAGCATGCAAATGCACCAGCATGATGTTAGCTGCAACATACTAAGCGAGTTAGTTACCACAGATATTTTTATTTCGATCTACTTACACCATAGCATACAGGTTAAACTGTACATCAGTGAATCTACACATACTTGTATGTAAATGGAAGTACCAATAGTTAAATAGAGTAGGTTCAGTGACTTAAAGCCACTATACATTGTAGGAGGCCTTTAAAATCCAACAAGACCTTTGTGCAAGGTGAGTGATCTGTGTACATGACATGAGTATGACTAAACCTGGTCTGGTGAATGTCAAATGATCTAGCTCAGTGTCCCATTCACTTTGATTATGTCGATCTATAAATCAGAAGGACGGATATATTACAGCATACATAGTACATATTACAGCATACATAGTACATATTACAGCATGCATAGTGCATATTACAGCATGCATAGTACATATTACAGCATACATAGTACATATTACAGCATACATAATACATATTACAGCATGCATAGTACATATTACAGCATACATAGTACATATTACAGCATACATAGTACATATTACAGCATACATAATACATATTACAGCATGCATAGTACATATTACAGCATACATAATACATATTACAGCATGCATAGTACATATTACAGCGTATATAGTACATATTACAGCATGCATAGTACATATTACAGCATACATAGTACATATTACAGCATACATAGTACATATTACAGCATACATGCAGTGTGCATGTAGTACATATTACAGCGTCATGAGACAGTCACACAAAGACATTGCACAAGCATTACCAACTACACTCATGTTATACATGTACATACATTGCTACGCAATAATATTATCTATTACTTACATGTACACACAAGTCATGTATATTATACAAATTGTGTAATTATGATTTACATTGTACATTTATTTACAAGCCTCGGCTATCTACCAATAGATAACTACCTACATTCACATGAGTGGGAGAACATGATGGTAAATTACCTGTTACTGCAGGTAATATTAAAACCTAACACATAGAATAAAAGCCATTAGCCTGATCTGTATAAAGCTGATGACCCTTACCAAGTTAATTGGTTTCATGTTTTCCTTATAATCAATAAGTCTTTTCCAGGACTGTGGTGTGTAACGACCCTCTGAGATGCAGTCAGATATAAGTATCTTTGGTACAGGAGTGGAGTTGGTCACTAGAGGAGATGTAACCAAGTACATGTATATCATTTACATTTGATCAGTAGAAACAATAAGGCAGTGGTGAGGTATTATATTTTACAGAACTCCATGTGTTCTCTGCTGGAAAACTGTACTTACATATCAAACTGCTGGCTAGAGATACAATCATATTAATAATCAGTCCACCAGCAGCTAACCAGGCATAGGATATGTCATACATTGCAGAAACACCGCCCCTAAAACCATCACACACACAATGTATTGTAGACAGCATCTAAATGAGAGCATTATGATATTATTGAGGTTTCGAAAGCCTTAGCACATAAAGGCCTAATTCCCACCATACATGTACATGTAGATATACATGTTGGTGATTTTCTAAATTGACAGCTATTGCTGCGCTAGCGTAGATATTGTTTGCCACAAAGTCAACTTGCAGTGAGTCTAATAATTCTTGACAAAATTATATTGTGCATGGAATCTAGGCTGTGAATTCTACTGTATACCTGTAGTGAGACTGAGGGTCCCATGTACTTGGGTCATATACGGGAGAAGACATATTTGCTAGTAGATTAACATCTGTTATGTTACACCCAGTTGTGGTTACAGGATAGTGATACACATACGGTTTGTTTATTAACCCTCCAAAGCTCAGCCATGCTGCATACGCTGTAAAATATTATTATATCGAAGGAAACTACGTTGTCGGTTAAAATGACTAAACTAGCATAGACCATACTCATGAGAATAATCTATAAGCAATAACTCGGACCTATGGTTCATAAATGCAATGCTACCAGATAATCACTGTTCAGTTTATGTAGTTGGAAGCCTGGCTACATGAGAGGCCGATTGTTCTTTTTCGGCCTTTGGACCCTCGTTCTAAAGCAAATCGGCACACCGTCTGTTCGGCTATGTAAAGTCCAGCATGTTGGTCTTCTCAGGCCATGGCATCACGGAGTGCTGTTGTGATCGGTTAATACTAGATAAAACGACTATAATTAAATAATTTTTTTAAAATAGGCCTTGGTGGTTGGCTGGATATCAACCAAGGCCGTTAGTAGACTGGTACCACACATTGCCTATAGAGCCGTACCAACGAACAATGAAGCTGCTCCGCCGAAACTCACGGCCTCTCGTGTACCCGAGCCTTTAGACCCTTCTCACACTCGTATTCTCATTGGTACTTGTGTGTTGCATTACAATATTAATTGAGATATTGTAGAGTATTTGATACTAAGCTTACCTGTCCCTGCAATATTCCCCAGGATTGCACATCTGCCATCTACCATGGGGAAGAATATACCAAGAACAAACAGGGCAAGTGAAGTACCCACAGTAATACCGATTAGAGCTAGGGTTACCTACAGTAATACCGATTAGAGCAAGGGTTATCTGTAATAGCAACAGTGTTCAAAGTGTGGTTATACAGGAGTGTACGGTGTGTACCCACCTCACTTTCAATGGTTATATGGCCAGCAGGCGTGTACCCTCATTTTGATAGCTACATGTAGTTTTCCCCATACGGTCACTGTGGACCTGATAGTGTAGTGGTAGAATGCTTGACTATCATTTATAAAGTCTTGAGTTCTAATCTCACCAGAGCAGAGCTTTTTTCATTTTAGTAATTCACTAATTTCTTAGCTACCATAAGATTTAGTGGATAGCTATACAATACTAATGTGTAAGATTGCATGCACTGTGTACCCACCTCATTTGTTCCACTTCGGACACTGAATACCAATTAGAAATAGAGCAAGGTTTACATACAGATGGCAATATTGCAACATGAAAGCTGTCAGCTTAATGTATTTCTACTTACAGAAAGCAAACCAGATCCAAAGAATTGGAGACAGATTATAAACACAATAGAGATGGCTCCAATCAAGATTGCCAAGCCTTTGCTGATGATAGTTTCATGTCGCTCTGACAGATTCGGTTTGAAGGGTTTGACAAACTCCTGTAAGCATACTGCTGCTCCAGAACTCATCCCTGAACTTATTGTGCTACAATATTGACAAGTTTTCAAGATTTTAGGAATGTAGAAAACACAGGGAGAACAACCTCTCAAGTTGTCTTATCATTAATATACCATGACATTCCTTGATCTAACTGACATTAGATTGTTAGGCCACACATGAAATAACAATCTAAACTCATTTAAATGCAACAGAGTAAGTACATTACAGTATTCACATATATAGTGGCTTTCTAATAAGAATGAGTTGAACCACCATGATCACCAATATGAGCTTTAAAAACTCAAGTCAACTCACACTTGTAACTGGGCTTAGCCTTACATTAATGTCTATGCAATAGAGCTGTGAAGTCATTCACCCATCAATGTTGTAGCGAGTCAAGTAAAACAAATTCACTGAAATAAAAGTGCTTAGTGTAATTGACTTCCAATACCGTTATTAGCAATTTTAATTAACCTTTGCCATTGTAACAACTATAAATGAAACATAAACTAAGATGAAATATTCTAACATCAGCTGGGTAACACTAAGTGCAGCATAAACCAAGACCAAAGAAGCATTTGATCCAAGAATTCACCAGAATTACGGATCATGTGGTTACACATGTGCTCATACATGTGCTCATACATGTGCTTACATGTACATGTACATGTAAGCACATGTATAACAGATTATTTGATGCAACGTGTTGTATGTGGTTATTTATGCATGTATAGAATCAGCACCACCTCATCAGATCTATAAGCAATAACTGGAACCTATATGGGTCATACACGCAATACTACCAGATAATAACCGTTCAGTTTGTGTAGCTGGAAGCCAGACTGTAGCCCAAATCTTTCGGTAATTTTGATATTATCAGCACTTATAGACTACTTTTTGTATAGCTTGACGGTGCCATTTGCATGATGGGGGACCCTTACGACCACTTCCAATTTTGTCATTTTTGGTGGCCATGCTGTCAACAATCTTATTGGTCCTCATTACAATTCAACTATGTACTATAAGTGTAGTTTGTCATACAGCGAACACACAATCCATATCCATGGCAGTATGAACATTATACCTGTAGAGGGAGTTTAGCTGGAATACTAGGAGTAGTTAGTTAGAGTATGGTAGGAGTATCAGTTGAGGTGGTTATTAGTAAAAGTATAGTCATCTGCATTACTACAGGTAGTTGTGTGCTAGTACTCGTACATTATTATAGGTAGTTGTGTGCTAGTACTCAGTATTTGTACCTGAGGGAGGAGCTCAACACTGAAGCTAGCAGAAGACCAGACAGTCCAGGTAGATTTTTAAATACTTCCATGACAAATAGTGGCTGCAGCTACAATGTACATAGCCATGCAAGGTATAGAAATGGAAAAATAACCTACAATTTAACAAGTTGAACGTGGAACACAGCTGCAGCCCTACAAGATGCAGGACATACATGTACGTGCTAATTATCTTATACATGTAATTAATGTTTCGCTTGATATATACATGTACAATTTGAACACAAATGATATACATTGTAGATATAATTTATGGAGTTTGCCACCAATAATACAAGTCATGTATATTTTAATTTATTTCAAATAGTTCTCATACCTGATCCTTACTGAAGATCACTCCACTGGATACTGGATCACAGAGCTTATAGTAAGCAAACGCAACAAGACCAATAGCAGCACAAGTTATTTCAAATGAATAAGTTATCACAAGCACTGTAATCATGCATCTACAATAACAGATTGATTTACACTCAGCATATATATGAATATACATGTATGTGTAAATACATATAGCAGCCATTCACATGCACATGTACATCTACATTGTACACACATGTAGTATAATAATCATAACCCATGTCACATATAGGTATATTGTATCATATACATATTGTATCATATCATATACATACATAATACATAATACATGTACATAAAGTAAGAAACACAAATCACTAACATTAGTGCTTTCTACCTTATTCATATTTATCCTCTCAAGGTCTGCATATTATATCCACTATACTTACAGAGGCAGGTATCGTGGTTCAGGTCTCAGTGCCAGTACCCTTTGGACTGCTACAGGATTTGAGCCATAAGCATGTATGTAGAGTATTATAGCATTTATTGTTTGAGTCCATATTGTGTGCCTTGCTCTTGGGTCAAAATCCAAAAATTTCTTCGGTCTAAAACAATTTGTGTGAATATTGTAGCAGTAGATTGAAGACGTTTAACATGAAGTTTAGAATATTATCTGTATAATAGCAACGTAGCAATGAGCCTCCTGTTATAAGCACACCACTTCACTGTGTGGTGTGGTTAGAACTGCACTGAGTTAAAATACAGAAACAGCATTGGTAGGTCTACTTTCCCATGCCTGTGTAGTGCATCACCCCTTGGTAGAGTTCTAATATTGCCACTCTAATAATTCCAATAAACAAACAATGGAATCTGTAACTCGTGGGTTTACTTACTCAAGGATGTCGAGTCTACCGCTTAATTTATTTACTCTCCACACCTCACTGGGTCCTCCAGACTTAACCGTTCCATAAACAAGTAGAATAACACACCCTATGATCATGATAAGAAACTGGAGTGTGTCTGTCCAGAGTACAGCCTTTAGTCCACCCTAAATAATAGGACACATTATTATGTACATGCATGTAGTGTACTAGAATATTAAAGGGTGTGCTACTTGGACACACAACGGCTACAAATATCGTAGGTTTAAAAAACAGAAAACGTTGTTACATGCTACACATCTGTGCGCTTTTCTTGTAAACAAAAGAAGTTGTCTACTCATTAATTCACCTAGGGGTAAGAGTAGATAATATTTCCAAGTAATTGATATAGCTTGTGAACCTACAAGGAAAGAATTGGGGGTTGTGATGGATTTATGTACATTCAATCCATTCAGGATTCACCCCGTCTTATTGTAGCGTAGATTTAAATCTCCACTATTTTAGCAATACTCGCATATTGAAACATGCAGGTTGAAATAATATTTCTGCTTGGTGAAAGTGTTTCCTATACGTAACATGCACCTGTAAAATTTGACTTGAACTCATTGTTGAGGATGCATATGATAGCTGAACTGTTGATTTACATTATTCTTCTAGTGCTGGTCTTTTGTTGGATTAATTGAATCAACATACATGTATATGTAGCTACATGTTTTCAATAGACAGTTTTCCCAACATGAAAATAAGTCAAAAACCAAGGGTTGTCTTTCCTTACTTTAGGTCCTCCTTAAGCTGGCCAGACCCTGGAACGAATCACCAAATGGGACATAGAGGAAGATCTGGGGGCGAAAAAATTAAACGACGGGCATATTTGAAAACGGGATAAAAAATAACTCCTAGGAGAAATATTTCTGCAGATTTTTCTCCCATAGAATGCATTTTATAGCAGCATTTGTCCATGTTGTTGTATGTTGTTTTGATGTTCAAGAGCTGACTAAATTTATTGTTGACTAACACAATATACCAATAACATTGGATGAGCTAAACCACATCATGCTGTGTGAATGGCTATGACACAAAACCACAAAAGCACAGGGACAGACAGTTGTGCAATAATAAACCTTTGAATTATCACCATATTCCAACACCCTAATGGTTGCATTCCATTGGTTGGTTGAACTAAGCAAAATGTTGTTTATCCAATCATAGTAGCAGTATCTACTGATGCATAATCATGAAAATGCTGCCAACTTGAAGTGTGACAATCTGGTAAAGTGAGTTATGTGGTATAGTGAACACATTCATGGTCAATTAAAAAGCAATTACAGGGTACCCAGTGGTACCTTCTGGACAAATGCTGCTACAAAATGCATTCTATGGGACAAAAATGTGCAGAAATATTCTTCCCATGAGTTATTTTTTATCCCGTTTTCAAATATACCCGCCGTTTAATTTTTCCATCCCCAGATTTTCCTCTATGTCCCATTTGGTGGTTAATTCCAGGGTCTGGCCAGCTTAAAGAAGACCTAAAGTAAGGAAGGACAACCCTTAATTTTTAACTTATTTTCATGCTGGGAAAACTGTCTATTGAATAAACTTTTTCAGATTTAACTATCTGTCTGTGATACTGTAATGTTTTCGAGTGTGCTTACATACGAGTGCCGATATGGCACGGGTATGGGAAGGGCTTGGAAGTTGGTAGAGGACGAACAAGGGACCTTCCACACATTGCATAAAGAGTGAACCGTTAGTTGGTGCTCTTGTAATTATATATCTTGACGTAGGCCGATGCTGAGACTCATCTAAGAGTCCAGGGTCGACGTAGGTCTGTAGAGTTGATACTCCAAAAAAGTGTAGAAATAAGTTCTGATAATCTAGGACCCTAGGCCCGACGCTAGATTCATATAGAATCCGAGATCGACTTAAGCCCATAGATGTAGACTCACAAGGAGTGTAGAAAGAAATGCTTAAACGAGTATGAGGATGAGCTCGAGCCGTATGGATCTAAGAAGATCCACCGGTGGAGCTACCTGCCTGCAAGAGTAAGCCTTTAGGTTTGAGTTAGGAGATGTTGCTTTATTCAAGCGCAATCAACATACTGACTAGATACATAAAATGTGCTGGTTTATATACTAAATACACTTCCGGAAAAAGGTACGATAAGGTATCGGGCATGGCCGATAAGGTATCGGGCTGGAACTGATGCAACAACATGGATGGTTCCACCCGACGTTGGCCACCAAAAAGGGTCGGCCTTGCACAAAGAGTGCTTACATTAATCCAAAATGAATAATTTATAAATATGGGCCTATTTCAAGATATCGGCCCCCAAAAGTGCATAGTAAAAGACTTAGTATGTGTAATCAGACAAGAGAAGATAATTGCTTATATAATAAGGGAAAAACCAAGTGTAATTGCAATAGTCTGATTGGTTAATAACAATAATAGAGGCACACTGTACATATGTACAAATGTAGTTGATTATAATAAGAGTAATGTCCATGCAGGTGTAATAAGAGTACAAGGTAAAACAATAGTAATGCATGAATGAGTAAATATGAGAACCATGTCAGTGTATGCATACACAAGATTATAGTCCATGCCGTGGCAGGCTGTGCTGTTTCACCACAATACATTGTTGTCAATATATTTACATGTACATACTACATAGTCATTCAATCTTATACGAAGAAAATGATATACCTCGATGGTAGAAAAGAAACATGCTTTCAGCTGCTTTTTGTAGATTCGCTAGCTCTACACTGTGCTTCATTTCATTGCATGTTTTTCATCATTGTAAAGGAGTAAAGTACCTTTACATGTCGTTAGAGTTTAATAATTTATGTTCAGTCATAATTATGAACAGATTCAATGTATACATGTACATGTACATGTATATGTATGAGGCTGGATAATATTTGATGTTATTACACGGGTATGTTTCATAGGCCTGAACTGCTTCAAATTTGCTTTTTTTCTGAAAAGCACTCTCAGGGTGTCAGCGGCCGGGTCGCTGCCCTAGACTCCGCCAGGGAGCCTAGGCAGCCTTTTGGACCCCAGTCTGATTTTTTGGCCTCCCCAACTTTGTTTTGGTACTCAATTCTGTCTTTAAAATACATTTTGCAAGTTTGAAAATAAACCGCTACTACATGTATGTCCTGTTACTGTATTTATGATAGTCTAGAAAAATAAGCTACAAGGGTACATGTAAAACAGATTTCAAACAGCTCTATATCACTACAGTTGTGTGCAACACTAAAAATACATAATGCATTTCATGATAAAATATGTAAAATATTTTCTACGAAAGACTTTGCAATTTGGTTGGTGTTTTTTTTTAAGAAATTCTTCTGCTAATAAATATACGAGGTTGTATATACAAAGAGACTTACCAGAACAGTGTAGACCATAGCTATGACTCCAACAGAGCAAACACCAATCCATAAGTTTAGGCCAGTTACTGCAAGAAAGTGCAGATATCATATTGAAGAGATTTTTCTAATTTACGTGTACATCACCTAGTAAAAATATGAGCACCTTATTAGTCAAAAAACAAAAAGTATATAGCTACCTTTTAGTAGGATACTCTCAGCCTAGATTAAAAGTTTGCGTTTTAGTCAGCCTTACACGGTACAGCTCCAATGAGCAATGTTTTCAGTTTAAAAGCACTAAATGAAAAATGTAGAGACAGATACAACAAGTTACCATTATTACAAACCTATACATGCATGTATAGGTTTGTAATAATGGTAACTTGTTCCACTGCATTTTGCTTTCCACTGTTTCCACTCACCTGCTGATATGGATAAAGCTGGTCCATATATGATCAGTGCCCCAAACATTATCTGTAATTTTTAATATGCATCAACATGTTGCTTTAACCATGAACATCAAATTGAACTCTTATGGGGAGTTCACACCCTAGGCGATTTATCACTTCAATTAAAATCATCCAATGAAAGCACAAGGTTAATCTCTGCAATTTTGTGGTCAAGCTAAAAAATCTCCAGATAGCTGTATTTTTACACTAGGCGATTTATTCTGGCCATAAATCGCTTGAATGGATCATGGACCCATTCAGGTGATTTATAGCTGAGATTTATATATTATACTTTTCACCTTGACCACAAAATTCCAGATAATTAATCCTGGCGATTTTGTGTTTACACGAGGAGATTTTGTTGTGGCGATAAATCGCCACGATAAATCTCCTAACCAGGCGATTTATCACCAATCACCTCATGTAAATGCTACATTATTTAACGGAGCTCTTATTCAGATTATTCACACTTTGAAACTTACTGATTGATCTAAAATCAGTCACCCTAAAGGCAGAATTATTTAGCAGAAGAAAGTTTCGCGAGTTTGCTAATCTTAGATCATCTAGCGATAGAAATATTTAGCGAGTTTGGCTAACCTGGTCAATTTAATATCCTGATCAAATTGGTTCCTAAAGCTTTTACCATTTCAACATTAATAAACTTTACAAAATAACATTATGAGAAACAGGTGTTAATACGTGTTGCAAACATTTTTATATTAGCAAGTTTACCCACAAACATATAACATTTTATATATTGACAGAAAACCAGAGAAGACAAATCTAAATTTCTCAAACATTTTCTGGATGCACCGTGTACCCACCTCCTTTGTTCTACTTCGAACACTGGTATAAAGTATATTTATTTAGATAATGATGTATCATGTATCGTCCTGCACCCATTGGGGGCTTTTGTGACCTTCTTGGTTACTGGATAAAGTAGACCATTGCTGGCAAATGCTATCTACACCTACATGTATGATTGTACACGTAGCACAGTACATCAGAGAAATACATATAATGTAGATCAATATACATGTAGATCTACACATGTATGCACAATAATATAATACACAACATGTAAGTGTATTATTCACTAAATGACCCTGACTTACTGAAAGTAGAGTACCTTCAGCCAGAACGATGAACTTCACGACTTTTCCGAACCTCATATGAACGTACTAAAATTATAGACATTGTTAATGAAATTGCTACATAGTCAAGTCATCAATATTTTTTACTATCTAGCTCCTAGTTGTATATACAATGTACATGTACATCATGTATATTCATAGTGGATCAGATCATGATACCTCTTACAATGTACTTTTAATCTGTATCGGATCAAACAGTTAGAAATTTAATTTAATTGTTGCAGTGATGGTAGTTTATACATCATGTAGATGATGTATACAATAGTATGAATGTCAATGAATGCATTATAATTTATATGTATTAAAAAAAGTACATCTTTCAAAACATTTGCCAGCCAAAATAACAGTGCGTTGTGCAGGGTAGTATTCTTTCAGCATGTACAATGTATTTAATACTATGTACATAATGCATTTTAACGATGGTGAAATGTCATATTATATAATGTACATATACATGTATAATAATGATGTGATATGCATGTATAATGGGTACTAGATACAGCATATCTACAGTATTTTGTAAGCATCAATGTCAATAACATTAATTGAAGCCCACTTTGATCTGTGTGCAGTGCTTTTTTGTAGGGGGCTCTCTGGGCTCCCGGGAGCCCCCTCAACAAATTGCCACCTTTCAGTTTATGAAGTAGCCATAGCCATAGCCATGGGAACATACATGTTACATGTATATGAATATCAATATGCTATGGTAAACCCCAATGTTGACTCTTGATTCCAGACTATATAACATATTTGTTGCAGTGAGCAACCAGCTAAGGACAATGGCTAACCTTGCATGTATTAATAGACTCTATGTGTCGACCCAATGAATATAATATATAATTATGTACTTCGTACCGCTGTACCTCAGCCCCTGGGTGCCCACAGTTAAGTCCTAGTAGTCCTTCCCACCACTTTGTCAGACTACGTATAATCTAAGGCTATGTATATTATAGTGACCAATTCACAGTTACCTTACATAATTAAAGTATAAACACATGTATTGTATTTTTCCTGAGCTAATATGATTCATTACAGTTTTTAATAACATTTATCGGACCATCCATGATTTTGTACAAATTTGTATAGGGCCAATCCCTGGTCGCTCCTCCTCCTGCCCCCCCCCCCTCCCGCCCCCCCACAGCCCCTGGTATCTCCCCCAACAAATGTGAGTTTACTATATAAATGAGAGCATTTTGCTGTAGTAGTCAGCTGTTCCTTGGATTACAATAAAAACAGTTCTATATGCTTTGTGGTGCTTTGAGCTAGGAATCTCTTAGCAAAAGTTCCTCACTATACTCTATACTCTATACTCTATACTCTATACTCTATACTCTATACTCTATACTCTATACTCTATACTCTATACTCTATACTCTATACTCTATACTCTATACTCTATACTCTATACTCTATACTCTATACTCTATACTCTATACTCTATACTCTATACTCTATACTCTATACTCTATACTCTATACTCTATACTCTATACTCTATACTCTATACTCTATACTCTATACTCTATACTCTATACTCTATACTCTATACTCTATACTCTATACTCTATACTCTATACTCTATACTCTATACTCTAGGGTTACCTGAAATACGCTGATGGAGCCGATCCTTTTAAACACCGGAATGAAGAGTTTCACAGACAAGATGACCGCAATAGGCCTACCTATCAATGTGAATAGGTAGATCGTCCCAAATGCATAGATTTCAGCTGGTAAACCAATCAATATGCCAGATGAGGTAAAGCTAAAACACACACAGAATAATTTTTGAGTTGCAGCATGCATTGCGTCACATAATAGAATTTTGTGCTAATTTCTGAGTGCAGCATGTATGTGAATCGATGCGACAGTTGAATGATGAGATTTTGAAGACGCAATAGACAAAACAACCAAAGTTTTATGGGACTTTTACAAGCTCAATTCTCACCATTTCCAAGATAAAAAATTGAATTTGAATCACCCCCAGAGAATAAATAGGTACGGTTCTATTACCAAGTCATATTGCAACTAATTGGTGAGTCAACGTGTATATACATGTAGATAAAGATTGCAATTGAATGGTGAGATTTTAAAGTTAGTAACTAACCTGACAGCTAAGCTAATGGCTACAGGAATCCAGTGCATACTCTGATCAGCCAACAGATACTCTCTGGTTGTTCTCTGTTTTCCTCCAGTACACGCATAGTAAAAACCTATGGCTGCCGACAGCAGTAATACTACACTGCACACTAGATAATCTGGCCATTTGAAATACAAGCTTTCACTTATCATGCTGACCAGGTAGATATAACAGTTTCTGTAACTATTTTAACTGACTGTCAAAGAGATTTTGCGGGAGTAACTGACTTTCATGTAGGTCGTCAGTAAAAGCAACACTACAATAATTCAGTTTTACATGACTGTGTACATTTTTGATGTAATCATACACATCTTTAATCATCCAATCACATCTCTGTATTTTAATACAGTGTTACAGTAATTTGGGTTACATTCAAAACAAAACAATTCAATATGTTCTGCCCCATGCTTCAAGCATCTCTACTAGAATTATAATTACCAATATGACTCAATTTAACATAAATTTATGATCAGAATTATGGCATTGTTTATCTACATGTGCACCTACATGGACAGAGCTCATACCACTACACTAAAACAGGACAGAAAGCTCCGCACTGATCAGTAGACATGCTTTGAACCAACTGCACACAAGGCATTCCTTGTATTATGGCCACCTTGTTATATAGCCAGGTGGGTATTAGGGGGTTTGGCTATTTTTATACCTGATGCTTTTAGGTAAAACATTTGTTCATTAAGGTTCCGTGGTAATGAGTTCTGTCTACTGCACTAGGCCGGGGATTGAACTGGAATATTCACCGATGTGAAAAAAGTCTCTAACAGCTCCTTGCATAAATAATAGCACCATAATATGTGAGACAAAGGCCAAACCCCATCGTAAAAGTGAGTTGAAGTCGATACTATGTGCATATTGTTGTGTCCCCTTGCCATGTAACCTACCCTATAAGGTAAAGACCAAAGATTTTATCTGCTTCCAATCCTAAACAGCCTGACCTACAATGCACTATGCACTATATATATAAACACTAATTACCTAGTACATGGTACATTCCTGCATGTCTTGTAATATCCAACACGTACCAGTTATATTTTGTGTATTACGTGCAATTGGTATAGTTAGAATACCGTAATGGTCAGGCCGACTCGGCCTCACCCTCTGAAAGGTGTTCTATCAGACATTATGAACAATTTATACATTAATTATGTATATTGACTTGCCTATGTAGAAACATATCTTTTATATACTTATTGTGTGCATTACTGAGTCATTATACCCTTTTTACATGTATACCCATGTAAAGAGGGCCGACCTCTTAGAAATAGTTGTAATTGATTTTGCACAAGAATCTCATGATTTTAAGCACTTTTTGTTGTAATCGACGTGTTTTGGATCGGCCTCGAGCTTCCGGCTGCCATCTTGTTGTGCAATTTCTGGACGGCACTACATCGGCCTTTTTACCAGAACTTTGTCCGGAAGTTCAAATACTATATAAAGCACACTGTTTTTGTGGTCATTGTCTCAGTCGATGCTTGGATCTCAATAAAGACACTTCCATACTGCTTATACAGAGTCTTCTTTTGTAGTATAAGTCATTTCAGCTGACAAGGTCCCCGACCTTGCTGCCCAAACTGCCTAGTAGGACTGAACATACTCTTTCTCAGTATAGCAAGATAGCATCAACTCAGGACCCGATGGGTCGTCTTGGTTAGTCCTTGGACTACTATTACCTGTCAGTCTTTCATATAATGAGAAGACCTAGCACCATTCATAGGTTCTTCATTTTGGCTAAGGGGTCGTCTTGGATGACATACACACAATAACCCCCAAACATTGCAATATTGTAAATGGTATAATGTACCTGGATGACTGTAATAATTATATCCTAACTGGTATATTAGGCAGCTTTCCTTTCTTAGATTACGTTTGTACTATGCTTTATATAATCATTTTATTTTAATACGCTGCTGGAGCTTTTTGTAACCAATATTTTACAATGCACTGTTCATGTTCAAGTACACCCAGATTCACATTGGTATGGGCCGAAGCCGATTAGTATAAAAAGAGCTCCGCTTTTTTGTTTGTCTGTTACTTGCACTACTTTCTTCTACAGGCAATCTCATATGTTGTTTACTGGTAAAGCATGATCCCAAGCATTCTCCAAGTCTCTTGGACTGCAAACCAGAGACCACTACATCCAACCTCATACTATGTTTACACCTTATGATGTCATTGTTATCTACTCTACAATGCATAGCCGTTTGTAGTTTTACTACACAATTATACATTAGGCAGGACTGTTGTGCCATACAGGTAGCTAACCTGAGAAACCAAACTTCCCTTACTGATGTTGGTCTCTACTAATGGTAGTCCTATGCATTAGTCGCTTAGTGTTCTAATTGGTGGACTAGTAGTACTACTAGTGTTACATAGGTGTACTTGAGACATTAGCAGTTACTCTGGTTGGCTAGCCCTCTTGCTGGTTAATTTTATGGTGTATGTTGTGATAGTTATCAGCTATCTACATGCAGCAAGACAAAATAATAATATACATGTACAATACATAGAAATTAAATATGAAATCTTTATTAAGCAACAATTTTTTAGAAGATAATACATTCTTGAAGCTTTTACAATCACTACTTTTCCATGCTTCGTATTTTCCTTCGAAGGGAGTTGTTTCACCCTTCGAAGCTCCATTCCAGTCCAATTCCATGCTTCGTATTTTGTTCAACTGTTTTGTGGCAAACGCATTTAAGTTTCCCCGCCTATGACATCATAGTACAATAACCTCGTGAGTAAAAATAGCTATGCGTTGTCTAATGTGAAATCAACCGCAACAAGGAGCGCACAGCCAAACTGACGTCATAACCATAATGTAGTTATCAACAAGCAGTTATCAACAAGCGTGAACACTATTGCGCCAGCCACAGATAGTTTACTACTAACTAGTGCTTGTACATTAGCTTCGAAGGATGGCGCTTCCATCCTACGAAGCAATAAAAATCCCTACGTATTTTCGGAAATACGAAGTCTCACGGTCGAAGGAGCTTGCTCCTACGAGGGTCAGGAAATACGTATTTTGTGCCAATTCCATCCTTCGTATTTTAAATACGAAGCTAAATACGAAGCAAAATATGAAGCATGGAAAAGTAGTGAATATTGTGAAAACTAGAGAGGAGAAAATCGATGCATAGTGCGATTTCTGCTATGAAATACTAGACTTGATAACAACAGCAGTGATTCAGTGTATTAGTACTACAGTTGAAGCATACATTTCTGTGCAGGTTGCTGTTGTTAAATTGTGTCAATGAGTACAGTTGTATGTAGTGCAAAGGCAATTCTGTAGTATAGGACCACAAAAATAAGCTTTGACTGCCACTGTTAATTTTGATTACAAAAACTGAGTTCCATTTCAGTGAGACTAGTAATAAACATGAGAGTGTATACATTTAGACAGTGGGCCCATGAGGTGAGTACACTGCTGTAACATTTTGAGAGACATCCCAATATCACTAGTGGGTACTCTTGACTATTATATCCATCAAATATGACTAACAAGAACCTTGCCATAAATATCTACATACTTTCATCTTATCACTAATTCTTAAGCTGTGCTGGAAATAAATATTGCAATTAGTAAGACTGTGCTACAGGGTAGTTGGTATACCGTTACTGTATGTATTTATGAGTGGTCATATCAAAGCATTTCTATTCTCTACTGGTACAATATGCAGGTATATATTGTACATAACTTCCTAATAACAACTATTTGGAAGGACCTGGTAGAAGAAAATCATATGCATCAGCTCTTGTTATGTGTTACATTATGGAATTGTATTAGGAATGTTGCTGGTGCCCACAGGTAATATTGTCCAAGCTATTTATCAACATGTACATTTACATTCATGTCATGTAGAGAGTTACCAAAATCTACTACATCCATGTAGTAGACTGAAAGAACAGAGGGCAATTGTTTATTATTTACAGCATTGAGTGATACAGATATTCACCTGGACAAAACAATGGTGTGATAGGTACCAATCAAATAGATAGAAAATGGTGAACGTAAGCAAACAGTCATACAAAACCAAAGCATAATGTACAGTCATGTACATCTAGTTAGTAACATATTCATAATATAGTCACAACCCTAATAAAAAAATGATTTCTAGTATACAGAGGCCTACCATTTAGAGCCACATTATTAGACTCGAGCCATAAAACTGTGTCCATGTGAAAACTCTGGGTAGGGCAAAAATGAAAAAAATGTCAGACCAAGAAAAAAGGTACAATCTCAAAACAATGCAAAACATAGAGTTACAAAATAACATAAGAATACAGTGCAAATAACACAAATACACAGTCAATGTAAGTTACAATGTAGATTCTACTGAACATGTAATAAAAATTATAATTTACACAAGCAAATCAGTATTCTCTATGGCTCGATGTATTTTATGTATGAAAAAGCAAGTTAATTCAAGCATGAGAGTACAACGTAAATATCTGAAGATCTATAAAATGGACATGAAGTAGATGTACATTACAAAATTACATGTACATAAGCATGTTTAACATAAAATTGGCGGTGAGCATATTATGAAAGTAGTACATGTAGCTATATGTACCAGTCAAGAACAACCAATACCTCAATAAAAAAAGACAATTTCTTGCACAGATGAAAAGTTGAAACGTTTACATGTAAAACCAGAAGAATATATACAGAGATGTTGAAGTGAGAACAGCTTGAAAACTGTTTAGTTTAGCTTTCTTGAAAAGAAGTAGAAGACAACTTCATAATGTCATGCAAATTATTATGTTCAATAAAATCTCTACAAACCTTAGAACAATGTAAGACTAAGTGGTCCAGATAATAATATTGTCAACATTGTTACTGTTTCTATAAAGAAATAATTATCATTAAATATTTAACATAAATATTGAAAGTTATTAGAGAAATTCTGTAACATCATCAGTTTTGATCTACAATTTACTTTAGTTGTAGTGATTTACAACAGCCCTATAATTCATTCATTTCATTGCCTTGATTGAAAGATGAAAATGGAGAATAATATTATGCTGATTAATATGATTACTCTAACCTTTATGTACCTGTCATTACATGTCATCAGATATGTAAGTAATGCTACAGTGTAGTTGCTAGAGGTTAAACAGCATCAAACTACCAGTCTGATATAAACTGTTGATTCACCAAACATTGTAAATAATTTGTTCAAAGATACACATCACTCTCTCTGTTGACATCTCTGTATCAAATCTATATTATCCATTGTCCTGATTCTGATATACATGTATTACATGTACTTCAAAATGGTGCAAAAATAATGCCATATGTACAAAGGTGTATGTTGAATAAGAACAAAATATGATCTGTGTTATAGGAGTTGAGAAAGTTTATTGGAAGTCTACGAGAACTCATTAATCAATTGGTGAATTGGGTCATGCACTGCAACCATTCAGTAAATTTGGTGAGGAGAAGTAACTTGCTTGTAAAACTTACACTTGTTATACTAATGCACACAGTGAAACCTTCCATGGTGAAATTAGGCTTTAGCTTTATACTGAATGTTGACACAGTTAATAATTATGTAGCTGATCTACTGAAGATTTTACTCCTTCATGATGATAAAGTCATTTTTTACATGTAGCTGACCACCAGATACAAAAAGAAGAAACAAGATTGTGAAGTTTCTAGCCTGACACTCTACAAGTTACTACTTGCATAGAAATGACGTTCTCTAAAATATCGTACAATATACATGTACATGCATTGTGTATTGTATTTTGTCTACAACGCATACACATACACGTGTACTATTTCACATTACATAACTACATGCATTATAATAAATACATCATATTTTCTAGATGAACAATGACGCCAGAACAGTAGCAATAAATATATTTATTGCTACACCACTCCCAGAACCACACGCATCAACTTCAGGAGTTATGTGTGACTTCTCTACACAGACAGATGCAAATGAATTTAACACGGAGGTTACTCCAAACCGAGGACACGCCTCACAGCCAGCAACAGCTACCACTATGATGGCAAGTGAAGTACCTCCTCCTCCACCACATCCACCACCTCCACCAACTGAAGATCTAGGAGCACAACCAAGAACAAGTCGATAAGTTTCCTCTCATCTTGGTTCAGTGTTGCACCACAAATATTATATTATTGCATGATAAAACATAATTAAAAAATCAACACAAACCCTGTAATACAATTCCAAATATTTTGGGTTGAGGATAAAAAGAACGAAACTAAATAAATTAACTTTTCATGCGCTACTTCATCTTACGACATATACATGTATTTATATACAAAACAGGTGAGGAAACAGGAAATGGTGAGCTGTGCTGCGGATGGTCATAAGATAGAGCACACAACTCCTCACCCAACTGTATGCTTGTCTTATTCCCTCAAACAACATGTAAAGCAATTCCTAGATCTTCTGTCTGCTAGTTCTCATATGAACTCAAATTAAGAGGTCGCAAGCTAGAACCTCCCAAGCAGAATTTTATAAGTATTATAAAAGTGCTTCATTGTTTGGTCAAGAATAAATACCTACTTTTAGCCATATTATACATTGTATAATATGGCCAAAAGAATTACACTATCAAATTTGTAAAGTTGTAGCTATAATCAATACAACAAGCAATCACCATAAAATATAATAATATTATAGTAACTCATACCTTATTTGTTGACTACAACTGGTGTAAGTGGATAGCTAAACTACGCTAATCTGTAAAATTTGATTACTGTACTATATTGACATACAATAATTATGTGTGAGTCCCAAAGTTCAACTTTAAAAATTATTATAACTATGGAATGGCTAAAGCGCTAAAATCATTGGGGGGGGGGGGGGTCTTTTTTATAGAGAGACAGCGTTATACAAATTGTAAGGGATCTAATCTTAAAAGTAAAAAGCTGAAAACAAACTGTATCTTTTAGAACACTTGGATTGTTGCAGTACTCATTGAGACTTGAGTGAATTATGGAGACAATGAAAAACAACCAAAGAGGTGTGCTAGATAAAATCCCCCAACACCTCATATGTCTCAGCTGGTGTGGTGGTACTGTGTATTGTTTTAAATACATGTAGATTTATTCATCATTGCATATAATTTTCTTGAGCTGTACTCAAAATAATAACTTTGTGTTATTTGTAGCCCTAACGACCAGGAAACACAAGGACTCGGCAAGATAAGGTTTGTTTATATTTTTGGCTCAGTAGGTAGATGTGAATCCATAATTGTTAGTTACACTTCTTGACTAGAGTGCCTGTAGCAGCCAAGCATTAATAGAAATAATTATGTACATGTAGACTTATTTTTAATAGTTTTGATTTATCCTAATATTATTAGATACTTCTCCAAGCATCATCATCAGAGGATAAAGTGTTATCCTCTGATGATGATGCTTTGGTGATGCTTGGACAAACATCGAAGTACATACTAGGAATAAATCAAAAACTATAAAAGAAATTGTATTGTTTGTTATTCATCATCAAACTAGTAGCTCACACCAACATTTATCAGTGGACAAAGCTTATCTGTAAGAACTGATATTACAATACAGTCATCAGTATATTTTGTAGAGACTTACGATTCCATTAAATACAGATATTTATTAGTAGTAGTGGTAGTAGTGGTAGCACCAGTAGCAGTAGCGGTAGCGGTTGCGGTAGCGGTAGCGGTAGCGGTAGCGGTAGCGGTAGCGGTAGCGGTAGCGGTAGCGGTAGCGGTAGCGGTAGCGGTAGCGGTAGCGGTAGCGGTAGCGGTAGCGGTAGCGGTAGCGGTAGCGGTAGCGGTAGCGGTAGCGGTAGCGGTAGCGGTAGCGGTAGCGGTAGCGGTAGCGGTAGCGGTAGCGGTAGCGGTAGCGGTAGCGGTAGCGGTAGCGGTAGCGGTAGCGGTAGCGGTAGCGGTAGCGGTAGCGGTAGCAGTAGCAGCTAATAATCATTTTAAAATAGTTATAATAGTTAGTGAGTTTTTCCTCGACTATTGTGGCCTGGCAGAGGTCCTGGAAGGACGGGCAAGGCTTACACCTGTGACAGAAGAACCCAGAAGAATGTTAGTAAGAAAATAACGGATTTACTTACGTGTACCTGTATATATGAGTAGCCTGCAGACAGTATTTTGAACACGGTCTTGGTATGTTTAAGTTTAAGAAAATTTCTTAAACTTAAACATACCAAGACCGTGTTCTTCTAGCTCAATGATAAAAATTCTGTAGTCTGGTGTAAATTTTCAGCAACTATTGTAGGCTGAAAGTTGATGACTGGAATTAATATTCTGTAAAAAATGCATACATACATTCACGTGTATAGGTGCACATGTATACATGTATACATCTTACATGTAACATGTAACATGTGTAATGGTTCAGGACATTCGTATACGACTCCAGCCACCCTGATGGACCTTATAGCACCTTCGGTGCCTAGTAGTTGCCACAGCACTACTCACCTGACACTTGTACTCTTACATTTAGTTGTTCGTATACCTATACTTGTCTTATATCGCGTGTCTAACCATTCAGTTTACACCTACATACTTGTGTATAAAATTACTAAGTCTTTTTATGCCTTTTATACCCATGTAAAGAGGCCCGACCTCTCAGAATTACTTGATATTCATTTTGTACATGAATTGGATGATTTTTTGTATAACCCGACCCATTTTGGGTCGGCCGTCGGGCTTCCGGCCGCCATATTGTTGCGCAACTTCCGGACGACCCTACGTCGTCTTTTCCTGACACTACGTCAGGCGGAAGTTCTTATACTATATAAAGGGCATTGTTTTTACGTTTGTTGTCTCAGTCTTTGCTTGGATCTCAATAAAGACACATCTATACTTATTATACAGAGACTTTCACTTCGTACATAGGTCATTCTAGTTGTTAAGGTCCTCGACCTTGCAACACGAACTGCCTACTAGGTCGGATCACTCTCTTTCTAAGTATAGTACCCAGGCAATACTCGGGACCAGATGGGTTGTCTCTGGTAGCACTTGGACTACTGAGACCGCTCAATCTTTCATGTAATGCGAAGGCCTAGCACCACTCATAGGCTCTTCACTTTGGGATCGGTAGTAGTCTTAGGACGACCGTACCAGAAACCAAAAACCGTTACACATGTATACATGTTACATGTATTACATGTATTACATGTATTACATGTAACATGTAACATGTAACATGTATACATGTTACATGTAACATGTTACATGTTACATGTTACATGTATACATGTATACATGTATACATGTATACATGTTACATGTTACATGTATACATGTATACATGTATACATGTATACATGTATACATGTATGCATGTATACATGTATGCATGTAAGCATGTAAGCAAGCTACATGTATACATGTTACACGTTACATGTATTACATGCAACATGTAACATGTACAATGTAACATGTATACACGTAGCTTGCCTATTTTATTATTGCACCTTAATTTAACGTGTATTTTACATGTAGTACCCGCCTGTCCAGGTCTCTGCCAGCTACTCTCGCTGTAGCAGAATTTATGCCTGCAACCACAGCAGTTGCTCTTCCTCCACAAAGGTAATTGTAAATGTATATAGACACATTGTATAGACAATTTGCATACATTTAGGGTAAATAGTAATGAGTGTATGGGAAAGTAGCATGTTAAACTGTTTCCCATTTTATTTCTGAGATTTTGCTTGTGATGTACTAAAATCAGGGCCGTAGTGCCCTACACGGCTGTGCGGCCTGGCCGTCTGAACTTTTAGCATTGCAAAGTCGAAGTGTAGTCAATTTATTATCATGGTCAGATAAGTGTTTAAAGTTTCTTCCACTTTCCTATTTGCGGGGTTTACAAGATATGTAAGGATATGGTGATAATAAGTGTGCTAAACACTTTTATATCAGAAAATTCTAAATACTACCGTACTTAACTGCAGTTATGTAACATTTTAAACATTGAAAACCTGTCAGGGGAGATAACTCTTAATTTGAAGATTATTTTAGTATACAGTATAAGAGGTACCGTATACACAGTCCATGTACTGGGTGTGTTAAGAATAATATAAACCTTGAAAATCTAAACAATTATATTAGTTTTCAATTGAACAAACTTTTTTGGATTCGGCTATCTGTCTGCCCTACATTGTTTTCAATATATTTACTTAGGCATTCAATCTTATAGGGAGAAATAAGAAATATATATATGGTATGAAAAAAAAACATGCTTTCAGCTGCTTTTTGTAGATTCGTTAGCTCTACTTCATTTCATTGCATGTTTTTCATCATTGTAAAGGAGTAAAGTATTTGTAAATGTCGTTAGAGTTGAATGATTTATGTTCAGTCATAATTGTGAACAGATACAATGTATACATGTACATGCATATATATGTATGAGGCTGGGTTATATTTAATGTTATTACACAGGTATATTTCATAAGCCTGAACTGCTTCAAATTTGCTCTATTTTTATGAAAAACACTTTCAGGGCGCCGGTGGCCGGGGCGCTGCCCCGGACCCCGCCAGGACTATGACTATCTTGTAGGAACCAGGGAAGACCAAAGTGGGTGAAAAGGTTATGCTGCTTTAGATAGCAAAAGTGATATCATCTTGCTACATCACCTGCTATTTCTCACCGTTTCTCACCGTAGCCCCTTTAATCATTGCAGGAAACGGGATTCTGCATAATAGCTAACTCTATCAGCGATCCTTAGTATCATCTTTTTCTAGCTGCCACATTCTCATGTCTGTTCTGATCGTATCCATCCATCTGTGTTCTGGTCTACCTCTCTTTCTCTTGCTTTCAACACTAATATCACCGAATCTCCTAATGTCTTCCTCATCACCTGTATTTATTATAATATTATTATCCATAGCATCCACATTCATATGATTAACACATTGTAATGTTTTGAGCTGTGTTTACATACAAGTGCCGATGTGACACGAGTATGGGAAGGGCTTGGAGGTTGGTAGAGGACGACCAAGTGACTTCCACACATTACATAAAGAGTGAACAGTTAGTTAGTGCTGTTGTAATTATATATCTTGACGTAAGCCGATGCTGAGACTCATCTAAGAGTCCAGGGTCGACGTAGGTCTGTAGAGTTTATACTCCAAAGGAGTGTAGAAAGAAGTTCTGATAATTTAGGAACTTGGGCCCGATGCTAGATTCATATAGAATCTGGGATCGACTTAAACCGTAGATGTAGACTCACAAGGAGTGTATAGAGATATACTAAATATACTTCCGGTAAAACGTACGATAAGGTATCGGGCATGGCCGATAAGGTATCGGGCCGGAACTGATGCAACAACGTGGATGGTTCCACCCGACGTTGGCCACCAAAAGGGCCGGCCTTTGCACAAAAAGTGCTTACAACAGCCTGAAATGGAAAGTATATAAATATGGCCATGTTTGGAGACATCGGCCCAAAAAAGTGTACAGTAAAAGACTTAGTATGTGTAATCAGACAAGGGAAGATAATTGCTTATATAATAAGGGAAAAACCAAGTGTAATTGCAATAGTCTGATTGGTTAAGAATATAATAATAGAAGCACACTATACAACTGTCAGTAGTTGATTATAATAAGGGTAATGTTCATGCATGTATAATAAGAGTACAAGGTAAGACAATAGTAATGCATGAATGGATAATATGAATAACAAGCACTTCGTGCTTGGTCTGCGACGCAAGTCTCACTGCATTAGTTGCTCGCTTCGCTCGCGTGTAATGATGGCTTGTGTTCATGTGCTGTGGTCATGCATGTGCATGACCTCTGGTGGCGCAGGCATGTTACAGTGATTCCATAAGGAGTTGCGCTCCCTTGCATTAAGAAGACAACTCCAAGTCCATAGCCCGAGTTCCAGCACCAAAAAGTTGGGTGGGTCGGGCACCCAACCCGCCCTTGTTCAGGGTTGAGGGCCTAAGGCTACGGCCACGCCCCGGCAGTGATGCCTGGGGACCCGATCCCAAGGTCCTAGCACCACCCGGAACGGAGTTCCTCACCGGCAGCATTGTATTATATATAAATCAAGGGTCCAAGAGGATCTCCGCTGCAAGCATAGCCTGAGTTCCAACACTTATTTGGCGGGTGGGGTGGGTCGAGCACCCACCCCGTCCTAGGTCGGGTCCGAGGGCCTAAGGCTAGGGACCCACCCCGGCAGCGATGCAGGGAACCCGGTCCCAAGGTCCTAGCACCACCCGGGGCCGCGATCCTGACCGGCAGCATTGCAACATATATGAATCGTCCTGATTTTCGACCCCAAATCTGATTGGAGGATGGCAGACCGCAGACCGTAAACCGTAGACCGTAAACCGTAGACCGTAGACCGTAAACCGTTTCGTCTTTAGTTATATGATGTGAGAACAATGTCACTGCGGCTATTTACAAGATTACAGTCTATGCCGTGGCAGGCTGTGCTGTTTCACCACAATATATCCATAATAAAAACACTGAAAACTAGAACACTTATGCCAGTCTATTTTCATGTTCAAATAGACAAACTCATTATAAATAAACACTCTTGAAGTTAAGTTACATTCTAGGCAACAGAATAAATGCGGAGACAACTCCTACCACCAGCTATTCAATAGTCTAATGATAATTATACTGCATACCACTCTCAATCTCTGATTGCACAAAGAGTTTATATTTCATATAATTATGCTGTACTATCAATGCTGGTAACTGAATAGCTACAATGTATTTCTTGCAGCTAACATTGCAGCTCTATTTGCATTTGCATTTCTATTAGGGTTAGGCTAGAGTTAAGGGTAGACTTGCTTTTTACTTTGCTCTAAATACGAATAGAACCAGATAGCATCCAGTCATGCACTTGAAAACTTTCACTGTTTTCCTGATAACCTGTGCATATTATACATGCATAGGTTTTTAACTGTATGATCACAAGGTGATCGACTGTATACATAACAAATCAGCGTCATGCTGACTTTTACCTACACTTTACTACTTTGCAGCTATGTCATCTTGTCATCGTGTGTGGGACAACCAACTCTTTGACTGCTAAATTAACTACATAAAATGTCATTTTATGTAGTTAATTTAGCAGTCAAAAAGATGTTTTTTTTTAACAATGAGCACCAAAATTTATGGGCTGTCTGCTATGGGCACAGTTCTCAGTTACTGTGTCCTGTATAGCTACAAACTAAACTGGTGAAAAAAGCTTTTGCTTCAAGTCCATGTACTAGGTTGCTACAAACACTAGTACACGAAGTCGTTTGCTCGCACATGATTGTGGGCAAACAAAGCTTGTCCAAACAAATTAGGTCTCCACTAAGGCAACCATGATGTCTAATAGGAGTGTGAAGATAATATTATAATATATCATGATATAAATGTAAATTGTTTCACCTAGTTTAGATCGGCTTTTACATTACATATCCTGACTGTTTGTAACCAAACTGGTTACTGTTGTGTTTTGAGGTGGAACATTAATTACTATCAGATACTGTATGTGTTGATAGGAATAGCGGCCGGTTAGGTCTAGCCAGGAACGGGGGGGGGGGGGGGTGAGGTCAAGTTAAAGCTATTGACGGGACTAATCTTGAGGCATTCCAGAACTTGAGCTGAATGAAATAGGACAAACAAAGAGAGCTAACCGAGCACACTTAAGGTGAGCTAAGTACAAGCTTTACACTGTGTATGACCGTGAGATAATATCTCCTATCCATTTACATGTACTATTCATTGTAAAAAAACTAAAGTTCTAATCATTTATATAGTTGGAGAGACTAAGCTTGCATAATAGATCCAAAGCACATCTCATATAAACATTGTATGTACAAGCTGCCAGCTTGGTAGTCAACTTGCATGTCCATCAGTCACCAAAATACAGTGTAGCAAAAAAAGGTTATTATTGACTAAAATTTCAAACTGAGAGAGTTTGCAGGAGATTGATTCTGAAAACAGGAGGGTCCCGGCAGAGTTGTCATGTATGCTTTTACTTACATGAAACTTTGGAACTGTGTCATCTTTTGTCCTATATTTTTGTGATTGTCTTAATTTACAGACTCCCAACATCAGCAAGTTTTTTCTTTAAATTATTTGGGTTTATTCAAATTATGCAAACTTCATTGAACAATATTGTTATATGTACATTGCATGGTGTTCAACTGCACACTTCAAATAACAACACTGAAGAATTTGTAACACAATTAATAACAGTACATTGTTATCTGTTGATTACCCTCCATATAAAGGCAGTAGGATTAGCCTGTTCTGTTCGGCCGTCTTGCTTGGTTAGAGCCGACCTAGGGTCAGCCCTCATGAACCCAACACTATGCTTTGGTGCACATTGTGTTACACAGTTTCTTATATTGTTGTAATGACCAATCCTTTTTGTTGAAAGTTACCGTAGACATAATCATTTTGTGTAATAGGAGTGATATTTATTATAACAGTCAGCTTTGTTTTCTGGGATTCTAACAAAGTCACATTAGTTATACTTACAATGTATACACTATACATATTGATGTTATGTATTCCAACTGGTATACTCTTAAGATACAAACAAACTAACACATTTTTTCACTGTGCTTTCATCAAATTTTGCCAGCATGATTCGCCTTTTCTCACTGGGCAAAGTGTACTAGCGATGTGCCAAAGCAGGCAAGTATTTTTATACGTGCCTCTTATGCGCTCATCATAATTTATTATGACACCTCAATCTGAAATCTTTATTGACAAATAAAAGTGTGAGTCGGCAGAATAAGAACAAGTTGCTAGTGCTAGTAGATAGAGTCCTGCATCTTTACTCAGTGCATGTAGTAGGAAGGTAGATAGACTACTCTCAACCCCCTCCCCCCCCCCCCCCCAGCACACAGCAGGTGTACGTGAAGCATTACAGTATTAGTTATGTAAAGTTGAATCTCACCAGAAAGGCAGTGCTGACTCGGAACAAAATTAAATAAACTACTGTGAAGGTTAGGGATATTGTAATGTCTTTTGTGTTGTGTGCATATGTCGTCTGGGATGACCCACGTACAAAAAGGTGAAGAGCCTATGAGTGGTGCTAGGCCTTTGTCATTACATGAAAGATCGACAAGTACTAGTAATTTAAAGACTAACCAAGACGACCCATGTGGTCCCGAGTTAGCCTAGTCGGCCTAACCATTATAATATGATATGAAATCGCATACCACCTGTTACACCATTTGTTGCTACAGATTACCATGGTAGGGCATTAAAACATGCAATGCAGTATAACAGTGGGCAAAGACAAAGTAAGATAGATTTACTTTAAAGATATTAGTTAGGACATGCAACACTCATGAGTGTTATGTGTCCTAACCTGAATGGCTTAGTAATACTGTACACTGTTTTCGTTGCAAGTGCAATGTACAATTGCACTTGCAACGAAAAACAGTGTACAGTATTACTAAGCCATTCAGATTCAGGTCTTTTTTATTCTGCAAAATAATAGCATGTCAAAATTTAGGGTATTGTACGTGTACATGTAGAGGTTGTTCAACAATTTTATACACATAGTTTCTCACATTGCTTAATCTTCGATCATTTTTTCTGGTTCCCATTCCCACTCCACCAAGAATTTTTATGCATGCTAATTAAAAAAATTTCATCTCGTTGTGTAGGCCTAGCTTTAATTCTAGGTTGTATTATTTCTAACATTGACAAGTGTTCACGATTCTTATTACCTTATAAAACAGAACATAAGTGTCTGAAATACAACCAGTGTTTGAAGTGTGGTTGTACTTGAGTATACGATGTGTACCCACCTCAATTTTAATGGTTATGCGGCCAGCAGGTGTGTACCCTCATTTCAATAGCTAGTTTTTTCCCACACAGTCACTGTGAACCTGATAGTGTATTGGTAGAGTGCTTGACTATTTATCATTCATAGGGTCTTGACTCTTGAGTTCAAATCTCATCAGAGCATAATTCTTCCCATTTTAGTAATTCACTAATTTCTCAGCTACATTACTATAAGATTAAGTGGATAGCTATACAATACCAATCTGTAATATTGCATGCACCGTGTACCCACCTCCACCTCCGTCATTTGTTCCACTTCAAACACGGAATACAACTATTGCAAATTTAAATTTTACTTTAACGAAATGTCGTGAATACTAGATTGTGTTGGCTATGCAGATAGTGTGTTTCTATGCAATTTAGTGAACCTTTTCATTGATGGTTGAAAAATGCGATTTTCCTGGCAACAAATAAATAAATGGGTGCAAATTTTATAGGTCTCTAGCTTAGCTATAAAGGACCTGAGTAGTCACTCTTGGTGTCAGATATTGAACCACTTCAATACAATACATGAGTAGACAAGTGTCCCGGAAGAAACAGACTGTAGACTATCAACTCTTTCTTATTACATGTTCATGCACTGAGTGAAGTGCAGAGTTGTAGTACATGTACTGATTGGCTCAACCTGTACTTGTGTACATACGTGTACATGTAGGTCAAATTTTTCCACTTGTAATTAATAATCATTGAGGCAGCTTGAGTCCGATCCTACCCTAGCACTTTGGCTGTCAGTCTCCGAGGAAACCTGGGGTAGAGGTAGAAAACAGACCAGCGAATTTTGCTTGCGCCCTTATTAACTGCGCCATTATTTACTGCGAATTGACAGTTCACCCAATATAAAGCATGTTTATTATTATTTGCATTTCCTTCTCGATGATGTTCCCTCTCGATGACGTTCCCTCTCGATGACGTTCCCTCTCGATGGCGTTCCCTCTCGATGACGTTCGCTTTCGATGACGTTCCCTCTCGATGACGTTCCCTCTCGATGACGTTCCCTTTCTATGACGTTCCCTCTCGATAACGTTCCTTCTCGATGACGTTCCCTCTCGATGACGTTCCCTCTCGATGACGTTCCCTCTCGATGACGTTCCCTCTCGATGACGTTCCCTCTCGATGACGTTCCCTCTCGATGACGCTGGCTTATGATTGACCAGCTAAGTTTTGGTACAATTATAAGCTGCAAGCAATAGAGAGTGGTGAATAACATGTACTTGTATATCATAGTTTGCTTTGTTGGCTTAGCATATAATCTTGTAGCTTCCAGGAAAAATGTGAAGTAAAAATTGGTCCTATCTTATGTATCTCACAATTATAAATCATATTGGATTTATCCTCTCCTGATTAAAGATTGAGATTGCTGAATGTGAGCACTGAGCAGACTCAAGAGAAGAAAACTACGAATTCTACACAGAAGTCTATGAATACCTGAATACCTGTTTTAATCTCCTCAAAAGGTTTGCTGTAATAATAATGACAATAATATTATACACATCATACAATAAGCAACAAAACAGTCTGTGGTTTTCGTTGCCGGGTGTGTCCCTAGTCTTTAGGCATTTGGGGTGGGAACTCAGCTCACCCTACCTACGGCATGCATGTTGAAACTAGGGTTATGCCAATAGAAGAAATCCGTCTAGGACCCATAATTTATAATATATACAATCTTTATGTTGCAATGCCACCTCACTGGATTTCAACTCCAGGTGGTGCTAGGACCTTGGAACCGGGTCCCCAATGTTACTGCTGGGTGAAGTCACAGCCTTAGGCCCTCGGCTCTAAACCAGGGTGAGGTGGATACCCAACTCAGTCGGAACTTGCGTTATGGACTTAGAATTGTAAGAAAAGAAAGCACAACTCCTCAAAAACTCACTGAAACATGCCTGCGCAACCAGAGGTCATGCACTTGCATGACCAGGGTACATGAACACAAGTCATCATTACATTTGAGTAGCAGAAGCAGAAAATCCTGCAGTGAAACTTGCATTTCAGACTAGTAAAGCCCGGAGGGCTTTATGAAGAATGCGCACAGTGCAAGCAAAGCGAGCAAATATTGCAATGAGACTTGCGTCGGAGACCAAGTGCTTGTGAAAAAAATAAACAAACATTTATTTAGGTTCCATAACCAATACGGTGTTACTATTCCAATGCATACAAATACACGTTCTTGTAAGCATGTGAGCTACATGTACAATGTAGGGGAATTGACTGATTGTCTGCTACATAGTACATGTACATACATGAACATATACTATACAATATACATAATTACATTGTCAGTAGTTGTAGTATAGGCTAGGTATTGATTAGTCCATTAGCCAATTGAGATATGTTATATTCTAGTACCTCAACACTAGCTAGTAATCAATAGAGCCTGTAGGAGTAGAGTTGGGTCAGTATAAGTACAGTATTAGCTCTCTCTACTACTGACTAATAGTATAGCTAACTGTCAGCTGACTAGAGGCGTTACCATGTGTGGTTAGATACACTTTTTGGAAACTTTGGTCTAAACTAATCAATTAGCAGATTAGCATAAGATAAGATGATGTCATATCTACAGAGGATAGCTGCCTCATCTATCTCTCTCTTCTTCTTTATTCTCTACATTCAGTCGCCTGGTGAGTACTGAATACGTTTGTACCATTATTATACAATAAGTACATGTAATGCACATATTTACTGCCCCAGTATATACACATGCTTTTAACTTACTAGTAAATAGCAAGTGTATGTATTATGTAATGCTGCATATACACCTACATATACATGTACAACATGTATATGTATATGTTTATGTATGTACATGTATATGTATGTATATGTACATATACCTACATGTACATGTACATGCATATACATGTACATGTATATGTTTATGTGTTTACATAATAATTATAAGACACAGTGTACTATGTCTACTTCTAAGTCTACTAACATTAAACACTGGTGTACAAATGTAGCCTAGATTACCTGCATGTTGCATGACACACACATGTATATGCCTATCTCGTATATATATACATGTATATACATGTATATTTATCATCACTATAACTAAAGACGAAACTTGCTGCGGTCTTCCGTCCTCCAGTCAGATTCGGGGTCGAAAATCAAGACAATTTATATGTTGTAATGCTGCCGATCAGGACCTCGGATCCAGGTGGTGCTAGGACCTTAGCACCAGGTCTACCGAAATCGTTGCTTGGACTAGTTCCTAGCCTTAGGCCCTCGATTCTGACCCAAGGCGGGGAAGGTACTCAACCCACCCAATCCGCCGGATGGGTGTTGAAAGTCGGACTATGCTGGCAACATTGATTCTCTTGAACTTGTGGTTTATATATATATAAATCCTCACCGGCAGCATTGGAACATATATGTTCCAATGCTACCGGTGAGGATTTCGGTTTCAGGTGGTCCTAGGACCACAGGATCAGGTCCTCCGACATCGTTGCCGGGTGGGTTCGCAGCCTTAGGCCCTCAGCCTCCACCCGGGGATGGGTGGGTACTCAACACACCTCACCCGCCATATTGGTGTTGCAACAAGGGCTATGGACTTGGAGTTGTCTACCTAATGCAACGAAACCCAACTCCTCATGAGGTCACTGCAACACGCCCGCACCAATAGAAGTCACAGTACATGAACACAAGCCATCATTTCATGCGAGTGAGTAAATATGGCAGTGAAACTTGCATCGCAGACCAGGCATGAATTGTTTGTGTATATACATGTATATACACACACCTGTAGACCTATATAATATGGGTAACACAGTAAAGTACAACCATGTACATGCATAATACAAGTGTATGTACATGCAGTGACTTTGGTATCGACACGCATCTACTGTGTATAAACAATATAATTGTTGATGTAGAAAGGGATGATTCTACTATTTTACTGTTTCTAACAACTCGGTATTAGATATTTCATGTAAACACACATTATGCTATGATAATAAGTAGTGTATGCAAACTGGCCATTGTTACCTCTGAATAGGGGTATGAGTTGAAAGTTTTTGCATAATACATTGATTAAGTAACTGGTTAAGATGTATTATTGTGATGTAGGAAAACAGGCATAGGCAAACTACAGGCATAAGAGATTCAGGCTGCGGCTCCTCTTTGAAAGCCTAGTACATAATGAGCAACACAACAACTCTTTTCATGGTTGCTATAGTTACATTCATAGCATACCTTTGAGTTTGAAGACCTCCGGGATAGATTATACTGTAAGGCTTTTTTCTGCTTGAGGTCGAGGGATGACCCACTAGTGTGAAAAGAGAAGAGCCTATGAGTGGTGGTAGGCCTTGTGCATTACATAAAAGATCGACAGAACTTGTAGTTATGCAGTTAACCAAGACGACCCATGTGGTCCTGCGTCAATGCTTATGTGCTATACTTGAGAAAGAGTATGTTCAGTCCTAGTAGGTTGTTCGGGCATCAAGGTCGAAAGACCTTATCAGCTGGAACCAACCTTAGCTACGAGAGAAGACTCTGTATACGTAGTATACAATGTAGATGTGCCTTTATTGCGATCCAAGCATCAACTGAGACAATGACAGTATAAAAAATTTGCTCTATATAATTTTAGACTTCCGGAAAAAGGTTCCGGTAAAAGGACAACTTAGCATTGTCTGAAACTTGCACAACAAGATGGTGGCCGGAAGGCCGAGGCCCGATCTAACATGAGTCGGTCCCAAACATAAACAAGATACACTTAAAAACATGCTAAGCGTGTGCAAAATTAATATTGTATTAAATTCTGAGACGTCGGCCTCAGTTACATGAGTATAAAAGGAGTATTTGCACTTGTAATCTATAATACATAGTTCAAGTAATGCATAATATAGGAATACGTGAACAGACGTACATGTAAGTATATGCATGAATACACTGCAAGTACAAGAATAATTGGACGAGACAGCTACAGGGACTGAAGGTGCATTAATGTCCATCAGGCAGGATGAGTCATACTAATAAATGTCTTTGGCCATTACAATACTACATGCATGTTGTATGAAACAATGCACACAGCTGTAAATAAAGTACATACAGTACACTGTAGCATTCGCAAGTAGACAGAAGTAGTATAGTCAGTGCAGATCTACACAGACACCCGGCCATTTCCGCGTCGTATTAGCCCTAGATCCAAAAACTCCCCGGGCGGACGACCACCCCACCCGTCCTCTCGCCCCCTCCTCTCCCCTAAACCTCACTCTATGTGCAAAGCCCTAGAACCTACTCCCCCCCCCATCGCGGGTGGGGTTTCAAAAACCTCATCGGCTGTTCCGCGGAACCCAGTCTAAAGAGCAAACCCCGCGCCCCGCCCTCGCCCCGTTCCACGGCTCGGGCGAGGGGGCGCGCGTACGCGCGCGCCCCCCCCCTCCCCGCCCCGCGAACCCCACCCGTCCTCCCTCCACCCGTCCCCGCCCCTACCCGCCCCTACCCACCCCTCCCCACCCCCTCCCCTCCGCCTCGCCCTCCGCCTCGCGGCGGTTCTCGTTTGCGAGTCCAGCCGTGGCCCCACGCCGCCCTCCCCCCCGCCCATCCCCCACCCCTCCCGCCCCAACGACCCGTCGCGGCCCTCGCGGGCGGACCGTCGGCTGGAGTAGGGTGAAGCGAAGGAAAATACGGGTTAGAGTAATGATATCCGGCTATGAAAAACGTGAGCGAGGGTAATGGTACACGAATTTGTTTTAAATTTCAATACGTTTGAGAGTAATAGTACGGTGAAGCGAAGAAAAATACGGGTTGGAGTAATGAGGGCCATGTAAGCGCTATCCGTGTCCATTTCTACGTACTCAAACTCCTCTCTGCTGACGAATCTGTGAAAATAAAATGGACGGGTTGGAGGGTGCTGACACCGAAGAATAAGTAGAGAAGGATTTGATAAAATCTTTGTGTAGTCTAGTTCTACTCATCTATCCATATGTGTACACATGTTAAAATACCTTTATATAATAGTTCAAACATAATTGAATGAATAAAGGACACATATCTAAAGGAGTATGTCATAGCTATTATTAGCAAGAAAAGACTGTGTGCATGTATTAAGTCAGCATACATAATACATTAAATAAGCTTTTCACAATAGTAGCAATAGAATAAATAAAAGGTTGTATGCATGTGTTAAGTCAGCATTATGTAATTCATTAAATAAACTTTTCACAATAGTAGCAATAGAATAAATAAAAGGTTGTGTGCATGTGTTAAGTCAACATTATGTAATTCATTAAATAAACTTTTCACAATACTAGCAATGGAATAAATAAAAGATTGTGTACACATGTTAAAATACCATTATATAATAATTTAAACACAATTGAAAGAATAGGCTGTGTGCATGTGTTAAGTCAGCATATATAATACATTAAATAAACTTTTCACAATAGTAGCAATAGAATAAATAAAAGGTTGTGTGCATGTGTTAAGTCAGCATTATGTAATACATTAAATAAACTTTTTACAATACTAGCAATAGAATGAATAAATGTGTACACATGTTAAAATACCATTATATAATAATTTAAACACAATTGAATGAATAAAAGGCACATATGTTAAGGAGTATGACATACCTATTATTAGCAAGAAAAGGCTGTGTGCATGTGTTAAGTCAGCATATATAATACATTAAATAAACTTTTCACAAAGTCAGCATAATATATAATACATTAAATAAACTTTTCACAATAGTAGCAATAGAATAAATAAAAGGTTGTGTGCATGTGTTAAGTCAGCATTATGTAATTCATTAAATAAACTTTTCACAATAGTAGCAATAGAATAAATAACAGATTGTGTACACATGTTAAAATACCTTTATATGATAATTTAAACACAATTGATAGAATAGGCTGTGTGCATGTGTTAAGTCAGCATATATAATAGATTAAATAAGCTTTTCACATACCTATTATTAGCAAGAAAAGGCTGTGTGCGTGTGTTAAGTCAGCATATATAATCGATTAAATAAGCTTTTCACAATAGTAGCAATAGAATAAATAAAAGGTTGTGTGCATGTGTTAAGTCAGCATTATGTAATTCATTAAATAAACTTTTCACAATAGTAGCAATAGAATAAATAAAAGAGTGTGTACACATGTTAAAATACCTTTATATAATAATTTAAACACAATTGAAAGAATAGGCTGTGTGCATGTGTTAAGTCAGCATATATAATAGATTAAATAAGCTTTTCACATAAAATACCTTTATATAATAATTTAAACACAATTGAAAGAATAGGCTGTGTGCATGTGTTAAGTCAGCATATATAATAGATTAAATAAGCTTTTCACAATAGTAGCAATAGAATAAATAAAAGGTTGTGTGCATGTGTTAAGTCAGCATTATGTAATTCATTAAATAAACTTTTCACAATAGTAGCAATAGAATAAATAAAAGATTGTGTACACATGTTGAAATACCTTTATATAATAGATTAAATAAGCTTTTCACATACCTATTATTAGCAAGAAAAGGCTGTGTGCATGTGTTAAGTCAGCATATATAATAGATTAAATAAGCTTTTCACAATAGTAGCGATAGAATAAATAAAAGGTTGTGTGCATGTGTTAAGTCAGCATTATGTAATTCATTAAATAAACTTTTCGCAATAGTAGCAATAGAATAAATAAAAGATTGTGTACACATGTTAAAATACCTTTATATAATAATTTAAACACAATTGAAAGAATAGGCTGTGTGCATGTGTTAAGTCAGCATATATAATAGATTAAATAAGCTTTTCAATAGTAGGTAGGTGTCACTGTTTTAGTCTCCCTATAATAAATATAAAGTAGCAGGGTGTAAGTAATTTTTTAGCTTGATAGCATTATATACAATAAACACTTCACAATTGCTGCCAATTACCCTATTTAGCACTAACCTTATGTTCTACTTGTTGAAATCTCTGATCAGGTGCTGACTAGTAGGTAGCTGTCTCTGTTTTAGTCTCACTCTGTTGACTAGAGGCTGATTGTACATACTGCTAGAGTGAGAAACTCAGACCTTAAATAGTAGTATTCAGTAGGCGGAGTCTAACTATTTCCCCACCCTTTGCAATACCACCCCGATGCGTCCCGATGTGAATCCGAAGCCTCCCGATGCGAATCCGAAGCCTCTCGATGCACCCCGATGTGAATCCGAAGCCTCCCGATGCACCCCGATGCGAATCCGAAGCCTCCCGATGCACCCGATGTGAATCCGAAGCCTCCCGATGCGAATCCGAAGCCTCCCGATGCACCCCGATGCGAATCCGAAGCCTCCCGATGCACCCCGATGTGAATCCGAAGCCTCCCGATGCACCCCGATGTGATTTGACACATCGGAGCACATCGGGGCGCATCGGGGTGCATCGGGAGGCTTCGGATTCGCATCGGGGTGCATCGGGAGGCTTCGGATTCGCATCGGGAGGCTTCGGATTCACATCGGGTGCATCGGGAGGCTTCGGATTCGCATCGGGGTGCATCGGGAGGCTTCGGATTCGCATCGGGGTGCATCGAGAGGCTTCGGATTCGCATCGGGAGGCTTCGGATTCACATCGGGACGCATCGGGGTGGTATTGCAAAGGGTGGGGAAATAGTTAGACTCCGCCTACTGAATACTACTATTTAAGGTCTGAGTTTCTCACTCTAGCAGTATGTACAATCAGCCTCTAGTCAACAGAGTGAGACTAAAACAGAGACAGCTACCTACTAGTCAGCACCTGATCAGAGATTTCAACAAGTAGAACATAAGGTTAGTGCTAAATAGGGTAATTGGCAGCAATTGTGAAGTGTTTATTGTATATAATGCTATCAAGCTAAAAAATTACTTACACCCTGCTACTTTATATTTATTATAGGGAGACTAAAACAGTGACACCTACCTACTATTGAAAAGCTTATTTAATCTATTATATATGCTGACTTAACACATGCACACAGCCTATTCTTTCAATTGTGTTTAAATTATTATATAAAGGTATTTTATGTGAAAAGCTTATTTAATCTATTATATATGCTGACTTAACACATGCACACAGCCTATTCTTTCAATTGTGTTTAAATTATTATATAAAGGTATTTTAACATGTGTACACACTCTTTTATTTATTCTATTGCTACTATTGTGAAAAGTTTATTTAATGAATTACATAATGCTGACTTAACACATGCACACAACCTTTTATTTATTCTATTGCTACTATTGTGAAAAGCTTATTTAATCTATTATATATGCTGACTTAACACATGCACACAGCCTTTTCTTGCTAATAATAGGTATGTGAAAAGCTTATTTAATCTATTATATAAAGGTATTTCAACATGTGTACACAATCTTTTATTTATTCTATTGCTACTATTGTGAAAAGTTTATTTAATAAATTACATAATGCTGACTTAACACATGCACACAACCTTTTATTTATTCTATTGCTACTATTGTGAAAAGCTTATTTAATCTATTATATATGCTGACTTAACACATGCACACAGCCTATTCTTTCAATTGTGTTTAAATTATTATATAAAGGTATTTTATGTGAAAAGCTTATTTAATCTATTATATATGCTGACTTAACACATGCACACAGCCTATTCTTTCAATTGTGTTTAAATTATTATATAAAGGTATTTTAACATGTGTACACAATCTTTTATTTATTCTATTGCTACTATTGTGAAAAGTTTATTTAATGAATTACATAATGCTGACTTAACACATGCACACAACCTTTTATTTATTCTATTGCTACTATTGTGAAAAGCTTATTTAATCTATTATATATGCTGACTTAACACATGCACACAGCCTATTCTATCAATTGTGTTTAAATTATCATATAAAGGTATTTTAACATGTGTACACAATCTGTTATTTATTCTATTGCTACTATTGTGAAAAGTTTATTTAATGAATTACATAATGCTGACTTAACACATGCACACAACCTTTTATTTATTCTATTGCTACTATTGTGAAAAGTTTATTTAATGTATTATATATTATGCTGACTTTGTGAAAAGTTTATTTAATGTATTATATATGCTGACTTAACACATGCACACAGCCTTTTCTTGCTAATAATAGGTATGTCATACTCCTTTACATATATGTGCGTTTTATTCATTCAATTGTGTTTAAATTATTATATAATGGTATTTTACCATGTGTACACATTTATTCATTCTATTGCTAGTATTGTAAAAAGTTTATTTAATGTATTACATAATGCTGACTTAACACATGCATACAACCTTTTATTTATTCTATTGCTACTATTGTGAAAAGTTTATTTAATGAATTACATAATGCTGACTTAACACATGCATACAACCTTTTATTTATTCTATTGCTACTATTGTGAAAAGCTTATTTAATGTATTATGTATGCTGACTTAACACATGCACACAGTCTTTTCTTGCTAATAATAGCTATGACATACTCCTTTAGATATGTGTCTTTTATTCATTCAATTGTGTTTGAACTATTATATAAAGGTATTTTAACATGTGTACACATATGGATAGATGAGTAGAACTAGACTACACAAAGATTTTATCAAATCCTTCTCTACTTATTCTTCGGTGTCAGCACCCTCCAACCCGTCCATTTTATTTTCACAGATTCGTCAGCAGAGAGGAGTTTGAGTACGTAGAAATGGACACGGATAGCGCTTACATGGCCCTGAGTGCTCGTAGTATAGATGCGCCCATCCGAAAAGATAAAAATTTATCAGAAGAGGAAACCAAACGTATAGCTACACCCAGCTAAAGACCGGACTCACCTACCTCTATGGTAAGCGGAAGGTTGCAGAAGACGGGGTGAGTACGAGTCCTATAGAATGCTAGTACTGATTTCTCGGAGATGAGACTACTTCATTCGATAAATTGGAGAGTAAACGAACAGTGCAACATAACCCTTGTACATATACCCGTATATTTTTCTTCACATTCACTCTCTATTGTAAGGGGTCTCCGTCCTCAAAACGGAGGGTTTACCGGTTGTAACCTTAAAACCGAGCAATAAAACACTAGCTAATACATTAAAAACCATTTACCTCGCCAAACCAAAGGGGTAGACGGTACTAGCGCAACTTCCACTCATACTCACCCCTTATCAGTTCACATTTCTTCTATCGTCTTCATTCGTAGGTGGGGGGTGACATCGCACGCGCACGATGCGCTCTCTCCCTATCGGAGTTTGCTACCCGGGGGAAAGTGGACGCGGTGGTCGAAGAAATTGGTGGGGAGTCAACGACATCATCGTGGAGGCGGGTCTATTTGTAGGATGATGATGTTGATGATGATGATGATGATGATGATGAGAAGACAGCCATCCATTTATTCCATTTATCTATTTCTACCCCTCCGAGCGAGGATGTCGCCGGCGAACCACCTCGCGAAGTCTACGGTTTGAAGCGCGAAAGAGCCACCGCCTTCACTTTCCCTCGCCGCTCGTCACGGGGACGGGCGATTTCCCTAGGGGAGGGTCCGGGGGAAACGAGGGTTAAGGCGCGAGTCTTTCATCGGAGGTCCGGGGGCGCTCGAACGGAGGAGCGCGCGAGTGCGGTGTCACCCCGACCAGTTCAGTCTCAACAGTCCCCGGCGAAGAAATCATCCGGAAGCACCACCACCACCACCACTCGGTAAGTTTCTTATAGTAGTATAGTCAGCGTCGTAAACTCTGCATGGGCACTCCGCACGGGCGTACCCTATCATTACTCCAACCCGTATTTTTCTTCGCTTCACCGTACTATTACTCTCAAACGTATTGAAATTTAAAACAAATTCGTGTACCATTACCCTCGCTCACGTTTTTCATAGCCGGATATCATTACTCTAACCCGTATTTTCCTTCGCTTCACCCTACTCCAGCCGACGGTCCGCCCGCGAGGGCCGCGACGGGTCGTTGGGGCGGGAGGGCGGGGGAGGGGCGGGGGATGGGCGGGGGGAGGGCGGCGTGGGGCCACGGCTGGACTCGCAAACGAGAACCGCCGCGAGGCGGAGGGCGAGGCGGAGGGGAGGGGGTGGGGAGGGGTGGGGAGGGGCGGGGACGGGTGGAGGGAGGACGGGTGGGGTTCGCGGGGCGGGGGGGGGGGGCACGCGCGTACGCGCGCCCCCTCGCCCGAGCCGTGGAACGGGGCGAGGGCGGGGCGCGGGGTTTGCTCTTTAGACTGGGTTCCGCGGAACAGCCGATGAGGTTTTTGAAACCCCACCCGCGATGGGGGGAGTAGGTTCTAGGGCTTTGCACATAGAGTGAGGTTTAGGGGAGAGGAGGGGGCGAGAGGACGGGTGGGGTGGTCGTCCGCCCGGGGAGTTTTTGGATCTAGGGCTAATACGACGCGGAAATGGCCGGGTGTCTGTGTAGATCTGCACTGACTATACTACTGACAGATAGTGTATTGGTAGCAAAATGTGGGTAACCTGTTTATTAGTGATCTTACTGGTGGTTATATAAGATAACCTATCATTTACACACCAGTTTGTGGCAGCTACTTACAGTGTGTATCTACAATGAACATCCTACAGTTTTCGCACAATTATGTTGCCTGTTGCTACTGATGCACCAAGTTACAGCATTACAATGTAGCAGCATACCATTAAATTTTACACAAATAAAATAATATAAAATTAGTTAATAATTCACCAGTGTGACTGCTTCAAATTCCGAAACCGTTGGTTTAAATTAGCTACCTCGGCCACTACTTTCACATTGCCTAATGTCTAAACAACGCAAATTCCAGCTGGTTCTTCAAATAACTCGAAAGCCCCTTGAAATGCGATGATTATCATGTGCGTGTATTGAAATAACTTCGACGTACACTGTACTTCACATTACATGTATTATTTTGATGGTAGAAACCTACAATGTAGTTTAATTTGTCTATGAAATGGTGCCTGTTGTACAGTCAAGAGTGAATATTAATTACCTGCACTGTGTATAGGTGTATTGGCATGCAATGGCTATGTATTACAGAAGTAGAAGGAATTGGTTGCTACGTATGCGAATCGGTGAATGGTTCAGATCCTAAATGTGAGGATGTATTCGACTCATATGAAGAAGCATATGAATCGACCTGCATGGCTTTCAGAAAAGAAAGAGTGGGAAAGTTTCCAGCTTCAACATGCTTAAAGTTTGCTGCAAAGGGTAAAGATGGTAAGTAAGTAATATACACTGTACACAATGAAGGTTTACTTGTACTTGATATGAGACATGATTGCAATAGAATTAACAGATACATGTACATGTATTATGTGTTGACTGATAAGAGAGTCCAATCACTGTACGAATACATGTTAAGTGTTGTTCTTACACTCGTCACAGTGAACAAGGAGTTGGTGAAGATATTATTTAATGCGTAGTATTTGCTATGAATGTTTCACAACTTACTTGTGTAATCGTAACATGAAGAACCACTACTATTATAATGGCTGATCAGTAACTAAATAATGAAAAAAAACAGCCATTCATAAATGCCCAAGAATTGCATGTCTATAGCATTTGTTAGCATGAACCAGATGAACCCTGTGAGCCCTCCCTCCAGCAGGCCTTACTACATATATTTGTAGTCCATACAGTGGTACAGGTAATATATTGTGTAATCTGCTAATCTCTAATACAATCAATGTATTTTAGATAACCATAATGTGACCATACGTGGCTGTACCCTCGGAAATGGAGATTTGACCAACGATGCAGAGATTGGTGCACAGAACCACTGTGGATGGATGAGAGAGATTAAATACCAAGGGAAGGCAATGAGAGGATGTCTTTCAGTATGTCACCATGATGGGTGTAACGCTAGTAGCCAGAATATACCATTCATTTCTTCTCTCTCCCTCATCTTCATCACGTACTTCTGTCTTATGTAACCTATTAGCTTACTGTATTGTGTACTAGGCTAAGTCAGGACTGTAACAACTATTTAGGTTGAGGGACAAGCTAACCAGGAATCCAAAGGGTGGGTTCTCAGGACGTGCCCTAGTAGCTGATGCCTCAAAAGCAATTTTGCGAAACCCTTAAGCAACTTGAACACACTTCGGTGAAAAGTTAGCAGAGAGTATTTGTAACATATGACACTGAAAATTTGTGTTTGAGCAGTCAAAATATTTTTCTGGGCAAAAGTTTGGGAGTGGGAAATTTCTCGCAGTGCCCTCTGGTTGTTACGGTCCTGGGCCAAGTATAATGTGGACATACCGGACTAGGCTCCTCTATGTGCAAATTTGTTTACAATGTATATGTATATGTACATTGTACACTGTATGAAACTTGGTGAATAATTATTACACATGAACATTCAATTATGCAAACCATTTGTAGTGAAATTGTGTGGTATTTCCTTAAGTAAGCCCTGCTGTTGTTTGTGGGCAGACATACCTGCTACAATTTACTTCTCTCTTGCTTACAGACCCTTTATTCGTTTCTGGCTGCTGCCCTGTCCTAAGTCTTTGTATGTTACGTCCATATTACTTTACATGTATATTATAATATCATTTGTAGAATAAGTATGACTTTTGGTCTGATGACAATCATTAATTATATTTACATGTGTATACATGTAGCATGCATCATTATGCAGTGCTACACTTGCTGTAGTCTGCAAGCTATAACTAATAGGAAATTATGCACTAATTATCTAATATATTGTAGTACTACTACTACCTATTACTATTACATGTATGTGTGTACATAAAGTAGTTTACAGGCATATTACATGCAGTCCTACACTCAATAAATGAGAGAAAATAAAATCATCAAAGTACATTAGTTTATAATCTAACAGTTAATATTATTAGCAGTCTCAATGCAACTCTGAGGGTTTTGACCTAGACAGGCTCTACTTGTTAGCATACTGCCAATGGTAATGGTATTTCCTGCTACTACCACTACTACTATTGCTGCTGCTACTACTACTACTACTGCTACTACTACTACTACTACTACTAATACTCTTCGGGCTTATACTCCTCGGCGTGACCAGCCCCTTGCAGCTTGCACTGCCAGGTGCCAGTGCTAACCAACTCCCTGTGAGAAAAGGCCCAGATGACATGGCCATTTTTGGCAGGGGTAGAGGAGTTGCCTTGAAGCCATGCTACTTGTATGAACCCAAAGACTGATATGAGGCACAGGAGCAATTGTGGCTGGATGGACTTCCTAACACCACCGTGACCTGGATTCGAACCTGGGACCTTCAGCATGAAGGTTCCGCATTCTAACCATGAAGCCACTGCTACTTGCTGCTGCGGCGGCAGCAGCTATCTTGCTTTGTGACTAAACCATTTTACTATTACTCATCTATGTATAAGTGTATTAATGGCAGGGAATTGAATGTTTGTGAATATCCTAAGTGGACGTGGTATAGCTGTGCTGTGCTATATTTAGTACATGCTGATACAATGTACCAAATGAACTAGGCAGATATTATACCTGCCCACTACTTCATCACATCAATAATGTTTGTAATATTAGCTACTAAAACATATATTTATAATCGGATCACACTAAAGATATTACACCATAAATAAATGGATTCACTAAAACTGAACCCTTATATCGTTAGTAGTAGAATGAAGAGCATAGAAACACAGTAGATGAAGTATAATCATTCTAATATTATATTATATACAGTATATAAATGTACATTTATATACAGAATACATGGACAGAAGAATTCAATATACAAAACATCATGCATACAAATCATTAAGTATTACAATACAAATACATATTGTATGATATATAAATATAGAGGAGATGGAGATGTATTACCAGACACACTTGTACTTGTACCCCTGCAGTATAATAACCTCTCATCTAAACTGCATAGAGAAAGCTGTTTCTTCAGCATATTGAGTGCCAGCAATACCTCTACATATCATACTGAACATGGATATGGTGTCCCTTAGCCGCCTCTTGCTACTTCTTTCCCTAAGTAATATAACAGTAGGTAATGTAATATATAACAGTAGGTAATACAATATAACAGTAGGTAATACAACATAACAGTAGGTAATACAATATAACAGTAGGTAATACAATACAACAGTAGGTAATACAATATAACAGTAGGTAATACAATAGAACAGTAGGTAATACAATATAACAGTAGGTAATACAATACAACAGTAGGTAATATGTAATATATAACAGTAGGTAATACAATATAACAGTAGGTAATACAATACAACAGTAGGTATTACAATACAACAGTAGGTAATATGTAAATGTAGACTCAGGAACACTTACTTGAGCACGTCCTTCATGAACCGTTGCTTGTCAGCCATTGTAGGCTGAGGGAGCGGGTAGCCTGGCTGGCTGAGCAAAAGCTGTAGAGAGGCAGAGGCCACATCAAAGTAAGAGACGTTCATAGCTATGAACACTGGAACTGTGTATTCTGAATTAGTACGTGGAGCAGCACCGGCAATACACTGCAACCAGTATATCATATAGTCATTAATATACACTACAACCAGTATATACACGTCATGTACATGTACATGTACATGTATATATAGTAATACAATATACACTACAACCAGTATACTATGGTGATATAATACACAGTGTATGAGCATGTGCATACACATGTACATACACATGTACATACACATGTACGTATACACATGTACGTATACACATGTACGTATACACATGTACGTATACACATGTACATACACATGTACATATAATGTGAATATAGCTCACCTTAATTAGTGTGTCGTATAGTGTAATGGATATCTTTGGTATAACAGTGTCAAGGATAACATATTTATTTCGTTTAGAGATGAAGTCACCAAGAAGTGAGCAGCAAGCTTTCATGGTTGGAGCTTCCGGTAGTAATATGCCGCTTACTGCTGCAGTAACATTATCAGAGTGTGTCACATAACAGAATGGTACATGTGTATTAAACTGTTATCTGACATACATGTATATTCATGTATCAGCTAGTACATGTATTTGTAGTAATAGTAAATCACACAGTGTAGTATATAAACTTATTCTATCTAATATACCTACCGGTGGCTACAGTCAATTCAAGTGGGAAATGGCTGTCAATAATAACAGCAGCTGACTTCTTTGACATCTGAACACAGAGAACAGCATACGCCTCTAACAGATCAGTGTTGGCACGTGTCTCTATATGTGCAATATATACATTGTAATATACATAAATTATACTATATTATAGAGTGCATAATATAAATATTATACTATACAGAGTACATAATATACTATACACTATATACATGTAGAGTACATAATATACTATACACTATTATAGAGTACATAATATACTATACACTATTATAGAGTACATGGTATACATACACTATTATAGAGTACATGGTATACATACACTATTATAGAGTACATGGTATACATACACTATTATAGAGTACATGGTATACATACACTATTATAGAGTACATGGTATACATACACTATTATAGAGTACATGGTATACATACACTATTATAGAGTACATGGTATACATACACTATTATAGAGTACATGGTATACATACACTATTATAGAGTACATGGTATACATACACTATTATAGAGTACATGGTATACATACACTATTATAGAGTACATGGTATACATACACTATTATAGAGTACATGGTATACATACACTATTATAGAGTACATGGTATACATACACTATTATAGAGTACATGGTATACATACACTATTATAGAGTACATGGTATACATACACTATTATAGAGTACATGGTATACATACACTATTATAGAGTACATGGTATACATACACTATTATAGAGTACATGGTATACATACACTATTATAGAGTACATGGTATACATACACTATTATAGAGTACATAGTATACATACACTATTATAGAGTACATGGTATACATACACTATTATAGAGTACATATTATTAGTGCTGCACAGTGTTTCGGTATTATTAATTAAGTTTTCAGCTCTTTTTCCTTTCGGTTCAAAAACCGTGAAAAATCAAAATGCAAACTGAAACAATTTAGTTTTAAAACAGCGCATGGCCCCTTAGCGCACCCAACTTGCAATAATGGCTGGTGTTACGAACACGTGAATACATGTTATGCTTCTTTAAATCTCTATAATTCAATGTCATCCTTGCAATGCAAACTTAGTTGCAGCTTTCATTGCCACCCAATGATGATTTAGCCTACTGTAGTTTCACTCAGTTCTAGTAGTTATACTTGCATGTTGTTATAAATGACTATTATTTAATACATGTAATTGCAAATTATTAAACATATTATGCATTTTATTATAGATGCACATCTATTATATAATTATGTACATAACATTATATTTAAAATTTTTTGGCAATTGCTGATAGAGCATTCACTCAAAGAGTTATACAGAATAGATATCAACAAGTACAAAATAGCAATTTATAACTACTTTTATCAAAATATTTTACTCCGCACTGGGTATACAAAAGTGCGGGGTGGTTTTAATTTGCACTTGAATTCCGTTTTTTGCTATATGTTCAAGGATACCGAAAACAACAGAAGTTGTCTGCTACTGCTTGACTTTTTCCAACTTTAAAAGAAAACTGAATCGAGTCGTTAATTTCATGCTCAATTTTGGGAGTTGTCATACTCCGTTTTTAATTACAATAACTTATTATTACGATTCAATATTTGAATAAATTTGAACTATTTAACACTAATTATTTATAATGATACAATTACACAATGTAAGTATAAGACTAGTATGAAATACTGATTGAAACGACAACAAATCATCACTGGGTGACAATGGTGGTTGCAGCCAAATATGTATGACAAGGATGACGTCGAATTATAAAGATTGAAAGAGGCACAATATGCATGCACCCATATGCAACACACTAAGTGTATGATGAGACAGTTGCCTCTGACCAATGTAAAACCTGAATCAAATTGTCCCACCATTTTCAGTTCGATTTTCTATTTGGGAATTTTGTAGTTAAGAACCGAGAGAGGACAACTTCTAAGAACACCTGAATAAATGCGGAACACGGTGCAGTGCTAACATACCATTAGGCACTATCATTAGAAGCCATTTAATGACCACACCTAGCAACACAAGAATTGTAAAATGTAATTATGGCTATATAATGATGAGTTTTTAAGCAAGAAATTATTTTTGAGCAGTCTATGGACACTTGTTTCAAATCCATGAAAATACCAGTCCCTGACTGGGGTTTGAACCCGGGGTCCCTACAACATCTAATCAACTAGCACAGTGAACAGAACATGCTACCACTACACCAGCGCAGCAACCTTAAAAAAGGAAGCTTCACCAGTGAGCAGTAGACATGCTCAGAGCGAACTGCACACGAGGCACCCCTCTTATTATGGCCGCCTTGTGCTTTATAGGCTGTTAAGAGTTTTGGCCATTTTTATATACATGTATACGATGTGTTTCAAAGCAAGGGATTTACTTTTGAGCTCAAAATAAATTCCTTGTTTAAAAATGCGTAATTATATAAAAACGGCCAAGCCTCCTAACAGCCTAACCATCAAGGTGGTCATAAAATAAGAAGGGTGCCTCATGTGCAGTTCGCTCAGAGCATGTCTACTGCTCACTGGTGAAGCTTCTTTTTTTAAGGTTGCTGAGCTGCTGTAGTGGTAGCATGTTCTGTTCATTGTGCTAGACGATTAGGTGCCATAGAGACTCCAGGTTCAACCCCCAGTCAGGGACTGGGATTTTCATGGATTTGAAACAAGTCTCCGACTGCTCAAAAATATATTATTTCTTATTTAAAAAAACAACATTATATAAAAACTAGCCAAACCTCTTAATTATGACTAGATTTCAATAAGACAAGGTAGGACAAACCTTGCTGTAGCACCATCATAGTTTTAAGGGCCACGGAATGGAATGCATCTTTAACTGTGTCAAAAGTTGCAACGTCCTTCATAAACATCAAGACTAGCTGTAAATACATGTATAAAATATAATACAAAATCTCCTTACTTATATACAGTGTTCTAAGTGGAACAATTCAGGTGGGTGCATACATTCTTACAAATTAGTTTTGTGTATCTATCTACTTAATCTTATAGTAGCTAAGGAATTAGTGAATTATTAAAGTGAAAAAAGTCAAGCTCTAGTAAGATTAAAACCCATGTCCCTATGAATGACAATCAAGCACTATCTATCAGGTCCACAGTGACCGTGTGGGGAAACTAGCTATTAAAATGAGGGTACACCCTGTATATTCACTAAAATTGAGGTGGGTACACACTGTATATTCCCATATAACCACACTTCAAACACTGTTTATATTATGTAGTAAACATTAATCAGTGCATAATAGGAGTGTTTGGAAACTGTACTGGTTCATACAAGACTGCTTTTAATATCTCAACACAGCTTAAGGTTCAGTTGTGACTAATGCTCGTTCTTGATCTCTTGTCAACAATAAATATTATTTTATCATTTAATAAAATAAATTTTTATTGCTGCAGGGTGCTATTTATAAAGCTTGCACGTGCAATATCCTGCAATATCCGAATATAATAGTGTATGTTATACAAGGTGCTCCCAAATATGAATATTTCATACAAAAAGTGATAGCAGGGAATTCCTCACCAGAACTAAAATTTCTATTTATTTAGCTCCTCAGTGGGTAAGTTTATCCTATATATGCATATCCTAACATATACAACCCCCATAGTGTACACATAACTAGTGAAGAAGAAATGAATATTATTCCATCTAACACAGTACATACGTGTACATAGTAAGTACGATTATATTATGATATCTATTAATAAAAACATCAAAGAATTACATGACGACATGACATAGAGTTTAGGCATTATTGTCTTACAAGTACTACCTGCCGTATGATGTCTAAAATGACTGTATACTGCTTGTGATCATATATCTTCACCAACAAGACAGTGATATCTGCCAGCAGAGGCTTGAAGTCTTCCATCAGAGTGGACAGAGACTTCTTGATTAGTTCCACCACACACTGTCACAAAATGTGAATACGATGAAGGTAGAGTTTATACAGTTAACGTGTCGTACAACTTAGGTGCAAATGTTGAGTCTGTGTAGCTGCATACACATGTGACTCATTATGGCAGGTTCCTTAGTGTTATACTTCCCATTGATACTCTAATAATCACAGCGCAAAAAGGGGCAGCCATAAGAGCTTTGTCAAACATAGCAATTGTACCATGAGCATCTCATAATTTTATGCATTGCAAATTTGTGTAGAATAAAATACAGGTGTACGAATTTGGAATCATTTAGAATCGTAAGTAAATTGTATATAAATATAACCATATAAGCTTTGAAATTAAGAGAAAATTTAGTGCAAACATGTATAAAAACAAAACATGCTACAACTACTCATGAAAGAATACTTACCTCTACTATGTTACTATCCGTTACCCAATTAGAGAGGATTATGTTTAGGGTAGGAAGTATATCCTTCAATATGACTAGAACCTAAACAGTATATTGTAGTCAAATATATAACACAAGAATACTATGACATTGTTACATGTGCATGTAATACAGACACATGTAACACAGACACACGTAATACGAACAGTCATTACACAGACACATAAAATTATGATGGCGATGCTGTATCAGCTCAAATACTGGTTACATGTATACAGCCACCAGTATATCTAGTATCTTAATACGGTATATACATACTGGTTACATGTATACAGTCATCAGTATACCTAGTATCTTAATACGGTATATACATACTGGTTATATGTATACAGTCACCAGTATATCTAGTATTTTAATACGGTATATACATACTGGTTATATGTATACAGCCACCAGTATATCTAGTATCTTAATACGGTATATACATACTGGTTATATGTATACAGCCACCAGTATATCTAGTATCTTAATACAGTATATACATACTGGTTATATGACTGTATACAGCCACCAGTATATCTAGTATCTTAATACGGTATATACATACTGGTTATATGTATACAGCCACCAGTATATCTAGTATTTTAATACGGTATATACATACTGGTTGCACTTCGTCCGAAGACTGCTTACTATCTTCACGTTTCACATCGAGTGAGTCAAACAGAAAGGTGAGCATTTGCAGCTTATCTAGTAACTGAGACTTCACCTCACAATTTGGAGGCAGAGAAGCTGCTTGGCCTAGAGACTCTGTCACAGGAGGTAAGATCTTATTCAGCCACTCGAATATTCGGTGCTGGGGGAGCTCAGACAGTACGTACCCGACTGATGATAGAAGCCTGGCACAGTTTCTAGGCTACAACACAAAACTGAAACAATAGTTGACTTTCCCACTAGCATACTAGTATTAAATAGGTTACATTGCTGAATAAAGATAAAGCAATAGTTTACTTGCACTGAGAATCATCACTACTGAGGTTGGAAACATTCAACCAATGTATTTAAAGTGATACCAAAGCCGCGTGGTGTTATATTTGTATGTTATTCCCAAACCCCACGAAGTCCAATATAACTGTTCCACAATGTGTAGTATTAAATAAATATTCATTGAGCCGGTAGGTAAATGGCTTTTATAGAGTGGAAAACTTCAACAAGCAGCTGCGAGTTGGGGTGTACTTTTATTTAACTTTGTATCAGCATATCTATTGTATGGTGAGTATCAGCATATCTATTATATGGTGAGTACCATCATACCTATTATATGGTGAGTATCATCATATCTATTATATGGTGAGTATCATCATATCTATTGTATGGTGAGTATCATCATATCTATTATATGGTGAGTATCATCATATCTATTGTATGGTGAGTATCATCATATCTATTGTATGGTGAGTATCATCATATCTATTATATGGTGAGTATCAGCATATCTATTGTATGGTGAGTATCAGCATATCTATTGTATGGTGAGTATCATCATATCTATTGTATGGTGAGTATCAGCATATCTATTGTATGGTGAGTATCATCATATCTATTGTATGGTGAGTACCATCATATCTATTGTATGGTGAGTATCATCATATCTATTGTATGGTGAGTATCATCATATCTATTATATGATGAGTATCATCATATCTATTGTATGGTGAGTATCATCATATCTATTGTATGGTGAGTACCATCATATCTATTGTATGGTGAGTATCATCATATCTATTATATGATGAGTATCATCATATCTATTGTATGGTGAGTATCATCATATCTATTGTATGGTATCAGCATATCTATTGTATGGTGAGTATCATCATATCTATTGTATGGTGAGTATCAGCATATCTATTATATGGTGAGTATCATCATATCTATTGTATGGTGAGTATCATCATATCTATTGTATGGTGAGTATCATCATATCTATTGTATGGTGAGTATCATCATATCTATTGTATGGTGAGTATCATCATATCTATTATATGGTGAGTATCATCATATCTATTATATGGTGAGTATCATCATATCTATTGTATGGTGAGTATCATCATATCTATTGTATGGTGAGTATCATCATATCTATTGTATGGTGAGTATCATCATATCTATTATATGGTGAGTATCAGCATATCTATTGTATGGTGAGTATCATCATATCTATTGTATGGTGAGTACCATCATATCTATTGTATGGTGAGTATCATCATATCTATTGTATGGTGAGTATCATCATATCTATTGTATGGTGAGTATCAGCATATCTATTATATGGTGAGTATCATCATATCTATTGTATGGTGAGTATCATCATATCTATTGTATGGTGAGTATCATCATATCTATTGTATGGTGAGTATCATCATATCTATTGTATGGTGAGTACCATCATATCTATTGTATGGTGAGTATCATCATATCTATTGTATGGTGAGTATCATCATATCTATTGTATGGTGAGTATCAGCATATCTATTGTATGGTGAGTATCATCATATCTATTGTATGGTGAGTATCATCATATCTATTGTATGGTGAGTATCATCATATCTATTGTATGGTGAGTATCATCATATCTATTGTATGGTGAGTACCATCATATCTATTGTATGGTGAGTATCATCATATCTATTGTATGGTGAGTATCATCATATCTATTGTATGGTGAGTATCAGCATATCTATTATATGGTGAGTATCATCATATCTATTGTATGGTGAGTATCATCATATCTATTGTATGGTGAGTATCATCATATCTATTGTATGGTGAGTATCATCATATCTATTGTATGGTGAGTACCATCATATCTATTGTATGGTGAGTACCATCATATCTATTGTATGGTGAGTATCATCATATCTATTGTATGGTGAGTATCAGCATATCTATTGTATGGTGAGTATCATCATATCTATTGTATGGTGAGTATCATCATATCTATTGTATGGTGAGTATCATCATATCTATTGTATGGTGAGTATCATCATATCTATTGTATGGTGAGTATCAGCATATCTATTATATGGTGAGTATCATCATATCTATTGTATGGTGAGTATCATCATATCTATTGTATGGTGAGTATCATCATATCTATTATATGGTGAGTATCATCATATCTATTGTATGGTGAGTATCATCATATCTATTGTATGGTGAGTATCAGCATATCTATTATATGGTGAGTATCAGCATATCTATTATATGGTGAGTATCAGCATATCTATTGTATGGTGAGTACCATCATATCTATTGTATGGTGAGTATCATCATATCTATTGTATGGTGAGTATCATCATATCTATTATATGGTGAGTATCATCATATCTATTGTATGGTGAGTATCAGCATATCTATTATATGGTGAGTATCAGCATATCTATTGTATGGTGAGTATCAGCATATCTATTATATGGTGAGTATCAGCATATCTATTGTATGGTGAGTATCATCATATCTATTATATGGTGAGTATCATCATATCTATTGTATGGTGAGTATCATCATATCTATTGTATGGTGAGTATCATCATATCTATTGTATGGTGAGTATCATCATATCTATTATATGGTGAGTATCAGCATATCTATTGTATGGTGAGTATCATCATATCTATTGTATGGTGAGTATCAGCATATCTATTGTATGGTGAGTATCAGCATATCTATTGTATGGTGAGTATCATCATATCTATTGTATGGTGAGTATCAGCATATCTATTGTATGGTGAGTATCAGCATATCTATTGTATGGTGAGTATCATCATATCTATTGTATGGTGAGTATCATCATATCTATTGTATGGTGAGTATCAGCATATCAATTGTATGGTGAGTATCATCATATCTATTGTATGGTGAGTATCATCATATCTATTGTATGGTGAGTATCATCATATCTATTGTATGGTGAGTATCATCATATCTATTGTATGGTGAGTATCATCATATCTATTATATGGTGAGTATCATCATATCCATTGTATGGTGAGTATCATCATATCTATTATATGGTGAGTATCATCATATCTATTATATGGTGAGTATCATCATATCTATTGTATGGTGAGTATCATCATATCTATTGTATGGTGAGTATCATCATATCTATTGTATGGTGAGTATCATCATATCTATTGTATGGTGAGTATCATCATATCTATTGTATGGTGAGTATCATCATATCTATTATATGGTGAGTATCATCATTGTCTCAAACCACGATTATATTACTCACAGAGAGAGTAAAGGAAGCCAGTTTCTCACAAGCAACAGTGAGAATTCCATCAGCATGAGGTGCAATAAGTTTCCCATTATCTCTACATATGTCCTTGAGAGCCGTGGTAGCAAATAGCACTGTGTCAGCATAGCTTAAACCATGAACTAGTATCACAGGCAGCACAATCCCCAGCACTTCAGGCTTATCGTCATATTGTTCAGAGAAGGCACCTGAAGTGGTGTAATAATAATAATAATAATAATTACGTAGAGAGTGCGAACAGTCTGTTAGTAGTGGACAATCAGTTAGTAGTGGACAGTCTTTTAGTAGTAGACAGTCTGTTAGTAGTGGACAGTCTTTTAGTAGTAAACAGTCTGTTAGTAGTGGACAGTCTGTTAGTAATAGACAGTCTGTTAGTAGTGGACAGTCTGTTAGTAATAGACAGTCAAATATTAGTAGCAGTCACACGTAGCTTAGAGTAAAGAAATACAAAGTAGAGAAAATAACAGATTAATTACCAAGAACTTGAAGAACAGAAATAAGAAGTGCTTTATTATCTATCTTGAGATTGGTCACAAGATTCACTACGTCCACCATCACACTATACAGCATTGTGTCTCGAGTTTTGTTTAGTTTGTCTGTCTGTTCATCTATCTCCCAATCCTCTTCATCTAAATAATCATGTACACCAGATTACCATGGCATAATGCACATACGCAAACTCATATTGCAAATATAATGTTGAGTGTATCATATTAACCAATACATGCACACATCAACATAGCCAAAAACGAAGATGTAAAGTATTCACTGTTAATATATAGTTGCACATATTATCATACAGCATGAGCTCTCACCTAGCGACAGACTATCAGTAGTAACACTACTGAGTATATGCAGCACGCACTCCACTTCCTGCCACCTCACCGCAGCTCCATGTTGAATGAAATTGAGCACGCACCCTTTAAGTAGTGTCAGTACACTTTCCCTTAGCATACAGTTTGTGTACATCTACAATATAAAAGTACTTTGCAACTGTGCTACATTGCAACTGTGCTACATTGCAACTGTGCTACACTGCAACTGTGCTACACTGCAACTGTGCTACACTGCAACTGTGCTACACTGCAACTGTGCTACACTGCAACTGTGCTACACTGCAACTGTGCTACACTGCAACTGTGCTACACTGCAACTGTGCTACACTGCAACTGTGCTACATTGCAACTGTGCTACATTGCAACTGTGCTACATTGCAACTGTGCTACATTGCAACTGTGCTACATTGCAACTGTGCTACATTGCAACTGTGCTACATTGCAACTGTGCTACATTGCAACTGTGCTACATTGCAACTGTGCTGCATTGCAACTGTATACATATTGCTGTTGCCTGAATGAGTATTCAACTTACTGAACAGCATAGAATTGATCAATAATGTTATTGGTCAGGGTGCACCCTATGTGTAATCCAAAACTATTCTTAACAACATGTCTAACGACCTTCTAGTAGTTAAGAAAGGGATCGGCCATATAAGCACAATTCTACAACAACCAAATTTTGACCATATTACTATGCAGTCACTGTTTGGGTAGTTGTAAAACAGCTGAAAAGGTTTACCACTACCTCAACCTGCGTTAATGTTCTGCTGTGGTTACATTGACTTTTCATAGCTAGGTTGTTTGTCTAGAACCTGGATGCTGCCAATTATAAATTTACTAGTGCTATTGCTAGGTTCACAGAACACCTTGTGATAAACGAACTTCGCCTCTGGAATTCCTGGCTAGTTGTTAACTGAAATTAGGAACTAACTCCTAATTTTGTGGGAAACATGATAAAATAACTCCAAGATTGAATAACTACAGCATTACATAATGATTAATAAAATTTAACAATGTCGAGTCAACTGAATCTCTTTCTACCATCGCCCATAGAGATAACGCTCTCACTCCAAAGCTCCCTACCAAATGGAAAATATTCATGTACCTTCAAATCAAGATACTTGTACATGCAGAAATAGTGGTAGAGGATATTAGCCACCCAGTAATAATGCCCCTTTCTCACTGGCTTTTCCTACTCCCAGGTTCAAATAGTTCAGTGTCCATCATGTAGAACATGTATGGCTGTAGGCCTATTACACTTACTATAGTATCAGCAATATCCTGCCTGTAGCATCTAAACTGCTCTTTTTCTGCCATACTCATGGAGTGAAATACAGATTCATCTGGATACTGTGCTTTCCGCAATAACACTTGCATCAACTCCATATACACCGGCCTAAACATTTTCATATACTGCTCTACTTTCTGCTCATCCGTCTCACTTTGAATTACATCCTATGAAATAGTGGGGGAAATACAGTTCCTAAATAAATATCATACATTAGTCAACTTACAGTAATGATGCAGAAAATACAGTAACCAAACATCCAGCATGTGCCCTAGTGAAAGTAAATAGCAGAGGAAACAATTATTAGCCTTACCTCCAACATATACCAGAAGCCAAACGAAAGATCGCTCAAAGTTTCATCCGCTGGAAAGTTTCCTTTTATATCTGTGAACGTCTAAAACCAAGAATACACGTGCAGTAGTAATGGCGCTTATAGTAGCAAATCGCTTCCTTTTTTCATCTCATCTTCTCTCTCTTAGAAGTGATGCATTTCGTCAAGATTTTGCTGTATCAAGAATCTTAGTAATTCACACTTGCTTTCTATCTAAATCAATTTCCTAGCACAAATATAATCATTTGAAATATGACTAAATAAGCAGTATCCACAGCTAATATTACTACAATAAGTCCTGACGGACAGTGTAGATAGCAGTATGTACTTCATAGTTATCTTTTGTATCATTATGCACTTGTTGTTGATTGACTATTAAAACATTGAGTCAGACAAATGGAAATCACACCAACAGGTAGCCGGGAATGACAGTACAACATTACAGTGCATCCCTCAACTGTTAGGTATGCCTATACGCTGAAGGATGGCATACTAATAATATAGAGAAGCAGACCATGGAACAGTTGACATAACATTGTAGATGTGAATATAAAGTGAGGTACCCATTATATTATATAGTAGCTGAGTAGAATATCAGTGTACCTCTACCTAGAGGTGGAACGAGACAGCATTTTTGGATTCGAGACGAGATTCGAGACACTACTTCTAAAAAATTCGAGACGAGACGAGACTGGGTTTTAGGATTCAAGGGAATTTTCCTAACAAGTTTGCCAAATTTTACACATCTACATGTTAGAACTCCAATAGTTTCAATTGCTACTCTGTAAACTCTGTATTTTATCATTATGCATTTCAATAAAAGGTGAACAGGAGGCTGTGAAATATATTGCACATGTATTCCATGTACATTGTACCATTATACTCTTTGATTGTACATGTACATTACATTGCATGTAATTTGACAAGTTAGTATGGAGTTATGTTTCCTTTAATGAAATAATCTCACGAGTAGACAACTTTTGGCAAGAACATAACATTGCATTGTGGGAGTGCTGATTGACAGTCGTTAGTAATTCTGTATGACTTGTAGTGATCGACTAGTAGCTCAGCGTTAGCTGCAATGCTATTACTAGGAAATCAGTGCTGGGAATGTACATGAAGGTAGTATTACTAAATAATTTGAGTAATAATTTTCTATTTGATAGATTTATTGTTGATTAGTAATTAATTGCATTATATTTATTAATTTATTATATATAAAAATTATTAGCTGCTATTTGTTTTCCAGTCTCGAATACTAATTGCCATCTCGAGACGACTTTCGAGACAAGACAAGTCGATACGAGACTCGAGAAATCTCGAGTCTCGTTCCACCTCTACCTCTACCACAGTTACAGGTATAAGCTATGTACATGTACATGTATGTGTAACTTACCATTACCATTCCAATGACATCCATACACAGCTGCTTCTCATTCTCACATCCTGTAGAGAGGTCAGCGAGAATATTTACATTCTCTTCAGAAAGATTGATGACAAGACGAGAGATATCCCTGCACCACTCCTGTGATACACAATGTATACGATGGATATGTTATACGTACAAGTGAACACCACAGTTGTCTCATAGAAGGTAATGTGACGCAAATACATAGTAGAGTATTACCAAGTTTTCCTCCTCCAGGGCAGCTTTCCAAAATGGCAGCAACTTCACAACTTCTGCAAAGTACTTTCGTATAGTTTTTGGAAACCTACAGACACCCATACATATCATAACATACAGTATCAGTATTATATAACATACAGTATCAGTATTACATTACAAACAGTATCAGTATTACATAACATAATACAGTATCCAGCCTACATAACTTTTATATGCATATTACAGTATGTTATATTCAGTGTACATAGAAATAGACGAATTAAGGTAGCAGTAGATAGATTAATACTTGTACTGCGCAGTGTTGCGGTTTAATTCAGTTTTTCAGTTTTCTTTCTTTTGGTTCAAAATCCACCAAAATTTAAAACGTGAACCGACACTGAATGCGGCAGTGCGATTTGATTCAGTTTTAAAATTCGAACTGCACCTGGCCTCTCAGCGCACCCATTTTCGATAATGGCTGGCGTTGAAAACACGTTAATTCATATTATGCTTCTTTCAATCCTTATAATTCGATGCCATCCTTGGAATTTAGACTTGGCTGCAGCCATAATATTATCACCCAGCGATTATTTATTGTAGTTTCACTCAATTATAGCCGTTATGATTGCATGTTATTATAAATAATAAATATTTAATAATATTGTTAAGTATTAAACGAAATGAAAATGGCCGCCATTTCTGTGCTTCTTTTAATCCTTATAAGTTGATGTCATCCTTGGAATACAGACTTAGCTGCAGTCATCAATGTCACCCAGTAAGGGTTTACTGTACTGTAGTTTTTATTCGATTCTAGTAGTCAAACTTCTCAAACTTCTGTATTGTTATAAATAATTATTCTTTAATTATTGCAAATTATTAAACAAAATGAAAATCGCGGCCATTTCCAGAAACTACGAACACGTGAATTCATGTAACGCATCTTCAATCTTTATAATTCGATGCTATCTTTGGAATTCAGACTTAGCTGCAGCTATCATTGTCACCCGGAAAAGATTTACTTTAGTTTCACTCAATTCCAGTTGTTATACATGTACTTGCCCATTATTACAAATAATTGGCATTTAATAATATTGCATCTATTAGGGAAAATTAAAAATGGCCGCCGTTACAGTTTAAAAGAAAAGTGTGACAACCATAGAGGTAACACCCCATAGAGCAGGAACTTAAAAAATTTCCGCTATTAAACGCCGATTGGCCACTTGATGCCAGTTTTCCCCACGAGCGGCCATGATGCGATGGGGATTTCGTCCGTTTGTTTACATTAGTTACCATTACAATTATATATAAAACATAAAATCTTTCAACGCTGTTATTTACAGATACTATTTGTGTAAAACGTTTTGAATTTATATCTAAGCTGTTTAATAATATCTCTGCTTTCCCACAATAACAGTGATTTTAAAAATCTCTTTGTAAAATAGGACTTTAAAGAAAAATAAGAATGGATGTTTACTCGACCAAATAATACGAGTAACCGACTAGCACGGCAGCGTATATCGGTAGAAAGTCTGTGAATGCGTTGATTGGTCAACCAAAACAAACCCGCATATTATTGGGTATTAAAATCTCTAATCGCTAACATGGTAGGCTTATTGTACAGAATTATCTACCCATAAAGGACTTTCGATAGCACGTGAACAATTCTCTGTTCATTTCAAAAAATGAGCGTGGAGCTAGTTGTACTAGTGGCATTCCTGGAACAATAATTATACAATCTGACAATCTCATATAGTTAACATTGGTGTGATTGCAAGAGTGTACTTTGGGTTTCTTTGGACTAACAGTGTGGTTAGTAGGAATACAGTACGGTTGTTGTGAGTTGGAACTGGAAAGACAATGAAATAAATTCAATTGTTATTTATTGTAGAAATATTGTTGTAAAATTAAAAATTTACTCAATAGTAAAATTAAATAATATAATAATTTTAATTAGCCCAGAAGTTATAGCAAGTATAATATTGTTAAAATTAATAAGCACATTAATTTATCCAGTAATAGTGGAATCTCTCGGTACTGTTATTGATTGATTGAGGCTGAGTTAAATTAACTTTGCTCACTGTCACTGCTGTACCTATAGTTATTAATTATAGTAATGGTAATAGGCTACTACTACGTTGTAAATACAGTAATACTATCAGGTGAAGTTGTGATCGCGACTCACTAGCAATTTATTACAATAGTCACAGATCAAAATCACTCACTCATTAGATCAGTGACTATACTATACCTACTAACTATTATTTTATTAATTCAGGTGATTTCCATAGACTATCTATCAACATGAACATGTTTATCATTGAATTGATTATATTTATATAATTATTTTATAATATTAATATTTGTGATTGTAAATTAATTTTTTTATAATAATAATTATAATTAATATAATAGACTATAAATATAATAGACCTATTATGATTATAATTATTGTAATTGTGTTGTAGGCCTATCATCACTACTTTGAATGTTAGTATAGGCTAACTTTATATTGCTAGGAAATTTACTTAAGAAATCTATAAACTATCAATGACTTTGTTTCACAGATGTGAACTTTCCTTTGTCCATTTCTGTCTAGAGTTTGATTCCGAGGCTTTGTAGTATCTAATTGCCTAGCACAGTTAGTAGCCTAAATACATTATAATCAAAAATCTACACCAGCTTAGCATAATCTTAGAATGGTTTCAAGCTAAACTATAACTGAAAGGAAAGATGATGTGGAAGGAAAAATCTAAATTTATTAGGGCTGTTAATTAGTCATTAAACATTATAATGCAGAACGTTGAATAGTCTTATGCAAGTTTATAGGCCTACGTCATTTATTTAATTTCTTGGTAACAGTTTGTTTAACCACAACTTTCCTAGCCTTTCTACCTACAATAGAATAGCTGCAGGTTGAGTTGTAGCACTGATTTGCTATTTATAGGTTGGAGATTAAAGAGAAATCTGGATATCACGATGCACAATGCCACAACTCTATGTGCAGTGCTCATCCATCATACCCATCAAGTTGGTTATGATTATGAACTCTTTTCCTGGGACTTGTGCACACAAACTGTAACGACTGCTTCCCAATTAGAAATGGGTTTCACGGTTAAAATGGATGCTTGATTTAATTAGGCTTGTTGTTTTATATATACAATGTATGTGTGAGAATGTACTTGGTAGATTTCTGTCGTCTATTATAGAGCTGTTATGAATTTAATTCATAGGTAACATCCAGAGTGATCAACTATATCAACATATATGTCTTATCGAAATCGTACTTTATTTTACTCTGATATAATGTGATGCCAATTTGGTGAGAATTATGTAACTACTAATAGCTGTACTATTATGGTAGGACAGTAGGCATTGAACATGTTTCGTTACTGCTTTATTATTTGGATCTAATACCTCTTATATGTCTGTAAACTATTTATCTGTGGTAAGCGTGAAGCATTTATTTATCTGGTATCAATTTCCTAATATAGGTCTACTAGACAGAATATTGATCTGTGCTGATGCTGTGAATTTTGAAGAGCTGGCTGACCTTATTCCTAAGAATGGCAAGGAGCGACTTCTGAATATTGAATAAGAGTTCTTATGCTATTTTTATTCAGTAAATATTTAAAATAGATTTGGTCAAAATATTGGCATTTATACTCCATGTTTATGAATTGGTTTTGTTTGTCTACATAAATGTTTTTATTTGTAATATGCAACTTCTGCAAATCTGTTCTACATATAGAAATACACCTATTAATACTTACATGTATACTCTATCAATCATGTGATACCAGGGTAAACCGTAGGACGTAGGACAATTAACAACTACAGTAGCTTTAGCTGTATTGTAATTTGAGGTAAAAGTAAAGTAATCTTGCCTACTGAAAGCCGAAATAACTAGAACTAGGAGCTGGGTAATAATAATTTTGTGATGTACCTATATACTAATATACAATATTTGCAATTACCATGCAGTTACTATCAAAGTTACAAAATATAATAAATGCAATAATCATGTTGGTCTGAAATAATTGGAAAACATGTGTGCAACAGAAAATTTCAGATTATTGGTAGCAAAGAACAAATTTTGACTACTAACTAAATGTCTAACTAATCATAGCAGCGCATAGGTAACTAATGTAAACAAACGGTAACTACCCCAACACATCATGGCCGCTAGGGATGAAAAGTGGCATTACAAAATTTACCAGAGTTCCTGCTCTAGGGGAGATAACTCTATGGTGACAACTTCCAACATTGAGTATTCAGTTTTCGATTCGACTCGGTTCTTTTTTCACAATTTCAAAAACCAAATTAAACCGAGGGTGAGAAGACAACTTCGGTTTCATTCAGCAGTTTAGAAAAATCAACAAAGAAACTGGATGGACATACAAATCAAAACCGCCCAGGACCAATTAATATTATGAGTAGTGAGATAGCAGTAGAGATAGCAATCATACATTTTAGTAGCATAACAGTAGTACAGTATAAGTATGATGTTCTTACCGTTGAGGTTGATTTTTTGTAAAGGCAGCTATAAGAGTGTCTACTGCAGTCTCAAACACTGACACATTCTGAAGGCAGAGAAATGATTTTTCTAGCAGGACCTCCATCTGGTCTAACTTTACTCCAAACTCAACCCAACTGCTTACACACCTGAAAGTTGAGCACAAACATATACATATACACATACACATACACATACACATACACATACACATACACATACACGTACACATACACGTACACATACACATATACATATACATATAGGTAGCAGGTACTTGATCTTCCCCAATACTAACACAGCACCGGAGCATGTACAGTACTATTGTGAACTATGACTATGTCTACTAAGTAATGTACCTGAGAGCAGCCTCCACAACATCTGCTGGAACATCGGGTCCCAGCAGTGATGCTAACAGCACAGATATATCATCAAACTGTTGCATTACTTTGAGATGAACTGCAGCTCTCCTTCCGTTACGTATTCCAAAATGAGCATGAGGGAACTGCTCAACCAGGCCTATGAGCACCTCTAGCAGTAGCTTACATCTCACTTCTGCCTGAAATTACAATAAAACCGACCACATATCCTGAAGCGAGAAAACTCTATAAGCTCATACTTTGTAAAGTCTGTGGGCTACTCCATTGTTAGTAAGTATCGGCTGTATTTGCATTCATGTATACAGAAGGTGTGTAATTGTCAATTTGAAGTTTATAGGCTGGAGAGAATCTCCAGAATATTTTGAAATGACGGTATGGCACATAAAGTATATTAGTTATTAACAAATCAATATACACAACTGACCACCTCAAAGCAGAGCAAAACAGAATCACGTCAACAAAGACACTACAAAATTAAGACAATTCCTCCAGATATTGCATCGTGCTATTCTGCCACCTACACAACCCACTCTACAAGAGAGATATATTCCAGTCTCCTCTATACCAGTAACACTCTATCACCAACTATAAACAGAAGCCCTAGAGGAAATATGCAACCACTATCAATACAATAAAACAGATCACCAATCACTCACATGGGTTTTACACTCTGATAAGGGGTTGCCGGTGGGAAAGGACGTGAATTTGCGGTAATGGGCACCGTATACTAGTGACCGGTAATGAGTACTGTATACTAAGTGAGCTTCATCACTCAAGACAGTGAAGACTAAGAAGTGAAAACAATGCTGGTTACCTCCTAAGGCTGAACGAGGTTACCTCCCAAGGCTGAACGAGAGGTGAAATAATATGTTTCACTGTTACATACATGATCATCCAACACCATCATTCAATGTATTACAAAAACAGGGCTGTAAGTCTACACAGAGTTAGGGGACCAGAGAGGTTTACTAGTTGACATTACTAGGGACGATAGTGTTTGCCTGTTGATGGGATTTGAGTGGAGATACCAGCTGCTATCTACCTGTAAGTAGGCAGGTGCTTGTGTTACAACAGATAAATGAGGAAGTTTTAGAGGCTGGATAGGCCTTCAAAGCGTATTCCACATAGACCTACAATGAACTAATTGAATTGTCATAATTTATGTAAAATTAAGTTTTTGGCACTTACATGTTGTAAGTTACATTAACTGATGTGTACAAAACAAGAGTTCCTTTTTGTAGATTCTATCCCAGAGAGAGACAGTGAGTCAGTTATGTTATTGTGCTGTACAATATAATCTTGACCAGAGTGGAAAGTTGTCGACATCTGTATACAAGAGTGATCTACTATTGAATTAGGCAATCTATATGTAAAACGTGACACATGGCTGATTGACTACTACGGTTTCACGGTACACACTATGGCTACACGCTTACAGCTACACGCCTACGCCTACACGCTACAGCTATACAAGTGGAATTGGATGTACGTCTAATCGTAAATAAATTGATGACTTACAGATATAGTTTCACAGGTTTGGAAAGTAGAGATGATCTGAGTAACAGCATCAGGCCAGTGCTCTGTAATAGTATGGAGGATGACACCACTCATTGCAAGACATAACTTGTTAGCTATAAGTTTACCTCCGGGAGACGAACCAAACTGGAGGATGCTATTAAGCAGACGTACTTGCAGCTGTTCAATGAGTTCCACAGACACCTCATGCCTGCAAGTGCATAATATACTAACCATTAATTATATTTAAAAGACAAATCAATGCAGAATGCACTATATTATGTAGACATAATCAAGTACATAATACTTGGAGCCTGTACTTACCAATATTTCAGTATTTTATTCTGCAAAGTGGATGCTCCAAAAAATTGCACTTCTGGAGGCTAAAGCAAAGTATGAACACAATTGATACGATTGAGTTTATAACAAAATACATAAATAAATTATTATAGTATATCATAAATAGGCTACAGTCAATATATGGCATAGGAATCAACAATTAGATTGACACAACTTTGGCAAGTGGTATTATTTGTAATTATCTACATGTACAACATGCTACAACACAATTTACTTTCTCTAAGGTGTAATGATTCAGAGACATGTACACAATTTGAAGATTTTTAGTGTATTAAATCTTGCTTGGGAGCTTAGCTCTTATGCACCAGTCTTGAGTTCCAACCTTGCTAGAGAAAAACCCCTATTCTATTACAATCTTTTTGGCACTTTTTAAAAACCTGGAGCTGCGTGTAAGAAGAATCTATATTTTATATAACAATCTGAGACATTTCTGTCATACTAAAGATTATGGAGATAGATAAATTAATTCTCAAATTTTTGGTTCTAACTAAATAACTTTCAATTCTGCAATCACTGTGGCTGTCTACTCAAACACGCATTATATGCATATACATTGTACATCTGTACATAGTATCAGAAGTGGGGGTTAAGACTTCAATGGCTACATATGCTGAACACTGGAAGCTAAAAGCTAAAAACTTGGCCATAAAATTATAACTATGGATCACCTTTTCATTGGAGATTAAGACCCAACAAAACTGCCAGGCCTCTTGGGAAACCTGTATAGATGACAACCAGGAGTGTGTTTTCTGCCTATCCTCAGAAGAATGGTAAAACTGGGCTATTGCCTAAAAATATAAATAAATTATTGCATCGGCTAGACTTTGTATATTCGAAAACAAAGTCAGTCATGCAGAGCAGTGATAAATGGGTACCAAGTTACCTTTTCAATGGTTTCCACATTGCATTCGGTCATTGCAGCTATGGAGGCGTACGGAGTGCAGAAAGATCTATTGATAGCATGTCCACACTGAAACAACGAGTACACATGCTAATATATAAATTACAGTGGAACTTGCTTAATTGAACCTTGGATAATTAAAAAACTTGGATAGTTCAAACTGTTAGCCTTGGTCCTTGCTGAGCACTACATAAATGGCTTCAAATAATTCAAACTTACTATCTGTAATTCAAACTTCATGTGGCTTAGACTCACACTATAATCAATGATAATACTATCAGAGCCAGCATTAGTCACCTAATAATCGTTGCTAGTAGTTAGTAGTTATTAGTAGTTACTACTGCAATATGTTTCTGCCTAAACTAAGCTGGGAAAATCCACTAACTGCTATAATGTTCCTTAGCTAAATGCGTTTTTATGCTGTAGTCCTGTACATGTGATGCATGTCGTTATATAAAATGAAGGATCACATAATTCAAACTCGGCCTAATTTAAACCAATTATGGTGGTCTCTTGGAGTTTGAATTAAGCAAGTCCCACTGTATGTATTATACACTGTAGATTAGTTTAACTTGTTTTACAAAACTCTAGCTACAATGTCAATACCAAAACTCAACATACAGGACTACTTGTAATGCTTAACAATGGTCCATCACATAAAATTACTTAGTACGACCCCATTATTTTGATCTGTAACTTTTGCACTTCATAAATGACCACTTATTATACACAATGTCCAGATGTAGGCTACATGTATGTTAACTATAATATAATTTGCATATTCATACATGTACATTGTATGTAGTTGAAAATATCGGCTTTCAAATTGTGAATTGGGAAAATTGTTTGATCACAAAGTTATCATGTTGTACAGGGCAGTTGGTGAATTTCGAGGCAACTGTAGGTGTCCGTCCCACACTAGGGATGGGACTAGGACTAGCTATTTGTTGATAAAAGGGGCAATGTGTAGATCTAAACTGAACCTACAGTGTATATGCTCATCATACTCTATTAATTAGGAGATCAAACAGCTACACAATATTCAAGATCTTTCAGTCAAGTGTTTAAATCAAGCTACAAGCTGAGGGGATACAAATTTACTTGAATATTTCAATTCCATAGGACTCTAATAGACCTAACAATTGTTGGGGACACCTACATACATATCTCAAGTTTGACACTGTTGCATTACACTAGAGTGTTTAACAGTAAAACCCTTGACAAGGGCCAACTATTACAGTATTAGTACAGATGAATGGCACCTTCCCATCAACCGGTCATGTCTATATATATTGTAATAAAGATTTATGAATATGCTGCTTCAGCATTGGAGAACACATCATTTCACAAATAAGGAAGATGTAATGTTATAATAATCAGAAAATTAATTGGTTATGTTAAATATACTTTATGCAATAGCTATGCGTGTAATTGAAAACTGTTCAACTATAACAAATGTAATTGATGGATGTACTTCAACTGAAAGTTCCTGACGCACTTTGGTAGATGGCTTGAAATAAAGTAGGCAATTATAATAAGATAAAATCAAATTCAGATTATTTTAATCTCTCCAGAACTGGTCAGCCAGTCCTAGCCTGGCTACCAGACCTAGTAGCTTGAACGAATCAGCTAGTAGAGTCTACTTCAGTTTAATGATGGAGAGTAGGACTAGGAAATGTTGACAGCTAATGGGTTACCTCCACCACTAGATTGAATTGAACTCTAGTTAATGATTGGTTTAGATTTGTAGGTTCGATTCCCAGGATAGGAAATTGAAAGGTGATGTTTAACAGGCAACTACATTGTATATAACACATACAATATGGCATCAGGTGATTGAATCTCTTCCACATTTTTTTGCTACTTGCAAGTTACATGGAGGATCTAAAGCCGCTAAGTGAACCGTCCTTAGAAGTTAATACTTCTGAAAACTGGAGTAAATGGGAGAGGGTGTTTCGGATTCATTTAATAGCCATCAATCTGTTTAGCTGCGCTGGGTTGGGAGTACTGAGCCTGCTGATCACGCTGCCATAACCAAGCACCAAGTCGCTGTGATGTTGCACTGTACTGGTGAAAAGCCTATGAAATCTGCAGACAGTTGAAGTTTGAGGGTGGGAAGAATGCTAATAAACTTGAAGGTGTTCTTAAGCAACCTAAGTTGCACTATAACCCCAGAAAGGATGTGCAATTATTGCAGATAGGATGCAAGAGGAGCATGATACCAACCTGTTAGAGAGAGCAAAAGAGGTAAAAATTGAGTGGAACAAAGCCAGAATTCAACTTGTCAATTCGAGATCGTTTTGTACATCTTGAAATCCGAATCCGTTTTGGTGTGAGACTGACCATTTTGTACTTATCAACTTTTTACCTTCATCCGGAACTGATATAAGGAGCGCAATTTTGCATTCTTACTTCAGTTGCTAGTAGACTGTTGTTCATTAAAGTGCTCTTACTAATTGAACTATACAGTCTTTTACTGTTTGCTGCTAATACTAAAAATATCAGGCACTTTGCCTGGACGTGGATCGACACTGCTACCAAGACCAACCACACTAACCGCTCCCAGCAGCCGTAGGTAGTAGTCTACACAACCAAGTCTTGCTTAATTGATTTTGACGGTTCCCCGGGAGTTGTCACCCATTCCTCGGCGTGTGCTGTGCTGTTTGGTTAGACTTTTCCAGTTTCTGCTTGGTCAGCCAGCTCCAGTCATATTCCTTGCTACGCTGGCTTGTATATTGTAGGTCCTGCAGCTGCAACTCAGCTACCCAGTCAGACACAGCACACACATTTAGTTTTTTCGATTGGATTTTTTTCATTAAAATCCTCGAAAGAGGTAGAGGGTTGGGAACTCATAAAAATAAAGTAAAAGTTTCGCTTGAGCCTACATGAGGTAATCTATTTGAATATACAATATCAATATGTTGTGTTGGTGTGGGTAAGAAATTTTACTAGAGAAATTTTCCATCCTGATATTTCAATACTACCATCGCCCCGACGATGATACTAGAATTAGTATCAAAATCAGAGATGTTTGCAAGTTATATTTTGGAAACTCAAGTTTCCATGGCCAACTCTTAGCTGTGACTCTTCAAGTTACAAGTCAACTCTTTTTGATGACATTGCGGTAATAGCACTTTTTGACTTTTTTATTTTATATCTCTTTGTTTAATAATTGTTATTGTAATTGTATTTTGTTTTCAATTTTCATTTTGATTTCTTTTTTTACATTTTTATTTTAGTTACTAAGCATTTTGACTTTTATGTTAGCACTGCTGTCTATTCATTCATTGATTCATAAATTTTGTCCTTTTATTACAATTTTGCTTTACTATGTTAGCAATATTGGTTAGAATACATTTCACTTCAAACTTCACTAAACATGATCGGCCACTGGGGACGTAATTATAACTGCTACAATCATGTACACAGTAGACAAGAACTAGCCTTAAATCTTGTGATTAAAATGATCACTTAGGTGACGATCAGTAGATTTCCCGTTTTTTTATTCCTTTCGCAAACTAATGACTATGTCGCTTGGTTCCAATTAATTTTGTTTTATTTAACTTCCAGTTTACTTCTTGCCTCTCTTTTTAATAATTTATTGAAGTATGTTTATTATTTTATTTTAGTTCTGATTTCCAAACCGCGTTTCAATCATATTGTTGAATATCTGCTTTTTGTTTTTTGATAAAGGTAACACCATACATGCCATTATCATGGACTTTGCTAAAGCCTTTGACAAAGTTCCCCATCAACTGCTTATGTCTAAGTTAGCCCGTATACCAAATATTAGCAACAAAATATTGCTTTGGATTCATGACTTCCTGCGTGACCGGAGGCAAACAGTGATAGTAGCAGGAGAGAAATCGACGGAACTACCAGTTACTTCAGGTGTTCCACAGGGCTCTGTGTTGGGCCCTACACTATTTCTCATCTATATAAATGATCTACCTGAGTATATAGATTGTAATGTCAGCTTATTCGCTGATGACACTCTCATTTACCAAACTGTCAACACTGACGAGGACCATTCAAGATTCCAGATGAACATAACTTCCTTGGCCGATTGGGCTAACACCTGGTGCATGTCGTTCAACACTACCAAATGCTCGATTATGACCTTCAATCATAAACCGGAAGCTCCGGCGGCATATTACACCTTAAATGACGCACAACTCGACACTGACATTGAAACTAAATACCTGGGTGTGATCATCCAATCTAACCTAAAGTTCACCTCTCATATTAGTTCACAAATCACCAAAGCTAGACGACAACTGGGTATGGTTAGGGGGGCACTCCACGGATCAACCAAAGATGCTAAGCTACTTGCATATACTAGTCTCTGTCGGCCACACATGGAATATGCATCTGCCGTCTGGGATCCCGTCCATGATTACCAAATTACCAACATTGAAATGGTACAAAACAGTGCTGTGCGTTACATCTGTAATTTAAAAGGTAGAGTTAGCATATCTGCTGTCCTCAAGGAACTTAATCTTGATACGCTTAGCAACCGCCGCAGGAAGAACCGACACAACCTCCTCTTACGCATTTTGGCGAATGAAGAACACCACGAAGCTCTTGCTAACACTTATGATGAGCTGATGAACAATCGTCCTACTAACACAACTGTCACTAGAGCTACTACAAGAGGTGACCCACCCACTATCTACGCAAAAACTTCTGCTTACCATGGTAGCTTTCTGCCCAGGACTATACGTGAGCTTAAGTCACAGTTATTACAATAAACATAGCAACAAATCTATATTAGTGCAACATGTTAGCATAACATAAATATATGACCATAGTAATCTTGACAAAAACCAAAATCAGATGAGGCGTACCCCTTGCAACAAGCTCTAGTACGTTCTAAAGAAGAAGACGTAAGACGTAAGACGAATCGTGGATTTCGAATATTGCTACTTTTCTGATTTTCTAATCGAATCAGGGTCGTGAGTTCCAGGGACAGGAATGCTCCGGGGCCAAACAATTACAATGAATAATGAGTAACAGTTAATTTAATTAATTAACAATTTAATTTTTAGTAATTATATATTTTAAATAACACTAGGCTACAAAATTAAAATGTAACTTAGCAACCCTACTTTGGAATAGAAATTAGGTTCGATCTGCAATGGGATAAGCCAGGGTGACCAACCAAAATTTGCAAAAGTGAGTCGAAAAAATATTAAAATGAGTCGAACAGTTTTTCAGGATAGTTGCTGAATAATTATTGTACCAATGGCATGGTAAGAAGTTGTCTGTGCTTCTGTACCAAATTGCTTAGATGTTTTAAATAGTAGTTGTATTATAATTATTATATTTTATTTTTATCACTTAGCTTTAGGTGAACTACCAGGCGTAATTTGATTAAATTGTGGAAATTAACCTGACTTTCTATCTATATATTGTATTATATTACATTGTGAGACCAACTTTCATATATTTAGCCGAATGAAATCTACTAAAAAGTTTGGGACATAGAAGATGAAAACTTCCTAGAAAGGTAAACAATGCTTAGGGGCTTAAGCTAAGCCAAGTAGGCTACTTATTAGCTGGATTAAAAGGACAGCTCAATGCATCAAATTAGTCAATATGTGTTATGCATTTGACGGGCAACTGTCTCTCTAAAATGCGTGTCTGTGGACTTATTGTGTGTCCTAGTTGGTCAGTGTGGATAAACACATTGACAACCTAACTGCTAAATCATATAGCCTAGAAATCTGGGTATGTTAAACAATTTTTTAAAGTCTGCAGACACAAAAACCGGTAAAGGGCCGTAGTTCTGCCAGTAGGGATGCCCTCGGACAGCACTTCACAAACAGGACGAGTATATATAGTGGGGACCGCCTGTTCCTCACAGACGCGGCCAGTTACAAAGCTCTCATGGCATAGTGGGGAGTGAAGGACCCAACACTTTTCCTTCAATGTAACCCTACAATGCCTTCCTGCTAGCAACCCGCTGCACCAAGAAGAGATCTCCTAAGCGTCACCGCCCCAGTCTTAGTCCCAGTCCTGAGCTGATCCCAGAGTCGTCTCTAGCCAATGCCTCTTCCTCCTCTTCTACTACAGCGTCATCCACACCAGACAACTCTCCCGCTAGGAAACCAACCTTCAGCACGTCGACGGTCCAGGCCACCAAGCTGGACCGATGTGGCAACCGCCCCACTTGGGAAGTCTAATCCAGCTCCTAGAAAGAGCATGCCGGCATCCCCTTCTGCCGCCTTACAACAAGAGGGCTCTCCTCCGAAGACCGTCCATCGGATGGCCTCTCCTCGTTTCCTGATTGAGCTACTGTTCAGCCAACCTACTCTAGACTCTGATTCGGGACCATATGGGTCGTCTTGATTAACTTATTGACTACCAGTACTTGTCGATCTTTCATGGAATGACAAAGGCCTAGCACCACTCATGTAAGTCGTCCCCGATGACACACAACACAACCGCAAAACATTACAATATATTTAGTGCTTTTCTGTCTAGCTCCAAACTCCCCGATATCTGGAAACTAGCACATGTTGATCCTCTTCATAAGAGAGGTGCACCAGACCAACCAAACAGCTACAGACCTATATTTCTGACGAGCATTCCATATAAGCTCATGGAACACATCGTTCTGCATTATCTCAATCAGACCCTGGATAGCTTTCTACATAATCAACAACATGGATTCTGTAGGATTCCGGGGGGGAAACTGTCCATGCCATGGTGATGGACTTTGCCAAGGCCTTCGATAAAGTGCCACACCAGCTTCTCATGAGTAAACTATCAAAAGTCCTTAAACCACTACTGTCGCACTATTCAATATTTGCAAAATAATATTGTTCATCCTATTTCAATAAGATTGATGTGTTGTTTGTATTTGGAAACCTAGTTGCTTCCAAGAAAACCCTCACCTTCAATTTGTAGCCTGCGTATGTATGTTGGGAATTTTGGAAGCACTCAAGCGGTTAATATAAGCTGTGCTACAGAGATAACCATAGGACCTGCAACTCATTGCATTGTTACTGCGGGCATTGCCTGTAACTTTATTGTTTTTCACTGTACACAAGAGCTATTTATAAAATGACAGTGCTAGTGTTGACTCAATAAGATTTCTTGGCTATTTCATGCTGTAGCCTACCTACACGTATGTAAAAACTTTCCCAGTATAGACTTAGCACAGGCATAGCCATAGGAACTTAACAGGTCTCAATGCTGACTAGTGGTCATAATAGTCAATATTCAGATGGGTTTATCTTGGCCGCCACTAGGTTTACAAAGACAAACAACACATTAATCTTAATGAAATAAGATGAACAATATCATTTGCAAATATTGAACGGTGCGACAGTAGTGGTTTAACGTAAACAGTAAAATCTTTATGTGGAAACACGACTTTCTCGGAGACCTGGTTGACTACCATCTACCAAAGCATAGAGGATCCTGACAAACCCAGGGTTTCCTCAACGTTCTGTGTTGGGGTCTGCTTTGTTTTTAATCTGTATTAATGATATTAATAACATCAGATTGTTTGCTAATGGATGCATTGATGCACCTGCAGTGGAAGTTTTAATAGTCCAAGTTCAGATATAACCTTTCAAAGGGATTTAAATGAGCTGCATGACTTGGCTCGTTTGTGGGAAATGTCATTTAATGCAGCAAAGTGCTCCATCATCATATTTGGAATCTTGAGGGCTCTCATACAGATGTTGAATTCCTTTTGGGGTAGACTTTTACAACAGACCGACTTTTTTCAAGATTTTAAAGTGTTTAGATTTCGAACAAATTTGAATAGGGCGAGCACATAAGCAGGAAAAGCTCGGAAGCGTTGAGAGGTTTGGTTCTTTTGTGGCACTCATGACCACTAGTCAAAGAGAAGGTAAAAAATAGTGTGCTGCAGAGGTGTGGGATCCTCATTTAGTTAGGCATAATAATCTTTTAGAAGTTATATTTTTAGGTTTTACTGTGCAAGCTTCTAGTGTATAGTAATGAAAGATCTCCCCTTCTGCTGCTTGGAGTGGTCTAGGGGCTCAATTTTAACTTCAACCTGAATGACATTAACAGGGTGCGTGGATAGTAAATTTCATAACTAGCCTACTTATAGACACAGCACCTAGTTAGACTTTGAGATGCATGGGTCCGTCTACCATAGAGTATGAACTTGCATCTCTGAACATAGTATTATGAGTTGGGAATAGCTGGTTCTATTGGCAGTCGTGGGTAACCCTGAGACTAACCTGGAACCCACATCCAATGGAAGTAGCTTGCTATTATAACTATACTGTTTTCAGAACCAGTATAAGGCCTCAGATATAGAAAGAGATGTTACTTTATCAGAAGCCAGCAAACAACTGAAGAGTATAGAAATATTAAGTTTGCTCCGCCCCAACTCCAAGGTCGAGTCTGAGCGAACTCATACTATGAATAAACCTGAATTATAGAAGTGTATCCAAAAATTCTCAATAGAGCAAAAATGTAAAAATGTTGATGTAATATACGAATGCATAACATTGGAACAGTGCTAAAATATACAGTATTGTCTTACTCTTCGTATACATTCTTAGTGCACTAATACAGCTACATGCTACTATAGCTGTATATGTTGGGAGCTCGTAACATATATACATAGATCTACTAATACGTGTGCAGGTACAGGCAACTACACATACGTGTACCCTACTATGTTGTACCACGTTACTATTAAGCTACTAAATAAAAGTGTTATATACATGTACATGTATATATTAATAATGGAGCTACATATGAGCTGATACGTTGCTAGGCGTGGATCACGTAGACCTACCGTTGACTTGTTAATGAATTTTTCAATTGTTGAATATGAGTTGTTAATGAATTTTTCAAACTGTTTACTCTATCTCCACTGCTATATTTGCATGTAAAACAGTCATATTCCCCTGCCTTAGTTTCTTCTACCAGGTTGTTTATTCCACTACTATTTATTGTACACCTGTGGACTGTATTACCAATAACCATCATGGCTAAGAAAGGAGTTTCAAAAGAAGACCTCAAACGTCTAATGAAAAAGATGACGTCACAAGGCACTATTGATCACCCATTGGCTAAATATCCTTTTCTCTTCAGAATTATTCTTCATTAATTAGAGGAATGCAGCTGTAGTTGTCAGTTATTTTCTCCTCTCAAGTCAATATGCAGGTGTACGCAACTCCTTAGCAATATTCTAACAGTAGACAGAAAGCTTTTAGTATAGTTACTGTAATAATATTGTAAAAGTACAGCCATGTAGGTCTGCATAGGTGTGTAAATGAATAGAATTATCATAAGTGTACATTTTGGGACAATATAGTAGTATTGTTACAGCATTGTGTTTCACATTTTGAATGTTAACTGCTACAGTACTTTCAGTCCCTGTGAGTCAGTTCTATTATGTACCATGCAGCCTGTGATCTGCATTGTATGCAGTAATTTACCCTTAACCAACTGTGTATACATATAACAGTCTTGGACATCTAATCTGCACGGTATGTAACTGTCAAGTTAAGTCAGACAGGCTATGGAACCCACATCTTCTTAGTAGGTCACATAAAGAGGTAAGTCACATACATGTATCTTGTATATAGGGTAACCAGATTCTGCCTGTTATCTCTATGCTATTTTACTCTACTACTGTGCTGTCAATATAATATATACATATAATACATTGTACATGTAATAGATAGATATTGTACATGTAAAAACATCATATATACATGTATAAAATGCATGACTGTGCATATTATGTAATGTGGCATATTTTTGTATGAGATAATCTGGAATCAATTCTGAGTAGTTGGCATTTCTATCAGTCTATTTGTTTCACTACTCTAACGACGACTTATGTTTAACATAATAGTGGCTTCTAGCTGTACATGCATGCATATCAGTGCCCTGGTGTATGCATGTACATGTCACTATTTGGTTAACCTATTGTTACAGAGAGTATCTGCCCCGCCAGCCCCTACTAAACTCACAGATGTCAGTCTATTGGCACAGAAAAGGAAACATGGCGATGTTCAAAGTCATCCACATGCAAAGAGATACAAAGATGAAGGTTTGAGTTATGCATTACATACAACAGTATACAATGTGAATATATATGTATATGGCATAGTTTAGCTATAGCCTATATGTGACACAGTGTAGCTATATACACACACGTATGCCACACAGTGTAGCTATATACATGTATGTCACACAGTGTAGCTATATATATGGATGTCACACAGTGTAGCTATATATATGGATGTCACACAGTGTAGCTATATATATGGATGTCACACAGTGTAGCTATATATATGGATGTCACACAGAGTAGCTATATATGTGACACAGGACTGCCGACATGTATATGCACTGTAATACATCACACCATGTGCTAAGACAACAGAGAGCTGGACTGGACAGAACAGGAATCTCATAGCATGTGAATACAAGTCATGTTGACCTTACAGTCTTTAACCAACTAGCCGCAGTTTAAACATGCGCACAGAACCAATTGTTTTCACTGTCATTGCCCTCTACACATAGTGAAAGGTCAAAAACTGTGTTGTCGGAAAGGGTGGGACATTATTGGCTTTGCCAATACATTGATCAACCCATCTTGTCCAACTGGTTCACATTAATGTGAAATTTTTCCTCTGTGGAAAGGGGCTGTTTGTTTGGATTACGTACAACAAATTGTTATTCGAGTACACCGTCTTGCCTCCATCACCCTATATGCTGCAAGTCGATGACGTACATCCAATATGGAGGTTGGCGCTGTGACAGCACCAACTTGGCACATGCTCTGTATACTATTATATATACATGCAATGTATGCCAATAGAAGATGATAATATATAGTATAATGATAAGCTAACCGATCTTGTGCCTTATATATTTAGTAAGCAGTGTTAAAGAGATGCTTGTGGTCTGTATAATCACTATTGTAATATTATTATTATTAATAACCTTGTCTCTGATATTATAGTGTCTAGACACAAACCTAAAGGTATTCTCAAGAATGCTCTGCCTATAGCCAGCTACTCTTCAGATGAGGAAAGCAGTACAGAAGGGGGTGATACGGCACTTCCCACATCCAACCCTTTACCAAGTGACCAGCCTTCCTCCAGTCTACCAGCAGGTACACAGCTCTATCTTTTCCTTTACTCCCTCCATTCTACTCTACCACAACCCTATGGTCTTCTTTACTGCATCTTCTCACTCAACAAATTATATTTTGAGAAACATATTTGCATGTTGTCAGGTTCCACATTAGTGTGACCAGAATCTTAGCCTGTTGTCTGAAGTCTAGAAGGGAAGGGTGTGTTTGGAAGGTATAACAGATCAGCATATAGAGGGTATAATAATCATTAGGAAAATGGGGTAAATCAAGCATGGCAGAACTTTAACTTGGTAAAGAGAATCAACTACATGTAATTACCACATTGCCACTGTTATGATTTCATCACACCCAAACACATGTTATACACACTCTAGGTGTTTACATTACAACATTTACAAATCTTTGTTTAGCAGCTGCCAAGCAAAGCACAAACTACATATAAACTACACATACACCAGTTGTAATAACGTACCAAGTCATGAGGTCCTAAGTACATGACTTGTACATAATACACATATCTTCATACACCATACACCATGCATCTACTCTAGAGAATTGGCTTACCTTCGCATAACAATATTATGTGAGGGAGTTTCTAGCATTCATAGGGCACCCTGAGCACACTATCCTGCAGCATCTTGCTAAAGAGGAAGTCTTCCCAGCTGAGACTTGTCTTTAACTGGGTGTTCAATGGGATGTTTCCTGCCGGCTTGTTATAGGTTCTTGTAACTCCGTTAGCACGTTCACTGGGACTCTTACTATTAGGCAACATTCGCAAATGAAGAAGACTTCCAGTTGCCTTGACTGTCATATACATGGACATATGCATACGCATTCGCATATGCATATACATGTACATGTATATCTTAGTAAGGGCACGCCGCCATGTACCTCAAATTAGTAAGATAGTGGGTTTGTTCTGATCTATAGAAAATGAAGCCCATCACTGCTCTGCATTTACTTTCAGTGGATGGAATCTACGATTCCTATTATCTCTTTCATACTGCCTCTATTTACCTTTCTATCTTGTTACAGCTTATATACATGTAAGTTTCTATTATTCAGTGTCTGGTGTTGTGTTAATTTTGTGGGAGGCGGTGTAGTATAGCTCTTCTGGGTAGAGTTAATAGGTAAAGCACAATACTATGTACCTACAGTATATCTCATATCACTTTATATTATACTGGTACATGTACATTGTACTTATACATGACTGCGTGCTTATCTAACCATGTATACCTTTCATTCTCATCGTAGCACTAGTACTGGCTGCTTTTCAATCACCTGTAATTTTACTAACTTCAGATTTTTTTGACAATGCGCCGACCTCTTCGTCAGCAACAGAAGGTGGAAGGATGGAAGAAAAGATGGAAGTAAAATCCACAGAGGAGCTACCAGAAGGTTTCTTTGATGACCCCAAAGCCGATGCAAAGGTTAGCAATAAGCAATGCGGAACACCTCAACATAGCCACCACTACTACTTCTCTACCTTACTATCTCTATACATAACTACCTCTATACCTTACTATCTCTATACATTACTACCTCTATACCTTACTATCTCTATACATTACTATCTCTATACATTACTATCTCTATACATTACTATCTCTATACCTTACTACCTCTATACCTTACTATCTCTATACCTTACTATCTCTATACTTTACTATCTCTATACATTACTACCTCTATACATTACTATCTCTATACCTAACTACCTCTATACCTTACTATCTCTATACATTACTATCTCTATACCTAACTATCTCTATACATTACTATCTCTATACATTACTATCTCTATACCTTACTATCTCTATACATTACTATCTCTATACATTACTACCTCTATACATTACTATCTCTATACATTACTATCTCTATACATTACTATCTCTATACCTAACTATCTCTATACATTACTATCTCTATACCTTACTATCTCTATACATTACTATCTCTATACATTACTACCTCTATACCTTACTATCTCTATACCTTACTATCTCTATACATTACTACCTCTATACATTACTATCTCTATACCTTACTATCTCTATACCTTACTACCTCTATACATTACTACCTCTATACATTACTACCTCTATACATTACTATCTCTATACCTAACTACCTCTATACATTACTATCTCTATACATTACTATCTCTATACCTTACTATCTCTATACATTACTACCTCTATACATTACTATCTCTATACATTACTATCTCTATACCTTACTATCTCTATACATTACTATCTCTATACATTACTATCTCTATACCTTACTACCTCTATACATTACTACCTCTATACATTACTATCTCTATACCTTACTACCTCTATACCTTACTATCTCTATACATTACTATCTCTATACATTACTACCTCTATACCTTACTATCTCTATACATTACTATCTCTATACCTTACTATCTCTATACATTACTACCTCTATACCTTACTATCTCTATACATTACTATCTCTATACATTACTATCTCTATACATTACTATCTCTATACATTACTACCTCTATACCTAACTATCTCTATACATTACTACCTCTATACCTAACTACCTCTATACATTACTATCTCTATACATTACTATCTCTATACATTACTATCTCTATACCTTACTATCTCTATACATTACTATCTCTATACATTACTATCTCTATACCTTACTATCTCTATACATTACTACCTCTATACATTACTATCTCTATACATTACTATCTCTATACCTTACTATCTCTATACATTACTATCTCTATACATTACTATCTCTATACCTTACTACCTCTATACATTACTACCTCTATACATTACTATCTCTATACCTAACTGCCTCTATACATTACTATCTCTATACATTACTACCTCTATACCTTACTATCTCTATACATTACTATCTCTATACCTTACTATCTCTATACATTACTACCTCTATACATTACTATCTCTATACATTACTATCTCTATACCTTACTATCTCTATACATTACTATCTCTATACATTACTATCTCTATACCTTACTACCTCTATACATTACTACCTCTATACATTACTATCTCTATACCTAACTGCCTCTATACCTTACTATCTCTATACATTACTATCTCTATACCTTACTACCTCTATACCTTACTATCTCTATACATTACTATCTCTATACATTACTACCTCTATACTTTACTATCTCTATACCTTACTATCTCTATACATTACTACCTCTATACATTACTATCTCTATACCTTACTACCTCTATACATTACTACCTCTATACATTACTACCTCTATACATTACTATCTCTATACCTAACTACCTCTATACATTACTATCTCTATACATTACTATCTCTATACCTTACTATCTCTATACATTACTACCTCTATACATTACTATCTCTATACATTACTATCTCTATACCTTACTATCTCTATACATTACTATCTCTATACATTACTATCTCTATACCTTACTACCTCTATACATTACTACCTCTATACATTACTATCTCTATACATTACTACCTCTATACATTACTACCTCTATACCTTACTATCTCTATACATTACTATCTCTATACCTTACTATCTCTATACATTACTATCTCTATACATTACTATCTCTATACCTTACTATCTCTATACATTACTACCTCTATACATTACTATCTCTATACATTACTATCTCTATACCTTACTATCTCTATACATTACTATCTCTATACCTTACTATCTCTATACATTACTATCTCTATACATTACTATCTCTATACCTTACTACCTCTATACATTACTACCTCTATACATTACTATCTCTATACATTACTACCTCTATACCTTACTATCTCTATACATTACTACCTCTATACATTACTATCTCTATACATTACTATCTCTATACCTTACTATCTCTATACATTACTATCTCTATACCTTACTATCTCTATACCTTACTACCTCTATACATTACTATCTCTATACCTTACTATCTCTATACATTACTACCTCTATACATTACTATCTCTATACCTAACTGCCTCTATACCTTACTATCTCTATACCTTACTACCTCTATACCTTACTATCTCTATACATTACTATCTCTATACCTTACTACCTCTATACCTTACTATCTCTATACTTTACTATCTCTATACCTTACTATCTCTATACTTTACTACCTCTATACCTTACTATATCTATACATTACTACCTCTATACCTAACTATCCCTATAGTATCACACTATTACATTGCCTCTGTTTACCTTTTTATCGTACTACAGCTTGTCTGGACTTCCATTATTAGGTGTTTGGTATTGTTTTTTGGTACAAAGTCATCACATGTCCTCACTGAGTAAGTCTGAAGGTCATGTGTTATGGCACTTGGAAATCCTGCTGCCTCACATATCATTACCTCAGCATCTTATCCCGCTGCCAAGGTGCATAAGCAGCTGTGTAGTTATTGTTGTTGACTCTGGATAATCTTTGAATAAACTATGACGATAGTCAGTGCTGTTTGAACAACAATTATGTTGTAACTAAAATGTTATGCAATATAATTACACTGTAAATCCTTTCTTGCATGTGTAAGTGCACATGGACATATGGCCATGTAATATGATTATTGTATATATTGTACACATTTCATCATTCATGGAGACAAAATCTAAAGCCTAAATTCCCATAGTCTTGATCCTTCATCTTGCACAATGTTTCGCTCGGCGTAACTCCACTGCCTACTCTCAGTGTATGTTGTACTCTCTGTATTTAGGCTAGAAACATTGAATATGTAGACAAAGATGAGTTGGAATGGGAAAAGTTTCAATCTGAAATGAAACAGGAATCTCACATTTCGGAGCAAATAACAGCAGAGGACGATTTCACTAATACTGAAGAGAGGCATATGGAGGAAATAGATGAGCAATTGTAAGTTCTGCTGCATACACAAATGATTGTGATGTACATGTAAAAGCTGCAAGTCTATTATGTAGAACTATGAAAATTTTATTTTTATAAGTACACAAGCATAAAATAATTTATGTTTTTTAAGCAAGGAATCTATCGCTTGAGCAGTCATCTATGAAAGTGAACCAAGCCCCCTAGCATAATAATAATTTTGTGGAACTTCATAAATGTCATAATAGATAAGTAGCATAGTTTGAAATAATTTACAAGAAATATAAATATGCAACCTGTGAATCTACACAGCCAAGTAACACATAGAGTACTGGTGCGTTTTCTAAACATGTAGACTGGGTAAATGTAAAGCTGTACATTGTTATACGACTTGGGTTACGCTGAAAGGTCCAGGAAATTAGTAAAGTTCGCCAACGAGCTTCTGGAGCATTTGCCGATGCTCACCTTGCTAAGTATGCTATCATCCAATAGACAAACACTGGCGGTTCAAATATGGGTTGAAATACCTCTAATATAGAATTGGTGAATCAACCAATGCCGGTGTGTGGCTAGTTAGCATGAGTATAGTCAGTGATCAAAGTTGGGGGGTTGTGGGGGGCTGCAGTCCCCCCACTATAAGTTTCAAGGGGTCCCTCAGACTGATAGACCCCCTACAGATTACTATTATAATAATAATACCAATTGGACCATATATTACCTTAAGATCTTGGACCATATTTTAACCTGAAGTTCTTGGATTTTGCACCATTTCGGTGTCTAATTTTGATAAAGTTTCCAATTTCTTTGGAAATTAATAGTGCCATTCACGCCGTTCGCACCATGCGGGCGCTTTGCGCCCTCAAGTGATCATGTCTGCTACCCTAGAGACCCCCCCTCCCCCCACCTCTTTTCTTAGACTTTTACCACTGAGTATAGTAGTGTTGTTGGCACAAACTGCTAGATGAAGTGTAGAGAGGACAACTTCTCCTGCTTCAGGTTTGGCAATGAACTAACTTATATTTCTCCACATCTGTCACAAAATACATGCGTATTACTTTTCAAGCAGCAAGCTTCATTATTGATGCTCTAGTACGGCTATGAGAGAGTGAACTTCAGACTTAGAGAACTGTTTGCCTCCTTCTGTAACAATTTATAAAGTGAAATGTTTATCAAGTAAATAAGGAGTTGAGCTTCAGACTGATCCAGCAATAGTTACATGTATTTCTATACAGATTGTTTTAATGTACAGAAGCTATTTTTAACTAATCGGTATGTTGTTTATTGTTGAGGCCCACTTTATTTGACAATATACATGTAGTTCACCTACTTGATTCATATTTCAGGGGTTGATTCAATTTCACTGTTATAGTATTATTTACTGGTGTTTCCAGAGTGTGGTATCCCCTCACTCATGCTTCCTGTGGCTGTCTGGTATTTGCTTTGTTAGTAAACTATAAATGGACACCTAAACACACCACAAACCAATGCAATGGTCAACTGCTGATCTTTTGGTAAACAGGCAGACAGACATGTAGACAATACATACATCAATCATCAGTTGGTTAATATGTCTCCTGTTGCAATGTTATTGATGTGTCTGAGTGTATTATCATTCTATATTATACTGTATACTCAGTCATTCTCCATCAACAAGCTACCTATTATTGTAGTTATAGGTCTGTAGGATATGGATATCCTCCCCCTCTATTATAACCTACCAAGTAGTGCAACTGTAGGAACTCTACTGTAAACTGTGTTGTACATGTTGCATTAGTAACGCACTAATACTGTGTGGCCATATGATAATGACTGTATTGCAGAGCACAGTGGAGTAGAGTTAACAACATGTTGGAGAAAAAGGAGAAGCTAATGAAACAGAAAATGGAAACAAAGGTTGAGAATATAGCCAGCTCATCTGATACAGAGGGAGATGACTTGGAATTAGACCAGTTTATAAATTGGAGAAGTAAAAAGGTCATGAAGTAGAATGATGCAAAATGTATATATCATGTTACGTTATGTCATGGCAGCCAGCCGAGAGCTAAGACACGAAGCACATGTATGTAAAACTGTTGCAAGGCCACCCACCTAGTGAAACAGAGCAATGCTGATCAAACTAAATAAGCATTAGTGGAGGAGAATATCGGCTGCAGGATGTGGGCTGACATTTCAATTGTGTTATTACTTGCAAGGCAATCCTTGTTGAGTACGTCAGCCTTTGAGCTCACTTTTGAGACTGTTTTTAGACAAAACAACTGCATAAATCCTACCCGAGCCATGCTGGGCTACTTGTGGTCAATTGGCTCTAATTTGATTGGTTGGTATCAATACCAGTGGACTAAGCCTTACTCTCATTGGCTGAGGATAAATCTGAATGAAGCTCTTTCCTGTTTTAGTTCCACTATTATACTGTTATTTCTGGCTCTGCTAAACTAGATATTTCATAGGTAATAATACAATATCTAAGTCAAACAGCACCCTCTATTTCTTTTCTTGCTAAATATGTGTTGAATATCCTAACTTCTAGCTATGATATAATGATGAATGATGTAATAATGATGATGAGTATCACTTTGTGGAATGAATCCCCCCCCCCCCCCCCCCCCATTGTAGAGATCTGTCAGAGACCTACATGTATGTTGGAAATACAACAAAATGAAATGTTGATTATTTTTATTTGGAGTTTATGCCAAGCAAAAATCACTTTGGTATTCATAAGTCAACTTCTGATTCTGTTCACTAGCTGATCATATTGTATATTCCTCCCCATTTCCAAGTAACAAAAAGAATACATGAACCTAATAACCAGTAGTACACTTCTTATAATGAAGTCTTCTTCTTTAGGTACCAGGTCTGGAACTGACATTGGTGATCATGTCTTGTCACTCACTCCTCAGATCAGCCTTTCTCATGAAATTTATGTTTCCTTGCTTAATGTTACCTCCTGATATCCAGTTATTCAAGCTATCTCTGTATTTTATTCTTTGTCTGCCTCTGCTACGTTTACCCTCGATTTTTCCTGTTAGAGTAAGATGTTCCAGACCTTTCTGTCGATATACATGACCCATAAATTGTAGTTGCCTCTTTCTTATTGTTCTTAATAATGATCTTTCAACATTTGCTTGCATTAACACTGCTTCATTTGTTTTCTTCTCTTTCCAGGATATTCTCAATATTCTTCTGATGAACCACATTTCTGTCACTTAGAGTTGTCTCTCCGATTCCTTATTAAGTGTCCAATTTTCACTGCCATACAAAAGTATTGACCACACATAGGTTTTTAGTACTCTATACTTTGTTGATGTTCGATGAAGTATATTAGATTAACAGTGTGAAAATCTCTCCCCCCCCCCACGCTTGAGATTCGGTTTAGACTGTTCTCACCCAAAAATAAAAATAAATGACGTTTCCTTTTACAGTTTGGTGTCAAAATTGTCTCATTCACTGTGCAATCAATCCTACACCAGTCCTGGCAGATGGGTATGTATGTTAGGGCCCTAAATGTAACTGTTGTACAATAGAAAATACATTGTACAGTCCAGTGACTTGTAGTAACACATGCATGTAATATTGTAATGGTTTTTTGTGTTGTGTATATGTCGTCTGGGACGACCCACGTACAAAGGGTGAAGAGTCTATGAGTGGTGCTAGGCCTTCTTCATTACATGAAAGATCGACAGGTACTAGTAGTCCAAGGACTAACCAAGCCGACCCATGTGGTCCCGAGTTAATGCTATCTTGCTATACTGAGAAGGAGTATGTTCAGCCCTAGTAGGTTGTTCAGGCATCAAGGTCGGGACCTTATCAGCTGGAACGACCTATACTAAGAGAGAAGACTCGGTATAAGTAGTATAGAAGTGTCTTTATTGAGATCCAAGCATCAACTGAGACAATGACAGTAAAAACAACGCACTTTATGTAGTACTGAGACTTCCGGAAATTGCACAATAAGATGGCGGCGGAAGCCCGAGGCCGACCCAAAATAGATTGGGTATAACAGAAGATGCTTAAAATCATCAGATTCATGTGCAAACTGAATTATAGCTAATTCTGAGAGGTCGGCCCTCTTTACATGGGTATAAAAAGGACATAATTGCTCAGTAATGCATACAACAAGTGTATAAAATGTTTCTGCACAATCTAGTCAATATACATAATTTAGGTATGTATTGTTCATGACACCGCAATGCAGTAGAGTGGCTAGTCTATAATTACAGTTACCATTACAATATGATAGGCCTCTAGTTCTATTGTACAATACTATATTTTGTATATACACATGCACATGAACACACGATATTATATATAAACACATGATATTATATATAAACACATGATATTATATATAAACACATGATATTATATATACAAATGTACATAGTGCACACAGTATCATACACTGCACGTGCAACGTACATAGTGAGTAGTTGTGTAACATTCAATAACAACAAGAGAGTAATGGAAGGTGTTTGTTGATTTTTCAGACTGGAGGGAAAATGACATCATGTGGTTGTATCTGTCTGGCTCTTGGGTTCAACAGAGTGCACCACTAGTCTGACAGTAGATTTCTAGTTGGTTCTACACAACCTCACACATGGTGACACAAGTGCATGTGTATTATGATTTATTGCATTGCAGGCAGCCTATCCTGTGAACAAGCTCACTTTTTTGTTCTCAATTTGTTCACATTCTTCAGTTCTTTAGCTTAATTGAAGCAGAGAAATTCCCATTGTTGCTTACTTGTGGGTACCCCTCCCCCAAAACAACGGCCCCAATCACAAACACAAACAATCTATTAAAATAGTGTCCACTGTTTACTCCACTTAGTTATTCCCAAAGTTCGTCAGCGTACATTGCAATTACGTTACAATGATGGAAAAACACGTAGACTATTAGTTGTGTAGCACTAATTCCACATGTACATGATTTGAAGCATTTAAATTAAATTAGACTTTTCCAAATTTTTTACGAATGCTAAAATTTTAAAGAATTCTATTGCTTTGCTGCCACCTACTACACCTGTCAGTGTGTGGAAATAAAAATTGAGAGATTTTGGTCCGAAAATTGTTCAAAGATTCTCAAGTTGAAAAAGCTTCACAAAGGCAAAATATTGTTTAACCAAAACACAAATTTCCATCGGTGATTTCATATTGCACAGCAATGCATTATTTCAATACTGATGATTTGCATCAAAATATTGTTGAAAATCCAAAATGGGCTTCATTCCTAAATCTTGGTGAAACTGTGAGGTTCAAAGTGCTCTCATCTAATGATGATATAATTAATAAACTGTAAAAGACAACTGGGCACAGTACAACAAGTGTCAAGTAAACCTACATTTTGCATGCATTTAACATAACAACTACTGTATTGTAACTTACTGTATTATGATAAAGTAATGGGTTTAGAAGTTAGACATGTTGATAGGGATTACGTGCCAGATAAACAATAATGTATTTCATGCTCTTAATATCCCCTTACTATAATGCATGTGCTTTTTAAGGCAGATGTTATTCAGTAGCATTTCTCCCCTAGTTCATGGATTTTGCTAGCCGTCAAACCTAAACATATTTTTTACATTGTGGTAGGGCTACATTGTACATGTAATATTAGGGCCTATATTGTACATGTAACATTAGTGCCTACTTGTAGGTACATGTACAATAGTTTCTATTACTTCATTAACTTGTTTAGATTAGTTCATTCTCCAACTCCAGTTTTATTATGATACAAGACTTGGTCAGTATGACTGTCCATCTCACTGTTTGTTTAAATTTTAAGAGCAACAACCCTGCCAGACCAAACCCCTTATTTTACCATAAAAGTGTCTGTTGCCTCCTAGCTGGATATAATGACCCCTTTGTTCATAATCTGGACTCATTGGTTACTGCCCTATGGGTGGAACAGCCACTGGGTGAACGACCCCGAGTTACTGTCTAGCAGTTCATGCTTCCACTCAGGTGTGACTACCCAATATCAGCACTCAGGAAACTTCACCAATTTTGACCAAACCCATTTGCGGTAGGAACCAAGTTGCTGTATGAGTCGATGAATGAAATGAAATACTATTTCAAATAGCATTAATAGGCCTACATGTCTACGTTATCATGTGTTACAATATTGTACTAATAAACTAAAACTTGTGCCCTATTTATTAGCACAGGGCTTCAACTTGAGAGGTCCAGAGTTCAAGGCCAATAACAGTGTCTGCCAGGAAGTACATCCGGCCACAGCCGCTTCTCTACTTCTTTTAATAGTTTCCGTTGCCAGCACAGTGGAGAATAGTCTATTTTGCAAAACAGTTAACCTGATGACAAAGACATCGCTCCTCATACTTTTCACCTTCCAACACATAAAAACCAGCCACCATTTCGATTCAAAAATCCGACGTACATGTATCCAATGAAACACATTCCATAGGTTCACAATGTTGAATGGTAGTGAGAGTCTGTGGTATAATTAACTGAATAGATCTGATATCCCATTCTCACGCAGCATCCCTACTAGTAAAACAAATGTTATCAAAATATGGCACATGCCCTAAGCAATCTGGATTAATACTAGGTTTTACTTAGCACTGCCAGCTCTTTTCAGTGATTACTATGAGCTGCCAGATTGCATATTAATTGTCCTAACTGCCCTAAAATTACTGCATTTGTAGGTCTAACAATGCTGAAGCTTGGAATATGCATGTACATATATTATGTTTAAAAGCATCAATTCTATTGAATTATGTGGAATTTAACTGTGAACTAAGCATACTAGCCCATGTCTCATTTTCGGTAATGCATATGTAAAGCTAGTAAACTGCTGCCTATCATGACTGGTTTCTTTATACCTTTATTGTAATCGTTTTTTACAAACATTACTAAATGCATTTTCTATTTCCAACGATGATCCTAGGACTAGTAACAAAATATTAGGAATGAAAATTGAAAAGTCTACCTAATGCTACTTTATGATATAAAACTTCTCACCCACACCAAGATCTTCAAATATTTTTTGAACTTTAATATAATATTTTTTAGACAAGGAATTTATCTTTTGAGCAGTCAGGGACCTGTTTCACTTTGATTTCAGACTCTGGGGCTTCCAGCATTTCTACAAGTCATGACCATGTCTAGGCTCCAGTTAGAGGCACATAGGATTCTATGGTATTGTCAACTATTTTGATAGAATGTGATACAAGACGCTTGCACATGGGCAATTGGGCTGTCGCCGGTTATCCAAAATATAAACAAAGAAGACAACTCCTATTTATCTAGATACTACATGCTACATTTCATGTTGGAATAAAGTGACATCTCTCTTGGATGATGTTATCCAGGTAACCTACTAACTGCGTTATACACAAGTATAGCCTATATTACAAATAGTAGGCTTACGTTAATGGTCAAAAGGTAACATTTTATTTTCCCAGCGGCGTTATGCAGTGTCATTTTGCTGAAGAACCCCGGATATGCATAATTGCATCTAATAACTAGTTAATATTACAAGTATATGCTTTTTTCTACCATGCAGAGCTGGGGAGGCAGAAGGAAAGTATGAGAAAGCGTTCCAATCACAAGTTATTAACGGACACACCATTATCAAAGATAGTGGAAGGGAAGATCAGACACTCAGGCCAAAAACTGTCCGTCCCCGCCTCCAAACGCGGTCCGAACAAAGCAAAGAGTTGTGCTACCTTGTACACAAATCCGCTCTTGCTATTGGTGTTCCGCCGGCCAATCAGATAATATTGCTAGCAGCGGCATTGAATAGACAGTCTACTTACACAAACGATATATTATTAGAAGGAGCCCAACAGTTAACCCGTTGCTTCGCGAAACTAGTCTAGCAGCCATCTAAAAGTTCAACACACTTAAGGCGGGAAGTAGGTCGCGGAACGTCGGGACCGCCAATTTGGGCGTATTTGGTGGGACAGGGTTTTATCATTGAGTGTCCGATCTTCCCTTCCACTATCTTTGCCATTATCTCACTTTGTTGTGGACTTGTGCTATTATATGAAAAGCACGTATATGATCTCAAACCCAAAGGCAAGCATACAGAATAATACCCATGCTTACATGTCATGCCGTAACCTGACGTAATATGACACAGCTTACTACATGTATATGTATATTATAATATGAAGTATGCAGACTACCTGTCCTACATTACATTACAAGCTATGCATATTATTCAGTAGCATACTAGATAAAATTTGCCTCACTAATCTAAGTCTGATTTGCGTATTTTCGTAGATTGTACCATTTTATGCTTTGATATCAATTTCATTTTCTTTGCATTCTTTCTTATAATATGATCAAATTAATTCTCAACATTGTGTAAGCATAGACTTCATTATAATATTTACAATGTACGTATATTAATACCAACCTGTCATGTATATGCTAACAAACATGCAGTAATATATATCAGGATTAACCCCATGGGGATAATAGGTGGTATATCCAGGAAACTTGTTTGCCATCACAACCTAAATTTATACAGGTCATGTTCATCTACAATCATAATTATATTCCACTATCCCACCTCAGAGCATACCTACAGTTCGGCCTATATTCCACTTTTCCATTCAAGTTTCCAAACTCATATCCGCTGAAAATACAAAAACCATATTCGCAATTGTGTAAGGTCAATCCTGTGTAATTACGTAACCTGGTATAATGTTAGACTAGACATTGAATTCTAAGGACTAGGTAAGCACAAGCTTGTTATCAACCAGGGAGAGGGAATTGCTGTTTCTCTAAACAATGCTCCAACCAATCAGATGTTTAGGATTGTAATATATAAATGTTACAAATCTCAATTTCATTCATTAAATTTGAAAGCGTAGTAATAGTAGGATCAGTTGTAACATTTACTATAGCTTGGCGCAGAGAGGCAGCAGTCAGCAGGTAGAGATTTAACACTACAAACCAGTGCACTCCCCAAGTAAGGTTTGTACTCTAATAAATAGTCATATGATAGAAGTGTTTTATCTGTACCAACATTTAGCCAACATCGTAAATTATTATATAACTGTACATTGTACATGAATATGTATGTGGTAGCATACTAACAGGACATGCACTACATCGTCAATCTTTTTACTTGACATGACTGATGAGGATGATGCATCTACATGTAGATATACAGCATTTGTTTCTGTCTTCATGCTTTCAAATAGTTACTCGTTGTAATACTTCATAGTCACGTCTTATTTACTATTATTTCAGGTTATATAAAGGCAATTTACCTGTACAATCAAAAAACAGATGTCTGGAATCCAACTTTTGTCTCTATTGTTTGTGCTACTCTTAACACTCGGAGAAGCTCTAGAGGTGTTTGTTAAACTGAATGGCGAATTTGTGGCAATACCTGGGGATTACATGCTAGTTAAAAAAGAGCTAAAATCTCCTAGACGAAGCAAGGTAATGTAGTGTAGTGTTGGTAGCATTGCGCGGCAGTGCAATGTAGTTTTGTATGTCAGGTCTGTTTTTGGATGCCCGTGTTATACATTGTACATGTACAGACAGTGATAGCACCAGAGAGTTGTTCGTGTAGACAGCAGTCCTTACACTTGATTCTTTGTTACAGAGAACGGCAAGTATGGCTGACATGCAAAGGCCGGTATATATTAATGGTGAAACAAAGATGGTGACTTTGTCTACCGTGTTTAAAATGTACAGTGAGCTAGGAACTTCTGAAGCAAGGAGACCTGTATTTGCTCCGAGCCATGAGGGATTTGGAGACTGCACAGTATACGAAACTATTGTAAGTGTCATGATGTCTTGTTTTTATTCTAAACAGTTCCATTACATTGCTGATATGATTACAGTTGCTTCTGTTTATAAATTATTCCGAAGCCAATGAGATATGTTGTTTTAGTAGCACAGCCAGTCATCTGTGTTGCTAAGTAAGCCGTTCATAATTATATAATTAGGCAATAATTAACCTGAATGAAAGGCTACTCTACCAGTAGACAGACAATAGGTGGTATCATTCCATCACTCATGCCTGGAGTATGGAGCCATACAGCATACATGAGTACATACACACAGTGCATACACATACAATTACATGTATATACATACACAGAGCGCATACACATAATACATACACACTGCGCATACACATCCTGTTGTTTTGCATAAATTGTAATAATTTGTCATCTACTTTAGAGTTGGCCAGCAAGATGCTTACCTGTACCTAATGTTAACCCTAATGTAGTATCTCTCTGCACATCTAGAAGTCGAGGCATAACAGAAGTTAAAGCAGGAGGCTGTTTGAACAATGATAGAACTGATCTTACAGATTTCTTTGGTAGATAACATCTCTCACAGAATGTTTGGGGGGTGTGTAGAAAAACATAGTCTAGACTTCACAAATTGACAAATCAAGGCCTCTTTTTGATATACATATCAATTTCCATGTAATTGCATCATTGTAATTATTACTGTATCATATGCTGTGTAATATATTGTAATATATAATATTTGTGTGGTCCACGCATGAAAGCAATAATGTACCTGTACAGACTCTTTTCATTGGGTATTTTATGTAGCAATGTGCAGCACCACTATTTTTTACTAATTTATTTTTGTATACTACCCTGCGGAACTTTTACATTGTTTCCATTTTTGTTATTACGTCTGCTGCGAGTGTATAATGTTATTATACTTGTTGAATCTTAGACAAGTAGAACAGTAGTAATGGCTTACCTACATGTACATACTAATATATGTACCTCCAATAAACCTAGTTTACTTATACTACAATAATATTGTAATTTACAATAGTATTTGGAGATGTGGGTATGTTATGATAAGATTATATACATACCATGAGTTGAGGGATGTGGAGTCAATAATTAGGAATAAAGTGTTCCCATTTCTATTAGAGACGACCACATTTCCTGTCTACCCACTGGCCAATAAATTTAACTGAGTAACAATGTTTTCATATTTAATGAGAATTAGGTCAGTGGAGCAGCTCATATACCTGCTGATGTTATGACTGGGCTGCCAGAGACTGATAACTGAATTAACTCTTGTCAAAACAGGGATTGGCTGAGTGCCAGAAAGTCAGCAGGATGCCATGATAGTTTCGAACAGATTAAAAGAGGGGAATGCTTGTGATAACGCAGGTGCAATTTTACATAGTTGGTTCAACAAACTATGCATGTTGTAGGCTTGTGTTTGACAATCTTCAGTTCTGGGAAAGTGGATGAGCAGGGCCTTGCACTTCACCAAATTAAGTAGTGTGTGTTTGAAGATATCATTATGGGATAGTTTTGTATGACTATTTTTAAAGTACCTAAATTCAAGATTACCAGGACTGGGCTACTATCCCGTTATCTAGAGCAGAGCTTTGTTCTCAGTAAAGGATCTTCCATAGATGCCAAGTAGCAGCTAATTGTTTCATCAAGGTATAATTAAATAGAAAATTGTAGTCACAAAAGTTGGTGTTTGGTGTTAGACAAATATAAATGTAGACTAAAGAACAATATATTGTTGTAAGTACAATAACCTGTCAGTTGAAATTCTCTCACCTCTCCCAAGAGTTAGTCTGTGTGGACCCTGCTATTAATAAACAATTTATTCTACTCTCATAAAATAAAATGATGTAAGAGTGTTGACCTTGTTCACAAATTAGGCCTCCCAAATGTAGGCCTATTACACGTACATTCAGATTTGAAGCACACAACAAAATACATAGCCTTCAAAATTTACTTCATAAATTGAATTACTGATCAAGTTCAATGACCATTATGGCACCAGCGATATCCTCTGAGCCTCATTTTCCCAAATTCTCGACAAGACAAAGTTCAATGTCACAGTTGAGCCGTATTTGTATTCACTGCATGTGAAGAAACTAGACTCATCAGCACAATATTTTCCGTATTCAAAGTTAAAACATGGAACTCCAATTGTGTGAAAGAATAGACCTCCAATCTCATTCGCCTTGACTGAGTTTACACCCTAAAATACATAATCTACTTATTCATTGGCCGAGTCACGAAAATAGGTAAAAGTAGTACAACATGGAGATGGAATCATTTACTTACAATAATATACATGTAGGCCTACATGTACCTATATGTGCTCTATAGGTATTACGTGTAGGTCTACATGTACCTATATGTGCTCTATAGGTATTACGTGTAGGTCTACATGTACCTATATGTGCTCTATAGGTACTACGTGTAGGCCTATATGTACCTATATGTGCTCTATAGGTACTACATGTAGGCCTATATGTACCTATATGTGCTCTATAGGTACTACGTGTAGGCCTATATGTACCTATATGTGCTCTATAGGTATTACGTGTAAAAACTTACCTTTAGACAAGTATAGAAGTCATAGTCACACTCACACCTGCTGATTGTGTAAGGTCGCCAATTAGAGTAGTTGTATCTGGTGGTGAAACCTGATATGAACTCTTTACAGTAGTCATGAGAACGGCAACACTTATCTACCTCTGCATACTGGCCTATACAAAACACAGCAACTTTCACATACTAGCCTAAAATAGTAGTACAGCAACTTTCACATTCTGGCCTAAATAACCGTTCCAGCAACTTGTCTATTTTCACATACTGACCTATATAATTATAATGGTAATGACTGCTGGGCTATGTAACAGCATAGCAACTTTCCACTTTCACATTCTGACCTACATGTAGATAAAATTACCAGTAGCACATCCATTTTTACATGGCATGGTTGTGTCTATTTTATAGCGTTGTAATGTTAGACCTGCGTTGTGTACTAAATATCTAGGAGATTCAGAGATTAGGAATCTATAAAATAATTTCAAAGTTAAGACATACATGTATGTGAAAGGCCGAGTTTGGTGCAGAAGTTGAGAAATTTGAGATAGCTTTTGTTCTTCGCCAAAGCTGAAGCAGGAGAAATTCTCTTCTCTATACTCTCTTGATTGACCGTCCTTGCCCCAAACCCCAACCACAAACAAGGCTGTCTAAATTTTTCCACCACTGCACCTAACAGGAAAGGCTGCCTACCAACTAGTAGCATTTCGTCTATACCTAGCAAACTTGACCACAGATGCTACTACCAGTTTTACTAAGTCATGTAGGCCTATAGAGTATAGACCTACCAGACATCATCAAACACCATGAGTAGAAAATAGGTGAATATACTTATAATGGCATTATAATATGATAAATAGTGTCATGCAAAAACTGGGATATATTTGTGACAGCCTAAAATTCTTGGTAAGATAGCATCTATCATCTAGTTGGAATGTTGTATGCTGCATCACATGACTACCCTACTTTGGTTATACCCAGCATGGCCTAACAAACATTAGAATGTACATCAACAAAAAACACAGTCGGCTACTGGGGGTCAGTGACCAGTGCTGATAGCATGCCTCCCTTTGAGATATGGATGATGTTTATATCACCAGATAGTATGTTATCAATTCATGTCCAACTCCAGACTTGAAATGACAAGCAGACATTTTATAATTCTGTGGACACGGAACTCTGCTCTGTAACCACCAGTTGAAGGATGTATACTGTCTACCATCCACCAATTGACTGCTCACTCCATTATATCCACATGCATATATGGCATAATAGAGCATGTTTTATCATGTAAAACAACTAATTTTGTGTTGATACTACAAAATGGAATTCAGACTATACAATATTGTTTACTAAACAAAACAAAAGTAAAAATTTAAATTTTGAACAACATGCTAGCTGGTATAAGCCAACAGGAATTCTTACTATGACAAACAAAATAAGTGCATCACCCACTATTCCCAGAAAAAGACTGTTTAAAAGCAAATTGTAGACGCCACAATTGGTGTCTCTGCCTACAGTCAGTCACATGTACAGTGATCTGCATTACTTTTGTGAGGTGTTAATGTTAGAAAGACCACATTTCTGTGGATTTGATAGATACATAGAAATGCTTGTTCTAGGAGTCTATTCTAAGAAATGCATGATCCTAGTTCTGGCAGTAGTTGTAAAGATGATATTGGTGATATTGTCAGGTGGTGGGTGTTGAGAGAAAAACAAACAGAAAATATGTTAATGTGGGCGAGAAATTTAACAACATGATGAAATTACAACATCACACTGCCTAGTCTAAGTTCAGCAGTTATAACATAATTAAAGAAGTACATGTATACGCCTAAACATTGTACTGTTGCTACCTCCTTCCCCACCCCACCCCAGCACTGCATCACAGTTCATCCTCTATAGACTATACAGTTATAGATTACACAGTCGAAGTGAATATGATACTAAATTCACTTTCCAGCCACGTATTATTTAGCCTGTTATAAAAGCTGAGAGCTCAGCAACTGTATATGTGTATATGCTGCAGATAGACATGTAATGCTAGGGCCACACTGACGCGATTTTTTGTGCGAATAGCGAATTTTGGCCAAAGGCGAATTCGCAAATTATAATCGAGCATGCCACACTGCAAAAGCTATAAGCGAATTCGCATTGATTTCACCCAATGAGGGATCAAAAATTATTATCCCCGGTCACGTTTCTCATTCACTGCAGAACTAGAACTCCGAAAAATGTAAAATAAAAATATAATTAAAATAGAATAATTATTTTATTCTTACTTTCATTGTTTTACACAATTCTTGCAAACGGAAGTAGTCATTTTATTCATCAGTTAAAATAAATATTTTAATATAATAATTTAAACTCATGATTGATTGAAAATCCGTGGCTCTGAACACGTGACAGTAACGTGACAAGTAAAAATTGGCCAATCACAAATTAGCGAGTTGCGAATTAGCTGATTGAGATCAGCGAGTGCGAAATCGCTAATTTTGCGCGAATCAGCACAGAATTTGCGATTTGCGAATTCGCCTTTGGCCAAAATTCGCAATTCGCACAAAAAATCGCGTCAGTGTGGCCCTAGCATAAAGCAAAATATTTAAGCAGAGAGAGGATGACTCCTAAAAATGTTATGTGCTTTATAGTAAAACACGCACACTGCACATGTATGATTGTAAATTGTACATGTATAACTTATATGTCATACGAGGGGGTATATTGTATATTACTATTATGTCCACATATACCATGTTGTAGAAGAAAAGTACATACCAAGGTCATCATAGTGGGTGGCTTTGTTACCAGAGCCACACCAGTTGGTTCCTTCATATAGTAGGAGGTTACCAGCTTTACTAGGTGGTATATGAGTAGGTCGGACAGTAGTGCGCCCCGACTTCTTGACTTCTCTTTTACGAATAAGGTGAGCCTTACCAACTGATTCCATCACATGATAGATACGAGTCAACTCTTTGCATTTCTCTAATAGGGCAGTCCATTCATCATCCTTAACTGTAACATGCAGTTGTAGAATAATATTGTCTAATATTACAATAAGTACAATATAATGCATGTCTTGTATAACATATGATATGATAGAATAATTTGTAAAATGCAACATTTTTGGCTTTATGTAATAAACAGATTGTACATATACAGAATATATTACATGTATGCTACAAGCACATATCCATATACCCTGTTGCGAACTGACATTTTTTAAATGTCCCTTTACCAATAAAAGCAGCAATACTAGAAAATATTTTCAGACAGTCATGTTTGTTGAGTCAATCACCTGGTTTGACGTCCAGAAAATAATTTTTAGAATGTAAAAAATTCCTCTAGTTATTAGAGAAAGTATCACGTGCATGAACATTAGTTGTGGGTACATGTATATATTACATACAGCATAGCTTTACCTTCTGTAGACTTTGTAGAGTTGTCATTTAAAAGGTTCTGTGTAGAAGAACTGATGGTAGATAAATCGCAGTCGACAAGCACTTGTGAGTGTGTGTCAATACTAGCTGTGATGAGCTGGTCACCATTGGTCAGGATGTAGGTGCCAAAATCAGTTGGCTCACCGTTCACTGCATTCTCACCTATGTATATTCTCACTGAAATACATTTGTATAGGATAGGTGTACTGTAGTTACAAATATAATAGCACTGCCGTGGATTGAACTGAATTAGCTGCCCGTGTGAAATGATTTACATGTAGTATAGTACTTGTGCGGGTGGGAGGAGAGGCCTTCAGCTACGTACACGCATAACCATATACAGAACACAGAGAAACATTGGTGCTAGCTAGTACACTTAACATGAAAATCCTCCGGTGGCCGGATTATTAACTTGACTAATGTTCTTACACATGTACTAATAACCTAGTTTGATTCTTCGCCATCACTCAGCCAGGGAATAGTGCATCCTATATCAATTGTGAGCATCACCACTACTGGCTCTCTGCTGTTATTTTTTTAGTTTTCCACTGATTTTTTGAGACAACATAATTGTTGAAAGGGAGCACCGGATCCGATTACTAGGATGTCGGCTATTTACTGAAGCTGCATAAGACAGATCTGTTGTCATGGCATATCCTGGTTTCAGTTGTACTCAAGTTGTGCAATATGATTAGGGCTTAATGGTCCTACATACAGTGTAGTTCTAATGAATGTAGCAATGTCTTTAGTACAAGTACATGTAGATGACACAGGTGGCTATCTATTGAGACTGAGTGACTTACACCCACCAGGCTTTGTATTGTGCGTATATACATACTACAAGGGAGTGCGAGAAAGCCCCTACTTCAGTGAATTCTCCCGCCCCCTCAACCCAGGTAGCTACTTTTATCTCTAGTTCAAAAGAGACCAACTTAGTTGAAATGGCACCCAAAAAAGTAATAAATATTGTTGTTGTTGACATATGCAATGCATTAGAGTTAACATAACAACAATAGAAGTTACTGTCTCTTGTAGGAGGCATGGGACATAACAAATCAGTCTATCTGTTACCCATTTAATACCTCCATGTATAGTAAGTAATACATTTTTGTCCAGCATTATCATTTTTGACTTTGAAATTTGCCTGGTGATCAGGCCTAACCTTTTCGCAGTACATTGCAGTTAATCAGAAGCTTTTGGGCCTGTTGGCCAGGCCACAGCTAGCTACACCAACATGTGTGCCTTACCAGAAGCTGCAGAGTGGAGCAGAAAGAATCCAGATATTAGAGCTAGTAGAGGTATGCCAGAGCTCATCTTACCGTTAACATTGGTTACAGTAGAAATGATTTTCTATAATTACTATGTCAACACAGTATCGCTATCTTAGGTTCAAGTTAGTAAACACTGTTAACTTCTTTATATTTTATCTTTAGATAATTTCTTGCAAACTGTTACCTCCCTAAAGATAACACATCGACAAGAATATTTCATTGTGATAACAATAAGTTTATTGTGTAAGCTCAAAAGAGGTGGTATATCCATCATGTAGGGTGTAGACTGTATATAGGCCTACTAAAACATGCAATATAAATGTATTAATATAGCAGTAAAACATAAAAAAAGTGAGGACAGGTGACCTACATTTTGTAGGTATAATTATAGCATGATATGTAGGGGAGATAACACCTAGTTAACTACATATTATATATTATACAGTAAGTACCAACCTACAAGGTAGCCATTGAGCTGTATAATTATAAACTTCCAATAAACAGGATAAGGTTTGTAATATTCTTTGGTGGCTGGTTGCTTATAGAATATACATTGTAATACAGTGAATGCAGCAGTCTATCTATCTAATGAAGTAAAGAGCATCATCTATTTAATACAGTAAAAGAGGCATTGTGTAAAAATAAAATGCTCCTCTGTTAATAAATCTTTTTAAAAAGGCTAATTTAAAGCACACAGGTGCTCATATATGTATACATTATATAGTATAATAGTAATACACAAATGTACATAATAAAGACAATAAATTAAATAACAAGATGCCTTCTACAAGCATTATGAGAATGTCTACTCTATATATAAATGTAATCAGCTAATACAGTGAAAAAAGAATGTAGAGTAGTTATAGGATGCAGCTATGTAGTAATAGGATACAATTGTATATACATTACATTCATATAGCATACACACAGTGTGTCATCATCTCTAAACATTATCAACTGTAGTAAAATTGCCCTCCACATCACTGCAGGAACTGGTACCTGTTTGTATATTAATATCACTTGCTGTGTACAAGACTTCTGTGCTCACACCACTAGCCTTCAACCTATAACATAACATAGAATGGTTAGTGCAAGGGCAGACATAACAAGAGGGGCAACTCCTACACATATCAAACATCTATTATGTAGCAGGATATGTACTACAAGTGAGTACAGTAGTAAAGTAGTAATATTAATAGGTATGTGTTATGTATAATGTACTCTATCCCTCATACCACAGCACATATAAACACACCACAACAGATAAACACACATACCAAATAATACTATAAAAAAAGGTTGTAGTGACATTGTCTAGCCATACATGTCCAAACCAGAGCGCTGTGATAGGTTTAAGCCATGTAACTGATTAGACGACCTTATGACAATGTCTCCCAATTTCTGTTAGTTCCATTCTAATTATGAACAGGAGCCAAGTCTTAGTTTAAAGTTGGCTGCCAGTACTCTTAACTCATTAGGTATGGAAACATTCATGGCAGGATTCCATCAATGGAAAATTCCTAAATTCCTCAGAAGTAGAGCAAGTAAAACTGTTTCTTGTTGAATAATATTATTAGAGACCATAATATACACAGAACTCACTCATGATCACAGCAACAGATATAAAAAGATTAGAAACCACAAAGTACATCGATATAACAGCAGGAGTCAAACTGTGTGTTGAGATGGTAAGGTACTACATGTATATCTATGTGTGGGTAATGAACAAGTGCCTGAGGTAGGAGTATATGGGAATAGATAGGTGAGGAATGCAGTAAAGGGGTGAATGACATGGGTAGACTGGTGGCTGCTAAGGGTAGGAGAAGTAAGTCATGAACATGCATTGAACTGAATAACGGATAGCTACCAAAAACAAGCTGTGTGTATAGAGGTAAGGCAAGTTACAAACCGTTTATACAATATCACTGCAATAATATAAACAATACACAATAACCATAAAATAGAGATAAATGTATATTGTATTGCTGTAATGGAGTGGATACCTGGTAGATACATGTAGTATATATTGCCTACACAAACTAGCAAGTACTTGTACAGTTCAGGTACTACTAGTCATCAAATAAGTAGGGAGAAATCGGCCTGGCAGGGGGGCACAACTCTCATTTACTACGAGCCAACACTTCACTTATACTGCTTTTATATGGCACAAAAAAAGGCTTGTGCTAGTGAGCATGATACATGTAACTTTTGCTCCGTGTATTTTCTGTGTCATTTTAGGAGAGAGCCAACATGCATGTTGTAAAGGCTGCTGATTCTGAGCGCATACCCAGGGCATATCAGCCATTCTCCGTGCCATGTAAAGCGAGTAATACTGTTCTAACTGACACCAAATGAGGCTAGCAAACAGTACCTGCTCTGTAGGTGTGCAATCTGTGACTGATAGCTGTCACTAGTTTCTTGCAAGTGCTCACAGGTCCTCTGCAACTTTCTCACCAGATTAGTCTGCATATCAGTCTGTAATAATTATAGCTATTACATTAGAGTCTATCACAATACAGAACAGATCTAGCTAACACCTATTGCACAAGGGATGATAGAAACTATCGTACTTCATTTTCAGCAGCAATAAGTTCATCCTTGAGCTCTTCAATTCGAGCTCTCAATCGCCTGACTTCCTGTTCGTACTGCTCAGACCGGCGGTTGGCATGGTTGAGCTCTGTAGAAGATTCTTGTAGTTGCTTTTTCTGTTTACCATAAAGGTGCCGTATTTCAGTGTATTCCTGTAAGAAGGTGATCTAGAGGTTACACAGATGTCAAGGTCATGAAATGGTTACATAGATGTCAAGGGCAGACAGTTTACATAGAAACACCAATGCCAGATGAAGGTCGAAGGTCACACATATGTCCAGGTTGTTCATCTGTTGTATATTAAGTTACACATTGTGTGAGTAGATCTGGGGCTACTCTCTGTCGAGCTCTGCCATGATATCATTACATATAATGTTGATAGGTTAACGATGCACTAAACAATGCTGCTTAGTGTGGATGTTAATTAGTACCTTCAAGACTTCTTAGACTGATCATAGTAAGGTAAGTGGTGAGTGTGGAGCCAAGGCTAGCAAGAATACATCAGCTAAGTATGAGATGTGCACTCTGAGTAGTATATAGTAGGTCAGAGGAGAGAGTAGGTGAAATGTTATAGACACAGCAAATAACTAACCTTAGTTCTAACAGTCAACTCTTGCTGTAATGACTTGATATCCTGATCTTTAGCAGACGTCAATCCAGTGTGTCTGCTGCGTACTTCCCTCTCTAGTTCCTCCACTGCACACCTCAACCTCTTGTTGTCTCGCTCTAGAGAGTGCTTCTCACTTGCTAACTTTTCTCTCTTTGCCCATTCTCCAGCATTCTCTACCTGCATTTTCTCCAGCTACAACAAACATATTCATGTCTATTTGGTGAGGAATTGTTGACACAAGTATGTAGGAGAGTCCCAAGTGTCGACTATTATCATTTAGAAAAGACAGCACACACACTTTATTGGTTGTTCTACACGTCAATAGCATTCAAATCAATGCAATACTAGCACCTTCAAGTTCTTTTAATAGTCAGCAACAGACCTGCTGTCGAAGCATTTCAACTTGTTGCTGGTTTCTGTCCATGTCTTCCTCTCCTGAAGAGCTGGAACCCTTCTGGTCTCCCACAGATTGTTGCTGAGCGGAGCTCAGTTTGCTTTCCAGCTCTGTGTTAGCAGCAGTAAGCTCTGATAGCTCTGTCTTTAAGCTGGTTACCTCTATAGTTAGATCTGCTACTCGACATCTGATTCCTTCTTTCTCTCTGAAACAGGATATCAACAGGGTATACATACAATGTGAAAATATGAAATAGTATACATGTAGCAGAGTATACATACAATGTGAAAACATGAAATAGTATACATGCAACAGGCATACACATGTATACACAGTGTGTAAATAGCTTGCCTACTATCTGTATAATACATGGGCATACTATGGTATTCGAAATTGGCAGGAGTTGCCTTTTCTATGAACTATCTAAAATTGGTGTGCAAGGAAAGACAACCCCCAAAGACAAAACAATTTATTCACACACAGAAATCCAAGAGATTTAAACTAGCAGACAACTTGAGTTCAGTTTAACTGCAAACGAGTATGGTAAGACACAAGCTGCAAGCTATACCACAATACACTGCACAATCATGTGGCGTCTTTACAGATCTACACATGTAGTGTAAAGATATCCTGTTTTTCAATCCCCAACCAGGTGTTTATTAGTGCTAGTAGATACTATAGTGGAAGTAGCAGCTATTCACCACTCTGTGACTTTTCTATATATCTAATATTGGTATCTAAGTAAGTACGATGTACACGTAATTAAGTACATTTAACTAAGTGATGAAGTACATGTAAGCCAGCAAGTACAAGTGTTCCAAGATAGCAACGGGCCAGGGGTAAACAGGTATAAAATTATAAATAGTGCGTATATAGTTATACACACATAAGTACAAGGTCAATCACATTTAGTACACACTTACTCTTTCTCAGCGTTGTACATCTTTGTTAGCTCCTTTAACTTTGCTTCTATCATGTTTACAGATAACTGCTGGTCCACCTCAGTGTCAGCAGCAGCTACCGCGTGATTGGACGGATTAAGTAGGTCATCGGGATGTGATTTAATGCTGACATTACTTCCTGTACTCATGCTGTCGGTGTCTTTATCTGGGTCCTAATGTATATGTGACCATATAATGTACATACACATAGGCTTATTGTGTATAGTATATACATGTACATGCTCTACATGTGTCTATATACAATATATACAGATACATAAGTACACTATATACTGTATACACAGATACATAAGTGCACTATATACTGTATATACAGATACATAAGTACACTATATACAGTATATACAGATACATAAGTACACTATATACTGTATATACAGGTACATAAGTACACTATATACAGTATATACAGGTACATAAGTACACTATATACTGTACATACATGTACATAAGTACACTATATACAGTATATACAGGTACATAAGTACACTATATACAGTATATACAGGTACATAAGTACACTATATACTGTATATACAGATACATAAGTACACTATATACTGTATATACAGGTACATAAGTACACTATATACTGTACATACAGGTACATAAGTACACTATATACAGTATATACAGGTACATAAGTACACTATATACAGTATATACAGATACATATGTACACTATATACTGTATATACAGGTACATAAGTACACTATATACAGTACATACAGGTACATAAGTACACTATATACAGTATATACAGGTACATAAGTACACTATATACAGTATATACAGGTACATAAGTACACTATATACAGTATATACAGGTACATAAGTACACTATATACAGTATATACAGATACATATGTACACTATATACTGTATATACAGGTACATAAGTACACTATATACTGTACATACAGGTACATAAGTACACTATATACAGTATATACAGGTACATAAGTACACTATATACTGTATATACAGATACATATGTACACTATATACTGTATATACAGGTACATAAGTACACTATATACTGTACATACAGGTACATAAGTACACTATATACAGTATATACAGGTACATAAGTACACTATATACAGTATATACAGATACATAAGTACACTATATACTGTATATACAGGTACATAAGTACACTATATACTGTACATACAGGTACATAAGTACACTATATACTGTATATACAGGTACATAAGTGCACTATATACTGTACATACAGGTACATAAGTACACTATATACTGTATATACAGGTACATAGGTACACTATATACTGTATATACAGGTACATAGGTACACTATATACTGTATATACAGGTACATAAGTACACTATATACAGTATATACAGATACATAAGTACACTATATACAGTGTATACAGGTACATAAGTACACTATATACAGTATATACAGGTACATAAGTACACTATATACAGTATATACAGGTACATAAGTACACTATATACTGTACATACAGGTACATAAGTACACTATATACTGTATATACAGGTACATAAGTACACTATATACAGTATATACAGGTACATAAGTACACTATATACTGTATATACAGGTACATAAGTACACTATATACAGTATATACAGATACATAAGTACACTATATACTGTATATACAGGTACATAAGTACACTATATACTGTATATACAGGTACATAAGTACACTATATACAGTATATACAGGTACATAAGTACACTATATACAGTATATACAGGTACATAAGTACACTATATACAGTATATACAGGTACATAAGTACACTATATACTGTATATACAGGTACATAAGTACACTATATACAGTATATACAGATACATAAGTACACTATATACAGTATATACAGATACATAAGTACACTATATACAGTATATACAGATACATAAGTACACTATATACAGTACATACAGGTACATAAGTACACTATATACAGTATATACAGGTACATAAGTACACTATATACTGTATATACAGATACATAAGTACACTATATACAGTATATACAGGTACATAAGTACACTATATACTGTACATACAGGTACATAAGTACACTATATACAGTATATACAGGTACATATGTACACTATATACAGTATATACAGGTACATAAGTACACTATATACTGTACATACAGGTACATAAGTACACTATATACTGTATATACAGGTACATATGTACACTATATACAGTATATACAGGTACATAAGTACACTATATACAGTATATACAGGTACATAAGTACACTATATACTGTATATACAGGTACATAAGTACACTATATACTGTATATACAGGTACATAAGTACACTATATACAGTGTATACAGATACATATGTACACTATATACAGTATATACAGGTACATAAGTACACTATATACTGTACATACAGGTACATAAGTACACTATATACAGTATATACAGGTACATATGTACACTATATACAGTATATACAGGTACATAAGTACACTATATACTGTACATACAGGTACATAAGTACACTATATACTGTATATACAGGTACATATGTACACTATATACAGTATATACAGGTACATAAGTACACTATATACAGTGTATACAGATACATATGTACACTATATACAGTATATACAGGTACATAAGTACACTATATACAGTATATACAGATACATAAGTACACTATATACTGTATATACAGGTACATAAGTGCACTATATACTGTACATACAGGTACATAAGTACACTATATACTGTATATACAGGTACATAGGTACACTATATACTGTATATACAGGTACATAGGTACACTATATACTGTATATACAGGTACATAAGTACACTATATACAGTATATACAGATACATAAGTACACTATATACAGTGTATACAGATACATAAGTACACTATATACTGTACATACAGGTACATAAGTACACTATATACTGTATATACAGGTACATAAGTACACTATATACAGTGTATACAGATACATATGTACACTATATACAGTATATACAGGTACATAAGTACACTATATACTGTATATACAGGTACATAAGTACACTATATACTGTACATACAGGTACATAAGTACACTATATACAGTATATACAGATACATATGTACACTATATACTGTACATACAGGTACATAAGTACACTATATACAGTATATACAGATACATAAGTACACTATATACTGTACATACAGGTACATAAGTACACTATATACTGTACATACAGGTACATAAGTACACTATATACTGTATATACAGATACATAAGTACACTATATACAGTATATACAGGTACATAAGTACACTATATACAGTGTATACAGATACATATGTACACTATATACAGTATATACAGGTACATAAGTACACTATATACTGTACATACAGGTACATAAGTACACTATATACTGTACATACAGGTACATAAGTACACTATATACAGTATATACAGATACATAAGTACACTATATACAGTATATACAGGTACATAAGTACACTATATACTGTATATACAGATACATAAGTACACTATATACAGTACATACAGGTACATAAGTACACTATATACAGTATATACAGGTACATAAGTACACTATATACTGTATATACAGATACATAAGTACACTATATACTGTATATACAGATACATAAGTACACTATATACTGTATATACAGGTACATAAGTACACTATATACAGTATATACAGGTACATAAGTACACTATATACAGTATATACAGGTACATAAGTACACTATATACTGTATATACAGGTACATAAGTACACTATATACAGTACATACAGGTACATAAGTACACTACATACTGTATATACACTGATCTCTACAGTTACAGGTGACCTGCTGAGCAATGGTTAGATGGGTATGACAAATTATTCGACTTGAGTTTGTGTGTAAATTATTGGCCACTCCTGACAACTCCATCTCGTTGTAGCAGACATGTGGGCCTTGGGTTGAACAAACAGTCCAGTTGGTATATAAAGCTTCAGCCACATGGACATTTTATGTAGAATACACAAATGTGAATAACACTGCATGTCACACCTTATAATGCTAGAGTATAGGAAGACTGCATATTGTGTACACTCTATTACACCTTATTAGTGATTATTGTTGCTGCACATCACACCTTATTAGTGATTATTATTGCTGCACATCACACCTTATTAGTGATTATTATTGCTGCACATCGCACCTTAATGGAATGTAGCTCCAATTCTGCTCTAAGTTTATCTACATCAGCAATGAGATCTTGTTTCTCTCTTTTCAACCCTGTGCACTCCTTAACCACCACCTCTAGCTTAGACCTCAGCTGTCTACAATCTTCTCTAGTTTTGTTTCTCTCATTGCGTACCTTTAGCAGGGTAAATGAGAGGTACATAATACAAAAGCAGTGGTAGAATACTGTGTATGTCTAGGTAAATGAGTTAAAACAATAACAGGGACAAATTAGCATTTATTATACAAAAACTGAGTACTTATGCAGAATCCACTAGACAACACGAGTTTCGGCTTAGAGGTTACTGCAGCTATACATGTACATTGTACACACATGTAAGTATGTTAGTTAATCTACATGTACGCATCGGGCTATATAATAGTTCTGGGCACCTCACATCTGGAAGTAAGGTTGTACAGTATGTATTCTAGGCCTATACACAGCATAAGGAAGGAAACTATAATAATGTGTATAAATAACCTACTTTGCTCCATTTCTCTCTCCAGTTAGCTGTACAGTCAGACCACCACCTCATCGTCTTCTCCATCTGACCAGCTCTAGCTCTCATCTCCTCCAGCTCTCTCTGTCTCATCTCATCTTTAGCCTCCCAGTCAGCTTCTGAACTAGCCTGGTACTGGATGTTAAACCTGGTCAACAATCCACAATATGCAGACTATATATTATAACAGCTCTGCTGATAACTCAGCTTTGGAACCCTGCCGTCCTAGAATTGGACTCCGTAGTAGTAGTAGTAGTAGTAGCTGCAGAAATCGGCATTCTACTGTTTAGACATTCAAAGTAACAGTAGTCACAGCCAGAATTTGATGAGAGTCAGTCTATAATGATTTAGTATTGCAAGCTCAATGAGTAAAAGTAGTAATAACAACAACACCTAGACATATATTGTAAAGCTCAAAAGGGGCCATGGTAGGTGATTTATTAGCATGTTCAATTCAGGCTCCATTATTCAGTATAGCAGCAATTGGTTTAAAAGTTGCTGAATTGTGTTTTGTTTTCCACATTGGATCACACGCCACTATTAATAGTTGATCCAAACATAAGTGACGCACACCAAGTCATATTATAGATTACTCATAAACAGACGTTTCAGAATTTTAGATGCCTCACAAAATAAAAAATTATCTCACAAGATCCCAGTACATCAGCGAATGATTACTTTGTAAGCCTTTCAATTTGTATGTGGCTTCTTATTACAGGCAGCAACTATTTGCACCTTGATTCGCTTCCATGCTACCAAGTTACGCCTTAAATTCAAGTACTAATACATAGAAAGCCAATTGTTTTCTTCTACAGGCCTAGACAATGAATGATCAAGCTGGTATTAGAACAGCCATCGCTGTATAATTGTATAGAAGAAAACACTAATGGGGAGTTTACATGAGGCAGTTTATCCTGGCGATCCATTGCTTCAACAAATATCAACCAATAAAAGCACAAGATTAATCTCTGCAATTTTGTGGTCAAGCTAAAAATCTCTAGATATAGCTATAGGTGTCTTCGCGACCTCTTGGACGGACCCGGGTCGCAAATAAAAATTACAAGATGGCCGTCCGACCAAGGCCAGAAGGGCTATTGGCCTAGGATTTTGCTTGGCCGGACGAAACCATCCCTAGCTCATCGGCACACCTGATTTCTACGCGCGAAAATGAGGATTTTGCTTTTGGCCCAGGCCAGTGTGATCGCGACCCCGTGACGGATGTGTGCCGGAAAATATTTTTGTAAATCGGCCTGGGTCTGAAGTTGAGGTCGCGAAGACACCTTATATTTACACTAGGCGATTTATTCTGGCTATAAATCGCTTGAATGGATCATGGACCCATTCAGGCTATGTAGGCTATAGCTGAAGATTTATATATACTTTTTATCTTGACCACAAAACTTCAAATAATTAATCCTGGAGATTTTGTGTTTACACTAGGAGATTCTGTTGTGGCAATAAATCGCGAGCTGGCGATAAATCGCCAGGTATAAACTGGTCTCGTGTAAACACTACATAACTTTTGCAGATTTCTAAATATTATGTAGAGTGCGTTGTATACCTAGCTGTAGGACCAGAGGGTGCCTGAAAAGGTCGGAATACTCCCTGTCCTATACCCTGTACAGCAGCAACACTGTCTGGTCGAATTGTAGTGACCGTATCTGGAGGTAACACTGATGCACTTTCTGGACGAAATGCTCCAAAGTCAGACTGTTTCGTCTGCAATAAATAACACCGTGTACAACATGAACACAGGATGCATGCTCAGAGATATAACTGCCTATAGATCAACAACAGCACAAGGCAAGTCTATTAAGAGTCGCAGTAAAACTGTCACAAATAATAAAACAATGATAATGTCAGATTAAGTCACCATCGTCAGCTGAATGACTTCATCTACTTACCCTGTTTGTCTAATTGTGAATAAAAATATCAGTATGGTAAAACGCAAGGTCAGCAACTTACATTAGGCATTTCAGATCGAAAACTAAGAACACTATCAGGTCTAACTGTCGAGGCAGAACTGTCAGGTCTTGGCATAGCATCATGTATTGTACTGCTAGCCATTGACGAAGTTGGCCGATCTTGCTGATCAACAGCTTTTGAGTCTGCCCTAGCACGAGCTTTGAGTAAAGCAGAAAAGTTCTTCATCTTTTTATCCATTTTTGGGCTGCTTTCTCGGCCACTTGACTCTTTAGACGATGAGCAATCTGACATTTTCAAGTACTGGAGATCAACCAACCAATGGTCTTGTGATTAGGTCTACAAGAAACGAGTAATCAATGATCCAGATTTAACCACTTAGCTATTATACTTACGCCTACAGATCCCCATTACAAAATTACATACAATTCACAGTGTAGATTGGTATTTTCAGAGCTGGGTCCAAGTCATAGATTTGACTTGACTTGCCAAGTCAAGTCACAAGTCGACTTGACTTGGACTTGCCAACTTGCTGACTTGACCTGACTTTGACTTGTGCATCAATGTGACTTGACTTGACTTGGACACATAATTGACTTGTGATTTTGACTTGGATTCTGCCAAGTCAATCTGGCAAATACAAATTTTGTACAGTGTTTAGCCAACATGGAAAAAGGGTCTCAATTGCCTACCTATTTATCATTTTTACTAGATCAGTGCTACTAGCAGCAGTCAGAGGATATCAAGATTAGCTATGAGGATACACAACTCAGGCAATATCTAGGCTGTGTGTACGTGAGACTACACAATACATAGTCACAAGTACACACAGTGCAAGTAGTGTAGCATAGGTGTGGTGTAAGTCGTGAATACAATGTACAGTGCGATAATCACTAGAGTTAAATGGCAGGACTGGCCAGAGGACACTCTGTGCTGTACCATGTGCTGTTTATATGCTATGTAACACTGTGTTACCATTACAATATACAGGATATACACATAATACTATATGACCAGTCTCGACCGTAGTGCCAATAATACTACTTATATAGACTAGTTCTTTACCATGATTGCATAACATACATGTACATGCCCTGCTACACCTTGGCATAGCTTTTTCGTAGATTGGAATGCCTACTAAAAGAAAAAAGTGATGTTTGGGAAAATATAAAATTTTTTGAAGTTGTCTTCCATTTGACTCGCATTTCAACTTGACTTGACTTGTGATTTGCATGACGGCTGACTTGACTTGAGGCAGCACTGACTTGACTTGGACTTGACTCCAAAATTTTAGAAATGACTTGACTTGTTGACTTGCATGTCGACTTGGACCCAACTCTGGGTATTTTACACTCAAACTCCTGGTTAGCACTCTTGTGCATGTCGTTCTGGTTATGCTCATGCTCAACATCAAAGTCAGCAAAATTCGATTTATTTCTTATGTAAGGCGAAATTACTTGAGTGATGATGTTGATGTTATATTCATATCTGATATTATTAGATTATTATAATAGGTAATAGATCTATTCTGATTCTTCTATTCATTATTATTCTACATTAGATTACATTCACATTGGACTGACATTACATTGAATTTGATTGATAAATGACTGAATCACATTCGACATTGACATTCACATTGATGGTTTAGGCAAAGAAATTGGTTTTCAGATAAAACATACGATACATTAAAAAATACCTGTTGTGAAAATTAATGTGTGGTATAAAAATCACAGAATTTAAACTGAATGATCAACTATAAATAATTCACAATAATTAATAGTAGGTTTAGGTTATTTTATAATTAAAATGAAATAGTAGGTATCTAGGTTAGGTGCGAACAAAAGCAAAAATGCTAATCGTACCATTGGGTATTTTCTCTGGACCGTGAAACTTGGGGAAATATCGTTGATATTGTATCCATCCTAGTTGATTATTTTGGCGGCGCTTATGGCGCTAAGGGTCTATACATATTTGACCGAGTTATCCTAGAACCAAAGTTTCTATATACCAAGTTTATCCAGTAAACGATGCGTATACTCATTTGCCGTAGTTCTCTCGCCAAAGTGGGCAAACCGTTGCTCTTCAACGAGCGCCCAGCCTGTGGTCAAACGCTTAGGCTATAGAAATATAGGTCGGCAGTGGTAGTTGACAGTCCGCACAAAGAGCGTATTTTTACCATCTTTGGTTTACATAAGGCATAAATAGTTCAGACCACGTGATCAGTAGGATGGCTCGAACTTTTTGGGCCTTTTTCCTATATTTATGCTCTTCTAAATCCTTGCATCTTTTATTGATGCTATTGGTATAAACATCATGTATTCTGAAAATAATGGGCTAGCATTACAGGTACTTTTAGCCAATCTCAGCGCAATTTCTTCGCCAATCTTAAGAAGACCCCATTGTTTCATTGGTAATTTTTCGTTGCCACTCAACTACTTTGAACTAGGCCGCTTATCAGGTCAGATTTCGCGCGATCCTATTAGTGAATAAAGCCGTGGAACAACTTATTAGTTATATAAACTTTGCTAGAACGACTAAATGCCTATGTGTCCTTGACATTAGGTAGTAAATGCGTGCAAGTCTATTATGAAGAAAGGGGTCAAATTCATCCGCCCGTATTATGTTATTGCCTAAGCAACTTCCTCTTTGTTTTAAACTAAACAATGTGCTATTTTTAGAATTTATGTGGAGTTTAGTACTAAACTCTATGGTTTATCATCTCATCTTCAGGTTTGGACGCAGCTTATTGGCCATTTGATAAAAATAAGAAATATAATTATGTTATTATACACATACTACAGTGTATTATACAGCCTTACACTAACAGATCACGACATTATGATTATATTATTTTTATTTTCAATGTTATGTTTGTTGAGGTGTTTTTTGACCAATTGAATATCATATGAATCTCAGGCTTTAGGCTTTTGAACTCACTGTGACTGTCTCTGTGACTATCCTTTGAGTGTGACTGTCAGTAAGAATAACTGTCAACTCAGTTGATTAGTTCCAAGTTTGCTTTTGTCTTGGGGTGTTTACATTTGAATCATCAATCGAATCTTTTTTTATATTTTAATAATATTAAATTAAAATTACAGTTTTATTTTAAAACTAGACTTACTACACTGATAGGTTATAATATATAATGATTTATAATATTGTCATTGTGACTGTGTTGAATATGATGCCCTCCACCATGTGCTAACTATCGGACAATTTCATATAAAATAATAATATAATTACCAGAGTTGGGTCCAAGTCGACTTGCAAGTCAACAAGTCGAGTCATTTCTAAAATTTTGGAGGCAAGTCAAGTTCAACTCAAGTCAGTGCTGCCTCAAGTCAAGTCAGCCGTCATGCAAATCACAAGTCAAGTCAAAGTCAAGTCAAGTCGAAATGCAAGTCAAGTGGAAGACAACTTCAAAAAATTTTACATTTTCCAAAACATCACTTTTTTTAATAGGCATTCCAATCCATGAAAAACCTATGCCAAGGTGTATCAGGGCATGTACATATATGTTATACAATCATGGTAAAGAACTAGTCTATATAAGTAGTATTATTGGCACTACGGTCGAGACTGGTCATATAGTATTACATCCTGTATATTGTAATGGTAATACAGTGTTACATAGCATATAAACAGCACATGGTACAGCACAGAGTGTCCTCTGGCCAGTCCTGCTATTTAACTCTAGTAATTATTCGCTGTACATTGTATTCACTACTTACACCACACCTATGCTACACTTACACTACTTGCGCTGTGTGTACTTGTGACTATGCATTGTGTAGTCTCACCTACACACAGCCTAGATATTGCTTGAGTTGCGTATCCTCATAGCTAACCTTGATATACTCTGAGTGCTGCTAGTAGCACTGATCTAGTAAAAATGATAAATAGGTAGGCAATTGAGACCCTTTTTCCATGTTGGCTAAACACTGTACAAAATTTTTATTTGCCAGATTGACTTGGCAGAATCCAAGTCAAAATCACAAGTCAATCATGTGTCAAGTCAAGTCACATTGATGCACAAGTCAAAGTCAAGTCAAGTTGGCAAGTCCAAGTCGACTTGTGACTTGACTTGGCCAGTCAAGTCAAATCTATGACTTGGACCCAGCTCTGATAATTACTTGATATATGTGCACCTACCATAATTATGTAATCTGAATAGTAAATGTCTTTTGAGTTATGTCCTCGGCCTGGAGTTTCCCTGATTTTATTAAATTCTAGCCAACCCTACCCAGTTTTGTATTGTGTTCCTCTCAATAACAGGATAACAACTATATAGAGCGCTGGTCTACTAGGAGTCAGCACGAGTTGTTTAGTGAATACAGGAGAGTACATGTCTCATATTTACCTGGAGTAGTGCTGATTCTACTAGTCTTGACACTTACCACCTACCTGAGGAGCAGCAGGTAGATTTGAAAGATTTGCTGGCCATAGGATTGCACCTCATATGTGTCTGCTACGAACAGACCACTGATCCTGGTCTTTTTAGCCACCCCTGTCCAGAATAAGACCAGTTGACTCTGCATAGGATCACTATTATAAGGCTAGATGCTCTTCTTAACCCCACCAATGATCTATTGGGGAATTGAACCTGGGACTCCTGCCTTGAAGTACAGGCCTCGACTGCTCCATTAATTGCCGCAATCAAATAAGTTTATGTATTAATACAGCAGTTACGGAATATACAGCACTGTGAGCTAACTGGCTATGAGTCGCATTCACTCTCCAGTGTTCTTTATTATAATATTTTGAATATTCATACAAGTCATAGTCCTTTTGTTTCTAACAATCAATGTTTAAATAACTCCCTTTTGTCAAATATTGAAAGCTGCCCCTATATTCTAGCCTTAGTAAATACTCTTTCATCAAACCATATATACTGGAAGTTTTCCCCTTTCAAGATATAGACAAACTAAGAGAAGACAACTTCGCATTGACTGATGATGCTTTTATTGTTATCGTATTTATTGGATTGCAGTCTAAATTTCAAATTTGCTAAAGACGTGGACAAAAGGAAATGCTTCTGTGCATTCATGCAGCTTCTTTATAAATTACGTTATTATTTTTGTAAATATTCAAAAATAAATTGGGAGATGATTACCAGATTTTGGTAACATAGAGGAAGCGATTTGGATTTTTGAACAGAAAAAGCTGCGAATTGTCCTAATCGTTTGCACAAATTGAGATCAACATACTTGCTTACTTACTTCCACTGTCCTCGTCCCAACTCTGCATATCATTTATCTTGTTTTCCTGGGTTATGGTAGCACGATAGAGTATGATAAGTTCTCTCATCACATGCATTCTGTAGTAGTAGTTCCTAGTATGCTTCTTTTGTTGTTTTTCTGGTGTTTTTTGGGATTTATACTTATTTTGTTGACAGCACATAAATTAGACCTATATCTACGTGTATGTCCTAATACTTCAGCGTGACTATTCTCTCTCAGCTATCATTACTTCACATCACTTCATACTCTATCTTAACAGTATCTCACTGCAATACCTGGCTGCGATTTCTCACCACATTCTCTCTAGCCCAATGTCTTGTGATACTCATATATTTTATGCTTCATTCAAGCTAGTTATTCTACCTTCTAATCACACAACATGTTCTCACCCGATTCAATCTAACTTATACTTTAAGAGACGGGGTCCCTTGCTTCTAGTTGTGACTGGTGCGGACAATCACGAGTATGGCTATTAAATTTCCAGTCAAGCATTGCTCTGTGGTACTCTGTATGTCTTGCTAAAAAGTTTCAATCTGATGAACTTCTGCAGTGCTCCAATCTACTTGGAGATGTCTACATGTTCTACTGCTACTGCCAGAGTAGGACATAACTCTCAATTCAAATAGCCCCATTTTTAGCAAAGCCCCAGATCCTCTTAATATTCTGATAAGTCCATTCTATCTTATTCATTTGTAATTTTATCATTGCTGCATTATAAATGTTAGATTTTTGATAGCCAGGTTTTATTGTTGTTCATGTAAGCTCATGGTATTTCTGGATCTGGGATGCACTTCGCCAAACCCATTGAAAATGTTATCATCATCCTCCAATATTTTACTATCTTTCAGCCATTTATGGCAACATTTATGAACTGCATGAGTCTCAGTGTTAGATTATCTACATGTACTTGTTTGTTTCTATCTAAGTAGTACTTGTAGGTCTACTGTTATAAAGAAACCACTGGGTTCGGGATATATTCTACACTGGTGCTGTTATATAGGCCTATAATTCCATGTTTAGAAAATGGATCCACAATCCAATATTAGAGTAAACATTTTTAAGAACGGAGATCATTCAAAATCATGTGTAAGTATTATATATACAACCTCTGTCACTATAACTGAGGCAAATAGTTGTGGTGTACTTTATACAATGTAAATAGAGAATTTTATGTTTCACTTGCTCTGATTTAGACCAGCTGCTTTACATGGAAACGTGTGTCTCATAATCGCAAGAATAACTGGTAAGTCTTGCCTCGAATTGTTTATAATACTCACAGGTTCTGTTTAGGTGATGCTACTAGGGAAGGCAACTCTATCTGAACTGATGGCAGAGATAAATACAAAGTTAGGTACATCACAAGTGGAGGTCCTGTTTAATATACACGGAGCACGTGTTCTTGATACGGCTACACTCAGGTATGAATAGATAATGTGAACAGCTAACTACATGTGCATGTAATGGTAACCCTTACACGACCTTGCTAGGGTGCTTCTATTGAACAGTTATCAGCAACAGTTCTACTTGGTGCTGTACATACAAGTATATGTCTGTATCAACTCACTGTTAGCTACTCTATGTGCACACTCGCATTCAGTCATTCTTTGTTATAATATTTATTTGCAGAGACGATGATACTTTATATGCAGGAACACATTCTACTGACCTGTTTGAAGGTATGCTATAAATATTCATCCATTATGCTATAGTCTATTAATTGTGCTATAGTCTAATAATTGTGCTATAGCCTATTAATTGTGCTATAGTCTATTCAGTGTGCTATAGTCTATTCAGTGTGCTATAGTCTATTCAGTGTGCTATAGTCTTTTCACTACAACATAGTTTGTTTACTATTAACTATGCTATAGCATGCTCATCTGGTAGTATTTATGTACATGTACATATATCCTATGCTATACCATACTAGATCATATTAGCCATTCAGTACGCTTACCAAGAGAATATTGAATTACCCTAGAAACGCCAGTTGTGTAAATTGTACACTAATTATAGTATTAACAATAATCAGGCTTTATAAACTGTTGATATGGCATGTGCACTACCCACAATACATTGTTAAATGCACTACCCACAATACATTGTATGATGTTCTACCTACTAACTACGTGTACTACGTACTCAACTGTTATCAGGCCACAGTGGACTGGCCACTACAGGTAGTCAACAATTCATAACTCTGAATATCGGAGGCGTGAGAGTAACAACTACTAGAGATACATTAACCAATAGGGAGCCAGACAGTATGCTATCCACCATGTTCTCTAGCACAAGTCACACCCCTTGGTTTAGCCGTGTTGACGAAACCGGAGCATACCTGATCGACAGACATGCAGCTTACTTCCTGCCCATACTAAACTATCTAAGGCATGGCCAGCTTATTATAGATGACACTGTCAACCCCGCCGGTGTCCTCGAAGAGGCAAAGTTCTTTGGTATCGCCTCCATTATTCCACGTTTAGAACAATTAGTTCAGGTAAACCTTTTACACCATCGATATTATCCAATACTTTTAATTCCATTATCGACATACATGGTCTCCATCTAGAAGATTCAATCTGGTATTCTTTTCTGTTCTATTGTTTGTGGGAAGGTTGTATACATCATATTGTGTGCTGTATAATATGTTGTTATATAGTTTACTGAGTAAATATGTATTTTAGTTGAGTATAAAACCTACAGACTATACACCTATTACACGCCATCAGATGTCACTCTCACTAATGACAACTCCGGCCAACTGTGAGCTTCGCTGCCAGGTAGGTGGCTTACATTGTATATGCTAGTATATAATTGTACTGGTGCATGTACATACTGTACATGTGCACTGGTTGTTGGATTTGTTTCCTCTCTAAACAAGTCATCTCAAAATATCTTAGACTATTTTTGGAGTCGTTTTCCCTTGTGCCACACACTGCAGTAATTCACACCCAGTTGCATTGGAAGCTATTTCTTTAATTATTGTCATGGTGAAATTAATGTAGATACAAAACTTAAATATATTATTTTGGGTACTTACCTACTTACACACTCAATTACTTACATGTACTTACCCACTTGTATGCATATTACTACTTGATGATTGATGGAGAATGTGTGGGCAATGAAGTAACCTTATCACACCCGTGTAGAGTAGTAATATTGCATATAGCCTGTAGACCTATTCAGGACTTCTGTATAAGAATAAAGTAGATTGTAATGTTAAATAGGGGTTTGGATGGAGTCATATTCTGACTGTTTCAGGGCCTCAACTTTAGTGGCGCTGACCTTTCCAAACTGGATCTCCGTCATGTCAACTTTAAATATGCTAATCTGAGTAATACAAATCTATCAGGAGCGAACCTTTCACATGCTAACTTCGAGAGGGCAGAGCTTACCAACTCGTGCCTTGATGTGAGTGTCTACTGGGATCATGTGGTTTTGTGATTTTGCTTGTGTACATTGTGTTCATTATATTATGTAAATATGTACAGGTGTATATATTGTAACATGTATCAATGATGTACATGTACTGTATGCATATACAGTATTTCTAACTGTCTAATGTAATCTTCAGGGGGCGAACATGATGGCTGCCAAGTTAGTTTGCGCTCAGCTAGAAGGGGCCTCAATGAAAGGATGTAACTTTGAAGACCCTGCCGGGAGTAGGGCCAATATGGAAGGTAAGGCTCCTGTGGTTCAATTATTGTTGGATCCTATATAATAAGTAGTCCATTTTACTTCTTCCAAATCTTTGTGCGCTGGTGACTCAGTAATGGCTCAATCCATGTCATGATGCTTTAGGAGCAAACCTGAAGCAGGTGAATTTGGAAGGCAGCCAGATGGCAGGTGTGAATTTGCGAGTGGCAACTCTCAAGAACAGTAACCTGCGTAACTGTGACCTGAGAGGTGCTATCTTAGCTGGCTCTAATCTGGAGAACTCTGACCTCTCCGGGTGTGACCTTCTAGATGCCAACCTAAGAGGAGCTAATCTGGAGGGCTGTGCTTTTGCTATGATGCTTAGTGCTTTACACATGTCACAGACTCTTAAATCCTAGTGCTGGTATCATGTATTTGGGCAGTATATACTGTACTATTTATTAATTTTAATCCTTATAACTCCAATAGAGGTTTGGTTATAGTAGATTATTTCTGGTCTGGATAAAAGGCTATTGGGTAAATCAAGCCACACATCCACCCGGTGCAAGATTGAATTTGTGCGGCTCTATTTTCTATTTGGCTACTTTTTGTTATATCTATTTATATTCATTCTAAATGTCACCTTTAGCAACTATAACAAATAATGAGAGTATGTGAATGCTGTAGAGTAAGGGCATAAATTATAGGACTACATGTATTATTCATAGCACAGTGTAGATATTTCTAAATGAAATATAAGATTTCTTTGGGATTTAAACTAAACATGCATACTAGTAAATTCAGTTTAACTTCAACAGAAAGAGGAATAATATGATATACAGTAATACTAGACGAATTTTATGATTTCATTCTGCATAAAATGTGTCTATTATTACTGTATAGTTCATTAAACTCTTAGCCCTCATCAACATTTTCAAAGGAGGAATGTATGAATGATCTTTTGTATACACTAGAATACACTATATCTTTTTTAACTATTCACTTGTTTTTATGCAAACCTCTGCTCACCTGCAACCATGCATGTAAGTGTGTTTACAACAATAGGGTAATAAATTGAGATAAATCCGATATAAATTTGCTGCACCATATTTTATTTTTGTTTGTTTTTTGTCCACCACTATATAAAATAAATACATGACTTGTAATCATAACTGTTCCTCTACCGTTGAGACTTTGCACTACCATTAATCATCTCCTCGTTGTTATTGCCACACTTGCCCAACCTTTCACATACTCCTTTTAGACTTGCCCAAAACCCCCTGCAATTGTAAAAATGAAAAATGTGTTATATACACAATGTTGGTAGTAATTAAAACAAAACTATGAGACTTTAATATTGCTAATGTCATTAGCATTTACCTACCAGTTACACACATGTAGTGTGCAGGTGTGTCTCTGTACAGCAGGTACCATAATACCAGCACTTGGGTAGAACAGAGCATACAGGGTCATGGGACAGTGTATAGTGACTGTATCTGTATGTACATGTGCACTATATATATAATATGACTTGTGTAACTACATACTACAGTATATATACACACATACATGTACTGCACTCAAAATAATACCAACAAAATACTATTTATAGGAGTTATCCACTCATTGTGCATTAGTAGCAAGGAGAATGTAACTCCTAACCAGATTCGCTGACACTGGATATTGGGCACATGTACATGTAACATGAATGGTTAAATAAACTAGTCAGAGCTGCATATAATAGATGACACAGATAGTGGACAGGAGGCAGTATAGATAATGGACAGGAGGCAGTATAGATAATGGACAGGAGGCAGTATAGATAATGGACAGGAGGCAGTATAGATAATGGACAGGAGGTAGTACAGATAGTGGACAGGAGAAAGTACAGATAGTGGGCAGGAGAAAGTACAGATAGTGGACAGGAGGCAGTACAGATAATGGACAGGAGAAAGTACAAATAGTGGACTGTGAGATAGCAGAGTGAGTGTACTGAGAGTATAGTGCTGAGAGAGAATTATCAGTAAAGGGACGGCAGTATAGAATGTAAACATAGAAGATACTTGTATATACACAGTAACAAGAGTAGACAACGACATCGACGCTGCATGTACATATTATACAAATGTATAAGTTATTAGAACACATAATATTTACAAAAAAACTGCAGACACAAAATAAAATAAAAATTAATAATATACTAAAACAAAACCACTAAAACTAAACTATGCTACAGCAGTGTGTTGTGTGTAGAGCATAGATGGATGTATGCTACCCAGTAACTCATATTGATGTGCAAGGATATATTCGGAACAACTATCTCATTGTATATCACAATAAAGAGTCTACCCCCTACCCTACATCCTAGACCACAGAAACAGCTTACTACATTGGAGATCAATGTGTTGACAGACAGCATACTAACACTACATACTACTTACAGCTGGTGAGTTCTAAGTGCTTTGACTCCAATTAAATGTTTGAACGGAAAACCCAAAAACCTCAAATTATGTTATACATGTAACAATGTATATTATGTGTATGGTGGATTACCTAAGCACATACCTGTCCATTATAAGATATATGAGGGGTGATGATGTAACTGATAAGTATGTAAGTAAAGTAATCGCCATGTCTGATACATCAAACTGCACAGGCCTAGTTGATGTCGTGTCAAACGTTGTGTACATTCTGTTACACCAATAAGGCAACCATAGAATCCTGTAAAATATTAGTTTCACTTGCAGTATATTATATAGTAAGTGTAGTGTAAGTGTAGTGTAAGTGTAGTGTAAGTGTAGTGTAAGTGTAGTGTAAGTGTAGTGTAAGTGTAGTGTAAGTGTAGTGTAAGTGTAGTGTAAGTGTAGTGTAAGTGTAGTGTAAGTGTAGTGTAAGTGTAGTGTAAGTGTAGTGTAAGTGTAGTGTAAGTGTAGTGTAAGTGTAGTGTAAGTGTAGTGTAAGTGTAGTGTAAGTGTAGTGTAAGTGTAGTGTAAGTGTAGTGTAAGTGTAGTGTAAGTGTAGTGTAAGTGTAGTGTAAGTGTAGTGTAAGTGTAGTGTAAGTGTAGTGTAAGTGTAGTGTAAGTGTAGTGTAAGTGTAGTGTAAGTGTAGTGTAAGTGTAGTGTAAGTGTAGTGTAAGTGTAGTGTAAGTGTAGTGTAAGTGTAGTGTAAGTGTAGTGTAAGTGTAGTGTAAGTGTAGTGTAAGTGTAGTGTAAGTGTAGTGTAAGTGTAGTGTAAGTGTAGTGTAAGTGTAGTGTAGTATAGAGATATATGGTATAGTAATGGTAGGTCTTATGGCCAGAAATGGGCTGTGGAGATATGGGACCTACTTTGTGCAGCAATTAACGCATTACTAGGTGATTAGATGACACAGAGATTCTGGTTCAAGTCCCAGCCAGGGTTATTTTCAGCTTTGGAACCTCTCACAATTAAATTTGCTTGCGATACAAATATTATAACAAGTATAACAATTGCAGTGCACAAGTATATCATGGTTGGTTCGTCAGTCGGTCATTCCATCACAAACACAAAAAACACATGAAAATTGAAATGTGATCAAGTTGAATGTAGTGAATTAGGTAGAAAGAAGTTTCATTAAAATAGTATTTTTGTAATGCTACATGTAGTGTCACATGTCTCAGGAAGCAGCCTAGGACTCAAATGTGTAACCGGCTGCTTCCACATTTGAGGCTTAGGTATCTGCCTTAGGAAATTCCTTCTATTTTATAAATGTGGTTGAAAAACTAGATTAGATCTTATCTAAGAAAATAAACTATAGCAGCAGCACAATAATATTCATCATGTTTTGGCAGCGCAATGTGCCAATGCCGCCATGTAATATAATATAGAGAGTTTTTTCAAAATATTGTCTTCTTTCATTACGAAGGAGGGAAGACAACTAATCAGAGTGGCAGTGACTTTTATGTATTTGTTTTGCTGTGCAATGGGTAAACACTTACCCAAACGTTGTAACCATGACGATCATCACAATGATAGTTCGTTTAGTCATTACATTTGGAGCAGGACTTGCTTGTTGGGGATTTACTAGTAGTGTCCCAACCCTTTTACGCACCCACAGGCTACAACCATGTATATACATGTATGTGTCATATAATGTATGTAACACTCCATAATCTCTTTCACGGTGTAGGCTAGTAAGTGACGATTTACGATTTTCCACTAACATTACAGTCATGGTGCTGGTTACATTAAGATATAACAAACCCACATGTACATCTATAATTGGTAAATAAACCTCAAGTTCTATCACAGAATCAACATCGTTGTTTATTTAATGCTGCTGTAATTCAATTCAATTTCCTAGAGATAGCTATCAGTCACATGCATATTATTCGACTTGAACAAAATTATTGTTATACATAAAATGCCACTATTTCAAGCAATAATGTTGATAAATAATTAATTAAAAGCAAAGTGAAGGCACTATGTATGTAAATGCAAGAGAAACAATCCTTTACTAATACAACTTACCAATGGCTGATCCTTATGTAGCAGTAACCCAAGACCAACTGTGGCACTACATATATCAATACAAACAGTATTGTAGTGTTAACTCTCTCATCTCTGCTCGTATGTGTACAAGCTCGAAAGAGGTTAAGTACTTCACAGGTTGAGTTAAAGGATGTTACCCCAGGAATAAGTGTCTTGTGTTTATTGTAGTAGTCTACATCAGGTACATACACGATCTCCTGTATTTGTAACCAATGCAGTGTACACTAATGAACACCCAAATGGTACAATGTTACTTGCTACAGCAGTATTATAGTAAATTAATTATTACCACAATAATAAAATACTCGTAGTACACTATGGTAGGCCTACATGCACATACTGACTTCATGACCTATATTGTACGCAGTAGTCCTGGTGATAAAACGTACCTCTTCTACAAACGCCAGTGGGGACTGATAGTTATAGTCTTCGTAGTGGTCAATGTCATTGAGTGAGAGCGAGAGCCTATTGTCAAACACATCCTTTATACTCACTGAGAGCCCGATAAGCCAGACAAGAACGATAGTGACGACAGCTGTCAGAGTGTTTCGTCTGCTCTTCAACTTGTAGTGAAATAGAGGGTGACACACAGCAACATATCTGTGAACAATATAAGAATGTATCATGCAGGACACAACACTAATGCACAGTTATTATTGTTCACTAAGAGAAGATGTATTATCATGGCTCGTTATAAAATATTTTCACATAGCCTTAGAGTCATCAGTTATGTCTTTGACTGTGGGGTTATTAGGTTAAGAGGCAGAGTAACACCATATCCTTGTATAAAGCTGGATTGAGGAGAACAATTTTTAGCGAATCCGACAACAACTGTGAATTGCTGAAAGGTAATTGCTCTACTGTTTGCTGATAAAGTTGGGATAGTTTCTGTTCTATGATGTGTTAGAAAGCACTAGCAGAGACCCTCCGCCTAATGGAATGCTCCTTTATGTTTTTAATCAGACAACAAAAATAAATTCTCCAGTTGTATCTTTAATGAGGAACTGAATGCCTGTAAAACCCGCGCCTCTCCCCTGCAGAGCCCAAGAAAGTATGACCTGCGGGTATGGAGTACCTGTCCATGGACTACCGAGTGTACAGGAATAGCACCAGGGAGTACGTGTCTACAGCTTACTGGGAGCACATGAATAGCACCTGGGAGTACCTGTCTACTGCTATGATGTCCATGGTAAGCAAGCTGATGAATATTGTGGCAGTCTGGAGGTATGCACCTGCTTTACAAAATATCTGAGAGTGAGATTCCTGGAAGTTGTTGAGGTTACCGTCAACTGCCACCAAGGCTATATGGAAAGGTACCCTGCTTATTACGGTGACTAGGTCTGCTATGCTAAGAGATATCATGTAGAGGTCAATGCTACAAATAAACACATTATCTACAATGTGAGAGGTAAGATATCAATCATTGTAGAACAGACCATCATCATACATGTATATCTGGTGTGAAATATGGTTAGAAAACTTGATGATGAATTTTATTTATTTTCTGAACAGGTTTACATGTTGTGGGCTATATGACATAATATATATACAGTATAGTATATTTATATAGTATGTAGTACAAATGTATGTTCTATACATACTTGACTCTCTTGGGTTTGCCCTTTATGATCCATATAATGGCACTAAGATTGAAGAGTAGTCCAGTGAAGAGAATAAGAGTTAGGAAGAATAAAAATGTTATTTTAATACCAGTAGATGCAGGTAAGGTTGAGAATGAGGTCACCTCTGCAAATGAAATACAATAATATTATTGCAAGTACAACATTTATTGGATGTTGTCACTTCACTTGCTTCTACTCTTTTTGCCCCAAATGGGATACTTCATAATATCACCAGCGATAAACTACATCACTGGTAATATGATATGAATTTTATATTACATGCATATTGTAGATGCATTGTATACGGGCCTATATTCATGCATGGCATGTATTTGTGCACCTACCACTACATACATTGTACATACATGTATATATTCTTACAACAACATATTATATAATACATTGTACATTTATACATTGTATAAAATAAAATACAACATATTGTGTTCTACCTGAATCTACCCAGAACCTACCACCTTGGAGCAACAATGTAGAATTATATGTAATTCTCTCTACAACACCTACACAACTAGTATCTTTGAGTGGAGCCAGGAAAATCAAACTAAACTGCAATAAAACCTTCCACTGCCTACGCTAGTTCCACTACCCTAGCAGACCGCTACAACACTACTAAATGCTGCCCAATGCAAGAAGCAGTGGACAGATACAATTGTATTACATCTGTCCACCCATACCCTGCAGAGTTGTATACATACTAGATTTATTAAATCCTTGCTGTATCAGGTCTAGTCGCCATTCCACAGAGAATCTGCACTCAGGTAGAAGAGAAGAGTCCTGTGCAGTTGTAAGGTTGAGGGACATGATTGGTAGATGCTAGAGGTCTATTATACATGTAGTGATGGGTAGTCACTGGTGTACATGTATGGCTGACTATGAGAGGTAAAAGTATTACAACGGTAATATTGAAGTAGTATGCACATTGCAGGTGTTGAAACACATTACCTACCAATAAATATTATTGTCTATATAGCAGCACTTGGTAACACAGTATTTACAGTGTGGTGATAAGATGCATATCAATGCAATATGGCAAACATTAAATGACGTAAATCCACTCCTATCTTGCAATAAATTACTACACTTTGTACTTTTCTTCGGTAAGCAGGTGTACTGAGCATGCTGCCAGGGGGCTGCTGCCAGGAGTGGAGCAGAAGAAATTGAGAGTGTAAAAAAAGTTAATTGGATGCTCAAGGGATGATAGAATATATTTCCTGGAGACACGCATACAGGAACACAATGTATACAGTATCACATAGTATACAGTAACACAAAGCCACGTACACTATGTCATATCCTGTGTACACACACATGATACAGTAAGAAGACCACCAATAACATCACTGATGGATAAAATGATATGGATGAAGGGAATAAATGGTTAATATCGTTATCATTAATCAGTCCTGTAGCATTGTATGAAATGTAGAATTTCTGCAGTTTGATTACACAATACTTTTGAGACACTAACTATGTAAAAATTTCTCATAGTTGTTGTTGTTTGCTCTTTTTTAATAACACAATAATGCAGAAGGATGCAGGCTGTAATAGATTTACTTGTTCTACAGCTCACTAACAACCCGTCTATGGCTCAAGCTTTTATCTCTAAAAACGTCGACAGCAAAACCTCCTCACATGCGTTACCATTACATTTTCGACATCAATTACCCAAGTTTATTCACAATATTACTTTTGCGTTATTGTTTATTAAAGTACCCAGTTATATAATGGCTATGTCCATGTTTTCAAGTTTTTAGAACAATATTTCAACAATGATCTATGCCAATGTTTACATTCATTTACAATATTCATAATTATATTAAATCATAATCATACATTGTATTTATCATACTGTAGTTATAACCATTAACCAATAACTTCTCTGCAAGTGGAGATTGTTTAGTATCTAGCAAATACACATACTTAGTCTTTCAAGTAAGTGGGCCAAGTAACTCTTACAGATAAACGGATTAGGTGAAAAAATAGTCCGTTTAGAATGATAATAAATGTACAGGTGTGTCGGTACACAGAAGAGATTTACCATTACATATGATGCTGAGGAGTTGATTACACCTACATGTACATGTACAATGTATTTCTATTCATAATAGCCACATTTTTTGCGCTGTAAGCAGGTTATCCCAAGTGCTACTTCCATCCTCTCCACTTTGGGTCATGTTCTCTAAGGGAGTAGAACTAGAGCATGACCAAGTTACCCATGTGGTAGAAGATGGAGAAGCATGTTATAGTTTTATTGCATATCATTAAGGTGTATTTACACTGTGGGTAGTATGCATGGGCATGTTCAGCCGAGTCCTCTACATCTACGTGTGCAGGGCCAAAGATCTTGTCATTCACTTGACCCCAACTGGTTGAAAATTCTGGTTTACTTTCCCTTCCTCAAACACACAAAATAAATGCTGGTTACTGATTGGACAATAACACATTTTCTCACAGAAACTCAACACTGTCAGGTTGGGGCAAATTCTACGACTTCCACAAGTCACAATTTCACATGCTCTAATACCAAAGAAAACTTGAGCTTGCTATAAGTCTGCAATACATATACAAAAAAGATGGACCTATTGCAGTAGATTATGCATAGTATAAACAAACGTACATGGATATGATGGTATATGTATAGTATATTGTATGACCAATATTAACATAGTAATACAAAAATATGAGCTGTATCTTATATGTTAAGTATGAAAGGGTGTATAATAAATACTGTATATTATGGTTGTAGAGCTTTAATACGCTTCATTACAGTCTCTAGCAGCTGCTGTTTGTCCTTGTCTGGCTTCTTTGACCTTGAAAATGAGTCAAGGAAATTGTTGAGTCTTCTATTGCCTGCCTTCATCCTGTAAAATATGGTGATTCTTAGGACAGCTTGTTCACATAATATTTAATACATCATCGACTGTAAGTTCTTATGTTATACATAAAGACTTACATACATGTAGAGACATACATATATATCACATTATGTATACAAATACTGTATTTTATAGACATTGAAAGCGTACTTATCAAGAAGAGTAAGTAGTGTCTGTGGCTGTACTCTAGCATATTTGTTCCTTTCAGTCCCATAGTCAGCAATATATGATGACCAGTCACCGTATATGACCAGGTCCAGCAGCTGCCTCATCTCCACAAATGCCAACAGCAGCGTACCATCATTCATACCTGGCACTGGCTCAGAACTGGCAAACACTAAAAAAATTGTATTAATATACTGTATATGTACATGCAGTAGGGATTGTAGGCTGAAGTATTATCTAGACAGAGTCTATACATACACTAGGCACTTTAGCAGCAAAAATCTCCATATCACATCCAAAAGAGGCTCAATCCCCAGCAACATTTATTGGTCATACAGAATTTGTCTATTTCCTACATTCTTTGGGAACAATGCTTCCAGTAAGAATTTCAAACAAGTAATCAGGAATCCTAAAGGCACCACAGAAATTGGTTAATGGTTTTCGTTGCTATTTTTGAAAGCAGTAACAGGCCGCTTATGATACAGGACTCTTTTGGCGATTAAAGAATATCTAACCAAACATCCCAGATCAGAATAATTTTTTATAGTAAATCCCCAAATTATCGATTTCCCCTTGATGTTCATATAAATACTCGAACTCCAAAGTGCACATATGGCACCTGCTGACACTAGACTAACTAGAGTCAAACTATCATTAGATATGGTAACTACAAGACTGAATACGCAGTGTATGTGGCATAAGTCACATAGGGACAGCTGCTCAAGAGTAATAGTAATTGCATACATGCACTTTTCATACACCACCCTAGACTGATGTTTACAAGGGTAATTGACCAATGGGAGAAGAGAAAGGAGTTGGGTATTAGAGGAGTGGGGAGTAAGGTGTACTGTTGGGTGAAGCAAGGTTTATGCACCATTTTATTTTGGCTAACAAATTTTTTGAATGACATCTATTTATAGTGGATAAAATAATCAAACAATGAAAACAACATAACATATTGTGGCATGTCAATACAATAAATTTGCTAGCTAATGCAACAAAATATTTTTGAGTGGGAAATAAGATGGCCATCCTTTCACTAGTGGGTATATAATGAGCATGTAAGTATATATACATGTAAATGTATATATGTATAAGGACGAAATAGTTTTACCCTGATATAATTTGAAAGTAAGTGAAAAAAAGCTTAATCTCCCCTTTCTCTGTACCCTTCACTCCACCCAGTCTAGGTATCACATATTTATAACTACAGCATTCATATCATGAAAAGTTTTATCTTTTTGGCTGCAATGTACTATCCCTTCGAAGTCTTCAAATTAATGACTGTTTGTGAAATGCAATAAAGAGAGGGAGATATTTTTTGTCTCAAAAGGAGTCAATCGGCTGACTAGCAGCCTACTAAGGCTAACCTAGACTTGGGTCCAATGCTCCTCACTATCACTACTTGACCAGATGATCCTGAGGTTAACCTAATTTTTTAGAAAGTAAAATTTAGTAATCACATTCTACAGCAATAAATACATGTAAGTACCCCGTTCCTTCCATCTACAGTACTTACTCTCACACTGAACTAGGTCAAGGTTGATTTGTTGAAGTGAGCCAATAGAAATTTGTTTAACATCTTCATCCAGCATCATTGATTTGAGGGTATCGGCTATATGTTTGCATACAGACATACAGGCAGTCTGTGCCAACTTATACTGCAAAACAGAGAATGTGTCAATGATTCCTGCTGAATAGCAAAGGAAAGTACAATACATGTATATATATACATGTATATACATGTATATACATGTAGATGCAAAACACTCATAATTGCGGTTCATTATTAGACAGTAGTGGTCTCACATATTACGAAGTTCATCACAGCGACATAGTTCACTTGGATATTAAAAACAATACTTACTGGTAAATGGGAGAAACTTTGAAACGTAGAACGTAGAAAAGCTATCAAATCTGTAACATATTCACTCGCCATGCCAGTGGACTCTGGCCGGGTCCACTCGTACTCAGCTACAAAAAATAATACCAACAATAGTATTACTCTCCACAGTATGTACTGTATTCTAATGTTGTAAAGTGTGTGTTAGAGGGCTACACATGTAACGCTTGGATTAAATAAAGTAATACCACTGTGATGCATACACACACACAACGTAAAATGTACAGTAGTTCCTGGTTAACTAGAATACCGGTATAAGCTATCAGATTATTACTTTTCTAGATTTAACTTTATTCATCTATTGACTGACAAGTTGAGACTGGGATTCACTGAATTGGGAGCAGTTCTGTGGCTAGTTTAGCTGCTAATTTCTCTACTGGTAATGTCCAATGATATTACAGTACTGAAGATGTACCTATGTTTCAATGCTATACACAACCCCATATTGATACTCTACAGTCACCCATCCAGAAGAGAGCAACAACATTATTACCGACTATGGACATTCAAGTCTCGTCTGTACCTATAATAATTATTATGGATGGATATCCATTATATAGCTGGCACAGTGTACATGATGTGACTGTGTACAGTGTCAGTATATGCAGATATACACGTACACCTATGTAAATGTATGTACATGTATATAGTTATACATGTCTGTATATACCTATACATAATATGCATATTAGAGCTACACGTACATGTATATAATTACACATACCAATTTCAAAAAAGTCGTCCACCTTCACATTAATTTGACTATATATCCTTTCCTCTGCGTTATTCCTTGCATCTTTAAACATAGCTGTCCCACGAAGTCGTGACGCATGCACACTGTCCTTCTCAGCCCTGCATGAGTGTCCATGTAAACAGTTTTATATAGGATATGATGTCACTGATCTAGCTCTATGCAGGAAATTATGTCACTTATACCGCTGACATAGCTCTATGCAAAATATGATGTCACTTACCCAGTAGTGTTGGATATAAACTCTTCTAAATAGTCACATGACTTTTCCAGGTAGTTCATATTGACAGCTATTTGTATGAGTTGAAGGAGGGAAAGGTTGGGTTGCTGAAGTAATACAGAGACTGACCCACTAAGAGTTCGAGTGAGCAAAACATTAGTAGACCGTCTTATCATGTCATCTATCTCAGTGTGGCTCAAGTGTAGACCTGTCCATAAATGTACATATATAAATATTATACACCACGTATATACTATACATGTATTATAGAACGCTACGTATAACCAATGTGTATCACATATACATGTACATGTATATCAAAAATTGGTTACAGCTAAGCCATTCCCTTACCTTCACAAAACTTGAGACAAGCATATATATATTGTCTGCACTGTCCATACACCTTGGGCACCATCTGTGAGAAGGGAAACCTCTTGGGGAACTTAGCCTGCACATCACAGAATATAACTATGGGAATACATTGTAAATGCGTTTACATTTTAGTACATCATGTGGTTGGTAAAAGTATGTGTGAGTTAGTGAGTGAGCCATTCCACGTACCTTCTCCAGCTGCTCGTTAATGTAGGGGAATTTAGAGACAATGTAGTAGTACTCTTCCTCGTCTCTTACCAAGATGGCTGTGTAGTCGTCCTCCTCAAATATTTCTTGAAAGACGTGAACCCACTTCTGCATGAGGATCTCAGTGTACTGGTCTCTCACCTCCAGCAGCAAATCGTAGAGCTGACTCACTACGAAGCCGTAACCCTGCAGAGAGGCACGATAGTGTAAGTGTGATGATATTCACTCTAACCGATAGTATTACCGATGACTACCTAAAAAGTGGTAATTGCAATCAATCTGGAAATAGGACAAAGAATAACACTGTGAATGTACCTTCATAGTGTGGCAGAACAGTACTATAGTATTCTTAATACTGAGATTGAGTGTTGCATCCGTACAATAAGCAGAGTAGGTACGCAGCTGACTGACTATCTTCTGAACAGCTAACTCCCACAATTCATCTATGTAGTTCCTCGTGACCAGACCAGACGTTGTGTTTAGTATGTGCTCTTCGCATACAAAGAATCTGCAAAAGTGATACACATGTCTACGTAAATATACATTGTGCATGACTGTGTTTTATATGGATGTAGTATAACCGAGAGGCCAGCACAAATGCACATACTTGCTAAGTGAGAAGGAAAGAGCTGATAACCATCATGTACTTATACATGTATAACTAACCATTAAATGTATAAACACACTACATGAACATGTCTATGCTCTCTTTTACCCAATTATGTTGTGGAAGTAAGTCTTATATCCATCTAAACTCTCGCCCATGTTAGCAGGTGGATCGAGCACCAACCGGCACTGATGGCGCCTCTGTTTCCTGTAGTACGACTCAAATTCATCTCTGGCACCCTGCCAATGTAAACATATACCAGCTGTATATCAATAGCTGAAATATGTACTGCTTGTACAGATATAATGAACAATACACAACAAACTATTACCTTTCGTATGGCTACAGCATTAACTAGCTTACCAACACAGAGTTTATGTGAAGACATCTGTATACTGCTGAGAAGTCTACCAGATCTTGTGGACTACTGGCCTACAACCAACATAATTATAATTTGGGATATAGGCCTATAATACAGTAGTGTAACTTTGTTAGTAGCATTAATACACTTGGTATTATAAGCATATTGTAATAACACAGTAAAAAATACAGTATTAATAATATATTGACAATCCATGTGTAATACAGTTATGGCAGTACTGCATTTTAATACAGCAGTAACACAGTGATAATGAATTGGTAATGCAGTAGTGATGCAGTGATAATGAATTGGTAATGCAGTAGTGATGCAGTGATATCAGAGTAGTATTTAGTGGTAATAAAGTACATGTAATAATACAGTGTTAACAAATATGCAATACAGTAGTTAGACATTTGTAAGACAAGTGTAATACATTTGCGATACATTGGTAATACAGAAGCAGTGTGGTCGCAATGGAATAGTAATTACAGCGATAGAGTGGTAATACAATAATGTTGTAATTAAGTAGCAATAAGGTAGTAAAGCAATCGTATGGTAATACAGTGACCATACCATAGTAGTACATTGGTATTACAACAGTACTACAGTAGCAATACAATGGTAATATAGTAGTAACACAGTAGTGATACTGTGATAATATAGTAGTAATACAGTGGTAGTATGGTTATGATAAAGAAAATACCTCCTCATCATCTTGGTTGTCCTCAGGACTAGCAAAGGGATTCACAGGGTTAGTAAGCTGTTTCTTGGAAACCTTACGGGCTAAGTTCTCATCCATTTTAGACCGTACAGCCATCTGGGTAAAAAGAATGTACTAGTAGAGTATGTATATAGAAATATGCACCACATAGTTATTTATATATATAGCATGTAGCATGTATATAAATGTATATATAATGTTGTGTATCAATTAATAGAGGTATGTATAGTATGTATATATAGAGGTTATGTATAATATACATGTACATATTGTCAATGTCAACCACCTAATTTTACGTTCAATGTTGAACATTAGGTGGTTGACATTGTTGATATTTGCATGTTCAATCAACGGTAAACAAGCTAACTGAGCAAATAAGTCAGCATTAAAATATACTAGATTTAATACATAACTATATATACTAGATTTAATTGAAACATGAACAAAGTGGTCCACCTCAAGCATGAGAATTTTATATGTGGCCCACTCTAAAAGAACTTTAGCCAGCCCTGGTATAGAGCATCTTGATGTAGTATGTACATATCAGTATGTACAGTATGTACTAATATACTACGCATACCTGTACCATGGCAGCTTCACCAACCCTAGAGCAATGACGTCTAATACTTTCAAGGAAATCTTTGAGGTCTGACATGGATGCCTCCTTAATTTGAGTTCTGATTGTAGGTATGGTGGAGCACATGCGCTGTGTGAATCTAAACCGAGATATACGTGGTAGGTATGTATGCTCTAGCTGTTCCAGGGTCTTCAGTGCAGGGTAGTACCTATAAATGTCATCCGGTTTAATTGAATCTAAAATAAATTTAACCTAACATACGAAAAATAATTAAATTTTCAAGTACTGAGTTATGAAGTTACCTTTTTGTTGACATTTGTTCTTGCAGCTTGGAGTACATTTCTAAAACTAAGAATAACACAAATCATGAGTCATGTTTATATGCCAACGTGGTAATGCAGTTGCTCTGTAACGATGCGACTCCACGAGAGGCCATGAGCTGCAACAGGTTGACTCCGTTATTCGTTGGCACGGCTCTATTAGAAAGGCCAGTACAAGCCTACTGGTGGCCTTGATTAATATCTACATGTAGCTATAACCAAAGCTGATTTCTAATAAATTATACAATGATTGGAGTCGTGTATCTAACTAATATTAATCAATTACAACAGCGCTCTGTGGGTCTGTGATACTGGAGACTGAAAAGGCCAACATGTTTGTCTTTGAATAGCCAAACAAATGACGCGCCAAGTTGCTCTAGAACGGGGCTCCGTTGGTCGCAAATGAACATTTGGTCTCACATGCAGCAGAGGCCTTAGTAGTTACTGGGTGTAAAGGAAAAAGTTTAAACAACTTCTACAGAGAGTGCAACTTGCAGTCAGGTAATATTATGAAACCCTATGTGTGCACCAGTGTCCACTAACAAGAACCAGGCCTGTCAGAAAAGTACATCAATTGAATGGTCTAAACTAATGTAAAGACACAGACTTACCTGGTAAAGCCAGTTCCAATGTCTCCACCACAGAACAAGCATTTCTTTGAGTTTTCCGGCACTCTATTAGCTCCTCCGCTTTAGAGATCAAAGGTTTACTAGATTCCTGTAATTCACTGTCAACCAGAGCAATGTCGTCCTAAAACATTACACCTCATTGAAACAACAACCAATAACATCCTACCTACGTGTTAGTTACTCCATGGTACTAATGTATAGGCCTAAGGTGTGAGTCGAATGAACAACCATAGTTGGTAAAGCCTTCCAGACCTTTAGTTTCCTGAATGACCTAACAATTCACCAGAACTTGGTCAGAATGCATGAGACATTTCTGAAACTATTGATATTATAGCACGGTAGAGGGACTAGTAATACCTTCACTGCATTAGCCTGGCCACGAACTTGTAGCAACTCTCGAACTGCGTCAATGAAGCCTTGGTAATGGCGATGACACATCTTCTCAATCTCCTTGTCTTGCAACTTGATACGAGATTCAAGTTTCTTGAGAAACTGTTCGTGTTCATTATCATGATAAATTGTCCTAAATAAAACAATTCAGTAAAACTATGAAACATATCAAAGAACATTCTCGGACAACGATAACTCAATGATAGTAAAGACTCGATGTTGGTATAAAATATAATCAGTAAAAAGTGATATCCTAGTGCTAGTTCTATTAATTATTTTTCACATACATGTACATGTAGGCCTACATGACACAATGAATCAGTAAATAACATTGTGACCTAGATGTTCACGTCTTTGAGGTGAACATCTATGCCAATGTCTCTCTATTATCGCGCAATAGCACCTCAAACCACTAGCATCACCAAACATTGCCAAAATGTAGATACATGAATATGGGTCTTATCTGCTTGTTTTCACACAAAGTAAAAAAGTTGCCAAAATATAAAATTGTGGTGACACTAAACAGCATAGAAGTAGTTTTTGAGAGTATTAAGATGCAAAATGGCTAAAAAACAATAAAATAATATATGCCAACACCAACAGCTCACTTTTAGTTATTCGGTTTCTAAATTAGCCTTGGAAATTGGTACTAAGTAAAAGTAATAATCACGATTAAAAAGCAAAGGAGCAAAATATGGGTGAGTATCATAATATACAGTGCACATTTATATAGTTATAATATGATCGGCGATGTGAATTAAGCCTAGCCACTAGTCAGCTGATGGCATGTGATCGATAATTACCTTAGTGTTGAAGCTGTATGCCCTTCAGAAGACTCAAGTTCAGTGATCAAGTGATCATGTTTCACATCTAACTCATTTTCGTTGTCAGTCTGTTGGAGTGTCACGAGAGAGACGCCCTCTGCCATTTAGCTATCCTATGATGACATAATTACTACAGTAGTGAGTCCACCGACTTAAGATTGACTTTTTTATAGAGAATAATACCCTACTCCTCTTTGCAAGCCTATTTTTTATCTGAATAGGTTGGGAATAGTAGCATACGCCTACTGGCCTTAGTATACAATACTGTATGTACATGTATAATACTTTATTAGAGAGTACAGCACGTGTCCATAGATCAAAATGCCATGGTTATGATGGTTAGATCCCAGTAAAGTGACAGCAGATTGCAAACTTTATAACTTTGAAGCCACTTGGTGATGGAGCTTTTCCAAATAGTATAAAATAAATTGCTCATGACTTCATTGATAAATTGGCCTATATCATAACTAGAGGTGGAATGAGACTTGAACAACCTCTAGTCTCGTGTTGAATTGTCCTGCTTCAAAGTCACCTCAAAATCGTGATTAGTGTTCGAGACTGAAAAACCAATAGCACATAATAATTTTTATTCAAAATTAATCAATAAAAGTTGTTATATAAATTGCTTAGTCATACAAACTACAGCTACTAGTCCATCACTACATACAGAACTACTAACACATTTCAATCAACTGTCAACTCTCCCATAATGCAATGTCTTGTTTCAACGATCCCTACTAAAAGTTGTTTACTCATAGGATCATTTCAGTAATGGAAACACAACTCCCTACTGGTTTTAATTGACATTTGTACATAATGTACATGTGCAATGCATTCTATATTAATATTAAATGTCACCAATGAAAATAATGCATAATGAAATGAAATGAAATGCATAATGATAAGATATATAGCACATGAACTATAAATAGCTTACAGATTAGCGATTGAAACTATTGGAATTCTAACATGCAAATAATTATATAAAAGTCAGCAAATTATTTGGGAAGTCACTTGAATCCGAGAACCCAATCCTGTCTCTGTCTCGTCACGAATTTCTATGAACAAGTGTCTCGAATCTCGTCTCGAATTCAAAAATTTTGTGTTGTTCCACCTCTAATCATAACGGTAACTTTACTTAGTCTGGGCAGATCATAATACTACAACGTAGATTAGGATTCCCATAATTAGTGATTAGTAGATTTGTTACAATAATACAATATTATGATAATTATGATACATCAATTTTTTATTATTTATATACTTTATTTAATAGTTTATATTATAAATATTATTTATACATAATGTACATGTATATCCATGAATATCCGGCTATTACATTTTTATTTTATACATGTACATAATATTATTATAAAAAATACTACATGAGCCAAATTGACTATACTTATGTAATCATTCACTGAAGTGAACTATTGCAAATGGATTTCTTATGCAAATCACTGTAACAGTCCGAAAATAATATATTTTCATATCTGAATAGCCAGCAGATAGCAACAACTGGGATCCAGTAATATTGTGATAGGTGTACAGTTGCAATGGAACCAGTTAATATTCTCTATTTTTCTCTTAGTTTGGTTCCTACACTTTCTGTGACATTATTATACTTTTTATACCTTGCTGTATCCTCATAAGCCTTACGCTTCATGCTTATTTTTCTCTGTCTTACAATGGAACCCTTGGTATTTTAACAACATAGTAAGAGCAAATAGTAACCAGTTACATGTACTTCTCATGTCTACATACAGTTCTTATAATTGATCTGTCAATGGACAGGCCTTAGTTGTTCACCGTTTGGTAGACTAAGGTGCCATAATCGATATTGATAATCTTATCGTAATTTATATTATAATAATTACAATGTATAACGTAATCATAATGATAAAGATATTTCAGCTTAATGCATGTATGTATAACTTCAACTAAAAAGACCTGCAACTCTGATAGTAATCGTTCCTCTTTTCCCTAACCTACAAGGGGGTTTTCCGGATTTCACCCAATCACCAAACTTTAAACCCCAATCAAAGGAGATTCCTAGAAACTTGTCGATAGACAATTGAATCACAAACAATCCCAACCTGCACCAGACCAGGGGTTTAGGAACTTAGCCAAGGCAAAACAAGTCAAAACTAAAAACCATCCTCAAACCTGAATATTCTATAGCAATCACTAATATTATACAACAGAAAAACAATGTTTTGTATTGCTTTAGTAATAGAGGCAAAGATGGTGATAGTTTATTTTAATACAGGTATTGAGGTAAAGTTAAAGTAAAAGTTACTAGCAACTTTTGATACAGGAACAAGACCTAACCGGAAATAGAACCACAAATTCATGTCTTGTAACTGATATCTCTTACACTTGCATTATGAATTACACAGATCGCAACTTAACATATCATTGTTTAGCAATCACTGGATCTCGACTATGTCGGGGACCATTAATGCAATTTTTTCAAAGTTTCTATATAATTCTATTAACTTTGTTACTAGTATGAGTATCTAACAAAACATAGAGTTTGGTATTCCAAGCGCTATTGTATGTATATCTACTAACTTTTTCGTCTTTGATACATATGTGAATGTGGGTGTAGATACCGCATTCAATGATCAAAATGAATATGAACGGTTCAAATACAATATGAATATATATATAGTCAAATGACTAATGAATGTTCAGGGGGGTAACTTTCTTGAAAAAGTTGAGGCAGCCAAAATTGGACTGGCTAACAGTAGCGGTGTGGGGAGGGTGTGTGCGGGATGGGGGAAGGAGGGTGGGGCACCTCCCACAAGAAAACTTTTGAAAATTCACACAAAAGCCATTTTGATGCATATTTGAGCTATACGTGATGGTACAAAAGTACAAAATGTTGCATAGTAGTCTGCCAATAGTAAACTTCAAATTTAAATTAGTATACTGCAAAATAGTGCTTCTCTGTTTGGCTTGGCCATGACGTACCATTGTAGTCCTTTACATCATTACATGACTTAGGCCTAAAAATATACACACATTAATAAGACGGGAAATAGTGCAAATTTAGTTGATGGATAGAGATGGAGAGTGGTATTCTAGGGTTTCCAAACCCTGAAGAACAGTGTTAGAAGTGGAACAAATGAGGTGGGTGGGCACACTGTGCATGCAATCTTATGGCATCCCTATAGTTGAATACAGAATTACACATGCAGTGATCCTACCTATCTTACAGATGAGATTAGTATTGTCATTGTATAGCTAACAAATTGAGTGAATTACTAAAATGAAAAAAATTGTCCCTCAGTGGGATTCGAACTCGTGTCTCTATGTATGAAGACCAAGCACTCTACCAATTACGCTATCAAATCAGCAGTGGCTTCACGCAAAAATTAGCCATTAATGTAATGATACACATAGTAGCATCATTTTCATTAGAGTATGTTTATATCATGTGGGGCACGGTAACTATGCCTTCCGATATTAGCTTAATTTTTTCTTCTTTTAACAAAAAGTTCAGGCGGCTAGGGCCGCCTGAGCCGCCTAGATAGTTACGGCCATGATGTTAATACCTCTTTGTCTTTGAATTATTTTGATTAGAGCTGTAAAATAATTTAAATTTATCAACAATCACGATGTGAATGTCAATGTGAGTGTGCTGTTGTCATCTCTTATTTAATTAATTTTATTTGTATGCCCACTTGCCCAGGGTCTTGACTTTTCCTTACTTTTCTTTTCTAAATTAAAGTTTTAAATTAAATAAAATCGTATTTAAAATCCAAAGAAAGACTAAAAAATTATGTAGTTTCACAGTAGATCAGCAGCCCATGGTTGTTGCAGTTACGTCTTACGTCTTCTTCTTTAGAACGTACTAGAGCTTGTTGCAAGGGGTACGCCTCATCTGATTTTGGTTTTTGTCAAGATTACTATGGTCATATATTTATGTTATGCTAACATGTTGCACTAATATAGATTTGTTGCTATGTTTATTGTAATAACTGTGACTTAAGCTCACGTATAGTCCTGGGCAGAAAGCTACCATGGTAAGCAGAAGTTTTTGCGTAGATAGTGGGTGGGTCACCTCTTGTAGTAGCTCTAGTGACAGTTGTGTTAGTAGGACGATTGTTCATCAGCTCATCATAAGTGTTAGCAAGAGCTTCGTGGTGTTCTTCATTCGCCAAAATGCGTAAGAGGAGGTTGTGTCGGTTCTTCCTGCGGCGGTTGCTAAGCGTATCAAGATTAAGTTCCTTGAGGACAGCAGATATGCTAACTCTACCTTTTAAATTACAGATGTAACGCACAGCACTGTTTTGTACCATTTCAATGTTGGTAATTTGGTAATCATGGACGGGATCCCAGACGGCAGATGCATATTCCATGTGTGGCCGACAGAGACTAGTATATGCAAGTAGCTTAGCATCTTTGGTTGATCCGTGGAGTGCCCCCCTAACCATACCCAGTTGTCGTCTAGCTTTGGTGATTTGTGAACTAATATGAGAGGTGAACTTTAGATTAGATTGGATGATCACACCCAGGTATTTAGTCTCAATGTCAGTGTCGAGTTGTGCGTCATTTAAGGTGTAATATGCCGCCGGAGCCTCCGGTTTATGATTGAAGGTCATAATCGAGCATTTGGTAGTGTTGAACGACATGCACCAGGTGTTAGCCCAATCGGCCAAGGAAGTTATGTTCATCTGGAATCTTGAATGGTCCTCGTCAGTGTTGACAGTTTGGTAAATGAGAGTGTCATCAGCGAATAAGCTGACATTACAATCTATATACTCAGGTAGATCATTTATATAGATGAGAAATAGTGTAGGGCCCAACACAGAGCCCTGTGGAATACCTGAAGTAACTGGTAGTTCCGTCGATTTCTCTCCTGCTACTATCACTGTTTGCCTCCGGTCACGCAGGAAGTCATGAATCCAAAGCAATATTTTGTTGCTAATATTTGGTATACGGGCTAACTTAGACATAAGCAGTTGATGGGGAACTTTGTCAAAGGCTTTAGCAAAGTCCATGATAATGGCATGTATGGTGTTACCTTTATCAACACTACGAGCTATGTCATGATAGGTGGTACAGAGTTGTGTTTCGCAGGATAATCCTCTACGAAAGCCGTGTTGGCGGTTGTGCAGAACTGTATCCAGGGTGTCGTTCAGGTAGTGTAGGATAATGTGTTCCATTAGCTTGCAGGGAATGCTGGTGAGTGAGATAGGTCGGTAATTATTTGGTTGATCCGAAGCACCCCTTTTGTGGAGCGGGCTAACATGAGCAAGTTTCCAACTTTGCGGAAGTTTAGAGCATGTTAAGGAGACGTTAAATATATGTGTAAGGCAGCGGGCAGTCATGATGGGGTCGATCACCAAATCTTCTTTACGTAATCCATCCGGACCAGGGGCTTTGCCGCTTTTTAGGGCTTGTAATAGTGTTGATACTCCTTCTGGTTTGATTTCGATATTCTCATCAGCGGGGGTCACTGCCGGATAGTTAGGATCTTCAGAGATCTGGTGCTGAGAGCAGAACTGTTTGTTAAAAAAGGAGTTGAGTATTGTAGCACATTCCTTAGCATCATTTGTGCTGTTGCCACTTTCGTCCGACAACTTGAGCGGGGGTTTAGTCGATTTTCTTAACCACTTGAGATGGTTGTAAAAGGGTTTGCTATTGCCCGATTCTAAAGGTTTGCAGATCTTATTGTCAATATAGGATTGCTTAATATCTTTTAGCATTTGCTTTCCTTGTCGCCTTTCTATCTTATATTGTCTTAAGTAGAAGGGGTTTGATATTTTTTTGTATTTGTTGTACATTAGCCTCTGTCTCTTTACTACTTTACGGGCAGATCTGTTGAACCATATTGGTTCGTTAGGGTTTCTGGGTTTGATAGGCTTAACTGGAACTGACTGGTTGATAGCCTTTTTTATTTGGTTAACAAACAAATTCCACATGTTGTCAACATCGTTCATGCTTGCGAGACTAATCTGCGTTGGCCATAAGAGTTTTTGAAACAGGTCAACATCAGCTTTACGATACAGCTTTATGAGCCTAGTAGGTGTAGTTACAGTGGTTTTGTGATGTCGAAGTTCAACAGATATAATATAGTGATCGCTCACACCAGGAGATATGACCTGGGAAGACAGGTTTAGTGGTTGTGTAGAGCATACCAAGTCAAGGGTATTTCCCTTCACGTGTGTTGGTTTTTCAATGATTTGCGTCATGTTGAGTTCGTGTAAGAATGATAAAAAGTCCTCATGAAGAGACTTGTATTGACAGTTGTCTTTTATAGAGTCAGTTTGCCAGTCAAAACCTGGGAAATTGAGGTCCCCTACGAGTATGATGTGGTCATGTGGATATTTGTTTATAATTTTAGTAAATGACTCACGAAGGCTAAGAAGTGAGTTGCCAACATGTGGACGATAGTAACAGGCAAGAACGATGTTATTATTTATTTTTACAAATAGGATTTCTTCATCGCCAACTGGGATATCTATAGATTCAGGTTCTAGTAGATAACTAGCAGCAATCATTGATCCTCCACCATGAATATTCCTGTCCTTCCTGAAGAAGATTAAGTCTTCGCGGTCTAATACTGCTCTACTGTTTATTGAATTGTCAAGATGAGTCTCAGTCAAGCATATAATGTCGTATTCAGCAGTTAAGGCAGCAAGTTCATGAGTTTTACCCTTAGCAGATCTGCAATTAGCATGGAATAGTTTTAGACAGTTGTATTCGTTTGGTTCTGAGTAGTTGCTGGCTTCACTAACACCCAGTTTCCCGAAGTTTCATCTTTTGTTTGAATTTTCATATCACGAATGCGATAGTTGGCTTGGTTGTCTTCAGACTTTAGTTTTTTTATTTGTTGACGAAGGTTATATTCTTGGTCACGTACATCTCTGCACACATCAAGCTTACAGAATATTTTCTTGGCTTTGAAGTTACTATTGACTCTCTTAACAAATTCCCACTTGCTTGCCTCATCATTGAACTTGACTTTTATTGGCCTTGGGGTGGAGCGATTTCTCTTTTCACCAAGTCTAAAAGCACCGACTGGATTGGAGGATCTGGTGAAGCACTCATTAGACATGAACTCCTGCACTTGCTCGATAGCCCTTTGGCCCTCTGTTTCTTCTAGACCATACAGTATGGCATTTAGCTTTCTAGTTTCGGCGTCGGATTGGTCGAGAGTGTGCTGGAGAATGTCTTGAGATTTTCTAATATTTTCTTGATTGTCGGAAATTGCTTTCTGTATTTTGTCCACATTTGTCATCAGGGCTTTGTAGTATGGATTCTCATTCATAACTTCAGCTTTAGGATCAGTTGGTTGGGCTAGTTTTTCGTTGAGGTTTTTGATGGACATTGCAATTTGGTCTAGCTTCTCATCAGTGGTTTTAGCAGCTTCATTGGCTCTCATGATCACAAGAGATGGGGTGCAGGTAGGACAAAACCATTTAACTCCTTTTTCCATGCCCTTGCCAACAAGAGTGGCTTCACTCTTCGTGAGGTTCCCACATTGGTTATGGTACCATAAATTACAGCAGTCACAGCTAATCATTACTTGATTACTGGTCTCACCACTCTTACATTTTGGGCACTTGCCATTATTACTGTCTTTGAGGGGCATAATAATATTATAATAATTATATTATAATTGTATTATTGCAATAGAATATAATATTGATGGAATGTTGTCAACAGTTAACTAACACCCTAAATCACTATTGTAATTATATTATTATTGACCACAGTAATCTCTAACTGAGTTCAGTCACTAATTATACACAAATTCTGCTGGCTTGACACGGATTTTGCCAGTTAGTTTATAATTGGAGTTATCTTCTTTTACATATTGGAATTGCACTCTCACTACATCACACCACTAAGATCGCTATTATATACGGACATTGGACAACCATCTCGATGAAAACTAAATCACACAAAAAAACGATCTTAACTTGTAACTAGTTAATGTATTTGGGCTGGCCAGCCATAGGTTATCATAGATCTGATAAGCTACAGGTAAATATATACTACATCTTATAACAATGGTGGACCAACATCCATCTCTACAAACTCCAAATGCTATCACTAAAGCTTCTTGCTATGAAGTATAGGTGAAATGGGGAATCTCACATCTAGCAACTAACCACAAACAGCTGTATTGCTGAATCCCAGCTCAATTATATTTAGCACACTGTCACATAAGTGAGGCACCCTCCTTGCATCAATGGTAGTCAACAGCTTTTTACCTCATCTGAGGTAAAAAGCAGAGAGCGTGTTAGAGATACATGGAGTGAACTTGGACTGCAAACACTAGAGGCACGGTGCAAAAATCACAGATTTAACCTGCTGACCCGTATACTGCAAGCTGAAGACACTCACACTTCATCTCTCTATGGCAACGTAGTAGATGATCACACAAATGCAACAATGACCACAAGAACAGCAGCCCATGGTGAACTAATATCCAACTCTACAAATTCCAAATGCTATCACCAAAGCTTCTGGCCAACAACTATACATGAAATGACATCTACCAACTAACCACAAACATCTGTGTTGCTGAATCCCAGGCAGGGGTGAATCTGGCTCAGTTTGAAGAGTTCTGCAAACAGGCCAGGGGTCCAAAGAGCCGTCCAGGCCTCCTGGCAGGGCCCGGGGCAGCGCCCCGGCCTCTCAAACCTTATGCTGAATTTTGCACTAAATGAAGCAAATTTGTGCACACTTACACTTTGAATCAAAATTTTCCTGTTACATGAATGTTTGCTGCCCTATGATGTAAACAAAATGTAAATAAAATATTTTTATGTTAATATAATCACTTTAAACTATGCTATCATTTTATGACTATGGATGTGTCTATGACTGTCGGCAGACTGAGCAGAGTATCTATTGAATACCAGCGTAGAGTCAGTGTGTGCAACAGAATCACATGTATATGTATGGAGTGCAACTTACCCTCCTTCCTATACTAAAACATAAGCATGAACACGGGTTGCATGACTTTATCTAGTATTTGATCAACAGACACCTGCAGGCTTAGTTTATTTGCCTCTTAGCAGAGAAGAGTGGTCTTTTTATGATCAATTTGTAGCTAATTTTAGAAGAAATAATCAATATTTTTTCTGTTTGGAAATGAAGGGTCCCGCCATGGCAGGGAGGGTGGGATCCCCAAATCTGCCCCTAATACCAGGTCAATTATGTTTAGCACACTGTCACATAAGTGAGGCACTCTTCTTCTATTATAATTATTTTATACGTTGATGATTGGGCAATTTAGAATGAAAGTTACTTAAATATTTGTCCCATGCCCATGTATACACGGAAGACAATTACACCTATTTCGATTTTGATAAAAAATGTAGGCTGTCTCATTTACTGTTTGGTTCTGTACTTGCCCCTTGCAAGGGCAGATCAGAGGGCGAGGGCACTAGTCCAATCAGGTGTTCAGCTGTGCTATTTTCTAGCGATTTTCGGGGCTCCCAGTGTCCTGTGGAGAGCTTTAGGAAACCTGAACAATGTGTCTTGCTGTGATATTCAGTTTATGTAAAAGTCTAAAGGTTGTTGCTGGGCAGCTTTAGTTTGCACTTGAATTCAGTTTTTACTGTGTTTTTTAAAAATTCTGAATGATGCTGCTCCTGTTCGGTTTTTTCCCAATTTGAGCAAAACCGGCATCGCATTGCTAATCTCAGGCTTTATTTTGAGAGTTGTCTGCTATTAACTATAATGGCAGCCATTTTCATTTTATTTGATAATTGTAATTAATTGTTGACAATAATATACAATTATAAGTACGAAAAACTGTGTAAAACTACAAAAAGATCATCACCAGGTGACAATGATGGTTGCACCAAAATTTGAATTGTAAGGATGACATTGAATTATAAAGATTAAAAGGGGCCCAATATGCATGTACGCATACACGACACCAGCCATTACCAGAAATGGGCACAGTGAAGAGATGGGTGTTATTTGAATTAAAAAACTGAGCTGTTGTTCTGAGAATTGAGCTAAGTACAAGTAAAGTATCGAGTTTTACATTGAGCAGTGTAAGTGGAAGTACAAATAATTTTTTCGCATTGAAAGCATGTACAAGTAAGAGTGTCTCTGTTTTCATGTCAAAATCTAATATTGACTCTTTGAAATACTTATAGTAAACACAGGTACGAGCAAGTACCAGTGTTGGCAAGTAGTACAAGTACGTTTTTTGAACAAGCAAGTACCAAGCATTTTCGAAGTATGCAACCGCTCTACCTATTGGTACTGTATTGTACATTGATGTATTCAAAACTGCCTAGCCGCCTTACCCTGATGAATTTACTAGCCTTTCTGTATATGGTTTAATCAAATATCATGACCATAGTGGAATCTTTACCTTCCAAGCGAGCACCTGGATCTCTTGGAAACAATACTGATTTTTATAAAAAAAAACTACATAGGCTATTTAAAAAATTGCATCAAATTGCTTTCGGACATCCAAGCCATGCACTGGATTTTTTGCAATTATTTCATCAGTGAACACTGGACGGCATTTTCGGGTAGGCAAAAGACATTAAAAATAGTATATTTGCCAATGCCAGAAAAGGATATTTTCGTGTATAGCTCGACGTAGAATAGTTGGGGGTATTTTTCCATTCTTGAATCAATTTATTACAGCTTTGACTAGAAGTAACAATATCTAGTATGGTCAGCCAATCACCTCAAAATGAAATATTTTAATAATTTGTTGGATCACTGCAATACAGCGATTATACATTGCACCAAATTGATGATCATTGGATTTTATTTTAGGTATGAATATGCAAAATCAGTTGCTTAAGACAGCTTCCTCGAGGTAAGTGCAAGAACGCGTGTAGAACTACATGTATAAAGAGTACATATTATATCTATATTCTAATATACACTGGAATTCAGACCACTGTAGAGTGTTGAGCTACTGTTTACCCACCTTCATTACTGTGATGTATCTGTACTGTTAACAGGATGCAATGTATTCATCACATGATTGAACGAGGGATGCTGCAATCTATAAGTATTCCAGAAAAGAAGAAAGGAGCGGGTAGGGTAACTTTAAAACGTAGAACACCTGATCTACGGTTATCCGAATCTAAACAATACAGGCATCTACCCAAGTAAGAATTTTGTTATTCGTTTTCATGCATGTATACATGTACATTGTAGTAATGTAGCTTGACCAACGCATATGCACTTAATCCCATCCTCATAGTTTCATAGGTTGTAATTATGTAGTAGTAGCACATCGTATTACATCTACCCTGTATAATACTAGTAGTACACCGTATTACATCTACCCTGTATAATACTAGTAGTACACCGTATTACATCTACCCTGTATAATACTGGTGATTTGCCACATCTGCCATATAAAACTCTTGTACATGTATATTATAGCTAGTCCTATGCACATCCATATACTTCGTGTCTCACATGTTGTGAATGTACATGTATTTCTGATGTACTATAGGCAGTGTCCTTCTTATAGCATAATTATGCCACGTGTCTTCTCACTGACCCATGTATTGCTTGTAACATGAGCTGTATGTCCCACATATTATAATTATAATAATATTAATAATAATATAATAATAGTATGTCCTAAGTACTGTATGGCCCATTATAACATGTCCTATGTGTAGTATATCCCATTTGTAGTATATCTCATATAATTGTAGTATATCCCATGTGTAGTATGTCCCATCTGTAGTATATTCCATGCGTAGTATGTCCCATCTGTAGTATATCCTATGTGTAGTATATCCCATGTGTAGTATATCCTATGTGTAGTATATCTCATGTGTAGTATGTCCCATGTGTAGTATGTCCCATCTGTAGTATATTCCATGCGTAGTATATCCCATGTGTAGTATGTCCCATGTGTAGTATATCCCATGTGTAATATATCCCATGTGTAGTATATCTCATGTGTAGTATGTCCCATGTGTAGTATGTCCTATGTGTAGTATGACCCATGTGTAGTATGTCCTATGTGTAGTATGTCCCATGTGTAGTATGTCCCATGTGTAGTATGTCCCATCTGTAGTATATTCCATGCGTAGTATATCCCATGCGTAGTATGTCCCATGTGTAGTATATCCCATATGTACATGCTATGTAGAATATACGAAGTACTATCCAGTATACAGAAAGAGAATGCTGCTTATTACTGTGGCTTTGACCCTACAGCCGACAGTCTCCATCTAGGTCACATGACTGTCCTATCTGTTCTCCTCAATCTGGCTAAACATGGATCTCGCATTGTAGCATTGGTAAGACAACTTCTACAAAATAATGTACCTTTTCATTGTAATTGTGTACGCTTTTGTATTTGTGTGTACTTGTATGTACATGTATCTATATACACTGTATATAATTATGATATATATGCGCACATACATGTATGTGCTGTATCAGTAAGTGTATATGTTGTGTTTTTCAATGTATGTATCTATTCTATAATGTATACAATGAATGTATTTCCAGTAAGTGTTGTCATGTACATGGCACACATAATGAGCAGTGTAATTCGTAGTTGTCCTCTCATGCAGCACATTGCTATTATAGGGCTAGATTGTATAATGTTATCATGTCATCGTGAGCTGTTACTTGTAGATAGGTGGAGCTACAGCACAGTTAGGCGATCCAGAGGGTAAGACAGAGGACAGGGTTAGAATAAGTGAGACACAATTGAATACCAACTCAGTAGCTCTTGAACATCAGATTACTCATATATTCCGTCGCTATGCTGAGAGGTACAAGGTTGATGCAGCTAGTTTCAGGTATATCAATGTTCATATTATACAGTCTCTTACTCTCATTTATACATGTTGTAGCAGGCTATATAATATTGTATTGTGTACACTTCATACTTGTGAACATGTACGCACTAATCTACTCAACTATAACTTGTACAGTTGGCCCACACATACAATCAATTTAAAGATTATGTATAAATACCATACTTTATGCAATAATATGTTGTAACATCTAATATGCACTCCTTGGTCATTTCTATGCTATTTTGTACTAAACACTAATGTACATTGTACATACATTGGGTTATATTATACTTACATGTACGTGTATATTATACTACATGGTTTCATAGGAAAAACCCTTGGTCTGCTACTCAAGTCTCACTGCAGTATTTGCTCGCTTCGATCGCATGTACTCATGACTTGTGGTCATGCACTGTGGTCATGCATGTGCCTGACCTTTGTTGGTGCAGGCATTTAGCAGAGATTCCATTCGGAGTTGTGTTCTTTTACATTGAGGAGACAACTCCAGGTCCGGGAGGGTTTCCCGATGTCGACATAGCCCAAGTTCCAACACTCATGGGTGGGGTGGGTCGAGTAACCCCATCCTGGGTTGGGGTTGATGGCCTAAGGTTATGGCCCCGCCTCGGCAGAGATACTAGTGAACCCGATCCCAAAGTCCTAGCACCACCCAAAGCCAAGATCCAGACTGGTAACATTATAATCTATATAAATCACGGGTCCAGGTGGGTCGCTATTGCCGATATAGCTCGAGTTCCAACACTCATCCAGCGAGTAGGTTGGGTCGTGCACCCAACCCCCCTTGGGTCGGGTTCAAAAGCCTAAGGCTATGAATCTACCCCGGCAGTGGTGCAGAGGCACCCAATCCCAAGGTCCTAGCGCCACCAGGAACCGTAAGCTGGACCGGCAGCATTGTAACCTAGTTATACAAATCGTCCTGATTTTCGACCTCGAATCTGATTTGAGGACGACAGACCGGCGAACGTCTCGTCTTTTGTTATATGATGATGATATATGATGATCTTACTAATATGTATATTATACTACATAATTATAATATGCTCCATGTACATGATTGTGTATTGTACCCTGCAGTGTTTATTGTAGTGTACTAAACAACAAACACTGGTATCAGGACATGACTACAGACAAGTATATTGATGCTATAGCTACTCAGTTCAAGCTAACAGATATGTTTCAGAGAGATGTGTACGTACATAGTAGTGTGTAGCCCAGCAAGTATATTCCAAATCAAAGTCATCAAGTGTGAGAGTAGCGTGACTGATTAAACACTGATGGTCATATTGGGCCTGCAGCGACGAATCACAAAGAAACATTTTGATCAATCCGATTCGTTCTTTCAGCTGGACTACTCTCACACTCAATGGCTCTGTTCCAGATACGTGATAATCATTATTCCCTCCCATACCTAGTATATTGTTGTAAGATCTAGTATATATACATTCACTCTAATAATGGTAGTAAATCTGATTGATATTGTAAGTTAAGAAGTTGTCTCCACAATGTATGATTTACCATGAGCAAACAACTCCCAGCTATATGTATACTTGCTAGCTTAGACAGGGTTGCAATCATTACATAATATACATGTAATATCATGCCTATCTAATATCGTTACTTTTGGGCTGTTCAGAGCCCACAGCACTATAATAATTGTATTACACACCCATATGTTACAGTATTCATGATATTTGTATGGTCAAGTATGTGAATCAGTGAGTACGGAATCGGTTAGTTAACAGTTAATGCGTTCAACTTCTGGGTAGAATAGAATGTTGCTAATTTACATGTATTTATTACAGTAGAGTGGTATTACTTGTAAATGAGTTATCTCCATACATACATGTACATAATTATAATCTAGATATTCATATTGTTACTATTTGTTACATAATAATTTATTAATACTGTGGTATGATATGCATACTGCTCTGGAATTAGGAATGTATGTGCATCCATTGTACTGGTATAGTATATGACTATACATGTATGTCTAATATAACACAGTAATATAATACATGTATCATATTTGTTTAATATTATTATAATAGTATATAAATTATTATAATAGTGAGTACTGTAATATACAATCATGTATTTGTATGTAGTATTATATTTGTAATACCCGCTTTCTTATCAATTTTTTATTCTATATGTACCTGTACAATGTATATCCTGTTTAGGGTCTCCTCACGTCTCCAACACACTGACTCAGATATGAGATTTAGTGAGTTTGTATATCAGACCCTGCAGTCCTTTGACTGGTTACATCTATACAAAGAGTATGGGTGTGCTGTTCAGGTAGGTCCACACTCTATACTACCCACTAATCCACAGTCTATACTACCCACCTATTCACAGTCTATACTACCCACCTACATACAGTCTATACTACCCACCTATCCACAGTCTATACTACCCACCTATCCACAGTCTATACTACCCACCTATCCACAGTCTATACTACCCACCTATCCACAGTCTATACTACCCACCTATCCACAGTCTATACTACCCACCTATCCACAGTCGATACTACCCACCTATCCACAGTCTAACATCTAACATGGAATTACTCATTCATTCTCTGGCTTTTGTTATGAGACGTGGTTTGCCAAAGCTTTGCCATCAACCAGTACTAATACTCTAGGAGTCTAGTACTATATACTCTAGTATTATATATTCTAGTATTACATGTATATACTCTAGTACTGTGTACTCTGGCTAATACTGTGTACAGTATTACTATAATATACCCTAGTGCTGTATACTATGTACTATAATACTCTAGTCCTGTATGCTGTGTACTATATTTTATAAAATGTAGGGCCTACATGCACCATGCTGTGTTTATGCTACAGGTAGGAGGCAATGACCAGCTGGGCAACATAGAAGATGGATACGATTATATATACAAGTGTTTTAATACTCCGCTCCCTCTGGCTGGTAAGTTCGCTTCACAAATCTTTACAGTAGCAGTGGTTAGGGGTGAGTTCTAGGGTTCCTATGCCCACCATAGCATACAAGTATAAATATGTTTTAAATAATATTTTAGATAATTGAACTTGTCATTGGATTTAATCTATTAAACCAGTGTCAAGCTTACCTTGGTCTGTCTTTCACCAACACCTGGTTTTTCTAAGTAAGGGATTGATTTTCCAATTAGGGAATTAAAGGCTTGTTAAACTATTATGGTGGTGATATTATAATGATATGAAGGATAAGGTATAGTATTGTATATTATACAGTGTATATAACAAATATATATAATATACAGTACGTATACAGGGATAAACACGCCTACCTGATACAGTTCTATACTATACTGATTAGCATAATCATCTCAATTTCATCACATGTCAGTTTGAATTTTACTAATAAATATGGAATATTATAATATCCAATTTTTATGCTAAATATGAGATAATGAAGATTAATTGACTTGGTTATTGGCTCTGTGTGTATACAATGTACGTGCATTCTATAATTACTGCATATATGTGTGTGCAATTGTGCATTGTATATTATATTATTATCACAGGTATAACAGTCCCTCTGGTTATAACAGAAAATGGGGAGAAGTTAGGTAAATCCTGCTCAAATGCAGTGTGGTTAGACCAAACCAAGTCAGGAACAGTCTCCGTGGAACAGTACTTGGTAAACCTTTCATCTGCTGATCTACTCTCTGTATCACAAAAACTCACACACCACCCTCTTGATGAGCTACAGGTACATCATAACTTACTGCTACACAGGCTACTAAACTACCAGGTGCACAGGCTATGCTCATCCCACCCACACTCATGCAAACATACACAGTGTTTATATGTACGCTATCAGATAGTAATAAGGGTTTTACAGCGACACACATAATACAGTATATCAATATACAATAGACTAGCTAGTTGTACATGCATGTTGTACATGTATGTAAAATTAGTACATTGGATGAGGGTTAGGTCAATAGTACAGTAGATTGGAGTTGTCTTTCTCCGGATTATTTTGAGTACTTTCAAGTCTTCTATGTGGCTGTTACCACCTAAAAAGAGGGGACAACTCCTATTATCACACAACTTGGATTACATGTACATTGTATATCTACATGTAACATTATAACGTGATGTGATGTTCTTGCACTTTAGTTACATGTGCACATATATTGCACCATTATGTCACATGTACACATAATCAAATCTAGATTAACGTGGTAGAGTGTAGGAAATGAATAGAGTGTTTGTAGAGAGATATAATATATGAATATTATATGTATTCCAATTAATTACCACACTAACCAACACAGCTGCATCAGATTTTCCATAAGTGCATAATAATAATGCATATATATTAAATGGTATATAGTTAAGTGTGGTATACATAGTGTAGTATATATTTAGTATCTGTCAGGGAGGGATTTACCATAAAGTCAATAGGCGGACTTGTCTGTTATGATTAATGTTTTGAGAGTTACATTTTATTGTCTCTTATTTTAGAGAGCCTCCACAGGTGTACTCGCAGAAATGATAATGGAGGAAATAATTCCACTGCTAACTTGAAACTATCCTGTCCAAGTCTGATGGTTCTAGTGGTATAGTGCATGTGCTATATATAGCTATGTATAGCAGGATTCTGGCATTAGATAGCTGTTGGTGGGGAACTGTAGAGGAATAAAGGTTTCATTCACTGCCTTTATGCCAAGAATGGACAGAATTCATAATAATAGTGTACATCACTACAATTACATGTATATGTACATTTGTATATACACTATGTACGTTACAGTCATGTAGGCTACTAGTACCATTAGTGTGTCCAAAGTATGTAACTCTCTTATTGTGAATGATCATACATTGAAGTTTACTTTTCTGTTACTTTAGTGTCAACAATTACTCTGTAATAAATGATTTAACTTAACACACTAGCAAGTGTTTTATTACTTACATGTAGTTGAGGGAAATAGGTACATAAATAATAACCAGTACAAATAATACCATACAGAAATCTATGTGATTGCTTCAGCAGGTTAGATATATGGATATAATATACCTCTATATGTGTACATGGATGTCAACGAGCATGGGGTCTATGGAAAAATATGCTTTTATATGTTTAATACTCTAATATGATATATTTAATCTAAAAGGAATTCTTTGGTTTATGTACTAATGTTAATAACAGAAATTTGTCAAAATGATTGTTACAAGAAAAGGAAAGTATATAATTTAGGCTCTGACATATTTCTATCTAATACATGTTAGCTATTTTAGATACAATATAATAAAATAATATAAAAAATTTACTATTTACAGGGGGCTTCATATGGGCTACTGAGGCAACAGCGTATAGAGTTATACTCTTAATGGACTAGACTATGCAGTGACTACAATGCAATATTATATACAAAAATATACAACAATATATATATGGTGAGGGCTACCATTGACCACTGTAGTAGCTGCCAGGTGGTGGAGGTGGACAATGGTGACCACCAACCCTACTAGCAGGAGGGTCAGATCTAATGTCCCTATCATCATAAGGGTTTCGTGAGCCCATGTACTGGTGATGTGTGTGGGAGACACTGGAGAAATGGCTATCACTGTCGCCATTGTCTATGTAGCTGTCCTGCGGCACAACAGGTGGATACTGTAATGTTGACCTATAGCTACCGTCTGACTGCATGTACTGCGTGTACTGCTGAGGTGTAGGACACCTATTATAGGAATGAGCTCTGTTTTTTTCAGCAGCATAACGCATATCACCATTAGAGAAAGGCACTTTGCTATAGCTACCAGTGCTGCCACCACCACCACCACCACCACTGTGCTGCCCTGAATAACACCCATTATTGACATTCATGTTGAGAGGTACGGCTACCTCGCAATGATCACTCAACATGTTACTAGGTCTCCTCCGCCTTCTCATTCCTGCATTCTTGTTGCGTCTGTTCACACCAACCACTATGGCTACAGTAACTATTATGATGAAGAGGGTGGGAATTGCTATGAGAACTGCTAGTGTTGCAGAAGGCGACCCGAATAAGTATTCCCAAGAATTGTCTGTGGCTGCTGGGTACTCAGTACTGGTTGTCATAGCTACAACATGAATAATAAACACATTAGTATATTGTGACTAGGCAGAGGGAGTGAGATGCAAATTTCTTTATTCAGTTATCATCTATTGTGACAGGGGGGTGAAGTTGATGGCTTATTTAGACCAACTCTCCCTATGACAGCATTTCAAATGTCAATTATAAATTGACTAATTGAACATATATGATAATAAGTTGTACCCACTGAATAACTTATGCTAATGTATGTATATATGAGGGGTGCACACTGGGTCCATGTAGTACAGCTTGTGTTGTAGCTAGTAGACCAGTATAATGATACCATAATCATCATTACTACATTACATGTAGACCAACTGTTGTGCCTGTTGAATACAAACACACAGCCAAATATGATGTTTAGGTTTGGTCCTCCCATTTTGTTTTGTAGAGTCATCCCTCAATAAGAAGTTGGGTGGGGGGGCTAGCTACCCTTCCTCACCAACACATCATGAACTCTTAAGTGGAATAATTAGCTTCTCTAGATAATTAGTAGAGTTTAGCAGCCACTAATTATTGGTCTGATGCCACAAATGCCCCACTTGTCTTGTCACACACTAAGAGCCCTAATTATTATTTTAGAATAAAAGACTCTTCTGAGTGAAGAGGAAGGATGTTTAGTAGGCTGGCAGATATCAATCTAATCTAATGTACTGTAGGTTCATGTATAATCAGCCCTGCCTGATGGGTGTAATTGACATGCTGGCCACTTAGGTGCAGGGTACTGCTTGCATGCTCCTATATCTCCACATGCACCTCTCTACTTCCTCAGCTATCTCTTCTACCCATGTTTCCTCACACAGCAATATATTATTCCAAGACACTAATTAATGTGCATGTAATTGGTCATGGCCATTAAGTCCTAGTCTATTGTAGTCGTATAATAGTAACCTCATAGATATATTCCAAGTAAGTGAAACTAATAGCTGGGAGGAAGTAGCATAAAATTGGTTAAATTTGACTTCCTATTATTCCGTTTCCAAGTAAACGATGTAGAAGTATTGAAGGCAGTTACGTATGACATGTACAATGTATATATTATTATGTGACATGTTACACGTATAGTATTTGTATGTGGCATGTACATTATACAGGTAAATATGGCATTGACATTCAGTAACAAGAGCTAGGTGTGTACCTGGAGGTCCAATAACTGTGACTAAAGCCTCCCTGTAGTCGGAGCCTCCCCTTGGATTCAGTCCTAGGCAGACATAAACTCCAGCATCTTCCATCCTCACATTGTACAGAACGAGTTTGTTGAGATAAGCTCCCTCTTCTGTCTTGATCATCATGGTTTCATTTTTTATCAAAACATAAAGTTTGCCTTTTAGTCGAATGTGAGGCCTGTCATCAGGCTTCTGTGGAACTCGTTTTAACCACTACAAGATATGATATGGCATATATTTACTCATCTATTTACACTATGAGCTTGACACAAATATTTGATGTCAACCAACTACCCAATGCATGTGTGCATATCATGTGCCTAATTCTTTGAAAAGCAAACAATGAACCTGGTGATACTACAAGTATGAGAGGATAGACTCTAGACTGACACATAGTGACAGGTTAGAGACAGCTCAACTTGACAATGCATGTCAGCATGCTTGGATTACTGGGAGCTAATTATCTCATGGCCTCTTAGTCCTTAGATGTGTCCACTTGATGAAGCATGTAACCTTATAACTACCCAGCATGTACTGACACAATCATTCTATCTTACCATTATTGTAGGGCTGACATAACTTCTCACTTTACACTGCAGAGAAGTGGTGGAGCCATATGTAACAGATGTGTTCTGTGGATAGGGGAGGACAACTGTGGCTGCGATGCTTGCAGTGTCTGTAAACCATAGAATAAACATTGATAACTAAAACTGTGTTCAATTTTAGTTTTAATAAACAACAAACAACCCTTGTTACACTTGTAATATAACATGTTGTAATACTACTTGTTGGTTATCCATTTTATTACCTATCTCAGTGTTTTATTGGGCTATTGTTTGGTTATTTTACTTTGCATCAATTAGTACAGCCCTAATATAATTAGTATTACATGGATATGGTGTGCTGTGTGGGACTGCTGGCATTTTCAAACTGGCAGTTATTGCTATCTACCACACAATTGTGCTCAGAATTTCTGGATGAAGTTTTGTCTCTATAAAATATAATAGTTGTCTGTTTTATACATGTACATTGTACATGACTGTATGGTCCATGATGTTTTATGTGTATGAAGCAATATACCATGTAGTTAGCCCAGAGACTAAAATACATATTATTATATTCCATCAGTAATGTTTAGTATTCACTTAGTAGGTACAAAGTGTAATCCTTTATCTCAAACTGGCCTGAAATACTTGAATATCCAATTTTCTTTGTCAACAGGCAGACAAAACAATGTTTACTTGCAATAGACAACTCATCTTCTCAATATAGTTTAATTCGGTCTAATATCTTCAAAAAATATACATAGGGCCTACTCTCTGTTTGGTTTTAAGGATTAGCTTTTTATTCTAGTTATATGCTTGCTTAGCCTAATTATCCACAGCTGCTAAGGGTATTAGCTTGAGCTCTCCCTCTCTCTCTAATCTCTACCCCATACTTTGTACAACTAAGTGGCTGTTACTAGCTGCACATACATGTAGCTATACCAACTATGGGGATCTTGCTAGTGGTAGCTTATATCATTACTATTATAATATTTGTTCGAAACTTGGAAGATGTTAAACATGATCATGTAGACAAACTGCAGACTGTGCCCCATAGTCGTTTACAAATTGACAGTTTACATAATTTGTAGATTTATATAGGAAAAGCCAGAAAAGGCTCGGTATAGGGCGGCACCATAATAAATATGATTTAGGCCTAACGTAAGTAGTATGTATACTGTAATAGTGACATAACAGGTAAATCTACAAGCTCTATAATAGTGTCTAACCAAACAACCAAAGCTCCTACCTGTCACACTAAGGTGGTAGGTAAAGTTAACAGTTCCATGTGCATTGTACACTTTACAGGTATATCTTCCTGCATCTGTAGCTCTCAGACTATTCAACCTTATGGTGTAACCTTCCATCACAACATTCTCTCTCTGGTAGTCCAGAAGTCTGTTATCCTTGTACCAGTCAATATCTGCACCAGCCTCTGCCTGCACTGCACACCCCAGTCTAGCACTGGAGGCCACCTTGAGTGTTAATTCCCTTGGACCAGGGGGATTCTCCAGGAATCTTGGTACAACTGAATAAACACAGCATCATTCCAATTATAATTTACATTGTATATACATGTATATATGTGATTTCAGAAGGGGTACTGATGTTAGGTCACATGGGTATGGCACAGAATTGACAAAGTAAATTACTGAGCTCAAACTGGTCTATTTATGTAGAATTAACTGTGGTAAATTATAGTAATACACAACATCTACGTTTACATGTACATGTAGAAGTACATTGCACATTTGGAGACATTTCACCGACCAATGGTGCTTGAAGTATTCAGTTACCAGCTCATTTAGCGTCTAATATTATACGGTACATCTTTATACAGTACTATGGTGACGCGTGACGGGTGAGGTATTTCACTGGGTGTAGTTGTACAACCAGTTATCTGGATAAGAATAGAGTATAAGAATAGAGTACACTCTCCCTTCACCAGTATAAAACACTAGACACCGGACAGTTGACTAAAGGCACGTTTACACTACACCAACTTTGCCAACATGTTGGAGTTGGTGTAATGTAACAGCACCTTTAAGTTTGAACATCAATTTTCTCTGTAAACCCAATGAATGCATATATAATATTTGAATTCAGAGTAAAGCCTGTTAAATGGATGATGCTTGTAAGGGTGACAGGTTTGTTTACTCATGGTATAACATTTATATAAATGTATTGTTACTTTGTGTGCTTATTACCACTGCTCTGCGGACTTGTCTCTCCCTGAAAGACTGGAGGAGTGTAACCAAAGACTATGTAAACTATGTGTATTCAAGTCATGTAATACTCCTGTCTCAGGTATCCCCTTTCTATTCAATGCCTCCCTCCACCAGTAACAGCATATTAGCTGGCACAGTGTGCCATTGGAGACATGACTAGCTAATTCTCCTATATTATATTACACCGCATTACTGTATTACATTAGGACTAGGTTTGACACATCTAAACAGCATGCTTTTCTTCCCTCTTCTCTGTTTACAGGCGATTCACAGGAGAAGGTAATATCCTGTTTGTATAGTCAGAGAACCTAAGGAAATAGGGGGCCCATACTCTACTTCCCCTCTACTATTTCCTTTACTAGTTACTGCTATGTGCAGTAAATATAGTATTATTACATTGTAGTAATACTAATAAACAGGCATATCAACTATTACTGTCTTCTGTGATTTAATCTCCAAGCACTAGTTTCCTGGTCTACATCTTACTTACCGACAGGTGCTATAGGTGCTTGTGTGATGGTCTCCAGGACCGGATTCTCTGGAAATGTGACTACATCTGCATCTAGAAGAACAGACAGTATTATGACCATGCGATAAATTAACACATAGGCAGGTGTGTTCCTGTATAATAGCATTATAACAATATGCTCATGTAACCAACTAATATCATAGTTCTTAATATAAACACTGTTGCAACATCTTCATAACCACAACATGAAATCTTCTAGATGGGCTGTAAGTAATCTATAACATGTGGTTTAAAAATCAATCTGTCAGAGTGACACATATCTAGGTTGACAGACAATAGTTTGACTGTCACAGATGGCATCTATCTCTTTACCATATTTAATTTCAGGCACTGTAATATGTACATAGTATTACAACAATTTATTATACATGTAGTAATTTATTATAAAATTATTATTCTAAAAAGGTGGTTCCATAATATAGGCATGCATTGCACCAAGTAGTGGTTACTAATCTCAAAGATAGAATGAGTGATTGAGCTAAAGTGACTTACAAATACCTGGAAACCATAAAAAATTAACTGTTATTCAATTACCTAAGCTAGCCTAGATGAAGATATGACTAGACAGCTAAAGATGATCGGCATAAAACGCTGCCTTGTTTGTTTAGTAAACACAACACACTAATGTAGAGCTCTACATAAGGTCAGACCTTTGACTAGTAGCAGAAAGTAACCTGATGTTGTTATATAAATTATCAAACCACAAGAATTTGCCACTATCAGCATAATGAGCCTACAATGGGGAGGTCTGATAGCCCGCCAGGCAGCAGTCAGCCAAGAGCCACAGCAATCAGTAACTCAATTTATTTCTACCATATTCTTATTTAGTAAGTAGATGAATTCACTCATTGATAAGAAGCGACTTAGTATTATCCCCTTACATCAGCTTAGCCTACCTTCTGCCAAGTATCCATTTTATTCTTAGAATATCAAAAGACAAGAGCAACTCCTACTTTAGTACTTTAATTGGATTAGATAATATTGATCATTTGGACAGTGATTACGGTCAAGTAGCTGGGCTAAAATACATGCATACTATTTGCTGTCTACTGAACTATCCTATGATCACTACCTTTCATCCACTACCCTTCATCCACTACCCTGCATCCATTACCCTGCATCTACTACCCTGCATCCACTACCCTGCATCTACTACCCTGCATCTACTACCCTGCATCCACTACCCTTCATCCACTACCCTGCATCCACTACCCTGCATCCACTACCCTGCATCCACTACCCTGCATCCACTACCCTGCATCCACTACCCTGCATCCACTGCCCTGTACCAACTACTTTATGCCCATGCACTTACCGTAGACAAAGAGACTGAAGTTTTTCCAAGGATGAGCACCAAACCCTCCAATTCGGCGGCAGCTGTACAAACCCTGATCTGTGTGTCTCACGTTCTTCACCATCAGCACGTCATCTCTCATCCTGAGATCTGAGTGCTCCGTTATAGGTATATTGTCTTTATACCAGTAGAACAAGATGTTCTCTCCACTTCTTGCACATTTCATATCCACATCTTCTCCAACTCTACTGTTGACAATTCTCTTTCCACTTTCTAAAGAACAAGCACATGAAACACTAGAGACTAGATGATGAGTGTTCATGGCCTTTTCTTGGTCCTCTCGAGTCTGGAACCCTATGGCCTCTTGTGCCAAACGAGGACTTTCGAGAATCTGAATGCCAACTAAAATTTTCCAATGAGTGGAAATATCAACACTGGTAATTAGGCCACATTTTTATTCTAGGTGCAAAAGTGAAAGGCATATTTTAACTGCAGTTCTACATGGTAATACTATATCACTGCAATATCACTGCACATGTAGGCCTACCTATTCTATTCTATTCTATTCTATTCTATTCTATTCTATTCTATTCTATTCTATTCTATTCTATTCTATTCTATTCTACATGTTGCAAATGGCCGAGGGATATTTCACTGCTCGAGTACCAAGTTAAGCGCTGACACCTATCAAGTCAGTTCTTACTTAATTAACTTGAAAAAGTTTCATGCTGAGAGAGGTTGGCCTGCTTATCTCTATGTACATTCTGTATATTTGTTTATCATGCTAGACAGTGTAGCCAGTGAGTTTACATTACACCACCTTGTCTACATACTACATTATACATAGTCCAATACAAAGCTTAGATTAATATCCTATCACTGGGCTGTGAATTTACTTTAAGATAATGTTACTGAAAAATAAGTAAAAGTAAACATTCACACATTCAGTCATTCTTGAGAGTATTATTAATATTACAAGCATTTATCTCTCTGCTGTGGCCTGATAGCAGCTAATAGAGTAGGCAAAGATAATTAATATGACATTCAGAGAGTAAAAATTTTCATAACTTAACATTTCACAACAAGAAAATACTCATTACTGAGTTTAGGTCAATAACAAAATAGGCTCTGATTGGAATCAAGCTGTCAGAGTAACAAATGAATAGAGATGGTGCTGCCGACTGTAAGGCAGTAACATGACAAATCTACATGTGTGAACCATCATCACAAAGCTACAGGAAATTATCTTCCTAATACATAGGGATAGGCTATAGGCATAGGCTACAGGCCCACTTTATTACATGCTGTAAATATAAATGTCATGCGATCCTCTATACAGGGCTTATTTGAATCTTTTTTATTCAAAAGAATTTGTTGATTGAAAATGTGATATCTATAGTAGGTTTCCTATTGAATCAAGTTTGTTTGCCAGCCTGTTGAGCTACTTTTACAGTTTATCAGTAAATATAACCAGTGTCACTTTCTCAGCTCAAATATTTGACATGAGTATTCCACTAGTAAGTGGAGAATCAAGTGTACATTTTCATTCCTACATTGTTTTCTAAGTGTAGTATATTTATTGCATTATATTTTTCTACATCTACTACTTACATGTGCTTATTATCTGCCCATGTGTTACATACAGCCAAGGCCAATATGTCTATAAAATAACAAAAGCTAGAAAATAATATTATGTAGCCTAGCTACAGTATGTAAAAGGAGTAGTTGGGATACTGACCAACATGATGAACCATGGTCAGTAGTACAACTAGATGTACAATCCTCAGCTGAAGTAGCATTGTCACCTTTCGGTCTCCTCTACCCTTTCCAATCTATCAAACTCTGTCACTTAGTTGAATAGCTCAAGTCTGCAAGTATAACCAACAGGTAATAGTATATCATAAATAGATTACCTGCACAGATAGCTCTGGGGCCTAGTCTAACATAATATTATTGAGGTTTCCATACAGTTCTGTAAGCTACTCAGCTGTATTGTCTGACTAGTAGAATCCTGTATTATTGATACTGACCACAGGTGCGTTCAAGGACTACCTAGTAGCTACCATTTCGGAAAGAGAACCAACTGGGCATGTCAGTTAGTAGTCAGTCAGCAGCAGGTACTTCCAGATGCACTGCATGACATGGAAAGTAACAACCACATGATTACTCCAAATTATTCAACTGAAACTATTGTTGCCTAGTGTAGCAGAGAAATGCTAATTTTAATGAATATGTGGTGGATGGCCTAGAGACTGGCATACAAAAGGATTATTGACTGCTGGGAGTGCAGTGAGACTTGGACTTGGTTCAATATTTCTATCAATGTCACGCTCTTGGGCTCCTGGGCTCCTGGACCCAACTGGTGTTTATGCAGTCCTTGGGTACATAGCATTATACATGTATTAGTTACATACATACACAACTACAGGTAATGTTATAACTGCACCATAGGCCTACTCTAATGTACACTATGTATGTAATATCACAATATTATACAGGTAAACAGGTAGGCATATTTGTATTCCAAGTTGCAAGCAAGTGAATCATAGATATTTTGTTTCATCTAAAAGGAAATCAATAGATTTGGATGGGTTACTAACAATAGAGTAGAGTGCTGTTACATGTATAATAACTAACAGTATACACTACAGTAGACTATACAGTTGAAGTGAGTTATTGTCATATTACCTATTATTCACATATAATAGTTCCCAGTGGATCTACTCAACAGTTTGGCAATTATTTATCATGAAATACAATAGTTAGAACGTAACCATTAGAAAGTGTATACAATACTGCTAGCCATGGGAAAGTTAGTTGTGTCTCTCAAGATTATCTTTCAAAATAATCAATACAACCCAAACGAATGACAAACAAACAGCTAGCAGATAGAATAGCCTACTTCCACGAGTAGGCCTTATACCCTACCTCCCTGCACTTACCTACATGTACATGTATATGAAATAACTACCAAGCAGGCTATTCTGTCCACTGAAATTTGCTCCTGAATTGAATTATTATCATTTAATGTAGCTGTTACTACATCATGTTGTGTAATATGTGCATGTTATAAGTTAATAGTATACATTATAAAACTACATGTATATCCATAGGGCCCTACTATAAGTTGTACAATTATTATATTACACTTATATTATACAATATATGGGTATATTAGGCCTAAATACTTAGTAGTCATATACCTACACTGTATGTATATTGTAGACCCAGTAGCCAAATATTTGGGCCTCCTGATTGGGGGCAGCTTGCAAATGACAAATTGTAACTGATTTGGTGATTTTTATTTTCCAAGTCAATTTTTGGATAAGTGGTAAATTCTTGATTACTAGCCTGGCTTCATATTATATACACAACATCTAAAAGTTGATAGACATAATTACTAAGAGTTGCCTATATTAATAAAGTATATATTGGGTTAGCTTACAGACAAAAAGCACCAAAAGCTTATTGACTTGTGCCTACTTACCTTTGCACTGTATGTCAGCTGTGTGTAAGCTCTGGCAGCATCTGCTATCCTATCTGTGAGTGACAGTCCACTAGTGTACTAGTGGTTGCAGTATACCTTTATGGTAGTATGAGTCATGTGGTATGTAAGTAGCGTATGCTCCCAGTCCCAGTGCAAGGTGACTGCTACCATAGAATTCTATGACTGCTAGTACACCGTTGACACTACACTCTACTACCCTACACTTTCTCTGTCTGCCTATGCACCTTTATTATTCTAGATCCTAGATAGTAATAGTATACTCTGCGCTTGGCTCTTTATTCTAATAGCTTTGTATACTCGTTGTATATCCATTAGTACTGCAGTATATAAGCAAGGCATTATGGGTAAGTGTCATGTTTATGCATTGTGGTCACTGATTGACAGGTGGGAAATGCTTATTAAGAATGTTAAGAGCTTTTCTTCCACTAAGGAGAGCACTGGCCATGGGTATTTTGGTAGACTTATAAATTCTCTATTGACATTTTAAGCACATTTACTATAATAATATATTATTACTATATACAACACAATATATACAATGCCATGTACTACTGATGGATATAGTGCATAGAGATGTCAGTCAGTCCACTGAAGAGCTAATTATGATACAAATTAAAACTAGATTATATTATTTGACAACTTTAGGAAATAATTTCTATATAATTGAACCATAATATAACCCTCAGAAAACCATGCAGGCCTACATTATATTAAGCTATAGACTATGTCTAATAATAAAAACTAGCAGTATTACAATTTACCTGCGGGTATCTCATGGGCATCCTACCAACTCAGTTGTTTGCGCTATACTTTTATATACGCATCACATATATTATCTTTATAGTACATGTACATGTATATACAAGTGTATTATAACTATGCCCATCAACATTTATTAACATAATTATTAAAAAATATTACTGGCCTTATAACATAAAATTGATCATCTGATATGCTACAGGCATATTGTATTATTTTGTTAATAGATGCTAAGCCAATTATTGACCACTAAAAGATGGATTACCAGATTCCAACTGAGATTTTCGTAACATACCAATTTCTACAGCCAATCAGCACATTCAGAACTCATAACTTGGTAGGACATGGTAAGAGATATGTTAGATGGAGCCTAATAATAATAATGTATTGCAATATTATTATAAAATAATTTACTTAGAATTCCCATCCCATTTACAATGTAAGTACATGTACAAGTGGATACTGAACTAACAGTGTACTGATGCTATTCTATTTATTTCCAACTCTATTCAAGAGAATACAAGTGAATGAGCGTTGGAGAGGCGCATTTCCTCTCGTAGGAAAGGAACAGTTTTACTTCTTGTTGTTCTCAAGGAGGAATCTCATGACTTCATGACATTGGATTATATATCAATAGGTAGCGAGTGGCCTCTAGAAGGTATGCACTCAGTCTACTATTAGCACCATGACAGCCTCAGATCCATCTCTAGGTCGAATCACTCTTATATAGTATAGGGAAGGGTCATGGCTATTGGAACTCATGCCAAACGGGACACTGATTTATTTTTGGATTGCTTACTTGAAATAGGCTGTGGAATGGTTTCACTGTAAACATTTGTGCATGTTTGTAGAAACACATAATGCAATATTATACATGTAATTGTTTCCAATTATTGCCATTGCTAGCAACAGGCCTTGAAAATATAGTCATAATAAGATAATATTGTATGAACTATGAAGTCCTACCTTACACTAGGCACTGGATTATTCGTTGTACGTGTAAGGGGAAACAACTCTGGATTACAATAACATTATTATACAATGTCATGTACATGTCATGTACATTGCAGCTTGTACATGGTGCATATACACTACTTGTACATGGTAACTGTATGTAGATCTCAGTGGCCTGTTTATTTTGGGTCAATGTCGCCAAAAACTGTGATCCTACATCCTGTGCCATAGCCCATAGCATGACTATATTGGTAAGACTTGAAGACATTCTAAAGATAAATCTAAAATACTTCTTTATCAATATTATTTATTAAAATTTTATCTCAAATATTGTTGAAAACTTTTATAATAAATTTATAGTAGGAAATTACAGCAGAAATACAGTGGAAAATTTGAAATGCTGTTGGCATGTTACTTTCTTGGTTGGTATAGTTGCATGTGCAATGGCTAGACTTAGATACCGATTTTGAAAGCTAAGTTTTTACCAGTTACAGCTAACTCAAAGATGGTCTCCAGTGATCTCAGTGAGACATCAAAAGGGGGTAGCTCTTGTAAATGCTGCTCGGTTGTTATTGTCCACGGTACACTAATTGTTAAATGATTGGTTGGTTCATTTTAAATGCAGGCATCCTAGCTCAGGCATAAGTGAACTCCTCATCTCGAGAAACCTGAGGTGAGCTGGTCACAGGATGGATGATAATAGACTCCTAAAACAAATCCTGTACTCTCAACTCAGATAACATGTGCTTGGTATATAGGAAGACCCAGATAATAACAATTGGAATTGAGCAATCGCTCATTAGAAACAGATGCAAATGGAGAGAAGACTTGGTTTACGGGAATCATCTTTGGATACAAAGGACAGCTAATGATGATGATGAGGAAATACTGTACCTCACTACAGTAACCCCACAAAACAGTCATGCTTCGTTCCACTACATGGCAGTACCATTTACTTATACTGTACTGCCCTGCAGCCCCCATTCGGCACATTGTATCAAATAATTGTACAATAGTGTACATTATACTCATTGCATGTTATATACATTACTGCTTACATAATGTTACATTGTATTGTACAAGTCATGTACATTGCATTGTATTGCACTGCACCACATTACAAAAAATTACATTAAAATTGGTTTGTTACACTGCATTGAATTGTATCGGTGTGTATTACATGCATATTACAATTATTATCACATTAGCCTTATGCTGGGGTGACATACAATATGATGTAGGTATACTAATACCGTATACGTGTGGCAAACACATAACAATTTGGAGTTGCATTTTCTTATGTAAGAAAGACCCATGAGAATTATATTATATACATGTATATTTACTAAGCCAAATGCTTATTAATCACCGGTGAGCAATGAAGAGGTTCAGTATATACGGTGAGAGTGTCCAGTCTGGGTGGAGTGGAGCACCAAAATTTGAGTTAAAAATCGTGGAGTCTCCTGTGGAATCAGGGAGACGGCTAAGCAAGGTGTGACGTTGTGTTTGCTGTCTATCTGATAGTGTGTTACCCATTCAACAACCACATGATAAGTCAATATAAAGGTTTTTGCTCAAATAATGCAAAATATGGAGCAGAGGAAACATTTTTTAATTAGATCAGCTAATTTTATGTATTTTATTACCAACCGTTGTAGGCATATGTTGAGACTTTATGACTTATTCAAAGTTGGTTGCATTCAGTGTTTGAAGTGGAACAAATGAGGTGGGTACAAAGTTCATGCAATTTTACAGATTAGTATTGTATAGCTATCCACTTAATCTCATACGCAGCTAAAAAATCGAAGAAAACGAAGAAAATTATGCTCTGGTGAGATTCGAACTCAAGACCCTATGAATGATAGTACCACTAAATTGAGGTGGGTGTACACCATATACTCCCGCATAACCACACTTCGGACACTGCATAGAGCCCATGTTCAGCCCAAGAAACTTGTATACTTCACTTTTAGCAGTAACCAGTAAATAAGACCTCATATATGTGTATACATGTACATTGTAGTAAGAAATGTTACTTTACTAGGAGTCAACAAGAAATGGAGGAATATATAAGACTGGAGTCCTTTGATGTACAAGATGATCCGCCTCAAATCTGAGGTCGAATCTGGGAAAACTTGTACATGAATTAGCTCAAGCTATAAGAATGTATGTAAAAGTCCTAGGCAGGGTGAAAAGGTAGTATCAGATTGATATAAGTAGAGTATACAACATTAAACAATATAAGAATGTACACTTACTGGAAAGGAACAAGACAAGAGAACATGTAATGACGGACACTATCAAAAATATTATATATATGGTGTATAATATATATATACAGTGTACAGATATGCAGTGTATATACTACACACGCAAACATACACTGTATATACACTGTATACCAGTATACAGTGTATACATGTAAACTCAATCTGCAGACAGCGTACTGTTTCGGTGTTTATAGAACTTCATCAGTGCAGCTTAAAAAGAATTATCCCTGAGAGGACCTTGGCAATACTGTGTTTTCACAGCAAAGCGCATTTAAAAGGTGTGAAATACACTGTATACTGAGCCAGAGATCTCTAACTGCCAAAGTAAGTTAGACTTGCACAAAGTTAGCGGCTCAATATACCTCCGAGGCAAAGAGCTCAACAAATTGATATTGCTACTAATTTCGAGCATATACATGCACATGATTGTAGGTACATGTACATGTACCTACAATCATGTGCATGTATGGTGTAGTGGTGACTACAATATATTAAATGTTTATAATTATAGTTGGTATAGGCGATTTAAGTATTGTATATCTAAGCAACGCACTTGTAATTCAGTTTAGCACACAAGCTTATATTATCAAACCTACTGTTATTGTGGGCTATGACATCAGTAGATATCACTTCCAATCTTAGGCACTATTCTTAGAAAAATAGTGTAGGCAGCAAGACCTAGTCGCTTCTCTGTCTAGTGTCTAGCCTATAGGCAGGTTGGTTTAAATTAGTGGGCTTGGGCTTCTATCCAACATATTGTATAGACTAAGGCTGCTGCTAAAAGTACATGTACATGTAGTACATGGAGAGTCCTTGTTCCCTGAGCACATGGATATGCTACTGGACTACACTCATGGGAAGAAATTGGGGAGGGAGAAGGGAGGGAGATAATAACAGAGAAGACAACTTCGAATTGTTACCAATAGCTATTATACATACATTTGTACATATAACTTTATTAATGTGCAATATAACACACTGTGCGTTGTAATAATGACTTATCAGCATCAGGTTGCTCTGCATGTCATATATCCCAACTTTGCATGTCATATATCCCAACTTTGCATGTCATATATCCCAACTTTGCATGTTTTTCATGCTGTTGCATAGATAAAAAGGAAAAGGGCAAGAAAAAGCTAGACCAATGTCAATGACTCCACTGCACATTGGACAACCGGCATCCAACTGACAACTATTCACCTCCGAGCTCCAAAGCCCAAGGCTGGCTTTGGAGCTTGGAGGTGAATAGTTGCCAGTTGGATGGCATCATGGAGTTATCTTGTTGGGGGAAGATAACTCTATGGATGACATACTGAGAAAATCGAGAATTGTCTCCTCTATATGTCATACTAGGTCGCCGAAACTAATGACGGACTATAATTTAACCGTGGTTCTAACAAGTGATGTTTCCATTTGAGGCTTTTATAAGATCATCGATGGTAAAATATATCTGTTTTAGATACTGGACTATAGGATATGCCGCATGAGCCAATATCTGGGGTAACAGTCAATATTATTGATAGGTTTCCGAGTGAAATACATGTAAGTAACTGAATTTAGGCATTGGCAAACCAAATTTGATGTTTACGCGTGAATTTAGTTACGGAAATTCACATGGTAAATGCTTGTGAAGCCGATAAAGTCACAGATTTCTTAAGTGAGTTTTGGTGTAGTGTTAAAACTTTTAACGTTGTATAAATAATATCATGTGAACATCATCAAAGATAGACTTAATTCATTAACAAAAATCAAAATGAAACGGAAAAACAGCAGAACATTTACATTAACATTGAAATGGAAATTATTTAATTTAAAAAAATAATGTTATATTGATATTCATATTGTTTATAACTTTTCATTTATTTTCTATATTACTTTTTAATTTTTAGTAAACTATGTAATAGCTATTTAGTACTTGAAGCTAATAAACTAACATTGATATTAATATTTAGGCTACGTTAACATCGCTATTCTCTGTCTTCTCTCCATCAGGCTGAATAGAATTGATATATACATGTAATTCTATGCTATAATGGTGCAGGAGATGATTGTGAAGAATATATATCACTGTTGAATAACAAAGATTATGATTTTAAAAAAGCCTTCCTTTTTTATTGTAGGTATTTAATACTAATATTTTTTGTTCTTCATGTGAACAGTAGACTGTCTTTTAATTCTTTAGGTGAAATGTTTGAAGTTAGTTGACATAAATGATGTCAAGGATTGTATTGTTAATGATGTTAGGTTGTGTATTGAATTACCTGTACGAGTACATGTAGTTCTCTATTGAGTTGTATATTGCCATGCCAGCATGGAGCCTTTCCGTCATATATCACATAATATCATATATCGGGAGTTACTTCCAACAAAATGGACATAGTGACCACTTATTTAAAAAACACCATCTAATAGATTATGTGTGGATAGCTTCATATCAGCACCGAGAACCCGTATTGCCAGAACACGAAGTCTTGCCTCGCTGTGTTGTTCCTTTGATTAAAGAAATAATTACCAAAGTCACTCAAACAGCTTTAATATTCAGCTAATCCAATTATTCTACTTGAATTTCACCTACTGGGGGTTGTTGGCAGTGAATAGCTGCATCTTTAAGGTAAAAACTTTTCTGATAGGTATAGGCGTCATTTTTTAATAATCCAAAGCAATATGCAGTGCTCCAAGTCTAAACAAGTCTGGCAATAACTAGTGTCTGATTAATATAGACTAATTTTTTCACTGCTCATAGTATATGTATATGAACCACAGTCTTCAGTATCATCTTTTTAATGAAATAGATCTTGTTGTTAGGCCTAGATGGTGCTATGTTTCACACATGCTTATTGTATTGTAGTATGGTGGAACCACTAAAGTACTTTTCTCCGAGACTAGTTGACTATGTGGCAATCATTGGTAATGCTAACCCATCAACTGATAGTGAGACTCCTCAGCAACCTGAAATCCTTCGCCGATATCCGACCAGCGAGCATGAGGACTTTGTTCTACCGCCGGACACTGCTTTCTTCTGTCAACCTGAAGGCTGTACTACTATTGGTGCTAAACAGATGTCACAACGAGATAGACAGAGTTTTGTATTTGCATTGACTGATAAAGATTCAGGCAGACGACGTTATGGTACTTGTCTCAACTTTTATCGCCCTTTTAAGAGGAAATATCGGCCCAGCAAATCACTGCAACAACAGGCGAGTTTAGAAAGCACAAGCTCAAATGAAACACCCTCTCGTAGTACTCACAGCTCTCGGGTGAAGGCACTCAGGTCCCATACACTGACCTCTCTTTGCATAATCAGTCACCATGGCTTGTTTGACACATTCAGGGAATGCTTGAATGTACTTATTAAGCTGATTAATGTGTGCAATACTGCTGCCTGCAAGAGGAAGTCTGGGGGACGTAGAGCAAGGTAATTAGACCTGGTATACACTTTAGGTATTAACTCACAGTATACATTGTACATGCTTGCTTCACTTTCAACTGTAATTACTCAATGATATTATATATTGAGTTGGTGAGTGTTGTTAGCTGATGAGGGTTGCTGGTGTAGCACTGTATCTCTGCATTACTTACTTGTTCCAGGAATGTAATATGGAAGTACTTAGTAAGTAAGGTGGTAGAGTCACCTGATCCGGCAGTCATTCATTGGATGAAACAGTTAGAGACCTGGATATACAGACTCCTTAGTGCACCTGTACCGGTACCAGGCAAATGCTGCCTTCAAGTGAGCAGTTTATTATGCAAATCATACATAATGCACCACCGTATAGGGCATAGGCATATTGTTTTCTACATGCATGGTACAGGTTAGCTCAGCTGTTAATATTCCCCTGGTTACTTACTTTGTACATTGTAGTTATTTTCCACGTACATGTACATGTACATGTACATGACATACATATATACAGTTGGAGATGTAATTAAAGATATATGTAGGTCATTCATCTGTGGTTTTCATACATAAGATATAACATTATTGATTTGATGCTGCTGCCGCTGCTTGCTGCTACTCCATATACATGTATGACTGCCCTGTTAGCACTATTAACTACTGATAAGTAGTACATGTACTTGTAGATAGCCTACATCCATATTACTAATAATTATACAATTGTATGCACTTCACTTGTATATTGGATTAATATCTAATTGTGGTTTATTACAGCTGCATATAGTACCAGAGTCATTGGGACAGCCTCACCTTCTTGCCTTACCAGATCAAACTCGGTTCTCTCTCATAGACTTTCCTTTGCACTTACCTCTAGACCTACTAGGAGTGAACAAATGTATTCAGGTGCTTGAATGCATCATGTTAGAGCAAAAGGTATAGTACATGTAATGCAGTGCACAACATTATACAGTGTACAATAGAGTGTGGTGTACAATCTACATTGTACTTGTATTATATAGACTGTAGAGTAACCTTCTTTAGACCACAGCCACTACCACCACCACCACCACCACCACTTCTACCACTACTACTATCACCATTACTACTACCACTACTACTACCACTACTACTACTACTACTGCTACCACTACTACTACCACTACTACTACCACTACTACTACTACCACTACTACCACTACCACCACTACTACTACCACTACTACTACTACCACTACTACTGCCACTACTACTACCACTACCACCACTACTACTACCACTACTACTGCCACTACTACTACCACTACTACCACTACTACTGCCACTACTACTACCACTACTACTACTACCACTACTACCACTACCACCACTACTACTACCACCACTACTACTACCACTACTACTGCCACTACTACTACCACTACCACCACTACTACTACCACTACTACTGCCACTACTACTACCACTACTACCACTACTACTACTACTACCACTGCTGCCGCCACCACTACCACTACTACCACTACTACTACCACCATTACTACTACCACCACTACTACCACTACTACTACCACTACTACTACCACTACTACTACCACTACTATTACCACTACTACTACCACCATTACTACTACCACTACCACCACCACCACTACTACTACCTCTACCACCACCACCACTACTACCACTACTACTACCACTACTACTACCACTACTACTACCACTACTACTACCACTACTATTACCACTACTACTACCACTACTACTACCACCATTACTACTACCACCACTACTAACACTACTACTACCACTACTACTACCACTACTATTACCACTACTACTACCACCATTACTACTACCACTACCACCACCACCACTACTACTACCTCTACCACCACCACCACTACTACCACTACTACTACCACTACTACTACCACTACTACTACCACTACTAATACCACTACTACTACCACTACTACTACCACTGCTACTACCACTGCTACTACTGCTGCTGCTGCCGCCACCACCGCCACCACTACCACCACCACTACTACCACTACTACTACTACTACTGCTGCTGCTGCTGCTGCTGCCTGCTACCGCCACCACCGCTGCCGCCACCACTACTACTACTGCTGCTGCTGCCGCTGCCGCCGCCACCACCACTGCCACCACCACCGCCACCACCACCACCACTACTACCACTACTACTACTACTACCACCACCACTACTACCACTACTACTACTGCCACTACTACTACCACTACTACTATTTATTACATTCTACACTACACTTAATACCATGTATTCTATATATATTATATATTTGATAACAGGTGTTGCTAATGTCTAGAGATTACAATGTACTGACTATGACAGTGCTAGCCCTGGTAGCTATGCTGTATCCATTAGAATACATGTTTCCTGTAATTCCTCTACTACCTGCTAGTCTAGTCAATTCTGAGCAGGTAAGTGTTATTCTATTACCTTATTCATTAATTATATTGTATTGGTTCTGTTCAGGTCTGCATAGACTGACCCTATCTGTGGTTAGTTTGACTGTAAGTGTACATGACAATATATAATATGCTAGTATATCCGTGCACCTATACACTGGTGTATGTATCTACATACACCTATGACTTAGTAGTATGTTTATATACATTATAGTTACATGTACATGTTAGTGACATCTAGTAGGTACAACCTATGTGCATATCCTACTATTACCATGTAATGTACATGTACAACTGTATTAATATTCACTATAGTAAATACTCATGTGCTAACAACCTACATACAGTACATACAGAGCGCACATATAATCATGTTATACTAGTTTAGAAGAGGCAGGTACATGTAGTTAAACCTACACTATCCATCTGTGTGCATGCATGTGTATATTGTGTAACAATTTACATGTAGCTGTTATATGCACCCACACCATATATCATTGGGATTCCTGCAAGCTTTGGACAGACAAGAAAGACCTGCCTTCCAAACGATGTATGGTTGTTTGACCTTGACTCTGATGTCGTTACTGTTCCCCCTGGCCCTGCGGGACAGCTGCCTCCCCTCCCTGAACCAGAGGGAAGCATGCTAAGAACTCACTTTAAGCAGGTAACTAAGGTTACTGGGTACACATGAGCCCATCATACACAGGAACTGTGTGTCTGTGTGTAGGTATTAGTCTGTTCAGTATGATAACATTAAATACCTATACAAGTCATACACCATATACACACATAAGATATATACATATATACAAGTCCCAGGTATATCATTTACTATACTAATGCCATTGTCTGTTCAGTCATTGGCTAGTATGAGCCTGTCTTCTCAACCAATCAAGAACCTAGATGAACTGGTTACCCAGCAACAGAAAGGTGGTAAACAAAGTGCAAAGATGGCTGTCCAAAGTCAAGGTCATTCATTCAATCCCTTCATTTATGGCAATGATATAGACAGTGTAGATGTGGCAACCCGAGTGGCAATGGTAAGTTCTTTACCTATGTAGATACAGTGTGATAACCTACTTTCCCTGTAAGTAAGCGATGTAGATACAATATATTACGCTGGTGTTGTATAAACCATGTGGTACTAGGTATCGTATGACTAGTCCCTAGTTTTATCAAGCTCAATTGACTGAAAGATCATCACTGTACCATAGTTTGAGTTCCATAACAATGGTACTACAATGTAGTTTATTTGTTTGTCTAGGTGAGGTTTTTTGCCTCCCCAAATATCCTGGGAAACATTCAGGAGCATACTAGGATACTCAGGCTATATCCCAGACCTGTGGTTGGATTCCAGCTAAGCAGTTTCATCAAGTCACGTCCTTCCAAATCTCTCTTCATCTGTAAACTTTCATCAACTCAGGTATGTGCTGCTAATACCTCTCATCTGACACCTCTCACCTGATACCTCTCACCTGATACCTCTCACCTGATACCTCTCACCTGATACCTCCCATCTTATACCTCTCACCTGATACCTCCCATCTTATACCTCTCATCTGACACCTCTCCCCTGATACCTTTCATCTGATACCTCTCATCTGACACCTCTCACCTGATACCTCTCATCTGACACCTCTCATCTGATACCTTTCACCTGATACCTCTCACCTGATACCTCCCATCTTATACCTCTCACCTGATACCTCCCATCTGATACCTCTCACCTGATACCTCCCATCTTATACCTCTCACCTAATACCTCTCATCTGACACCTCTCACCTGATACCTCTCATCTGACACCTCTCACCTGACACCTTTCACCTGATACCTTTCACCTGATACCTCTCACCTGATACCTCTCACCTGATACCTCTCACCTGATACCTCTCACCTGATACCTCTCACCTGATACCTCTCATCTGACACCTCTCATCTGATACCTCTCATCTGACACCTCTCACCTGATACCTCTCATCTGATACCTCTCACCTGATACCTCTCACCTGATACCTTTCACCTGATACCTCTCACCTGATGCCTCTCACCTGATACCTCTCACCTGATACCTCTCATCTGATACCTCTCACCTGATACCTCCCATCTTATACCTCTCACCTAATACCTCTCATCTGACACCTCTCACCTGATACCTCTCATCTGATACCTCTCATCTGACACCTCTCACCTGACACCTTTCACCTGATACCTTTCACCTGATACCTCTCACCTGATACCTCTCACCTGATACCTCTCACCTGATGCCTCTCACCTGATACCTCTCACCTGATACCTCTCATCTGATACCTCTCATCTGATACCTCTCACCTGATACCTTTCACCTGATACCTCTCACCTGATACCTCTCACCTGATACCTCTCATCCGATACCTCTCATACAATACGTCGGATACAATTATACCTCACATGTACTGATTGAGCTTAAAATTTTGTATATTTCTAGAGTCAAGCTAATTCAAATTAATTAATTCGCTGATTGATAGAATCGTGTGAGCATGCCCCTTTGTGATTTGTTGTGCAAGGCAAAAGACTGATATAAGTAGAGAAGTTAAATAGTTGCTTTTCCTTTGAACAAAGTCTCTCAACTCAAGCATTAGCTTTACTCTAAGTAAATGTCAGTCAGCTCACAACACTTTCATAAGTGAAAGTGCCACACTAGAGTTTTCACAGAGCCGCATTTTTCCCACCCTGCTGTAGATTAACTGGTAGTATATATTAACTGGTAGTATATATTAACTGGTAGTATATATTAACTGGTAGTATATATTAACTGGTAGTATATATTAACTGGTAGTATATATTAACTGGTAGTATATATTAACTGGTAGTATATATTAACTGGTAGTATATATTAACTGGTAGTATATATTAACTGGTAGTATATATTAACTGGTAGTATATATTAACTGGTAGTATATATTAACTGGTAGTATATATTAACTGGTAGTATATATTAACTGGTAGTATATATTAACTGGTAGTATATATTAACTGGTCGTATATATTTCTAGTCACTCGGTGACGTAGAGGTGAGCTCTCAGGTTTTCTAGTCTTGTGGTTTGGGTTGAATTACAGGTAGTACCAAGCTTCGTTCAGCTTTTTTATTTTCACTGTAGTTATGGTAAACTCGTTTTCTATACATTTATTAAACAAATTCTGTTTGGATTATTGGTAGGCAGTAGAGTTCTACACTGAGTGGTCACTCAGTCCCACTAACCTGGTGTTTATGAGAGTTCAGACAGGTATATATGATCCCAAGCACATTGGAGATAAGGCTCGATGGTACGCCAACACTCAACATAAGATTGAATATAAAGTGTGTAGCAGTGGAGTGGATACTGCCATATTCCATCTTGCTGAGAAACATACAGATGCCCCTACAGGTTGGTATACTATTCACTAGATATTTACATACAAGTACACCTACAGGTTAGTATACTATTCACTAGATATATACATACAGGTACACATACAGGTTAGTATACTATTCACTAGATATTTACATACAGGTACACCTACAGGTTGGTATACTATTCACTAGATATTTACATACAGGTACACCTACAGGTTAGTATACTATTCACTAGATATTTACATACAGGTACACATACAGGTTAGTATACTATTCACTAGATATATACATACAGGTACACCTACAGGTTGGTCTACTATTCACTAGATATTTACATACAGGTACACCTACAGGTTGGTATACTATTCACTAGATATATACATGTGCATGCATGTAAATGGGCATACATATGTATTACACATGTAGTGTCTATATTTTTACACATGTTGTATAATGTCCTGTTACTCGTATTATGCCTACTATATATTACTTCATACTACTACTTATGTTGTACCTACTTTATCAATTGTTACTTATATAGTATATACAATGTACATGTAAGTAATAAATACACAAACATGTACATGTATATGTATTAGTAATACTTTGATATACGTACTATAATATATTATGTGCATGTATAAGTAATATATTATTGTAGGTATATGAATAGTAGTAATATATACATGTATATGTATTATACATTGTATATTATATTCTAATATTCTTTGACCTACAGCAGTTATCATTTTATCTGAAGATTGTATATTTTCATGTACATGAAACTATTAGTAATAAAATTATATTTACCTCAATTGGTGCTTATTCTTTTGTATAATACATGTACGTGTATATACGTATATGCATGTACGTGTATATACGTATATACATGTACGTGTATATACGTGTATACGTATATATGTACGTGTATATGTTACTACTACTACTTACATGTATGTACCTACTATATATTACTTCAATATGTTACTTAGATGAAAGTGGTGAAAGTGATGATGAACATTTCTATCCTGCAACAAGTGACTCCGATATTGACCAGTCGCACGATGGTATGACGTCTTTACAGCCAATCACAGTGGAAGTAGATGATGTTTACAAACCACCAACAGAACTCCACAGGGTATTTTACTAGCAAACAGTGATTACTGTATATTTGTAGAAGTGTTATAACAGTTACAAGTATGGCAGCATAATATGTCTAACATAAAGGGAATTGAATAAAATGTTATGGTCACCTAGCTCTGTCCTGTGTGGGTAGCGGTGTCTGCCGGAGGCCTAGCTCAATCAAACTTCTCCATCTAATCCTGTCCTGAGCATCCTCTTCGTTGAGGGAACAGGATTGGAGATCTTTCCTGATTGTATCCTTCCACCTGTGTTTCGGGCGTCCTCGGTTTCTCCTTCCTTCAACTCTCATCTCACACACTTTCCTGATTTCTTCCTCTCGTGTTCTCCGGCACACATGTCCAAACCACTTAAGCCTTCTTCTCATCAAATCTGTTATACTCATGACATTAGCTTCTTCTCGTGTGCTGACATTTTTCCTGTGCTTCTCAAGGCTGATTCCGAGGCTATAGTGTAGCAGCCTTATCTCACAGACACTGATTATCTTTCCAGCCAGGTAGTCTGTGAGTGGCCATGTTTCAGCTCCGTACATCAGCACTGGGCGTATCACTGTTTTGTAGATGAGCACTTTCAACTTCTTTCCTATCACAGAGTACACCTGTCAACTCTCTCCACTTATTCCAGGCTTTACCAATACGCAACTCAACTTCAGCTCTGCATCTTCATCCCGGTGAATAGTGGACCCCAGGTACTTGAATGCAGTGCAATGGGGCAAGTTGGAATACGCTGATCCATCATATTCTAGTAGCCTGATATTGTCCGTATTCTCCTTTGAAAGTAGGTACTCAGCTGTAGACCTGCTGACTTCCAGACCTACGTCCTCATGCCTCTTTCTCCAGTCCTTTATCCTGTCATCACAAAGTACCAAATCATCCACAAACAGCATATACTCCAGGGTGTGTCTTCCCCAATATCATCCGAGATTACATCCATTATAATTATGAAGAGTAAGGGGCTTGGTGTAGTCCAACTTCTACCTTTATTTCCTCTGTCTTTCCTGAATTTGTGGCCACCTTGGTGGTACAATCCTTATATATATCCTTGATGATGTCAATGTAAAGTACTACAGTAAAGGAATAGAATTTAATACGGTTATTTAACTACATGTATTTTATATGTGCAATGTATATGCCGTGCAGATATGTGAATGCTAATGAGAGTATAATTACATCTACCGCTAGGTTTGGGGATGGCTTGAAGCTATCAGATTGTTTTAAACTTCTCCTTAGCTACCCTAACCAGTGAACCATCCAACTAAATACATGTACACGATACATATTGTGTTTTCCAGACTGATACTCTGGTAGCCCCCAGCTCCTCTGCCAGTAGCAGTGACACTGACAGCAGTGACGAGTGTGCTAATCTAGAAGACGATGAGAGAGAGCCATCTCGTGTATTCACCTACAATGCACCAACTCAGAACACAGAAGTGAGTGGACGTGTCCCCATGTATCATTGTAGAATATGGCTACTCATTGCTCTACATATGCCATGGTACAGTGTAATAGTTACAGGTGGCCATGTTATCTTGTTCTATTTCTATTGTTAGATAGGTGATGGGAAGGAAGCCACACCCCCTAGACCAGCCCCTCGACGTCCACCACCTCTCAGACAGACTAAATTGAAGTCGGATGTAAGTACATGTCACTATAATCATGATATGAAATATAACAAGCATACACAACTAACATACAGTGCATATACCCAGTCATACAACGTAACTGCAGTGAACCATTACTTTAGTATGTAGCTATTGTATACATACACCATATTATGTATACATATATATTACAGAGTGATAGTGAGGGACCCACATCACCTGCTGCCCTTATATCTAATATATCCTCGGATTTGGGAGGAGTAGCACAGACTGCCAGCTCCAAGCTATCACAGTTATTCGGTAGGTACATATCAGATACATGTATATGTATGTATGTATGCATGTGTATCATATACGCATACGTGTATGTATATGTACATAATATACATTGTAAACTATTTTAAAATAGATGAAATTGACGATTTTAATTTCTTTAATTTATTTTACTACTACATAGTTTCGTACTTGTACAATGCAAGTACTCATCAGGTAAAAGAAATCATACATTATGCTCAACTTGAAGTGAAAAATTTTTTTAAAAAAAGACATTAGTGTTTGCATTATGTTAAGGATAACATAAAGTTATAAAGTCATGTTATCTGTCCCAGCAAGTGTTTTCGGGCATGCCTACAAGTGGATACAAGTTCGTTTCTGTTGTTTAATGTGGCCAGTTTAGGTTTATAGATAATGTAGAATTTTTCCCATAAGCATGAATTGCAATGTTTGCTGTTGGTGTTGAATGCGGTGGCGTGTTTTAGTATGGTCCATTTAATGTCGTATGCTATATTTTTGTCTTTTAATGTCCAGATGTGTTTACTTTATTCCGTGCTATTTCTCTTGTTTATGTCGTTAAACGATGTTTTGTGGTTCCTGTATCGAGTTTTAAAAGTATTTTCAGTAAGTTCTACATATGTTTGTGGCGGTTGTAATTTGTTTTTGGTGGTGACTGTAGCTTGGTATATGATGCAGTTTTTTAGGCATTCATTATTCATTGGGCAGCTTGTAGGTTCTCTGCAGTTACATAGTCTGTTTGGTGTAGGTTTTTCCTGCATTAGTTTTTTGTTGTTTCCATTGCCTATGCCATCAACAAAAGGATTAGCACCATATCATCAGATGCAGAATCCTTTTCCTACGCAGCGCCAACCTACCAAGAAGCTCTAGAAAGGAATGGATATAACCACAAATTAACATACACTCAGCAACAAACAAAACCTGTACAAAAAAATTCAAGAAAGAGAACAATAATATGGTACAACCCACCCTTCAGTAAAAACGTTTCCTCAAACATCGGACGCCAGCTATTCAAACACCTGAACGATGAATTTCCGCCTAACAGCACACTCCATAAAATCTTCAACAAAAACACGATCAAGATAAGCTACAACTGTTGCCCAAATATAAAATCCATCATCAATGGACACAACAAAAAACTAATGCAGAAAAAACCTACACCAAACCGACTATGTAACTGCAGAGAACTTACAAACTGCCCAATAGATAATGAATGCCTAAAAAACTGCATCATATACCAAGCTACAGTTACCACCAAAAACAAATTACAACCGCCACAAACATATGTAGGACTTACTGAAAATACTTTCAAAACTCGATACAGGAACCACAAAACATCTTTTAACGACTTTTAACGACACGTGCTAGTCACTCTGGTGTTGCAGCAATGACGCGAGTTATCTGCAAGGACGTAGGTTCGGGTCTCGCCAACGACCGGGAGGTTTTCGTCCCAAAGAAGGTTTTCCCTCTGTGCCATATTGAACTATAATAATATCCAGCTGTAGAAGCCGTGGTGGCCCCTCGACTAGCTCTGCTATTGGGCAGCCACGTTAAAAAATTGTGTTTGGCGCCACGGATATTATTATTATTGTTATTATTATTATTCTTATACATGTACAATGTAGGTACCTTTACCTGATAATATACAATATACTAGATGTTACAGTTCATATTATGCACTTCACTGTATATACACTGTATATATGTACATGACCAAATGGTACATGTACATGCTATTGATTGGTTTACAGATTCTGTTGGAGATAGAATAGCCTCAGCACAGGTGAAATCACCACCTACCCCCAAACTACAAATGACTAGAACTACATCTCAACACAAGGAGCTGGGTCGCTCACCACACAATGGTGCAGCTGCCTACCATAAAGTAGGAGATGGTGGTTTGAGGATGGCAAGTCCACCTGTACACTCTCACAGAGAGAGGAGCCAGCACGATGGTAGAAATGCAGTGCATGGGTAGGTGCATTTTGGTGTGTGGGTTATTAGTATATACCCTACAGTAGTGCGATTGAGTGCACATGTGTACACTTTAGTACACATGTGTATGCTGTAGTACACGCGTGTGCACTGTAGTACACGCCTGCTACAGTGTGCACATGTGTGTAAACTAGCAGCTGCCTTTTCTCAAGATTTCTGTTTGCTTGCAGAGAGAATCAGGTGTTTCTCAAGGACACAGTTGCCCAGGTTCTAGAGGGTAACGGGGTGGGGTGGTTAAAGACCGGCCGCATTAAAAAGCTGATGGAGGATGAGAATTATAGAAACTTTGTAATGAGCAGATTGAATACTCAGCTGGACAATAAACTTTCAAATGAAGACCAGGTCATTGGCCACTTGGTAGGTTATACATGTACACATACAGTGTACAGTTTATGTTATACACATGCAGTTTATGGTGTGCGTTTAAGTGTTTTATTGTGTGTCGATTATATTGCAGTGTATGTGCTGTGTTGTGTGTGTCTGCTATCTGTAAGAATAGTGTATATACACTGAGTTGTGTGTGTGCGCGTGCGTGTGTGCGCGCGCTATCTGTTGTGATACATCTACAATGTATAGATTGTCTTGTATTTTACCTACTAGATTTACCCATGACCCCCTCATCAACATTTATCTATTGGTTGTAGCAAGTATCGCGTCCAGTTTATAAAGGTATCGTGTCACTGCTAAGCATGATAACCAGTGGACTAGAGCATACTTATAAAACCAACGGGTCTGGTGGGGTGGCCAGTGCTCTCATGGTACTAGAGGTTGCTGCAACCCACTTCTATGTCAGAGAGAATAAGAGTAATAGTTCATCCAAGGCAAGTTCTCCGTTTGGAAGCAGAGAGAGTTTAGCCTCTTTGGGCAAAGATGGCCGTTTGACCCCTACTAAACATGTGCAACAAAAGCAGTCGGAAAATGTTTATGCTCACGTTACCCGAGGTATGTATTACTACACCTACACCTAAGTAGCACTAAGCATGCGTTACTACGCCTACACATAAGCAATGCTAAATCTGTGTTACTATGCTTTAGTTGCACAAAGTGTTTACTCTTACACCTGCCACTAGGTGACATTAAGTGTCATACACCTAGGTGACATTAAGTGTCATACACCTAGGTGACATTAAGTGTCATACACCTAGGTGACATTAAGTGTATGTATTCAGACGACTAGGTAACACCAAGTATGTATTCATACGACTAGGTGACACTGAGTGTGTACAATTATGGCCAAAAGTTTAAGGCCGCATTGCATTACATCATTAGAATTTGCACTGACAGAAACTTAATTTCAGCAAACATACTGTATTATTTTATATTAAACTAAAAATATTTCATGGGTTTAACAACAGTGATCAACACCATTAAATCGAGGTACGGGCCAGAAATACATGTGTACTCTTAGCCATGATTGTATTACAATGCCAAAGTTACTACGCCGAAGTTGCATGTACACTGATTATGTAATGTATTACTGGGCCCAAGTTACACTTGGTATGTGCTGTATTTAGTTGCGATGTTTTAGCTGCACCAACCTCCACTGATGAAAAGCCACTAAGTGCTGACGTAGATGAAGACATCATGCACCAATTGGTGACCAACAAATCTCTCATTACTGATGGGCAATATAATGTGCACGGTAATATATGTGTTACATATACAATCATGTATGTATAAAAATATGTATATTATGGTAATACATGTAGTACTGTACATTATGGTAATACATGTAGTACTGTATATTATGGTAATACATGTAGTACAGTATATTGTGGTAATACATGTAGTACTGTATATTATGGTAATACATGTAGTACAGTATGATATGGTAATACATGTAGTACTGTATATTATGGTAATACATGTAGTACTGTACATAATGGTAATACATGTAGTACAGTATGATATGGTAATACATGTAGTACAGTATGATATGGTAATACATGTAGTACAGTATGATATGGTAATACATGTAGTACAGTATGATATGGTAATACATGTAGTACAGTATGATATGGTAATACATGTAGTACAGTATGATATGGTAATACATGTAGTACAGTATGATATGGTAATACATGTAGTACAGTATGATATGGTAATACATGTAGTACAGTATGATATGGTAAAACTCGTACATGTAGTACTGTATATTATTTCAGAGTCTGCCCTGAACTCTATCGACGAGTCTCCGAGAAGGTCTGCCAACAGACTACCAATCTCTCACCAGTCATTGAAAAAGGTGGCTGCTACCTCTAGTTCTGGCAAGAGCTCTCCCACAAACTCAGAAGTATGTACGCTCTCCTTCCCTCTCTGTCTAGCCTGTCTATCTGTCCCATCCTTACATACTCTGCTCTTAGTCACATGTAGTGACTTATGAGCCCATGTCTTTGGGCAAATTTAGTGTTTTTACTTTTCTAATGTGTTCTCATTCCATGGCCTCAGCAGATGATAGTAGATTATTGTTAACCTTCTATTGTGTAGTATGGCATACATGTACATTGTATCTATGTAAGTGTAAGTACTAAATTTAGGTGTATTCTATTGTCTAGTGTGTAGGTATATTATATAGTACAGTATAACATACATTATATCTGTATAGGTGTCTTCTATTGTATCCTCATCTGAACTGAATACTCTACTTTTATATTCTCTTGCATGTGAAGAGTTCCTCACAAGTTGATTGGCTAAGCCAGCTGAGTGATGTTAGTATGAACCAATGAGATTGTTTTCTACTCTATCATATTTATGTTGTATTTTATGTTCTCCTTTCAACTGCTACGTGTGTACCACTTGGACGTGTCTATTATGATTGTATAACATGTAATAATACGCAAGTCTATATACAGCTGTATTGGTGACATATGACATGGTAGTTATAGCACCTCATTCACCTTATTTCCCACATAGATGTGTGTGCTGTGCTGCCTATTCCTTCTCCTTACAATAATCCATACAATAATCCATAGGATAATCCCCACCTGACTGAATCATTCCTGTATATACAAGGTACTTGCTTGAACTCAGCATTTCCAATCATGTTTTCCTTCATGTTCAGCTGATGGATATACAAATATTCTACATAGTCATTCATTTCTATGCCAGTTATACATGACTGGATAGCAATAGTAAAAATAAAAAAGTCCAATGATTTTGACGATAAGCACTAATATAACGATGTAAGTGTTATTGACAAAACATTTAAAATTGAAATTCAATTTGCACCAACAATTCAACATAATTCCTCATTTACTTAAATTCCCACTGTTAATTGCTAAAAAAAAAGCAAAAATATTTTTCCCTTGTCTATGGGAATTTAACCCAGGACTCTATCATGGGAATCTTGAGCCTATACCATTACCCTACCATGATTTAGGCTCCCCAACCATAGCGGGAGCTACAAAGCATAATATATACCATTCTAACAACTTTAGTGAGCTAAATCTCTGCAACCATCGGAGATACAACCTTGACCTCAACAGATGATTGAGGAGTTCAACCCAAGGAATGTGGCTGACCTAAGGAATTTTTGACTATTTTCAAGACCCGCGATACCCTCCACCTACCCTGAAAATTTGGTGACGATCCACTTGGTAGATTCCTTGAAAAAGTGACTAAAGTTTTTTTCTGACCACCAATGAAAGAATATAGAAAGAATGTAGGACAAAACAGTGGCCTTGCAATAGTGTCGCAAGCCCAGATATACATGTAAAGTTAGCTTACTAACCTAATATCCCATTTCAACTGTTATTAGTCCTGTACATATGTTCATATCATTTCATCCGCATTATTGTTTGTGTGTGCAATACACCCTACTCTACTCTCTGCTACTGTGCTCTACTGTGTGCTATTACGTATATGCTACCCTAAACTACATAACTGTACCTTATATTACACTACCTGATTATACATCGCACTACCCTACTGTACCCTGCACTACATGCACCTTACACTACCTGACTGTACCTTATGTTACCCTTCACCACCTGACTACCTGACTGTACCTTACACTACCCTAAACTACCTTACACTACCCTAAACTACCCTACACTACCAGGTTCTACCCACATGACGCGATCAGGGTGGCATATACTACAAAAACTCATGATTGCACACTTGAGATGATGGGATGTAGAGGGTGCATGTATAACACTGGGCATTTTTTTAACAAACAGGCGATAAACAACTACTCACTCACTGTGGCACAAGCTGATGCTGCCAGAAAATCTCCAGTCAGTCCTTCTCTACGTAGCCTTGGCTCCGATGGTAAGCCCAGCCTTTCTCACAGCAGCAACAGCTCAGAACACTCTCATGCTAGGATTTATGTCTATGAGGGACTATTAGGTAAGTATTTCCTAGTACTGTGAGACTCAGTGTACCTACATATTACATACATACTCGTACCTGTTGTTCCTGTGTATATGTCATTTATATATACGTACATGCACAATATAAGATATACATATACGTAACATGTGCATATACATGTACATGTTGTACATATACATACACATATGCACATCTTATACCATATATACACGTATATACTGCGCAATATAAATTACGAGTATGTCCATCACATAGAGGACGTGAAGTTGTCTTCGTTTAGAGAATGTTGTGTTATCACCGTCTGTGATATATTAGTCTGCTCGCTGTAGCTGTTGCCTACATTTATACGCTGTGGAATATCATAGGTAAGGGACGGTCTCCTCTATGGGACCAGATGCAGTTCTGGGAAGACGTGTTCTTAGATGGTGTGGCTCAAGAGAGAGATATCATTGGCTTAGACCAAGAGCCAGCTGCTCTCATGGACAGGTTAGTAGAGTTACATAATTATAATGTATGCATACATTGTATATAGGCTATACATGCAGGTACACTATACATACTATAGAATATAATGTAATATTATATAGGCTATAAGATAGTACATTCATAGCATTGTGATAGCTAATGTACATGTACATGTAGTTCCCTTATTACAACAGTGATTGTTTGATTTGAAGTACCAGACATACAATGTATAGGTTATGAGAGTTATGGTGTGCTCTCTCCCTGATTGGGCATTGTGTCACATGTATGTGTAATGACTCCGTGTAGGTACAAGCTGCTTGGAGATTATGAGAAAAAACATCTGGAGCTGGAGGAGGACAGGCTACTCAGTACTATGCTCTACAACCTTACAGTTTTCATGATGATGATGCAGTGTGCGAGGACAGAGGTTCGGAAAAAGAACAGGAGACTCTTGGGAAAGTCGCACATTGGGCTGCATTGTAGTCAGGCTATCAACACGCTTTTGGATAATGTTGAAAAACTGGTGTGTATGAACCACTCTATACACTCCTACTACTACCACTACCACTGCCACTACCACTACCACTACTACTACTACGTATATACCACTTTATACTCTACCATATACCACTCTATACTCTACTACATGTAGATATCACTCTACGCTCTACTACTACTTTATACTCTACAGGATATCTGTGATGTGGACCTGAGGCCAGTTCCAAGTAGAACTCTACAGAAGGTATCTTTCTCCGTACACTGGGGTAGTGACAACACTGGAGACATGTTATTCATGGAGGTTAGCTGATTCATATTACGCTGGTCTATCTTCTTCTAGTGGTGCATATTCTACCAGTGTGTATTGATGTCTGCTGTGTGTATTTATGTGTACTGTGTGTATTTATGTGTACTGTGTGTATTTACGTGTACTGTGTGTATTTACGTGTACTGTGTTGTGTGTGCGTGCAGTTACATGTGTACACCGGTAGCTGGGTTATATTATATGCAGGTATGTGACGACTGTATACTACTGAGAGGTGTGAATGGAGTCATAGTAAACAGATGGTGGTACGAGAGACTCGTCAATATGACCTACTGCCCTAAGACTAAGGTTCTCTGCTTGTGGAGAAAGGATGATGGTCAGACGCAGCTCAACAAGTTTCACACTAAGAAGGTAAGAAAGTCTCTTTATATGTATCAGTACAATATATATACATGTGGCACATGTACATGTAAGTACTGTATATAACACATGTACATGTAAGTACTGTGTATAGCACATGTACATGCAAGTACTGTGTATAACACATGTACATGTAAGTACTGTGTATAGCACATGTACATGTAAGTACTGTGTATAGCACATGTACATGTAAGTACTGTGTATAGCACATGTGCATGTAAGTACTGTATATAACGCATGTACATGTAAGTACTGTGTATAGCACATGTACATGTAAGTACTGTATATAACACATGTACATGTAAGTACTGTGTATAGCACATGTACATGTAAGTACTGTATATAGCACATGTACATGTAAGTACTGTATATAACACATGTACATGTAAGTACTGTGTATAGCACATGTACATGTAAGTACTGTATATAACACATGTACATGTAGTACTGTATATAACGCATGTACATGCAAGTACTGTATATAACACATGTACATGTAAGTACTGTGTATAGCACATGTACATGCAAGTACTGTGTATAGCACATGTACATGTAAGTACTGTGTATAGCACATGTACATGTAAGTACTGTGTATAGCACATGTACATGTAAGTACTGTGTATAGCACATGTGCATGTAAGTACTGTATATAACGCATGTACATGTAAGTACTGTGTATAGCACATGTGCATGTAAGTACTGTATATAACGCATGTACATGTAAGTACTGTGTATAGCACATGTACATGTAAGTACTGTATATAACACATGTACATGTAAGTACTGTGTATAGCACATGTGCATGTAAGTACTGTATATAACGCATGTACATGTAAGTACTGTATATAACACATGTACATGTAAGTACTGTATATAACACATGTACATGTAAGTACTGTGTATAGCACATGTACATGTAAGTACTGTATATAACGCATGTACATGTAAGTACTGTGTATAGCACATGTACATGTAAGTACTGTATATAGCACATGTACATGTAAGTACTGTATATAGCACTAATACATCTACTGTTCTACTACAGTGTAGGGACTTGTACAATGCTATCAAAGAAGCAATGGAAAGAGCAGCCTCAAGGAGTAACAAACACATTCCAGGTCAGTATTCAAGACAGTTCTATGCTATTGTACCACAGTGCTACTATAGTGTTACAGTGCTATTATAATGTTACAGTGCTATACTTTGTTTATTTTAGGAGCTGATTTAGGCGGAGAGTTTCCAGTTCATGACATGCAGACAGACAAGTCCGGTGTGCTGCAGGTGTGCATTGATGGAATCAGCCTCTTTCTGGACCAGACTAAGGTATGTCCGGGTTTTGCAATTGATTGGTTTGTTTATGGCGGCAGGGTAACAGTCTATCAGGCTTGGGTCACTGAGCAAAACTTGAATCGAATTTAATTCGATTAAATTAGATTAATTCATTATCCATGCCATTTAACGTTAAACCTCTTTAGATACATGTAATTTACCCTTCTTTTCCATTAACCAGCTTGCATGTTATCACAGATTGTTGAATATTTATAGTACTTAACGTATCATTGGATCAGGGTGTTCAGCTCTTTTTAATTACAGGGTAATAATTATATTCAAAGATTCCAAAAAGGTCATTTGAAATTATGTCTACAACACATTTAAAATTTGCATTTCCTAAAGTGACACGATTACATGTATGTAGTTCCAAACTAAATCGGTGTGATGTTTAGTAATTTATTATAGTCATGTGGACAACACAGCATCCCTGTCAAATCTGCAGGTTTTTTATCTTTGGTTACTCCAGTATTGGTTAGTTCTAGTCTTAAAAGTCACTATAGAATATTATTCACATTGGATGAGCCAGACTCTCTGTTTACCTTTGGCAGAAGGAGCTATTTCTGATTAATTCTAACATTCTATTGAATACATTAACCTACTTAATGTGTCTGATGTGAGGTCTAAGGTGGCTTCTAACATGATTTGGGGATATCAATGTTCATTAGCAGTAAATTCACACCAGAACTTGTTCCACTGAGGGTCAAACTTCAGTGGTAATGAGTCGGCCATTAATCTGGTAGTAGCTATCTCCCATGGTGTTTCTATGTTATTGGAAAACCATGTTATAGATCCCAGACATTAGCAGGGCAAACTGATATTTGGGAGAATGGCAAACTGCTGTTTACACAATTTCTATTCTTTATAAAAAATAATAAAAGTGAGTAAAAATGCAACAGAAGCCTGGTCATGTTGATCAGCCATGCACTGGATATAAGGTTATAAGATGCCCTATTTATACCCCCAATATTTTAAGGATATAATATTGTTATACAGAGTCTAGAGGTAAAGACCACTGGGTGTAGTATACAATATATTAATGTTGTGTTTCAGTCCTTCTCTTCTTCACCATTTATGTTGTAACTCCAAGTGGCATGCTCTGTGTTTTCATCTCTTATCTAACTTGATTTTACGAATTATTATTATGGTTTTGTGTGTTATCTATTTGCTCACTAGTTTTGTGATTCTTTAATAGATTTGATGTATTGCTTGCTTTCATAGAATTACCACTATTTTAATATTTTTATGCTTTGAGATTATTTTGACAACATGGCACTAAATTTGTTAACTGTAGTGTTGAAGTAGGTTGGTAAGACCCTGGCTGGTGCCTTAATACGGTGGAGAGTTGTCTCAATGAATAGGAAGGGACAACCTCTGCACTATTTGGTTAAATGGTACACATACTACAGTCATAGTCAACATGGGGCACAACTACATCAGACTATGATAGCTGCAGTTTACAGTTAGCTGTGTTTTGACATACTGAATTCACTAGGCACACAGTATGTCTACAGTCTAGCCTGAAATCACTCACTATTTCACTTCTCAGGGGCGTGCTAACTGTCTCTCACTCTCATTCTTACATTTTAGTTGTTTGTTGAGCTAAGTCGTATCAAGAAATGTTTCACACTGAAGGGAGGCTTTTTTATCCTTGAACATGGTAAGAGATTTCTTGTTATATATACAATATATAACATATGCCACCTGCTGAGCATATACATGCATTTTGTACCAAGTACAGGAAAATGCAAATTCACAAACACATAGTGAGTGGAATGATACTAAATTACTGACATATGCACTCCAGAGAACAACAAACTACCATCTAACAGTACTTTCACTGTAAATATCTCTATCACCAACACCAGCGACTAACAGTTTTCATGTTGAAACATCTTGGTTGTGGCTTGGTTAATTATGATATGTTTTGCTGAAATTTTATTGGCTAATCTTACACAGCTCCAGCACCAACTCACATGTAATTTTGATTTGTGGCTGATTTGATGCTTTGCTTGCGTAGTCTATAACCCTTGGTACATACACTGTGTTACATTATATATTGAGCATGTACATCTTATTCCAACCCATAAATATGGTACCTTGGCAAGAACAGACAGTCAGCACTAATCGGGTTATGGGTCAAAGATGATCATCTTTGAATTCATTCAGAAATTCATAATTTATTTGGTTACCTCATTTAATAATGATGGTATCAGTAAAATTTACAAATCTAGAACTTGCCTTCACCTACTCTACCTATACCTTTACCTATACTTGCAGATGAAACTGGGGTTTTAAAGCAGAGGAAATTTCAGACTGAAATGGTAAGTGTATCTAGAAATTATTCTTCCTTCCTTCAATTGAACAACATCCATGAGGTATTGTTTCATTTTTCACTGCTGAAGTGTCACACATTATTGTGTACATTCTAATACATCAGGATTTAGTTCAAATCAAGTGAGAGGATAATTTATTAATTGTCACACTGACTCGCTTTACTTGTAGGTTTTATATAGTGATGTATTGTTAAGCAAGGAATTTATTTTTGAGCAGTCAGAGACTTGTTTCAAATACATGAAAATACCAGTCCGTGACTGGAGTTTGAACCCTGGCCTCTACAGCACCTTGGCTGCTGAGCTGATGTAGTGGTAGTATGTGGCATGTTTTGTTCACTGCTAGGCGATTAGGTGCTGTAGAGGCCCCGGATTCAAACCTCAGTCACGGGCTAGTATTTTCATGGATTTGAAACAAGTCTCTGACTGCTCAAAAATAAATTCCTTGCTTAAAAATGCATCATTATATAGAAAATGGCCAAAACTCCTATATTGTTTATATGCGTATATGCAGTATATTTATATCTAAGTGTCTCAGTTCTACTACAGTCTCATAATACCGTCTCTTGCATACTCTTAATTAATATTGTGCCGTGATTACACCAATCATACTATCATCCACCAATCACCACGTGGTCTCATCCCATCATAGTTAGTTTGACCTATACTTTAGAGTTTTACTCTCTTGCTTCTTATTGTGACAAGTGTAGACAATTCTCAAATATGGATATTCTGGTTTGGCTATGGTCTGTCCTAGTGATACACAATATACATTAATACTGTAATGGCTGCGTGTTATGCTTCAATAAAAAATACTAATCATTTTTTGTGGTGTATAGAAGAAGTGCTTCTATGGAATTTGAGTGATTGGCATCTCCAGTAGTGTGTTATTTTTTAGGCTGGTGACATCATATACGCAGTGCTGTGTGTATTCTCTTATATGGCTGCTGGAACAGACCAAAACTCCAACCTTAAGGAGGTGATGTAATTCTAACAGATGACATCCTCTACTATATATACACAAGATACAGATGTACATGTAGGCCTACAATGTACCTTCACTCTCTATACCTCCCTCTCTCTATCTCTCTATATCTCTTAGGAATACTAACTGACACCAGTTCTGTTGAGAACATTTTACTTGGATATTATTTTGTAGCATTTACTTTGTGATTATAATTTATTACATTTGAATGTGTTTTACTTTTTCATAAAATGATGTGACTATTTTTATATAATTATATTTTCATTACTGCTTTGTTGTACATGGAATTAGTACTTTTTGTTTATGACAACTGGTCTTTATAGACTGTGGCATTATATTCCAAAGGGTTGACCCTAATCTACACAGGGTTAGCCCTCTGTCTCTCTTAGTATCGTTTCTACTCTCATAAACCCGTCATTCCCTTGCATAGTCCTTCCTCCACTCCCATAGTCACTCCTCCATTCTCATACCCTCTCCTCCACCCTCATAGCCCTGCCTCCATCTCATACCCTCTCCTCCACCCTCATAGCCCTGCCTCCATCTCATAGCCCTGCCTCCATTCTCATAGCCCTGCCTCCATTCTCATAGCTCTGCCTCCATTCTCCTAGATCCTATTCCTACTCCTTCCTTTAGTGAATGGATCTCAAGACTCAGAAAGAGAAGCATGTATATTGACAAGACTAAAACTGATACAAAGCGGGATATTATTGTTGGACGGTTTAAATCTAGTCAGCATCTACTAATAGTAATCATTCCATGCCATATTTATTTCTACTACCAGGTAATGGTAAAAACCTATTATAATCTTATTTTGCATTTTTGTTCAAGTGGACATTGTTGTTTACTTTGAGTCTTGTACATTAGTTGGATAGTTTTAAATTGTCATAGTTTTATTTTATTAGTTTTGGAAATTGTATTTGCTGGAGTAAATTGATATTTATATAGGTTAACACACATTACATGTATAATAGGCCTAACAATGATGATAAACAAAATAAAGATGCGTTGTACTTACATTGTACACCTCCCCTTGTCATGGTCTGAACTTGAATGCATGTTAGTGAGAGAGGTGCTGTCATAGCTTCAGCTGCAATATTTTGCACTGTTGACAGTAAAATTTTCTTTACTACACTGTGGCCTTGATACCATTTCCCAATCATGGGATATATATTTTCTGATCTGTGTAGAACAATAATTTCTTTACATGAATGTTTTCTAACATTGGAAGAAAAGATGTAGATAATATTTACAGACTTACTAAACACTACAATTTGCATGACTGCTTGGAGAAGTTGAAAACATGCCATGGGCTTAGTGATGCTGTCTACAGATGGTCTCACAATAATATTGTCAGAAGGGGTATTTTGCTGCTGCAACTATACTTTTGCTTAGCAGGGCTACCAGAAAGTCTACATTGTGCATATTGTATTGTGATGATATAGAACTTGAGTTGTTTTCTCCTATTAGTTTATGTTTATGGGTACGCAACTCCAAAATACAGTTCAATTTACCACTATTCCACCTACAATGTACATTGTTCCTACATGACCTACACCATAAAGTCTGTGTACTGTAAGGCATGAATGAAACTCGTGCCAGTGTGCATGCACATTCAGTTTAAGAGTGTTTATAATTGTATAACATTATGCAGGTTGTAGAATAGAATGCACAATGTATTGCATATAATCTATAATACGGACTATATTGTACTTATTTGATATTAGATGTATTTGTTACATACATTTCTGGCAACACCAAGTTAGGATTCAACATGAAGGCTTATTAAAACATGTGTTATTATTCCCTCGACAATTTTACAACTTTACATAGTGGAAGAAAACTGAATTGTGAGTTGATTTACACTCTATATTCTGGTAATATTAATATAGAATGGGGAGACAACTTTACAATACTGTCCATTTCACCAAAATTCTCTTGTATTAGAATTAACATAGACACAGAGTGAACAGTTTAGTTTAATCAAGCTGACAATTACTACACAGTCAAATTCACAGGGATATCGAACACTTAATAGTATAGTTACATGATGTTTCTTTCCTTTTCAACTAAGATTAACAACAGAACAGATAGAATGAAATCGCCCACATTATGGAATACAGAGCAGAGAAGCATAATAGTAGCACAAATAATTGCCAGAGATTAAAATAACACACAGCACTACGGAATACTGTATTGTGTACATATTGTATTAGATTGCTTTTATCAGTACTACTTATATTGGAGTGTACTTTGAGCTACCAATATGAACAAATACAGGATAAGCTCCTCCATTAAATATTCAAAAGTCACCATCTGTGCTCCGTGGGATAAACTTGAGGTCTACAACAGGTGGAACATTTCTACCACCATTGTTCTCAGGCCAGTAGTCTACCACCTCTTCCTCATTTGCGAGAGAAACGTGGCATTGACTGATCAAACAGCGGAGGAGTATTCTCAGCTCAGATTTAGCTAGCTGCTCTCCTACACACCGTCTCCTGCCTGATCCAAATGCAACAAGATGATCTGCCAGGGTCATGTCAACCTGAAACCCATAGTTTATGATGTATTAATTACATGTATGTGATAGATTGTCATTATCACGCAAATGTAGATATGATATAGTCATCAGTGTGACTGAGCAGTAGCAGCCTAAAGCATTAGCTAATATGCTGCTGCTATCAGAGTATTATGTAACTCACCCGGCCACTTGTATCATCAATAAACCGGAATGGCTGAAAGGTATCAGGGTTGGATCCCCACACTCTCTTATCTCTGCTACCAGACCAGAGATTGATTAAGACTAGAGTGTCTGAGGGGACAAAGTAACCATTGAACATGCAGGGCTCTGTGGTCATATGAGGCATTGCGAGTGGGGAGCCCATGCTAAATCTACAGAAAAGATGGAGTACATGTAGGAAATTACCAGCATCCATAGTAATATGTGTTGATATTTACACATGGACAAAATGGAGCAAACTCCATTTATTCCCCAATAATTACTGATGGCAATTACAATCCACTTGTAAGTAAAACTTGCATACAAAATACATGTAATAATAGGGTAGTACAGATCAAATATCAATGCTGATAAGGCGTTGAGTACAGATTAGTTAGTTTAGTAATTGCAAATGATTTAACACTAAATCATTATGAGGTGAACATGTTACACTGTAGGTGTCTTCGCGACCTCTTGGACAGACCCGGGTCACAAATAAAAATCACAAGATGGCCGTCCGACCTAAGCCAGAACGGCTATTGGCCTGGGATTTTGCTAAGCCGGGCTAAACCATCCCTAGCTCATCGGCACACCTGGCTTCTTCGTGTGAAAATGAGGATTTTGCTTCTGGCCCAGGCCGGTGTGTTCACGACTCTGTGACAGATGTGTGCCGGAAAATATTTTCGCAAATTGGCCTGGGTCTGAAATTTAGGTTGCTTATTCATGTAAATTCGTCAGATATTCTGATATTTTAAAAATTAATGCATGATCTCCTTAGTGTTCCCTTGGATAACCTTGTGAGTATATTCAACAGAAGGGTGAGTATAGTGTGAAAGGAAAGTAGAGAGAGTCTATCACCCTAGTCTAGCACATATTATATGTACCTCAGTGTCTCCAGTATGAAGGCTTCCAATAGCTCCCCGCTGGTCCCATCAGATACCTCCTCATAGACCTTATCTTGAGCCTCTAAATGAGTTGCCAACAGAAGTATAGCCCACGTCAGAGATACTGCAACTGTCTCATAACTGCAACTCACAATTAGCTACATGGTACATGGTGCATGGCGCATAGTACATGGCACGGGTCTCATAGTGATTTTTGCATATACTAGTCACGAGACCGATTTTTGTAATTTCTGTCAGGACTTGAAGGAGGCAACAAAGGAGCATCTGATGTCTCAGGTTTGACAACAAACAGTCTGATAAGGTTCTATACTTTACCCGGCAAACAGGAGCATGCCAGTTTGCTCAGCTGGAGTCCCAATACCCTTGTCATCACTCATAAGTTCCTGGGAAAGGGAAGAGAGAATGCAATTACATTTGTAGGTGCACTATAATGCAGAAATTTGAAGAGTATCTCCAGCAGTGTTGGAGAATATTGTTGTGTAGCAAGCAGTTCTGTAACAACAGTTGGCTACTATAGTTTTTATTCTGCTGAATTGTTGAGATGATGACTTTCATTTATAGTAATCAAAAACCATATTTTAAAAAAACTTTAACTGGTTGGTGAACCATGATTTTGATATTTTTGTAGAATGACACTTTAACACCTTGTTGAATGTATGCGGACTGTGTAGATGCAGGAGTGTGCTATTGTGTGAGTGTGTGTGCACATGTGTGCAGGGCGTGTGTGTGTTTGTGAAATTTGCGACTGTTCGAAAATGTCTCTTTACTGTGTTTGTGGTGTGCATGTGTGCTGTGTATGTAGGTAACATACACACTAACCTTCACCTGGTCCACAGGGATACTTGTAGCTAAGATATCACACAGGTCCCGGGGAGAAGTACCACCTGAGTTGGTGCTAGACATATTTTGCTCATGTCTCTCTACTTGACCCTGGACCAATGTTACTAAATTATCCTGTGCCTGAATGAACCTGCAAACAGTAGACTCTAACTACATGTATTGCTATATATATGTGTGTGCAGCATTATAATATGCACTGTTATTTCTACTTTAAGTACACTACATTAATTTATCACATAAAACAACATGTCATGTAGAAGGGCAGACTGAGATCATAACATAGTATGATAGGCAACTACAATTGCTCACTTTGCAGTAACATTTACATCTTATAATATGAAATATGAACATAGTATGCATGTTGAAAATTGATTATGGTTATTTGTAGCCTTGACTAGATGTATACGCACATAAGATACTAGGCTACATAGTAATAGTTATTATGGTAAATGTTAACAAACTTGTTGTATTTCCGTCTGAAAGATGGCATATATAAAGCCCATGGGATGAGATCGGCAATGCTAGCTTGTGCTGCAAATTCCAACACATCCTGTAGGCTAGACATGACCTTTGAGAACTGCTCATCATTCCTAGCCTTCCCCTTCTCTCCAAAACACATGTAGTAGGAAAGGTCAGCCACACTAGCCCTGATCTGTTGAACCTGAGCTTTACCATCGCTGGAACATTTACCTGTTGATTATAAAATAAATATGCAATGTATATAATATATCCCACCTGTTAATGTACAATGTACAAGTTAATGCAGTGCCAATGGTGATCCAAAAACTTTCAAGGGTATAACATGAAGTGGGGGGGGGGAGCACGTGCACATGTATGTGGTGGATGCCTTGGTCTACTTACTGAGGTACTTCACCATATCACAACCAATCTGCTCAGCCACTTCATCCACATTATTCTTAGTGAAGGTACCTATGGCTTTCAGTGCTGCTTTTCTGTACTGGAGGCAAGCCCGACTGTGGCCAAATGCAAAATACCTGCGTTGGTAAAACATGGGAAAAGAAAGTATAGTGTGGGTAAGCAATATTAGTATGCATGCGTCATATAGATATACATACATATACACTGTATAATATAATATACATGTATATATGTGTGTGTGTGTGTGGGTAAAGGGACATTTAAAAAATGTCAGTTAGAAACAGGACAATCCGAAAACGCTTCCTGTTTCTAACTGAAATTTTTGAACAGTTGCAAATTTGTGTGGGTGTACCTAGTCCCGGCACTGTTTGTTGCAGATTTATAGCACAATGCTTCATGCTGGATTAAACAGGGAGTGACTGAAAAGTGGTGGTGAGAACTTAAATTTAAATGAGAACTACAAATAAGACACACCTGGGTTGCAAATAAAAATCTCAAGATGGCCGTCCGGCCTAGGCCACAAGGGCTATTGGCCTGGAAATTTGTTTGGCTGGACAAAACCATCCCTAGCTTGTCGGCACATTTGACTTCTTCGTGCAAAAATGAGGATTTTGCTTTTAGCCCAGGCTGGTGTGTTCGCGACTCTGTGACGGATGTTTGCCAGAAAATATTTTCACAGATTGGCCTGGGTCTGAAATTTAGGTCGCAAAGACGCTATAAGCTGTGGTATATAAAGAATACCACCGAGACTCTCGGTCACGAGTTTGCCATTATTACATTACTTAGTCCCTAGTATTGGTATTATCAACTGCAACATGTGCTAGTACTAGTGCCGCTGCCACCACTGCCACCACTGCCACCATCAGCATCACACAACTACTACCACCAGCACTACTACCAACTACAATGTATTACTACTGTCGGTCGGTATGGCCTAGGGGTTAAGATGCTTGCCTCTAGCTCAGACAACCTGGGTTCGATTCCGGAAGTGACAAGCATTTTAGGCTTAGGCAGACCCCTCAGTCCCTACAGATCACGACTTAAAATAATGGAGGTCCCCTGTGTGTATTTCATCTGCACGTAGGATAAAGATCCACTTCTGCCCTCTTGGATACAAGAGCAGCCATATCACTGCGGGCAGGTGAAAAACAGCAGCACCAGTAGCTGTGGTATGTAAAATACCACCGACATACTCAGAAATGAGGGTCTGCCATTATTATTATTTTACGTGTTGATTTTTCTCAGCTCTTCAGCTGGTTGGATGTTGGTATCCGGTCAGGTCCCCTGACCTCAGATATCTAGCACTCTCCTTAAAATCCTCGCAGATCCTAACAGGGCAGAGAATATTGTACCCTGTCTATTTCCTTTCTTCCTATATCTAGTTTCGACAATTCTTCTTCTAAATTTGCTACTGCTCCCAGGGCTCCAATCACAACAGAAATAACGTTCACGGAAGTTTTCCACAGTTTCCTAATCTCTCTCGCAAGGTCTTGATACTTTTCCCGCTTTTCCTTTTCTTTCTCTCCAACTCTGCCATCACATTATTGAGTAATTACACACCTTCAGAGAGGTGGTAGGGGTGTTTATTCTGCAACCCTCGCCTAGCAATCCAGCCAGGGAGGAGAGAAGCAGGTACATGTGCCAAGGTGCCTGTGGGGGAAGGTTTAGATCAATTTGAAAATTGGTTGCACCCCAACACCTCCCACCAAGCCGCCCAATCACTGGAAAGGGTAAGGACACGGCAGTCAAGTGGTGTCTCCAAAGAGCAGGTTGGCCATGGCACTCTCCCGATACTCACTAGCCAAGCTGGTACCTGTGATGTTAAGGTGAATCATTGCGCGATGCCAACCAGACGATCAAGGCAAGCTACTGTGCCCCCAGATCAGAACGCCGCCCCTTACAGAGCAGCACTCTACACTGAGAGCCCATGACACCCTCTCCACATTGCCTCAGGACCATATGCTCGAGCCTTAGCATATGAAATGCTTTTGGCATAACTAGCTATTTGATCTCGCCCTTGTTGGTGTTCTGCAGTGACATAAATACCCGTACCCACGCCAGCCATCTAAGGCAAGCACAGCCAAGGCTGACACCCATTATTATTATTATTATTATCATTATTATTATTATTATTATTATTATTATTATTATTATCATTATTATTATTATTATTATTATTATTATTATCATTATCATTATTATTATTATTATTATTATTATCATTATCATTATTATTATTATTATTATTATTATCATTATTATTATTATTATTATTATTATCATTATTATTATTATTATCATTATCATTATTATTATTATTATTATTATTATTATTATTATTATTATTATCATTATCATTATTATTATTATTATCATTATTATTATCATTATCATTATCATTATCATTATCATTATCATTATTATTATCATTATTATTATTATTATCATTATTATTATCATTATTATTATCATTATTATTATCATTATCATTATCATTATTATTATCATTATCATTATCGTTATCGTTATCGTTATCGTTATCGTTATCGTTATCGTTATCGTTATCGTTATCGTTATCGTTATCGTTATCATTATCATTATCATTATCATTATTATTATTATTATTATTATTATTATTATTATTATTATTATTATTATTATTATTATTATTATCACTGCTAAGATTGTATGAACAGCATTTTTATAGAACCAATTTTTTCCAATATTTGTTTCGAATTTAAGAGTCCATTGGCAGTCGCTGGGCATTTGGATAAAATAGAGAGTTGGGCGCAGATGTGTGTTTGACATTAGCACAGTGCACAAGCCAATGTACTGTACTAATACAGCTCTGTGCCTTGAGTACTTTGTTACTCTGTTGGTACATGCGCATGGAGCCAAAGCTTATATGAGCAACAGGAGCTAGACTCTGAGTGTGTTGTAAACAAATTTGCAACTGTTCAAAAAGGAGTTAGGTGCAGAAGTGGAGAAATTTGAGATAGCCTTTGTTCTTCGCCAAAAATGAAGCAGGAGAAGTTGTCTTCTCTATATTTTTCTGGTTGACCGCCCTTACCCCAAACCCCAACCACAAACAAGGAGCTAAGGCTATCCAGATTTCTCCACTACTGCACCTAACAGTCAAAAAGACTGTTTCGAGACCTGTGTTTTCTTCAAGTGTGCCAGATTTGAAACTGAAACATTAGGGGTACAGATTAATTAGATGACCACTGTCACTGTTTTTTTATAATGTTATTGTTGTACACGATTAATGATTCAAGCTCACCTTTCATGTTTGGTCCAACTGTTGAAGAACTTGTGAGGCTTACCAACCAGCACAGAAAGGGAACAGAAGTTTTTAATGGTCTCTTTGCCCGAAATGACGAGAGCTGTGTAAGGGCCCATGTTAATCTTCATCATGTCCCCATATTTATTTTGTAGGTCTGTGAGAGTTAAGTGTGGTTTGTTGCCCAACAGATGTAAATGTCCAAGCACAGGTAGTGACCAACCTGGTCCTATTTTGATAATAAATTATCAGCAGAGATGCATGCACTGTTACAAAACTATACAGCTGACAAAGGTGACAAATCTGAAGCCTAAGTACATTTTTTGACTTGCACAATCAGCTCAAAATTCAGTCAGTTTAAATAAAACCATAGATTGGGGGTAAGGATATACGAATGTGACTGTTTGAAACAGGACGTTGCAAAAGTGGACAGTTCAAACACCGGACAGTTCAAAACCCCTAACCCCAGACTTCAACTAATTTTTATTTTTATTATTTTCGTTTAATTAATAAATTAAAATCAATTATCTGTAAGTTGTGTTCTTCTAAATGTAATCTATACAGTTTCGGACTGTCCGGTTGTGAAATGTCCTGTTTCGAATGTTCTTTTTCGAAATGTCCCTTTACCAGGACATACATACAGTTCACTGCCACAGGTTGAGAGCTGCCATATGTAAGTTCACTTACCTGGAATGAGTTGAAGAGGTGAAAGTGTTCTCACCCGTCTGTACAAATAGAGGGTTAGGAGGACAAGTGCAATTGATACAAGAGCCAATGCATGATCTACTATTTCAAGGAGAACCATGGCGCCTACAACTCTACGACAGTGAGTATGACAATGTGTACACAGGGTGGCATTGGTATGATGTATTATATCTAAGGGCTTATCCACATGTGTCACATGACTGCGTTATTACCCTAAGGAACTACTATTATTACTATTACTATTATTCAGTAGATCCATTCCCCTGATACTTTGTACTATTATTCAGTAGATCCATTCCCCTGATACTTTGTAAATGTAACAATGAGGGCAGTGATTACAAACTACTCCATTGTAAATGTATATAAAAATCATGCAAGTCTATTATTGTATAGAAATATCACAAATTTCCAGACCTACCAGGTAGTTGGGCTAGTATATTCGGGGGGGGGGGGGGGGGGGGGGTAACTTTCTTGATAAAGTTGAGGCGGCCAGAGCTGGACTGGCTAAAGGTAGCGGTGCGGGGAGGGTGTGGGAGGGGCGCTGAAGCGCCCTCCCACATAGAGCGGGGTCCGGGGGGCCTCCCCGGGGAAATTTTTGGAAAATGCACATGCAAACGGCTATTTTGATGTGTTTGACCTGCATATTTGGGCAACACGGGATGGTACAAAAGTACAAAATGGTGTATAGGGAAATGCAAATTAGCATACTACAAATAAGTGCTTCTCTGTTTGCCTTGGTCATGAAGTACCATTGTAGTCCTTTATATGATATAGGCCTAGGGATGTACACACATGGATAAGAGGGGAAATAATGTGAAATTAGTTGGTGGATAGAGATGGAAAGTGGTATCCTAGGTTTCCCAAACCCTGAAGAATATGGACAATTTAGCAGATGGCATCTATATTGAGACAACCTATTACTTTTACCTGTCTGCCTTGCAATGTTTGAGGACATTTGCACATGGCTTCAAATATTACAAAAGTAATACCTCAGTGTCTTCAAAGATAATGCTAACACTGTTACAACATAAATAGCAGGCCATTGACTGAAGTCACTATTTTTGTTATAATAACTGGTAATAACATTTGCTATGGTCACTACTCTAGCAAAAGTCACTCATTGTAAAGTAATTAGTATAGCCTATTTCAATGGCAAATAGAATCAGAGAAAACCAGTGGGTGGGGTACTGAAATACCCTTATTATAAATTGATTAGGATAAAAACTCAGTTCCTAAACCATCATTTGGCATATTATTCATCATAATAGCATCATTTTCACCAGAGTATGTTTATATTATTGTTGTCAGGGTAGCGCCGCCTTCCAACTATGACTGAGAAAACAGCTTGATTTTTTATTTTCGTTGACAAAAAGTTCAGGCGGCTAGGGCCGCCTAGATAGTTACGGCCATGATATTGTGGTGAAACAGCCTCTGTGGCAATGGCTTCCCTGGGCCAACCACACAAACATTATACAATAATACTGACACTATTCATTCATGCATGACATCTTACCTTGTATTGCATTTATACTCATGCGTGTTATCTACTATTATTCAACTGTATTATATACTGCGTGTCTTTTACATACTAGCAATCAGGCTTTGGAATTACACTTGCATTGCTACTTGGTTTTTCCCACATATATTCTTGGTAATTGTTTGCCCTTGCTTGATTGTATTTAAATAGAGTCTTTTTGCCATTTGTATTAAGTAACCTTGTGGCCGACCTTATGTATTGGACTCATAATTATATATGACATGTTTCACAGTATTGTAAGCACATTTTGTGCCAAGGCCGACCCTTTTATGTGGCCGACATCGGGCGGAACCATCCATGTTGTTGCATCAGTTCCGGAGCCGATACCATGTCGGCCGGCCGATACCATGTCGGGCTCTTTTGGCCGGAAGTAGTTATAGTATATAAGGCAGTGCATTTTATATCTTTAGTCAGTTGTTGATTGCGCTTGAATAAAGCAACATCTCCTAACTCAACCTACAGAGGCTTACTCTTTAGGCGGGTAACTCTACCGGAGGATCCTTAGATCCAGTACGGCTCGAGTTCATCCCCATCCTAGTTTAAGCACATCTCTACACTCCTTGGACTTAGATCGATCCCGGGTTCTAAATGAACCTAGCGTCGGTCCTAAGATCTTAAGGATACACAATCTTTCACTACACTCCTTCGGAGTCTAAACTCTACATGACCTACGTCGATCCTGAGCTCCAATGAGTCTCGGCATCGGCCTACGTCTGATATAACATACAATACACCAATAAAGAGCACATATAACTGTTCACTCTTTTATGTAATGAGCAGAAGGTTACTTGGTCGGCCTCTACCACCTTCCAAGCCCTTCACATACATGTACTTGTAGCCCTCGGCTCCTGTATGTAACACACTCCAAAAACATTACAATATTACAATCATGTACATTATACCCAGGGGTGGGACTAGCGCGGAAACCTATTCGATTGTGCTAATCTCTTCTTTTGCACCAGGGAACAGCTGTGACACGCTTCTTTCAACTTCTGTCAATTTTTAATAGCATTTCAACCAATACGCTTTTATTTTTAGCCCAATCTGCTATTAGCTAGTAGCTAGTAACTAGTGCCCTTGCAGCTGCAGCCATTTCTGGCCGTCTTAACTATTGCACATCGTGAAGTTGCTAACCAGCTCAATTTAATATCCGGATTATATGGGTGTTTAAAGCCTTTTGACTTCAAAAACATAGTCTACACAAAGAAGAAACATACAAAGAATAGATAATAGTATGTGTGGTGAATACTTTTATATTAGAAGTCTAAAATACTACCGGTTTAACCACAAATATATAATATTTTAGACATTGACAGAAAATCATGGGGAGATAAATCTAAATTTTACTTTGTACATGTATTACTGCTGCAATAGTACATGTACAACTGTACAACACTAATGCTTCTACAGTTTCCACAGACAATTTGAAGGTTAATACACATGCATTTGACTTGGCTATGTTACATTGAGTATGTTGCTGCTACCCTGATACCTTCTTATCACGTTATCAATGATGTTTCAAATACATGACGCAGCCCTACTGTGCATTGTAGAAAACAATATAAACACAATATGAACTCTGCAGAACAATGAAGCTGAAGAAAAGTAAACAAGAAATAGCTGTTTGCGCTTTTTAATTTTCATGGAAATAAATGGGCGCCTTTGAATTGCTCTCTCAAATCTGATTTGGGAGAAAGCAACTTCTAATTAATAGCGATTCAGCGGATATAAAAGCTATTCCCTATATTTAAATTTCACTATCACATAAGCAGATTCTCTATTCTTGTAGTGAATAGCTAATAGCACATATTTCTCTATTCTTAAAACTATCGACTCCCACCTCTGATTATACCTGTCTAAAAATCACAATAGTGGATCCCTAGCATTGCCTGGAGCCGAAAGGAGCATTGCCGTGGTGTTATTGCATCTACCATTCAGTTAAACATCTAATCAAGTTTGTGCCATGATATACATGTAGCTCTATGCAATAGCGTATTTAGAAATATTAAGTATCATAACCTGAGTTAACAAAATGTTTGGGCAAGGTGGCTTGCTTACCACCTCAACTTTGTAAGGTATCAAGGCCTTAAACTAGACATCGGTCCTATATATTCTATCGTTGGATAAAACTCCATATTGCAACACTGATCTCATACCAGCCAAACAGACCTAACGGCTGTGCACACTCAGCTAGCAATAATGTATGGAGGATTATGATGAAGCATGTACAGTGGAACTTCCTTAAATTGAAACTCCATAGTTGGTTTGAGTTAGGCCGAGTTAGAATTACATGTATGTGATCCCTTCAATTTATATAACGACCTGGAATATATAATAATGTAGTAGCACATGGATGCATTAACTTTCATTTGCTTCAATTGCAAATACAATTGAGGAAAGACGAAGTTTTAACATGACAGCTTCCTCTTTAATAGAACTTTATGTAATGCTTAGTACACTCAAAACTGCAACACTGCAGATGGGCAACAAGTTATGCATCACATGTACAGGTGTAGCGACGACAAACGTCACAACTGTCACAACACCGACAAACATCACAACAATTTTTCGACAAACGTCACAACACCGACAAACGTCACAAAAGTGCACCGACAAACGTCACAACAATTTTTCGACAAACGTAACAACACCGACAAACGTCACAACAATTTTTCGACAAACGTCACAACACCGACAAACGTCACAAAGGTTCAACGACAAACGTCACAATGCCAACAAATATCACAAATTTTCAATAAAATAACGCCATAACACCGAAAATGATGCTTTTTGCCTTGATTTACCTTTCAATTGGATTATTCTGGTTTGTTGTGTTTTCAAAACTGAATAAAGCCGAAGATGGTTAAAAGCAGAGTGGGACAACTCCCAATAGAGAACATGAAATTAGCAATTCAATTTTTTTGCCAAAAACCAATACAACTGAGCAGAAGTAGATCTGCTTCTGCCCAACCATCTTGAGTTTTAGCGAAAAAATTGAATTGTTAATTTAGTATCCTTTATTGGGAGTTGTCACACTCTGCTGTTAACTATGCAGCCTATATAATGAATTCATTTAATAAATTATAGTAATTCAATACTACTGTAACCGCACATATTTTGATAATATGCATGTACATGCATGATATAAGTATAACATGTTAATTAGGACTGAAACAAGTCATTACTGAATGGCAACAATGATTGTAGCAAAATATGAATGGCAAGGATCACTCAATGAAGATGAAAACACCAGCTATTACCAGATATGGGCAAGCTAAACGAAATATCCTTTAATGGCCATTTAACTACATGTACAGTGTATATGAAAATTGCATTGAATCGCATTCTGGTCAAAGGGCCGAAGTTTTGCATCACATTTGTACACATAGCCTAGGTCTCACACACACCACCACTTCTCTAAATTAAAAATACCATGCAGCTGCAGGCAACAGATCTAAAGGGAATATGTTATGATACCTTAGTCCGAGAACCATCTCCTTCTAGAATATGAAGACAGGTGGAACTCTCCTGCCTATTTATCACTATTAAATGTATAAATATAACTATAAATTCCTTGCTAACAAAGTACATCACTGTATAACTAAATGCAAGGATCTACATAAAATTAAAAATATATGCTACTCTACTACTAGACATAGTGCTACACAACGTTTTGATATAATTTATTTTTTCGGAAATTATTTGCTCTCGATTCAAAATCGACAAAATTGTCCAATAGAAAATTGTATCAAAAACTGAGATGAAACTCGATGCAATTATCATATTGGGAAGTAACCTCTAGGCCTGCAACGATTCACAAAATACTGTTTCGATTTTTTCGATTCTGCCAATTAACTTTTTCGATTTTTTCGATTCGATACTTCATTGCGCAAAATTACCAGAAAATACACTAGTGAGGTCAATCAGACCAATAACAGTATCTCACAATTTTACTGAAATAATGTAACTACATGTATGTAGTACAACAATAGGCAAGTGTGTTACTGCAACCCCAAGCAAGCAGTGAATGAAGACAGTGAGCACAATCTATCAATGTTGCTATTTATTTGAATCATTTACCCTGGCATCATTTACGTTGCAGTAGTTCTTCGCAACAGTATTTTAGAACACTGTCAGTTGTAGTAATTGAGTTGATAATTCCATTTTGGAATCACCAAAAAAAGTAGAATGAGTAGATTCCAGAAGCATACCCTTCTGATTGTGTGTAATATCAAATACAAATTGTATGTTTGGGGCATTTATATAATTATAGACTTATATTAGTAATACATCTTAGCACATGATGTATTTTATAGCTATCCACTTATTGCCAACAAAATTACTAGAAAAAAATTGTGCTTCACTGAGATTCGAACCCATGACCACACGTTTGTAAAGCGAGCGCTCTGCCACCATGCTATGGTGATAACATGGGATTTCCAAGACTAAGTATATATTTAACAAGAATCGAAAATTGAGTGCAATGAATCAATATTGAAAATGCTGCAAATTAATCGTATCGAGAATGTTATCGATTCATCGTTGCAGGCCTAGTAACCTCTACCCCATAATTCGTTTAGCCTGATATTCCTGGCAATAACTGGTGTTTTTATCTTACCTGAGTGATCCTAGCTATTCGTATTTTGCTACAGACATTGCTGACATCCAGTAAAGACTTGTTTCAGTTTTAATCAACATGTTATAGGCGTGTGTGTTATTATACGAGTATATACATGTACTTAGTATTAAATGATTATAATCACTATATAGCCTGCAGAGTATGACAACTCCACATAGAAGACATCAACTTATCGATTCAACTTTTTTGCTAAAAACCAAGACAGCTGTGCAGAAGTAAATCTGCTTCTGCCCAGCTGTCTTGATTTTTAGCGAAAAAATTGAATCCTTAATTCCATGTTCTCAATTGGGAGTTGTCACGCTCTGCTTTTAACTATCTTCGGTTTTCTTCAGTTTTTAAAACACAGCAAACAATAATCAAATTGAAGGGTAAATCAAAGCAAAAAGCATTATTTTTTGGTGTTATGGTGTTATTTTATTGAAAACTTGTGATATTTGTTGGCATTGTGACGTTTGTCGTTGAACCTTTGTGACGTTTGTCGGTGTTGTGACATTTGTCGAAAAATTGTTGTGACGTTTGTCGAAAAATTGTTGTGACGTTTGTCGAAAAATTATTGTGACGTTTGTCGGTGCACTTTTGTGACGTTTGCCGGTGTTGTGACGTTTGTCGGTGTTGTGACAGTTGTGACGTTTGTCGTCACTACATACAGGACAACAGTATAAAAATGCATTTAGCTAAGGAAAGCAAAGCAATCAGTGGGTTTTCCCAGCTTAGCTTAAGCAGAAACACATTGCAATAGTAAATACCAATAGCTACTAGCAACTATTATTAGGTGACAAATGCCCGCTGTAATAGTAATATCATTGATTATAGTGTGAGCCTAAGCGGCATGAAGTTTAAATTACATATAGCGGATGATAAGTTTGAATTATTTGAAGCTGGGACCAAGGCTAACAGTTTGAACTAACCAAGCTTTTGAACTATGTGAGGTTTGAATTAAGCAAGTTTCACTGTATATTATTTTTACTATTCAGTCTCTGAGTATTGGAGTGTCTGATATATGGGGGGGGGGGGGGGGGGGGGGCAGCAAGCAACCAATCAGGTTTCTGTTGAAATAGTAAGGTAGTGTATTGACTCTGGGTAAACCATAAAGTACAATCTTGAGTGGAATAATAATAAAATATTGCAAGAGTAAAATACATCAACAGAATATTATCTAAACAGTATAATAAAAGGAAAATAACTTTCTTTTGAGATAATGTTGAGAAAAGGAGGTAACTCTTTCCCCTTTAGCAACTGACTGACTTAATATAAGTGGTATAATATACATGTAATGTCCATAATATAATGTGGCATTGGTAACTGCCTTAGGGATATTTACAGTCTAATAACACACTGTTGAGCAATTAGTAGCCTATTATTGAAGCACACCATTGATACTGCACTACATAATTAGATTAGACTATATTAGAGTATTGATACACTTGTGTACGTAAAACAGGACTTGACAGGACAGAGAGAGGAGGGAGTGAGGTGAACATACCACAGATACTAAGCATATAAGGTAAGCGTAAGTGTAAGCACCAGTATGACATCAGATCAGCTTTGGAGGTTGGAGTTAATACGCACTATTCACCATCACCATTCACTGGTTGAGCAGTACCGCTGGACACCTACAGATACAGAAATATTAATGTATCATATATTGGTAGTGGTCAAATGTATGCCCCAAAATGTGGACATGTACATACAAATACACAGAATAGTAGTATGAAATGCACAGGTTCATGATACATGTAGCTTTTGCAAAGAAAATAAAGCATGCCAGCTGCTATCTAATGCTTTTGAAACTGGTCCAGAAGTTAAGTATGAGCAGAACCATGTGGATTATCCTGAAGCTTAATTGCGGATACCTTAGTGAGAGGAGGCACAACCAGGAAGCTGTGGTCCAATACCCACTAGGAATGTGACAGACTATTATAGTATTGTAGTAATATAAATTTCACTAGTGCTTATCCACTGATTTCAAAGCAAGTGGCAAGTGGTTTTGGTGGAGTTTGGTCTAGTTCGGCTGCGTGCCTTACAAATTTCAAGATCTACGGCTCACCTCGGTGACAGATGGTAATGGCTGTTCACATGACTCAGAAGCATTGTTTCTATCAGAGATGGCTCTATCACCACCAGAAGATACTGTCACTCCAACGGAAATATCTCTGTTCGCACTACTTGTAGCAGGTGAAGTGGTTACAATATCAGGTGATTTTTCATCACCACTAGGTGTAGGTGATGCAACCTCACCGCCAGGTGCCCCTTCTTCAACACTAGGTGCAAGGGATGTGTCTACACTGCCCGATTCCCCGTTTTCTCTACTAGGTGCAGATGATGTGACTACACTGCCAGGTGCTCCTTCTTCAACACTAGGTGCTGGTGATGTGACTACACTGTCAGATGCCCCTTCTTCACCACTAGGTGTAGGCGATGTAACTTCACTGCCAGGTGCCCCTTCTTCAACACTAGGTGCAAGTGATGCGTCTACACTTCCCGATTCCCCACTTTCTCTACTAGGTGCAGGTGATGTGACTACACTGCCAGGTGCCCCTTCTTCACCACTAGGTGTAGATGATGTGCTTACACTGACAAGCTCCCTATCATCACCACGATGTGCTGGTGATGTAATTGCACTGCCAGGGGCCCCTCCTTCACCACTCTGTGCAGGTGATGTGACTATACTGCTAGGTGCCCTGTCATCACTACTTGGTGCAGGTGATGTTACTAGACCATCAGGTTGCCCTTGATCATCACCACTTGGAGTGGGTGATGCAACTACAACATCAAGTGCCTCACTAGCACCACTTGGAACGAGTGATGTAGTTACACTCTCAGATGATTCCAAAGCATTACTTGAGGTAGAAGTTTGAGATGACATAGGAGATAGATAGTGCAAAAGGGCAGGTGCCCCTCCGCTAGCTACCAAAGTGTCCACAGCTGCAGCACCCTCCTCACACATATGCTCTACTATTTCATAGTTCATCTTGAGTATCTCTTCAAGTAAGATGCTCACTATATTTTGTATCTAAAAGTAAGAGGATATGGTTCCTTGAATTACCAGAACCTTTAGCATTAAAAAAACTTGATACTCTATGAGGTCTCGGAACATTGACAGTGATTTCCAGGTTTTAGTAATAATAATGACAATACTAAATGTCATTTGCTCAAATTGGTAATTCGCCAAGCACACAGCCAGTGTGTGAACTGTGAAGTTATTTATAGTTCCAGAAGTATTAATGTGGATAGCTGGGCAATCATGGATGGGGGATACTTTGCACACACAAATACATAAGGTCAGTAGGGGAGATTCCATGTGTGTACAGCAGACACAAGTAATAACCCCATGAAGTCAGTAGGGAAGAGGAGTATGGGGGCGAGGGAAGCTTTAGCTTTTTGTAGTGCAGTGGCAATGTTTATAGTAGGGGGTGTAGGAAATAGCACGCACTGCACCACTAACCTCCACCATCATAGTGTTCTTGTCTGATAGAGAAGCGTCCAGTGGTTGAGGGGGTGGCTTGTCAAGGATATCACAGATTATTCTGTGAGACACATAGGACACCACTTCTTGAGCAGTACATTCACCTTTCTCCTCTTGCTTCATCCCCTCCACTTGGTCCCGTAGCGCTTCAGACAGACTGTGAACAAACTCATTCACCTACAATATTGTTGACAGAAAATACATGGCTGTAGACCTACAACAATGTGCCCACTGCAACAGCTAACAGCTTACTGAACAAACTGTAACATCAGGTTCATATCGACAAGCATAATTACACAATCATGTACACTAGCTTGTGTATTAGGAAGTTGCACTGGTTCGTATGAGGCTGCATTTAAGAAGCCGATGCTTTATGAGTGTTCAAGCATGACGAATGGGAGTTTACACTGGCCGATTTATCGCCTCAACAAAAAATCATCCAATGAAAGCACAAGAGTTCCAAAATTTAATCTCTGCAATGTTGTGGTCAAGCCACAAAATCTCCTGAAAGCTATAGTGACACTGAAGCAAAATATTCCATGCACCAGGATAGAAGAAAGGTTGAAAATCTTGGTATGCACTTTGCTGAAGGTTAAAAATTTCTACCATTATAATCTTATATACTTCGGAAGTATACTTCCAGTGCTAAAAGCACCTTAATGGCTAAATACATCCTACCTGCATGCACACTAAATTTAGGTTAGGACAAATCGACTGTCCCACTTTGTTATTGTACCACTTTGCAGGTATCATGGGGAGATGGTTGTGTCATGAACAATCCACTGAGTTAAATAAGACACAGGGTGTCCCAAATCTAGTCTTTATATTATATCTATGGCCCCATGCTAGCCAAAGTATTACAATGTATCAGCCTATTCGTAGAAAGAACCATAACAATAGCTTGAAAATTTGTAGCAATACCGCAGGAATTGATATTGCTGTTAACGTTTGATCACACATTCCTACACTCCACACTGATGAAAGTAGATTGGTGCATGTAGGCAATATATATGCCTATGCTATCACACCACTATGCTGCAAAAGCATAATACCTAAAGCTGTAGTAGTACTACCATCCCTACCTTATCTGAGAGATATGCTGTTCTGTTCTCAGCACTGGCCAGCAATTCCCTCTTTATATCAGCACATAGTTCAGCACAAAACACATCAACTGGGACAGCTAAAAGTAATCATACAGAACAATATAACTTACACTTTCCTATAAGATGCACGAGTTAAACTAATGCTTACTAGAGCTCACCAACCCAACACAATAGAATTATTAACTTCCAAAGTGTCTGCCCATTTGGCTTTGTCAGTGGGGCTCATAGATATATTACTATAAACATTAGATAGGACATCCTGTGTTAACGGTCCAATGCCAAGTGTGTTATTTAATTCAGTTGATTCTTGAGGACAACATCATCTCACCATGATACTTTGTAGCCCTGAAATGGTTATTGGTTATAATGCAGCACTGCAGCCTAACTTGTACCCTGGCAACTTAATTTCGATATAGCGCATCACCACATAAATACCTATCCAATGGTACTAAACACTACCTATCAGCACTGCCTAAATGTGATAAATTCAACTGGTCAATACTACATGTAGTCTGATATTCATCACAAGAAGTATTGAACATTTTTAGTTGAACTGCAACTCCATTTACTTAGTTGGAACATTTGCGATAGATGTACTAATATAATAAAATGTTGTAACACAACTATGGGCATTTGTATCAAGATTATAACGATAGGTTTTATGGCATCGGTCTAATTGTACTCTGTAAAGCAGAGTGAACACGGTTTGACGACTCATGTATACATTCAAACCATATTCACATTTACTACTGGTATAGATATGCATGTGAACAGTTGTATACGAGTAAAGATTGCCATCTCCATGGAAGACTCTCCACAACAACTAAAAACCAAAGCTGCAAGAGTGAAAATCCAACAAGTTCGATTCTTCCAATTTGTTAAACCACTACTGTCTCACCATTCAATATTTGCAAAGAATACTGGTCATCTTATTTCATGAAGATTGATGTGCTGTTTGTCTTTGTAAACCTAGTGGCAGCCAAGATAAACTCATTTGAATATTGGCTATTATGACCTCCATTCAGCATTGAGACCTGTTAAGTTCCTATGGCTATACCTGTTCTTGTAACTTATGTACATAGGTAAGCTACTAACATCAAATAGCCCAGTAATCTTATTGAGCCAACACTAACTGTCATTCTATAAATAACTCTTGTGCACAGTGATGAATAAGTAAGTTAGGGTCATGCCCACAAAAAACAATGCAATGCATTGCAAGTCCTATGGCTATCTCTGTAGCACAGTTTTATATTAACTGCTTGAGAGCTTCCAAAATTCCCAGCATAGGCTGAATGAAGGTGAAATCAGCCAATATTAAAATAGGGTTTTCTTGGCAGCTGCTAGGTTTACAAAGACAAACAACACATCAATCTTACTGAAAAAGGATGAACAAGATTATTTGAAAATATTGAATGGTGCGACAGTAGTGGTTTAAGTTATTGAATTGCAGCAAACTGTTATTCTTATAATGAGACACCACACAGGATCTTGACATTATATGCCAAAAATACAAGTGATAATTTTGTTGCAGAAATGCAAACTTAATACAGATCCTGCAATTATTATTCACGTTGATTACCATGACAACAAGCGTACAAACAGATGGTACATATTGCCTTGATTTGAAGGGGCTTCCCCTTGTTTACAATAAAATATTATTACCAGGCACGCCTAACCTACCTAGCGTTATAGCTAGCACTATATTATTGAATAATATATTGTTATTGCCGCAGATAGCTATTTATAAGCTTGCACGGTGCAATATCCGAATATGCCTAATAATTTCTAGAATAATTTAAAATTTAGGAATATAATAATAATACCTTCCTTGGTGATGTTGAGGCAAGTTCAGACTTTCCCAGACTAAAATTCTACCAGATGGAATTTAGAAGATGACATGTATGAGAAGCAGCAGAGGTAGAGCTAATATGTTGTTGTGACTATAAATATACTGGACTATCTACTAGTAATGCACTTTGATAATTGGACTGTGTGCTGTTTCATAGGGTGCATTATATTCATTTAATGTATTATAATGGATTATACGGGCCCGTTTGGTAATAGATCGCATTGTAATAAAAAATGCGATAGTGTTCGGTAATGGATCGCATAATAATAATAAATGCGATGGCGTTCGGGAATGCATCGAATAAATTATTAAAATAATAATATTTTATTATTATTTTTATTAAATTTATTATTTTCTTCAATGCGCCGATCCTTCGCATTTGGAGTCAAGAAAATATTTAATATAAATTCGCCCGGTCCGCTGTGTCTGTTATGCCATCAGTTGTCAATAGTAACCTACTACAGCTATTGTACATATCTTGTCTGCAAATATAGACTACTACTGTTCTCTTCATTCAATGAAAATAAAAGAGTCTACATGTTACTTATTGCATGTAGACTCTTTTATCAGTGTACTAACTCAACTGTCTTTGTTATCAATAACCAATGCTGAAAGCAATTGAGACCAGTATCATTGCTTTCTTCAGCCTATTACATAATGATCTGATCGATCAATAGAATTGTAGATGTCAATGTGGTCAATGCACAATACTGTGCAGGTAAATTCGTTTGCATGAAGATCCCTCCGCTCGATTTGATTGCTGTATACAAATGTGCACTATTTACATGTGGACTGAATGTTACCACTTGTAGATCAAAGATTAATTTTGATACCAAGTGAACCAACAACCAACAAGCTGCAGATATTTCTGTAACATTCAAATAGAATTTTAAAATGCTGAGTAGTGAGCTATGTAGGATTATTTGTAAGGTTTGTTCTCTAACTGATAGTAATCTAAAGTAATCTGACTGACTTTATTATTTGAGCTCATTTGGAAATTCCCAGCCTAGCCTTTCTCATAATTAAGAGGTGTTCGGCAATAATACGTGAAAAATAACAACACCCATCACATTAATGCGTGACTTTTATTTAAATTAATGCGATGAAAATACGATGAATATTCAATAATGCGATATTATTTTTTTATTATTAATTCCATCGCATTATTGGAAAATTTATTCCATCGTATTCCATTGTATTATTTGCTCTTCCATCGCATTGATGCTGAAAGTGCCCTTATTCCTGCATGTGGCCAGTACCTTTATAGTTACATCTAACAAAAAACTGACAGTTTTACAGCTTTAATATTTCATTAGGCCTACATTATTTCATATAACATTATCATAACATTGTAAATTGTAGGGTGCCATACTGTGGACAAATAAATCCTACACAGTTTGATTTAGCACTTGTAGGTAGTGCTGATAGGTAGTGCTTGGTACCATTGAACAGGCATTTATGTGGTGATATGCTATATAGACATCATTTTGCCAGGATACACATATGGTGGCAGCAGGGGTTGATTTAAACCAAAGTTGAGCTACATTTTTGTAGTTTAGGCTGCAGTACTCCATTATAATACATGTATTTAGCGTGATGCGTGAATCACCATTGCAGGCTACAAAGTATCATGGTGAGATGACGTTATGTCATCTGAGAATCCACTGAATTAAATAAGACACTGGGCATGCACAGGGTGTCCTATCTAGTGTTTATATTATATCTAAGGTGGGGCGGTGGAAAGCACTCCCTGTACATCCCGCGCTGAGGGAAGGAGAAAACGAAAGCAAGGTGCAAGAGGACCACGAGAGAAAAACAAACCAAAATGAAGATTAAAGAGAGTGGGTACACTGAACATAGGAACCATGACTGGAAAGGAAAGCGAACTGGCGGGCTCAATGGAGAGGAAGAAAGCAGACAAACATTGTACTATGCGTGCAGGAGACTATGTGGAAGTGGATTGAGACGAGGAGCATTGGTGAAGGATTCAAGCTGTACTAAATAATGGACAGACGGAAAACGAAATGGGGTTGGACTTGTAACAAGAATAGACCTGACGAAGAGTGCATGTATCGAACCACACTTGGCACCGGCAAACACGAACCTCTTTAGGCCCAGTGAAAAACCGGTTTGATCCGGTATATCAAACCAAAATTGACACTGTCTAACACTATTTGTGACCAGGACCAAGTGGTGGGGTCCGGTGTCCAACGGTGTTTGATTAAAGTTTCCAAAAACACTGAATGTGAGTGGGGAGGCAACACCGTGCAGCACTAGTCAGGCGTGACTAAAGCTTGCTTTAATAGTATTATCATGGATTATAGTGTGAGCCTAAGTGAAGTTTGAATTGCACATAGTAAATTCGAATTGATTGAAGCCATTTATTTCGTACTCAGCAGGGACCAAGACTAATAGTTTGAATTAGCCAAGTATTTGAATTAGCCGAGGTCTAATTAGGCGAGTTCCACTGCACCTTGGATCTACAGTACAGGAAAATGGGGAGTGTGGAGAAGTAAACAAAATAATACAAGCTGGTTGGTGTGGATGGAAGAAAATATCAGGCATAATATGTGATAAGAAGCTACCAGTCAAGCTAAAGGGAAGAATATAGTACAACATAGCAGTCCGTCCAGCAATACTATACGGAATGGAGACTGTGGCTCCGACCAAGAGACAGCAGGCGGAGTTAGAAAAGGTGGAATGCTTAGGCTTGCATTGGGAGTCATAAGACTTGAGTGAGATGGTGTGGGCATGTGGTAAGGAGATGGAAATTATCTGGGGAGGAGAATAATAGGCATGTATGGAACTACCAGGAGTAAGAAGGGTAAGACCTAAGACAGGGGTTCCCAACCTCTTTTGCCTAAGTACCCCTTAGCAGTCATGGTTTAATTTGATTATTATTTCATGTGTGCATTATCAAAATGTGCCCCTTAAACAAGTAAATAAATACAGTACGGTATGAATTTTTTATTTATTAATTATTTACATGTAATGATAACTATGTAATGTAACTTTCATAGATTGTAGTGTTTTATGGCTTTCATTTGCATCAGTGAGCTATTTGATGCTCGGTTCAGTAGTAGATAACGGTTCAGTAATAGATAACGATAATTTGTTTATAGTCTAACGGAAAATCACTGTCAAAATGTATTAAGTTGATAACTTTTATTGTAGCCTCTAGATTTCTGAAATGTGCCCCTAGGGCTACATATACCCCAGGCTGGGAACCCCTGACCTAAGAGAAGATTTGTCGATGCGGTAAGAAAAGATATGAAAGCCATAGGTGTAACAGAGAAGGATGCTACTAACAGAATGAAATGGAGGAAAATCATCCGCGGTGGAGGATGGTAGCTTAAAGAAAAGAAGGTTAGATTTTAATTTGCAAATGATCTACCATCATCTACACAAGTTCTCTGCCAAGGTATTGTAGCTTTATAAACTAAACTATCCATTTGAGGAACAAAGGAGCCTGAAAAGATCCAAGGTTGTAGAAATAAAAGTGGGTGTGAAAAGGGCTAGTTAAAGCCACTTCAGGGAAAGTTAGGTCTACTTAGGGAAAATTTGCTACATGCTACTTGCTTCTGAGTTCAAAATGACGGCAAAGAAGCGTTTGCAACTAAATTCCTTTGATTATCCTTTGAGAAAAATGATACCTACTAAATATATAATGTTACAACATTATTTTCACAAAATTTGATAGTTGATAAACTGTCATCTCTAGGTAAAGTCACTGCAGAGAAACTAGACTTTAGAATATCAGTATTGTATGACGCTATGTTAAAACAAACTAATTATATAAGAGCATTCAAGTCCAACAGTGTTTTGTTGGTTTACCTTGTACTGCTGTATCCTCATCTGAGCATATAGAACTGAGCGTGGCATCCTCCACATCTAGCCCAGTCTGTTCAGGCTGCAATTCTGGGATGATGGGACTGATCATAATCTCCTCATCCCTTGTGCACTTCAAGACCCTGCAATACAAATAGTACCCAATGTACTATTAGGCATAGGTTACAGACAGACTGTACACTGTAGTGCAGGTATTGTCTATCACAGTGGGCAGCTAAAAGGCCATTATTTCTTTAGACAAAACACCAACAGTAGACAAAGAGTGATACTGAGAGGTTTCTGGAGTGGTCACAACTTGGCACTCAATTTATTCAGGATTTTTCTTGTAAAATGTGCATCTAATATTGCCATCCACAAATGACCAATAACATTGGTATAACTCCCAAGGTGAACACAGAACGAGTGAGTATGCATTTTCAAATTACATGTAATATGAAAGAAGAAAGTTTTGGTTACGGAAGCAGAGTAAGAAAAGCTGAACAATGGAAAAAGGAAATCTGGACGGCTGTACTTACCTGGTAGGAGATATATCAACGCAAACAGTCGAGGAAGGGGGCAGAGAAGGGAGCGATTTACCAATGCCTTCAGCTCCACCTATAGAATAAACACTGCTATATTCCACCATTTAGATACTCTACACTGCACAGACACACGTCCAATAAAGTCCTAATCGGAGAATGTCAAGTTCTCAAGATTCGCCACATGATCATCATTAGTAATTGAGTAATTAATTCAAGTGCATTTCGTATAGTGAATAGTAGTTGTGTTCTCTCAGCATTGCTGTCTAAAAATATGGTTTCAGACACCAGGACCTTGGTGCATCACAGCAACTAGTAATGCAATGCAGTCTACCTGAACTTTGTACATGTATGTTTAGCAGCAACATTGGGATTCAGTGTTACTAGTATGTACATAACAATAATGTAGAATGTGCATATTAATAAGACTTTATTGAACTCAGCATTAAACAACTTTGTCATACAAAAGTGTACAGGATAAAAATTAACATAGACTGCAGGTAAAACTAGTGAAAGCGTAAGAGCATGTACATATCTGTGCAATTCATAAATGTGTTACTTGAAGTGACTACAAGAAGAGAAAGAGACAAGCTGATGAAGCATATTAGAATGTATATACTGTATGTAGAGGTACATGTAGACGAGTAGTAGGCCTATATACATATTATACAATTAAGAGGAGTGAGGAGGTGAGGAAGGGAAGCGTGCTAGTCACCTGAGACTTGTAGGTCTGTGATGACTAAGTTATAGGGTTCAGTGTGCCCATCTATCTGTACAGACCACTGCTTGCACTCCAACATAGTAATGAGTTGGTCTGTAGGCATCTCAGTCAAGGCTGACTGGTTGGTTGTGCACTTAAAGGCTAGTGGAGAGTGTATGCGTAGTGGGACGGGCAGGACCTTAAGGCTGCTATTGGTCACTTCCTCACTCGTGCCATAGTCTATGTAGACAAGGGTACTTGTTCCTTTTTCCTCATGCAGCTCAGAAACAACAGCTCTAAAACAATGGTCAGTTGTATAGTATATGTATATGCATAAACATACATGTACTTGACTTGCACAGACATCTACATGTACTGTACAGTACATGTACAGTAAGTAATACAAACGCACATACATGTACATATTAAGAGTGGACCGATGGGTGGAGGGAGAGGAGACCACTACAACTGCAAACATGCGTCTAGTAGAGGTGTACGTAGACAGTGTGGTAGAGGTGTATGTTGACAGTGTGGTAGAGGTGTATGTAGACAGTGCAGTAGAGGAGTACGTAGACAGTGTGGTAGAGGTGTACGTAGACAGTGTGGTAGAGGAGTATGTAGACAGTGTGGTAGAGGAGTATGTAGACAGTGTGGTAGAGGAGTACGTAGACAGTGTGGTAGAGGAGTATGTAGACAGTGCGGTAGAGGTGTATGTTGACAGTGTGGTAGAGGAGTATGTAGACAGTGTGGTAGAGGAGTATGTAGACAGTGTGGTAGAGGAGTATGTAGACAGTGTGGTAGAGGAGTACGTAGACAGTGTGGTAGAGGAGTACGTAGACAGTGCGGTAGAGGAGTATGTAGACAGTGCGGTAGAGGAGTATGTAGACAGTGTGGTAGAGGTGTACGTAGACAGTGTGGTAGAGGAGTATGTAGACAGTGTGGTAGAGGAGTAGGTAGACAGTGTGGTAGAGGAGTACGTAGACAGTGTGGTAGAGGAGTATATAGACAGTGCGGTAGAGGTGTATGTTGACAGTGTGGTAGAGGAGTATGTAGACAGTGTGGTAGAGGAGTATGTAGACAGTGTGGTAGAGGAGTATGTAGACAGTGCGGTAGAGGTGTATGTAGACAGTGTGGTAGAGGAGTACGTAGACAGTGTGGTAGAGGAGTACGTAGACAGTGTGGTAGAGGAGTATATAGACAGTGCGGTAGAGGTGTACGTAGACAGTGTGGTAGAGGAGTATGTAGACAGTGTGGTAGAGGAGTATGTAGACAGTGTGGTAGAGGAGTACGTAGACAGTGGGGTAGAGGAGTACGTAGACAGTGCGGTAGAGGAGTATGTAGACAGTGTGGTAGAGGTGTACGTAGACAGTGTGGTAGAGGAGTACGTAGACAGTGTGGTAGAGGAGTATGTAGACAGTGTGGTAGAGGAGTATGTAGACAGTGTGGTAGAGGAGTACGTAGACAGTGTGGTAGAGGTGTATGTAGACAGTGCGGTAGAGGAGTATGTAGACAGTGTGGTAGAGGAGTATGTAGACAGTGTGGTAGAGGAGTATGTAGACAGTGTGGTAGAGGAGTATGTAGACAGTGTGGTAGAGGAGTATGTAGACAGTGTTGTAGAGGAGTATGTAGACAGTGTGGTAGAGGAGTATGTAGACAGTGTGGTAGAGGAGTATGTAGACAGTGTGGTAGAGGAGTATGTAGACAGTGTGGTAGAGGAGTACGTAGACAGTGTGGTAGAAGTGTATGTAGACAGTGAGGTAGAAGTGTATGCTGTATAGACTAAATCTATATTACAGACTATAACAGTGGAGGAAGGTGAAGCATCGAGTAGCTAGCTACCTGTAGTAACACTGGTCCTCAGAGTATACAGCCATGCAAGCCTGTCCTACGGGAGAGTAGACCTCGGGCTCTGCTGAAGGTCCCAAGTGTGCCAGTTGTTCTGTTATCTCATCCAGCAATAGACTGTTCTCACTGAGCTGTACGTAGTATATACCACTAACAGGATCGATATGTGATATATAAGCGTTGTGAGTACCTATAATGGTATTTATATTTAGGTCAGTGATGTCAGTAGCTCCTCATACAACAGCCGTAGCTGCCCGCTGCCGCAGCATATTCTATCATTTTCAAGAGATATTAGTAACATAGTCAACCAGTGGTCCCCTGCCTTGTTCAATTAAAGTCAGAATAACGAATACCAAGAACTACTACAAATTATTACAATTACTACTACTAGTAATACCACCAGCTAATACAATAACTGCTCCACTACTACAGCTGCTGCTGAGTGCTAACTATTACCCAGTACTACTACTTACCAGTTTTCACAACTGACTGTGGAAGGGAGACTAGAGGACTACGAGCTGGACTGCTGTTACAACTGGAATGAGCTGCACTGGTATTAGAAAGAGGTGACTGGGGATGAGAAGCAGAGAGTGTGATCGACGAAAGGCTGCTTTCTACAGCTACCAGGCTAACATCCCCACCACTAGTGAATCCATTGCCATCAGCGTCAGTGAGAGTCACATGGGCAATACCATGGTGGCAGTTGTTCACGCTAATACGTATTAGTTCTACAATATGCAGTGGAATACTACATGCTAGTATGCAAACTATGCATATATATATATGGGTAAATGTACTTGGTATTGATCTACAGACTATATTGTAGAAAAAATTGAAATACAAATGTAGATATGCCACAATTGTACATGAAGACTTATATGTAGGAATGTACCTGTAGCCCATTCTGAGAGACTTTGTGAAGGTTCTCGGGTGACAAGTGAACAGCAGATGGCCAGGCGTGGTATGTCTGCTAATTCAGCACTTATTTCTAGTAGATCTTCACCATTTACACGACTACTGTTACCATAGTCGATAAACAGTACATCTGTCCCTTCAGTCAGAGAGTGATTTACAACCTCTGCCCTGTACCACTGCCCATCATCACTAAACTTGGCTATACATGCTTGGCCAACTGTAGGGTTACTCAGGGGTTTACTTGTAGCAGAAAGATCAACTAACTGTTCCCCAACACTTTCTAGAACTTGAGTGTCTGATGCCAACTGGATGTAAAACTGCTGCTGACTCACTTCAAAGACCAGGTATCCCTCAAGTTCTCCAACAGCAATCTGTCGTTCAGCAAACTTGAGACAAGGTTGGGGTCTGTCTGGTGTGGAGTGGTGGCTATTATTATCTGGACTTTCAGCATCTGCACAGTTGGTTGATACAGGAGCAAATGGTACACCAACCATCGAGAGAGATACCATAGCAGTGGATCCATCTATTTTCTCCACAACTACTGTCAGCAAATCTAAAACAGTCAATGTATTTAGCATGCATTATAGACTACCTATGGTAGAGTGGCAATATTAGAATAGAATTGTAAAACTACAACATTAGGTTAAAGAGTGGTAATACTATAGCCTGTTATAAAGAAGTGGCACATCAACAGTGTAACTATAACTACCAATCCCACCATATATCCCACCCACTAATAATAGGTAAACTAAAATTAACCAATCACAGAATGACTGTAGTGGCTATCTTCTCTAATTCACATGGTAAAACATTTTGAACGACTTCGGCCGATTCCCTGTTCGTTGTAACAGTTGTAAGGTGATCTATCCTGATGGTCACAACAGAGTGGGTACCAGCTATTTCTGTCACCGGGATGATATGATATGTTATAAACTTGCATCCTGATCAACACAACAGATGGCTACTATAATAGTACAATTTACAACACATGTGTAATAAAACGTCACCTTACATGGACAGGCCTTAATTATTGAATTACATGTTTGGCTAAATAATTGCACCATCATCTGGATTGATACAAGACGTTCACCGCACTCGGTATACGTTGCTTTATAGCAGATATGACTCAAGGAACCAGAGATATAGGTCTCAAAATGTCCAAATCTAGTGTATGTGTGCGTAAAATGCACGTGTAGACTTATATGTAGGAACGTACCTGTAGCCCATTCTAAGAGACTTTGTGAAGGTTCTGGGGCGACAAGTGAACAGCAGATGGCCAGGCGTGGTATGTCTGCTAATTCAGCACTTATTTCTAGTAGATCTTCACCATTTACACAACTACTGTTACCATAGTCGATAAACAGTACACCTGTCCCTTCAGTCAGAGAGTGATTTACAACCTCTGCCCTGTACCACTGCCCATCATCACTAAACTTGGCTATACATGCTTGGCCAACTGTAGGGTTACTCAGGGGTTTACTTGTAGCAGAAAGATCAACTAACTGTTCCCCAACACTTTCTAGAACTTGAGTGTCTGATGCCAACTGGATGTAAAACTGCTGCTGACTCACTTCAAAGACCAGGTATCCCTCAAGTTCTCCAACAGCAACCTGTCGTTCAGCAAACTTGAGACAAGGTTGGGGTCTGTCTGGTGTGGAGTGGTGGCTATTATTATCTGGACTTTCAGCATCTGCACAGCTGGTTGATACAGGAGCAAATGGTACACCAACCATCGAGAGAGATACCATAGCAGTGGATCCATCTATCTTCTCCACAACTACTGTCAGCAAATCTAAAACAGTCAATGTATTTAGCATGCATTGAAGACTACCTATGGTAGAGTGGCAATATTAGAAAAGAATTGTAAAACTACAACATTAGGTTACAGAGTGGTAATACTATAGCCTGTTATAAAAAAGTGGCACATCAACAGTGTAACTATAACTACCAATCCCACCATATATCCCACCCACTAATAATAGGTAAACTAAAATTAACCAATCACAGAATGACTGTAGTGGCTATCTTCTCTAATTCACATGGTAAAACATTTTGAACGACTTCGGCCGATTCCCTATTGGTTGTAACAGTTGTAAGGTGATCTATCCTGATGGTCACAACAGAGTGGGTACCAGCTATTTTTGTCATCGGGATGACATGATAATATGTTATAAACTTGCATCCTGATTAACACAACAGATGGCTACTATAATAGTACAATTTACAACACATGTGTAATGAAACGTCACCTTACATGGACAGGCCTTAAGGTTATGTAACTGGGGTTCTCAAAAATAAAATTCCTTTTAACACTATATAGGCATTACTACCTGGAAAGGCATAAGAAAAAAATTGGGAAGGTATAAGAAATATTTTTCAAGTTATGGCCCATAGTAATTTTGGGGTCCATTTACTACAGCTCCAATGTTATGAATGAAATGGCTAGACAGGGAACTCCGTCGTGAAGGCATGACACAATGTTACAGATGCAGAAGAATAATCAATCTCATTGACATAGTACTACATGGTGTATAGCTAACATATAATGCATGTTTTAACAAGCTTTTTTCTGTAATATCCTATGCAAAACATGTGTGGTGTATATTCTTATAAAATACATATATCCACTGTTCTAGGAAAAAATAAGGGCAGTTATTCTACTAGATATGTTTGTTGGGTTGTTTAGCAGCAGCTAGTGGCAGTCTCAAAGCCAACTCAAAACAAAATATGCAGAAAAACAATGATTTGATCCTAGATCTCATGTTTGAATAGTTACATGTGCAGTGTGCAGCTCTGTGGTGGTCTAAATGGCTTGTATATGCGCAGTTTACTAGGAGTTACCCCACCTTTTAATTAAGGGAAACCTTGCTGCTTAGCAACTGACAGGTTCCGGAAGCTCCGCCTACCTTCATTCATAAAAACAAAATGGCTATACGAAATAGAAAAGTTGATCGTTTTTAAGACAGTTAGCAGCATTACGATGAGTGGATGTTCAATATTTAGTAACATTGCAATGGAATATCATTCTACCAGTACTATAAAACCTTTTAAACTGTAGAGCTTCTTTTAAATAGCTACATGTCAAATTAAATTAGCAAATTAATATTTTATTTTCTCAAATTTGAACAAGTATTTTAAATCTACTTTATTAAGAGCTTTATTTGAATTATTAAGGATTTGTTTATATGTAGCCCCCATGATGAGAGCTTGCTGAAAATGAATTTGGTTAGATATCTGAGCAAATGCTGCTCTATTTCGCTGTAGTTGACGCCAAAAGTTGCTAATTTTAATTTTGATAGCGGTTCAAAAAAGGGATTTCCCAGAGTTTTTGAAGCATCCACAAAGCCAAATAACTAATCAAAGACAAGTCCGCTTCTTCAAGCTTCAATTGAGCTAAAACTATTAATAAATTGGCTACTACTGCAAAGTAAAGTGAGATAGTTGACGCCAAAGTAATGTCAATAACGCAACGTAAATTGGCCAAAATCAAGAGGGGATAACTTCACATGATGTACGTGCCCTGCAGTCTAATACTACCCTACATGTTCCTAAACACTTATAGAAACACCTGCACATGCTAGTTTACCTTATGGAAAAGAATTTATTCGACAAATAAGACAAAACTTGGATAAGGTTTTACAGGCAAAAAGCCAGCATAAGAAAAAGTTCTAGGAGGCCATTATTTTATTTTATCTCTTCATAACACCAGCTTAGGTAAACATTCATGCATATTTAACAATATTATGCAATGATTTAAATGAAAAATAAATTATTCCAGTAACAGCAGGCAAACTTCATAGCGCTGTTTTCGGTCTTTGACCCCCTGTAACGTTGCGTCATGTGACTTAATGCTAACACTGAAAGCTGTCCAGGCCCTTTCAGACATGGTTAAATATGTGGGAAAAATTTCGAAAGAAAATTCAGACCCCAGTTACATAACCTTAATTATTAAATTACATGTTTGGCTAAATAATTGCACCGTCATCTGGATTGATACAAGACGTTCACCGCACTCGGTATACGTTGCTTTATAGCAGATATGACTCAAGGAACCAGAGATATAGGTCTCAAAATGTCCAAATCTAGTGTATGTGCGCGTAAAATGCACGTGTAGACTTATATGTAGGAACGTACCTGTAGCCCATTCTGAGAGACTTTGTGAAGGTTCTGGGGCGACAAGTGAACAGCAGATGGCCAGGCGTGGTATGTCTGCTAATTCAGCACTTATTTCTAGTAGATCTTCACCATTTACACAACTACTGTTACCATAGTCGATAAACAGTACATCTGTCCCTTCAGTTAGAGAGTGATTTACAACCTCTGCCCTGTACCACTGCCCATCATCACTAAACTTGGCTATACATGCTTGGCCAACTGTAGGGTTACTCAGGGGTTTACTTGTAGCAGAAAGATCAACTAACTGTTCCCCAACACTTTCTAGAACTTGAGTGTCTGATGCCAACTGGATGTAAAACTGCTGCTGACTCACTTCAAAGACCAGGTACCCCTCAAGTTCTCCAACAGCAATCTGCCGTTCAGCAAACTTGAGACAAGGTTGGGGTCTGTTTGGTGTGGAGTGGGAGGAACCAGTCTGCAGAAGCTGGCTAACAGGCTTACCTGCACACATCATATCAACCACTACTACTTCTCCCTCCTCACCTTTTATCTCACCTGTAAGCATAACATACAATATGTATATACGAATTGACCACCAATAACAAGATATGTCTCCAACAGTTACATGTACACAAGTCAAACTATATAGATGTATATCGTATGCATCTTTTCATCTTTCACTGTGGATAAAAACAAAAATGTACCCACAAACTAATGTGTTATTATATTTAGCTTGGAGGCCCATTAAGGGATAGCAAGTGAACACCAGGATGAGATTCATGGCCGACTGCTACCATACAATTTCTTTCCTATGGAATTATCTGTTTATCCTGTGTGGCTTACTACAGTTCTGAATAAGCAAAGTTCACAGGTGGTGGTGAATTTTATTTACAGGTGGTGAATTAATTTACTGATGGTTAAATTTTTGGCAGGTTTTGCAGAAAAATCTCAGAAATGGCAAATATTTTACCACTTGCGTTTTACCTGTGACATCAGAGAATAGATAGGCGTTGGTAAAGACAGCCAGGTCTTTAGCATCCGGTACTTCAGTGCAATTGAACAATGAGCAACAGAGGGCTTGTGCAGGCAACTTGGAGAAGTCTGCTGTAAGCTGTCTAACAGCAGACACTGAGACCACTCCGGAATTACCATAGTCAATATACTTCACCTAAACACATAGAATTATCACATCACCTTAAAATTTCATCATAAACATTTACTTATCCTGGGAATTATACCTGCCAATTGTTAGGGTAGACAAGTGGGTTGAACCTAACAAGGCGGACAGCTGCAGCTGACTAGAAACAATTGTTAAGTTGAAAAGGTGGATAACTAAATGTAACTGGAGATGCATTTACTACAGCTAGCTACAGTACAATATACTGTACAGCTACTCTATATATTATAAGAAAAATATGTGTAGTCCAAGCTCTCACTTACCTTCACGTTGTCTCTCTCCACATCTGTCACTCGCACACGATACCATTCCTTATCATCAGGAAACTGTGCGACGTAACAACTACCTTTAACAATTGAGTCTACCACTGCGCCTTTCCCAGCATGGTAGAACACACCCATAATATCATAGAGAGAGTCAACATCGCTCTTTGACTTGCTCAACTGACAGTAGATTTCACGACTAGTTTCTATGTGCACAATATTACCGGAGATACTCTCTTCCTTTCTCACACCTGGTAAGCCAACACAAACAAGTTGAAACTATGAAGTGGTATCAAGGATTTGTATGTCTATTATTGATGGGATAATGTCTCAAGGAAAACCAGAGAAATAAGTGTTGAAAATTTACCCAAGTTCTGTATAGTGGCAGGGGATACATGGAATAGGTCTTTCCTAAGTGGGGCGTCACCGGCAGCATCTATACATCGAGCTGGAGAAGGCATGCTTACATGTTTAGGATATCCACCACTAGAGCCAGACCTTTGACTTCCTATAACCAAGTGAGTTGGAGTATGACAGGGATCGATACATGTAGTGTAGATATTGTACATGTACATTAGTAGAACATGAAGGGGCGTGGGACACCGCACATGGAGGACCATTGTAAAAATGTCACTTTGACAGTGGTCCTAGCATTGAAACTCTGTGATATGCATTGGTTCCCACTGTTCTGGTTGAGATATGTTTATCACATGATATAGAACTACTTTAAGAATCAAAGAACCAAGTGATGTTAATGGGATTCGAGCTAATAGGCTTCAACCTGTGTCACCGTTGCAACATTCAATTGTCACTGGTGCAATATGTGCCACTGGTGATGGATGATTAGATTAAAAATGCTACTCGTATTGATAAACTACATTATACTACAATACATTTTTCAATACAGACTGTGTGTTCATTAGTATACCAAGTGCTAAAATTGTATAGGCCAATCAACTAAATTAGGCCTCTTAATGCACTGACACACAGTGTACATGCACACTTGGGAGCTACATATAAATATGTTTCCAATCCACAGCTAGACATGTGATAATAGCAAAATATTTGTTACATTCTTATGTTGTGTTTTTGTACGTTTTGAAATAAAGCTACTTGAACTATAGTTTTACAGTTTGTGATAAAAATTCAAACTCAGCAGCAGATTCCTTTCCCTGTTCTACATACAATAGCTTTCTACCAAGAGGGTGATATGCATAATTCTTCCAAATACATGTATTTGGGCTTTATAACAGTGACTCAAAAAGAAGAATACCACTGAAGTTGGAACAGAAGTTTTTGATCAGTTTATCACCAAAATGAAGTTAAATTGGGAACTGCCAAAACATTATTTTAAAATGGTTATTAAGACCACTAGGTTGTTTTTCTGTTTGCGCCACCATTGTAACAATGAATTGGCCTGTAGTCTAGTCTATTACAAAAACTGAGCTATGTGTATAACACTATTATAAATAATATAGACAAACAGGTCCATCAACTAAGTAACACAATTTACACCCAGTCAAAAGTTTATTTTCAAATTAAAATTGTTGATAGTCCAAGCTCAAAATATTCTAAAATTACCTGTCCTTTTTCGCCATTTAAACATTGGCGAGCCTAAAAAATGCTGGATTTCTATAATTGCGTATCCATTCTACAAAGTTCATAAAGAATTTGAGAGAAAATCCCATTCTGAAAGTTTGCCATAAATTTTGTGCAATTATGGAGGGACCCACATATCTGTGCAGCATAATACTACACATAGCACAGACAAATAGAACATCTAGTTAGAGTATGCATAGCGTACACACTTGGATAGCAAATCCACATGCCATATACATCTTATAGCACATGTTAGATACAAACAGTACACACAGTGTACAAATCGGTATTTGATGGTAAAATTACGAATAAAACTCTCAACAGATGCTATTATACTTATTACCTTCATTACAATGTACATTGTAGTTACATTATTATCCTTTTCACATGTTTTGATGATTGCCCTTTTTTCAAGTGGCATGAAACAACTTGTAGTAATAAATAACATGAAGCTATAATAGATACCTTGTGACCTCTCTGAAGCCTGACTGCCCTTCGTATTAGCATTAGCAAGTTTGCTTGAGATGAGAGTATCCCTCACACTCTCCTCACCGTTGCCAGCAAGCTCAACCAGAAATGTTTCACCATGCCTGGCCAGGAAGGTGCATGTCCCGCCATCAGCCAACATCTCCTCCATTTTAGATAGGCAGTCACTGCCCCAATCTGAGCCTGCATATGTGCAACAACACATTGATATAGAACACGTGTACATGTACATAGGCCTACATGTGAACTGCACAGCTGTAGAGTGGATTTCTGCTGTAGCAGAATATCATAGTGATGTGCAATGTATAAGCCGAGTAAAACTAATGTGTGGTATTTTGAGCAGTACTTAGTGATTGCTTGTACATCAAGCAGTACACACCAGATACGGGGGTGATACCAAGGAGTGAGCATTGGAAGGCTTGACAAGGAATCTGTGCCAGTGACGAGAGGCAAGGGAAGACATCATTCGTATTAATCTCTTCTGTATTACCGTAATCTATAAAGGTAATTGAGCAAGTCGAACCAGAGCAGCTAGTGATCTCGCCTCGATAGAAGCTATCATCAGCAGAATACTTGGCTATGCATGACATTCCAGCAGATGGATTAGAGAGTGGCTGTGATTGGTCAGCCCACTGTAAGTACAAAAACAGAAACAGTGAGCTTTATTTACAGAACGCACAATGTAACATACCTACATGTATGTATTGTTCATGGGCATGCATAGTTAGTTGGTAAATTATGAGTTAGTAGACGTGTGGTAGAGTATGTCATGATATTTGTACATGAATGTATATACATGTACTGTATTATTGGATGGTACGTATACTATAGGTGTATATCAGGCCGACTAAGTGTATCAATGTGCTGCTCCCTACCTCCTTAGCAGACTCTAGAAGTGCAGCTAGCTGACCCTCACAGTTAGCCTTCTGTACCCAGAAGTTAGCAGGATTCACAAGCCAGCTGATATATACAAGTTCTTTTTGGCCACTCTGAACCTGCTGTCGGGTGAATCCACCCTCATATACATTGGTGGACTGATGGCTCACCGGAGGTACTTGTGTGTGGCCGTTCACCACCGGGGAAGGTACTGCAGGATACCTTTTAGCTATACCAGCTGAAATCAGCACAACCAGTATAGCATACATGAAAATGGTCGGTTTCTCTAATAAGTTCACACCTAAGGATACAGTATATTATAGGATATTATAGCAGTCAGGCACCACGAACACAATGAGAGAGGAGCATACGCACAGACATATACATGCACTAGCAAAAAACCGAGGCTATAGCAAGGGATGACCACTTGACCAAGCATCGACTGTGATACGGATGTGTAGACAACTTACCTTCCACTAGCTTATTGACTACAGGAGTGCCTTGTACAACCAGATTAACTTGGCGCGCTGCTTCATTTCCTTCATTTACGACTTCTACCTCACAGACACAGGTTATAACAATATCTGAGAATGCATTGGATTCCTCGTCAGTCCAGCTATGATCAGATGCCGACTCTACACCATGCAGTGAGGCTTCGATAGCGTACCCAGGTATGGACTGCAGGTCAGATGGTAGATGTGCTATGCTATCTAGACCCACTGTCTCCACATTGCCATAGTCAATGAAGTATATCTATCATGGAGAGAGCGGAGCAGACTATGTATCTATCACACAGCACATGTACACATAGCATTTGAAGACTAAACAGATATTGGGCATGATATCAGAGAGTGAGCGCTACTGTTGGCATTGGTTATGAATGCATTGCTGCTGTCCTTACCTTAGCACTATCGCCACACAACTCCTCTATCCTTCCCCTGTACCAGGTGATGTCTTCAGAATAGAGAGCAGCACACGCCTGTCCTACGACAGGATGATTCAACCTTTTAATTGATGAACTATTGCAATGTTCGGCTAGCTGTGCACTAATATCCATCACAGCCTCCTCATCACTGGCTAACTGCAGCCAGAACTGTGCGGGGTTGTTCACATAGACAACAGTACCAGAGAAGTTGGTGGGCACAACTCTCTCCTGCAGCATACAAAGGTATAATGTGCAAGTCAGCTCAGCATGGGCCACATCAAATGGTAGCAGAGCACACAACATGTTCAACATTTCAGTTCACATTGTATATTATTGCACCATGGTGTTGAGGAACGCGCAATCAGGCTGAGATATAATTGTTGGATTAGACATCAATTGATAATACATATATACTGTACAGTATACATCATAATGTAGTGCACATATGGAGACGCACTCAACATTGAAATGAGGTGAAACAAGTCTACACCTACACTTTGATCTAAAGTCACTCCATTAAAAACCTTTGCTGGCTCTAAGCCGGCGTTATGCGGGTGAGGTAGCTTGGACGGAACTGGCAGTTTAACCAAAGGAGCAGTCAGCATCCCAGCTTGACTGCCAAACCAGTCGTTGACGTTGCCTATAATAGAAATTAGAACATCTTTAAAGAGGGAGTATTTCCAAAATTGACCAAAACCAATCAAAAGGCTGAATAGCTTGTTGAATCTTCTTCATATTTTCTAAAAACTCCCATGAGCGAATAGAGGTAGTGGGTGTCCTATTTTCCAGTATTTTTCCAAAATACACATAACTACTTCTGATAAAAAAATATTAGCGGTGAAAGAGGAATAAATAACTAAATTTAGCATAAATGGTTTCCAATTATATTTCTCTGCTCATACAAGAGGGGACAACTCAGGAAGACTACCCAGTCTTTGGTGCTACTCCCACTTTAAGGAGCATCATGTTGGTGTTACAACCAGTAATCTGATATGCACACATGCATTAGTAGCAGCACTATTTGGTAGCTCTCAGTGCAGTATTTCAACAATAATAATAATAATGGTAGACTGTTGTTGGCCGAGTATGTCTGTGGTATTTTATATATCACGTGTTTAGGCGTGTCATATTTTTAGTGGTGTCTGACCATCACTCTTCAGTCACTGCCTTTTATGAACCCAGCGTGCAGCATGTTACGACGAGGTCGGAACAGACAGTGCTGTTGCTGCCGTTTTCACCTGTCTGCCGTGATGTGGCGGCTCTCGTTTCGAAAAGGGCAGAGGTGGCTCTTTATCCAGCATGCAGATGAGATACAAACAGGGGACACTTGTTATTGCAAGTCCTGTTCCGCAGGGAGTGAGTGGTCAGCGTAAGCTTGAAAAGCTAGTCACCGGCGGGGAATCGAACCCAGGCTGTCTGGACAGAGGCAAGCATCTTAACCCCTAGGGCATACACAATTCTTTAACTTGGCGGGCCAATAGCAGAGGTAATCAAGGGGCCACCACAGCTCCTAGAGGTGGATATTATTATTTTCCGATATGGCAAGGAGGGAAAACCATCGGGACTCAAACCCACATCTTTGCAGATAGCTTGTGTCCTTGCTGCAAGACCAGAGTCACTAGCACTAGACTACTCGGCTACCAACACATTTTAGTCTGCAGTATCCGGTGGTAACTATGATAACCCATACAATAGACAGCTAAGCCTTGTCTTACCGGTATCATGGAAGAGCTCCACATTCCAGATGTAGTTGGACGACTGGCTGACAAATAGAGCTGTAAACGTTCTGTTTAAACAGATTGATCTAAATGACTCCTGGTGTTTGGATATTGACCCTTTAGTATAGTCAATACGGTGGAGTCTGCACTCTACACCCTGCTTGGGTAAATTGGTAAAGGCTGTGTTGGCACGGGTGTTGACTTTCTTTACTCTCTCCATGTTCCCATAATCAATATAACACACTGTTAGGGTACCATCATCATGGATTTCTACAACAGTGAAATATGCATGTACATAATATACAACATGCATAGTTCATCATATACATGTAGACTTGCCACATAGATGCTTTTCAGAAACAAGGAAGTAGGCTCAGGACCAGCTCCAGACAACATTGATATTAGTGCATCTAAATCGTGATAGGCCTGTCCAATTCCCTGAATTTGCTAACCTACTGTATAAATATTCATGCATGTTCTAACTAACCAAGAGGAGTAGGAAGGAATATCTCAATTACAGGCTCAGTGCTTATACATCAGGAGGGAATTCGTTCAGAAAGATCTAACGGTAGCATATATATGTTCATTGTATAATACAGGCCTTGGTTGAACCCTGCTGCTTACAAAAGTGCAATTTATCTTACTATTGTGGCTAGCTTGTGGTTTGATCGCTGGTCACTAGCGATGAGTGAACAGCAAATTTTGTGTGTTTGGACTGCAGCTGGTTACTAAAGTTATGGTGGTTTATCATACTCTACTATTATGGCTGGGACATGTTATGTTTCTTTCATAGTGCAGCTGGTCGCTCAACGCGCCGCTAATCACAATGTGGTTAACTATTACTATCATCATATAACAAAAGACGAAACGGTCTACCATCCTCCAATCAGATATGGTGTGGAAAATTGGGACGACTTATGCTGCAATGCTTCCAGGGAGCGTCCTTAGCCTTAGGACCTAACCCAAGATTTCAAGAACATTAAATTCTAATGTAGTATTAACCTCGGCATATGCACAGTCCATGTACTGTATGTGTTAAAGAAGATGAATCTAAACAGTTATATTATATTAGTTTTCAATTTAATAAACTTCGGATTTAGCCATCTGGTTGCGATACGTTGTTGTCAATATATTTACATATACATAGTCATTCGATCTTATAGGAAGAAACATCTCGATGGTAGGAAAGCAACATGCTTTCAGCTGCTTTTTGTAGATTTGTTAGCTATACGCTGTACTTCATTCCATTGCATGTTTTTTATCATTGTAAAGGAGTAAAGCATTTTTACATGTTGTTAGAGTTGAATGAAATTTACGTTCAGGTCATTATTGTGAACAGATTCAATGTATACATGTACATGTATGAGGCTGGATGATATTTTGCGTTCTGCTTCATAAACATGAACTGCTTCAAATTTGCTTTTTTTTCCGAAAAGCACCCTCAGGCGGCCCCGGCCTGACTTTTTTGGGCCCACCAATTATTCTTTGGTGGCTACGGCCTTGCCACTCACTATATTGGTGTTGGAACTTGGGCTATGGAATTGGAGTTGTCTCCACAATGCAAGGAAACACAATTCTTCATGGAATCTCTGCAAAATGCCTGTGCCGCCAGAGGCCACGCACAGGCATCACCAAAGTACATGAGCAAAAGCAATCATTACACTCGAGCAAAGCGAGCACATATTGCAGTGAGACTTGCGTTGCAGACCAAGCACAAAGTGCTTGTACTAAAAAAGCTGGCGTGTGGCAGCTAGCAATGGGGTTTAAAGTTCAGCTTTTTGAACTTGTTGGCCCCCATCGCTCACTGGAGCGTGTAACTATATAACATACTTGTGGTTAGCAACGGTCGACCATTGCTAGCAGCGGGCTAAATGTGCTGTGAGAACACTGGGAACCAACTACTATATGACAACTAGAGAATTAGCCACACAGCCGCGTGTAGTTCCTGTTGGCTGCTAACCACCTTGTGGTTACACATGTATAGAGTCACTATTACTAGGCTTGCAGCGGGTTAACAAGCTTAACACTTTGAACTCATTGAAATGCTGTAAGCCCAAGATGTGGTTAGCGCCCAACACAGTAGCTGCAAGCAGCTGTATGGCTAGGCTGCAATAGTAAGAGCTATTTAGAACTAATGGAATGGTGTAGCACGTACTACTAACCACAGCTGCATTCTAGTCCAAACAATGGTAGGGCCGCAATGCATAAAACCAGTAGCACTTCCACTTACCTGTGATCTCTGCTCTATACCACTGATTGTCAAAGCTAAACTGAGCCAATACAGGTGCACCAACAGTAGCAGTAGATACTGTAGAGGAGTTGGTGCCAACTTCCTGTACATCGTCCATCATTTTTCCAAACGCCTCCTAAAATTGGTAGAACTGAGACCATAAAACTGTACATGATAGAGTATAAAACTGAACAGCTATGACTGGTAGCCAATTTTTGAACACTTTCTATCAACTACCACTGGGCGAATGGTAAGCTACCAAAAATACTGCACTAAAGTCATAGGGTGGTATACATTATATTTAATTCATAATGGCTTGGTTATATTCAGCATTATTTACACTATTCACTTGATTTTTGCTACCTTTCAATGCTGGTAATAACTTGAGCTGGTAGCAGAAACCAGTTGGATGAGTGTGTGTGTTATCTTCCACTGTCACACTTGAGATATATCGGACCTTATGATTAGTAGCTGTGATGGATTTTACAACTACCAATCATTGTTGAATCGTGCAATTACCTGTGAGCCACCAAGACGCAGTGTGAAAGAGCCAACATCCTTAATATCAGACACATTCACAATATCCCAAAATCCATCACAAATTGAAGGTTGCAAATTCATTGTCCAGAATCTGAAAGAAGGCAACAACATGACAACAAATTCTCCGACATAGGCTTGTGATTATGGTAGCTGTAGAACCGCCATCAAAAGTTGGTTGTTGATGTAATAATATACTTCCTCTTTAAAATCTGGCACACCCCATTGTGTAACAAGCAGTAGACATGCTCGCACTGTCAAAGCACGATCTAATGAGCCCTTTCATTACTCTGAATGCTGGTGCTGAGTCATTGAGCTTTGCTACTATGGAACAACCTATTTCCATATGCCAACCACCCCCTCAGCTGACTCAATCCGTGGTGCCGCATAGCATACCTCCTCCAGCATCATATAGGGCACCATCATATGCCAATGATAGGTCCCATGCTTTACATACCTATAGTGAGGCGATAGCTTGTCAGGTTTCTAATGTACCCAAGCTTCTGGGCCATACGATAGAGCAACAAGCGCTAATATGAGTCGCCTACCTATTGCTCCCATTTCCAATCCTAATATCTCGAAATCTCACATGTCAGATACAGTGAACCTTTCTAGTTTCTGTGCCAGGACTATGAATGCGATTGAGCAAGATGCCATTACATTGGCACATGCAACACAATCAACAAAAATGCCCGAACCAGAGCCAAAGGTTTTCTCTGGAAATGTGTGCGAGTACAATGATTGGAACAAATCGTTCAATAGGTTTGTTGACTGCAATGTGGCTCAATCCTCAGATGAGAAGCTATTTTATCTTACGAAGTACACAGCTGGTGATGGCTATGGTCAAAGGCTATTATGCCTTGGAGGAGGCAAGTGCCTATGAGGTGATTCGTGGACTCATACACGATAGATATGGAAATCCCTACAAGGTCTCACAAGCGTTTCATAGTCAGCTAGCGTCATGGAACAAAATTCCCACCCAATGACCCAAAGGCTCTTCACAGACTGGTTGATTTTCTTAAGAATATAAAAACAGCCCTGATTTGCGTTCCCAATCTTGCTTATCTGAATCATTCCCAAGAGAATGCCAAACTCAATCAACTGCTTCCTCTGTGATTGAAGCATAAATGGAAAAATTTAAACATTCTTAAGCGCAGGACGTGTTCAAGCCAGTAGACAAATGCGAATGTTTTGCGCCTAGTGTGCTTGGAAGTGCGAAGCGAAACACTATGGCCCCACTTGCCGCGTGACTGATTTTGCCTCCAGTTTGCTCCCGGCTTTGTGCTGTCTCTGTGCATTATTCACTGGTGTTTACTGTTAGAAAGGGAATTCCCAACATGTCATTTGTACCTGGATGATCAGAGATTGCTAGTGGCCATGCAAAACATTTGAATATGTGTGAGCTAGAATGGTATAAGAGAGAGACTGTTATTAGTATTGGAATGGGACCACGGTATATAGAATAGCATACAAATGCATGTCAATGAGAGCTGAACGAGAAGAGACATTGATGCTAATTTTCTAGTAGGAGTCAGAAAGCATTGATTTTCACTGCAAAAATGAAATCTACAGGTGTGAATTGTTTAGGAAACATGTTTTAAACCTAAAGTTTTCACCGCAGTCATGGTGCATTTTTGCTGCCAAAACGCTGCCACATCCCCGAGATTGTTGGCGGCCATTGTGAAAAGTGCGCGTAAAACAGGAAGTTGAGAAAAATTTATTGTTTTTTAGTCATAACATGAATCAAGAAGGTTACATGAATGTTATCAATCAAAATATTATCATTCTGTTGCAGGGTTAACTGAAATCTAGCGTCCCCAATATTGGCAAAATCTGCCACCTCAACTTTTGATGCCATTTTAATATTTTGCATGACTTTGCTGCCGCATGGTAAGCTCTTGTAACTATCTAAGATTCAAACTGTTGATTAATAATACACCATAGAAGTAGGGTAAAACACACACAAATGGTTCCAGAGATATTCAGTGCAGAATAATGCAAAAAATGTGAGGAGACAACTCCAAAAGAGCCATTTTCACAGGGCTCCCATTGCCACACAAAAGAAATTTCCTGTTACAGATAAACTAAACTCAACGTTCTCTTTCACGTGGTAGCAAAGAAAATTAAATCTGTGTCGGGTCTGCAACCCACTCTGGGACAGTCACCATGATTGGGCCCATTAGTGTTATCAATGTCACGCAACAATCACTTTATCAAATTTGATTTTGTATCATCAAGCATGATCACCACAGCGTGCACAATTTTGTCCATAAAAATTTGAATGGGTTCTCTGTGATCAGGCATCATTGGTCGAACTGACAGATTATGTAAGGATGAACGTTATTTGTCAGTTCATAATTGATCCGCTTTTTAATAGAACGGGCAAGTTGACTTTCACGACAGATTTCGTCATAAACCACATGCTTCAAACAAATGAAACAAAATTCCCAGATCTATTCAAATATTGAAATGGTTTTTTTTATGTCTGGCAGTTTAAAAACGCTGTAGTATGAAAATAGTATCCGAAATACACCTCATATCTTGGATAACATACTTTACTATAGTATATCCTGTTTTGTTTCGCAATACGGTACATGGCGTAGATGCTACATGTATAATAGTTAGTATGATTAATTTAATAATAATTAGTAATTACTAACTATTGCAAAAAGAACGTGGGCCTCAATACTTAATCAAATTAGTCTATCCAGTTGTTATGGTCAGTTTTATTATATTATGATACTATAAACTATTTAAAAAGCACATTATGATTATCTTATGGATTACATTTAATCGATTTACAACGAACAAGAACAAACCAAAATCGAGAATGAAAATCAAAATTATTATTATATTATATTATTTTCAATTTTCGTTATGGTTTGTTGTAAGGTGTAAACTTGAAACTTAAAAATGTAATTATAACAATTGAATGGACAAATCAAATAGGTTTACCCCAACTGTTGGTTATCAATCATGCAATAGAAAAGAGTATAAATAACAAGATAAATATTACAGCGGGTAACTTTACCTTCTGAAAATGACCTAGGCCTACAACTTCTGTTAAATATTGTTGTATCAGAAAGTAACAATAAAGGCCTGTCTCTAAATGTGAAGAAAACAGAATGCAGGGTAATATCAAGAAAAAAGCATAAGCCCTACATAAACCCTGCAACTTCTGTTAAATGTTGTATCAGAAAGTAACAATGAATAAAGGCCTGTCTCTAAATGTGAAGAAAACAGAATGCATAGCAATATGAAGAAAAGGCATAAACCCTACATGTAGGCTAGAAAGCAATGAAGAGATAATCCAACAGGTTAGAAAATTTAAATATCCTGGATACATGATTGGATCTGATGGCAAATGTATAGCTGAAATAAAAAGACGAATTGCAATCGCTAAAGACAGCTTCAACAAGTTACGTCCAATTATGTCTAACAGAGCTGTCCGAACATCAACATTGTTTAGAGTACTAAAAACCTATGTGTGGCCAATACTTTTGTATGGCAGTGAAAATTGGACACTTAATAAGGAAATGGAGAGGCGACTCAAAGTGACAGAAATGCGGTTCATCAGAAGAATATTGAGAATATTCTGGAAGGAAAAGAAAACAATTGAAGCAGTGTTAATGCAGTCAAATGTTAAAAGATCATTATTAAGAACAATAAGAAAGAGACAACTACAATTTGTGGGTCATGTATATTGACAGAAAGGTCTGGAACATCTTACTTTAACAGGAAAAATCAAGGGTAAGCGTAGCCGAGGCAGACAAAGAATAAAATACATGTATAGATAGTTTGAATAACTGGATATCAGGAGGTAACATCAAGCAAGGAAACATAAATTTCATGAAAAAGGCTGATCTGAGGATTGAGTGGCCAAACATGATCATCAATGTCTGTTCCAGACCTGGTACCTAAAGAAGAAAAATTTCTTGAGAAAATTGAGGTGGTCAGAGCTCGACTGGCTAAAGATAGCGGTGTGGGAGGGGTGCCGAAGCGCCCACCCGCATGAAGGGGGGGGGGGGGGTTCCGGGGGATCTCCCCGGGAAATTTTTGGAAAATGCACAAAAAACTGCTATTTTGATGCGTTTGAACTGTATTTTTGAGCAAGACATGATGATTATGGTACAAAAGTACAAAATGTTGTATAGTAAACTGCAAATTGGTACACTACAAAAAATGCTGCTCTGTTGGACTTGGTCATGAAGTACCATTGTAGTCCTTTACATGATGTAGACCTAGAAATGTACACACATGAATAAGAGGGAAAATAATACGAAATTAGTTGGTGGATAGAGATTGAAAGTGGTATCCTAGGTTTCCCAAACCCTGAAGAATAGGAGCAATTTAGCAGATGGCATCTATATTGAGACATAATACTTTTACCTGTCTGCCTTGCAATGTTTGAGGACATTTGCTCATGCCCCCAAACAGTACAAAAATAATGCCTCAATGTCTTCAAAAATAATGCTAGTACTGTCACAACATAAATAGCAGCTCATTGACAGAAGTCATTATTTTTGTTATAATAACTGGTAATAACATTTGGTATGGTCACTACTCTAACAAAGGTCACTCATTGTAAGTATATTAGTATAGTATATTTCCCTGGCAAATAGAATCAGAGAAAACCAGTGGGTGGGGTACTGAAATACCCTTATTATAAATTGTATAGGATTAAAGCTCAGTTCCTAAGCTATCCTCTGGCATATTATTCATCATAATAGCATCATTTTCATCACAGTATGTTTATATTAAGTTGGGCAAGGTAGCGACGCCTTCCAACTATGACTGAGAAATGGTAATATTGGAGTTATCCTCTAATGCTGCTAGTAACCGGATTGGCTGATCATCTCGGCAGGCCAGTAGTATACTGTACATGAGGTATATAATAGCGGTGTAATAATAGGGCAAAGTCTACTGGATATCACCCACAATTAATAATGGAAGTAAAAGTCCTCTACACTGCTATTCTAATGTTTTGCTATACCATAAATTTTTTCTGATTTTGCGTCACCCTTGCAACTTGTCACGGTTGCAGCTTGTCGCCGTTGCAGCTTGTCGCCGTTGCAGCTTGTCGCCGTTGCAGCTTGTCACCGTTGCAAAGCCGCTAAGGTCAAAAGTAAGGAGCCGGTATGCAACTGTCTTACAGTCCAAAAACGAGTATGTTGCTTGATTGAAGATGGGTAAAGATGAAAGAGAAGGCAAAGCAATGTAATGTAACTGAGTAAAGCTTCCTTTGTCGACCATGCCCATCTGACAGAAATGGAATCCTAAAACCAAACTTCTCATTCTGTAAGGCAACATCGTCTCCTAGTATGAAGTGGCTAGAGAGAAGATCCAGTTAAATATTTAGCGTGACTGAGTTGCTAAGCCCTCTTTGCCATTCTAAAATTGTTGGATCAATTTGTTTCCTGTATCAATATGAGTAACACTGCTTCTGCCGAATGTACAGTGGAACTTGCTTAATTCAAACTCCAAGGGACCACCATAACTGGTTTGAATTAAGTCGAGTTTGAATTATGTGATCCCTTTATTTTATATAATGGCATGCATCACGTGTACAGGACAACAGCATAAAAACGCATTTAGCTAAGGAACAGTAAAGCAATTAATGGGTTTTCCCAGCTTAGTTTGAGCAGAAACATATTGCAGTAGTAACTACTAATAACTACTAACTACTAGCAACGATTATTAGATGATTAATGCTGGTTGTGATAGTATTATCATTGATTATAGTGTGAGCCTAAGCCGCATGAAGTTTGAATTACAGATGGTAAGTTTGAATTATTTGAAGCCATTTATATAGTTCTCAGCATGGACCAAGGCTAACAGTTTGAACTAACCAAGTTTTTGAATTATCCAAGGTTGAATTAAGCAAGTTCCACTGTATGTGCAAATATCGTGAAAAGCTAAAGGCAGATCCAGATACATGACGTAACTACGCTGATTAGATCGGAATTTAAGTGTGCAGTCTAAAAATTGCATCTGCTCACCTATCTCAAGAGGGTTTTCACTATGCAGTACCAATTATTCAAGTTTCTGTTTTTTTCCAGCTAGGTGAGCCAAACTAAGAAACATCAATTGCATTCAATCAAAGTAGATAGTGCTGATGCTGAAGGTTTACACTGAAATGGGGATCAAATTAATTGCATTGACCCAGTTTGTATCAGTATTGCTGTATCAAGCCTAACAGCTTTTGTCATAGCTCTTATATAGCTTGGTTGTAGGCTCCCAAAATAGCGCCCTTTGGATAGAATGTGGTTGAGACAGCTGAGAAGCGCAGTACTTATTCATTACTTATACAATCCCACTTCAGTTATCTACAGTTATCGACATCTACGTAAAATTGACCACATCATTGAGGATAATATAGGAGATAATACGGCATCAACTTTGTTCGATCAGTTCAGATTGTTGTATTATACTGGTTATGGTTTATTGCATACATAACATGTCAGTCCTAAAACAGGTCTGAAGCTCAACTGAACATACAACATGCTGCTACATATGCTATGCTTGCTAGAGGATAATCTTATAGCTATGTCAATAGCAGTAATCATACAACATCTCCCTATTTTTAAGATGAACTATCAGTTAATCTAACTGTTGTATTCTTCTATCAGTTTATTTAATGTCTTATGTTACTGCTCAATCTCAACTCTGACTTTACCATATAGCAGAAGTGTTTATATACCCAAAAATATATCTAACATCTTACAGCTATAAGCTATTCTAGCCAAAAGCTAGCTTTGCACATAATATGACAGGAAGCGATGACTCCAACAAAACACAACAGTAATTATTGTCATATTATAATGTCTCAACACCTCTTTCCTGAAATTTGATTATTCTTTTATTTGGGCTTCCGGTTTCTTGTGGATCGTCTGGGGTTAGAACGTGTGTATGCACTTGGGTCTGGCATCCTGGGATTCCGGTATTTGATCTTCGGTGGTGTTGGTGGTGTATTGTGTTCAGGTTCTGTACTTCTCTCCTTATTTGTGTTGCTTGTAGGAGATTCAGGTATATGTATATCTTCTGGTGGTTCACCATCCTCTGCACTGACATGTCGAAGCTGTAACTGGTCTATGTGCCTTTTCCAGACTGGTCCTCTTGGCATAATCTTGACCATTACCGATCTGCTTCCCAGAACTTTGGTGACCACTGCCTCTATCCATTTAGGTTGCCTGTTTCGTCTAGGTCCACAATATAACGCATAACAGGGGGTTCCTACATTATAACAATGTAACTTCTTAGTTCTCTGGACGTCTTGCATTTGTTTTCCTTGAGCCAAATGAGCCGGAGAAGGTAACAGCACATCTATCTTTGTCCTGATCTGTCGTCCATTCAGTAGCTCACTAGGAGAGAATCCATAGGATAGCGGTGTTCGTCTATATTGCATTAGAAACTCCTGAAGAGCTTGGTTGGTGGAAAGAGTAGACTTCTTTAGAGACTGTTTAAATGATCCCACCATTCGTTCAGCTGCTCCATTAGTGGCTGGATGGTAAGGTGCTCCTCGTAGGTGGATGATTCCCCTCTCTTTACACCACTGCTGAAACTCGTCTGAGGTGAAGCTTGTTCCATTATCTGTGACTATGGTATGAGGGTAACCAAAGTGAGCAAAATCTTTTTCCAGTAGGTCTGTAGTTGCTTTGGTAGAGGTAGAACTTGTTGGATGTATACAAGGATACTTGGTGTAAGCATCTACTAGGACCAGCCAATTGGTCCCCATGAAGTTGATTGCGTGGTCGATGTGTAGTCTGCTCCACGGCTTTTCTGGCATCATCCAAGGGTGAATTGGTGCCTTAGTTGGTTGGTTCTGATGTTCCCTGCAGGTGGTGCATTTCTGAGTCATCTCCATAATGTCCTTGTCCATACGAGGCCAGTAGACTGCAGTGCGAGCCAGTTGCTTCATTCTCTGCATGCCAAAATGTCCCATATGTATCAGTTGTAACACTTCCTTTTGGAGAGATAGGGGAATTACCACTCTGCTTCCATATAGTAAACATCCATTTTCAATTGATAGTGATGCAGTTAACTTCTGGAAATCCTTGATGCTGTAGCCTTCCAAGTTTACTTCACTCTGATATGGATTCCGCTCTTCATCTTGCCAGCCTTCCCTGGTATATCTCATAATTTTGCTTAGTACTGGATCTTTAGCCGTTTCTTTCTTCAGCACTCCAGGTTCTGTTGGAGAGAGCTGTGTGCTGATAGCTTTGATACAGCAAACAGTGTCTATATCTTCTCCTTCTTCTTCTGCATCAAACTTAGCATCAGGGCCACTAGGTAGTCTGCTGAGTACATCTGCATTTCCATGTTCCGAGGTTTTCCTGTATTCAATGGAGTACTGATACTGGTTCAGTGTAAGTGCCCATCTGGCGAGTCTGTTGGCCGCCATAGCCGGTGTTGCTTTGTTGGGACCAAACAGAGTAAGTAGAGATCGATGATCCGTTATTAGTATGAACTTCCTCCCATATAAGAACTGATGGAACTTGGTGATGCCAAAGATAATAGCTAGTGCTTCCTTCTGGGTTTGGCTGTATCCTCGTTGAGTCTGTGTCAGTGTCTTGCTTGCATGGGCAATTGGTCGTTCAGATCCATCTCCGTATCGATGGAATAGCACTACCCCGAGTCCCACTGCTGATGCATCACAGGATATGCCTAACTTTAATGATGGGTCAAAATGTGCCAGGACAAGGTCACGGCATAACATCTGCTTGAGTTGAGAAAATGCTGCTTGTTGAATTGGTGTCCATTGCCATTTCTCTCCCTTTCTTAATAACTTCTGAAGAGGCGCTGTGACTGTTGATAGATCTGGTAGAAACTTGTGGTAGAATTGGATGGAACCCATGAAAGATTGTAGACCTGTTACATCAGTGGGTGGTGGCATCTTCTTTACATCTTCTACTCCAGATCCTTTTGCTATGCCTTCTTGAGATAGCTGGTGTCCCAGGTATTCTACTGCGTCTTCTGCAAAGACACATTTCTGGAGATTGCATCTTAACCCTCGGTCTTGCAGGCGTTGAAGTAGTCTGCGAAGATTGATTAGGTGATCTTCTGCTGTTGCTCCGGACACTAGAATATCATCTAGATAGACAGCGACTCCAGGCAGATCTTGGGTTAGTTGCTCCATAATCTCTTGGAAATATCCTGGTGCAGAACTTATTCCAAAAGGTAAGCGCTTCTGTAATAGGACTCCTCTGTGTGTGCTGAGTGCTAGTTTCTTTTGACTTTCTGGTGCTAAGCAAATCTGGTTGTACGCATCGGCCAAGTCAATCTTTGAAAAACCATGTCCGCCTCCTAGCTTCCTCATCAGTTTTTCTGGTAAAGGGATTGGCTGACGATGATCTTCTAGCTGTGCGTTGACTGTCACTGAGTAGTCTCCACAAACTCTCAACTTCCGTCTTGGTTGTCCAGGTAGCTGTGCTTTTCTTATTGGTACTACGGGAGTACCATAAGAGTTAAACTGTACAGGTTCCCAGACTCCTCTACTGATTCCAGCATCATGCGCTCGGCCTAAATCTTCTTGGATGGCATATGGTACTGGTCGGGGTTTGCAGAAAATAGGCTTACTGTCTTGTTTGAACTTCACTTCTAGTTCAAAATCCTTTAGACATCCTAATTCTGGCGTGAAGAGATCCTTGAACTCTGATGTTAGTCTTCTGCATGCTTCCTTAAGGTTGCTGCTGATTGTGAGAACGTCTGTATGTTGTCTTCTATCGGCTTGTGGCATCAGAGAATCTAGGGAGATGTCTAGCTGTTGGATTCCACCTCTGCCCAGAAGGTTGAGATTAGGTATTTTGCTGATTACAAAATGAAGGGGTTTCTCTTGCTGACCTCCTACTTTGGTGTTGAGTGTACACGTGCCTATAATCTCTATCGGGTGATGGGTAGCTGATTCATAGTGAATCCGTGGTGGTTGCAGTGTAGGTGCTCCTAGTCTTCTCCAATTGTGTTCTGATAGAAAGTTGTCTCCTGCTCCTGTGTCCACTTCTAGTTGCAGTGGTTGTCCTTGAAGAATTAATTCTACTTGAATTTGTGGAACAGCATGTACTGTTTTTAGAGCCCTCACAATATTTAATGGCTGAGAGTTCATCTTCTTCTTCTTGCGGCAGACTGCTTCTAGATGTCCTGTTATCTTGCAGTAGTTGCATGCCGCATTCTTGTATCTGCAGTCCCTTTGATTATGATTTGTCCTTCCACAGCAGTTACATGGTGAAGCTGTTTGTGAGTGTGTCTTTGTTGTTGGAGTCGTCTTCTTCTTCCGTAGCAAGTGTAGTGTATTGGTTGTTCCATGGACAGTTTCCTTGGCTACCTTGGCTGCTTCTTCCGCTTCAGCTGCTACCTCTATTGCTCTGTTGAAAGTTAAATCTCCATCTTTCAATTTGAAAAGTGCTTTTAAGATGGCTTCATTTCCTACTGAACAAATGAATCTTGTTCGTAAGGCTTCATCCTGGGGATCCTGAATAGATGTGAAGTCGCATGTGGCTGCGTCATGCCGAATCCTAGCTGCTAATTCTGGAATTGTCTCTCCTGGTTTTCTGTTCATGTCACTCCAGAATCTGTACCTCTCTCTGATGATAAAAATCCTTGGGTTATATTGAGTCATCATATAGTTGTAGATTTCCTCCATTTCCAGTTTCTGTATGTCTTTTCTTGGCTGCTGCTCTGTCCAATCCTTCAGTTGTTTGTATATATCAGTAGATTGGTTAGTCAAGAATACCTGTGGTACTTTTTCATCTGTGATAGACTGAGCCTGGATAAAAGTAGTGAACCTTGAGAAGTAATCAGTCCATAGTTCCGTATTCGGATTGAATGCGGTGAAACTTGGTGTGGTTTGTACTTGCCTGCCTGTTGATTGAGCAAGTAATTTCATCTGTTCTGCATGCTGTGATCTTTGTTCCTCCAGCTGCCTTTCCAGATGTTCCTTCTGCTGCTCCATCTGTTCCTTCTGCTGCTCCATCTGTTCCTTCTGCTGCTCCATCTGTTCCTTCTGTTGAGCAATTTTTTGGGCTAGCAAGGTAACTAGTTGTTCAGTTGTAGTAGCCATAGTTATTTGACCAATATGTGAGTCAAATTTACCTTTGTTTCAGATGGCAGCTGATGAGTTGATACTTGATATGATTGTGGTTAATCCTCGTCGCCAAATCTGTTGTATTCTTCTAACAGTTTATTTAATGTCTTATGTTACTGCTCAATCTCAACTCTGACTTTACCATATAGCAGAAGTGTTTATATACCCAAAAATATATCTAACATCTTACAGCTATAAGCTATTCTAGCCAAAAGCTAGCTTTGCACATAATATGACAGGAAGCGATGACTCCAACAAAACACAACAGTAATTATTGTCATATTATAATGTCTCAACACTAGCAATCATAAAAAGAGAAATAATAATTACAATGTATGTTAACATAAATATACATGAAAAAAATGCAAACTACACAAAAACAGATTAGTCAAATTTAGTGCAAACACGTGTCATATTTCAAAGCTAGGTGTGAGGTTGACGCAAACTGTTTGCCAAAGATTAGATCAATTACGCGGTTTGACTACCCGACCTGAGCGTAGTGTCATAGGAGCCGAAATGGGAGAGTTCACACAACGGCTGGAATTGTCAATTGGTTCTGGTCCTCCGCTATTACTTTCCATTGGCTCGGATTCTGGTACTACTGGGTTTGACTGTGAATCCCCATTTGGGCTAAATGAAGTTTCACTACTAACTAAGCTGGTGCGATTACGTCTCACAATACTACCATTGCTCTTTAACTGTATATGATCTAGGGTGACTTGGAACTGGTCCTACTACTTTGCCATCTCTCCCCGTGTCTCTCACATAAACTTGCTGATCCTCTAGCAATGGAGGTAGCTCTACTGCTCTGTGCCTTCTGTTAAACTGAGTTTGAGACTCTAACGCTTCGTTGTTTCCTTCTCACGGATAACTGACTCACAAGGCACCCGAGGCTCAAGTGCCGATGGCAAGCTGGGTATGGTAGTGCGAAGCTTTCTATTCATCAGAAGCTCAGCAGGGGAATGACCATTCTCTAGAGGTGAAGAGCGATAGGCCAAAAGTGCCATATAAGGATCTGCTTCCTTTTTCAGAAGCCGTTTTACTGTTTGTACAGTACGTTCTGCTAAACCGTTAGCTTGAGCATGCTTGGGTGAGCTAGTAACATGAATAAAATCATAATCAGCTGAAAATTTTCTGAACTCTTCTGAGGCGTACTGTGGACCATTGTCTGAAACCAACATTTCTGGTATGCCATGACGGGCGAAAATACTCTTAAAACACCGAATGACAGATTGGCTGTTGAGTTCAACAGGCTTTGCTATTTCAATAAAACGAGAATAGTAATCTACAACTACCAAAAACCATTCATTGTTTAAGTAAAACATATCACTACCTACACGTTCCCAAGGACGTTGTGGAAACTCGCACCTCATCAAAGGTTCTTTCACTACATTTGCGTGTCTTTGGCAGACTTTGCAGTTTCGCACCATTTCAGCTATCATCTGACTCATCCTTGGCCACCACATGGCTTGTCGAGCACGCTCACGACATTTTGTAATTCCTAAATGGCCTTTATGTACTCTGCGAATCATCTCCATTCTAGAGGACATTGGAATGACAATTCTCCCTTCGTACACCAAAAGTTCATCTACTAATGACAATTTGGAACGGTTTTCATAAAATGGAAGTAGAACAGAGTCTTCTGCTGCTAAGTAGAATGGCCACTCTGATTTAACAAATGATCTAACTCGTGCCAATACTTCATCTTCCAACTGTAACTGTTTCAGCTGGTTTAACCTTCTATCAGAAGCATTAGCTTTCAACATCTCTAGACTATAAACTTCCACCTCCTCAACAAAAGTAACATCTTGAAGGCTAGGTTTTACATTAGATCTACTGAGAGCATCAGCTACTATGTTATCTTTCCCTGCAATGTGCTCTATGACGTAACTGTATCTCATTAAGCGCATTCTAAACCTCTGAATTCGTATGGGAAGCTTATCTAATTCTATGTCATTTAGCAAGGGCACTAAAGGCTTATGGTCGGTTTGAACTACTACCTTGAGACCAATAATATAATCTTTAAACTTTTCTAATGCCCATACAATGCCGAGTGCCTCTTGTTCTATGGTTGCATAGCGTTTTTCTGTTTCAGTCAATGACCTAGAAGCAGCAGACACTACTCTGAAGATTCCTGAAGGTTGTCTTTGTAGCAACACTGCACCTAGGCCGCTACGGCAAGCATCTGTTTGAATCACAGTTTGAAAAGTAGGGTTGTAGGCTGCTAATTCCACGGAGCGACAAAGTTCAGTTTTGATTTGATTAAAAGCACTCTCTTGAGAGGTGCCCCAATACCACTGCGTACCTTTACACAGCAAAGTTCTTAAGGGGTCGCTCAAGCTCCCTAATACCGGAGTAAACTTACTAAGCTGATTTGCCATGCCAAGAAAACTGCGTACATCAGTTATGTTTTGGGGGGTTGGAAAATCCTGGATACCTTGAACCGATTCTTTACTTGGCTTAATGCCATCACCAGATATGACATGGCCAAGAAATGTTATGCTTCTACATGAAAATTCACACTTGGACTCATTCAGCGTCATACCAGCATCTGAAATACGCCTTAATACCTCACAGACACGTCTATCGTGCTCCTCTACAGACTGCCTCCAAATACAAACGTCATCCATATGTACAACCACGCCTTCCAATCCACTCAGAACCTCTGATACAATCTTAGCATATATCTCTGGACTGGATGATAAACCAAATGGGAGTCTATTGTATGCAAATCTACCAAAGGGTGTAAGGAATGTGGTAAGAAGTTTTGACTTGTCAGATAATGGTATTTGGTAAAATCCAGAGTTAGCATCCAACTTAGTAAATATTTTGCCATTGCCCAGTTTTGCTAAACTTGCTTCAACATGAGACATCGGATACACCTCTCTACGAACTACTTTATTTGATTGTGTATAATCGACACACACACGCACTCGGCCATTTGCTTTGGGAACAACCACCATAGGAGATACCCAATCAGTTGGTTGCTGTACTTCAAAGATAACACCTTCATATACCATGGCTTGGAGCTCTGTTTTAACTTTGCTAAGCAAGGGATAGGCAACTGAACGCGGAGTATAGATGGCATATGGAGGACTATTGTCTTGCTTGATCTGAATGTCAACCTCACGATGCATTTTCCCTAAGCCCTTAAAAAGTGCACTGAATTCTTGTTTAAAAAACTTACTACTTTTGTCAACAATATTTATGTCCAATGAATCTGTTACACATAACTTTATAAGACCTAACCTGACACATGCTGTCCTACCTAAAAGGGCTTTAGTGCCATCAACTACATAGAACCTTTCAAAAATGCTATTTCTACCTACAATGATGTTGGACTCAAAATAGCCATGTACAGTAAGTTGGGTACCACTAGCTTGACATAAATGTTTATCAGTTGGATATAAAAACATCTTATTACAAAAGCTCTTAGGAATAACCGACACATCTGCTCCAGAGTCCAGTTTGAAATAAATGGGTGTGTTGAGCTTACTGACACGTACCTTTTTTACCCAAGGTTCTATCTGTCCTTTGCTATCATTGACTACTCCCATAAAGTTGTGTAAGGAGTCACATTCACTGTTTTCTGCATCTGTCACTTCCTGTATGATTTTGGAGTTGCAGCACCGTGCATAGTGTCCCGGTTTATGACATTTGTTGCATCTGCTGTCTATAGCTGGGCACTTGCCCTTAGTATGTTTTCTGTATCCGCAGCGTTTGCATGGATGGCCTGGAGAAGTAGCTTCTCTAGGTTTAGTTACCTCTGTTACCTTATCAGTATCTGAAACTGGAATTGATGAAGACAGTTTATTGTCATTTAGCTCTTTGATGTTGTTGTCAACTTGTTCAAATTGCCTGGCCATGTTTACAGCAACTGCTTCAGTTAGCTTCTCAACATTCATTTTCTGCATTTCTCTACTGCATGCAATGTCTTTTATGCCAACCACTATTCGATCTCGCATTTGCTCACTTCGGTTAGCAAACTCACATCGGTCAGCTGAATCATTTAAGATGCGTATGTACTGCTCGACTGTCTCTCCAGCTTGTTGGTCACGTCGAAAAAACTTTGCACGCTCATATATTATATACTTCCTAGGTGAAAAGTATTTGCCAAATGCTTCTCTGACCTTCTGGTAGTCTTTACGATCATCATCGGATAAGTCTAGCCCACTAAATATGCTTTCACTCCTGCTTCCCATACAGTACAAGAAACTATCTATTTGTAATTGTGCATCTTCATCACATATTTTAGAAATATTTCTATACCTGTCCCAACGTCCAATCCACTCCGTCCATCTTTCAGGTTGGAAATCAAATTCCTGCGGTGGATTAAACTTCTGAGCCATGTTATACAGTTATTGTTGTTTCTAGTTAGTACTGGCTACCATGTTGTATTATACTGGTTATGGTTTATTGCATACATAACATGTCAGTCCTAAAACAGGTCTGAAGCTCAACTGAACATACAACATGCTGCTACATATGCTATGCTTGCTAGAGGATAATCTTATAGCTATGTCAATAGCAGTAATCATACAACACAGATCAAGTAACTACAAAATTACATACAAGTAACTACAATATTATATACATATACTTATAATTCTGTCTTGTTGAAATTACTCACAAATATGCGATATTATTATAATAATCAAAACATCTTGTTGGTTCAACAGATGGTCATGTTCTGCGTAATAAGAGGCTATCTCTCCAAAGCAGTATTAAGGCCTGACTAGCTTCAATTTTCTCCCGTGCTATCCTTTGTAATTCTGTAGCTTTGGTTTATGCTTTCTATTACAATAATATTAAGGCAACTCGACTTTATTTGATTTCATACTATTACCCTTATAAGCGTCATATCTGGTATTTCCTACTAGGGTTATACCTCAAACTTTCATATGGACTCAATTTGTTAGCTGGGATGAACTCAAAAGTGGTTGGTAACAGAGTGACTCAAAATTAGCATCTAAAATCATGTACTTTGAAGTGCCATAACTATCGGTTGCTCAGAGGAACGTCGACAAAATAAACCCTGTTAACAGAGAAATATGTAGGCTATAAGATACACTGTAAAAGCATTAGCATGTTTGTAGTTCACACCACTACCTCACCAAAAATAGAAAACTACATATAACAGCATGTGTGGTAACGGAGTTACTAAAATGTTCCTCAATATATTGTGTCAAACAATGAGATGTAAGCATGTGTTCAGAAATGCCGTTTTGAATATTTGGAAAATGAAGTTGAAGTAGTGTCCTTGGTAGATCCCAGTGTGTTTTCTCCGCACGGGCCATAAATCTAAGCATACAGCTCAAATCCTTCTCCCATGTCGTAACTTTTCCTATGCGAAAATTGTCCTCGTAGGCCACACACACAATTTATCCCCAGCACTCAAACATCTTTCTTGATTTTCTATGCTTTCTCCTGGTCTGATGGGACCAGACACAGAAACTGCAAAGGTGTCAAGCAGCTTAAGTTTTTCATAATCCTAGATCTTGGATGTCATGGGCACCGCTATTGCTACTCGCCATACTCCATGTGGTGAAGATTGCGAGTTTCAGGACCAGGCATTGTATCGCCGCAGAAGGGTGATAACCTGCTCTTGTGTTTCAGCTTGTTACACCTAACTCATGCCTATAGGTGGGATGTTCTTGCTATCTTGGTAATGTTCCTCTGAAGTTCTCACCACACACCCTCTTTCACAGCCACGAATACTTCTCTCTTGATAGTCCAACCAATACCATCAACATCTCCTTTACCATGTGAAGTGGCAAAAAACTCCCAGGCTGATCACAACCATCTTCAACACATAACTTTATGATTTAGCCTATCACGATAAAAATGCATGGGAAGTGGTTGTGGCAGTGAAAATGTGTTATTGCCCAATGTCATGTAGTTCGGGTTTGGGGGGAGGTTATGCATAATAATAATGAAGAAATTCTACTGGCCTAACAATGATCACCAATGGGAATCTTGTAAAATATAGATTGCGGAAGCCTGAAAACCTGGTAACCATCACTAACTTGTCTGCAGGAACCACGGATATTTACTCTCCTACAATGCGAAAGTTGCTAATTCGCTGAAAACCATTTCCATCCACATCCCTACATGAAAAGCAGGCTCTTACTGGGATTTGGAATTTTATTTAGTATACTATTGCAGTAGGGTTGCCTGAAAAGCAGACAGCTACAAAGAAGTGGAATTTCCTTGGGGAAGGGGAAGAAGAAACCCAGCATTCCATCTTGTAGACTAAATGATGTATATACGAATGTCGTTTGTTATACAGGTAGGTCTACGTTAAGCAGAACATCACTTTATTTCTGCGGTAGAATATCAATGATTTCCAAAATGCAAATAAATATTTTCTTTTCTTGTCGTAGAAATTAGTATTACAAACTGATGGCACCACTATGCTGTCTGCGTATTGGTAGACTGCTGCCTTTGGAGGAAGAAGCGCAGCAAAAGGACATTATGTCAATACGACCTATTTTTATGTCCGTGTTTTTGTTTTATACTATATTTACCATTTTTACTTTTCTATTCAAACAAGCTAAATGTCTATAATGTATATGATGTGTTCTGTCATTTAATAGCCATAAATTCAGCTTATTGTAGGCTTTTGCGCCACTCTTAGGAGCAATAGTAAGAGTAGTTAGGGGAGCTCAACTCCAGTCTTGCTTATGTGACTAGATTTTATTGTTATTGATAGCAACAAATACTCAACAGTGAACTTGGACATTGTGTATAACATGCAGTATGGCTTCCCTCCAAAGTGGCTGGCATTATACTATGAGTTTTTCATTGTTACCTCCCCCCCCCCCCCCCAAAAATGGATGGAATTATACTATGAATTTTTATTGTTATGTCACCCCCTCCAAAAAAAGATGGCTGGCATTATACTGTGAGTTTTTCACTGTTATCCCCCCTCCCTCCCCCCATACATGGTACCTCTTAAGTTCACTTAAATTTTCAAAGAGACCATAAAACAAATATTGTTACAAATGGCTGAGATGGGGACATCGTAAGGGTTATTTTAATGGGTAGTATGCCTTTGGAAATGTGTTTGCTGTGTCACAAAATTGGCCTTGCTTTTTTAGATTGTGGAAAACAATGAAGTGTCCTGAAGCTTTTTCACAGCACTGTCTATTTGATACTGCAGGTTTCCACTCTATAGCTGCATCAATCTCATATCTCATATGCTCATTGTGATTCTTGCCTAAACTAAGGCGAACTGCTACCACTTCAACAGTTGTTAGATGACATGTACATGTATGTTGCATCTAATATGTATATGTCCATTGGACAGTTGCTATATTATATGAATCAGTCTTTACTTATAGGTGGCACCGTTTTGCAGAGGCTAGGGCTTAGATCCCCGTTACCATGGATGGTTGTAAAGGTAGCTATGAGTTATGCGAAGACCAGATTGAAACCGCTCTTCCACCATACTGCCCCCACGGTTGGTCATTTATAATGGTCTTGTAGAAATGCATCCCACCCAAACACTCTGAATTTGAGCTGCATCTAAATATTGGCAAGATGTAGTGTTCAGCATTGAAGAGCTGAATTCCAAAATGAGATATCCATTTTTTCCAATTTCAGATAATTGAGAAAGAATTTTCACAGCAGAGCTTTGTACAACAGACCCCAAAACTTTCCGCATTTCAACATGTTAGACTTAGGCCCAATCATTGGAATGTTTTATAAAAATCATATGAGCAATGTGGCCGCGCTACAGTCCTTTGAATTTCACATCACGTTCCAAACAGAGACATATCCTCGGATATGTCTCACTTTGACACTGATTCATATATACAACTGATTCAAATAGTTGAATGTTATTATTGTCAGCTTGTACTAAATTAGTCAATAATTCAAAGTAAACAATGAAGCCCTTATCACAATCTCTGACAGCAATCTAAACATTATTATGTGCATGCATATTTCCCCAAAAATTAAGAAATGAAACAAATTGGCTATATTATGTTATTCTGTCATTTTCACTTCTCCACTATGGAGAGCTTTTTTCTAATAGTTTGTTGGTGAGCCTCTTTGTTTGGTCTTTTTTGCTGCTACTATTAGGAGAGGTTTGTTGAACATTTTCTTCCAAGGAATCAAAACCAGCAGGGTTGTACATTGAAGCCATTATTGAGTTCTGCATGGAATACTAGGTTGATACTGATTGGTTGATTAGCTGAAGAGCACACATTGTCATTGGACAAAAGGATTTGTCTCATTTTGGAATTCAACAATCATGGATATATCTCATTTTGGAACCGTATACTGGTATTTCCAATGTTATTACTGTGGACATGCAGCATTTTGAAAAAAATATTTTGGTCCATATGAAACTCTGTACTGTGAAGAACACCATGGGATGTCAACCTCAATTTTTTTTAAAATGGTCTATGTCTCATTTTGGAATTCAACTCTATGTACTGTATATGCAGTGTACAGCAATCTGTTCATCTTTCTAATGGGTAAATCATACTCAAATAATAATTTGACGTGTTATTACATGTCCTTAAGCTGGTTATAAAAAGTTTAATCAAAGGGGGCCATGTGTTACCCAATGGCCCTATGGTGACTCACTAAAGGCCTTTTCAAATGAGCCTCATCAATGACCTCACTCACAACTAACTTATCCAGATTACGGGTCGTCCATAATGCTGTTTACAGCAGCTGTAATCACAGTGATGTGTATGTTTTTCTGACCAATGGTGTTCTTTCATTGTTGTTCTCCATACCGCTTTTATTTGTAAACAAACAATGGTGTTCTTTACTAATAGTAGAATAGTTATCTTTCAGCTTTCATGATAAATCATTAATTTTTTTGTTTTCATCTCAAATAGGCCCTATTATTATTGTCATGAAACAATCATACACTTTGCATCCATACCCAATCCTCTACCCAGGTCTACTCATTTCCAACAACTGCCACCATAAGAAACTTAAACTATTAATATGCAAACAGTTCTACATACTCCCCAAAAATTAGGACACTATTCACCATTTTCTTTCCGTAAGACAATAAAGGCCCTAGTATCGTAGTAGACAACATGTAACACTAAGATTCTGTTATGCTCTCATGTTATCTTTAACCTCATACATTGTTTTATCCAATGTATTTCATTTTAATATTACTGAATTGTAAAAAAGTACAATTCATCATCATTTTTTAATATAGGCTATGTTTCTGTAGTGTACCTGTAGGCTACATGTATATTAAGGCTTGGACCCATTTTCTAATGTGGTTCGATTTTTTACTTACAAATAACCAAGGTTCCGTTATATATTCCGGTATTCAAGGTAATAATAAAGCTGACATAGGCCTATAACGCCAATTCAGTTGAGTTTGCATGTAGGCCTACTAGTATGTAGGCCTATGTAATATGTAAAAAAGCATTACTTGGAGCACAAAACCATGTGTGTGATGTCAGCTGACACTTCATTTTATTATCCTATAGGTCTATTACAAATTGTTACACATTTGTAATTTATATACATAGATCTACATGGATTTAAATTTGTTATTCAACCAGTATCAGTTAGTTTGGACTAAAAATGAAAAAGACAAAACAGTCTACTGCTGTGTGACTCCAACCCACGACTTCCAAATTACATCTATCTAACCATTAGAAGTCTGATGCACTATCCATTGCACCACAGAGCCTTGATGCAATTAAGCTGCATTAACATATATTTTTCGCCTGTACAACAGCAGGAAGAACATGGTGTTATATTCATACTCATAGAGGTAGGATAGAGGCAGTACTATATAGAAAGCGAGTGAAGCCTTAAGGACCCACATTTTTTGCTTTAGATGCAGTTCCGGTTTGAATTTTTCACGTGAATATAACTAGTTATGCCAAAGTTTTGTGCAGTAATAACTCATCCAGGACTCGTGACAAGTCATTTCACAACCATGTAAGATATTACTTCACAATTTAAACTTTGTTAGCTGATGCTATGGTTTGTCATCCCCTGGCGTCCCAAACGTATATTCTTTAATTTGTTTGAAATAATAATATTTACATTGCAACGGACCACTACTACCACTACTACCACTACTCCTGTTATTATTACAACTAATAATTATAATAATTATTTTGCAGTACTATAACTATTATTATTATTATATTTTCTGTTGTTATTATTATTATTAATTGCTACGACTACTCCCACTACCACCACACCACTACTACTGCTAACAACAAAGAATGATAATAATTCGCTGATGTATGTAGCCTACATGTATGTGTAGAATATTATAACTATTATTTGTTATAATTATTATTAATCAATTTTATAAAAAAATGGAAAATGAAATGTCAATAGCGTTATTTATATTATTATTATTGTTATTTTTATAGTATTTGTAGTAGTGGTAGATGTAATTGCTAGCTAGTGCTGCTCTAAGTAGAGAGGTTGGAATTACTACTGCTACCACCAACAGCCAAAATGACCAGTGATGGTAGGAAACTTCAAAATAAATGTGATGAAAAAAGGACTTGTGAAACTTTCATGTATGCACTTGCTTTTTATCATTATTATTATTTTGTTCTAAAAAACAAGACTTAATACGTTAACATCATAACTGACAATCATAATGATAATATTAATATTCATTTTTGTTGTTCATCATCAAGAATATGTTTAGCGTTATTCTCATGTTATGCGCTGTTGTAAATATATTTATAGGCCCTATATACATTGCCACAGTAATTATTTTATTATTATATTATAATGTGTGCTGATGTGTTAACCATGATGATATAGCTGATGTATGATATTACGCTGAAATAATTGTGTAATAATATTATTAACACCTTTCCTGTTCATATTTCAAAGGTTTTAAACAACTAAACTCTTGGATAAATGGGTCAGAGCATTGAGACGTTTAGATTTCACACCAGTTACTCAAGACTGTGCTTCGATTACTTCGAGCCAGAGGACTTCATCACGTTCGTTGGAAGCTAGAAGTGTCTCAAGCAAGGTGTTATACCTTCTGTATTTGACTTACCTAGCCATTTGCAGGTAAAGCACCAGGTTTAGATCCTAGTTTGAGATTCTAGTTTTTTCACAAATTGTATGTTTGTTTCCCTTTCCGAACTAAATGTCAAATGTTTGAACCCCAATATTCAGGTGCACTGATGTTGTCAGGGTTGTTGACAAAGTATGTAGCTTGTGGCTATAGTCACCAAACTTCAACGCGCTATAAGTATTTGATCCTTTGTACTTTTAGTCCAAGAAAAAAGGCAGATGGGTGCTCAAACTGGGTAAAGGGACATTTCGAAAAAGACAGTTCGAAACGGGACTTTTCACAGCTGGACAGTTAGAAACAGGACAGTTCGAAACTGTGTAGATTACATTTAGAAGAACACAACTTGCAGAGAATTCATTTTAATTTATTAATTTAATAAAAATAATATTAAAAATAAAAATTAGTTAAAATCTGGTGGTTTGGGGTTAGGCATTTTGAACTGTCCAGTGTTGAACTATCCACTTTCGAAACGTCCTCTTTTGAAACGTCTTGTTTCGAACTGTCTTTTTCGAACAGCTGCACATTCCTCAAACTGACAGTCCGGCAGTACAGTATTGTCATTTGACCCTAAAGATTCAGTAGCAGATGTCAGCGTGGATGTAGATCATTGATATGCTAGTAATCTAGGTTGGTATTGGAATTGATGTCTCTTCTATAGCATTTTGTCTTGTAAGATAATAATTTCAGTGTTAACATAATTGATAGAATACATCATGCACACGCACGCACGTGTCTATATAAATATAGATGTACTCAATCTGCATACAGTGTAATGTTTCGGTGTTTAACACCTCATCAGTGCAGCTCAGAGATATGCCTGGGAGAACACCTTAGCAATACTGTATATTTACAGCAAAGCGTATTCAAAAGGTGTGAAATCCACTGAACCAAAGTTCTCAAGCTGCCAGAGACAGCGAGAATTGCGTAATGCCACCAGTTCAGTGTATCTCCCAGGTAAAGTGCTCAAGAAATTGGTATTGCTACCAATTTCGAGCGTAATACTCAATCTGCATACAGTGTACTGTTTCAGTGTTTAACACCTCAAAGGTACAATGTATATACATACCTGTATACATAATATTGTCATATATACATTTGTATATAAATATATGTATATAGCATTCAGTGTAAAGGTGAACCGCGTGAGAGTTGCCTAAGTTTTGAATAATTTTTGATATTTTATTGCTACAGATGCGACTTATTTTGCTACTCTCAGAGTTTCTCAAGACTTTGTTCAGCAAGACTCGTAGAATGGGAGAGCATAACAACAACCCAACTCCTACAGGCTTTAGGGCAGATCTAAGAAAGCTGTTGATGAAGCAGTCAGTGTCCTGTTTAAATGTAGCCAATTCAGCTGACTGTGACTCCAGTTCTGGTTTATTTTCTTTGCAGTGGTGCAAGCGAAAAGCTCCAATAGTTTAAGGTCACTACAAACTTGTAACACTCACAAACTGAATATTCTTGGTTATATTTCAGGAAATATTGCAAGGAATCTACAAGACAGTTTCTGGGGAAGTGTGCAGGTGGCTTTGGCGATCATTTGTATGTTGTAGGATGAAACAACCCTAATAGCCAGCTGATGAAGGCCAAGAACAGAGGTGGCCTCACTTATGCTACTGATTTAGTAAAGCAGATTGTGGTTCGATGTGAGCAGGTGTTTACACAGTGTATCTCGAATGATGAATAGACATTTTTAAACATTGAACTTTTGCTTCATTTCAATTCCTGCATCATATTCTTTCAGTAAGTGTATCATAAATTTTTCATTCATTTTTTTTTGTTATTCAATTCCTTTATTGCTATGCCTATAACATTTTTTGCTAGTTTTCAATCTTGTTTGAATATATATATTTGTCTGGTTATGATAGTCATATGATTTACTATCCACTATTCTGCACTGCAGATGATAATACAAATACACAATACAGTGCAATGTAATAGATATAATACATGTGTAGCTGACTTCTCATTAATTTCAATTATATCAGAAGTTGTATTTTCAATGTATCATGGAAAGTTGTGAACTTACAGAGTACTGATAACTACAATATATGTGATTTTGTTACCATGGATTTAATAGCAAACCGGAACTGCGTCTAAAGCAAAAAAGTGGGTACTTACAGGCTTCACGTTCGCAATAGTAATAGCGGCCGAGTACTGCCTCTATCCTACCTCTATGTTCATACTACACATGCAGGACAACATGATGCTGGTACATAAAAAATAATACTGGTATGATACTGGTATAATAAATAAAGTTGCATATAATATATACAGTGGCACTTGCTTAATTCAAACTCCAGGTCAATCTATGGATTTCTATGCTTAGGGAATATGGAAGATAGTGCACCAATGAGAGAAATGTGTGAAACTCTCATCAAATATAAAATACTGTAGTAATAGAGCTATAGGCCTAGTCTGTCCAACCTTTTTTTATCTTTCAACAAAATCCACTGAGCGAAATTATCTTTGCTCATTGAATGGTCCTTGTATGATACTCATGTTGAAATGATAATCTGACCACCATCGCCACAATACGCCAACCACCCGCCTTTCAGAAAAGGAGTTGGTTTACTTTTTTTTGTACAGTCCCTAAGTTGAAATATATTGTGGCAATATGCATTGTATCGCCTATTTTTTGATCTTATGTGGTTTTGGTACTTGAGACCTCTGAATTCGTTTGATGATGGGACACCTTTGTTGAATATCTTTTACTATTAGTAATCTTAATCTTTCATAAACTTTTTAGGTCCTACGCTGTTGTTTAGCCATCGGAACTCTGTTGGAGATATCATTGACAAGTTTTATGCATGTGCAGCTTGTCGAAGTCGAAAGGATTGCAGTTTCTACCAAAAGTATGGGAACAAAGTAACACAAGAAAAAATTGAGATGCGTCGAAGAATGTACAATGAGCTAAGTGAGAGCTACGGTGTGTACCATCACATCGGTGACATGTAGGTTATTATCATGTATGTGCACTGCAAGTGATTCATAAGCTGTTGATGTTTCTAATTATATTATTGTAAGGCCTACACAATTAAGGTTGAAGCAGACTAGCGAATATTTTCGCCACATTTCCACAGCGTTTTGCCAGCGTGACGTCTTTTTTGCCACCAGCGATGTTTCCTCCACAAATGAGATTTCTAGTCTGTGCATGTGTGCTGGAGTAGGCAATTATCTTTATATATTATAATATGTCTCCTACGTACACATCACATTATAACAGCAACTCAATTTGGAATTTTTGTTTACAGACAAAAGGGTGGAATAGAGTCGTTAAAACTTAGCTGGTCTATTAAAGCCAGCGTTATCGAGAGTGAACCGTAAAGTATTAAACGTGCTTGATATTGGGCGACCAGGGCGTTTTCACTCAATTTTGTGACACTCTGTTGCTCCCCCATCACTTCTCCGCGAATTTCGCTAATCTGTTTCAACGTTTACCCTAGTGGCTTTTGGTTTGTACCACAGTGATTAGGTGCAGTTGTAACAAATACAATCTTTTGTGAAACTGGCTGTTTACGTATTTATTACTAGACTATGTATATACTAAACTAATGGCTTAGATTAGCATGACTACTAATAACCACGAATCACTGCCAATTGGAGTCAGTAAGTACTAAAGCTAGATTCAGTATTATAAACAGTGAATTGCTACAGGTAAATTCTGCGCTGCAGTGGTCCATATTTACTCGCCAAATGGTTAAACGTGGCCTAGGTACCCTACATGTAGGTACTGTAGCCTATTTTTCAACCTGTGCATTAGAAACAAGCAAATACATGTAGGGCCTATAGTTATGACTTTATCTTGATAAAGTATGCTTTACTTCAATAGTCAAACTCCAAGCCAACTCTCAACTACTCCAAGGTTTCCATTCATTTACATACAGTTACAGTAAGAAAATAAAGTTCTGTGTGCTGTGCGGACTTGTGGTGAATGAAGTTTGTGCAGAACCTACCCATTCCAAACATCACAGATCCATGTCTGCAGATGAGATAAGATACCCTTCTCTGTGGCTCCCTCCTAAGCAGTCGAACAAGAGCAATGCTGTATGTACTAGTCACATTTTACAATATCCCCTTTCTTTGATTGTAAACAATTGGAAAAAGTTGCTCTACTGAGCAGCAAATGACTGCTCATTGTTTCAAGCTAACAGATAGTTTTAACAGTGTTGCCCTCAATGGAAGTAAACAGAGCCATTGGCAATGGCTCTGGAAGTAAACTGATTGGTTTTAAGATATCCTGAACAGCACAGTTACTGGAACTGTTATGACGACTTTGTGACTTCATTATCACTGACTGATAGCCTATACATGTACATGTGCTAATAAAAAACGCTAAGATGTGAAACATACTCAAATAAAATGAACAGCCAACTGCCAAAACAAATATTTAGAGGTTTAAAATAGGTGAAGATTGTTTGTGTAGTTAGGGTAAAAAGATATTTGGCTAATAATATTTAGGAAAAATGCTGTCATTGCCCTGAAAAAAGGCTATGAACAAATTGGGAGGGGGCAATTTCTCCTTATAGTCAATAGCCAATACCTTATTAATTTCCATTGTGTAATGGTGGTTTCGAATTATTCTTGCAGCAATATTTCTTCTGCACTGAGGTGATTGATTTAGTTGCCACAACAGTTACTTCCCTTAAAGTTGATTCTGTGCTTTGTATTGGAACCCCAACTATTTATGAACATATCAAACACAGTGGTAGACATTCCAGAGTTGATGTTTTTCTCCTTGACCTTGACGTGCGTATGGTAAGTGTGTCATGCTTAGTTTTATATACTCTAATTATCGAAGCATATCAATTCACTGTCACAGTAGGCAAGTCAGCAAGTTTTATTGGAGGTGTAATTTGAACCCAGAAGTAATCAGTTTCCGAACTTAAGTTTTACCACAGCAGTATCAAATTGGAGGAATTACCATTATGTAGACCTGTAGTATGGAAGTATCATTTGTAATAACTTTAAAGCTCTCATGGGAGGTAATAGCTATCACCAATAATATTGGATAAATGTGTGTTACAGAGGCTGTGAGGTGTAACACATGTGTTGCGAGAACAGCTAGCATTGTATGTTACAAAAACAATAGTGTGTAGTACACATACTGTGTTACAGAGACAGTTCCACAGTGACTATGCTCACTACAACATGTTTAACCATCATTTCTACAATGAGGAGGAGGAACAGCAGTTTGCTCAGTTTTTAACCTCCTGTAAAAACCTGCTGGTAGTTGTTGACCCTCCGTATGGAGGGCTAGTCCAAGCCTTGTCACATAGTATATCAAAAGTGGAATCTGCAGCCAATTACAAATCAGGTATGTACTGTAGGTAGGTTTATGCCATGCAATACAGTGTATATAGTATACAGAATATGTGCATTTGCATTATAATACATGTACATGTATGTAGTTTGCATAAATGCATATTACTTTCTATCAATGATGCTGTAAAGTGTAATAATGCCCACATATTATTATAACCCATACTGTCCTCTTTTACATAGTTATTTTATCATGCTGTTAGATACTGGATTTGTCATTTTTATAATAAATATTTATAAAAGTTCAACCATTATTTATATTTTAGTATTCAAGCTTCTATTCTTCCCCTACTTTATGGAATACCAGGTCAAGAAGTATATGCCTACCCTTGCTATGTCAGACTATAAGGTGAACTATTCAAATCATAAGGGATACAGAGGAGAGAGAACAGGGAATGACTCTAACACTGGAAAGGCTAGAGGTTCCCCAGCCAGAATATATACTGATTTACCACTGAAGAGATTTGTCTTGCCAATACTAGAGGGATACAGGCGAGTGATACATAATTATACATAAACATATACAGATTATACTTGTATTGTAGGCTTACACACTAAAACCTTTATATTGTCTATGGCTATGCTAATTTGAAACTGGAAATTCGAGAAATGCTGGAAAATTTCGAGTGACATTATTATTTCTAACACGACACTACAAAGAAATGGTATTAATTTTATATGGGGAGTTTATATTTCCATCAGATTTCCGAAGTTGGATACAGCTGGTTGTGTCATGGATGTAAAAGTGGGTGGCAATATGTCAATTCTTGTGCAATCACGATAACTTTGTTTAGTAGAAAGCCCTGGACACTCACAAAAATACAGCAATAGTTGATAGGTGCCGACACATGTATATATTTCACACTTTTGACATGGCCATCAGTTGAGATTAAAAGTGTGTGTTGCATTTGCATAACTACATGCATTGTAGAAAGCATTAGTTTTGGGAGTTGATTCTGTCATAAAGCTCTTATGATTTAAAAGAATATTTGATGTGTATCCAGGTGTTCCAAGTATTTGCTGATTAGATTGACTGTCACTGCCATGGGCAATCTTGGAATTCCAAACTTAGTGCAGCTTACTGGCTAGATTAAAATATATACTGTTAACTGACTAGTTTCTAAGCAGATGTTGTTACATTAAAGGAATAATAAATACCATAAATCACAGTATATACATTGTATATGTATGCTTAGAAAGTGAGGCACTCTGAAATAAATATGTTACAAACCGATGTCTAATGAGTGTTACCTTTATAATTATTTAGAGTATTACTACCTTAAAATTAATTAATTAAATAACCTCTGTTGTCTACATTTGCATTAACTAATTTACCATCTCATGCTTGATATACATCCGAGGCTATATGTACATTATACCTTATTATGTACATTTTACCTTATTAGGTATTGTCAAGCGTGTGAGAAATACATTAATAAAGAAAACAAGCACTGCTATAAATGTGGAGTATGCACCACCAAGGTTAGTATTTTTTCTTGTTGAAATTATGTAGCATCTACAATATTTTTTGAGAGAAATTTACCAAGCAACAGCCACCAAATTGGGAGGGGACAATTTCTCAAAATCAACAGTAGTATTATATTAGTTTGTGTAACAAATAGAGTATTTATTTATCAATTAAATAAAAAATACCTTTTTATTAATTTTACAAACATTTGTACCACTGGAAACAAAACTGAAGCTCTTTCCATTTCTTGCACTTTCTTTTTTTGTGTACATTCAAAACAAAAGCAATTTTATAAATGATGCAGGTCGTTTATTTTGCAATTAATAATGACTTGTTGGTTGCTATATGGTTATATTTTAAAATGTAACAGTAGTGCTTACCTTTTACACATCTATTTTGTGCACATCTATTTAATTTAATCAATATGTAGTAAAAGTGAGAGTTGCCACCATTTTTCAATTACCTATTCCTGTGCATTATTTTCTTATGCTGGTACTTTACTCTGTCAACAAACATTTTGTATGTCGATAATAATCCATAATTGTGCTGTAAATTAATGTGTGATTATCTTAGGTACTTGTGCTGTGGGCTTTGTTTGCTATCTAAAAATTTATCTATCCAGTTGGCTCACTAGCATTGAAGGAATAAACAAGCAGTTGATGTCATAATAGAAATATATAATAATTGTAAAAATAACCATAATGATAATGATATCTTTACCATAGCAAAAAAGTGGGAAACTGAAACGTGCCAAATTCAACACTAACATTTGCTTCCATAATTGAATTTGCTGGATATTGCTATCCCATCTAAAATGTTGATGTTTCAGGATGGACCAACATATACTCACTGTGACATATGTACGAGGTGTGTAAAGCCATCCAGAGTTCATTGTATAAAGTGTAACCGATGTGAGATGAGAGATCATGCATGCAAGACATCTGGGTCAACAGATACTCTATCAACACTGTCACTGGGTCAGTAATCCACTGTGCATGAAATTTTTATCTTCAACTGAGAGCTAAATTGGCCGCTGGTTAGGAAGTTTGTGATTGTTTCCTTTAAAATTATCTTTTGGTCATTAAATTTTATCTACTCTATTGGGATGTGACCTTCATTTTGTTTCATATAGTGCTTGTAGTTTATGGTTACTAACAACTGACTGATAACGGCAGGTTGTCCCCCCACTGAATAAAAACCTCCCAGTTTAAACAATTATAGCCTTGGTGTCCTTTGAGTATATCAGGACTTCAGATGTTATCAGTTCTTGTTTAAAGTTTAAACATGTATAGAAGTGCAATAGCTTTAATGTAGTACCGCAAGAGGTGAGATGGTGACAGCATGCTTCTATTTTTTGCTCCAGATAGCAGATACCAAGCTTCATATACCCAAGCTGGAGTAAGGCCACCAAAATCTAAGCATGAGGGCAAAGGTCAGTGTGGTAGCCATTGGAAGAGAAAGAAAAAGTAAACTTTGTACAGAACCTGGCAGTTTATTCACTCTCTTAACATAAAAAGAAACTGATTTATAACCTGGTCAATTCATGAACACAATGGAATATTATGAGATAATATTATTAATAAAATGTTAATGAGTAGAAAACTCCTCTTACTAGAGAATACTGAGTGTGTAAATTTCAATTAGTAAAGGCGAATTTTTACTAGTTCATCTGGGCTATTCTAATTTAAAACAGAATGAATAGGAGTGAGTGATGCTGTCTTGGTACGAAATCATCTAGCCTCTGCAAATCCATTTAGAACGTCTTCCAGGTCCTACAAGACACACGCACACAGCAATAAAAAGTTTCCCAACATTTTATCCTTTTTAGCTGTAACAAGTCCAGAGTTACATGTACAAGTACAGAAGCTAGGTTCATTGCAAACTAGGATGCGAGCCTTTAGTATGCCATTTGTTACTATTGGGGGCAGACAAACCCAACCATCAGTTATCAAAGTTGCATGGCGTCCAATCTTACTGCATGAACAATGTTACTTGTGGCATAATCATACACTACCTTGAGTAAAGCAGCTCTATCATAGGAGTTCCTATGAACATAGATTCTTTGTGCTAAAAGACTGTATAACTTCTCCAGCTCACTGATATTGCACAGTAACCCAACAGCAACAGCCTTATCTAGCAGTGCAGGTAACCTAGTCTTGTCTATAGTGAACTCTGGTGTGGCTTCCTCTACCATATTTGTACACTTCATGTGAGTATCTGTAGCCATTGAGCGCGTCATTCTCTTAGTCTCATGGACGACTTCTGGTTCATGCAGTTCTGAAGGTAACAATATCAATTACATGTGAGAGCATGCTACCATCCGCACATCAACAACTTGGTTGGGAGGTCATATCTAAAGGCTCAGCTACACGAGAGGCCGATTGCTCTTTTTCGGCTGGATATTAATCAAGGCCATTAGTGGACTGGTACCACGCATTGCCTATAGAGCCATACCAACGAACAATGAAGTTTCTCCGCCGAAGCTATCGGCCTCTCGTGTACCTGAGCTTTAGCACGATGACTCAGCTACCTTTAGATTAGTGTAGAAGAGTTTAATATAATATCTTACCAACAATGGTTTCTTTAGCTAGAGGTGGCGAGGTTGGTGTTACGGCTAGCATTTCAGCTTGGGACGGTTCCACTTGTTGAGGTAATACATCTGTAGTTTCCATAGAACTGGTATGTCCATCTAAGTGGGTTTCAGGTGAGTGCTCTAACGCATCTTCATCAATTGGACCCTCCCCTTCCACACTCTCTCCTGTCCTCTCCCCATCCCCTTCCTCCATCTTGTCATCAACCACAGGTTCTCCACCACTCGCATCTGGTTGGTGGGTGGTTGTCTCACAGCTGTTTGCTGAACTCTGCAACCCATTGGCTGCAGTGTGCACCTCTACCATACAACCAGTACCATTTAGACTTGATTTTGAGTTTGTGTCAGAAGCTATTAAACTACCATCAGCTCCCAATAGACTAGTTTCATGGGCCATTACACTAGTATTAGCTGTCATGGGACTGACCCTGGCATTATTCGAAGTAGCATCACGAGTTGCTGTAGTGCTATTAGTATCCTCTCCAAAAACATCATTGAGATCCTGTTTAACATGAGTTACATCCTCGACAACCGACTCCTGGGCTAACTCTTTATTCTCAGATTGACATTCTACCTGTGTGCCATCTCTTTCCCCTTCGTCCTCCTCATCTTCATCCTCCTGTGTAGAAGAGAGCTTACAGTGAGTGTTTTATACGATGTACAGTTCACAGCAAACTTGTAAATCAACAAAAGGAGCAGGTAAAGCCTGACTAGTTGTGTTAATTGGAAGGTACAGGTGGCACAATACCTGATTATTTCCTGGACTTGCACGACGCCTCTTTGGTGCAGACGGCAATCCCTGTGACCACCGTGATCTCTTCTTTTTCTTTTTCTTGTTGCTACGAATAGCCACGTCGTCCTCTGTGATGTCATGGGATAACCGGCTTAACTGTCTTGTTGGCATGCTGCCAATATATTTATAAAATTATGGCTAAATGAACATACAATAACTCAGTATTTACTGAATATACAAGTACATGTACAAATTGTAGCATAATAGAAGAGAATGACTGTTTCTCTTTCGAACAACTCATGACATGCGCGCACACAAACATACATTATAGTAAACGTGAGAGGGAGACAACTCACCTGTCATTTTCGGTTACTTGTTCTCTCCTCAACCTGCGACTGTACCTACTAGGTGTTGGTCCAGTAGCCAGTGCATCACCTTCCCTACCGGTACATACTGGCTTAGTGTGGTAATACTTAGGGGCGGATTTGGAGGGACTCTTACCTTAAAAATTCAAAAGGAATACATGAGCAGAAGTGCTGAAACATTTGGCTTAATTAAATTTTTGGATTAATATTTTATTACTACAGCAAACTATGAGGAAGCAGCCGTGGCTTAGTGGTTAAAATGCTGAAGGTCCCAGGTTCAAATCCTGGTCATGGAGGTGTTAGGAGGAGCATCCAGCCACAATTGCTCCTGTGCCTCAATAGCCCTTGGGGTCATGTAAAGCATGACTTCAAGGCAACTCCTCTACCCCTGCCAAAAAAAGGCCATGTCATCTGGGCCTTTTCTCACAGGGAGTTGACCAGCACTGGCGCCTGGCAGTGCTAGCTGCAAGGGGCTGGTCACGCCGAGGAGTATAAGCCTGGTGAGTTTTTTACTACAGCAAATTATGAACAGCATAGATTAGGACAAGGCAGTATAACTCAATACAGCTGCAGCATGCATGTAAAAAGCGGCATACATTTAAATCATTTAGCAAATTTACCGCCAAATACACTTTTCATGAAACTAATGGTTATTGGCAAGCAGCGTACACCACATAGAAGTACACCTTCTTTACACAATGCGCCATATGTATGCATACATAGTACAGTCACTGAATAACCATGTATATCACATGCTGTATATTATATCTTGTATTATTGTACGTCACACGGTGTAGGCCTATATAATACCCCGTAAACCCATATATTACACCTCACAATCATATGATCAGATCGAGGGAATTTGTTACAGCCAACCTCTGTTTTTCCTGGACTCCCTGATGTCTAAACATTGCTTTTCAAAGTCTTCATCTAACTCAGCACTGATGAGGGCGTGTGCCATATCCTTAAGGGCACAGGCTCTGTGCCGTATGGCTCTACCTATAGTGTACAATGTATACATTCACATTGTAAATTACAATGTACATGCAGGTACTGGCACTGGTATTTATTTACTTATGCACATACTAATACTAGTATAGAGTCTGCATATACTAGTGCTGGGTGGTTTTGATTTGCACTTGCATTCAGTTCTTTTTTCTGATTTCTCACAAAAAACTAAATGATACCAAAGGCTTTTTAAATTCCGGAAAAAACCTACTCGAATTTGAATCGAAAATTAAATCCACAATTTTGGGAGTTGTCACACGCTGTTTTCAATTGTGATTGTGGCCATTTTTTATTTGTTTAACAAACCACAATCATTTATAATAATATGCAAGTATTCAAGTGATCGCAACACCAGCAATTATCGGAAGTGAGTGCGCTAAGGGACCAGGTGCAGTTTGAACTTTAAAACTGATTCGTACTGAACCGCTGCATTCAGTTTGCATTTTAAAATTTCATGGTTCTTGAAACATAAGAAAAAACTGAAAAACTGAATGAAACCGAAACACCGTGCAGCACTAGCATATACAGTAGCACATTATGTGTACTGTAGTGATGTGTGTGTGTATATACTATTATGTATATACTGTAGAGCAGTCTTTATAGACTGTGTAAGCATAGTGCATAATGTATATACTTGTACTGTAATGTGGCGTGTATACAGTGGTGGATTGGTAAAATTTTACCAACAGGAACTGTGCCCGACCCTGCGAGGCATTGCCTCGCATTTCCAGCTGGGAGTTTGGGGGGCGCTGTAAGCCCCCCAACGGGGTGCGGGGCAGCGCCCCGGAGCCAAGATAAATCTGTGCATCTAAGGTTGCAGAGACGCTTAAAATGCTCATAAAAATGTTCCATAAAGTTCCCTAATGATAACTGCTTTTTCTGTGTTAGTCATCAATGGAAATGTGGACTTACTAAAACTTGACAAAACACATAGTTTTACTCAGTGCATTTTGCATTGAAGGCAATATGTAGGGCCTATTTGCAGCGAAGGGTTATGACTACACTAATAAATACAATGTATTTGTAATTTTACTGCCCATAAGTAACATCAGGTAAGAAAGTTAGGATCTGAATAGGTAAGCACGTTTCTAATATGGGGTAGAGAAGGAGGATCATGTAGCAGACAACCCTTATAGGGTTGGATGTCCCTCCTGCCACCGCCAGGGAATGAATAAATATTGATGTATTTTTATAGTAATCCAAATCTAATAGAGAAGTGCAAATGTTCTCAAAACATAAGCATTAACATCTTTTATTTTTAATTTGCAGTGGATAGATAATAAAAATGTGACAGCTTCATCATTATGTAATTGCTTATCTGTGTTATACATGTACATGCATTTTTTATGTACATGTACTATATTTGTCATGTGTAGTGTGTCCTGTTGTATCTTTGTACATGGCTATTTGGCTACGTAAGCATCATGTTGGCTATATATGTGTATTGAATATTTCTGTCACTTATATCTTTATTGCTTTCATGTTTAAGTCAGTAGGCAAGTATGTCTTCTAGAGAGTATTCTAGTGTATCAACATAGGAAGTTGCGGCATATACAAGTACAAATTACAAACTATTTAGGCATAATAAAATAATATGTGTAGAATTAATCAAGGGTTGCGAAAATAGTTTGGTGAGTGGAGAGTTTAGAAAGTGGATCAGTAAAGTGGAGTTAGCGGCTGAACTACAAAATATAACAATGGAGAGTTGCCTTTGTTTCTTAACAAACTGGCCCTCACATTCTATGACTAGCTACCAGTGGAAGTAAAAGAAGACCATAACCTACCAAAGGAGGCTTTGCTGACAGCGCTTACTTTCAACAGTTGAAATGCTCAAATTTGCAAAGAGAAAAGGTTCTGCAAAAGTTGGAAATTGTAGAAGTCTTTTCAGCAGACAAGAGGTTAGTTGAAACCTCAGACAAAGCAAATACAAGCCACTCATCAAACGCACATTGATGCAAATGTAGACTCATAAAATGCCTTTTGGTGACTGTGTTGCCTGGTGAAGAGGCCAACCAACTGAAGGATACAGTGACTTTGGATGGGTTGGATTCAAGTAATGCAGCAGTGGTGAAAGAACTAGAGCAGTGATAACACCGACCAGATTTAGTTCAGAGAAGCCTCCATATGAACAGAACCATGTGGCACCTGATGTTGAATGAGTTACTGAAGTCTCTGCTGGAACTAGTACTGAAGCCGCTCCACTAGAAATAAAATCTGCTGCAGCTGAAGCATCCCCAGCTGAAGAAGCAGAGACAGCATCTACTCATGAAGGCTATAGCACTGAACCACCAGCAGAGGATGGACCAGAGGGTCATACAAAGAAATCTGGGTTTAGTTCCGACGAAAGTGTACCATTCAAGAGACTGTTTAAAAACCTTTTCAGTCATGTGAGTGTACCATAGAACTTGAATGCTGCAGTACAGACCCAAGGAGATGTAACCTTGAATTTGTATACATAAATACTTAGAACTGTGAAATGCACAAGCACATGGGATATTGGAACTACTACAGCACCTGTTTCTAACACATCAGCGAAGATAGATGATATCGCCTGACATATTGGTGATATTAGGTTTTGCTAGCCACCAGATTAAGGAAGGTCCCCTCATGTAGAGCTTGACATTTGCAGTATAAACAGCCAGGATAATGAGCAGGATGATGCAAAATACATGTATGATATTAGTGGTAGTAGTACATGTAGTGTAGATGTGTAGTGTCTTTTAGAGAGTCCTCTAGTGTAGCAATAAATTTGTGGTAGATACAAGTAGTAAGACTTCACAAATACTTTAATAAAGAAATTTTTTTTCATGTATAAGCAGTATTAATAACGTTTGTTATTATAAATTAATTAAATTTATATTAACCTATTTTACTACTTGCTCTAACAACTGAAATTTAATATTAGCTGCCCTCTAGATGACTGAATATTTTCACTGACTTTGGTTTGCAACCCAATTGTCAGATGTGAGTTGAGAGCAATTCAAGAGTAATATTCTTCTCAATATCATTATGACTGTGCTGATGCATACCTTTTCTTCTGGAACATAGTTGTCAGCGTTTTACTAGTTTTTATCAATGATAATTGTCAACATTAATTGAGTAAACATAATCATTTCAGTGAATATTAGAAGGCCAAGATGCATTAGAATGTTGTTTCAAAAATTGAAAAAAGCGAAACGGAAATGATTGGGAAAGCAGCTAATCTGAGTAGCTATTACTAGTAGTTTGCAATGCACTTGAGCTAACCGGCTTTTGTTAATGTATAGTATGGGAATTACCGATATTTTTCAGGGCTTTTGCTAGTGGTGCCGATGTTATTATTCCGAGATCTTTCCTGGCACACACAGTAGGTGATTTCTAATGCAAACACCAAAATTATCAACCGGAACGACCGTTCCACCTTGGATTTGTCAACAGGAACGGCGTTCCGGATCGTTCCGGTACCAATCCACCACTGCGTGTATATACTGTAATGTATAGTGCATAGTGCTAAGTGTATATACTGTAATGTGGAGGATATATAATGTAGTGTATGTATAATGCATATACCGTAACATGGAGTGTTTATATATTATTGTAGGCATACCAGCTGAGGAGTCTGCTGGGTTGTACTCTAAGGCATTAGCACAAATGAGATCTATATCGTCAAGGAATTCCACGCAGGCTTGATACTTATGGAGATCTATCTTAGACATCATTGTAAATAGATCCATTGGTGTCTTGATAATATCGTGATAGTCGGGTACCTTCAGTACATACATGCACATACAGTAGACAGATTAACATCGTGTAATACATAGTGTAAGTGTAGCTATAAATAAAACCACACTAGAATAGTATGTTTGATAACATGGACAAAAGCTTTATCATAATTCTAAGTTTTTCCACCCTGTTTTCTTTCATTTTGCTAGTCAAAGACCGTTTGATGAAAGCATGATTAGAATCTAGTACTGAAAAATATCACTCTTTGACGTTGGATAAAAGCGGTTGGATAAAAGCCGTTTGACACTACACCTTCATCTTAGGGATACTGAATAACAAGCTTGCTAAACTCTAAAGGACTAAATCTAAACACCTTGATTACAGCCACCTTAAGGTGTCTTCGCGACCTCTTGGACGGACTCGGGTAGCAAATAACAATCACAAGATGGCCGTCCGATTCAGGTCAGAAGGGTTATTGGCCTGGGATTTTGCTTGGCCGGACGAAACCATCCCTAGCTCATCGGCACACCTGATTTCTTCGTGCGAAAACGAGGATTTTGCTTTTGGCCCAGGCTGGTGTGTTCGCGACCCTGTGATAGAGGTGTGCCGGAAAATATTTTCGTAAATCGGCCTGGGTCGGAAGTTAAAGTCGTGAAGACACCTTTAGTCAGAACCCGCTTCAGTGTCCAACAACATGACAGTGTGCTGGTCTCATCAGCTACTGTTCAGCCCATTGATCTATGACAGGCTTTAGAGTGTTTGTATAGGCACTCACTTGTCAAAGGGTGGAATATTGACTACATACTAGATGCATCACTTTCTACACACTGTAAAAACAGTGATACTCCAAGAGAACAAATATACTTAAGGTCTATCCACACTGGGCGTTCCAGCAAAAGCACTTTACCATTTTCAAATGAGGGAGAATGATTTGTAACTTGTACCACGTTTACCAAGTCTACGGCCACATACTACATGTATGATCCATAGGTTAAGAGAGCCATGGTTAACATCCAATCGTATCTAAAGAGTTCACCTCCTCAATATCCACAGGTTTAGAGAATATGTTGAACTTTCTATCTCGAGCCAACTTGTTGAGCATGTCTCGGAGAAATAGCCTTAGTTCTCTGAGCACATTCTCCTCCTCTTCCCACAGAGTCTTCTCTTCAGCATCTGTTAATGCGACTTGTTTGGGGACTGGAACCTTAGGCAGTACCTCCAACATGTTATGAGCTGTAGGCACCATTAGAACTAGTGTTAGCGACAGTCACTATGTACGAACTACTAAATAACACTAACAACTAGAGTTATATGAACTACTGTAATACTACCAACTAGAGTTATATGAACTACTGTAATACTAACAACTAGAGTTATATATACTGCTGTAACACTAACAACTACAATTATATGAACTACTGTAATACTAACAACTATAGTTATATGTACTACACTGTAATACTAACAACTAGAGTTATATGAACTACTGTAATACTAACAACTAGAGTTACATGTATATGTCCTACTGTAACACGAACAACTACAGTTATATGAAGTACTGTAATACTAACAACTACAGTTGCACGTGTATATGAGCTACTGGAGCTACTGACCAGCTTGTCTACCGGTTGTGGGTGGAATACACGTCTGTCTCATAATCAGATCTTCAAAAAAGAGTCTAATCTCAGTTTCGCTGGGGCTACGTATTGGGTAGACTTCACTTTCATGGTGGAGAAACAGTCGCCTTACCTGTTAGTAATACAATACCTTATAGATACACGGTGCATTCACCCAATACAAACAGATATGCATAAAGCACATGACACGCAGCATGCATCCAATACATGATACATGACATACATGTACAGGTACATGCACACACTTACCTCTGGTTGGAGAGAGTGTGCAGAGGACATGTCTGCTGTGGCCAGTAATAAAATAGATAGAAGTGGGTCAAGGTCATCTAGCAGCATGAGAAAAGTAGCTTGCATAGTATCAGATAACACAGACCACCACTTGTCAATGTGTGGTATGTATATTACACTAGGGGTAGCACGCCTTGCTTCCCTGAACACCTGAAAATAAGTAATGCATGTTAATAGTAGTTGTGGTGTGCAGTAGTAACACAAGTAGTTGTGACTAGGACCACAGTCAGTAGTGCAGTCAGTAGTGAAGTCAGTAGTGCAGTCAGTAATGAAGTCAGCAGTGCAGTCAGTAGTGAAGTCAGTGCAGTGCAGTCAGTGCAGTGCAGTCAGTAGTGCAGCCAGTAGTGCAGTCAGTAGTGCAGTCAGTAATGAAGTCAGCAGTGCAGTCAGTAGTGAAGTCAGTGCAGTGCAGTCAGTAGTGCAGCCAGTAGTGCAGTCAGTAGTGCAGCCAGTAGTGCAGTCAGTAGTGCAGTCAGTGCAGTCAGCAGTGCAGTCAGCAGTGCAGTCAGCAGTGCAGTCAGTAGTGCAGCCAGCAGTGAAGTCAGTAGTGCAGCCAGTAGTGCAGTCAGTAGTGCAGTCAGTAGTGCAGTCAGTAGTACAGTCAGTAGTGAAGTCAGTAGTGCAGCCAGTAGTGCAGCCAGTAGTGCAGTCAGTAGTGCAGTCAGTAGTGCAGTCAGTAGTAGATCTGCTAGTATAGTCAGCAGTGCAGCCAATATTATAGTCAGCAGTAATACCTGCGAGCAGGCCTCCTCTGGACTCTTCGCACTGTTGCAATAGAGAGTAGGGACATCGAGAATGTGTACCTCAACCTTCTCCATACAGTCAAGTAGAGCTGGGGCTAAGTGTGTACTGTGAGCTAGATTAGGGTTCCCATATAGTAGCAGCCTGGGTCTACCCATTATAGGTCTACTGTGAGCTGTGCTGGAAGTGTATAATAGCAGTATTACATGTACAGTAGCATGTAAGCAGAGTAAAAATACAAATAGTATAAATTTATATGTAATTATATACAAGTATTACATGTATTACATGTATATATGTTACTGTACATGAACAGTGCATAATATATATTTCAACATACAATGGTAATGCTGTTTATCACCAAGATACCTTACACACCTACAACTTACATAGAGAAGTCTAGAAATGGTCCAGTGTCGGCCCCTTGTTTTGACTTCCTCGTAGATTTGGAACACTCAGTCACACATGCAAGCGAGTGGTTGTCCTCCAACAATTCCAGCAGACGGTCAGTTGGGGAGGCTAAATGTATTACTACTGTCTCAACATTATGCACATGTAATAATATACACATCGTACGTTCAGTTCGTGTAGCAGAAGTCTGTACCATGTAGTATACTGCACAGTGCACTGCATAGTGTACTGCATAGTGTACTGTGCAGTGTTCTGCATAGTGTACTGTATAGGACACTGCATAGTGTACTGTGTTAGTGGACTGCATAGTGTACTATGTAGTGTAAGGCATAGTGCACTGTATAGTGTACTATAATAGGACACTTACCTGTGCAAGGTATTGTAGTTTTATTGATATATGGAAATGTGAAGCCCAGTTTAGTGATGATAATTTCCAACTGCGCATGCAGTAATGGTTTGATTATGGTTGAAAGAGGTCGAGACGGGGAGGATATGGCCCTTTGGCCGGCAGGTACTATTTTGGTCATTGCATAGTGGAAATCTGCAGCATTAATGTTGATGCTGGTAACATCCAACTGCAGTTTATCACTACTTGTATATATCTGCGGGTATCTCCGGCGAAGTGCATGTAACGCTGCTTCTGTACACAAAGCTTTCATATCAGCACCACAGTACCCTGTCAAAAGCACACACAAATTGAGATTGAAGTAAGTGACTGATTATGCAGTGCAACAACACACATATACATGTACATGGATATCTAGTAGCTGTATACTGGAAGTAACCTACTCACAAAACTACACCCAACTTACCATTGCATTTGGAAGCCACTTCAGATATAAATTTGTCTAACAGCTTTGGATTCCATTCTTTGGTGTGAATTCTCAAGATGTCAGCCCTTGCCTGTAACAGAGGACAATGAGCAAGCTCTAGCTCACACACACAACGCAAGGAATCAATTGCAAACAATTCAATGGCAAGGCTGTACTTGCTTCTACCATCTACTTGGAATATTAGTAGGAGTTCCCCTGTATTTGCATTATACACAACACTAGCAAGGGACTTTCAAGCATACAAAGTGTTTACGATACCTACCTCTACTGACGGTAAACTGAATAGGAATTCTCTGTCAAATCTACCAGGGCGTCTGAGAGCAGGGTCAATGGAGTCTATGCGGTTTGTGGCTCCAATGACCACCACCTCACCCCTGCTGTCCAGTCCGTCCATCAATGCCAGTAAAGTGGACACTATGGAAGAATGGATCTGGTCTTGTCTGGAAGATCTTACAGGTGCCAGACCATCTATCTCATCAAAGAATATAATGGATGGCCGGACTTGGTAGGCCTGCAACAGTATGAGATTTTAAATTTTAATTGAATTTAAAAATGATTCAATTCTATGTATAGTGAAGCTAGAGCTTACTAATAGTCACTTCATACTAAAAATAGTGCAAAACACTGACAACACATACAGGAGGGGAAGCATAAACTAAAGAGTTAGACTATAGAAATGGGAATTACAAGTTTGGAAAACAGTTGGATGCCAATGTATAATTTGTAGACTATAGTATTTTAGGTATGAAGTACAGCTACATTGTACATTATTATTAGCTTTTTAATAATATGCCAGGTTGAGATGTCTTGCTCCCAAGGTGCTATACCTTTTATCTAACCCAATATATAAGCTGTCCTTCTTCCAATATGTTCTATTCAAGTGGGGAACCATGTAGCTGTGGATGTTAGTGTTCCAACAATCATGTTAACTTGCAAGATGTCCGTGTATATAGCTACAGCTGGCTACAATGTGAGCACAGGAAGAATCTACTTACTTGGTCAAAGAGTAGTCTAAGCTGCCTCTCTGACTCTCCGACCCACTTGCTAAGACAATCAGCCCCTTTCCTCATAAAGAAAGCAACTCTTTTCTCCCCTATACTACACTCATTAGCTAGAGCTCTGGCCACCAAAGTCTTTCCAGTACCTAAAGGAATACATTTCCTCTGTGTATGTGTAAGGGTAAATTACATGTAGATTAAGGGTGATAACTATTGAAAAATTGTTAGAGATTAATTAGTTTTACTTAATGATGAATAATAAGACGAGACGTATTTTATATTTTTGTCAACAAAAATATAAAATGAGTCTCGTCTTATTATTCATCATTAAAATACTTGCTCGCACTAACTTAGTTTTACTTACCTCCAAAAGATCTACATCACGTACACAGGAAAGGTTACAAGTTTAAAGATAACCACTAAAGATTATTTACTGTAAATAGTAAATAATATTTTACTACTGGTGAACCTGTACCAGACCTGGCATGATAGCAGAGAAATTGTAGCATATAAAGCGCAGTGTAGAGAGTATAGCGTAAAAAGGGTAATGCAGAGAGGTAGAAAAGGTCATGCAGAAAGCAAGGTGTAAAAGAACATGTAGTGTAGAACATGTAGTGCAGAAAGGGCTGTGTAGAACGTGCAGTATAGAAGAGGTTGTATAGAAAGGAGCTGCTCGAGTATTGGGCTAAGCAAGAACCTACCAGGAGGGCCGTGGAAGAGCACACCTCGAGGCGGAGCTATCTTAAATTTGTCAAACACCTCTGGATAGAGTAACGGGAAGACAACCATTTCCTTGAGTGCTTGCAGATGCTCACGTAGTCCACCAACACTATCGAATGTCACCTGTTGAAAAAAATGCATACGCCAGGATCACTGACACATTCATCTGTAATATTATAGTCAATACATACATTACTAGCTGGATATTTTAAAAGAAAGAGATAGTTTACTAACAGTTCGGTCAATGCTCATAGGATCAATATCTGCCAGGCTAGCTCCAATTTTCTGCCTGTCTTTCATCGTGTGCGAAAGGTCCGTCTGAGACAGGTTCATAGGAAGACACCTGCAAACAAACCGATATAGCATAGTAGCTACAACAATGTAGAATGGTAAGAATGACATTTGATAACATTAACATGTGTATTTGTGATAGACTCACACTGCAGAGAGTAGATAGTGAGATATGTTACTGTACCTGAGAAGCAAATGATTGACTAAGGTAGCCCTATCCACAGCTTTCCCTAATTACATGTAATGCAACACTCAACATTCGGTACCTTTGTCTAGCTTTAGCCATACTCTTGTTTTTTCTTCTAGCAAAGCGTCTTTCATCATCACTCTCACTGCCACTGCTCGACGTTGACGAACTGCGGTGATGGACTTTCTTGCGTCTAAACTCAGATCAACAGAAATGTGAAAGTTTACAGTTAATGACAAGGTTAATGTTCATCTATTAGCATGCAAGTGCACGTGTGTCCTTATTTTTATGTGTCTAAAGATTACAGAAATACATAAATAAAGACTAATGCTAGACCCAGATGGCAAGATATCATTTCATACATACATGTAGACGACAATACTTACTTGTGTCGTCTGTGAGCTGGACTCTTGAACTGTATCTCTGCCATTTGCTTGTATTTACGCTTTGGTGGAGTATCTATAGAGTACCGGTCACGAGTTTTCCTCTCTGCCAATATAAAAAAACACCAATATTGTGCACTAGTGATATGTACTATAAAATAGTTCTGTTCATGTAATAAAAAGAGTATATTAATATAAAACTTGATAATGTGAAATATTTTTAAAAAATTTCTAATAGTATATTTTGCTTGGGACCTCACAGACGTCAAATACCATGTCCAACTACAATTCCAACAAGTTTCTCAATAATTGGGCTATTGCTATAATTTTTGTACTAGTAGGAAGGTGTGATTCTCCTCAATAATACTGAAACTGTTTTATACTGGTATAATGCATTATAACTGAAATGTCTATTTAAACCTCTGAACTATAAATTATGAGTATAACGCAAGACAGGTTTTCGGGCATCTTTAAACCTATATAGAATTGCAAAACACCTAAACATATTATATATTTCTGAAATCAGCAGAGGTTGGCGTACATGGTCACACAAGAAAATAATGTTTAGGTTCATTTATTCTCTGGATGTAGTGTAAAATGTGTCATCATGTCCAAAAAAACGAGGTGTCAATTTGTAATTGAACATACCCGAACTAAGTAAGCTATAACCGCACACTAATCACTGTGGATCATTGTAAACTAGTGAGCCAACGTACCTATGGTGGCTTCATACAGTTTGGTCCTCGGTTTGTTACGTCTCAGATTGTACTGTACTGTAGCAGTCTCTTCTTCTTCCTCATCTTCCTCCTGTTTACATATAGACAACAACAGCTGATTAACTAGGTAAAGGGTAAGTTAACTGAGTACAGGGTAAGTTAACTAAGTACAGGGTAATTTAACTGGGTACAGGGTAATTTAACTGAGTACAGGGTAACTTAACTGGGTACAGAGTAATTTAACTGGGTACAGAACAATTTAACTGAGTAAAGGGTAAGTTAACTAAGTACAGGGTAACTTAACTGAGTACAGGGTAAGTTAACTAAGTACAGGGTAATTTAACTGGGTACAGGGTAATTTAACTGAGTACAGGGTAATTTAACTGGGTACAGGGTAATTTAACTGGGTACAGAGTAATTTAACTGGGTACAGGGTAACTTAACTGAGTAAAGGGTAAGTTAACTAAGTACAGGGTAATTTAACTGAGTACAGGGTAAGTTAACTAAGTACAGGGTAATTTAACTGGGTACAGGGTAATTTAACTGAGTACAGGGTAATTTAACTGGGTACAGGGTAATTTAACTGGGTACAGAGTAATTTAACTGAGTACAGGGTAACTTAACTGGGTACAGGGTAATTTAACTGGGTACAGGGTAATTTAACTGGGTACAGAGTAATTTAACTGGGTACAGGGTAACTTAACTGAGTAAAGGGTAAGTTAACTAAGTACAGGGTAATTTAACTGGGTACAGGGTAATTTAACTGAGTACAGGGTAACTTAACTGGGTACAGAGTAATTTAACTGGGTACAGAGCAATTTAACTGAGTAAAGGGTAAGTTAACTAAGTACAGGGTAATTTAACTGAGTACAGGGTAAGTTAACTAAGTACAGGGTAATTTAACTGGGTACAGGGTAATTTAACTGAGTACAGGGTAACTTAACTGGGTACAGAGCAATTTAACTGGGTACAGGGTAATTTAACTGGGTACAGGGTAATTTAACTGAGTAAAGGGTAAGTTAATTGAGTACAGAGTAATTTAACTGAGTAAAGGGTAAGTTAATTGAGTACAGGGGAAGTTAACCGGTTACAGAGTAATTTAATTGAGTACAATCACCTCATTCTCATCGCCATCCTCTTCGTCATCCTCCTCCGTTTCCTCATCCTCAGTCGTCTTTTCCTCCTCTTCAACGAGGGGCATACCATACATATCTCTCTTTACTTTACGACGAACTCGCTTAACCCGAGTGTACATGTCCATATCATCTATGTCATCTCCCTACCAAGTAGAAAACAAAAGTAGGCTACCATAGCAAATCGCTGTCGGCTTCTTAGATGAAGGGATAATACCTCCATAACTCTGAGTTGAGACACTCTCTAGATGATAAAACTTCAAAATTTTGTTAAAAGTCATCATATGTCTCAGGGTGTTATACATTTTTCTAAATGAAACAATGAGGCCAGGACAGCTATTTTGAAGATTTATTATGCCTGTACAGCAATAAACAACCATGGAAACGAAAGACTATTTGAGGATTATTTACATTATTCTGATGTAAACACATCCTAAAATTTTACAACTAAAACAGCAACATTCTTAAACAGGGGGAGTCACTCAGGCTTTGTGGAATACATTTTGTCACTAAGAGCAGAGATATGATTGGGTTGACCTATTTAGCAAATATCCAACGTGGTGCAAGAACATGAAGCTCTGAAGCAATGCATAAATCTAACTACACTAAAAACAATAATAACTTATAGAATAGCGTTTTGATACGCAATATACAAGAACACCGAATACCTCCTTAGCTGTAGAAGTATTATTGCTTCCTTCTCTGTTTCCATAGATATCACCAAGATCATGCTCCTTATATGGTTGGGACTGCAGCTGTCTTCGTCGCAAACTCCGACGATACTGGTCGCTTTCACAATCTTGTCGGAGTGTATCATCTTTGTATTGCTTAATATTCTCAATTTGAGCAGTAGACCTATACACACAGAGTAGTCCATTCATTAATGCCTAATTTGCAGATTTGCTCCAAGACATTTATAACATGATAGACGAACTCGTTTAAACTTGGAGAACTACGGACACAGTAGAAATCATACATGCAATAAGATAAAGAGAGAGAGAGGGAGAGAGAAAGACTCTAATACAAGACAATTGAGTAGGATATGTAAACCTACCTCAGTGACCACCGAGTGCACACCTTGCGTGTTGAGCCAGCATCTTCACGTTCATCACGGTCTTCCTGAAGAAAACCGCAAGTCAAACTAGATAACCAGCACCAAAACCATCAACACAAATATTAATATGCCTCTATGTAATCAGTATTGTTCACCTAATGTGCTATTTTGATGAACAGGCAAATATCAATCTTACTGGAGATGAGAAGCTAAGATTTAAGTATATTCTTACTGGAGATACGGATTTGTGATCTCTTTGGAAGGTGTCTTTAGAATGGAGTGTCTGAGAGCCGTGTGATGAAGAATGTTTGGAATTATCATTAGGATTAATATTGTCTGAAGCACCATTAACAATGTTACAGTTTCCTCTTCGAGTCCTGTAGCTGTGTCTAGTTGGTAGAGCATAACTCTCATGTTTAACTGGGTTTGAATCGTCTTCTTCAGAATCCTTGTGAACACCATTACGCAGTGATTGCGTATGGCGTAGCGAACGTGAAGAATGACGTGTGTAGTGAGGAGAGGTAGGGTTTGTAACTTCATCATCACCATGACCATTAAAGGCCGATTTAGCAGTGTTTCTCCTATTCACCATTCTGACTGACAAATAAAAAATGATAGGGCCTATATTTAATGACATTCAACCTTTTGTACAGCTTAATATACATGTAGGCCTAGAAGTATTTTTCTAGGCCTATGTGCAGACCACTTTTTTAGATCTATATTCTTATGCAGTTGAAATGATTAACTGTTGCAACACAGAAGTTGACTGCTTCAAGCTCATGTTCGATGTTGCTAGTGCTTGTTCGAATTGCTGTCATTTTTTGTCAGCAACTTTAATTAATCTATTGCACAATAATATTATGACATATTTCCGATTCTAACTTAAAAAAGTAGGGAGTGATGACTTCGATATTGATACTAATTATTAATGTTAATATAAATATACAACATAAATACAATGCAATACATTATGTTTCCTTTGTATTTTTCAAATTAGCAAATTATTAAGTAAATAATATAAATGCTAATGGCAACCTAAGGTAAAATAGCAGGCCTATTCATAATAGTTAATACAATTTTAATACAGAAAATACAACATAGGCCTAATGATAACATAGTATACATTGTATTACCATTATGATAATGATATCGGCCTATTAATAGGGGGAGCTTTATTAAGTATTATTTTCAGCTGGTTTGCAAGCAAAGCCTATCAGCTTAGTGGTTGGTATACTTGTCAAGTCTCCAGATTTCACAGAGACATTCTAAGTGTTGAAGAGTACGTTTCTACCTCCCAGATGAGATACTTTCAATTTTTACAAGATGACATGAGAACTTTTTAACAACACAAACACATAAAACTCAATAGAAAAAGCATTTTTTTAATGAAAAATGCAGAAGCAAATATATAGGGGAGAGCGGGGTAAGTTGGGACGCGGGGTAAGTTGGGACAGGGCTGTTTTGGGTATTATGAGACCCATTACATTTTTATGGTATGGACCAAAGGTTAGATCAACATAAATAAACATAACCCACTATTTTGTTTTTTAAGTTGAATAAATATTTTTTTGCTATTTGCATTAATGTAATATTTGCATGTTTGAGTAAATTTTTTTTTCTTGACGAGTTTCTGATTTTTTTAATGAAAGAATGACTCCATAGTTTTGAAAATTTGCACATAGAGACTCTATAGCATCTAGTTAGAAAAACTGAAGTTAAAATTAGCTCAAGTCAAAAATCTTAATAAAAAATTGTGTTTTACAAAAAATTGGTAGCGTGGGGCAAGTTGGGACGCTGAAAGTGGGGCAAGTTGGGACACCATTTGTAATAATAAATTACGTTTGTGGAGTGATATGAATCCAAGATGACACTGTAATTTCACCTTTTCTTTAACTAAAAGTTGTTTGATGAATCTTGGATAGATTTTAACTTTGGTAAAGAACTCCAATCCTGTGTGGGGATGGCATTATAGCTAGTATTGATATTACTCGTAGTAGAAACAGGTCAAACCTGACTAATTGCTATAACAGCTTTTGATCTCTGTTCTGTCCTCACTTTACTCATGACCCTGACAGCAGTATAAACTACATTGTACATCCTCTTCCTACTCATACCTACACTTCAAACACCATTTCTGTGCCTTTTGAAACCCCCACCAGACCAACTAACACCATCAGGCAGCACCAAGCTAATGATCCAATAGATTATTAGGTATAATTTAGTTATAAAGTTAGGGGGATTCACTCTTTGTTGGTCAAACTAGACTAGTAGGCTATATACATGTACACTCAATGTCTCTCCACACTTATTGTTACCCAACCCCAGTTGAACTACCATCTTCGGTGAGAGTACCAAGGAATAGTTTAATCAAACATCATCGATAACCTATTTACAAAGTTATAGGTTTTCCATCTGTAAATATCCAATTTACCACTGTCCAAAACCCAGGAAAGGTAATTAGCACCAAGAGAAAGACGCAGGTTGGATCGACTCCATCGCATGAATGAGGCGGATTGGCTATTATTGCCTGTGTCATAAATGCGGCCGTGAACTCTGGGTTGGGTTGCCAAGTGGAATTAAAATTCAACAATCTTTTTTCTGCTCAATGATTTCATTTTACCTAGAGTGTCAGTTGTTTAATTGTACATCAAACTCTAATAATAATTATAGTAAAAATCAACATTTTTGCCTATATATTCTAGTATTGGTTTATTTCTGGTGTTTTAGTTTTATATTCTATTTATTTTAAGTGACAAACTTAAAGCCTAAGAAAATTTTGCTGCACCAAAATTAGAAAAATGGTCACCTACGATGCGCTAGTTCATTTTGTAGTTTTAAGTCTAATATGCATAAGTAGACTGGAACTTAGTCAAAAAAGAGCTATTACAAATTATTACACCTATAAGGCGCCAAACGAATTAAAGGTTTTTCATGTTCAAGCTGGCATTCTCCTATTCTAACCAAGATTTACTTAACAAAAAAATTCTCTTTCACATCAAAACAATTTTCATACCTTCCCTAGACTATCTTGTAATAAAAACAAAATTAAAGTCCAGCATTTTTTTACAAACATGTTTTTTGACATATATACATGTGGCAATAATTTTAAATATGTGTAATATTATTGTAACATTTCAATTCTATCTGTTCATGATAAAAAATAAGACTAATCGAAATCTAAAATCTATATTTTCAATGGTGTCCCAACTTGCCCCACACCTGTCCCAACTTACCCCGCCAGTGGGGTAAGTTGGGACGTTTGACATGCGCTGCCAAATCATGGATTACCGCACTATGCTGACTTATCAATGTGTGTGCTTCAGGCTATAGTTAGACAACATATTAAAGTATCTCCATGCAAAAAATGGTGATGCTATGACCTCTAGACTCCGTATTATTCCCAAAAAACCAAAAATTGTCCCAACTTACCCCGCTCTCCCCTAATATATCATCTGCAATTATGAACTTCGAAGTTGGATATCGAAACAATCTTAATGTAGCGAAATTTAAGTCGAATTAAAGTTGAAATCATGTGTGGAAAATTATTTATTCTCTACCGCAAATTTTTTGCAAAATTTCGAACGAAAAGCTGGTGCATTAGTAAACTCATATTTAGCCACCTTCACCAAAGAATCTTCCAAAAATTGTTCTAATCAAGCCTCTAGGTTATTATTTATGATTATTTGATGGGCATGATGGAAGGGGGTTTACGTTTTGATCAATTAGTGATAGGCGGGTTACTGCAAAACCAGCTGAAAATAATACTTTATAAAGCTCGCCTATTAATAGGCCTATAAATATTGAATTGTAGGTTCATCGGCCTAGTTTTAACCTTATAAAGTGATTTCAATTTGAATCTGTAAGAGTAGAGGGAATCTCTATATTTCCTTCAGTACTGACATAGACTCCCAGTCCCAGGCCTAGCTTGTACCGATCTATTCTAATCTTTATTTGTTCATTTATAATAATCATTAATATTTTTAATAATCTTAATGCTAATTGCTAATCGACTCCCACAAGACAAGTAAGTGACTGTTCAGTCACTTACTTGTCTTGTGGGAGTCGATTAGCATTAAGATTATTAATGATTATATAAAAAAATAAACGAAGATTAGGTTGGTACAGGATAGGCCTGGGACTGGGAGTCTACTCTATAATCAGTACTGTTCTGTAGGGCCCGATAAGTACAGTATAAACATGATTACATGTATGTATTTAAAAACCAATTTAACACTTTGTTCATTTATCACCACAAGGACGTAAATTATAATGATAACAAGGACGCTCTTTCTCTCTGTTAACATTTTCTCTAAATGCTTACATACGTTTTGATGTTTTACTAATGCTCTTGAATTTGATACAAAGAACTTCGATTTTTACTTCATTCTACATTTTGTCCTTCACCTTTGACTGTTGCATGAAGTGTTAAAAAAGCGGATCGTGACAACACATTGAAACTAGTGCAAGAGATCAAAGCGAATGTGTATTTTTGTAAAACTTTGGAATGAGCGCACAACTCCTATTCTTGTTTAATTTCTTGTCAATCTTTCATTCTTGAATCATGGAAAGGTTAATGTCCCCCTACACATACTTGCCAAGTGTCCAGATTTTGTCAGGACACCCCCTGGTTTTGTGCTTGTCCCTACTGATTTTTCAGCTGTCCTGATTCTTTGTCTATGGTGAAAATGTTGCCAAACCTCATAGAACACAAGATACAATCTAAAATAAGTCATTTACGTTGAAGAGAATATCTTACAAGCTACTAAATAACACTAATTTTGAGTGAAAAGTTTCCTTCAAATAATGTACTCCCAAACTATGTCCAGGGACTCTGGTGCTTGTCCAGAGGTTTTGAGCCAAAAAGTCCAGATTTTTTGCTCCTGTTCCTTGGCAAGTATGCCCCTACATTGCCTGGAGTTTTGCTGATAAAAAGTCTCTGTACTTACCATACCACCAGTGGCGGATCCAGGAATAGAGTAAGGGTGGTGCAAAATCGACAGTTGGGGCTTTTCTTAAGGTAAAACTTCAGTTTTAATGTGCGGCGCGCTTTGTGCCCTGTCACACTGCATTGCAGCGTTCCTTCCTGCGGGGGTTTGGGGGCGCTGTAAGCCCTCAACGAGGTCCGGGGCAGTGCCCCGGCCGCCAAGCAAAATCCTGGCATCTGTGGGTCCAGGAGGACCTAAGAGCCAGTTCAGTTCATTCAGTTAAATGAGTTGGTGGCAAGTTGAGGTAGGTTGAATAGTAGTAACCAGTGCTTTTTTGTAGGGGGCTCTCTGGGCTCCCGGGAGCCCTTTCAAAAAATCATGGTATGTTGAGTGGGCTCCCGGGAGCCCTGTCAACAAATTGCCACCTTTCAGCTTAAAAAGTAGCCGTAGCCATAGCCAGGCATCATGCACCCTATTAGGAATATACATGTACCTGGTACATATGCATGTATATCAATATGCTATGGTAAACCCCAATGTTGACTCACGATTCCACACTATTTAACATACATGTACATGTATGTATTGCAGTGAGCAGCCAGCTAAGGAGGATAGCTAACCTTGCATGTGTTACTAGACTGAATGTGCTTTAAAAGGCTGATCCAATGCATTTGTGAATAATATATATAATTATATTTTTTTACCATTTCCATTTACCATTTCCTTGGACTGCAATAAAGAAACTTTTATATACTTTGTAGTGCTTTTAACTAGGAATCTATTAGCCGAAACCTAGAGTAACTAGCATAGGGCCATACCCATGAGGTTATCAACAGAAAAAGGAACACTCGGACCTACGGGTCATAATAATAAGCAGCAAGTAGCTCATCTATCACTTAGTGCATAGACCACTTTCGGTCCCTCCCACATGACTACAAGTGTACGCAAGAACTTTACAAAATAACATCTCAACGTCAGCAAAAACCAAAAAGAGCTGCGAGATGAGGCATTTAGCTTTCAGCATTTATCAACATCAGACTGGCAGCGATTAGCTTGAGAACTATAAAAGCTGTGCGGAGCTCTCTCTATAGTCTCTTTTCTTAGAGACACTATAACCTCTAACCTGCTCATTTATACATTTGGTCCTCCACTGGAGACCCTATGTCATGCTGCATTAAAACATGGTGGAGAAAAGGGAGGCACAGTGCAATCGACGAAAATGCCAAACGAGAGACAGAAGTCCAGCACAATGGGGATGAACAATTTCCTATCGTCTGGGAAATCTCAGCAAAATAACTCTAATCACTTATATGACATTAATGTATAGGACGTCTCGTATGCAAGGAATTTGTCTTTTGAGCAATCAGAGACTTGTTTAACATCCATGAAAATAAATACCAGCTCCTCACCGGGATTGAACCGGGCACCTCTACGGCATCTAATCGCCTAGTGCAGTAGGCGGAACATACTACTGCTACACCAGCTCAGCTCAGCTCAGGAAGCTTTGCCAGGGAGCAGTGCAGATATGCTCTGAGCTAACTGCACACAACGCACCCCTCATATTACGGCCTCGTTGCTATATATTCCGCAAAACATTTGACCGTGAGTTCTACATGTATAATAATGTCAAGCAATGTAATAGGAGTGCTATGTAGCATGTGCAAAGTTGAGAGTGTGGAGGGAATCTGAAATTTGTAGGGAGCCCCCTCAACTGATCTTACAAAAAAAGCACTGGTAGTAACTAACCTATAATTGTTTTGTTTTAAAGCAAAACATAAATGATAATAAATAATAACTATTTATTCAATGAACAATATAATTATATAAGCAAAATGAATAAAAATATTTATCTTTTTATCTATTCTATGGGCCGGCCTAGAAATAAATAGAATAGATAAAAAGTTTTTTGTGACTAAGATTTGACAATGATGCCCATTCAACTCCGACTTATAAATGGCACAAATGGTTGGAATATTGTAATGTTTTGAGCTGTGTTACAGACCAGTGCCGATATGGCACGGGTATGGGAAGGGCTTGGAGGTTGGTAGAGGACGACCAAGTAACCTTCCACACATTACATAAAGAGTGAACAGTTAGTTAGTGCTCTTGTAATTATGTATCTTGACGTAGGCTGATGCTGAGACTCATCTAAGAGTCCAGGGTCGACGTAGGTCTGTAGAGTTTGTACTCCAAAGGAGTGTAGAAAGAAGTTCTGATAATCTAGGGACTTAGGCCCGACGCTAGATTCATATAGAATCCAGGATCGACTAAAGCCCGTAGATGTAGACTCACAAGGAGTGTAGAAAGAGATGCTTATACGAGTATGGAGTGCGCTCGAGCCGCTTAGGTCTAAGGAGACCTGTGGGTTTGAGTTAGGAAATGTTGCTTTATTCAAGCGCAATCAACAACTGATTTGATACAGAAAATGTGCTGGCTTTTATACTAAATACACTTCCGGAAAAAGGTACGATAAGGTATCGGGCTAGTACGACAAGGTATCGGGCCGGAACTGATGGAACAACATGGAGTAGTTCCGCCCGACGTCGGCCACCAAAAGGGTCGGCCTTGCACAAAAAGTGCTTACAATAGTCCAAAATGGATAGTATATAATTATGGGCATGTTTCAAGATATCGGCCCCAAAAAGTGTACAGTAAAAAGACTTAGAATGTATAATCAGGCAAGAGAGGATAATTGCATACATAGTAAAGTTAAGCCATGCGTAATTGCGATAACCTGATTGGTTAATAATAACAATAATAGAAGCACACTATACATAAGTAGTTGATTATAATAGTAGTAATGTTCATGCATGTATAATAAGAGTATATGGATAAGATAATGTCAATGCATGTATGAGTAATATGAGAACAATGTTAATAGTGTGGTTAACCAAGGGAGACCATCACCACGGAGGCTGATTCACCACAATATTTATACATGGATCAAGAAATACGATAACATATCACATGTTTTTGAACCCCTATGCATTACAAAAATATATTTCTGTGCTAGGCTGACACACACAGTTGAATAATTAACAAAAATAATCAACAAAACAAAAAAAATTCCAAAATAATTTTTTACTGAAACTTTCAGTGGTGCAAATGCACCACTTGTACCACCCCTCGATCCGCCCCTGACCACTTACATATATCTGAGGAACTGCAGCGTCAATGGAGTTGTGGGGTGCAGGCACCAGTTATCCATGAACCACCAGTCCTTTCAGTGCGGCAACCAGTGCTGGCATAAGACCAGGTGACTTGGGCGCGGCTAACATGATTACTTATCCATACATGTAGCAAGTCACAGGTAATATTGTAATGTTTTGGGGGGGGGGAGGTTGTATGTGTATGTCGTCCTAAAACGACCCCATGCCAAAAGGAAGAATTTATGAGTGGTGCTAGGTCTTCTCATTAGATGAAAGATTAACAGGTACTAGTAGTCCAATGACTACTCAAGACGACACACATGGTCCCGAGTAAATGTTTGCTTGCTATACTGAGTAAGAGTATGTTCCAACCTAGCAGGAAGTTCGGGAGGCAAGGTTGGGGACCTTGACAACTGGAACGACCTACACTACGAAGTGAAGACTCTGTCTAAGTAGTATAGAAGTGTCTTTATTGAGATCCAAGCATCAACTGAGACAATGAACATAAAAACAGTGTGCTTTATATACTATTAGAACTTCCGGAGGAAATTCCAGTAAATAGACCGACGTAGTGTCGTCCGAGAATTGCACAACAAGATGGCGGCCAGAAGTCCGAGGCCGACCCAAAACATGTCGGGTACAACAAAAGATGCTTAAAATCATCTAAATCATGTACAAAATGAATATCAAGTAATTCTGAGAGGTCGGCCCTCTTCATATGGGTATAAAATGGATATAATTGCTCAGTAATGCACATTATAAGCATGTAAGTGTATAGTAATTATAAAGGTATGAGTTAAAATGCAGGTAAGTGCAGTGTGTTAAGGCTAGACAAGTAGAGCTGTGACAACTACTTTGTACTTAGGGTGCTATAAGGTCCATCAGGCAAACTGAGGTCGTGTAAGCGAATGTCCTGACTCCTGACCATTACAACATAGGTTAGATGGCATATATTGTGGTGAAACAGCCTCTGTGGTAATGGTACCTAGGCCAGCCACACTGACATTATAATAGCTGACATTACTTACCTATTCTTATCCATGCATTGTTATCCATATTCATCTATGCATTCATTATTATCTTATATATACTGCGTGTCTTATATACATATGTAGTAGCAACCAAGCCTTGGGATTACGTTCTATTGCAACTTGGTTTTTCCCACATTTGTAAATTTATTTAGTAATTGTCTGTTCTTACTTGATTGTGAATTATTAGTCTTTTGCCATTTTATATAGTACCTTCGTGGCCGACCTTATAGATTTAGCTCATAATTATATACGACATGTTTCTCCTTATTGTAAGCACATTTTGTGCTAAGGCCGACCTTTTATGTGGCCGAGTTGGGCGGAACCAGACATATTGTTGCGTCAGTTCCGGAGCCGACCCCATGTCGGATGGACGACACCATGTCGGGCTCTTTTGGCCGGAAGTTTGTTATGTATATAAGGCAGTGCATTTTGTGTTGTAATTCAGTTGTTGATTGCGCTTGAATAAAGCAACATCTCCTAACTCAACCTACAGAGGCTTACTCTTTAGGCGGGTAACTCCACCTGAGAATCCTTTGGATTCAGTACGACTCGAGTTCACCTCATACTAGGCTAAGCACATCTCTATCCACCCCTTAGGCTTAGGCCGATCCCGGGTTCTAATGAACCTAGCGTTGGACTTAGGTTCTCAAGGTTAGACATTCTTTCTCTATACTCCCTCGGAGTATAAACTCTACATGACCTACGTCGGTCCTGAGCTCCAATGAGTCTCGGCATCGGCCTACGTCTGATATAATCTACAATCTCCACTATAAAAAGCACCCATAAGCCATAACTGTTCACTCTTTTATGTAATGAGCAGAAGGTACACTTGGTCGGCCTCTACCACCTTCCAAGCCCTTCACATACTTGTAGCCCTCGGCTCTCGTATGCAATAGTACTCAAAAACATTACAATATAACATATGCGGGACTACCTACTGTGGGAGGTCCCAGCAGCTACAGTAGAGGCCACCCTCTGCCAGACATTCCTCTCTGTCCTGTCCTATTCCAACACTGCCACCTATGTAAATGGCAGGTGGAGTAGCCAGCCTGTTATTATTATAGCAGAGGATAGGCTCTGCAATAGTGATTGTGACACCATAAGGTTTTATTCTTGCCGCCCAGATGCTTGCTACTCAGGAATGCGGGTTCATTTTCTGTAGCGGCCACTCTCTGTAACTGCCCAGAGACATGGCTAGGATAAGTACTCATTTGCACTTGTGATTCGCTAATGTTACCAGAGACTTAGAGACATGCTAGATAATTATCTAGCATCTTCCAGGAAGCATAATTGGGCCTTCAGTGAACTAGCTACAGAAAACAATTCAATGCACTCCCTTTACATGTATAGTTGAAAAAAGATAGAACAGTGTAATATAATAATTGCAAGCACATACAATGTACATGTACGTATATACCGATTGTCACCAAATAAACTATTGATCATAATCAAAAGTTACATTCAATGCAGTCCATTTACCTTGTTGGTTAGCATGCAAATGTATATAATGTGTATAATAACTAGATAACTCCAGTATGTAGTACCGAATATATAACTCTTTTATTTATGACAAACTAATGAAGAAAAATGCTATTATGTGATAAGATAGAGTAAGCAACATAGTGTGTTATGAGTATTAATGATAAATTAAACATTGACTAAGAATTGGACACTATGTAGAATGTACAGTGAAGGCTATGTATACATTGTATGTTTTTGTGCATAGCTACAATACAGACATTGTGAGCTATACAAGTCATATTGATATTATATGTAGATTTGATTGTAATTAATGCAGAAGAACGAGACTGGGTAGAAATGTACAACCTATTCATACAACATAAAAAACACTTACACAGTATATTATACACTGTAGCACATTCATAACTCAGCAAGTACATGTGCTGTAAGACTGTCTGACTATATTCTGTATCTACATGTATGTGTGCTGTGACTGTAACTGTATACCATGTAGAAGATGGACATTTGCCAAAGTCTAGCCTCGCTTAGGGTCTGGCATGCGGAATATGTGTACATAATCATTCACTTCAATTTGACTACAAAAAAAACAGTTCACATAACACAGTTCATGCAGATATGAATTAGTGTATTAGATGATACAGTAGTATGATAGCAATGTAAGTTAAATATTGCAGTTCCACAAGGTGAGACAGGTAGTAGTAGTTAGTATACAAATGAATGGGGCCGGCAGCTGTGAACAAGAAGACATGTAAAAATATTAGTAAAATGCATGTTTACCTTGTATCTTGAGGAGTCAACAGAATAAACTGGTGCTGTGGATTCTCTTTAGCAAACTCTGTTAGCATCTTAATTGAGACTTTTCTGTTTACCATGTCCTGAAACAATACAGTGTATTATATACATGTCACACTCAACAGTGATCTTTATACGTTACTATAACTAGAATAAACAATTTACCATACACAATGTATATGTACAACTTCAACTTCCATAACTAGCTGTCATCCACTTGACCATGGCTTTTCATGGTGATTAACCCTGGCACAGAGCATGGAAGTGGAGAACCAGGCTTCTTAGAGTTAGCTGTATTGGGGCTAGCAAGGTGGCACTCAGTCGTGAGTCGAACTAAACTGGGCACTGGGCACTGGATAAGAACTTGTCGGTTACACTGGCATGTAATTACAGAGAAGCATGTTACGCTGGGAAGTGAACTACACTAGAATCCCTCCCCTTTATAGTAAAGCAATAAAATGTGTGGTGAGTTTAGCAGGCAATTTGTATGGTATGCTTGACATGACAGCCTTCTTCAAAATATAGATAGTTTTTAAACCATTTAGAATTAGATTGTCTGATTTATCCTTGTAATGATTAGAGTATGATATGTACATTATGTAGGTTGGGTATACAGTGCATGGAAGCGCAGGGTAGTGTACAATAGTGCATAGTGTAGTGTAGTGCAGTGCAAAGCAATGTCTAGTACAGTGTACACTATACACTACAATACTTACAAAGATGTACTGCAGTGTATTATGGTGTGTACTAGTAGCACACAGTGTAGTGTATAGTGCAGTGTAGTGTAGTGTAATAGTGCAGTGTAGTGTGATGCATAGTGTATTGTAGTGTGGTGTATTATAGTGCATTGTATACAGTAGATGGTGTATGGTGTAGTGTATGGTATACTATAGAGCATTGCGCACTGTAGTGATAGTGTTCTGTTGCGTATCGTGTACTGTAAGCCGAGTGTAGCTTATAGAGTGGAGTGGAAGATACTCACCATAAACACATCAAATTCATCCATACATCTGAAAGGAGAGTCTATAGATTCCCAGAGTGACATCATAAAGCAGAGAGTACTAAAACTCTTTTCTCCACCAGACAATCCCTTCAGATCTTTACTAGACTCCTTTAAACTGGTAGAAGAGCTTTGTGGGTACACCTACCACATACATATCTACATGTACATACCCATCATAGAAGATCTCCTAGACCCGTGATTCATACATGTTACAATGCTGCCGGTCAGGATCTCAGCTCCGGGTGGCGCTAGGACCTTGGGACTAGATCTACCGACATCGCTGCTGGGGTGGGTCCGTAGCATTAGGCCCTCAACCCTTACCCAAGACGGGGTGGGTACCTGGCCCACCCCACCCGACACATTGGTGTTGGAACTCGGGCTATTTACTTGGAGTTGTCTTCTTAATGCAGGGGAGCACAACTCCTCATGGGGTCATTATAACATGCCTGTGCCACCAGAGGTCCTGTACATGCGTGACCACAGTACATGAACACAAGCCATAATTACGTGCAAGCCAAGTGAGCAACTAATGCAGTGAGACTTGCGTCGCAGACCAAGCACGAAGTGCTTGTATCTACAATGTACATACCTACCATATACATATGTGCATGTACGTACCTACCATATACATTGTACATATCTACATGTACATACCTACCATATATATATCTACATGTACATACCCACCATATACATAACTACAATGCACATACCTACTATATACATATCTACATGTACATCATCATATATAAAAAGACGAAACGGTCCGCGGTCAGCCATCCTCCATCAGATTTGGGGTCGGGGTTTGGGACAATTTATATATGTCACAATGCTGCTGGTCAGAACCTCGACTCTGGGTGGTGCTAGGACCTTGGGACTAGGTCTCCCGGCATCGCTGCCGGGGTGGGTCTCCAGCCTTAGGCACTTGGATCTGACCCAAGGTGGGGAGGGTACTCAACCCATCCCACCCGCCGGATGGGTGTTGGAACTTGGGCTATGCCGGCATTGATTATTCTCCTGGACCTGTTATTCATACATGTTGCAATGCTGCCAGTGAGGATCTCGGCTCCGGTTGGTGCTAGGACCTTGGGACCGGGTCCCCTGACATCGCTGCCGGGGTGGGTCCGTACCCTTAGGCCCTCAACCACGACCCAGGGTAGAGTGGGTACCTGGCCCACTCCACCCACTATATTGGTGTTGGAACTCAAGCTATGTTTTTTGGAGTTGTCTCTCTAATGCAAGGAAAGACAACTCCTCACGAGGTCACTGTAACATGTCTGCACCAACAGAGATCATAAACATGCATGACCACAGTACATGAACACAAGCCATCATTTCATGCGAACGAAGGGAGTAAATTTTGCAGTGAAATTTGTGTCGCAGACCAAGCACGAAGTGCTTGTATATAAAAAGACAAAACGGTACTTAACCCACCCCACCGGCCGGAGGGGTGTTGGAACTTGGGCTATGTCGGCATTGATTATTCTCCTGGACCTGTTATTCATATATGTTGCAATGCTGCCGGTATGGATCTCGGCTCCAGGTGGTGCTAGGACCTTGGGACCGGATCCTTCGACATCGCTGCCGGTTGGTCTGTAGCCTTAGGCCTTCAACCATGACCCAAGGTGGGGTGGGTACCCGGCCCACCCCACCCACTATACTGGTGTTGGAGTTCAAGCTATGTACTCGGAGTTGTCTCCCTAATGCAAGGAAACAACTCCTCATGTGGTCACTGTGACATGTCTGCACCAACAGAGATCATACACATGCATGACCACAGTACATGAACACAAGCCATCATTTCATGCGAATGAAGCGAGCAAATTGTTCAGTGAAACTTGCGTCGCAGACCAAGCACGAAGTGCTTGTACCCACCATTTACACACCTACATGTGCATATGCGTCATACAATGTACATATCATATACATATCTACATGTACATACATGCACTATGCACATACATTAAATCATAATATATACCATGTCTCTACATTAGATGACATATTATAACATGCATATACAGGTACATTCATTACCCTAATATCGAGAGAATAGCGGTCAAAGTCAAACTCCAGCTTCCCATCATAGTTACGTTGATGTAGGAGTGTAGTGAAGTATATTTTAGCGGTGTGAGCCTGATTAGTGGTTATAGTGAACAGGTTACGGCGACGTACTGCCAGTGAAGAAGTCATCATCTGTAAACAGCAATGCATATATTCACGTTATTGTATCACTATTTATAATTAAAATACTAACCCACACTAACATTTTTCAACAAGTACATGTGTATTAAACTGCTGCCATCTAATGTAAATATTACACTAAACATATGTACAATGTACAAGTACATGTATATGCACAGAAAGCAGAATATCTATGATGGTAAAGTATGTACCTTCTTGTAGAGCAGACACTGTTGAACCTGTAACTTTGCCGTCTCATATGTAACAGTGCGTGAGTTTAGCAGAGCACGTATTTCATCTGCATCGCCTCTCCTAAACATGCAGTGAGATGATATCGATAATTAATGCACATATGCATGTCCATAATACACACACACACGCGCACGCACACACACACACACACACACACACACACATGTATTATAGAATACTGATAAACACATAGGGATATGTACATAATTATGTGATGTGACATCATTGCTGACAATAATTAGAATTTTCCCTCTCACTTCATCTAAATATGCTTTAACAGTCTCGTCAGAATATGCACTTGTATCACATACTTTTGCATAAGCACACCCATGCACCATTTAGTACTATACATGGATAGAATATGTGAAATAATATAACAACACTTTATATGCTGTTTACTACTGTAAATGACTAGACATATATTTACACTCACAACTGTTGTTCTTTACGCAGCTGCGCTTTAATCTTTTTGATCTCAGCTTGTATGCTCTCCTTATTCTTGGTCACCTTCACTCTCTGTGATATCTGTGACGCTACTTCTACACCTTTCTAATGAACAGACAGATAGCCAGACAGACATCATAACAGTGCATTTATCAAGATATACACTACTACACAGTCAATAGTGGATCTTCTATTCTAAAAGGGAAAATTTTTAGTGTTTTGGTCATATTTATATTATGCCATCCTTTCTTGTATAGACAGTTACTCATGTATACTAGCAAAGTTTTTTTGTAGGATGGAAAGCTGGTGTAGCGGTTAATTTGTCTATCCACTGTGCCAGTCAGGGGTGTGGAAACAGGCCTATGAGTGCTCATAAAGATTCCCTTGCAAAATAAATATAAAAATTGTTAAAGCGCACTGGTTCAGAACTGGCTCTCTCCCTCTACTTACCTCAACCTGATCTTTCAAAAACCGATCTAGCATCTCTTTCTCTTTCTTTATTTTATCATCAAGCTTTTTCAGCTCTACACTATAATGAGCATACTCATTATTGGCCTTGTCTATCTTCTCATCAGCCATGCTTAGCTCCCCCTAGAAATAATTGCAACTAATACACAGAGTGAAAGATAAAATATAATCAGACCAAATATATTTATTAGACTATATCTTCAGCTTTGTTTTACAATGCACTCTTTCTAACGTACATTTACATTATATACTAGTAATGCAAACCTTAAGTGGGTCAATACTTGTGTTAATAGAACGGATCTTAGAAGCAACATCTGCCAACTCCTTTTCCACCTTCTGTTCTTCAGTTTTACTCTCACTGTATCTCTCTCTTGCTGTTTCAAGATTGGCCTTAAGTAGTGCTATTTCTCCATCTAAGTGACTGACATCGCTTATCAGAGCCTCAACATCACCTGCAGCTTCCTCCTCTACCAGCTGGGTATTAAGTACTTCCATATCCTGTATGGTGACCAGAGGATTACATGTATTTCTAATTTAGAGTTCAGGATGAGAGTATCAAGTGGAGTATAGAGTATCTAGTATGAGTACATAGTGTTTAGATTGATTGGAGAGTATCCAGTGTGAGTACAGAGTATCTAGTATAAGTACAGAGTATCTAGTGTGAGTATGGAGTATCTAGTGCGAGTATAGAGTAGTTGTGTGAGTATGGAGTATCTAGTGTGAGTACACAGTATTTAGTATGAGTATAGAGTATCTAGAGTGAGTAGCCTAGAGAATGTCTAGTGGCTGAGGAATCAGCTTACTGAGAAACTATGTTACATTCAAGTAAAGGTGACTTTTCTTAGGTTGTGACTACCAGCAAAGAATAGCTATTAAACTCTTATTTAAATGACAACTCAAGTCTCTAAATGGCTTGTAGCAGCACTACATGTAATTTGGTACCTTTCGAGTAAAATCATATTGAGAACATTTTGCAATTTCCAGCACAGCATCATTGTATCTTTCATTATGGCTTCAGAGAAGTAGTCTTCAAGCCATGGCTTCTCTCTATTATAGACATGTACATGTACATGTACATGTAGAAGTCCATCAGAGTTGTAAACAAAGTTAACTGCTAGCATCCAGTCACCAGACCCATTAGCAATGTCAATAGCCTAACTTTGTTTTCCTTGTATTAAGTGGCAAAAAAGTGTTAGTTCAAAAAGGGAATAATATTGTTAGGAGCTCACAGTATTAATCTTTCGTATTTGCTTTTCATAACCACTGATTTCACTCTTCAACTTGATATGTCTTTGATGGTGCGATTGAATCTGAAGAGTTAATTGATCAACTTTTTTCTTTGCCTCTGAGAGGTCCTTGCTAACTTGCCGAAGAGCTTCACTTTCAATCCTAAATTATAGAACAGATGCTAATAAAAATATATTGTTTGCTGGGTTTTAGTGTTGACCATTCAAATTGCAAACTGATATATGGACATACATTGATGAGGAAGTGCATAGCATGTATATAGTGAATGCCTGATTGTAAACAGTTATATTCTACCTGATGTCTTCTTCAACATTGGCACTAAGAAAGCTTGGTCGGTGAGCATGGTTAGCAAACACTCTATCTGGTTTAGGCAATATCTCATCTCCTTTTTCATCATAACACTGCAAATATTACGCCAATGGACTTACTTTCAGACAAACACCCATAAACAATGCAGTTAGCACAATGTTGTTAAGAATATCACATCTACAATGCTTGATGAACATGTAGTCTTACTTTATACACATGCATCATATGAGCTATTACAATGTATATGAAATCTATTATACTTGACATGACGTATTACGACTGTAGGCCCTACATTATACATGCAACAAACACTACATCTATTAAATAGTGATTAGTTTTTACTCGTGCTGCACGGTGTTTCAGTATTATTCAGTTTTTCAGTTTTTTCTTTTTTGGTTCAAAAACTGCGAAAATTTAAAATGCAACCGATACCGAATGCAGCGGTTTAGTACGGTTCAAACCGCACCTGACCCCTTAGCGCACTTACGAAAATGGCTGGTGTTACGAACACGTGAATTCATGTTATGCTTCTTTCAATCTTTATAATTCAATGTCATCCTTGGAATACAGACTTAGCTGCAGCCATCATTGTAACCCAGTAATGACTTAATTTGGTTTCACTCAATTCTAGTAGTTACACTTACATATTATTATAAACAATTAGTATTTAATAATTGCGATTTATTACAGAAAATAAAAAATGGCTGCCATTACTGGTAAACATAGAGTGTGACAACTCCCAAAATTGAGTATTCAGTTCTTGGTTCGATTCGGTGTTTTTTCCTGAATTTAAAAAACTGAATTAAACCGAGGGGTAGAAGACAACTTTGGTATCATTCAGTTTTTTTGAAAAATCAGCAAAAAAACTGAATGGATATGCAAATCCAAACTGCTCAGCACTACTTTTTACTTACCACATTACTATTTCTTGGTCGATTCTTAAACATCAAAGCTCTTGCTGCTTCACCATTGAGCACAAGTACAATATTATGCATTGATATCTAGAGAAACAATGTCATATAGTCAAGTACAACTACAACACATATTATAAACTCGCTATGTACATGTAGCTATTCACAGGTTATATCTACATGTATATGTACGCACATGAATTCATATTGATTGAAGTTTTAAATGTGCATAGTACGGTAGTAAGGAAGCGTGTTCATAATCACTGGCACAACACACCCTATGACCTTATAGTGACATTCTAACCTACACTGTCAGTACCTTCCAACATAGTGATAGCTGACCGTAACTACACTGTATAACTAACCTGGTCAATGAGACAGTTGAAGACGACATTACTGTCTATAATAAGCTGGTCCATGAGAGTAGGGTAATTGGTCTGAGCTCGGTCACTCTGCACGTCGTACCTCTGCTCAGTGAAGGCACCAACCAGCACCTCCGGTGACCTCTCCTGGTGCTCCTCACATATTCTCTTCTTAATTTGGTTTAGTAAGTTTGCATCAGATTTGTGGTTCACATAAAAGGCTGACATCAGTGACTTGGCTATTGAAAGAAATTTCTAATCCATATAAAGTTGTATCAGACATATACATATGCCTACATGTACAACATTGTATACTAGTCATTTGTTGTGCATATGTAATTAAGTTCTATGTTTACAGCGTCTAAGCTTATAGACTTCGCTTATAATATGCACACCAAATGCTTACACGCTTACACAGTGTGTAAGCATATAGACTTCGCTTCAAAGAATTACCTATGCTTAGCTTATACATGTAGAATAGACTCAGCATGTTATTGTTAAACATCAGATAGAACAACTACATATGTATCCCACTGCCACATATTATATATAATAAGTAATAGTAATGCCGATTACAAGTACGAGTTGGAACACCAAATACTCACTAATAGCTCTCTCTGCTCCGAGTGCATATCTCATATCTTTTATATTAATGTGGGCACCCAGTGGACCCACTGGTTTCTTTGTAAACCTTTGAGCTCGGTGAAGCTTATCTATCTCCTCAAGCAATGCTGGCATATACTTGCCAAATCTCATTGTTTTATTGTTTCGAGATTTTTCCAGCTGACCGATCTTATTCTGCTTATCCTTCTTTATACGTTCAAGATCACCAACATTAGACCTGCAAATGAGACATTATTATAACCACGACTCTAATTACAATTGCGCAGAGCCTACATTTACGGGTACATATACATGTAGTCTTCAATCAAGTAGAGTATACTCTGACACCAGAAGAATGAGGAAGGACATAGTAATGTACCCTTAGAAAACACCTCCAAGTTCATTAATTGCTTAATGTATATGTGGTAGTGAATAAGCAAACACTGCTTTATTATAATGCATTATATTTTAATCATATCCTAAGATGTACATGTAATTTTACCACTGCTACCAAGCCACTTTTGTAAAATGGTTGACACAGTTACTTGCATAATTATGTACAAGGTATATTGTTGTGCAGCATTAATCACAAGAAACTTACGCATGCTCAATCTTCTCCTCTCTAAGAGAGGTCAATGAACGTGTGGCATCACTCATCTCACGCTTGCTATCGGCCAGTTTACTCTCCAGATCACGTAACTTGTTCGTCAGCCTCCCAGCCTTCTCATCTCTCTCTTTTACCAGTGCAGACCGATCACTCTGTGAGCTGCATGTTCATTAAAAGGAACAATTATGAAGAAATAAATAAGAAAATACCATTGATGGAGGCCCACATATGCAACAGCACTGCATCTAGTCAAGCCACTGGGTCATATTCATATTTATTCATTTAATCAAATGAGTAAAAGAAAGTAAAGACCAAACAGTCATGCATTCAACAAGTGATGAAACAGAGTCACACTGAAGGCAGACCTCACCCTCACTGCCATGGTAGATGCAGGTAGTGTGAAGTGAAAAAAACGCATTATGTGTGTGATAAGTGCATTATTTGTGCAGTATAAGGGTGCTGAGGATGCATAGAGTGGAATGAATAAGAGCAATAAAATTAATTTTATACATTTTTTACTTGTAATATCAAGGCATTTTAAACAGACAAAGAGATTGCCATTTACTCATTTAGCAATATTATACATGTATTTATCTATTTATGGGCTAAAAGCATATACAGTGTACATATACATGTATACAGGGATGGGCTATCACTACAGATGTGACTCTAAGTTTCTGGCTGCTCATAACTACATTCTTTGTAAGAAAAATATAATAAGCCTACATGTATAGGCTACGTGTAGTTGAGTAGTACAAACTTGTTCAGCTCATTCACAGGTCTACTTATCTTTAGTTGATCGGTGCTGAAGCTGTTTCTACCAACACTTCCACATAAGGTCTCTATGTATACATGATTCTGTTTACATGTTTACATACCTGGCCTGAAGGTCTGTGATTCTATCTTGCATACTCTGACGATCTTTCTGTTGCTGCAAAAGCTCATGCTGAACTTGTTTGACTGCCTCGGCATTAGTTCGACATGGCTGCCTCTTCTGCAACAAACGCCTCTTCAGTTCGGCACGCTGTGGCTCCAGTGATTCCGTCTCACTGGCAATGCTTTTGATACGCTCTTCTATTTCTCTTTTGCTTTCTTTCCCTTTCTCTATTTTTGTCTAAAAATGTCATAGGTGACATTCATGTCTGATATTGCTCAATATAACTAAATAAAGAGGAGAATTAATGCAGGATCTGGTATACATCAAAACATACCTTTGACTTAGTCACACTGGCCTCATATTTTGGGCGTGTTTTCTCCAACTTGGACAATCGGCAAGACATGGTGTTATGCTGCGCTTCTCGACTCTCCACCTCTGCCCATGCCAACTCACACTCTTTTTCATCCAATTTCTGACGAAGTTTGTCAAGTGATTCAAGAGCAGAAGCTTTATCTTGAGCTTGCTTCAGTTCCATCTCCATTGCTGGTAACATCTACAAGTAACATATATTGTATAGACACGTGCATGCATGGCCACTTCACCTTCTATTCCGTATGTAAACGTAATACATAAAACTGAAACATTACCTGACAACAATCGCAGTTATAACTAGCCTACAGCATATCACCGATAAGAGTTCCAATCCTTTTTGTAAAATTAGTACAACAGTGCAAAAGTTGCATTAAATTTAAGATCACATTTTGAAAACCAAATGTCCTACTTCTAAGACGCGGGCAGACTGTTGCAAAAATTCATCCTCAATGTACAACCCATTTTACATTGGTGATGTAACAGAGTATCTTAACCATTTCAACAGCGTGTCCAACATTGGATCAACTTTTACGCTCTCGTACTTGTCAATAGCAATACCCAAATCTATACATGTATGTATATATATACACAAGTATACATGTGTAACATAGCTATATATATATACTATGTTGTACAATATCTTGGCAGTTGACAAAATATGATAACATAATTATGTCTCATGGCATGTATAAACCACTGCTACTTGTAATGTAATGGTGGATTCGAATATTATCAAAGTAACTGGCGTTATGTTGCTCAGTAAACATTGTATTAAAATATTCAGCAACAGCAATACTAATGGTACTAAAAAATAATTTATGGCTATGGCCCTGTGTATTTCATTGAAATTAGCTATCTTTGAAAATTGTCTATGAAGTGCACAGAAAATTAAAATGCTATGTTGTTTATAGAATACCCATCCTGCACATGTACATGTTTTGATCAACTTCTTGGAGTTGTCTGTTCCAGAAAAACTTGGGCAATCTAGCTTGGGTTTCTATAATAGTACAGTGATACTTTGCGTGGATCTTGCCATTCAAGAAGTAACAGTTGTGCAACTAAATTTTGCCAGCCATCATTTTGAAAAAGAATGGAAATTTGGTTTTCAAGTCAAGTGTTAATGTGCTTAAATAACTTCAATTACCTAGAAAAAACAAATACAGCAGAATTTTAACTCATTTTGCCTTATAGAACTGATAATAAACACTCAGTGGGGTTTTAGAACTTTCTGCAGAAACGGTAAATAAAGTGAAATAAAATTTAATTCTTCTCTGCGTGCTTTGACCAACTAAAAATAATAAAGTGCTATAGAACACACTGTGGAATGTATTTGTATAATGGCAAGTGTAATAACTCACAAACATACCAATACATTTGTCCGCATGTGCATTTGTACATGTAGAATCACTGTACATTCTACTTTGCAATAAATACCCATGCACATCTATTCACTGGAGGCTAAAAAGAATGTCACCAGATGTCAGAGCTGGGTCCAAGTCATAGACTTGACTTGACTTGCCAAGTCAAGTCACAAGTCGACTTGGACTTGCCAACATGTTGACTTGACATGCACATCAATGTGGCTTGACTTGGACTTAGATTCGGTTTCTGCCAAGTCAATGTGGAGGGTAAAAATTTTGTACAGTGTATAGTCAACATGGAAAAAGTCTCAATTATCTACATATTTATCATTTTTACTTCATCAGTGCTACTAGCAGGATTTAGAGTATATCAAGGTTAGCTATGAGGATATACACCAAATGTAACATCTAGGCTGTGTGTACGTGAGACTACACAGTGCATAATCACAAGTATACACAGTGAAAGTAGTGTAAGTGCAGTGCAAGTGTGGTGTAAGTAGTGAATACAATGTACAGTGCAATAATTAGTTAATTACTGTAGATTGGAATTGCAGGACTGGCCAGTGGACACTCTGTACTGTATCATGTGCTGTTTATATGCTATGTAACACTGCATCACCGTTACTAATATATAATGCTACATGACTAGTTTCAACTGTAGTGCCAATATTACTACATTTATTGACCAGTTGCCTTAATTGTATAACATACATGCCCAGCTACACCTTGGATTGGTTTTTCATGCGTTGGAATGTCTACTAAAAGAAAGAAGTGATGCTTTGAAAAGTGTAAAATTTTTGAAGTTGTCTCCCACTTGACTTGCATTTTGACTTGCAAGTACACAAGTCGACTTGCATGACGGCTGACTTGACTTGAGGCAGCACTGACTTGCCTTGGACTTGACTTTAAAATTTTTGAACTGACTCGACTTGTTGACTTGAAGTCCGACTTGTACTCAACTCAGCCAAGTCGATTGTACCATGCATACTACAACGTAAAAAGTTACATACTTACTGCTTCCTTTGACCTCAGTGTGTCCATTGAAGTCTTAAAATCTTTCCGTGCCAAATCATACCCATTTTTCATTTGCTCAAGCTTTGTGGCTTTGATGAAAAACTAAAAATCAGAAAAAGAATATTTATACAATGCAGATGTACATATTATCATACATATACATATTATTACACTACATGTATGCAATGCATGCCAATGTACATTGCATAATTATATACGCACATATAATATTACATACATAAAACTACATGTACGTATACATGGTCATACAATAAATGTACACGTTAGTACAAGTGCATACACAAAATAGATAAACATATATCATAAAATAGATAACTTTTTACAAAACCTGTAAGCTCTGAAATAGTACTAGTATATACTTAAAAAGTGAAAACACATTACATGAACTCAAAAACGGACAGTATTGGCCAAAATTACATCCAAAAAAATCTGTCCATCATACAGTCTAAAACATAAGTTTTATCAGCCTCACTCTGGTATACAGGGCTTCGAACTGAAGCCCAGAAGAAAAAGACTAGCCAAGGTCACAGGTCGGAAATGGGTAACCAAACAGGGTGAAGGAGGGAGAATGGCAAGTAAAGCTGCATCAAATAGAGTATAAAAAACACAATCTTTGTATATGGGCCAAATCATGGGGACTGTCCCAGAGTGGGTTGCAGACCTGACACAGGTTTAATTTTCTTTGCTACCACGTGAAAGAGGACGTTGAGTTTAGTTTATCTGTAACAGGAAATTTTTTTAACCCTAACGTTGTGGCAATGGGAGCCCTGTGAAAATGGCTCTTTTGGAGTTGTCTCCTCACATTTTGTCAATTTTTGAATTTTTGCATTTTTCTGCACTGAATATCTCTGAAACCATTTGTTTGATCTCTTTCAAATTTTGTGTGTGTTTTACCCTACCTCTATGGTATATTATTAATCAACAGTTTAAATCTTAGATAGTTACAAGAGCTTACCATGCGGCAGCAAAGTCATGCAAAAAATGGCATCAGAAGTTGAGGTGGCAGATTTTGCCAATATTGGGGACACTAGATTTCAGTTAACCCTGCAACAGAATTATAATATTTTGATTGATTACATTCATGTAACCTTCTTGATCCATGTTATGACTAAAAAACAATAAAATTTTCTCAACTTCCTGTTTTACGCGCACTTTTGACAATGGCCGCCAACAAAATTGGTGCTGTGGCAGCGTTTTGGCAGCAAAAATGCATCATGACTGCGGTGAAAACTTTAGGTTTAAAACATTTTTCCTATACAATTCACACCTGTAGATTTCATTTCTGCAATAAAAATCAATGCTTTTTCTGACTCTTTCTACTAGAAAATTAGCATCAAAGTCTCTTCTCATTTAACTCTCATTTACATGCATTTGCATGCTATTCTATATACTGTGGTCCCACTCCAATACTAATAACAGTCTCTCTTTTATACCATTCTAGCTCACACATATTCAAATTTTTTACATGGCCACTAGCAACCTCTGATGACAATAATGACAAATGTTGGGCATTCCCTTTCTAACAGTAAACAACAGTGATAATACACAGAGGTAGCATAACTCACTAAAACAGGGTGACTTCCCTACCATTCCAATGAAAAAACACAGGAATAGAACTGCACTAGTCATTATTGAGCAACCAGTCTACCTGAACAGTGCACAATCAGTCAGCTACTATGGCATCACGTTCAAATCGATGTAAACTACATCTGATATCAAAGTGTTTTGAATCCAAGTACGTTACTACTGCTGAACGGCAACTAGGCAGCAACGTTGTTGTTCCGGTTAGAATAAATGTTCATGTGGTCAGCGAACGGTCAGGTATGTAATTAGTGGAAGGTGAAGTTTAATGGACCGTTTATTATGAAGCATGACAGCTTGTTGACATTTTTATGGGTGCGCATTGGTTTATGAAAATACGGTGCCTTAAGGACCCAATTGCATCAATGTTTTGACGTTGACACCTGAAAAACTTTTAAGGATGAAGAGCAAAGATCTCTCATATTTTGACATCATTTCTATTAGAACATATTTCTGTGATTTGTAGGTGTTAGCTCAATTCCACCAACTTAATATGCTGCCACCATCTAGCCATTTTCACAACATCGTACACATCAAACATTCATGTCAATCGTTGCTGCTTTGATCCATTTCAAATGCATGAAACAAAGTCAGGCAGTTCAAAAAACGTTGCCTATGTAACACAAAAACTCCAAATTGAACTCAGCCAGATTGGTATAGATAGCCATGAAGGAAGAAAGATTTGTCGTAATTGTATCAGGAAATTACGAACTTATTTAGATAATCCTACAACAGAAACTCCAACATGTACTACAATGGATTCCAACTATCACCCTCAGGATAATCAGGAAATAGAAGAGTCATTGGGATCAATCAATCCATCGCTCACAGAGTTTGCAACACCAATCAAACCACATAAAGATGCCCGAATGTCCACAGTAAAAAGAAAAGCTTATATAAGTCGAAAGTTAGCTCAGGTTACTGATGCAGTAGCTAGCAAGCTGGGGGAAATGACTGGGGTGGAACCCACTCAGAGTGAAGATGATTATGGAAAGTTAATTGAATGAATCAGAGCCAAAATATTAGTCAGTTCAAGAGCTGATCAGATACGCCTTATAACACTCCTACCACACTGCTGGACAAGAGAGAGAATTATGAACGAATTTCCTGTACTCAGAGAGACAAGTAAAAGAAGCATGGTAAATACGAAAATGTAAATAAGTATCAGAAGCAGCAGGATGATAGGCACAGCAATGCCCCAATGATACCAGGCACCAGAATGCATCACTGCTTCGAACGACAAGAACAATCATTAATAGCACGGAGAACTTCTGATGGTGAAGTATCAATACGTATACTGTACCATGAGATTCCATCTCCGTCATTCTCATTTGCTGCTGCGCAACCAAACATACCTGCATTCGAGTTCAGTCTCTCAAAATCTGCAAGTGCACATGCTGATGAGGGTTGAATGAAATCCACAGTATATAGAATAGCATGCAAATGCATGTAAATGAGAGTTAAATGAGAAGAGACTTTGATGCTAATTTTCTAGTAGAAAAAGTCAGAAAGCATTGATTTTCACTGCAGAAATGAAATCTACAGGTGTGAATTGTATAGGAAACATGTTTTAAACCTAAAGTTTTCACCGCAGTCATGATGCATTTTTGCTGCCAAAACACTGCCGCAGCACCGATTTTGTTGGCGGCCATTGTGAAAAGTGTATGTAAAACAGGAAGTTGAGACAAAATTATTGTTTTTTAGTTATAACATGAATCAAGAAGGCTACATGAATGTAATCAATCAAAATATTATCATTCTGTTGAAGGGTTAACTGAAATCTAGCGTCCCCAATATTGGCAAAATCTGCCACCTCAACTTCTGATGCCATTTTTTGCATGACTTTGCTGCCGCATGGTACGCTCCTGTAACTATCTATGCTTTAAACTGTTGACTAATATTATACCATAGAGGTAGGGTAAAACACACACAAACTTTGAAAGAGATCAAACAAATGGTTTCAGAGATATTCAGTGCAGAGAAATGCAAAGAATCAAAAATTGACAAAATGTGAGGAGACAACTCCAAAAGAGCCATTTCCACAGGGCTCCCATTGCCACACCGTTAGGGTTAAAAAAATTTCCTGTTACAGATAGACTAAACTCAACGTTCTCTTTCACGTGGTAACAAAGAAAATTAAATCTGTGTCGGGTCTGCAACCCACTCTGGGACAGTCCCCATGATTTGGCGCATATGTGAGATCAGTACTGTATTACAGATCTACATGTACGCGTATTAACCATATCAGATACTGATCATAAACATGCTGACTTTAGTAACATGATTATGTACACGACCAGTATAATGATATAATAAAATCACTAGCACTAAGTAACAAATTCGGCAATGAAAGCCTGGTATGTACTGCATCTAATAATATACCTGATACACATCAACTGGATTCTTTGAGCATAAGAAGTTCTTGCTGGTCTCCTGATTCAAAATGGCCACAGGATTCTCTACCTGTATATTGAAGTGATCTAATATTCTGGTGAGGTCTGCTTTTTTTGTGCTCACCAGCTTGCCAGAAGACGATTTTATTTTATAGTCACCACTGTTGCTCTGCCTTTGTAACCGTCTTTCTACTACAATGGTCTCTCCGTAAACCTCAGGGTGGTATGCATCAACTCCCAAATTGTTGAGAACCACTTTAACATCGGACACGCTGGTAATAAAATAATTGAGTATAAAATAGATACTATGCAGTATAGACCTACACAGATTAGTTAATTGCAGCTGCTGGGGATGTACAATATAACAGCTGTGGCTATATACCAAAGGTAGTAGAAGAGAAGATAGGGCTCTCTGCCGAAAAAGTTAGACTAGTTAGTGCGGCTTTCAACAACCCCAAAAAATCAAATTGCACTAATTACAATTTGTAGCCTAATAAAGCAGGAAAGCCAAGTAGATGACCTCATTTCATTGATAACGAGAGGATAGCTCTCAGTCACTACCTTGGAAGTGGGTAGAGCTATTGGAGCTCATGCTACAAATGAATAATCTATCTTGCTCTCCAATACCTCTGCAGGTACTTATGCATTAACAGTAACCATTGCGGTACTATTCTTATAAAACAGAAAATTACTTTTTTCCATCTTTAATAAATCCGGAGATCTGACTTCCTCGACTAGTAGAACTGGCTTTGCCTCCCAAGCCAACAATAAGACCGGTGAGGAGAGCACTCTTTCCTGTCCCATTAAAGCCTGTCACAATATTCACCTGACAATACATCAAATCAGCTGATTTAAAAGCAATTAAACCCTAACATACACATGCATATTGTATATAACAACTTGAAAAATTTAACATGAAGAGCAAATAATATACATGTAGGTATCATAATCTAAAATGAGATGATGCACAGATGAGATTAAACATACATCAAACATACCCTTGGCTGAAAATCAAAACTCAGCTGTGCATGATTCATGAAATTCCGTAGCTCAATGCGCTTTATGATGCCTGCATTCGGTTCAGCTGCCTGGAATAATATTGCAACACAAAATTACACTACTGGGCGAATGCACCACCGGTTGTGCTACATTACAGCGCCGGGGTATCACGGGTGACCCAAATTTGACTACAATTTAATGAAAATAATTTATTTTAATTAAATTCAGTAAATAAAAATATATTTATTAAATTAAAACTCACATAGTCATCAAACAAACAAAAGTGATTGCTTCATCAAACTGGTAGGAGTAGTGAACTAGTCGACCGCTGTTGATCTAGATCAAAATCTTTATTAAAGACAAACCGGTCCTAGTAATCTTGGTCTACAGAGCACTGGCCACCACATAATTTGATCTATTGGTTTTCTCATTGAGATTGTGTAGACAACTTCATAGTACCATAACTTAATGTAATCTGGCACTGCATTGTATAAATACATGTATATCATGGATTTCCAAACACTCAATATTGAACCATGCACATCAAGGTGAGATTATACAGCATAATATTGAGAGGTGATTAAAAATTTTGTACTCATTCAGTATCTAGCTGGGTAGGGGCTTAGAACTATGGATTGATATGAGGTAAAATAAATACATCAAGACTTTCCTAGTCAGAACAGAATTCAGGCACATGTATCAACTCTTGCATTTTCATACTTTTTCTGTTGGCACCTCTGATAGATTAATATTCAAATTTAATAGGGTAATACCAGGGTTGGGTCCAAGTCAACAATTCAAGTCATTTCTAAAGTTTTGGAGACAAGTCAAGTCCAAATCAAGTCAGTGCTGCCTCAAGTCAAGTCAAATCAGCCGTCATGCAAGTCACAAGTCAAGTCGAAGCAGACTTGTCTACTTGCAAGTCGAAATGCAAGTCAAGTGGGGGACGATTTCAAAAATTTTGCATTTTTCAAAACATCACTTTTTCTTTTAGTAGAAATTTCAATGCATATTGTGACCTGACTTGGCAAGTGAAGTCAAATCCATGACTTGGACCCAGTTCTGGGTAATACTAGCTAACTTTTAGAGGTGCCCCTTGCTTGTGTTATCTAAAATAATCAACACCAAACAATATGGATAGATTATATTATATGCACTACAATAGATGCACTAGTGGTCTAAAAATATACTATCAATTAAATTTTGAACAACTATTTAAATTTATTTCCTACGTTTAAACATTACAAAATAATATTAGTCCATATAGCTGTAATGTACATACACAGTCTATAGCCTACTAGTTTCCTGTTATTTGGTAAAATGTTAAACTCCACTAACAACAAGCATATGAAGTGCAATAAATGAAGCTATAAATAGTTAAAACTTGCACATCCAATATACCAATATCTAAATGAACTGCACATGGAAAACAGTATTTATACACATAAAATAATATGCAAAACAGAACAATTAGATCTCAGACGAACAACAGTAATCATACATGCATTATATATAAAGATGGGCAAAGCTTCAACAAGCTTTCTGTATAGCAGAAATCAACTCATAGAGAGTGTGGTGAAACTGTCCAGCTGTGTGGGTAGGCTGATTGTCACAATACATGCCGTCGAGAAATCTTTTTTTGGTGTTGCTGAGGTGGCCGTGATGGTAGCAGTTTCAGTCACATGCTTGCCAGAACGCCGGTGGTTGGTGCTAATTGGGTATCTTCTTCTTGATACTGATTTGCTGGGACGCCGTACCAGTTTGGCCACAACTGTAATAACATCGATATCATCAGATCACATGGAACCTACATGCATGTGTAAAGAGGCAGGGATCTTATTGTGCTATAGGTGAGTATGATTAAAGTATACAAGTTATATTTCAGCTGATAGATGCATTGGAGTGTTTCTCTCATTTTAATTATCATATCTTATTTATTAAACTAGAACACTAATACTAATTCAGAGAAATAATTAGGCCACTTATAACAATATTTATTATTTTATTATTATTAAAAATAATTAAATAATAATAATTATGATATAAATAATAATTTAATAACATAATGAACAAGAATGTTTCATGTTTTGTTACTGGGCAAGATCATGCAGCAAGCAACAGCTGCTGTTAAAGGGTATAACCAGTAATGGTGCCCTACTTTGAAGTTGGTTTTTGTACTGTTCTATACTTGATATTCAAACAACTACTTTACAGTATACTAAACTAACATATATTCTGTAATTACCAACCAAATATTTGCATTTTATAACCCTCCTTGTGCCTCAATTAATGAAATTAAAACTGGTTTTATACAATTGAAAAATTACAAGTTGTCTTCTTTTTGCGATATTCGAAAACTATTCTGTGTGACTACGGTTTCCGGGATCGACGATTTTTGGGGAGATAACTTTATACTAATATCCATATAATGCTATGCATATACCAGTTTTCCATACTTTCATTTCAATTTCTAGGCTGCAGCTTACAAATTGAGTGGATTAATTGCGTTTTCCCAGCATTAGCAGTGCACTAACATAGACCTAGCATTATTTGTCTACGATGCAAATGCATTGATACTTATAGACAATATAATATTCATACATTTTATTGTTATAAAATTAATAATGTATGTCAAATGTACATGTATGCACATTGTAGCAGCGAGAAGGTCTATATTGTTGAAGGTACCAAATGGCATATTTGTAAAATGGAATATTATGTAATCATGAATTCTTTATTATATCAACATGCAAGTATAAAAGGTTTACACAATATTATTTGAAATAATTTCTGACACTCTTCTACCCATGAAAAACATTGGGAACAGTGTTATTAAAATTACACACAAAAATATTATACTGTAGGTGGTTAGGCTATAATAGATTCTATGGTAGCTTTATCTATTGAATTGAAACAAACAGTTGGCTAGCTACAATATGTAGATCTATGCAATTACAAAGCACCAATGATTATCATGTAGCATTTACCAGTGCTACTATGGTTTCATAACATAGCCAACAGACACCATTGTGCCAGAAAGCATTGAGCAGTTGGAGCAGAGGTGTACAAGTGGAGGAGGCTCCAGCAGAGTGCAGATTGAACTGTGTTATAATCAAATTCCAATTTCACGGCCTGGGTTTCAACAGTTGGACACTGGTAAGATGATAGTTGGTGAGGTAGAGGTCACTGGCCAGCCAAGGAAGTGCGGAGTAAGGATATCATCTAACTTTCTCCACTACTGCACCTAGATGTAAAAGCAATGGACAAATATTTAACTTCAAGGAGACTGCCAGCAGGGATACCAGACCAACTGCAATGATGAATGAGGCTTCTTCCTAAAGCTGTTCCTGTTGAACTGGATGGTGTACCCTCCATCAGCGTTTCTTACGATATTCCAAGGCATATGACACTTTGTCTAGAACATCTTACCAGAATCTGTAACCAAGAAATGACTGTCTCATGTATTACTTTCATTTGCACACTGATATACCTACACACACAGTCTTCATGTGGAACAATGAATAATTATTACAATAACTAAATTTAAAATCATTAAAGACTCTGTTTGAGATACAGGATTTCTAGTAGTTATTCATACAAATACCCACCTGAAGAGCTATATGGATATGAAACTGTATTCTCTTGAAAGCATCGGCTAGTGCATGGTAAAATTCCTTAGTGCTTCACTACTACAGACCCGTAGAATAAAGTAAGAGAGCGTACCAGCATCTGGTGGCCCAACTGCAGTCTACAACACAAGTCAACAAGCTTTATGTGTTAGTATCGACTCAACACTGGTAGCATGCCTACTATCTTAAGTATTAGTAGTAGTAATAGCAGCAGTAGTTTACTAGCAGAATAAAAGAAACATTGGTGGTGTTTAGCTGTAGTTAGTCTTAGCAGTAGGGATAGTTATTTATAGTAGTAGTTAGCAGTAAGTGACAGTGATAGCAGTGTAGTAGTAGTACTAGGGCGATTCCAATAGTGGCGATTAGTTATGCTTGTATTTTGGTAGCAATCATGTAAACAGTTAAAATCAGCAGTAGTAATAGTAGTAGTTAGTTGTAGTAATAGTTAGTCGTAGTAATAGTCGTAGACAAGTGCTAGGGAGTAGTGGTTTGTTATGGCTATAGTATCAGTAGAATCATCAAAAGTTAAACTATCGATAGTAACAGTAGTAGTTAGATATAGTAGTCGCCGAGTCATGACAGTGTAGGCCCAATATTCTTATAATCACATAGGCCTATCATTATAGAGAATAGTTAACAGTATCAATAGGGTTTGTCACGGTCACTGAGGCTAAAGTAAATCTCCTAATGGTCAGTATTTTGGAACAGACCCATAATAATGGCCAAACATACATAGGATACTGATTTCCCTCTTTCAGTCATTGGGCTTACATACTGGTTATTTTAACTTTATTAATCTGAACACACGCCATGAAATGAAAATTAGCAAGATTTAAATAAACAGCGAAGATAGAAATAGGACACCAGTGAAGCATGGAGGTGAAGTGAAGTACTGCAATCCGATACTATGGGATGTCTCCAAAGAATTTGTGATCAAACCCCCTAACCCCATCATTTCAACTAATTTTTATTTTCAATATCATTTTTTCATTTAATTAAAATTAATTATCTGCGAGTTGTTTCAAACTGTCTTTTTTGACGCTTTACCATAGTTATCCAATTAACAGTTTTCATCATTTATATTTAGCCTATGTTTTGGTAAAAGCAACACACTAAATAAATTGAGAGATAGATCATTATACTGATTGGCATTGTCTTTAATTGAGTCTTTTGACTTTTAATCATCAATTCACAGCGACTAGCAAGCAGTAACTGGTGATTCATTTGTCTTGCATCTAGCCAACCGTAATCTGATGCCAAATAAACGTGATTGCAGTCTCTGATCTTATTGCAGTCTCGTCTTAGTTTATACTTTATGTTATATTAATATTTCCCACTGAATCTGACTGAGAGTCAGTGCAGCTCCACTGAACTACGAATGAAACCCGTAGCAGTATAGTTATTAACTAACTACATATATAAGTAAATAATAACAAACACAATTATAGTTGATATTAATAACAAACAAAGAAATCAGAAATTATAACAATTATAAAATAATATAACTTCATTTGAATTTCTAATTTCAAATTTGTTTATTAATAAAATAATTGTAATACAAAGAAGGGTCTTTATATTGAAATTACAGTTATTTGTTGAAATTTTATTTACTTGTAATTAATTAGTAACTATACTATTAGCGTTTTTTATAGTTCAGTGGAACTGCAGTAACTGTCAGTCAGAGTCGGTGGGAAATAATTTAGTAGGATTAGAAAAAAATGAACAAATACTTATTACAATATAACTTGATTCGATTTCTTACTGATGAATGAATATGCATTGTAGACCATGCCGTGAGCTATTAGTCAGTATAAAAGACAAGTGTAAGTAGCAGAAATCTTTAGAAATTACTAAAAAAAACACAAGTGGCCGTCCGCACACCACTAAACTGCGAATGCGCAAATTTACCGGAAACAGCACGGTTATAGCAATACAGTGGTTTTAACGGGGCATATAGTAATCACCTCGTATATCGGTGTAAATCTGCAGATCTGAGACTACCAATAGGGATGCGCCCATGACTAATCAGATAATCCAATTTTTTGGCTAAAACCGCGGATTTTGAAATTAGTGAAATTGACGTCAGAAACCGCCAGATTTCGATCTATCGCTATAGAATCACTTCAAAATTTGTGATTTTTCCCTTTAACAATGATGCTAAATCTTTACTCTATTCATATACAGATGAGTACTTCACTAACCAGTGCTGCAGTCCATAACGAATACGATACAATATCAAAAAGTAGAAATCTTCATAAATTAGAATGTGAATATTTCAGTAAGCACGTTGTTGAGGCAGGAAGTAGAGAATGTTATCATCGGCAACGGATTACATTTTAGAGAAACACTGAAACTATATGTAGTTTGTACAAAAGTGTCGGGCTAACGCCTGACGAAATCAACGAGGTCTACTTACATGTATCTTGCGCTATTGTGTATGAACAATTTGATTTGGCCAGTTTGTCTTCAGCAATGACTTTAATTTAGTTAGTCACTTTTAGCGACTGAGTTTAAATAAAATAAACATATTTCTATTTACTGAATTTAATTAAAGTAAATTGCTTTCATTCAATTTTAATCAAATTTGAGTCACCCCGGCACTGGACCCCGTGATACCAACCATGCACCACACCATGCTTTTCAATAGGAAGCATAAGGGTATGCATGAGCTCATACATGGATATTTTATTACCTACAGCACATAGAATGTACATGTATATGGCACACTAAAAACACAAGTTATATCAGTATTATCAGCATGGCTACTTCCTATTTTCTGCTCATAGATCTTATAGTATCTCAAATTCCAGGACTGCAACATGTACGCACATGTAGCTGTCAGATAGTTGCCCAACCAAAAACTACCTAAAGAAACCAACCTGCCCACCACAGTTTTTTCTCCGTTTTGTTGTCACCAATTCAGTGGAATCTATCTTTCTTTTCCCCATCCTCACTAGCTACAACAGATCAATAGAATCAAAAGAACTACAATTGTCATACCCAGTTAGTAAAGTGAGGTAAGATGCAATGTAAATTGCATTCTTTGATGTTGTTGTCCTTTACATTATCATGTGCCCAGACAATGGCAAATGTCACATCACACTCAGTGACCTTGTTCAGCCGGGGTTTGTTGCTGGTCTTACTAACCACAAGACCATTCAGTATATCATGCGTACCAAAAATTGAGTATTAATAATAATAATAACAATAATAATAATAATAATAGACAGGAAATAGACAGGGCACAATTCTCTGCCCTGTTAGGATCTGCGAGGATTTTAAGGAGAGTGCTGGATATCTGAGGTCACGGGACCTGACCGGATTCCAACATCCAACCAGCTAAGAGCTGAGAAAAATCAACACGTAAAATATAATAATAATAATAATAATAATAAGATCGCAGGAACAGAATATAAGAAAAGGCATGATGGAGTAGGAAAGGTAGTGCATTGGAACCTGTACAAACAGTATGGTTTTAAAACAAGAAAAAAGTGGTACAACCATGAGGCAGAAACTGTGAGGGAAAATAAGAATGCGAAGATACTATGGGACATGATGATACAGACCGACCATGTGATAACAGCGAGAAGACCAGATATAGTAGTAAAGGACAAGACTCCCAAGCACACGTGGTTGATAGATGTGGCTGTGCCTGGCGATGGTGGAGTGAAAGAGAAGGAAAGAGAGAAAGTGGAAAAGTACCAGGATTTAGCAAGGAAACTCAGGAAACTGTGGAGCACATCTGTCAATATCGTACCGATAGTTGTAGAGGCACTTGGAGCGGTGGAGAATGTGGAGGGAGAGGTGAACAAACTCAATATAGAAAAGAAAGAAACCTCAAAAGTGCAATTTGCTGCACTACTGGGATCGGCACGGACTTTGAGGAATGTACTGGACCTCCCAGGTTAGTTGTTCTAACCCGAGGACCACAAGTACAATCTAGACTAACCAGCTTAACATCAGCTGTGCGTACCAACAATAATAATATTAATTTTGCCCTGGGGTGAAGTCTGGCTGTCAGCCTTGGCTGTGCTTGCCTTAGCTGGTTGGCGTGGGTACAGGCATTTATGACACTGCAGAATACCAAAAAGGGCGAGATCAAATAGCTAATTATGCCAACAGCATCTCATATGCTAAGGCTCCAGCGTATGGTCCTGAGACGACGTGAAGGTGGGGGGGGGGTTATGTGCTCTCAGCGAAGAGTGCTGCTCAGCACCACAGGGGCAATGTCCTGATCCAGAGGCACAGTAGCTTGCCTTGATTGACTGGCATCGCGCAGTGATCCACCTTAACAGCGCCGCTACCAGCTTGGCTAGTGAGTATTGGGGGAGTGCCATGGCCAACCTGCTCTTCGGAGACACCGCTTGACTGCCGTGACCTGACCCTCTCAATTGATTGAGCAGCACTGTGGGAGGAGACAGCACTGGACGGAGAAATGAGTCACTGCCTCATTGCTCCAACTCTGTTTAGACAACACGCAACTCCAATTTTATGTTTACGCTACACAAACTTATGACGGACTTAGAGTTAGAGTAGTGTAAATACAGTTTAAAGGCTGTGACGGTTATGCGACTTATGTGTATGTTCAATGCAGTCTCTCCTACTCAGGTTTGTTAAATTTGTACTACTATAGGCAGAGTTGTGTCTTGTCCACACTTAACCAACTAACACTATTCAATGCTGCTTTAAACGCAACGCTGTTAACAAGAAGCTTATAGCGAAATTTCTTGAATTCAAGCGGTTTACATCGAAAGAGTACATTAGAAAACTAACGATTTCACATAGTTTACTGATATACCTGTAGCTGTATGGTAACTTGTGCAAGGCTTTGAATTTTCCTGGGCTTTCTTGTTGGTGGCAGTAAGTAGCTGTCTTTTTGGTAAGTCCAACATTTTATCTAGCCACACTATATAATAGTGCTGCACGGTGTGTCGATGTTATTCAGTTTTTCAGATTTTTTTTCTTTCAGTTCAAAACCGCCAAAATTTTAAATTCGAATCGACACCGAATGCGGCGGTGCGGTTCTATTCAGTTTTATAAGTCAAACCGTGCCTGGCCTTAAGCGCACCCACTTTCGATAATGGCTGGCGTTTAAAACACGTGAATCCATGTTATGCTTCTTTCAACCCTTATAAATTGATGCCATCCTTGGAATCTAGACTTCCATGTAGCTGCAGCCATAATATTATCACCCAGAGGTTATTTATTGTAGTTTCACTCGATTGTAGCAGTTATGATTGCATATTATTACAAACAATAAATATTTAATAATTGTTGACTATTAAACGAAATGAAAATAGCTGCCATTTTTGGGTTTCTTTTACCCCTTATAATTCAATGTCATCCTTGGAATACAGACTTAGCTGCAGCCATTAATCTCACCCAGTAAGGGTTTACTGTAGTTTTCATTCGATCCTAGTAGTCAAACTTGCGTAGTGTTATAAATAATTAATATTTAATTATTAAACAAAATGAAAATGGCGGCCATTTCCGGTAATGGCTAAAACTACGAACACGTGAATTCTTGTTATGCATCTTTCAATCTTTACAATTCGATGTCATCCTTGGAGTGAAGACTTATTAGCTGCAGCCATGATTGTCACCCAGAGATGATTTACTTTAGTTTCACTCAATTCCAGTTGTCATACTTGCATATTATTATAGACAACTGGCATTTAATAATTCCGATTTATTAGTGAAAATTAAAAGCCGCCATTACAGCTTAAAAGCAGGATGTGACAACTCCCAACATTGAGTATATAATTTCCGGTTCGATTCGGTGCTTCTTCATGAATTTAAAAAACTGAATTAAACCGAGGGTGAGAAGACAACTTCGGTTCCATTAAGTTTTTTAGAAAAATCAGCAAAAAACTGAATGGACATGCAAATCAAAACTGCCCAGCACTACTATATAAGACAGCCATACTGTGTTCTTATATAGGCCTGTGCTTGCATCGCGGTAGTGATAAACGATGTGAGTGCATCGTGAGGATGAAATGGCGTGAGAGAAAAAGAAGACAACTCCCAACTGACGTTAGAAATCAAATTTTTGTTTACATCAAAAGCTTTATTTCCGCTTAGCTCCTCTCTAGTATAGGTATTCTAATGCTAGTTTGAATTGTCCTCACTCTCTCTGGTCATTTATCTCTCGCTCACGTCTTTTACCACCACTACCCCACGCATTGTGGTCTATTGTTCTAAATATAGCTATAAGGCGAAAAAATGCAGCTTACTACAGTGCTCGCCAGTGTTCGAAGCGGAACAAATGAGGTGGGTACACAGTGCATGCAGAAAATGTTTGAGAAATTAGAATTGTCTCCCCTGTTTTTCTGTCAATATCTAAAATGTTATATATTTGTGGGTAAACAGTAGTACTTAGGACCTGCTAATATGTTTGCCACAGATATTATCACCTATTTCTCATATGTTATTTTGTAAAACCTATTAATATCGGAATAGAAAAACTTTAGAAACCAATTCGATCAAAATACTAAATTGACTAGGTTAGCGACTTCTCAATGTTTTAGATGAGGCGGCGCACTGGCAGCAGTCAGTAAGGGTGCTATACCTTTACTAAAACAACTAGCGACTAGCTAATGTACTAATGGGCTGCGAATAAAAGCATATTAGCTCAACTGCTGTTGATGGAAGTCCTCACCTGCTGGCCGTGTACCCATTAAAATTGAGGTGGGTACACGCCATAATATTCCCGTATAATCACACTTCAAACACTGGTGCTAGAATATATACATGTATATCGAGGGTCATACAATCCAGGCATCTGTATTTTACAACTATAGCTGAGTCCGTGCGATGCTACATCAAAACTCATGGCACAATCCCTTTAAAACCATCGTCACCAATACAATACAGCATATTGTAATTGGCAGAGATATAAATACAAATAAAGTGGACCGGACTGAAAATTTGAGAATTTGTTCTGCAAACCAACTATGTTCTAGCATTGCTGGATATCTTTATATGCTCAAGAAAGAAGCCGACCCATATCTTGCATTGCTCGCTTTCCGGGCGTCACCATTGGAGAATGGGTTTTCACTAGCAGAACTTCTAATGGGCAGGAAACTGAGAGCTACTTTTCCAACTTTACCTAAGTTACTCAAGCCTGAGGCTGTAGATAGAAATGAGGTGAATCAAAAGGAACAGGAAAGAAGGCATGCATACAGCAAGCTATATAACCAAGCTATAAAAAGCCATAGGTAATACAAGCATGATACAACAAAAACTGATGTCTTCAAATCAGTGTTCGAAGTGGAAAAAATGAGGTGGGTACACGGTGCACACAATCTTGCAGATTAGTATTGTATAGCTATCCACTTAATCTTATAGTAGCTAAGAAATTAGTGAATTACTACAATAAAACAAATTATCCTGGTGAGATTCGACATCAAGACCCTATGAATGAGAGTCAAGCACTCTACCACTAGACTATCAGGTTCAGAGTGATTGTATGGAGAAAACTAGCTATTAAAATGAGGGTACACACCTGCTGGCCGTATAACCACTAAAATTGAGGTGGGTACACACCGTATACTCCCGTATAACTACACTTCGAACACTGCTTCAAATAACTTCTTAACACTATCTATGGGTTTATATTCATTTTCTTCTAAATCAAAAACAACTAGGTTTTTAGCTCCATTTTCCGAGTCGATCTTAGAATTAATGGTTTTGATGTGAGTTCTAACCTGTTCTTGAATAGTTTGGCTTTGTGTTATATTATTGTCTAACTTAGATACTATCTCGCTATAGGTGGGCTTTAGGAGATTGGAGGCATTAGACTGAAGTTGTTTTATAAGTGATTCAATATTGGACAATCTATCTTCAATTGAAATAAAACCACTGTCACAGTTATCACAAAACCAAAGAACTCCGGTTTTACTTTTTCCTAATAGTTTGAATTCAGTTTTAGATAGTTTGGCACAATCTATGTGATACCATTTAGAACACAAGTCACATGCAACTGACTCAATGTTTCCACTATCAAACTTATTCATACACAATCCGCAATGCGACTCTTTTTCATTCTCACTAATTGAGTCAGATTTGGAGACCTCAGAAGAATTGCTCGCCTTCATATTAATTTAGATTCAGTTGAAAGGTGCAAGGTTAAATTTAGCCAGGTATCAAGAAAAAAGAATAAGAAATTGAAGAAGTGTAATAACTCTGATAAATAATAATAGGTTATATATTAGTTAGAAGAAAAGGGAAGAAATACCCACAGAATAATCCTCAACCCATCAAGCGAACCAAGGGTCAGGTTCGCCTGACGTAGAAAGGACACAGGAATTTCATTCCGCGTCCTAGATCAACTAACTCCCGTATGGCTCACAACAATCACAATCTTTGGTCAAGAGATGTAGTTTAAACAGAGTTTGAGACCGAGTTGTTGCTTCTCCTTTTAGTCTTTTAATCAGTTGGTATTGATATGGTTACAGAGGTACCAGATGATGCGAGCACAGTTGGTTTGTATAGTCTCAATGCAATTATCATATTATAGTTCACATGACATGTATTCAAAATCCAAATAATACTTGACTACCATGGAGTGAGAGGGCAATCAGTCTTATTCCTTGATTGATACTACTTAGCACAAGTTTTCTCCTGCAAATAAAATTATTAATTTTATATTCTACATTAACATTATAGATTATCTTCATGATCATTTTGTAAAATAAAAGATAAGATAACTAACTAACATAACCATGCACACGATTATGATATGATTTAAACAGCCTTTGCACAATATGACTGCTCAGAGTCAGTTATTGGGTCTGCGACCGACTGCTCTGAAAATAGCTTTTGCCCATAGAGTTTTGCCTGATATGCACAGAGCATCTAGGTATAGTGCCTAGAAATATCTGACCCAAATAGAACTGGGTCGGAGTATGTAAATTACGCCCGCGGATAGGTGTGTTGTATTGTTGGTCAACCAATTGGCGCCGTTTATAATAAACGGCTCCGCAGCCAATTAGATGTAAAAGGCTTTGATATTATTTTACTGGTAACTTTTGACTGTGTTCCTTTTTCACGTGCTTGTTTTTTAATACATACACATGTATTATGTAGTTTTATTCCTAACCATCGACTTATATTAATATTATTCTACAGAAGACAACTCTATGGTCTGAACAGTTCTGCAGGTATCTCCTGAGTGACTGTAGTGCATTGGCAGACTTTGAATGCATTGCCTTTTAGCCATTTACAATAACAATTATAACAATAGAATACTATACCTTTATTTTTAATTTTATGTAATTGTTATATATATTAATATTATATATATAACTTTATTTAATGTGCAATATCAGTATACAGTATGTATGAATATCAGCATCATGCTTTTGTTTTTTTACATTGAAAACTTTTGCATGTTTTTCATGCTGTTGCACAGGTACTTAAAAAGTTGTATAAAATAATAATTGTTATTGAATTGTAATTGTATGTAAAACTTCATATTTATATTACGATACTTGATATTAATAATTATTATTTAGTTATTATTATACTAAATTTAATATTTTTAATTGTCAAACTCTTGGTACTTCATTCCTTTAAACTCTGCTATAGATGTGCATAGTGCCTTCGCTTTACTAATCAGTTTCCATTTATCTGCCTCGTTTTGAAAAGAAACTAAGAAAATTTGTTTAGTATTTGGTCCAATTTTTTTTATACCTGCGCAATCAACTGGTACTTTAGCCAAGAAGGCCACAACTTTCTCTTGAGAAGCGTCACCCGAGAAGACAACATTCTTGGCTCTTTTTTCTCTCTCTCTGAGTTCCTCTACAACAGTATTGACGGTGAGCTTACTATCATTTCGATTTTCACTCTGACAACACTGGGAATTAGAACTTTGTTGGTCCAATAACTGAGAAGTTTTTGTAGAAATATCTAATACTACCTCCTTCAAGCTTTTCACTTCTGCATCTATTTCTCTAATCTTCGATTCCATTACAGTCATTTGCTGCAGAATTTTTTTTGAACTTATCTCACAGCTTGGACAAAACCAATGAATTGTACTACTTTTACCAGCTTTTGATTGGAGAAAATTCACAGCATCTTGATCAGCTCCGGAACATTTGGTTTCAAACCACTGGTTACAAATGTTGCATTGAATGCAATCACCTTTAATATTTCTTTTGCACCCGCCACATTTGTCTTTGCCATTCGACATTGTTCTTATAGTTATTGAGCTTTGTCAAAGAAAAAAAAAAGAGAGAAGAAAAACAAAAATATAAGTAGCTACTTGTAATGCTACTTGTCTCTTACCTACTGTTCTCTCAATGGCAAAAAGTTTATGAATATAATATGAATATGAAAAATCAAATTAACCGTCAAGTTCAAATTGATCTTGATGTACTGCAACGTTTAGTTACAGTCATGAGTCAATAATTTAGTAGTAGTGATTCTGTAGCAGTCAGTATAGTCGTTCTGCCAGATATTAGTAGTTAGAGTATTGAAAGAGAATAAATTTATAGAAGAATAGCATGCAAAATATTATTATGTGAGTTGCAATTCAAGAGCGCCGCGGAAAACACGTCTAATCGTCTCGATCACCGATCACCACTTGGACTTGACTTGCCTCCAAAATTTTGTCAGTCAAGAGATTACTGTGACTGCCAAAGGAGTTTTAAAGTTATTAAGCGACATTGATACCAACAAAGCAAGTGGACCTGATAACATCTCAGGTGTTGTGTTGAAAGTCTTTGCTTCTGTCATCAACATTTCTCTTAAGGATATATTTTCATATTCACTTTCATCAGGAGTACTTCCTTCAGTTTGGAGGCTGGCCAGAATTCAACCAGTTCATAAAAAGGGAAGCAAACAGCTACCTAATAACTATCGCCCAGTCTTCTTGACTTGTATAACATGCAAGGTTCTTGAGCATATTATTTTCTCTCATTTACACCGCGTTTTACAAGAAATAGACTTTTTTGCTGATGGTCAACATGGTTTTCATCCACACGGGTCCTGTGATACACAACTCGTTCATACTCTAGGACATGTTTCCCATTTGTATGATTTAGGTAGCACCATAAACTTACTTATTTTAGATTTTTTGAAAGCATTTGGTACAGTAAATCATAGGAAGCGGATTTTCAAATTAAAGCAGATTGGTATCAACAGTACTATTGTCAGTTGGATTTCAAAGTTTTTGAATGATCGAAGACAATATGTCACTGCAGAAGGTCAAAACTCCAGTTGTCGACTGGTAACATCAGGAGTTCCTCAGGGTTCAGTTTTAGGGCCACTTCTCTTTTTAATTTTATCAATGATTTGCCTTCACAATTAAAGTCTCCATGTAGGTTATTTGCAGATGATGTGTTCATTTATAACACCGTTAAAAATGCATCAATCTTACAACAAGATTTAAATAAGCTAGAAATATGGTCAGAAAAGTGGCAATTAAATTTTAATGTCTCAATGTGTAATTTTTTACAAATTGGACGGAAAGGACGAAGTGATAAACAAGACTATTTTCTACACCATCAAATTTTAAAACACGTTGAATTTCACCCGTATCTCGGAGTCTGTCTGCAGTCTAATTTAAAATGGGATCGCCATATTAACAAAATTACCCTCACTGCAACACTAAGACTAGCTCAACTACGCAGAATTTTAATGTATGCAAATATGCCAACACGCAGAGTAGCGTATTTAGCATTAGTAAGACCTTTGCTGGAGTTTGCAAGCCAAGTGTGGGACCCTCATCAAAAAAATCTAATTAAACAAATTGAAAAGGTACAAAATAAAGGTCTAAGATTTATTTATAAAATTAGAGGGCAAGTTACTTTTAAACAGCTGAGGGAAAAGGTAGGCATAAAGTCTTTACAAGAACGGAGGAAGGAGGCAAGATTGTCACTTTTTTCAAGGTGCCTGGCTGAAGGTATTGAACCGACTTTTAATTATAATTTAGATAAGATACACAAAACAAGACAGGCCCGTAATACATATACATCACGCATTAGAACAAATATCTTTTACTGCTCATTTTGGCCCAGAACCAGTCTGAATGAATGACTGAGACTAATAATAGCACATATATCACAAAACATAAAAAATACATATATATTATATAGATAGCACATAACAAAGCAAAAGATTACAAAAATAGTACATTTAACATAAAATTGAAAAAAAAAACAATTGAGTTCTCACGACTTTACGTACTTTTAGTGCGGTGTCTGTGAGAAAATGCAAAAAAAAAATTCAAATTGAAATTAATAAATTATTATTATATTATTTATTATAATAATTGTAATGATGGATTATTTTATATTCAAATATAAATATTAATATTTTATATATTTGATTTAATATTATTACTGCTTACAGTAATGCCCCTATAACAGGCTTGGTTTTTCACCTAGGGTCTAAAACTGTGGTAGAAGCAACAAATCCCTAGAGACCTTTGGAGACCCTTGGCACCCCCAACTTCTTAAAGTGATCATGCAGCCTAGGGGTGTTTTATATCGTTTTAGAGGAAACATCGAGCCCCAGGTATCTATTTTGAGTGTTTTTAGGCCAATTTAGTGATAAAGAAGCATAGAAACAGAAGCTGAGGACTATTTGGAGGACTATTGCATGTTGTCCTCTCGTGCATTTTGGTGTCAGATAACTCCAATATTTCACAACTGAAATCCACCATTACTTTGCACTTGATGGGTTGTTGACTTTTGACCACAAGGTCAACCACTAATGAGAATAAAATGTGATCAATAACAAAATAACATTGCCACAAGTATTGAGTGATTCAAGCCAAATCTTCCTGTGACTATGCTGGCTACAGATGATGCGAGTAAATAACAATATTAGCATTCATTTCAGTGTGGCAGTACATAAATTATCCCTTCACAATAGAAGGGGCATTTGCCAACAGCTATGCGGGGTAATAAATATGAAACAAATAGCATGCAGCCATCAGGATGTTTAGTAGAAACACACATGGGCTAGTGAAAAAAACACTATATTTATGCATATCAGGGAGCCAGTCTATACAGAAGTTGCACTCCATAAACCAAATAGCAGTTGGAAAAATTGTCCTGATAGTAGAGCATAGCATTTGTTATTTAGATTGCATAGGCCTATAAATAAAAGGGCAGTTTTTCATTTTCATTTGGCATATTATAATGACATAAATATTACTGCTGGGAAGTTTGAATACTATTGCAGAAGAGAAAAATTCAGGTGTTACACCACAACATATGATCCTAGGAAACACCTTCCTTCTGCCTATGTTTTAGGAACGGAGAATATTATTCACTATCCTCTGTAACCAAAATTATACTGATAGTGGTCAAGTAGCATGATGATGGCACATGTTCACTAATACAGTCATGACTCATGATAGAGGAAATACAATCCGAGTTCTTTCTTATAACATTCTATGTGGCTACAGGCATAGCATACAGACTAGCTAGCTAACCTACAGTGTACCTGCAGCGACAGCAGATTTGGTCATCACATAAAATAACAATACTTCTAATATTTATTCAATGGTGTCCAACTTATAAACAAGCACCAACAAAATGGTTTAGTGGTCAGTGATGATCTTGTTCTTATTCCATCCAGTGGGCTTATAATACATGTAATGTACATGTAGTGAGTTATTGGTGATAAAAATTACTTTTGTGTACATATTTGCCCCCAAACCAGAGATTGTGAATGTACCCTGTCAAAAACAATAATTTAGTAATTAGTAATATAGACACTCAATGTTGTATGAGCAAAACAACAGAGGGATGCACATGTTCTTGTGAGTAATATTGGTTGCAATGTACAAAGGTATAATTGTTCATCTATAGCATATATTAATAATATTTTAAATACTGTAATTTGCGTTCATGTATATCATGTATAAGACTGCACACTGCATGTTCTATCTGACAGTATCTGTACATAACATGTATAATGTTATTTATGAATCATATTACAAAACTATTACAGTATGTTCATGTACATGTATTATAAAAATCATGTACTACATGTATACACATAAAAATGTATTATACATGCACTACATGAGTGTATAGCTTATGTCTGTACCCCATAAGTAAGATGCACATGTATGTACATGTATACAACATTATGATTTTTATACATCTGTAAAGCTGAAGTATGTAATTTATTATAAATAACTATAGTAACTATAATAAGTAGTGCATGTACATGTACATTGCATAACACGCCCATCCATGCGCTAATGGCAGATGTATTCACCAGATCCCTGTTTGGGCTGGCAGTGATATGCGTAGTGGTTCATTAATTAGTCTGTGTGGTTGGGAGGAGGCTACCTATAGAGTGCCTAGTGTAGGACTACTTCAGCAGAAATTCTTATTTTCAATAATGCATGACACATCCTAAGTGATCAGAACAGTAGCCTAGCCACTAACTTGCTTTTGTTGCAATATAGAAAATGGACCAATCCATGTACATGTAGGTTGCTAGTTTGGAATGACTACTCCAGAATCTCATTGAAAAATGATGTTTTTGAGCATTTCAATGATGTAAAACACTTATTCATCTCTTAAACACTTTAAATAAGTGGCTACATTCCAATACGTTCTCTAAATGTTGCAACGGTGATTATAAACAGACCCATATAATATATCATCTGCAAAGAGGCTGATTTCACAATCGACACCGTTTACTGTGTCATGTATGTAGAGCAAAAATAAAGTTGGGCCGAGTACAGAACCCTGAGGGACACCAGACGTTGCCGGGAGGTCAGTTGAGAATGCACCATCAACAACTACACGTTGCTTCCTGTTGAGTAAGAAGTTGTAGATCCAAGCGATGATAAAGGGGTCAAGATCTTTGACTGACAATATTTTACTCATCAGGAGAGCATGGGGAACCTTGTCAAAGGCTTTGCTGAAGTCCGTGACCACAGCATGGGTGTTTTTTCCAGACTCATGTGATTTGGCAATGTCATGAAATGTGTTGCATAGCTGTGTCTCACAGGTCAGTCCTTTGCGGAAACCGTGTTGTTGATTGGACATATTAGATTATCTTCAATTTTTGCGTTTAGGTTATGTAAAATAATGTGTTCTAGTAATTTTTAAGGGATACTTGTCAGGAATCTCGGTCTGTAATTGGCTGGAAAGTCAATAGGAACCTTTTTGTGAACAGGAGTTATGTTGGCAGTTTTCCACAAATTTGCTAAGCAACTAGTTGTTACTGATTTGTTGTATATTACAGTCAGACATCTGGAAATAGTGACTACATCAACACAGAGATCTTCTTTTCTCAGGCCATCCGATCCTGGGGATTTTCCTTTCTTTAGCGAACTAAGAAGCCTCATGACACCTTCATCTGTTATGTCAAAACTTGGGACACCCATAGGGGTTGATGACATTTGAGTTAGTTGGTTTGTTCTACAGAATTGGCTGTAGAAGAGTTCGTTGAGCAGAGTAGCACGTTCATGGGGAACCTCAGTGATAGTGTTGTCCGGTTTACACAATGTGGTTGTTCTAGTCGTGGTCTGCTGTGCTTGCTTCAGGTGTCTAAAGAAAGATTTACTGTTTCCATCTTCTAGGGGCACCACAACACTGTCCATTAGGTGGTTGTTTTTCACTTCCCTTAGGAATATTTTCGCATCCCGTCTCTCTTTGTAATGGCGCTGTTTGTAGAATAGATCATTTGTTCTTTTAAACCACTACTGTCACACCATTCAATATTTGCAAATAATCTTATTCATCCTTTTTCAGTAAGATTGATGTGCTGTTTGTGTTTGGTAACCTAGCAGCTGCCAAGAAAGCCCTATTTGAATATTGGCTGATTTCACCTTCAATCAACCTATGTTGGGAATTTTGGAAGCACTCAAGCAGTTAATATAAAACTATGCTACAGAGATAGCCATAGGGCCTTGCAACTCATTGCATTGTTATTGAGGGCATGACTCTAACTTACTTGTTCATCACTGTGCACAAGAGTTATTTATAGAATGACAGTTAGTGTTGACTCAATAAGATTACTGGGCTATTTGATGCTAGTAGCTTACCTATGTACATAAGTTACAGGTATAGACTTGGGACAGGCATAGCCATAGGAACTTAACAGGTCTCAATGCTGACTGGTGGTCATAATAGCCAATATTCAAATGAGTTTATCTTAGCTGCCACCAGGTATTCAAAGACAACCAGCACATCAATCTTCATAAAATACGATGGACAGTATTATTTGCAAATATTGAATGGTGAGACAGTAGTGGTTTAAAGATATTATGTTTTTCGACCATCTTTTTAGCAGCTCTGGTGAACCACATCGGCTCTCCCTTTGGTCTCGGTCTGACAATTTTGGTTGGTACAGTGTTTTTGACTACTTTCTGAAGGTTTTCAACAAAAGTATCCCACATACTCATGACATCAGGTAACCTGCGTAATTAGTTGACAACTGGTTCCATTTGATTACGAAATTCTGCCAGGTCTACCTTGTCATACATACGAATGTTCTTGGGAGCATCGTCCTTGGTAGTGTCATAGCGGTCATATTTTAAACGAAGGTTTGCTGTACCTAGAGAGTGGTCATCCAATCCTGGAGCTATTATGTCGCACGATTGTACTAAGTTGTGAGAAGTGGCGCAAAGGAGGTCAAGAGTGTTCCCGAGGATGTGTGTCGCTTCGTAAACAAATTGGTGTAGGCCTAAGCAAAAGTTATCCATGATGTCAAGGAATTCTTGGTGCATAAGTCTATCACTACAGATTTGCTTTGTGCACATGTTTGGCCAGTCTATACCAGGTAGGTTCATGTCACCTACTAGGGCTAATTGCTTCTGTGGGTATTTCTCCACTAAGTTACCCAGGATAGTTCGAAGTGAGCATAGATCTTTAGTTTGGGGTGGTTTGTAGTAGCAGCCAAGTGTTATATCGTTTATGAGTATGAAGATGAGCTCATTGTTTTTAGTATCTATGTCTAGATAACTATGTTTTCTCTCTGAGTATATCGCGATCAGGACTCCTCTATGGGTAGTGCGATCTTTTCTGTAGATGACTTTGTTCCCATCATCCAAAATTTATCGACTTTGCTAAGATTGTAAAGATGTGTTTCAGTTATACAGAAGATGTCATAGTAGTGAGAAAGGCTTGAGATTTTGGTGGTTTTTCCTTTGATTGATCTGGCGTTTGCTGAGAGTAGTTTTAACAATCTGACTCCAGCCTGGCCGGTTTTATAAAGACCCGTTCCCCCATTTCCCCTTTCATTTCTTGTATCCGCATGTTCCTAATGCTTTATTCTCTGCCTTAGTTTGTATTCCTGGTTTCTTGTTTCTTGGCACACATCGAGCTTGCAGAAAACTCCCTCTCGTGGGCCAGAGTTGATTCTTTTGATGAACTCCCATTTTGTACTTTCACACTTGAAGGTAATCTTTATTGGTCTGTGCCTGTCTTCGGTCCTTTTCCCAAGTCTGACAGTATGGATTTCTGACAGATCAATGTGTTTAAAGCACTCTTTTTGAAGATATTTGGCTACAACTTCTTCTGCGGTAGATATGGTTTCATCTTTCAGACCGTCCAAAATAGCGTTCATCTTCCTGTTTTCATTTTCAGATTGTTGTAGCTGTTTGTTTTGGATTGAATTGGCAGAGGTGGAGATCTCAATAGATTTCTTTACAACACTAGAGTTGGACTTGATTCCATCAGCATAGGACCTCGCAATCTCTTGGAGTTTGTTGTCATTACACCCACTTTGTTCAGTGATTAGTTGTTCTAGACGCTTGACAGAGGATTCAATAACGTTTAGTTTCACCTTGAAGACACTGTCTGCCCCGCTAATAGAATGATCATCTATTGCTTGTTTTTGAGTCTGACAAGCAACTTCCACAGTACCAACGTGCACCTTTTTTTTCAAGCTTGCAGATTGTTGAAGCCTCTTGACTAGTTAGGCTTTGGCTGAAAGCGTGATACCATGAAGTGTAGGAATTACACTGGATCATCATTTGGTCAACTTTTTGTTTTGTTCCACGAGATGAGGTAGCAAAACATTCTATGCTGTCACAAGTAGCGCAGGCTTCAGATGTCTTGCCATTTGTTTGCTTCTGTGCATCTTCCATTTCTGGCATGGCGCTTGTTATGGTTCTCTCGGGAGATAAGAGGTATGATGATGTTTGAAGGAGAAATAATAGTCCTATTAATATTTAATGAATTTTCTTACAGTTGAAATAATGCTAAACACTGCTGTGGCAGCAAAGTTTTTATGAACTTACCAATTGAGGAGCGAAAAATTCAGAAAAATGAGCTGGCCGCCATCTTGGCGGATGATATTCTTACCTCAATGAATTTAGGACACTCTGATTTTGCACAATCTGACTGATCAGAGTCGTTTATTGGGTCTGCGACTGCGAGTTTTTTTACTCCACCATAATGGTATAAAAATAGAGGGTCTCTATGTTTAAGATAAGGGGAAAAACAGTGGTTGTGCGGTTTTCCTACATTTTGCTGTTTTCAATAATTTTCTGATTGAGATTGTAGAGGCACTATCCTTAGATCTCGTATGGACCTTGGTAAAAAAACTGTTATGATACATATGAAATGCAGCATAGATTGAGGTTGGTTCCCCTCTTTTCGCAGCTCTTGTTAGTAGGTTCACAGGGGTTTGACATGTGCTGTTGATGATCTCACCGTGTGCAGAGAATAGGGCTTCATGTTTGTCTTCTTTTGAGAGAATTCTCATTAAAAGAGAGAGTCTGTGATTCTTTGTCCTGCCTTTTAATGTTTGTAGTCTAAGATCAGTACGTCCTTTTGAGACACCATGCTTTCCTTAGATGTTCTTTACAAATCTAATGGCTTTGTTTTGTACATGTTCCACCTCATTGCTTGTAGTAGTTTTTGCTGGGTCCCACAGGACATCAGCAGCCTCAAGAATGGGACTGCAGAGGCTTGGAAATCAGTTTTATGTAGATGCTATGCTTATATACTAAACAACAACTAAACTAAATCACAAAAATGAGACAACTGTTGAAAACAATTTGATTAAATATAAATATTAGAGTTATGTACACATGCACAATATGAATATATTATGTGGTAGCTGGCAACTCTAAATGAATGTATCAAACTAGAGTAAAATGAGACTGGACAAGGGTATTAGCTTAATGCCAGTCAGGGGCGCTTTGAGAAAATTGGCAAAGGGATGGCAAAATCAACAGGCCGAAGCCACAACACATATTTCAGTGCCCAAAGCTGCATTCAGAGCTTATCTATTAAAACAAAACTGTGGTTTTTCAACAAGATCTTTTTTGGATGTTGGTCAAAAAATATTGCTAACGTGGATGAGTAATCTATGTCAGCCATAGTAATCGCCAGACATTGAACTATGCAAGCCTCAGTGCCTTATCAATATATTTTAGACAACAGAGTGCATTCAGTTAATTCTTCCTAGTGGAGCTAAGGAACTGCTAGCCACAATAAATTCTAACCTAGGCAATAGGCTGATCATTATTTTAGGATTTGCCCTAGCCTGTTCTAGTGTCCTGAGGAGTTTCCCTCTCTTTGCTGTAGACAATCTAGGTTCACCGATAGTATAGGAAGGGCAATTTTTGGAATGCTTGGACTCAGGCTAGAGCTGGCCAAGGTCAGATTATATCATGCATTCTAGACAGACAGATTAGATATGGGCTAAAGTATATTGTTTAATCAGTTTAGCTAGGTAATTCAGTCTACATACGTTCAAGCACTGATTACAAATAAAAGTGCTATCACTGCAGTATATTTGTAGGCTAGTATTTATTGCAATACAAAACCATGTTTAGCACAACTTTCAGGTCTTTACTAATTACGAGAAATGAAGAGCAAGTGTAGCATTACCACCGACATAATATACATGTATGTAAATCTATCCAGACCCTGCAAAGACTAATGAGTATTCAAATATAAGATAAGTCTATATCATATTCAAAACCGAAAGAGACCAAGACAAGTGGTTACAAGTAGGTTATCCAACCATGGTATGGTTTAGCTTTACTGTTGAGAAGCCGGATTCTGAAGAGACAATCGCCTGTTTTTCTTTTAAACCAAGTTATCGACCAATTTTTTACTGTTTAGTCTGCTCATTAGGTCTTTTGCGCTTGTATCCAAGTACGAAAGCATTTAATGATGATTGTGAAAGTGTTGAACGTAGATTGTTTTTAATATATTTAATCTAAGAGTTGGCATGTTCGCTAGTCGCACTAGTGACAGGTATAGATGAGCAATGTTCTGCTAAAGACTTAGCTTAATAGCTTTAGTGTAAGCTGAGCTCAAGCTCTCTACCTCAAAAGCTTTGTCAGATGATGACCACCTACAGTACCAGATGCACAGCTCCTGGTTCGAAGCACTAGAGTGTGGCTGATAATATGCTTTGTGAAAATAATCTTTAGCCTACGGGATGGTTGGCTCCTAAAGTTTGCTGGCCAGCTAATTGGGGTATACACAGCTCAGTACCATCCATTTCACACATGATAAAGCAAATCTCTTGATAACAATTTAGCGTGACAGGTATAAGTTTGGAAATGTAAATGTAGTTCAAAAAATATTTCCCAATTGTGTTTACCTTGCAGCTGCTGGCTCAGTTGCTTGGTATAGCCCAGCATCCGTTCAGAAACGAGGAACGCTGTGATGAAACCATGGGAGCCCAAAAAGTTCAGAAGCCCATTTACCTCGCTAACTGTATTGGTGTCAAATCCCTCACCAGCCATCACTTCCAATGCAGATACTATGTATGGGTATTAGCTGTCTAATCTTGATAAATGTAGAGTGCCTCTCTACCCAGCTAGTGGTACACAGAAGCTTTATCGAAGTAATATCCTATGTCGCAGAAGCTGCATATTCTGATGGCAAACTGACTTCATCACTGGGCTGGCTAAGGATCTGGGTGATGTTATCGACAGGATTTGATGTTCCTAATGAATGGACATACAAATCCATTACTGGGGTTACAAAAATTTACAATCTAATAACTCATGCTTGCCAGCAAAGGGATGTATGTATACGATGGTGTAGGTGTGCATGCAGAGGGATATATGAATCGCACTGACTGTCCTGATAACCTATAGATCTGCTGAGCAAGCTGTAAACCTATGTACTGTTTCGACAAGAAGAACATCTAACAACTTATAGCAATATTGGGAGACAGGTTAGTAGTGACAGACTGCATTTCTTTTTTGCAAAGTTGAAGCTGCAGGAAGCCTTTTAGTACTACTACTAGTAATCTTTACAGATAGAATGCAGCAAATTCGCCATAGAACTCTGAATCCAGGGTGATGGATGGTAGTTTTATCTATGATACTCACTATGATTGAGAGAAGAGATCAAGTTGGCAAAAGTCTAACTTAAGCGAATGGGTGTCATGGGTGACACAACTTTCAATTTTAGATTGTGCACAAAAGCTATTGCTGGTTGCCCTGACAACCAACAGGACTAAATACAATGTAGTACATAAGCTGTTTTGACTTCCCATTAGTCCAAAGGAGGGTCACACGACTCTTGTGACAAGAGCTAGAAATGCCCTTGATGCTATCGCACGTTATTGTTAATTAATAGTGAATAGTTAGACATTGTAGTGATAAGATACGCATAATGTCAGGTAGGATTTTTTAATTACTCAGCCGATGCTGAAGAGTGTTTTTGGTTATAGACCTTCGCTGCTTGTTTAAGTTTTTGAAGAAGCTGAGGATTAAACTTAGTGTCAATACAGCATGTAGAGCAATTCATTTTCACTCAAAGTGCAGAGATCAGCCCTTTGATAAGTGTATATTTTCTTAAGCATAGAGAAAATTCTGTCTGACTGGGCTTTACTGTGAGGACTGCACAATAATGCGTTCATCAGAGGAGCTAGGTAGGGGTACTGATCTTCAGCGCTCTCCCAATACTTTACCATGTCAGAACTGCTTACCTAAGCTTCTGCTTCTTCATCTTCAAGGAGGAATTGAGTCCAGTCAGTATGGACACCATCTAATGAATCAGAATATTCATACATAAGTTTGGTAGCAAGCTAAGCTGGCTTAGGTTTTTGGGATGAGCAGGTACTACCATTTGGAGTGTTGGTCTAACATAGGGAATATTCTTTCCTCCCTTTTCGAGAGATATAATTTGTTATGAGTGCATCAGGAATGTTCTCCGCTGGCTCCCAAGTCCTATCTTTATAACCTTTCCACTTGACATTGAAATATCGGATACCCTTCTTTACAAACGAACCTAGTAAACACCCTAAGCCGAATTATGTGTGTTATTGATATTGTTAGTGTTCTGTCTTAGAGGTAAGACAGATATAGTGGCTCCTGCTACCTGTATTTCTCGAGCAACGAGCTGCTGGTGAAGTAAGTGGGCACTCTGTATGTTCTCACTACTGGACGGCTTTGGCAACCTGCCTTAGATTTTTAGCATCATGGAAAATTTCTTGCTTATCTCTGGCATGTAGTTGATTAGTCAAAAAATCCAAGTAAATGAAAGTGCCACTGGGTAACATGTGACAAATGTCCTGAAACGTTGCAAATTTAAGACAATCTTAGCCTATTTTTTGGTAAATCTACTTCTTGTACGTAGATAATCATCAGCATTCAGTGTATGTGAGACTGAGTGTTTGTTAACCTTCAATGCTAAGATTCTGTTTATAGTGTCTTACTTGAGACTGTTTCACTTTAGGGTATGTACAGCTTTTAATAGGCTAAATGACAAAGTGACAAAGGTTCTTTCCCAGGTGTTGTGAAGAATAAATTCTTTTTTAAAATGCCTGTTGTAGTTGTTCACTGGCTTGTGTACCTCTTAAAGAGACTGCAGCAGAGGCAGTGATTTTGGGTTACTCAGAATCTAGACACCTATTATCAGTCTACAAAGTGGCCTTAAAGGCTCCATAATGTTGAATTAGGCCAGTCGTACCTGGACGCATGAATAGCACTGGGTAGGTCCGTGCCTGAGAATTGCTATGTATTTTACATTTGGAAAATCGACAAAGTAAGTTTTCAGCTCTTCAGGTCGTTTGGCGATTTTGTTAAAGTGATAATTGGTCAGTGAGTGGCTCGTTAACTTTTAATGGGAAGTTTTTCTCCACTTCTTTTATACATAAGTTGATGAAACTCGCAATGCAACCGAAATCTCAACACTTGAGCTCTTTCGTTTAATCAGGTTTACTACACCAGCATCTTTCTCATTCATCACACAGTTGTCAGATTTGAGGCTTATGAGGTTATCCCATGGAATACCGTCATTTGTAAGCAACGAGTCAATCTTGTTGAAAATATAGTTGACTGAGCCTGCATTACACTCAATTAGCCACACAAAGTAACAAAGATTTTGTCTGCTCTGTTTTCGTTGGACTCTTATGGTTGTTGATTCTTCTTATTTGCTCCATCTACCAGATATGGTTCACCAAGGCAACTTCCCATGTGACTTGCTTTAGTTGCCCCATGCGTTGTACTTTGGGAATCTCGCTGTCTGGAAAACATCTTTCAGAACCTGGGAGGAATATACAGCAAAAGTTTTACATTTTACCATTGCAAAAATAGACAATGTTTTAAATGAATATCAGCCAATTGCATTGCAGGATGACATTACCTTCTATAATGCTAAACAATTCTGGTTTTGTGAGATTTAGTTTTAATTGTACCTAGCAAGTTGAAATTATATTACAGGTGTTCGCTCGTTTCCAAAGGTAATAATATTTAATGTGCTTGCTAGCATCACGTCGCCAAATTTACTATCCCTTATACCGACAACTTGATTTTCAATCGAAATAGTTTTGACCCTTCGAAAGACACAACCACTTATCTGAAAAAAATTGCCCTCAGTGAATAAAACAAGAGCAGATCTCACCTTTCTAAATGCAGACAACCATGTTGACCTGGCTATATTATGTTATAATATGAACAGCAGAAATTCAATCTCTTCAAATAAACACTGTACAACACTAATTCACCTGAAAAAGAACTATTCACACATTATCGACAAAAAATATTTTTGAAGCTGATTAGCAAAGCCTGGTTTAATTGTAATCTAAATATATATGAATTTGTCTAAAGCTATTGTTTGTGGGCTGTGGCTGTAATTTTGCATGTATGTTTTTGATTAGAATTTGATAACTAATGGTGACCCCAAAATTTGTCCCGAGCTAGAAACCCCACCTCACCCACTGATTAAAGAAACCTGAGTTCTATGGAGCTCCATCTTCTTCCCCCTTCTTTTTTACTAAACAATACTTGGTTAAGTCAGACTTACAAATACTGCTTAGCTTAGTTTTCCTGCTTCATTTAACGAACGTGTGAAAGGACGAGTCATGGTAAAGTTACTAGAACTGCTTGTTTACGCTATTAAAAAGGATTTCACTCATTTTTCTTCACAAAGTAGGTTGTATAACCAGGCCAAGTCCCAAATTGCACCTCACATTAAGTCTTGACTGACCTCTATGGCCATAGACCATTAACTGCATTGGCAATATAGTCACTATATCATAGCGAATGTGTGTAGAATTTGAATCTGAGAATTCAGCCTTTTAATCCCAAAAAGACGAAGTTTTTATTGTAGAAATGGAATCTACAGGTGTGAATTGTATATATAGCAACATTTTTACCAGTGATTTTCACTACTAAGTCAATTAGATTTAGCCTTGGATAACGCCCCAAAACGCCAACTCAGACAACGGCCATATAGCTTGTTTTGGAGAGTGGTTTTTTGTTCTCAAAAATTCATTTATCCTTGTGTTGAGCACCTTTAATACTTAGTTATTGTATGTCAACCTGATTTTCATCAAATCCAGCAGTGTCTATTTGGACGATTTTCAGTCAAACTAGCTCCGAGAGGTGTTTTCAGTGACCTCTGACCCCCATCATGGTGATCATACAGGTTTGAATCAGTAATGAAACTGAAACACGCGAGTAAAAGTATCTATGTAACAAAATTTACAGCTCTAAGTATCATACAGTGGCCACAGTAATAATTTGAATGTTCAGGAATTTCAAAAAATTCTATTTGGAGTTGTCCCCACCACATTTTTCTACTTTTCAATGAGCTCTTGCCGGAACCACAGGGTTCATATGGAACAAAAATTGCTGATTTCCCACCAACTCAAGGGTGAACTTTCTACCTGTAAATTTTTAAAAGAATCTGATCAGTCCCCATGGAATGGCCATTCTAGTTTTTCATCACTTGCAGAGTTTCCAGTGAAATTGAACTGAATTGCTTCCATCAAAGAGTCAACCCTGTAATGTCACACTTGAGTAAAATGTTAGGTTTTGATGCCATAATCCGTGCAATTGCAACAGCAATAGTTAATAACAGTTAGAAACAGAAAAGTTGTTATATAGAAGCATTTTTAGTTACTGTCTACACCAAATTATCTACATTTTTATAACTACATGACTGTCAAACCAGGTTACTAGGTGTGCATGTCCATTTCTTCGCCTGTAAAAAAGTGTGAATAAAAAATTTGCACTGATTAAATTCATTATATTTATAATATTGTAATGGTTTTTGGGGGGTTGTGATGTCATCCTAAGATGACCCCTTGTCCAAAATGAAGAACCTATGAGCAGTGTTAGGTCTTCTCATTACATGAAAGATGAACAGGTACTGGTAGTCCAATGACTACTCAAGACGACCCATGTAGTCCGGAGTCAATGCTTGTTTGCTATACTGAGCAAGAGTATGTTCCGACCTAGCAGGAAGCTTGGGAAGGAAGGTCAAAGACCTTGACGACTGGAGCGACCAATACTACGAAGTGAAGACTCTGTCTAAGTAGTATAGATGTGTCTTTATTGAGATCCAAGCATCAACTGAGACAATGAACATAAAAATAATGTGCTTTATACAGTATAAGAACTTCCGGAGGAAGTTCTGGTAAAAAGGCCGACATAGTGTCGTAAAAAGCCAATGTAGGGTCGTCCCGAAATTGCACAACAAGATGGCGGCCGGAAGCCCAATGGCCGACCCAAAACATGTCGGGTACAACAAAAGATGCTTACAAACGTCCAATTCATGTACAAAATGAATATCAAGTATTTCTGAGAGGTCGGCCCTCTTTACATGGGTATAAAAAAGACATAATTGCTCAGTAATGCACATTTTTAAGTATATAAGTGACAGTTTACTACACAGACAAGTTAACACAGGCAGATTAATGCAATGAATGTTTATAAGTTATAGTGTCATGTAGTGGGGAGGCTGAGTTAGTCACATTTTACCATTACAATATATGGTGTTCCAGTCAGTACACAGACAGCATGCATGTGCATGCTCATTTAAATTTTTGCATACATAACCATAGTGGAATTTTTAATTCCGTACGCTTGACACTTTTACCCTTCTTGGTATCTATGGCAATAGCTTCTGCACAAGTGCTGTCGCAGTTTACTACTTGGTTTAGACTGTGACACACCTGAATAATTGATCAAATGTGTTAGCCAAGCTACTTCTTTCATAGATATGAACAGAGAAGCACATTCTACCTCAGCAGTTAATAGATTAACTGTCGACAGTTGCTTACATAGTCAAGTAGTGGGACCACCTGCACTGAAAAAGACAACTCCAATTGTAGAATGCCTATCATGATGATCATTGCCCTAACTAACATCAGCATACCCAATCAATTCGCAATGATTGCCTGATTATTGAGACCAATTTAGATAGTGCCCTTTAAATACTTAAGGATACAGTTCAGGGCAGTCAGATGTGTTTCAATAGGGCAACTATTGTCCTTTTGGGAAGGCTCCCACTGCAGAAGATATGTCTGGCCGAGTTGGAAATACCAGGTACAAAAGATTTCCAACAATATCGATAGAAAATCAGTCTGATTTACCGACCTATTGTCATCCTCTTTCAGGAGATGCAGATCTATGGCAGCTGAAGTTGAAACTGCATTGCAGGTTTCTAAACCATGCTTTTATTACTTCACTTCTTTGTTAATTGCAAAATATGTTCAGGTTCCCAGTTGAGCATGGATCCTAGTATGTTAGATCCTAAATCTTTCATTCTAAACCTACCAGGGAGCAACTGTTTCACTGCACTCATTGTTGATTCAGAGCTGCTAACAATCACCAACATATAGCCCTGCAGCTACTCGTATAATTGTTTTTACAGAATTCTTATCCGGAACATTAATGTACTATAACTACTCATATGATTGAATCTGCATTTTCTAAAGTCATGAAGTATAGCATTTCAGTGCCTCGGTGCTTGCCCATGGCCCATTAATGCTCTTGTCTAACCTATGGACCAAATTTTTGAGTCACTATCTATCTAGCCTTCAAATTGTTTCATGGAGATTTATCTTTTTCATGGTCACTGCTGAAGAATGTTGTTATTACATCAATCTGGTGCATGAGTATTTTGTGAGATGCAGCATATGACATCACTGTTCTCAATGAGAGATATTTAACTAGTGCTATACTACTACTACTACTACTACTACTACTACTACTACTACTACTACTACTACTACTACTACTACTACTACTACTACTACTACTACTACTACTACTACTACTACTACTACTACTACTACTACTACTACTACTACTACTACTACTACTACTACTACTACTACTACTACTACTACTACTACTACCACTACTACTACTACTACTACCGCTAGTACAGCTACTACCGCTACTACTATACTTAACTATACTTTACTTTACTATGCTATACTTTACTATACTATACTTTACTATCCTTTACTATGCTTTACTATACTCTACTTTACTATACTTTACTATACTTTACTATAGTTTACTATACTTTACTATACTTTACTATGCTTTACTACACTTTACTATACTGTACTATACTTTTGTTTATCCTCACCTACTTTATGGGCTTGAATTTTGGGGTCATGCAGCTCAAACTATTGTTAGACCAATCTTAGTCAGTCAAGCGAAAGCTCTAAGAGTAATGTCAAAAGCTCCACCAAATTCATCTATTACTCAGAAATTATATGAAACTATAATTATGAACACTTTCATGCTTTTGAAGTAGAGGCTAGTAATCTTGATAGACAAAATGCTTAAAAATGACAGCAATCTAAAAAGTTCTTTGAAAATTATGCACAAATCTGACACTGGAAATAAAAATAAACCTTTCAATTTTCAAGGTGTCCTCATGATCAATGCCATGTTTTGGTTCAGACTCTTTGGGTAGCCTACTCTGCCTATGTCCCAATCTATCTTACCCTCGCTATCACATTTAGCCTTGAAAAAACCATTCGCTCCACTAAATTTTATCCGCTGCGTGTCTTTTCTATCAAGGTTTGATATCTGGCATTTGCTGCTGCTTGCCGTTCTTTAGATCGAGTTTCTAAAATAACCTCAGAATTGTTACCAGACTCAATGATGTCTATAGAATGCAGGGCCACATGGTCCACCCCAGCAGATTGTGTATTCGTCCATCCCAAATCTGACAGGTGTTTTAGAACTGGACGCTTTTCCATTGCTGGCTGGTGATCATGCTGATTTCCCATGGTATTGCCCTCAGTAATAACAAATTTGTACCAAGATCATAATATCATTCATCATTATTTTCAGATGACACATGATGCCGACCTAGTTCAAATTCATCAAAATATATTGCATCACAACAAGTCACTGCTCAGTCTGAACCCTGCTCATTTAAAGGGGTTATGCCACGTGTTTTAAGGTAGTATTAAGACGCACTCAGCTATTTAGTGGCACAATATATTGAGTGCTTAGATATTTACTGTTCTAGTACTGTAGTAATCCTATGTTTGTGCCTTCCAGGCTATATTTAGAACAACTAGGCCACAACGCAATGTATAGGCATATAGAAGAACACAATAATAGCCGCCGTATATATAGTGTGGCCAGATGAAATACCAGACCTACCAATAAAGTCAGCTACGTCTTATTGCCAGCAAAAGGAAAGCCCAGAAAAATTCAAAAACTTGCACAAGTTATCCTACAGCTATATTAGTAAATGTCACAAGATAGTAGTACTTGTGAGAGTTCGGCGAAGTCACTGTAGTCAGAGATAATCAAGTGACACACAGCTTGGTTTATCTAGTGCAGAGAAGATGTAGTGTGTAGTGTAATATATCCTTGTTTATTGCTAAAAGTTAACTGCCTCTCTATAAAAATGTAGGTGTTTATATATGGAATGGGAAAGTTCTAGAAAGTTCTCTACCAAAAATATTACATCACTAAAAATGACAATCATAGTCAGCTGATAGAACATTCTAGCACATTCTATGGTATGCAAGTACTCAGTAGTAGTAAACATTATGTATAGTTATAATAATATGAAAGGTATGCTATTATAAACAATGTATGACTCATCATCACTACCTCTCAATATATTTATGTAAATTGATGAGTATGTTGAAATATGCGTACAAATAATATATTATTCTTACAATATGTCCTTATGGCTATCACTCAGAATTTGTGACAGTAAACACTGTGAAATCATTTGTTCACTACTGCACTCTTTCTATGCAGACAGCTTGAATTCAACAATTTTCTCTATATGGCATAAAACACAGTTGCGTTTTCATAACAAAGCTGCGTTTGAAGCAGCATTGAATAGTGCTAATGAGTCAATCATAGGCAAGAGGACACAACTCTGCTTATAGTAGCACAAATGCATCAAACCTAAATAAGAGGGGCTGCATTGAACATAGATGTAAACCACATGTCATAACCCCTTTAACCTTCGCCCCATCTCCCATTGTATCCCACAAATACCATGCGCCTCAACTTATCAACTAACTTTCATCCATTGCCACATTTGATATGGAGTTGTCGCAGTATGATTTTACCTTTCTGCTATACCATTTTGTTCAGATGTGTAATGTACATTACAGTCTAGCGATGGTGTATACCATGTGAAGAGAGATGCTGCTCGGAATCCCTTCCTATATATTCCGCATTATCACTGCATAGTGAAACTATCATCACCCCTCTGGTTTGTGACTACAGCCTCAAACTCTTGGAATTTTACAAACCCCTCAGGTTTTCTAGCGATTAATATACACAAGAGTAAATTTTGTATCATCATCAATAACTGTGACAAAATACTCACCATCAATGCACAAATCACACTGTATAAGTCCTGGTTGTATGGCTATGATTCACAGATTAAGGAATAGAACATTTTTCTTGTTTTTTAACTATCAGTGTGTGGCAGAACTGAACAGTTACAACCTTTGAGGCAGCAAGCCTCACAGAGAATGTGTTTTCCTCTACAGCAGAATTCCATATCTTGTAATTGCATATATGCTGTATTTTTTAGTGCAGGAACTTTTCCGGACCGTTGGAGCAGTAGTGCAAGATGGATTTTAAATGTCCAATCTTTGAGCACTTTCTACTTTGAATAATATTGCTGTTGGGTGGTTGTAATGGTCGAGTGGTGTTTTTTGCAACAGAATCTGTTTTAGCCTGATTAAGCTAGTTAGTAATTGTTCATTTTTGTACCAATTGGTGACGGAATACACCACTACCACTCAAATTTAAGTAATTAATTTCGACATCCATCGAACAATTCAAGACTAGTAATTTTAGATTGATTAAGTTCTCTCTTGAAAAATATCCGTAGAACATGTAACATAAATAACATAACACAAATTAAAACGTCTTTTCAGCTCAGAAGATGAACAATAGTATTTTGAGTAATATTTGTTATTGGAAAGCTAACTAACTAGTATTATATTTGTGTGTAATGCTTGTTATTGAAAAGCTAACTAGCTAATATTACATTTTGCCTATTGTGGTTATAAAAAATGTTTTTTATGTGTCATGTCTTCATATTGCTATATTATGGTTGCATACTTGGCTTAATCTGAAAAGTTTATAAACTTCCTGTTATTATAGCACCTCAGTGTCCATCTGGTTACATAGAGTATAATACATTATAGAATCTTCTGAACTGTAAATACCAGACTGATATACTAACTCAGTAAAGTAGGTGCAGTGTGCTGACCATATTTCCCGGTTTCCTTAATAATTTTTACCCACCTTGATGTGGAGGGTCATTTACTCTGTTGCTTTTTCTTCGTTGTGCTTACAACAAGGATGTTCCTTCCTGATTGTGTGCAAAAATGCTTCTTGAATATAGTCATTGAAAAGCAGACTATGCCTTGCCAGTCTTATACGATGTCTGTGCATCTTTAGATGAAGAACAATCTTGTTCCGTATAAATTTTGCAATCTCTACATAATATGTTGTCTGGGGCTAGGATAATATTCAGTCTTTTTCTGGTATCCACTTGTCATCAATTAGGGGCAACAACAGAACCTGAATGTTTATAAATGACTAAGTAACTTTCTTGACTGAAGTTCTACTACCATTGGATTTTCAGGTGCTTGCTGGTTATACAGAAGATATGGCTGCACACTCAATTCCCCACTTGTAATCCCAGTCTTGAACCCTCTTCTACAGCAATAATCATTTCTAGCTTCAATAGTCCACATTCTAATTCCTTCCAGAGAAATAATACAATTTTCCAATATTTGAGTCGGCTACTGTTTGCAGCAGGCCTAGCCATGATCGTAGAGCACATCAAAATGCAAAAGCGATGTACTGTATGTTTTTCTCACCTTTCTCACCTAACCAGTCATATCCGGTTCGGGTGACTATCCTACAGGCTACCAAGCTCAATCAGTGAACGCCATCTTCCTCTATCATCTGTGTCCTCCTGTTTCAGGCCCCACAGCTTCAGGTCGTATCCATCCATCTGCATTTGGGCATTCCTCTTTTCCTCTTACCATTTGCCTTCATCTCCGTCAGATACCTGATGTCTCGTTTCCATACAGAAGTGTCGGTTTGATGGATGTTTTGCATAAAAACACTTTCTGTTTGGTTGGTACTTTTCTATCACATATCACTCCTGACAGATCTCTCCCTCTATCCCAAGCCACACCTCTTCTCTTAGCTACTTCTGCCTCACAGCCTCCTTCCTGGTCTATCAGTGTACCCAGATACTTCAATTTTCTTGGTAATGTAGTACCGTCATCTTGGTCATATGTTGTGTTAGATATATTTTATTCTATGTCGGCCTACTTGTACATACGGCCTACTTGTACATGCGGCCTACTTGTACATACAGCCTACTTGTACATGCGGCCTACTTGTACATACGGCTTACTTGTACATACGTTGGTGGTTTTATTTTAGAGAATGGTTCAAAATACACCCACAACTAATGGTTGCACCGGAACTGCTTCATTATATCATTTCCTACAGTATTGCTTCCACTACCTAAAAAAGTATTTTCACGCTTCTAGCATTTTATTGGTTGACTATGATAAGCAATAGGTTGATTATCAAATCATAGTAGCAGTACCTACAACTGATGTACTATTATGATAATGCTGCCAACTCGAAACATGGCAATATGACAAAGTACTTAATCATGGGGTGTTATGTAGTGTAGTGAGTACACTCATGTCAATTTAAAAGCAATTGCAAAGTATCCAAAGGTCCCTTCTGAACAAATGCTGCTAAAAATCGCATTTTGTGTGACAAAAATAGACAGAAGTTATGAGTGAGTGCTGTTTTATCGCATTTTCAAGTCTGCCCTCCACTTTTTTATACATCCCCAGATTTTTCTAAAACCCATTCAGTGCATAATTCAACCAGCTTAAAGTGTTCTCCATGTAAGGGAAAGCAACTCCCAATTTAGTCTGGTACCCATGTTGTTTATAGCGTTTTCTACATCTAGCAAATCTCTACTAGCGTTTACTCTTTTGTATTGAGTTTCGTCATCCAGCGTATACAGCATTGACATTTCATCATTCATATTTGGCTTAGTCTCCAGTTATTGCCTTATAGTGTCTATAGGAGTTCTTGACTCCTGATGACTGCGCGGATCAGTTCAGACTTCATCAACTTTTCATCAGAGTTAGAGGTATTATCCTCCATAGCCTCTGCACTAACGTCAGATTCAGATCTGCACTGTTCTGCTGTCTCATCATATATCATGATACCAGTCACCATTACCTCATTCTCAACATTCAACCGATCATCTTAACAAATAAGGAATGGGGAATTCACAGACTCACTGGATGTTTTTGTCTTGGCTAGATTATTAATCTAAAAACATTCATGATGCTACACTTTCTGCAGCAGGTGAGCTATCTATCACTTAAAAATTCTACAGAACAGGATGGTTGATTTGAAATTGAGGAATAAGAGGTGTTGCTTACCAGCTGTAACTTCCATGGTACACTGTAGAGTCTTCTTACTGGTTTACAAGTTACTGTAATTCTGCTCTTTCGCTGTTGGAGCATTCTGTGGGAGTTGGTCCATAAAACCCATGCACAAAGCAGTTTATGTTACACTAGTCTAGGCATATTTTAAAAAGCATATGGTTTGCTATACATTGAGTGACTCTTGGTCTATATAAGTTTTGATGATGAAATTTGAAGTTTCTTTTTATTCTCTCATCTATCGGCTGCAGAATGCTGGTGCAGTTAGGGGCAGGAGATGAAACTCTAAGGACTGTAGTGATTTGATCGCTGACTGAGCTGGACAATTATTGATTATCATTAGAATCTTGCTTTTTTGCAACGTCATTTTTCCGTTAAGTTTTCCCAGTCATGTTTTAAAAATTTCGCTAGTCATCTAGGCTTTGGAGTTAGAATAGTAATCCACTGGAAGGCTTTTGAAATTTTTAAAACAAGGCTTCACGTACTTCCCAATAACAATAGGCTGCAACTTTTCATTTCTAGTCATATTAGCTGCTGAAGCTAGTGCAATCCTCTCTTTGCTCAGTTTTCTGCCACTGCATCTCTGGTTCTTGAAGTGTAGTGTTTTGTCAGTAGTGAGTTGGTAGAAAAGACTTGTCTCATCCATGTTGAAAATATCCGAGGCAGATACTTCAGGAAGAGCCTACTCTTTCCACCTACTAACAACATCCTCTTCTACACTGGCATTTTCTCTTACAATACGTGCAAAGCCAATAGAATGTCTTTTCTCCCATCTTTCTACCCAGGATTTGCTCAGTTTTAGTAGCCATAGACTCCGCAAGTTGATTAGCTTTAGTTTAAAGCAGTTCACCATCTATGGGTGGGTCATGATTCCTGTATTACCTGAACCATACAATTTTGCGTTTTTCTAATTGCCATCTCCTGAAGAATCCACTGTGATGTCACAGTGGATCTTTTTAGAAACTGCTCCAAAAACGTGTTTGCATGTTGCATTTTTTATCTTAGTGACAAATTTGAAAGGTTCATATCAAATTACCTTATGCATGTAAATTGTATTTAGCTTTAATTGTGGCATGAATAGTTTAATGATTTTATCGTGGTTGGTGACAAGCCTAAAATTCTGAAATGGAATTTGTCATTCATCAGGGACACTCTCAACTTTATTATTCATTGTGGGAACTGTGGCTTCGTTGTGTCAATAATGGTCTAGCCTAAATTTCTAAACTAGGAACTGCGATGATTGCATCATCCATGTTACAAGGTGACTTTGTTGATCATTGTTAGAAACTTTACCTGAAACTCGGCTTCACAAGTCGTTTTTGTTTAGTTAGCAGAGAAGAAAGTTACTAGGCGAGGAGAAAGTTTTGTCCAACATATCGTGAAACTTTCAAAGTAAATCATGTAACTTATCATTAGCTCAGAGTGAACTTATTGAAAATGTTTGAAATAGTAGGAATTTCAAAATAACAGATTCGAAATAAAGTGCGAAGAGAATGGGGCCAAGTATGGAGCCTTGGGGGACTCCATGGGTTGACATCATTTGCTTAGAGAGTGCTTGCCCAATTTTTGCAGCTTGATGTCAATTTTGTAGGTAGGAGATTATTATATTGATTAAGTTTTCCCTATGGTCACCCAGGTCAAATGCTTTTACAAAGTGCAGCATTTTAATTATTGTTTCATTGATAGTTTGGCATCCAGCCAGTCTGACGCCAATGCATGCAATGCTGTATTACAGGAATGAGCTTTTCGAAAACCTGACTAGTGAGGATGTAGCAGTTCGTTTACAGACATTTCATAGTGCAGTTGCTTTAGTGGGCGTCTTTCAAGTAGTTTGGAAAGTATTGGTAAGATAGAGATTGGTCGGTAATTTTCAGGCATTTGTTTGTTATCTGCTTTAAGAATTGGCGTTGTAGTGGAGTTTTCATCAAAATGGAAAGTTCAATGTAGATATGGTGGTTTAAATGATCAATCTAATAGGTTTTAAGATGAATGGAAGGGCTAATTTGATGATGCGAACTGATGTTTGGTTGTGACCAGTAGCCAGTAACCGTTTGACACCGGTTCTCTTGGCCCTGGTCTGCTTCGCTGTCAAACGATGCTGAATTTAGATCGATATACCGAACCGCACCGGGTCCCTTGGTCCTGGTCTCAAGCGGTGTTAGCCGGCGTCAAATTTGGTTCGATATACTGGATCGAGCCAGTTCAGGAGCTGGTTTGCCTATCAGTTATTCAATACAAGGGAACAAAACTCCTCAACATCGTCTTACAACACGAGTTCATGTCGACCATTCTGTTTATTTTATTCTACTTTCCGATATGGCTGGCAGACAGGGCTTCACGAAAACATAGTATATTATTTTTATTAATGTGGCAACTGGGTTGGTAAAAGTAATCAGTGCTTACTCCTACTCCAAGATTTTGTATTTGCCCATGTAGTCTAGTGATAGTCAAAGTTTTATTGGGTCTTACTTCACCTATTTTATATAATATTATATTAAATATAAAAACATGAGGCTGGGCACACACCCAACCACTAGGTATAATTTATTAGATTTATTGCTGATAGTGACAAAAATACAGAAGAAAAACAGAAACATTGTTCCCAACACACTCATACCATTGACACAGAAAGATAATAAATTACATGAGCTAACTTCATACCACAAGAGAAAGAAGAAACTAGCATGGTTGCATATGATGTAATGATCATGTAGTAAGTCTTTCTTGCAAGCTTCTCGATCGCTGAATTGGGGTAATTCAGTGTGTCCACGATTGAATCTAGCGGATGAGATTTGTCTCCAGAAGGAGATTGGATATTACGACGGCTCAGTTCGATGAATTCTTCCTGCAAAATGTTGATTAAACATTGGCTTATTTTAAATAAACAGCTGGTACTTACCAAAAGCATAACTACACAACGACTTTATATTAAAAAAACCATAATAATCAATGATTAATATTAAGAACTATATTAATTTAATAATGCAATTTATTAAAGTTAATATTTAATTAATGTAGATATAATACATATTAAAAATAAGCAATTAATTAATTATTCTAAGCATTGTACCTATTCTTAGTTATAATCATATTTAAACATTAGTAGATTAATTGTAATAATATAATTAATCCAGTGCTACTTATGTTTAATAGCTAATTATATCAGATCATGTACTACTGTTCTAGCACACTGTTTATGAATAAAGCAAACATATCTAAACGATAGAATATAATATGATATACTACAGGTGATACGGAATGACACGCAATCTACTAAGTTACGTAATTATTAATCAATTTATTATAATTATTACCTCGACAACACCAACGACCTATCAATCACAGCCATGATGGGAAATAATATTAAAACGGAAACGCCAAGGTATGCAACTTAGTTTGAAGTGAGGTAAACAAAACCACGTGATATTAGACGCATAAATATTGAATGACTACTGGTATAGCGATCCGGTTCGATAACATCGAACTACACCGAACCATCGATATCGTCCGGGCACGATGCTGGTACGGTTCGGTGTAAGTAAAAAATGACGATATCAAACACCGGCAGGTTTTACATCGTTTACATCGTTTGAAGCTGAAACACCGTGCAGCACTAGTACAGTAGCATCTTGTTTTAGAGTTGAAATCTTTGTTGGCTTATAATTATTATTTTTTATTAAATTCGAAAGCTGTTTAGTAGAGCGGTTAGTATTTTCTTTAATTAGAGATTGAAGGACTTTCTTTTCAATTAGGTTAGTGACCATATTTCCCAGGAATTTGTATCCCACTGTATTTAGTCTTTTTTTGCTTCCGCTCTCTTGACCATGGTACTCTGTACTTCCTCGCCTAACCATTGTGGTAGGCTATTACTTTTAGCATAAAGGGCTTTCTTGGGAGCATTTCTATCAATTACTTTGTTCATTGTTTGGTTGAAGTATTCAGTCATGAGAGATAGGTTGTCTGTATTAGTCAGTGCATACCATGGTTGATGAGCTAGGTCTGATTGAAATTGACAAAGTTTGAAGTTAAGCCCAGCTCCTCTGGGTTGTTTTGATTCTTGCTTTATTTACAATTGTTTTAGTCCCAGTTTCCCTGGCCTTATAGTTTAAGTGACATGACATGACATCAACTACATTATTACTGCACACCAAACAGATTGCTTTAATGTACATTACACTTCTTGTATGCTACAGCATTTTGTAGTATCCTACTACATCATTACTTCCTCATTATTTATGGTGGTGGTGTGATACTTTCATTTTAAGCCTGGTGTGCTAAAGGCAGGGTGATTAGATGGTTCAAAAAACCTTTTTAAACTAGTTTTCGATTAATGTTTCACTAGTTATTGACTTGTTGTTTACCTATACTTTTTCTTTGGTTATTTTGGCTTGGTTACTAATTTTGATGATGAATGCATGTGTAGTATTCAATGAATGCACATGGCAAAGGATTAATGGAGAACAAGAGAATCTTACAATTATCTTCAAAATCACAAGGATTGTCTGCTAACACAACTAGCTATTGAATTGCCATCAATTTAAAAGATTGAAATAAATTTTAAATGTAATCAGATGTTCTGTAGTGCTGAGAGACTACCTACTAGTAACTACTTTGGGCCCTCTTGACCCTGGGAATGATTCTTAGTTCTTCCAAATCATCAATCCTGCCTTCAGCATATGCATGTCCATTTAAATTCAACAAATACTCTATAAAATGGTCCACACAGCACAATGTCTAGATAAACATGAATACATTATAGCCTCATACCTACATTCTCCAGCATACTTGATGAGAAACCCCTAGCTGAGTTGCTCCAAGATAAAACTTTCTTTTTCTGTGGTACTAAAAGGATTCCTAACAATAGAGTTTATTGAAGTACATGGCATTTTAACAGTTCTTTTACTGCTAACAATATTTTGTAGCAATGGTCGAGGCTAAGACGGAATCACTACTCGCTGTTTTCTGGGATATTGAAAACTGTGGAGTGCCCAGAGGAAAGTCTGTAACTGGGGTGGTACGGTGCCTGCGCGAAAAGTTCATTCACTCTGGGGTGAAAGAAGCCGAGTTGATGTGTGTATGTGATATATCAAAAGAACCCACACAGCTGATTAACAAACTCAACGAAGCCCAAGTATGTTAGATTTCTCTGTAGTATAATACAAGCAAAGGAAAGGCATCCTTGGAGAAGGCAGAATATTTCTAGCATTTGGCCGGCATCAGTTCTGTACACTTGCTACTTGTGAGCGAACGGGGTTAACAAGTTCACCAAGCTGAACTTTGAACCCCATCGCTAACAAACCCGTGCCAGCTCTAGTACAGTATAGCTAACCACTGTTTAAAGGTGCGCTTTACTTAAATTTTAGGGTTATAAGCTGAATACACCATTAGAAAGCCTAGTAGCAGCCGGCCAGTTATCACAATACCAGCGGGGCTACATGACGTCATGTTAGGTTTCAGCGCTGTTAAAACTAGTGAATTACATCATTGCAGGGCGTGAATGCAATACCACACATTATGTTATTATAAACAAAGAATTTTAATTGAGTTTTATCCTTGTTATACTATGAATATCACAAAATAAATGGTTATGTAGAACAAATGCTAAATAATATTCCTAGACAATAAAAATCACAATTTGTTGCAAACAGATGTCAAATGATTTTCGAGTCTGCAATTTGATTGGTCAATATAGACTAATCAGTTTGAAAGAGGCATGAATTTGAATTGTGTGATCACTTTATTTTGTAAAATGACTTGGATGCCTATTTCACAGATAATACTATAATATTGTAGTTGTACATGTAGGTGCATGTATGTATCAATTTTCATTTGCTTCAACGGTGAACATAATTGAGGGAAAACAAGTTTTAAAGTTGGACTCTACTGAAAATTTCAGAATATTTTTTACCAAACTCACTATGTTAGCATTACTTGATACCTCTACAGGCATATCTAAACTATGTTAGTAGTAGTTAAATAGATGCTAAACTGCAATGAAATAGCCCCAAAGTTTCTTTGGTTATCTCAACTCTGACACACTATGTAGCAGCAATATTGGGTTGTCACAACTGCTTTATAAGAAATACAGTGTTCATTAAATAAAACATTTATTAGCAATTATAGTGCTACATGCTACAGGTTCCACACACCAGTCCAGTGGGTAGGCATGTTATTCATGAGATAAACAAGTAGCCTATATTGACCAATCAAATCGTTTTGTGATATTTCTAGTATAACAAGGATAAAAACTCAATTAAAACTTTCTGTCTGTAGCAACATAATGTGTGGTCTGGCATTCACTCCCGGCAATGGTGTAATTCACTAGTCTTAACAGAGCTAAGACCCATCATGACATCATGTAGCCCAGCTGGTATTGTGCTAACTGGTCCAGCTGCTACTAGGCTTTCTAATGATGTATTCAACTTATAACCCCAAAATTTCAGCACAGTCCACCTTTAACATGACAGTTTCCTGGAATAATGGAACTTGTACTGGTTAGCAGATGGGCAACAAGTTGTGCATCACATGTACAGGACAACATTATGAAAATACAGCTTAAAGTTGCCGTTTTGCTATGGGACACTTGTTGTAATAATAAGTGTATAATATAGCATAAGTTAGATGTTTGAAGTGCACATAGGAGATTCAATTGGTTGAAGCCATTTTTATAGTACTCCTCAGGGACCAACGCTAATAATTTGAACTAGCCAAGTTTTCGAATTAGGCGAGCAAAGAGAGTAACAGGAAAGATTGATCACTCAATGATAATACCCTGTTCCACCATATACGCCCAATTTGGCGGTCCCGACGTTCCACGATCTGCTTTCCGCCATTTGCCTACTGGTATTTTGTATTGCTGTTCGACTGTAATCGCGGTTCAACGATTGCTATATTGAGGATCCTGTATTGATATCTCGTTAATGCTAATGGAGAGTTTATACGAGTCCGTTGTAAAGAAGCGCTTCTTATTCGTCCACGGGACGCCAATAATCATACAGGATTTGTACACAAGGTGGCACAACTCCCTACTTAATCCGGACCGCATTTGGAGGCGGGGAGGGACAGTTTTTGGCCGGAGTGATCCCTTTAACTCTCTTTGAGGCGAGTTCTACTGTCTTTTGGGGCTACTTTTTGTAGTTGAGCATCTATAAGCTACTATTAGATATGTTTTTTGGAGGTTTCCAGTAATGCTAACATCGTTGGTTTGGAGAAAAAATTCTTGAATTTTCAGTACTGTCCAGCTTTAACGACGGTCACCCATCGCTAGTGGTGGGTCAAAACTGCAATGTGAACACAGCATATACATTTGTATGTTATAATATTTTACTGGTCACATGATCCTCATTTTGTGATAGCTGTATTTGTTATAGCCGACTGTATGACTATTACAACCAGTTGGGAACCAGCCTATAGGCCTACATATAGCCTACCTATAATACCCTTCTACAGGTCACCGTAGTACATATCAGTAATGAGCACAAGAACGCAGCAGATGACAAGCTGAGGCTATGTATGAGGAAATTCTGTGACAGTCACAGGGCACCTGTTACTTTAGTTCTAATATCAGGTGGGCTCTTTTTCTATCATATACTATCAGCGTGAGTATTACACCTGCTAAGCAGGTCATTCTTTGTAAGCAATTTTGCTAGATATTTGGCTTTTTAGGAATGATTTGTTTCCACGTAGTGCGGTTGAATGCAGAGTGTGTTCATGATTTCTTACTTCTTCATGCAAAATAACCTAGAGGCTTGATTTGTTTGGATACTGCAGGCGATGTGGACTTTGCCGCAGATCTGAGTCATATGAGACACTCCCATGGCTATAAGATTATACTCGTACACAATAAGCGTGACAACTTGGCTGTGAAGGATGCTCTGCGTATCACTGCCCATGACGTATACACGTTTGATGAAATTGTTGCAACTGCTGCTGAAAAAGAAGACACGTTGGTGGTGAGTGAGCACAATTGAGTAGTTTTATACGAGCATGTACATGTACAGTATACAGGTATATACAGGGAAACTTGCCTGATTCAAACTCCAAGGGACCACCATGATTAGTTTGAAGTAGGCCCGAGTATGAATTGTATAGGTTGGTTTCCACTCAGCAGGTTCTACCTACAGGTGGCCTAGAGGTGGCCTGGAGTCAACGTGGTTTCCCCTTCACACACTTTGCATTCAGGTAGCCTACACTGCTACAGCAGAATGCTTACATGGGACCTGTAGTGGACCTGGAAGGCACCTGGAGAGATATGTTTTCACTTAATACATGTGATAAACAAAGCAATAAAGTGTTATTCTTATTCAATTGCTTTAAAGCCGGTGGGTGACCACAGGTTGTGGTATCCATTCTCCAGGCGCAGCTTGCGGTCAATGATTAGTCGGCGGTCAGCTACAGGTTTTACGGTCTTCTAGTGGCTTTGGTTTCCACACCGCAGGCCTTATTCTACCAGTCAGCCGGCGGTCAAAAACTGGTTAACTGGGAGTATTTCCAAAATTGACCAAAACAAATCAAAACGCTGAATAGCTTGTTGAATAGTACTTGCCTAGAGCTATTCAAAAAGGTTTGGCAGTGCAACAGCAGATGATGTCATCTACCACAAATTGATCTCAAACAAAGGCAGTCTATGTCACCTGAGTAACCCAGTTAACCTTGTTATAAAGCACATGGAAAGGTTTCGATTCAATAACTTTTATATTAATCAAGAGTTCATAAATTCCTTCTACACTTTTGATCACATGATGCTTAGTCACATATATTCACTTGTCTTTTTTATTTCAAACATCAAGGAAGTGCAGTTAGAAAGAAAACTTCTCACTTATTTGAGGGTATACTGCAATAAGAAGACAACTTCTTCATATTTCTAAAAACTCCCATGAGTGAATAGAGGTAGTGGGTAGCCTATTTTCCAGTATTTTTCCAAAATACACATAACATACTTGTGGTAAAACAATATTAGTGCCGGAAGAGAAATAAAGAACTCATTGTAGCATAAATGGTTTCCAATTATATTTCTCTACTCATACAAGAGAGGACAACTCAGGAAGATTACGCAGCCTTTGGTGCTACTTCCACTTTAAGATCACTTTATTTGGTATAATGACTTGGATGCCTACTTGACAAATAATACTATAAATGTAGTAGCACATGAATATGCATGTATGCATCAACTTTGATTTGCTTCAACTGTGTTTTGACATGACAGCTTCCTATTTAATAGAACTTCATGCAATGTTCATTACACTCAGAACTACAGCACTGCAGATGGGCAACAAGTTATGCATCACATGTACGGAACAACAGTATGAAAATGCGTGTAGCTAAGGAACAGTAAAGCAATCAGTGGTTTTTCCCAGCTTAGCTTGAGCGGAAACATTGCGGTAGTAACTACTAACTACTAGTAATTAGATGTACTAGCTACTAGTAACTGCTAACTAATAGTAAATATTATTAGGTTTGCATACGATGAACAGTCAGGCATGACTAATGCTTGCTGTAATACTATCATTATTGATTATAGTGTGAGCCTAAGGGAGTGAAGTTTGAATTGTAGATACTAAACTCGAATTTATTGAAGCAGGGACCATGGCTAATAGTTTGAACTAGCCAAGTCTTCGAATTAGCTGAGACTGAATTAAGCAAGTTCCACTGTATATCTATTTTACGCAGTCCGAAAATTGGCTGAAATTTGCAGTTTTTAAAAATTTTCAGCTGTGAAAGGAGTTGGAACTTTTAGTCTGCAACAATTAAAGTTATGTACATGTACATGTACATATCTGCACACTTGATACAACTTTATAAATTAGCTAAAATTTTATAAATACATTAGCTAAGTTATCGTTTTGTGAATTACTTTTATATTATATTTGAAAAATTGATAGTCTCTATATTATAATTTCACTGTATATAGAAAAAATAAACATAGCTTAGAAGATAGGCTGCTCTGATGTCCTCCAAAGTTGGTTTCTTTGCTCTTCTTGTAATAGTAAGACGAAGTACTGTCAAAATATATCATATTAAAATATTATAACTGTGCATATCATACTGTTATAGCGGGATACATTTCAAATGGAAAGCAATCTCACAACACCAACACAGGTAGAAATATAATATTATATGGCCATCACTCGGCATATTTATGTGCAGCACCATACCCACAACACATAACACAATTACACCTTTGAAATTTGCTACGCTCAAAAACAATGCATCTTACAGGGGGAGGGGGTTGTTTACGTATGTACATGCATGTTATATCTTTTTGTGTTCTACACTCTCCAAGTATGCAGTTGAGGAGTCGCACATTTGTAAAAATACCAGTAATTCATAAATATGTACACCAATTATTTACTAACCCTCTTAGTAGCTCTCTAGTGTGCTCTTTTATATCTGCTATAAACTGGTGCCAGAAATGGTAGGAATTGGTGACATACTGTTTTCTTAGCCTGTAGCTCCTGACAGTCTTGCTTTATACTAAAGTATAGTAACATCTATGGAAAACATGGTAGGCCTACAACGATTAGCCTAGTTCCCAAACAAGCAATACCACTTTGCACTGCACCACATAAGATGCATATAAACACAGTTTTAGTGGCGGTTCATTGTGGTCCATTATCACAGGCAGGATCGAAATCGAAATCTTGAAAGCATAACTCAAGATTAACCAGTGAACCAATATGGATTCCATAGGCAACTTGCTAACACTTGCTTACAAAGCTGGGACTACCCAAATATTAAATAAAGACTAAAATGAAAGATGAAACTGATACTTTAGCGATTGGGTTATTACAAAGAGAGGTAGTCAAGACATACTGTCTTGGCAAAGCACTCGACATAGCCAGGGTGCTTTAGTAAAATAGTTGTCTTCCTATTACAGTGTACATGTATATGGTGATGCCACCTTCGAAACCAAAACTATACACACATGGTACATAAAATTATGAAACATTCCACCTAGATGGAGGAGAATAGCTTACCGAATCTAAGAGTGTAAGTGCAGTAGCGATCACTATAGCCAGGACTGCCGTGCCCTCCTATCTCTTTCCAAACGTACCTCATGTCCTGTTAGAATATCAGTAACATACTGAGTATTAGGGCAAACAAAATCTTATATAACCATATAAAGTATGCACCTGTTCTGCAAAGTAGTTGATACATGCTGCCCTGGTAGTACAGCTTTGGCAATATGCATTTGACACCGAATTAAAATGTCTCCCTGCTATACTAGGTATGATTGGAGACCTACCTTACTGAGTAACAACTTCCCACGACTTTTCCAGAGTGTTAGCCATGATAACAGGAAGAACATTAGGCCTACTGTACCTATAGCCATAGAACTTTTGTGTCACTAATAAATGTCCCTATAAAACCAAAATGCAGATTTGGAGAAATATAATATACTCATCAAAAGCTGTTCTGAAATATGTAAGCAAAACCATAAAGCTTATTTGACACCGACATGGATGCAACAATGGTGATGAAATAAAATGGATACAACAAGAATCAGCAAAAATCCTCTATAAACAGACATAATCCACATGCAATGCAGCAAAGACCAAGTTGGTTTTTAGGACTGCACAAAATCTAAAGCAACAGTTCCAACTGTGGCAAAACTGTTATCGCATTAGATACATCATTGGGGTGGGGTTTTCTAAAATGACAAGTCCAAATAAAGCCTTGATGAAAGACTAATTGATAGGTTGTCAAGCTGTAGATTACCAGATATTTATACACTCACGTGAGGAAAATGACAGCTGCCAATTCCATATTTTCCTTGGCTTTACGATGGATAGAACTGTGCTAGTTCAGCATGTTATCCGGGTGTTGATGCTCTGAAAATTGGGGTGGTTATCAAAATGGTAGTCTAAAAAGTAACCAATAAGAATGCTGAACCATCAAAATAATGAAAATTAATTAACAATTGTAGCCTATCTATTCAAACAGCAGAAAGGTCAAAGCTCTACATATAAATTAACTCAAAAGTTCAATAATCTACAAAATAGAAATATTTATATTAGCAGCACAAGCATACTAAGTAATTGTACAATTAATGTAGAGTGGCTTGAGATGTAAAGTCTTGTCATCAATTGTCTTTTGGTTTAAAAACCAAATGAAATAAAATCTGTTTTTTTACCCAAAAATATCCATACTTGCCTCCATTAGTTGAAGCATATTAGAGTCACCAACAATAAAGGACTCAGTAGCTACGGATGTAGATGCAGCAGCCTATGTTAATCTTGTAGCAGAGAGAGGAAGGGAAAGCAGATACATGACTCGTCTTAATCTCTGGAACATGAAATGAAATATTCACATTTACATTCTAGATAATATATTAAAACAGCAGCCAAATCAAGGAAATAATAGGCAACTATTGTCTAATTTATATGTAGTTCGTAACCACAGATCATCAGTTGAATTATTTAATTAATAAATACGGAGAGGTTTTTCGCAAACGAAATAATACTGTTATTCACACATATCCAACAAAAAGGACACTGAAATAAAAAAAACAGTAAATAACTGCTTCTGCAATTCAGTCAAACTGATTTGAACAACTTGATTTTCATCACAAAATCAAAACAACGTTACAAAAATGTGATATTTCGATCCAAAAAGAAGCTATTCCACGCGAAATGTATGAATTAGTGGAAGGTTTCTTCAGAGTTGATTCTCAAATTGAATTTTATTACACATGAATGTCATCCAAAACAATTTTGAAATTATTATTATTTATCCAACTACTATCAACTATTACTAATAAAACAAAAGAACAACAATATAATAATCTCATCATGCCCTAATATATAAATATGAATAAATAGCTGCAATTTAATAGGCCTAACTAATATAAATATGTAGATGATAAATATATTATGTTATGACAATAATAATTCTGAATTGTATTTATTATTATATAAAATATATACATTTATATACAATACTTATATTTCTAACATAATAAAATACAAATATAATTAAATAATAATATAAAATAAATATAACATTACCTATTATTATATTATCAATGGTAACATTATTCAATCATTCATCATTCAATGCCACAATAACAATGACATTAAAATTAATATTATTGTAATTATGGCATTGAATAATAGGCAATGTTTATGTTACCTAATGATAATAATATAACAGTAATATTTAAATTTTTAATATGTTTATTACAATAATTATATAATTATTGATTAGCCTAGTCTATTAGTATTTGAAGGTGTACATGGAGAGCGAGCGGCGTTAAAAAGTCATCTTGCTTGTTTATGGTCTCCAAATCCTGGAGAAGTTGTTCGAGTGGTTCAACCTAAATCTCATCTGTTAACCTTAATCTAATAATAATGAGATAATTATTTGATCATTTCAATTTCAAGTACTGCAGTCGCTAACTATAAAATTCAATTATTTATATTAATAGAATTGAATAGAAAAAAGAATCACTATCTTATAATAAATAATTATCCTCATAATCAACACCATAACCATAACATAATATGCTATGATGAAATCAGAAATTAGAAGAAGTTCTACTTCCTACTCTAACTCTACGACTAGCCTACTGCTCTCCCAGTTGAGTTGCCCTTACTTTACTTTAGATAGATAGATAGATGGGGATTATTTCTATAAGCTGCAGCTTTCGATAGCTGTAAACTGTTACTGTAGCTTAGCTTTATTGTACAGATTAGTTATTGACATTCAATCACTGTGCTGGGTAATTACAGGATAAAGCAGCACACTAAGAACTTTAAAAAATCGCAGAGCGTAATTTAGTTTCCACTCTTTTCGAAAGCCAAAGTTGAGCCGTGCCAATATTAGCCTTAGTTTAAACCAACTCACATTTCATCGCGATCAATTGGATACGCCTCGTTACAGCCTAATTACTCCTGTTAGTACCGAAACTGAAGTCTACACAGCCCCACAAGTCTGTGTGGCGCCTGCGTAATAATACTTCCGTTCACCAAAATCGGTGAACACATGACATGGCGGCCTCCACACTGTCACGTGACCCAATATATTACGCAATTGTTTATTATGTAACACCGCGTAGAATTCATTGTGATATGCATCAATGGTGTCATGGGGGCATAACTGTTTATTTTAATTGAAGTCAAAACTAAAGTTGCCTTTCACTTTAAGTAAGTTCCACTGTATATGTCTTCTATTTTGTTTAGTAATGCTGCAGACTTTTGCCGATTGTGGTAGACCTCGATCCACAGTTTCACACCTAAACACTGTTGCAGGCTCACAGGCACAGTGGCAAGGATGAGAGTCATTGGGTAAAGGTGACTGATTTGCCTCAAAATGTCCCAACAAATCAGATAAAGGCCAGGCTGTGCTCTATGGCTAACAAATCTAAAGGCTCTCTCATCCATTGTACAAAGAAAATGGCCATTCTACAATATAGCCAATCTACTTGGGCTGAAAGGTGAAGTTGTCTCTAGCAGAGTTATTATAACATTGGTGCACTCTGATTCTATTACTGTGCAACGTTTATATAACAAGTACACATCTACATTTGTATATTACTAATGTGTTCATATTACTAGCTAGGGTTGGGCTTAGCTCGGTGAAATCACATGTCTGCCCTAACCACCTGTTTTTTTCCAACAGGTTAGAAGTGCTCATTTCATTTTGCGAAATCAATCAGGATGATTCTTTTCTTTTTTTTGGTTGGGAATTTCAAATCACTTGGTTCTGCTATCTTAACCGAATATCTTACCAAATTTTTTGGAGAATTTACAAAATAATATAATCGTTTGTAATAATAACCATATGCAACAGTGAATGCTTTGTTTAAGTGTACAAAAGTTACTTCCACAATGTTATGTATTGTGGTGTTTTAGCTCACCTAGCCTGCAGACATTCACTACTGCATGGACTATATACACTTATGCTTGTACAGTTCTCCCTTACATGTTTATTATTATCCTTATTATATTGTCAATTAACTGCCTGGCTCATGTGCTTTATGAATCAACCAATCATGTCTTTGTACTTGTTTACTGCTATTGTATTGTTATTACAGGTACATTATTGTCTACTTTCATTCTAACTCTTTTTGCCTACTATAAGTAATGGCTGATGTCTTAGATCTTAGTCATTTTAATACATATATGTATATGTATGTATATGTATATACTTATAATTCATTTCACATGATTGTAAGCACTTTTTGTGCATGGCCGACTCTTTTGTGGTCGGACCTCGAGCACTTTTCAGCCATATTGTTACGCAATTTCCGGGGCCGATACCTTATCGTCCCACCCGACCCCCTGTCGAGCCTTTTTACCGGAAATCCAAATAGTATAAAAGCCAGCACATTTTCTATGCTAAGTCAGTTGTTGATTGCGCTTCAATAAAGCAACATCTCCTAACTCAACCTACAGAGTCTTACTCTTGCAGGCAGGCAGCTCCAGCCTTGGTCCCCTGGACCTTTAGCGCCCGAGCTCGTCCTCATACTCGTATAAGTCTCTTACTACGCTCTTGATGAGTATAAACATCGAACCTTCAATGAGCCTAAGCATCAGGCCTACGTCCCCACTTCAACATAGACACTTTCTACCCTCTTAGGAGTATAAACCATCGGACCTACGTCGACCCTTGACCCTTTAATGAGTCTTAAGCATCGGCCTACGTCCTCTACAATACCTATAAGAGCTTACATAACTGTTCACTCTTTATGTAATGTGTGGAAGTTTACCTTGGCAGCCCACTACCACTACCAAGCGCTTCCCACACTCGTGCTAATATCGGCACCCGTGTGAAACCCATAGCACAAAACATTACAGTACTTTTAGCTGTTGTAGCAATTGCATTAACAGCAAAAATAGCAATTCTCTGGTTTTGTTGAATAGAGAACTATTCTCAAACCATGCTAGTCCCTACCCTGTTACTAGCACACCTTCATATTACTACATACATTTATATTGCTTTATGTTTGTTAATATGTTTATGAACATGGAAGCTCTGTGTTGGGATAATGGAATACGGCTATGGACTTGTCAAATTTGTTCCACAGAGTATAGGCCTATATGTAGGGCCTATGCTTTGTTACAAAATATAAAACTTATGAGAGCTATAAAATAGTGCTCTAAATTTAGGGATAGAACATATTATTGCAGTTAAAATATTGTTTCATGGTAATGCATACATTTACCTATCATCAGACAACAAATTGTTGACAACTATTGTTGTCTGATGATTGGTAAATGTAAGCATTACCATGAAACAATATTTTAACTGCAATAATATGTTTTATCCCTAAACATATTTTATGTTTTGTTATATACATTTTACATGAAGTCAACACTACGATGTAATCTCCATGATTACAGAGCAGCAAAGAGATTGCACCAACAAGATGTCTATGGTTTCAAAATATCGGCCAGTCATATGACTAATGCGGGTCAGCCATCATCTGCTCTTGATAGTGACATCGCACACAGCTACATGTACTATAATCATCACATTAATAGCCCAGCATCCTTGGTCAGCAATCTTCTGCCTAGTCAGATGGAAACTACAGCCTACAACCCTTGTAAGTATTGACTGCTCTCTGCTGATCTCAAGTGTCTTTTGCATATCAATGGTTTTTCGTGACCAAAACTCAACCCAAATTTGCATTTATCCCTTCCACCAATGAGTCCTTTCACACTTTGCCGATCTCAGGTTAGCTTTTGGGAAGTAATTTCTTTGTATATTTAATGGTTGCATGGTGAATTTTGATGACCACTAAAGTGAAAGTCAACAATCTAGTGGATGTTGTTGAATAATAAATCTTTTTCAACAAGAGTCAATAAGTACATAGCCCGAGTACCAACACCAATATCGTAGGTGGGGTAGGTCGGGTACCCACCCCGCCCTGGGTCGTGGTTGAGGGCCTAAGGCTACGGACCCAGCAGCGATGTCGAAGGACCCGGTCCCAAGGTCCTAGCACCACCCAGAGCCGAGATCCTCACCGGCAGCATTGCAACATATATGAATCGCAGGTTCAGGAGAATAATCAATGCCAGCCATTTGATACTTGAATATGTCAATACAACAAATCAGGTCTTCTCTCCTCATTACATTATTTTTGCAAGTTACTTGTAAGTGCCATCAATTTTCAACTTTATACCTCATAATATCCAGTCTATCAATATCTACATGTATGTGGTTTCTAATTGTTGTTGCAGATACTGTTCCACTCATACCCAATGATAACCACATTACCTTGTCTCAACCATCTTCATCCACTATAGCAAGTTTCCTGAACAACTTAACTGATATCTGTCATATACCAACTCCAGCTACTCCTACTGTCACTGAACACCACTTACAGCATCATCAGTAAGCTTTTATATATATAGTAGATGTACATGAATTCAAGTTCTTAAAGTTCACCTTCCACTTTTCAGGTTAGAAAATTAACATCATTTTCATCTTTCTAAGTTTTTAATGTGTAATATTAAGCAGTTCAATTTACAGAACCAAGTGTTGGATATTGCAGTCGATACTTTGCATTGGTGTCATTATAGTGTAGGATTGTCAGGGCCAAGTGCTACCACACTACCAAAATGCAAAGGTGATGGTGAGGATCCGCCACTCGGTATAACGCTTACATTATCCATCTCCAACCTTGATAGTAATATTCCTATTAAGGAATGGGCAAGTCTTCTATATCGCACCTTTATCCAGCATGTTAAGGTAGGATTAATTCCCCCTGGTGTACCAGCATGCTGACATACATCTCTATATACCATACCTGTTTGACTACAGCTAGTGTATACACGGTTCTCCATATATGTGCCAAATATAAGATGGTTTTGCATTCTAAATCCCATATTGCTTTGAGATTTTATTTTATAGTTTATAATCATTTAGGTGTTGGATGTAAAGACATTTGTCCACCAAGGTGGGGCTCTAGGAGCCACCATATCTGTTTGCTCAAAAGAAGAAGCTTATAATGCTGTATCACGGTGTCATAATCTGAAGATAGGAAACAAGTGCATACAGGTGTCCATGAATACTTCCAACTGCCCACAAGCTCTGAAGCAAGTATTTATGTGTATGTTAATTTTCACTGCTCTGTGGTTATGTTTGGCTATACATTCAAATATATAAGGGGTCAAATACAAAGCCAACCAGAAAATATGCAGTCAGTGCAGGTATAATTTATGTTCTCAGAAAATGCATTTACACTTTGTAATATGAAAAGTAATGTTCTATTGCTAATATAGTTAGATTGTGAATTTGATTGGTTCAACCAGTGTAAAGCTCCCTTTCTCCCTTTCTTTACATGACTAGTTTTGAAAAAGTCATTTGAATCAAAGAAGCATTTTGTGTTTCAATCTATTTTCAACATACAGTAACTAAAAAAAATGGTGATATTGATTACATTATACCAGATGTTTTTCAGCTACGTTGTGTGCATGTTGTATGTGGGCTGCAAATCATTTGAATGTCATTTGAATGTATAATTTTCTTCCTAAAATGTGGTCGCTGAGTGGTCAAGGGCTTACACTAGGCACTTTCAGGTCCTGAACATTTGTTTGTAGTTGTCTCTCCCTGCATGGGTAACATAGATTATTAGCACTACTATTTGGTCACTCAACATTCGTCTCTTCAATGAGAGTTGTTTTCTCAGGCTCACTGCATTGTTGGGGGTAATTTTCTCTGAGACATTGGAAACAGTTTGTTAATAGTTAATTCTAGAGGCTAAGGTCATCTAGCACCTAGCCACTGGGTGATTGGAATTCAGCAGCAAATCTAATAACTTTCAATATTTCAATGATTCTAATGGTTTCTCGTTATTGGGTGGGTAATGTTACATTGTATTTGTTGTTATACATGCAAGTATAAAACATCAAATTTAAGGTACCTTCATCCAGATGATATGTAGCCAAACTATAGTAAGTTAGAAATGGGGTGATGACTGTTATTATGGTAAGTGAATTTTTGCCGCCAGGCTGCAGAACTCTTTCTGAGCGCAGAAAAATCATTGAGAACAGCCAACCAACCATTCCTAGGTGGTGGACAACTTTAACAAATTTTCTATCATTGTTACCCGAACTTTAACAATTGACCCTGAACACTCTCATGAAAGTGCCTATTATGTCACAGAATTATATCACTGGTTTGGTGTGGTTTGGTCTATGATTTACACAATTCTGCACTTTCCTCATTCTAGCATCAAAGAACACTTACCAAATTTCACAACAAAAGTGGATTCATTTCCAGCTTGCCTTATGTGTTGGTCTAGTTTCGCTAATCATATTGTTACTCTACTTTCTCTTGAGACTCGAGGTAGTTTGCATCTTGAACAAGGCACTAAAAAACTCACTCCCCTTGAACACCTTTCTGAAGCTATATGAGCGAACGTAAGTTTGACTGTAGTGCTCTATCTACTGGGTCATGGTATTCATCCATATACGTTGAATGCAGAATGTGATGAGTGTGAGTTCTATTTCAAAACATTTCAAACTAATTTTTTGATTCGTTGCCTTGTGGTATAGACGCATCTATTTCCATATTCACTGTATCTTACTTTCTGACCAGTTGGCATAATTCTGAATATTACACGTAGTGTCCAGAGAAGCCTCAGTCTCTCACAGTTGTCTCAAATGCCAGATGTTATAGAGATTAAAGAGAGTTCAGATCCACAAAAGGGGAGGGTGATTAGTCTAAATCCAGCTCTGCGATTCTCTTCACCTGCCTTTTTCAGCACACAATCATTGACCCAGGTACAGCTATATCCTACTGATAGTAGTGACAATACTACAGTACCTTGTTGTCTGATGTACACATGCATGTACATGTACTTCCGTAATATGACCATTTTGGGTCTCCGTGTTATTCAAGTGTTTTTATACATCTGCGCATTAATTAATTAGTTTAGGACTGTATTTATAGAGTACTGGTGATGATAGATTATCAACTCCATATTGTACCATACACTGCTCTCCTGCAAGCCAGGTATTGATGTCCGATTTGGGAATGTTGCCTTATGTTAAGGTAGAACTTAATATATTTGTGCAGCATGTTCACACACTACTACGATTGCATGGCGGAGAAGTTCCTCTTCTAAGGTTGGTCTACATTCTAAATGTTCTTCAATACCATCTTCAAAGTGCTTGTAGGCATGTATCTCTACGTACAGTGTATGTTGGCATATATCTCTACGTACAGTGCATGTTGGCATATATCTCTACATACAGTGCCTGTAGGCATATATCTCTACATGTATGTTTTCTCATGTGTCACACAGTGCTACACTATATATATATCCCATGGTTGTGCTCTGCACTATCCCACGTTATTTGTAGTTTTACCAGCTGTTATGATGGCACATTTGCTAGGCTAAAACCAGTGGTTAAAGGTGGCGTTCCTCTAGAACACCTGATCTCATCGGTCTCTGGTGTGAGCATTAAATATAGCAGCATTATTGGTGTGAAGGTGGTCTCTAAGTCAGTAAATCCTACAAGAACACATGTAAAAGGTAGGTGAATAAATATAGATGCGCATCTGTGTATGTGCCAGTGTAAACTCAGAGATCTATCAGACATGTATATGGGCGCTACCAATCTTTAACGTTCATGTTGTGCTGCACGGTGTTTCAGTTCCATTCAGTCTTTTTTCTTTTGGTTCAAAAGCTGAGAAATTTGAAAATATACGCCGAAACCAAATGCAGCGGTTCGGTACGATTCAGCTTTAAAGTTCTAACGCACCTGGCCCCTTAGCGCACCTACTTCCAATAATAGCTGGCGTTGCGAACACATGAATTTATGTTATCCTTTCAATCTTTATAATTCGATGTCATCCTTGTCATACAGACTTAGCTACAGCCATCATTGTCACCCGGTGAGGATATACTGCAGTTTCACTCTATTCTAGTAGTTATGCTTGCATATTATTATAGATAATTAATATTTAATGATTGCAAATTATTAAACAAAATTAAAATGGCCGCCATTTTTATGCCTCTTTCAATCCTTATAATTCGATTTCAACCTGGAATCTAGACTTAGCTGCAGCCATCATTGTCATCCAGTGATTATTTACTGTAGTTTCACTCAATTCTAGTAGTTATACTTGCATATTACTACAAATAATTAATATTTAAAGTATTCAATTTTTGAGGATTTGACCATTCTAGTCAGTTAGGTAACACTTTTAGCTTCAAGATGATATGCAAATTGACTATATTTACTTTATTTACTTCAGTGTAATCAGACTGTAAAGTTTATATATTGCCAAAAATGCTCAGCTATTCAACAATAGGTGAATAAGTGACGTCACTTGTTCAGGTTATCACTAGTGCGATCAAGCGGCACGTTGACTACTAGTTCTATGAGCCGCGCAAACACTGATTGTTCTAATGCAAATTACTATGAATCACTGGTCTATATTTAGTATTCATGCAACATGTACATAGCTTAATTCTTCAACTACTAATGTGTAAAGGGGATTCTACTTTTGTCCCGATGATTTGCTGAAATTTGTCAATGAACATGGCTTGCTTACAATTGGTTTTAATAGGTCAACTAGTCATGTGCACTAGTACAATAAACTAAACTATAATTGTAAACAACATTACTCCCACAGTAACAATGGTAACAATTGACCTATTTATAACTAACACTCTCTCATTGGTTGTCTTTGTTTCTTTGTTCAACTATGTGGATGCTCTTTCATATTGAACAGACAAGTGACATCAATGAATAGTTGGAAATTCCTGGCAAAATTTCCTGAGCTTTTACAAAATCACTATATTTCAACGGTTTTTGGGGTTCGAATACAGCTGTCTGTACATGTTCAGCCAAGTCAAGTTGCATATCATTTTGAAGCCCAAAATATGAACTTACTAACTAAAATACCTATATTTTGAATCTTGTACTACTTTAACAATTGCACATTATTAAACAAAATGAAAATGGCCGCCATTTCCGGTTATGGCTGGTGTTGCGAACATGTGAGTTTATGTTCCACTTCTTTCAATTTGTATAATTCAATGTTATCCTTGGAATACAGTCTTCACTGCAGCCATCATTGTCACCCGGGGATGATATACTGTTAGTTTCACTCAATTCTAGTAGTTATACTTGCATATTATTATAAATAATTAGTATTCAATAATTACAATTTATTAAAGTTTACCTGCATTCTTAAAGGTGGACTGTACTGAAATTTTGACGTTATGAGTTGAATACACCATTAGAAAGCCTAGTAGCAGCTGAACCAGTTAGCACAATACCAGCTGGGATACATGATGTCATCATGGTACCCAGCTCTGTTAAAACTAGTGAATTACATCATTGGAGGGAGTGAATGCCAGACCACTCATTATGTTATTATAAACAGGAAATTTCAATAGAGTTTTTATCCTTGTTATACTAGGAACATCACAAAACGAAAAAATGGGTTTGTGGAACAAATACTAGTTAATATTCCTAGAGAATAAAAAACACAATTTGTTGTGAAAAATTATCAAATGGCTTTTGAGTTTGCAATCTGATTGGTCAATATAGACTACTTGTTTATCTCATGAATAACATGCCTACTTCTTAGACTGTTGTGTTGAACCTGTAGAATGTAGTACTATAATTGCTAGTATCTGTTTTATTGAATGAACAGTGTATTTCTTATAAAGCAGCTGTAAGAACTCAATATTGCTTCTATATAGCTTGTTAGAGTTGAGATAATCCAAGAAGAAGTTTTGAAAATTGACATAAAGCTAGGTGGAGATAACTCCTAATGCTGACATCACTATGGTTATTTTAGAAATTTTGGAGCTACTTTTTGCAGTCTAGCATCTATTAGATACTACTAAAACAGTTTAGATATGTTTATAGAGGTATCAAGTAATACTAACATAGTTAGTTCGGTGAAAATAATTCTGAAACTTTCAATACAGTCCACCTTTAATACAGCGATGAAATTCTAAACATCAAATCAAGCAAGCTTTTTTCATTTCTGTAATAAAAATTTAAAAAAAAGCACTGATTCTAAAAATAAAATGCAAATTTGACAGTCTATGAGGCTAATTCCATTGTTTACATGGAAAAAGCTGGTGTAAACACAAAGCACATGTTTCAGTAATTTACTCACGTAACTGAATATAATACATCACGTGACAATACTAATTCAACCATGCGGTTGCTAGGATTTTCAAGGGGTTTGATCACAGATTTTATCATAGACTTTGCTCCAAGAATCTGTCTGAGCTTTCTTTAAAGTAGTACAAAATTCAAAATAAAGGTATTCTAGTTAGTAAGTTCATATTTTGGGCTTCAAAATGATACGCAACTTGACTTGGTTGAACATGTACAAATGGCTGTATTTGAACCCCAAAAACCGTTGAAATATAGTGATTTTTTAAAAGCTCAGGAAATTTTGCCAGGAATTTCCAACTATTCATTGATGTCACTTGTCTGTTCAGTATGAATGAGCATCCACATAGTTGAACAAAGAAATGAAGACAACCAATGAGAGAGTGTTAGTTATAAATAGGTCAATTGTTACCATTGTTACTGTGGGAGTAATGCTCCTTACAATTATAGTTTAGTTTATTGTACTAGTGCACATGACTAGTTGACCTATTAAAACCCGAGTACAATGTCAATTGTAAGCAAGCCCATGTTCATTGACAAATTTCAGCAAATCATCGGGACAAAAGTGGAATCCCCTTTACACATCAATAGTTGAAGAATTAAGCTATGTACATGTTGCATGAATACTAAATATAGACCGGTGATTCATAGTAATTTGCAATAGAACAACCAATGTTTGCGCGACTCATAGAACTAGTAGTCAACGTGCCGCTTGATCGCACTAGTGATAACCTGAACAAGTGACGTCACTTATTCACCTATTGTTGAATAGCTGAGCATTTTTGGCAATATAAAAACTTTACAGTCTGATTACACTGAAGTAAATAAAGTAAATATAGTCAATTTGCATATCATCTTGAAGCTAAAAGTGTTACCTAGCTGACTAGAATGGTCAAATCCTCAAAAATTGAATACTTTAATATCTTATTGGTATACTGACAGAGTTATATTCCAAAGTCTATGAACAATTCCTAAATCTAAGGCTTTAAAGTTACCCTTATTTGTTGATTTGGAAGCGATGCTGATGAATAGCCCAAGTCTAGTAACACTGCAGGTAACAATTAGTAACAAAGGTACAGAGCGCACCTGTCGAATTTTACTTTGATATTCTATATTTATATATGTCTAAGGAGTAATATAAAGCTGATCTGATTAATATCTTGCTCTAAAGTACTTTATTAATCTCCATCTGGTAGCTACAGCGCTCTCAAGTTCTCGGATTTTCCCCGAGCAGTTCGGATTTTGAGCAAGGATTTTGAGTGCTTGCTCGGAGTGCTCGGGAGGTTTTTCATTATTGATGACCTGCTCGGATTTTGGGAGATTTTCTCACATTAGCTATTTTTTGTAATGAAATGCTTTAAAATCTCCAAATTAATCTTCAGTTTATCTCATAGCTTGTGAGTTGCTTAGAAAAAAGCTACTAATTCTATTACTTTTCAAGGGCAAGCACTGAATTACATGTATGTACTGGGATTATTAGGCTGTGAGAAATTACTTAGGCTAACTCTGTAGAGCAATAGATATGTGCATGTAAGTGACCAACAGCTTTATTTATATATCTGACCAATTGTTGGTAGAGTAATACTGCTTACACTGCAGTACATTGTACTTTTGCTCGGATTTTTTGACTGAGCAACTTGAGAGCCCTGTAGCTAGCTAGCAGATCTAGCTCAAGCTATTCACTCCAGAAGAAGTAATGGGATTAAAATACCTAGGATTAAAATTTCTAGTTACGCAAGGATTTTGGGCGGCGCTTACTACTGCGATATAAAATGTAAACAAAGAATTTACCCTCTGATAAAATAAATTGGTTTTTTAAACTGCTTTTTTTTGAAAAAAAACTTTACAATAATAAATGCCACATTTTATTTTATTAATAGAAAACGTTCCCTGCCTGGTTAGTGCAGTTAATCTTTAAACAAAATAAAAATGGCTGCCATTAAATTAAAAAGCAGACTGTAGCAACTCCCAAAAGAGAGTATTTAATGTTTGATTTAATTCGGGTTTATTCATGAGTTTTAAAAACCGAATTAAACCGAGGGTTCATTCACAACTTCGGTTTTATTCAGTTTTTTTTGAAAAATCAGAAAATAACTGAATATAATGTGCAAATCAAAGCCGCCCAGCACTGCATTCATGTGAATTGAGTAATTACAGTAGAAAGTTTACTAAAATGACTCGCTACATAGGACCGATTGATTCCCGGGGTCCGTGAGTTTTCTGAACTCCAAAAGGGTTCTGAAGCATACCAGCGGTATAACAACATCCGTATAACAACATCCGCTGGCAACAACAATAATCATAACTATAATTTACGACTTACCACTGTTTGGCTAGTTATAAAATGAATGAAAGTTTTATGAATATGCCTACCTCAAATATGCATTTATCTGCATCTTCATAATCTTTTCTGGTGTCTTGTACTTTTCATGGCAGATAACAACTGCATTACCCACTTAATAGCTAGAAACAATCAGATTAACACATGAAAGTTTAAATTCATTAAGGTGCGTTTACATTACACCACCTCCAACACCAACTCCGACTCCCAACTATGTGTTTACACTATGCCAACTAGTTGTCGACCATACAATCAATTAATTGCCAGTATCCACAGTAGCAAGCATGCTTGTACAATTAGTGTACATGTACTGTGATTATAGTAAATAAGTGTAAAAAGCTTTGGATTCATCATCTATGATCAACAGCTAATTCTAGATTTGTAAAATGGCTAGTAGCTATAACCTTAGCTATTGGAAATTATACTTCAAATTAAAATTTTGTAAGTATCACTTTGAATAGCTAGTGCTAGGGAAGGTTTTCCCATAATATAGCTTTAGGTTTACCATCAATAGTCCAGAGCCAATCCTAGATTTGCAAAACAGATGCTAGCTATAATTAACATACTGATTTCTGATAGGTCAATACCCTCCGACTTGTTGGAGTAACCCAGCACTGTTGGGTTTCTCCGACTCCGTCTCCGACAATAGGGATCTCCAACACCGACACCAACTTTTGTGTTTACACTACACCAACTTTGCCGGAGCTGGGCAGAAAAGACGGAGTGCAATGTAAACGCAGCTTTAGTTTTGGTTGCTGAATTCAAATCACATGTGCTGGAGGACCTTCACCTCTATCTTGACTCCTAAAAAATAGACATGCACCGAGTGGCCAATTAGCATTGTTAGTATTTTAATGCCATGTATGCGTTGGATCTTTTTCGGATGTAACCCATTCAAAGAAGACAACTATGAGCAAGCATTTGAGATCCGTAAATGCCTATGAATTGTATCATACTGTTTCATGGCACTGTTACCTTCCCGTATAAAGTTATGGCTTTAAAGAAACCAACATGTTACTGTCGATGTTGGTGCGGAAATTAAGGCAGCATATTATGATAGGGCAAGTTGGAGGTTGCAATGGGACAGGTTGAGCTCAAAATAATACTAATTGAACATATATTTTACAAAGTTTCATGCCGCTTCAATACATCCTGTGCGATTATGCATGTACATGTATAATGTATGTGTATAATGTACATGTACATGTGTAATGTACATGTGTAATGTACATGTGTAATGTACATGTGTAATGTACATGTGTAATGTACATGTGTAATGTACATGTGTAATGTACATGTATAATGTAAGTTCGGATTAATTAATCTCATTTTTAACGAGCTTCCAACACCGACCCGGATTTTTACATTTGTTGTAATTTCTCACCATCTATATTATATACTCTGCTGTATCTAACCGTGATTAATGCATATAAATAGTGATCAGTGGGTATGTTATTCCTTTAAAATTATTTCTGTAGATCATCTAAACTACTTTATAGCTCCCAATTTTATTCTACAGGTTGAGCTGGGGGAGGGTGAACCTGGTTCTATTTCACAGAGTCATACCTGTCTCTGGTGATAAGCTCTGGGTTAACCTAATTTCTGCGACTGCCTACTTACACCCTTCAAACTCTCGTTATGTTAGTCTCAGTGTTTAGCAGCAAAAATGTTCATTTTATAAGTTATGCTCTTGAAAGACAAATACTGTAGATTTTAACTCGGCCACTCAGCTTACATGTAAGTTTTCTTGGTCAAAGCTGTAACCTAATTGTATTCCTTAAACCTAACTGATGTATGAAATCAAACACTAAACCTTTTACACATAGTTTTTCAAACCTGCAGTACTCCTCCTGACATTGTATAATGGAAAGTGTTCAATGTAAAGCACTGCAAATCGTTTCACACCACATAAATAAAATAATGTACAGTATATTATTATATAAACCTATTAGTAATGGGGTTTTTAAGTCTACATGTATGTGCCTGTTATGATATCATACTTTGTATTTGTATGTATACGATAGACAGCAGTGTGCTTGGTACTTGATCATTTCACCTATGATACTTGTAGTACACGTATGTGGTGGTGGTAGGTGTTTATGATAGTGGTATGTGTATTTGGTTGTGCTATATGTATGTGGTAGTGGTACATGTACATGTATGTGGTAGTGGTACATGTATGTGGTTGTGGCTCATTTATGTGGTTGTGGTACATGTATGGCTATATGTATGCGTTATGGTCTATGGGGTAGAGATGCACTTTTGCACAGCAGCTACTGTGTTATATTATAGAACCTAGTACCAGCCACTCCTCTGCATCGCCTCTCCAGCAGCAGCTGCTCTCAATGTTCTCCACTGAAGTAGTGCAGCTGTTGAACAAAATGCCTGGTTGTCAGATGCCACTCTCCAAGTTCATTCCTTCCTATCAGCACCACTTCAGACGAGCTTGTAATCTGATGGATTATGGTTTCAATAAGTTACAAGATTTACTGGATTCTATCCCATATGTGATACAGGTAAATCTATATCTTACTTATCCTACTGGTAATCCAGTACATATCTTACTTATTCCACCACATGTGATACAGGTAATCCACTACATGCCTTACTTATCCCACCACATACATACACATCATTCAGCAGTTCAGCATTTCTGTTCCCCCCCCCTCCCCCCAACTGGTAATGGGAATGCAACTTGTGCCCATTAACGAGTTCGTATTCATCAAAAACTTTAGGATTCAAGAGAAAGAATGTTCTTGAATTAGAAAGGGGTGCACCAAGTCAAGTCATTGCTCAAAGAGACAGCCTTCCTAAGTCTACAATTTCTGCTGAAGTTATAAATCATAAAAATGTCTTCACTGCAACTAACTAACTAACCTATACACAGTATGAGAAGCACAAATAATGTACTAACTCACATGAACCCTAGACAGCAACATTCTCCTTTTATATGTCACACTCTTAATAACTTTATTGAAAAATGTTAGTGTGGGCTAATATTTTAATTAGAAATAGTAATACAAGACGCATTTTTATTTTTGATATATGTGAGGTCTCCAAATGGTCACGTGGTGACCTATGGTCACGTGGTGACCTGTGGTCACGTGGTGGTCGGGACGCATGCGCGTTGATGGGACAGCAGCGAGTTGGCTGTGGTCAGTCGCACTAAAGCAATTGTGCAGAGTGGAAGGCTCGTTCTGTCATTACTCTGATTATCTGTCGTGTATTATTGTGCTAATCGTGTCGTGCTCTGGTAGCCAACACATAGGTGGTGAAGGTGGTGGCTAAGGGGAGGTTGGAGAGCCATCGTAGAGCAGTTTGGTACTGCGTACTTATATTTTTCTTTACTGTACTGTTCAGTGAGACAACAATTTATTTCCTAATATTTCAATACTCATCCGAGTATCATCCTCAGAGGATAAATGAAGTTATGTTATGGTAATTTAGTATACTGTACAGTAATTGTTTGAATATCTAGTATAGAACAGTACAAAAATCAGCTTTGAAGTAGGGCACCATTACCGGTTATACCCTTTAAGAGGTGTTCGGCAATAATACGTGAAAAATAACAATATCCATCGCATTAATACATGATTTTTATTTAAATTTATGTGATGAAAATACGATAAATATTCAATAATGCGATATTGCTTTTATTATTTTTTATTATTATTTCCATCGCATTATTGAAAAATTTATTCTATCGTATTATTTGCTCTTCCATTGCATTAATGCCAAAAACGCCCATAAAAATGCGTCTTGTTTTGCTATTTATGATTAATAATTTTATGAATTATCTCCAATTTGCATCTTGTGCAGTGGCATAGCTATGGACTTTGATCTCAATTTGAAGTCATTCTCTCAGCTGGTTTCATCAAAAAGAAAATAAAACAAAATGTGGTTTCATACTGTTATCCTGTACATTTGATCCATTACTTGTTGCTGATCTGCAGTGTTTTGTTTTGAGTGTAATGAACAGTACCAGTTTTATTAACCAAGAAGCTGTCATGTTATACACTGCCTTCAATTATATTTAGAGATGGGTCCAAGGGACTTCAAGTCAACAAGTCAAGTCATTTCTTAAATTTTGGAAGCAAGTCCAAGTCAAGTCAGTGCCGCTTCAAGTCAAGTCAGTTGCCATGCGAGTCACAAGTCATATCGAAATCAAGTCAAGTAAAAATGCAAGTCAAGTTAGAGACAACTTCAAAAGATTTTACATTTTCCAAAACCTCACTTTTTTTCTTCTAGTAGACATTCCAATCCATGAAAATCCATGTCGAGGTGTAGATGGGCTTATATGTTATGCAATTAGGTAAAAAACTAGTCAATAAATGTAGTAATATTGGCACTACTGTTGCGACTGGTCATGTAGCATTATATATTAGCAACGGTGATACAGTGTTACATGGCATATGAACAGCACATGCAGGGTTGGGAACTTTGATCTACTTTTGCATTCGATTCTCGATTTTCGATTATGCTGATTAAACCAAAGAATACAAGTATTCGATTATTACTTTACCAAATCAATGATTGTACTTCAATCGATTTTGCAATCGATGACGATTTTAGAAAATGCACATGTATATGGGTATAATTTTTGTAAAAGTGGAGAAATTTATTGTCTTTACTAATTCTGTTATAACAAAGGTGCCTAATATTACCAGTTTTATTTGCATTTTCTCATAGCTGAGAGTTATCTGCTCTACCTTTGTTTCTTTTTAGCCTCCAAATATTTATATGTACAGCAAATCTTAGCCAGAAATGCCAGGCTGTTATTTCTTATTTATTGCTAGCCACTCACATTTCATCCTAGCTTGCAAATAGAGGCTATTATTTTATTATTAAATAAAACAGTTCATCATCATTTTTTTATTAAAACGATAAGAACTAAGCTACGAGGCTTTTTATTTATTTCCTGTACTAAACATTACTAGCAGATCACTTAGCAGTTTAGTGACAATCGAATGCAGCTGTAACCCTATAAAACCAACGAATACATGCATTTCGATGGCTTTGTTGGAAACCAACGATTAGGTGGAATCGATGGTGAATAGACCAACGAAAATCGCCATCGAATATCGAATGCTATTGGCGATTCCCAACCCTGAGCACATGGTACAGTACAGAATGTCCACTGGCCAGCCCCGCAATTCCAATCTGCATAGTATTGCACTGTACATTGTATTCACTACTTACACCACACTTACACTACTTACACTGTAGTCTCAAGTACACACACCATAGATGTTACCTGTGATGTGTATCCTTATAGCTAGCCTTGATATACTCCCGAGTGTTGCTAGTAGCACTGATGAAGTAAAAATGACAAATGGGTAGACAATTGATACCTGTTTTCCATTTTGGCTATATAGGCCTACATGTACCATACATGACAAGTTGGGCTGACATCAAAGAGGGAGATTTTTACATGGGTGAGACAACCCTCACCGACTCTTTGACTGCTAAAATACCTAAAATGTTTTTTTACAATGGGAGCCACACTTTATGGGCTGTCTGCTGTGGACACAGTTCTCAGTTACATGTAGTTCCAAAATAAGCTGGTGAAAAATTTTTTGCTCTAAGTACATGTACTAGGTTGCTAAAAATACTTGTATGCAGAGTTGTTTGCCCACACAAAACTAGTGAAGGCGGGCTAGATCTCAGACTAAGGCATCCATGATGTCTCATATAAGTGTGAAGATAATATAAAATAAAATAATATTAATTTAAATATTGTTGCAATTAGTTTAGAGGCTGTCAAGTTACATTTCCTGACTGTTCGTAACCAATCTGGTCACTGTTGTGTTTAAAGGTGAAGGAGATGAGATGAAGGAACATTTATTACTATCTAATACTGTGTATGACCATGAGATACTATCTTCTATCCATTTGCTATCCATTGTAAAACAAGCAAAAGTTTTTCATTTATATAGTTGAAGAGGCTAAGCTTGCATGGCATTAATAAACAAATCGACTTGACAGAACCCAAGTCAAAGTCATTGATGTGGTCAAGTCACATTTATGTGCAAGTCAAAGTCAAGTGGGCAAGTCCAAGTCAAATCTATGACTTGCACCCAGCTGTGATTACATTCACAGTTGAATCAAATAAAAATTCATGGATATAGTACATGTATGTGACAACAAGGAGTAAGAGGAGGCTCGTCCATGGGAATTTTGTGTTCGATGTGCTCCTCGGTTTAAAAATATGAGCACATGAGTCGCTGGCATTAAGCGAGTAGACAACTCCGTTGAATCGTGATGCGCTTCTTCATTGCTAAGCAGGTATAAAAGCAATGCACATGTGCACGGCTCTGGCGCTTATTATGTCACAGCTATAGCATCCAATCAAAATCATTTCTATGGAGAGATAAACATAATCGTTCATTGAGATAGCCAATAGTTTGAGCACTATTTTCATTTAGTTTGGGCACCTTGTAGGGCCCACAAACTAGCCTATTAACTGAACTGGTATCTGAACTATATGCCATAAAACAGACTAAGTATATGGAGTCCTGATGTCTGAGAAACGTGTTGCACAAATTGACTCATTTCAACCGCGATTCAAGTGTTTGTACGTTTTATTTATTATGAAGGAGCAAAGTTTAAATTTGGAATTCAAACTCACTCACTGTAGCAAACTTAAATCTATTAGCGTTATTTTTGCTTATTTTGTTGATCATGTTGGTATTTGCAAAAAGTGTCATTTTATATCGAGATACGCAATTTTCTTCAAATATGGCGATTTTACTCGGCTATATCTTTCGTATCCCAGTGACATAAGTAGTGTGTTTATAGTCAATCTGTTCACCAATTAGTGACATTGATTATATTTTAATTTTAGTTAATGTGTGAATTTTACTTTTTTAAAAATATTCATCATCTTTTCTTCAGACTTTACCAAGTACCCGAGGCGCACATCGAGCACCGGAAGCCCATTGTAACATATATACAGGTTTTCATAGACGAGCCTCCTTCTCTTCTTACTCCTTGGTGACAATAATGTAGCAATGGATGACAGCCCTTGACATATACATGACTGCACCCACCTGCACTGTTTCTTACAGATACTGGGCAGTGGCACTCAGAGAATTCTCTATCTAACTCACAGAGTGCATGTTCGGAGGTTTACACTAGACTTGTATCGTGTGCTCCAAGCTCAACCTAGACATCGATGCAAAGTAGATCAACTTAGTAAACTCTACTTGCAGGTACAGTAGGTAAAAATGGATGTGCATTATTTAGTCTAATCCATGTGGAGTAGGTATTGTAATAGATGTACTACTTTCTACGAGTTAGGGGCAGAAATGGAGAAACTTGAGACTTTATATAAGAATTTATCAACCAACATTTCAAATTTCTCCACCTTACGTTATAGGCCTACATGTATATAAACAAAGTTTTCAACTTGTTGCAGTGTTGAATGTATACCAATGATAAAAAATGTTGAGCAGCCATTTGTTGAACACAAATAGTATTTATATATCAACAACTCTGCCAACATGTTAAAGTTGTTGGGTTCATCCATTATTTTTTGTTGACTTGTTGGGATGTTGAGTTTCAATGATAGCATATAGAGACAAATGATGAAAAAGTTGAACTTGTTGGCAAGTCACTAGTTTATAAGTTTGTTGAATAGCCCTTTGTTGAACACGAATGGTATTTATATGCCAACTACACTGCCAGTTGGCAGTTCCTACACTGAAGTTGTTTGATCAATATATTATTTTTGTTGACTTGTTGGGATGTTGAGTTTCAATGATGGCATGTAGAAACGAATCATGAAATAGTTAAACTTGTTGGCAATTCACTAGTTTAGAGTTTGTTGAATAGCCCTTTGTTGAACACGAACTGGATTCTTCTATTACCCTAAAATCAGAAATATTTCGCGGAAGAAAGTTTTGCGAGTTTGCTAATCTTGGAGCAATTTGCGATAGAAATATTTAGCGAGTTTGGCCTATCGCGAAATTGGTTTAAGTCCCAAAATTGATGTTTAAGCATATTTCAGCATTAAAACCAAGCTTAGCTAAGCTGTATGTTTACTCAGATTTAAACCCCACTTACATACAGTACAAAACTACAGCTGACTTCTATATAGTGCAGTAAGCCCACCTGTGAGGTAAAGTAATTACCATAGCTTGTTCAAAACTCCCCTGATTAAGCTCCTACTCTAGGCTACTTACCAATTATGTTATAGCAAATACTTGCTGCTTTGTAAAATATTCAACTATGTATCATATAGCTATATAGCTGATGTATGGTCTGTTTAAACCAGAAATTATTTAAATCAGTTTGAAAGCAGATATTAATAGCGATGAAAATTATTTGCGAGTTTGTCACTCGCGAAACTCGCTAAAGTTAAAACTCGCAAAATGTATCTGCTTTTAGGGTAGTTTGATAGATTTGTTGGGATGTTGAGCCGCAATGATAGCATGCGTGTACAATGTATTTCATAATAGATTTTAAAATGTTGATCTCGTTTTCAAACTATTTAAGAAGCAGCCTATAGGTCACATTATAATTAGAGTGTCATATTAATATTTGTTAATATTTCATGGTTAAAACACTAACATAAAAGTTAACACCACAGAACACCCAAAATTGGATTAAAATATTCTTAACAGATACCAATTGAAAATAATACTACGTAGGTTTTTACTAGGTAGAACAGTCCATTGGCGAAATGAAATGATGTGTACATAAAAGCCTCTCTAATTAACTGTTGAGATAGTTTAGTTTTTATGGAGCGCTACTGATTTATTTGTTATCCCTTGCACCAACTTCTCAGTTCCGTGGGTTGCTGCTGCTGCCAGGAGGCTCTTGGCAACTTTTTCACTATTTGTTTCTATAAGCTATCATTGAAGTTCAACATCCCAACAAGTCAACAAAAGATAATAATTATATACATGTAGATTCAACAACTTCAACATGTTGGCAGAGTTGTTGCAATATAAAGACCATCTGTGTTCAACAAAAGGCCATTTATTCAACAAACTCTAAACTGGTGATTTGCCAACAAGTTTCAATTTTTCATTAGTTGTTTCTATATGCTATCATTAAAATTCAACATCCTAACAAGTCAACAAAAATAACTACTGAGCCATTCCATGGGGACTGATCAAATTTGCGTGCTGGCCCGACTCAGGCTCTTTTGAAAATTTGCAGGTTGAAAGAGCACCCTTGAATTAGTGGGAAGCCACCAATTCTTTTTCTATTTGACCCCTTTGGTTTCGGCAGCAGCTCGTTGAAAAGTGGGAAAATGTGGAGGGGACAACTCCAAATGGACTTTTTTGAAATTCCTGAACATTCAAATTATGACTGTGGCCACTGTATGATACTTAGAGCTGTAATTTTTATTGCATAGATACTTTCATATACGTGCTTCAGTTTCACTACTCATTCGAGCCTGTATGGTCAACATATTGAGGGTCAGAGGTCACTGAAAACACCTCTCGGAGCTAGTTTGACCCAAATTCACTGAAAATCGACCAAATAAACACTGCTGGATTTGATGAAAAGAAGGTTGATATAGAATAACTAAGGATTAGAGGTGCTCAACACAAGGATAAATGAATTTTTGAGAACAAAAAAAACTCTCCAAAATGAACTGTATGGCGACAGCGGCTCAAATTCAACATGGCCGTCGTTCGAGTTGGCGTTTTGGGGCGTTATTCAAGGCTAAATCTACTAAACTTAGTAGTGAAAATTAATGGTGAAAGTGTTGCTATATTATACAATTCACACCTGTAGATTCCATTTCTGCAATAAAAACTTTGTCTTTTTGGGTCTGAAAGGCTGAATTTTCAGATTCAAATTTTACATATATTCGCTATAATATAGTGACTATATCGCCAATGCAGTTAATTGGCTATGGCCATAAAGGTCAGTCAAGACTTAATTTAAGGTACAATTTGAGACTTGGCCTGGTTATGCAACCTACTTTGTGAAAGAAAATGGGTGAAATCCGTTTTACTAGCCTAAACAGTCATGCAGTTTTGTTAACTTTGCCATTACTCTTCCTTTCACACATGAAGCAGAATAGCTAAGCTAAGCAGTATTTCCAGGTCAGACTTAACCAAGTATTGTTTAATGAAAAGGAAGGGGAAGAAGATGGAGCTCCATAGAACTAAGGCTTCTTTAATCAGTGGGTGAGGTGGTGTTTTAGCTCAGGATTTTTTATGGTCACCATTAGTTATCAGATTCTAATCAAGAATATACATGCAAAATTATAGCCACAGCCCACAAACAATAGTTTTGACAAACTTACATATATACATGTATTTAGCTTACAATTAAACCAGTCTTTACTAATTAGCTTCAAACATATTTTTTGTTCATGATATGTGAATAGTTCCTTTTCCGGTTTATAAGTGTTGTACAGTATTTATTAGAAGAGATTGAATTTCAGCAGTCCATAGTATAACAATTATTATGGCCAGATCAATATGGTTGTCTGCACTTAGAAAGGTGAGATCTGCTCTTCTTTTATTCACTGAGCATAATTTTTTAAGATAAGTGGTTTTGTCTTTCGAAAGGTCAAAACTATCTCGATTCAAAATCAAGGTTTCGGTATAAGGAACGGTAAATTTGGCGAGGTGATGCTAGCAAGTACATTAAACATTATTACCTTTGGAAACAAGCGAACACTTGTAATATAATTTCAACTTGCTAGGTACAATTAAACTAAGTCTTGCAAAACCATATTCATATTTTTGATTACTCTGTTGATTAAAAGTTAATGCATGTTGCACCACTTACCTTAGTTGTGGTCATTTATATAAGACCAAAAAGATTTTTTTGGAGCTAATTAGCAAACACCGGTTAATTGTCAGCTACATGTAAATATATATAAAAATTGTTAAAAGTTATTGTTCAAGGGCTGTGGCTATAGTTATGCATGTACATGTACATTGTACATGTATATATTTGATTAGAATTTGATAACTAATGGTGACCCCAAAATTTGTCTTGAGCTAGTTTAAACAACCTTTAACTCCTCAGCCTTACTCACTGATTAAAGATGCCTTAGTTCCATGGAGCATCAGTTTCTTCACCTTTTTCACTAAACAATACTTGGTATAAGTCACACCTTGAAATACTGCTTAGATTAGCTATCTTACCTCATTTAACAAACGTGTGAAAGGACGAGTCATAGTAAAGTTACCAAAACTGCATGTTTGCGCTATTAAAATGGATTTCACCCATTTTTCTTCACCAATAAGGTTGTATAACTAGGCCAAGTCGCAAATTGTACCTCAAATTAAGTCTTGACTGACTTCTATGGCCATAGCCAATTAACTGCATGGCCATTTAGTCACTATATTATAGCAAATATATGTAAAATTTGTATCTGAGAATTCAGCCTTTTAGACCCAAAAAGACAAAGTTTTTATTGCAGAAATGGAATCTACAGGTGTGGATTGTATATATAGCAACATTTTCACCATTAATTTTCACTACTAAGTTTGGTAGATTTAGCCTTGAATAACGCCCCAAAACGCCAACTCGGACGACGGCCATGTTGAATTTGAGCGGCTGTCGCCATATGGTTTAGTCTGGAAAGTGTTTTTTATTCTCAAAAATTCATTTATCCTTATATTGAGCATCTTCAATACTTAGTTATTGTATATCAACCTTTTTTTCATCAGATCCAGCAGTGTCTATTTGGTCGATTTTAAGTGAATTTGGGTCAAACTAGCTCCGAGAGGTGTTTTCGGTGACCTCTGACCCTCAATATGTTGACCATACAGGCTTGAATGAGTAATGAAACTGAAGCACATATATAAAAGTATCTATGCAATAAAAATTACAGCTCTAAGTATCATACAGTGGCCACAGTAATAATTTGAATGTTTAAGAATTTCAAAAAATTTAATTTGGAGTTGTCCCCCCCCCCCCACATTTTCCTACTTTTCAACGAGCTGCTGCCGGAACCCCAGGGGTCAAATAGAAAAAAAAATTGGTGGCTTCCCACTAATTCAAGGGTGCTCTTTCTACCTGCAAATTTTCAAAAGAATCTGAGTCAGGCCAGCACGCAAATTTGATCAGTCCCCATGGAATGGCCCTACTGCCAACCCAACAATTCCCCACCAGCTTTCAACTTCCTATGGGGTGTAGAAGTTTTTGGCTCACAACTCTTCTACAATATTTCATAACTCTTCTACAACTTTTGCAACTGTTTCATAAACTTCCAAATTTCTCCATTTCTGCACCTAACTTCTTTCTACTCAGTGTTCACTCGTCACACTACATGTAGTCACAATGCTTTATTCAGTACTCCGTTGTGATACTACTGCAGCCTCCAGACTAATCCTATGATTGGAATTCCAGTTCAAATGCAACCAAACTTCATAGTTTCAACTGTTTGTTATATAACCATTGGTCCATTCAAACTCTTCATAATATCCACGTGCCACTTATAATTACATGTTTATGTTACATCAAGTCACAGGGGGTCTGCAAGTGTAATCTGGCAGGTATTTTGCATTGGGGTCATGGGTTAGATTAGTATTGTTTAATTGGTATATTTTTATGCATCGTAGAATCCTTAGTATTTTGTTTAATTAGCACCTGGTACTGTTAGATATTATTTCCAACTACTGATAAATTATGCAAGAAATGCTGTTTTCAGAACAAAGCATTTTATTGCAGGAACATATTTCATGTGTATACTATTACTGTATACTGTTAAGGTAACACTACATGAAATATTTTTGTTGCAGTGAGTTTTCTTAGCAGTCAGGGACTCGGTTCCACATCAGTGACAATGAACCATCCCTGACGGTGTTTGAACCACTACATATGCAGTTGGTACAGTGCACAGGTCTGCCTGGTGTGGTGGTAATGTGTTCAGACTACTGTGTTGGGTGATTAGGTGCCGTAGAGGCCTCAGGTTCACACACCGTCAAGGATGGTTTATTGTCACAGATTTGGAACCAGTCCCTAACTTTTCAGAAAAAATTTGCCCCGATGAATAGCTCATACAGCTGTGAGAGAATAGCTAGTGTTGGGCGCCTTCCATTTGCACTTGAAGTTTTCTGCTACCACTCAGTTTTTCCACTTTGTTGATGTGATGCTCCATTTTGGGAGTTGTCACACTTCGCTTTTAACTATAATATTGACTGTATTATTATGATGTTATTTAATGAATTGAAATTATTTAATACTACTTTTTTATCACACACTGCACTCAAATTCTCAAATATATTATTATGATATTATTTAATAAATTGAAATTATTTAATACTAATTTTTTATAATACACTGCACTCAAATTCTCAAATATAGATGACCATGTAACACACTAATCTATCTAACCCAAAGCAGGGGACATGTTTAACCGAATTTCTCATGCACAGTGTTATATATTTAGATTATCATATGTAGTTTCTATAGTGGTCTTTGGAATATTGTAGCAAAGTATCCGTTTCATACTGCTGTATTTTCTCTTCATGCATGTCTATGGTATATTAATATGTAGTGCGGTGGTGAGATTGGGTGGCTTCTGTGGAACATACACCATACATCCACACTGTATATCTATATATTACCTAAAGTGTACATATATTATTATACATAGGGCCTACAGTGTATATCACACCTAATCAATTGGCAGTAGAGTATAATTATTATGATTGTTTATAGGTCACTGGGACTGAACTGGACATAACCAGGTTTGGTTTGTGTCATATTAGTGACATGCTAATGAATCTATCTGCTCATCATATAACCATCATTGGGTCAGGAGATGATGCAGTGCTGTCTATTCCTACCACCAGGCCTCCATTCAGCTAGAGGTGGAACAAGACTCGAGATTATTTAGTAATACTACCTACATGTACATTCCCAGCACTGATTTACTAGTAATAGCATTGCAGCTAACGCTGAGATACTAGTCGATCACTACAAGTCATACAGAATTACTAACGACTGTCAATCACCACTCCCATAATGCAAAGTTATGTCCTTACCAAAAGTTGTCTACTCGCGAGATTATTTCATTAAAGGAAACATAACTCCATACTAATTTGTCAAATTACATTATTATCTAAGTACCTACTGTATGTACAATGTACATGCAATGTAATGTACATGGAATACATGTGCAATATATTTCACAGCCTCCTGTTCACCTTTTATTGAAATGCATAATGGTAAAATACAGAGTTTACAGAGTAGCAATTGAAACTATTGGAGTTTTAACATGCAGATATATAAAATTTGGCAAACTTTTTAGGAAAATTCCCCTTCAATCCTAAAACCCGGTCTCGTCTCGAATTTTTTAGAAGTAGTGTCTCTAATCTCGTCTCGAATCCAAAAATGCTGTCTCGTTCCACCTCTACATCCAGCAGTGAGTAATTAAAAGGACAACCGGCCACATCAACTCCCTTCTTCCACTAGGGCATGCTAGTATATCGGTACCTTTCTGGAAAGCTGTATACCATACCTTACCAGTATTTCACTGATAGCTTCCATACACTCTATGGTCTATGGTCTAATTGCCTTATACAATGTACATGTAGTTATGGGTTTTAGTGTATTCACATCATATAACCATGAGATATATGTCCATTGAAACTATGAATTTGTTTCTTTGTTCAAGTAAAAATTACATTACTGCATACATGTATATATATGTGGATTATATCTTTATAAACATGTCAGTAATATAAGAGTTGCCAACCTTATGAATTTTTTCTTACATGGAGAATACTGAATTCTTTTTTTATTTGATTGCATACATGTATCTGAACTGGTGCTATTATTGTATTCCAGTATAATTATATGTAAATGTACTGTAAATCCTTCTTGTTGCAGTGAATGCTAGTACTATAGTTTTAGAATTTTTTTATTTATGGAAGCAAGCAATTTGTTTAGAGTATTGTCTTACATTAAATTAAATTCCCTTACAATTTACTGCGTTGGTATTGATGGCTTGTATAATGTGTGTAATAATCTATGTAGTAGATGACACATATGCATCAGCTCTATAACATGTGCAGTGTATGTGCTGTTGCTGTGTAATGCACATAATATGTACAAAGTATTTACATGAATAGTACAACCATAACAGCCTTAGGTTGCATGCTGGATAAATAATGAACTACTTACTTATTACTGTTAAATATAATCAGTGTTTGAAGATAATTAACCAAGTCTAAAGGAAATAAAACACAGAAGCAAATTGTAGTACAATAGTAAACCTTGTGTTGTACATGTATATGTGGATGTAAACGTTTATTAGGACTAGATAAATCTAGTAGACTGCTGCTACTGCTGCTGTGAATTAATATAAAATAACTCGTTGGTGGTGCTCTAATGATGCCCCTTAGCCTATCAACTCAAAGTAATTAATGCCAATGCATGTTGATAGCTAATAGATTTGGGTAGGCATGCCTAATGAGCAATATCACAAGAGTAGCTATGATTCTTCTACATGTACCTGTATCTCATCTCACAGCAAATCTTGGATAATTACAGACGATGACTGCAGGCAGCATTGATACAATCAACTAACTACGGTTGAGTATACATGTAATATAATACAATTATTATAATCTAGGATAAATCAGCAATATCCACTGTACAGTACTAATAGAAGTGGAGTGGTGCTCATATAGTCGTTATACCATCTTAAGCTCTACTTGATAGATATGTTCTCTATCTTAAGCAAACTCATCAATCTATTATAATAATACAATCAATTGGACTTACAGATTTCTCATTTAGGATGAGCTCTGGCAAGATTGAAGAAACGAGCAAGTCGAAAATTCTAGTGAAGGGAGTAAAAGCGGTATTTGAAAATGGTGTAAAACATCATCGAGCACCATCACCAGCGCCTGTTAACATGACAAGCAGAGCCCCCTTGACTGGGAAGGCGGGAGGTTCTAGCAAGTCTGACTCCTTCTCTTCCTACAAGGAACGATTTGAACAGTTCACTGCACCTAAAACTGACCATACTGTTGCACCAAAGGGGAACTTACGAAGAACTTTAAGCGAAGACAATGTTAATAAGGTGACACCTAGTGACAATGCTGTAACTCGAGGCAGAACTAAAAGTAATAGTGCTGCTGAAAAGCACTGGATACAGGCAAAGACAAAAATATATGAAAAATTAACTGAGCAACGAACCCAAGCCGAAGGGCAGGAAAGCGCTAGGGCTGCAAATTCAGAAAGACAAAGATTGGCTTCCAATGCAGTAATAAAAACTGTTGAGGACAAAGTAGAAATTGCCTCTCTCCAAGACAGAATAAAAAAGTATAAATCAGATGTAGAAACCAAAAAAATGACGAGTGAGAAGGTCTTAGAAATAAACGATAAGAGTTCAGCGAAAGTCAAAGATCTTAAGTCGAGCTTTGCTTCGCCACAAATGGCTCGCAAAGGAAATAAAGGAAGCTCAATATCCGCTTTAGATAAGTTTAAAAAACTTGAACATTCAGCTGTCGAAGAGACATTGCAACCAAAAGTACCTTTACCAAAGTCAATTGAATCGTCCACTCGGCCCATCCCAGTCGATACTTCACGACACACGTTACCAAAGCAGAAAAAGTCCGTCAAGCAAGTGGAAAAATTGCCAAAAAACACCACCAACACCGATGTAAATGAAAGAGAAATGGGCAAAGCACCTGTGAGGTACCCAACTGGAAGCAGCAGTAAATCTATAGCTTTCACCAAAGAAAAGCATGAAAATCTCACTTCAAGTGTAGTAGACCATGAGTCAGCATTGAACTTTATGGTAGAGCTCGTCACTGCCATTGATAATGAACAACACGTACCCATGAAACAGCTAATTAATTTATTTGAAATCATGAAAAAGGAAAATGGTGAAATGAAGTCATCAATAGAATCATTGAAAACCCAGCTAAACAAATCAGATTTGACCAGTTTGAGTGAATCCTTACAAAGTAAGCTGATAGTCTCAGAAAAGCAACTAAAACAGGCTCAAGAGCAAATTGAAGAGCTTTCAGTGTATCGGAAAGTGTTGAGGGAAAGTGAGGAACGTTGTGAGGAGTTGGAAGAATTAAATCAGCAATACTTGGAAGAGATAGAAGAACTTAAGCTAATTATGAATGAAATGAGGGATCAGTTCCATGACGATGAGATTCATGAGACTATTATACTACAGCAGAGACTCGATGACATGGCAAGAAGCCTCCGTATCATTCACTTTAGATTGAAGAAGGCTGATGCCAAGCTTCAGGAAACAGAAAGAGAAAAGGAAACTCTATTGGAAGAGATAAAACTACTACAAGGTGGTACATTTACAGAAGAGGAGATGAAGAGGATGCAGTCCCTTGAAGGAGATCTGCAAGCGGCTAAAGAAATCTCTGTTGAGCTTCATAATCAACTACAAAGATCTGAGGAGAGAAGAGAAAAGGTAGAAGCAGAGTCAGTTCAATACAGGGAGGAGATTAAAGCCTTGAACCTAGAGAACGACAGATTGCGCAATAACGTGATACATCTGCGGGAACAGGTAGGTAGAAATGCATTTACAGTCACATAGGTTATTGACAGAAATCAACAATCAAGAAATTAACGATTGCAATGTAGTAGCACAGGCATGTGACTGCCATTTCTGGTAAAATACATGCACATTGTATAATTACAGTATATACCTAATGCTGAATTTTACACTATTCCGTGCCAGCCAAATATGTTTGCAGGAGACAAATCCTTTCAATCAATGGCCATTTTATGTATATTTAAACTCTTGAGTATGGATTTACTAGCTGCAGGCAGTACACCATGTTTGAAATTGGTGTGCTAGCAAATTTACATGTAAATTAACATGTATGTTGTATGTATTTGCTAGGTGAACACAGAGACAGGTTCCCACCAACTATCGCCAGGGGTAAGACTGCATGCCTAATACTTTCACATTAATAATATAATAATTAAGCTTGCAATTAAATTCATGTTATGGGTATGTGTATAAAACCCACTGTACAGCATGCATGGATGAGTGTTTGAATGCTCCTAAACTTGTATAGCACCAGTTGTTTAGCTACATGCATGTAGGCCTAAGTGCATGCAGCCGTATCATTGTGGAAACAGGAGTTGTGTACTACATATTTTAAACTTGTAGGGAAACAGGTTTGCATGTTCATATAACAGACTGTACTGTAGATAGAAGTTATACATGTATATCAGGTTCATTCACATACAGTTACCTGTACACTATGTCATAATATACTTATATATGTGTATGGCATGCATCCTACAATTGTTACCTTTTTTATTGGCTAATGGCTGTTGGGGAATCCAGTATGCATAGATGTTACTAACTACTTATTACCTGGTGGCAGTAATTTCAACCCTATTCAAAAGTCAGGTCACCTGTATTGCAGCTGGTCTTCAAAATTAAATAATATGAATAGGAGAAAAGTTTTCTAACAAAAGGTAGGATGTGCTAATTTGGAAATAAAATAATAATGATGGTAATTTTAGACAGCACTAGTGAGACAAGGGTCAGCAGATATTGACACTCTAAAGAGTAACCTAGAGGCAAGCATTGAGCGTGAGAACGACCTTAACGAACAACTTTCCTATGCTGAAGAGGAGGCTAAGATGTTGAGGAAGAGGTTGCGTGATATTGAACATGAAAATGAGGCTTTAACAAAGCAACTGAAGAAGTTGACGCACATATCAGGCCAAAAAGGAGAGAAGAATGAGCCAGGGTTAAGTGAACAGATTGAGACACAGGTTATACAGTTAGAGAATGCCCAGTTGAGGCATGACAATGACCAGCTTCACCTTCATATAGACAGTATGCAGTCACAGGTATGTCTAGCTACAATGTATATACTCTTAGGATATACCATCTATCAGTATATACCATATACAGGTGTATCTAGTTATATAGTATATAAGTACATAAGATTTGTACATAATTAGTGTCCTCGAGACCTCTTGAACCGACCTGGGTCTCAAATAAAAATCCCAAGATGTCCGGCCTAGCCTGAAAGATCTATTGACCTGGGATTTTGGTTGGTTGGAGAAAACCATCCCTAGCTTATCAACACATCTAGGATTCTTGCAGGACAATGAGGATTTTGCTTTTGGCCCAGACCGGTGTGTTTGTAACCCTGTGACAGAAATGGGCAAGAAAATTCTTGAGCGACTTGACCTGTGCCTGAAATATAGTTCGCTGAAGACACTACAATGTAGGGCCTACGATCGATCGATCGTGTGACATGGGCTTTTAACAAATGAGCAGGACCAGAACTTTCAAGCTGCTAATGAGTCACAGCTTCATATAGCTCTTAGGTGCTACAGATACAGAGTACATACTCCAACCACTCACTGTTTTGAAGCACATATATGCTTGTCCATGCAACATATCTACACCTACAACCTATCTACTTGTATAGGCTTACTGTGCATGTGCATGTACAATGTATATACACGTATATTACATGTATGTAGACTGGTAGGTAATTATTCTGCCATCAAGTAGCTCTTTGCAGCGTATATCCATATACATGTATGACGCATGCACATGTAGATTGTAGACTATAATTATAATTAATACATGTATAGATTATGCAGCCTAAGAAGTGCAGGAGTCGGTAGCAGGCAGCTGTTGGCCATTCAGTCTAATTCCTAGCAGATAATGTATAACATAGACACTGTTATACCTCCAATTGTGTAGATACCTCGGCCATCTTATTCTATTCTATGTACAATTGGTTGATGTATACATAAGTATATACAGTGTGTACAGCTTAACCAGTTGATAACATGAGTTAATTAGACTAGATTGTTGAACTCCTAACCTACACCTACACTGTAATACACACTATAATATTATAACATAGATTACTAGTGTTATCTCATATATGCATTGTACATGTATACATGTATTATACATATACTATTCACATGATAGTTTAAATTGATTGTTATCATATTAACAACTACATGTACATTGTATAATGTATTTTTTGCAAGGAATTTATCTTTGAGCAGTCAGAGACTTGTTTCAAATCCATGAAAATACCAGTCCCTGACTGGGGTTTGAATCCTTTTTAAGGTTGCTTAGCTGGTGTAGTGGTAGCATGTTCTGTTCACTGTGCTAGGCGATTAGGTGCTGTAGAGGCCCCGGGTTCAAACCCCAGTCAGGGACTGGTATTTTCATGGATTTGAAACAAGTCTTTGAGTGCTCGAAAATAAATTCCTTGCTAAAAATACATTATACAATATATAGAAAATGGCCAAACCCCCTAACATACATGTACATTGTACATCGCCTCATTGAAGACGCTTGTTCACATGGTGATGTGATTTTGTTGCTGTAAGCTTATTTGTGGGTATATTGTGCACATACCCATAATAATTACACGTTAGTGAGCGCTGGAGCAGCAAACCAATTGTGTGCAGTGTATTTCTTTAGGTCTGCTCTCTACTTACCAAAATAATGACCATTCATAAGGTTGTCTTCCCTTTGTTGTGACAGAGAGTCATACTGCTGTATGCAAGTTATAACAGTCAGAAGGCAGATTAGCTGACATTTAACATTTACTTGTGCACACAAGCACTGCATATTGTACAGTGTACTAGTGTTAGTAAAACCATGGATACTTGTGCTAGTACTCTGCATCCAAGTCCCATATACATTTGCCTGTGGATATCAAGGTGCAGAGTAAAAGCAAGCACCTTTATTTTTTCACATGTTCTGTTGGCTTTGGAATCAATTATAATTATTTAACATACACATGACTGACCTAGGCCACCGGATGCTAAGCTCCAAGCTGTCGTTATTTGTACATGTATATCAAGTGGAAATTATAAATTATTGATTTGCACATGCTAGATAGAGTATGTATATGTGTGTGGTGGTGGTGCTCTACTGTTTAAGATTGCTACAATTTATATATATCCATTGATCAAATAGTGTCTACCGTCTTCCACTCTATCATATATAATCACTCTAATGGAAGTAAAGTGAACTGCTGGTGGAACAACTTCAGTTCATGAAAAGGCTATCACAAACTATGTGTAATTTTATCATTTACAAACCCAATAAAGTCCTTTGTCATCATGTGTTGGCAGCATAATGCAATATTTGGTTTGAATAATTCATTTCTTCTATTAATATAGATCAAATCACTACAGCAGAAGCTAGTCTTAGTTCAGGAGGAGCAGAACGAAGGACCACTTTCTGTGGTGAAGAACTCCTTATACTATGAAACCAAGTTTGAGTTAATGACTCAGGAAATTGAAGATCTTAGGCGACAGCTGCAGGAAAGAGATAATGACTACAAGAAGTTAAGAGAGGAAACCACTGGCACCTCAAAACGTCATCAGTTGAGAAGAGAAATCACTAGTGAGAGCGAATCTTTGGAGGAAAGAAATATGGAAAACAGATTGACAGTTAATATGAGGCAACTCAAAGAGGAGAATGAAAGATTGGCAATGGAGAATAGTAGACTGAGGTGCCGAGGTAGCTCACAGGGAATTGGTGCTGAGGCTAAAGGTGTGGACACAGAGAAGGCCAAACTTGTTAACGAACTGGAATATTATCGGAAGTCGAGACCAGAAATTGGTGGGTACAGTCTAATCTTCTCATTGACTGGTTGGTAATACAGTAGTTAGTAGAATAACAGCAACTTGACGCCTCACTCTATGTTAGTTATATTGTAATACATGCAAACTATATTGCTTCTATGTGAGCATCTAACTTAGTTCAAAGTCCAGCCCTCCAAAATTATGGGTTAGGTGGCAACTACATTCTCACCTTGAGCAGAATACTTAGCCTATTCAATAGATACATGTAGTATATCCATTTACCTAAAGTAACTCAATAGAAAATACTGACAGCTTCATAAATTTTCCCAGGCTTTCCCCACATAGCATTCAAATAAAAAACAGCACGCTATGATGTAGCCACAGGGAAATTTTCAAGAGTGACTATTCCTCCCACAACATTATACTATTGAAACTAAGCTAATCTATATATATTACATTACAATGCAGAACACGCTTTGCTTCAAAAAGAATAACCACATAATTTTCATCTTATTCTTCCTCTTCCTCTGTGAACTGTTTTGTGTTTTTCATTATAAAAATAGGGAGAAGTTAGGCAATGCTGATACCTCCCATTGAAACGTATAAATGCAAGATTGTGGGCGGGGCTTGAAGTACATGTACATGTAGTTTGAATGCTACAACAAAGAGCGTAAAAGGAAAGAGGTAGCACGCCGGCCAAAAACCGTCTCCCTCCCGCCTCCAAGCGCGGTACGGACTAAGTAAGGAGTTGTGTTACCTTGTGTACAAATACGCTCTGATGATTGGCGTTCCGCGGACCAATATTACGCGCTTTCTTACAACGGGCTCGTATAAACCCTCTATTTGCGTTAACGAGATACCAATACAGAATTCTAAATATAACAACCGTTAAGCTGTGATTACCATCGAACAGCTATCTAAAATATCAGTAGGTTAATGGCTGGAAAGTGGATCGCGGAACATTGGTGCCGTCAAATTGAGCGTATTTGGTGAGACAAGGTATTATCATTGAGTGATCCCTCTTTCCTTTTACTCTCTTTGGCTACAATGTACAATATGCAGCAGTAACTTTCCTTATAGCAACTTTGCATCGACCACTGCCCACTGCACTGGAGTGCTTGGAATTCAGGGTAAAGGACCGCGCAGACTGGAGGCGAATAGGGCGAAATTCGCTAGAGAAATTGCGAGAAACAAGCGAGACCCTGCCGCATTGGGCTAATTTTGCGAATTCGTTTCAATCAAACATGTTTGATATTTTCGCTTGCCGCGTGCGTGCTATTGGTCGACACACCATTCATTATTTCCTGTCGTGCGAACGTTTAAATGGACAGAAGCGCGAACGCAACATAATACTTATAAGCAACTGCACGTAGAATAGTCTATTGGGATATGCGGTGTGAGACTTTTACCTGCACAAGACGTGTTTAGCAAAATTTCCGCAATTGCAAAATTTCCGCTATGGCTTCGCGCCTAGTGTGTTTAGGAGCGCGAAGCGAAACAATGTGGACTCACTTGGCTAATTTTGCCTCCAGTTTGCTCTAGGCTTAAAGGAACATTAATCAGCTTCAGTGTACTCCATCAGCACATCCATTCAAGGGTTCATTATACATACTACATAGCACATATACCTACAATGTATAGCGATACAGGGAAGCACAACATGATTATAGTAGGCTACAAGGCTTACTAAATAGCATAGCTACTACATTATTTAGTGGTATACTACCAGTATATATTAGTGGTATACTACCAGTATATTATGTTAGTGGTATACCACCAGTATATTAGTGGTATTCATATTCATACTACAAGTACATGCATAATATTAGTGGTATACTACCAGTATATTAGTGGTATATTACCAGTGTAATATTAGTGGTATACTACCAGTATATATTAGTGGTGTACCACCAGTATATATTAGTAGTATACTACCAGTATATATTAGTGGTATACCACCAGTATATTAGTGGTATTCATATTCATACTACAAGTACATGCATAATATTAGTGGTATACTACCAGTATATTAGTGGTATATTACCAGTGTAATATTAGTGGTATACTACCAGTATATATTAGTGGTGTACCACCAGTATATAATATTAGTGGTATACTACCAGTATATTAGTGGTATATTACCAGTATAATATTAGTGGTATATTACCAGTATATTAGTGGTAGGCCTATACTATTAGCATATTAGTGGTATATTACCAGTATAATATTAGTGGTATACTACCAGTATATTACTGTACTGTGCTGTAGAACTGATTTTATTATTTTGTAGCAAACAAACTTGGCCAAGTATAGCTGTAGCTCTGCATCTCAATATACGTGTTTTATAATGTGACCGGTATGAAATTGTTTATCATATTATGTGCATCACTACATGTACTAACTATATCTCCCGCTAATAATATACATGCCATCAGCTATATCCTCTGTCTTGTTCTCATGTGTGTATTATTGTATTACTGCTACTACTATATGTACAACGTATATGTACCAATGATGTGTGTACCAGTGCAGTGGGTACATATACTCTATGCATATATACATCTACACATGTACACCAATACACATGTGCACATGTACACATGTACACACATTCTTGGTCATTACTGTGTATAATTATGGGGAGTAAAAAGGGCACAACTCCTACCTCCTGTTATATCTACATGTACATGTACTTGTATATAAGATATAGTACTGCCGAAGTTGTGTATATATGTGGTATGTAGGCCTACATCTAGCTACTGCTTACACAATGTGTAGCTGTTTAATTTGGTACTACATGTATTACTTTGCTGCATTAAAATTCCTTTATTAGTATTATGCATGCATATTAGCCTACACACTGTAAATGTAGTCATTGCCCTCCATGATGGAGGCTACTTACATATACGAAACTTCGAATTTTAGTTTGGTTTCCTATACTTTAGCCTTCATTCCTTGTTGTCCAAAATGTTAGTTGGGTAACGTTGCCATTGACATTGTTTGTAGGTTAGTAGGCCTACAATATAATTGTTATCATATAACAATAATATTTCTTGGTATTGATTAACAAAGATTGATGCCAGGGGCCAAGGAGTAGGAATGCACATATAGGCCTATCATATAGTATGTAGTTAGCATACAGTGTAGATAATAATGGACACAGTGTCCATGTAGGCTATATAATACTCGTATGCATGTGTATGCATTACACACAACATGGCATTTACATTTGAATCTCATAATATCTACACGGACTAGCAAACTCACTATATTTATGTGCTGTACAATAATTCTGAGGTAATATTCTATTGCTGACCACTGCCAGGTAAGTCATGCCACATAGTGTTTGTACATCATATCTGGTGCAGTGTGCTTTTACATCAGATCTGGTACAGTCAGCCTATACATCAGATCCAGTCTCTAGACTGACTAGTTCAGTGCAAAAGTGAAGGAATTTTAATATCATGTGTGATAATTATCACATCGCATCACGAATCAAACCACAACCAACAAATTTATAATTTCACTGCCGAACAGTGATCATGATACATCACGTTTTATTATTCGTAGTTCTCTCACATCAAGAAAATAGTGATGTGTGAATGTTTTTTTTTATTATTTTCAACTTATTTATTAAAAATAATCTAAAGCTGCCGAACACCTTCGCATCACCTTAATATTTCAGGTGATGCATTGCACTGCCGAAAGCTCTCAAATTTCTATTTTTGTCAAATATAATCTTAGGCTTGGGGATCCCAAGTGATCACCATAGCATGATGGTAGACCGCTTGAGCTTGCTTTTTTCAGTAGTAATTTGTTGGCTATACCTAGCCTATAGCTATAAAATACATCCATGCATGTGTATGCACTAAGATTGTATTAGTAATATAATAATATAATAATATAATAATATAAATGCCCCAAACATAAAATTTTTGAAATGATATTCCACATACATTTGTAAATAGAGGGATATATTTCTGGAATCTACTCATTCTACTCTTTTTGGCGATTCTAAAAATGGAATTATCAACCCAATTGCCACTGACTGTGTTGTAAAATACTGTTGTGAAGAACTGCTGCAATTTGATGTGCTTTCCAAAAACATGGTGGCACTAACAAGTATTTAAAAAATATACATGTAGATGGTATTAGGGAAACCGATTAAAATAAAAATAGCAATATTGATAGTTTGTGCTCATTAATTGTCTTCATTCACTGCTTGCTTGGGTTTACAGTAACAGGCTTATCTATAATTGTTGTACTACATACATTATTTCAGTAAAATTGTGAGATATTATTATTGGTCTGAATCTGATTGACCTCACTAGTATATTGTAATGTTTCTGCTGGGTATAAGAGTGCTGACTCGATGCTGCAGGTGTGAGAAGAGCCTATGAGTGGTGCTAGGCCTTCTATATTACATGTAAGACGAACAGTACTTGTAGTTAAAATAGTGATTAGCCTAGACGACCCATAGGTCCCGAGTTGAAGCTTATACTATTCTTGAGAAAGAGTATGTTCAATTCTAGTAGATAGTTCGGGCATTAAGGTCCAATGGGACCAAGAGCTGGAACTAATCTTAGCTATGAAAGAAGACTCTGTATAAGTAGTATTAGATGTGTCTTTATTGAGATCCAAGCATTAACTGACAGTACAATACAAAAGCACATGTGTTATATACATTTACACTTCCGGTAACAGGTAACAGTTTCCCCGTAAAGGGCTACAGAAATGATAATATATTGTTTGGTATATCTAAATTTTAAGCCCTGAGGCTGCTATATTCACTTTATCATAACTCTGAAAATAATTTGGGCTGGGATATGCCAGCATATAAAATTATCATGAAAAGTGGGTTCTGGAAAAGGAAGTCCCAAGTTACAGGGGTGTTGTCCACATCCTGCATGACGTGTGAAGGCCCATAGCTTGGCTCTCTAATTATAGTCCTGTGTAGGAGAGTTACCAAGTGCCCCATACTTACACTACAATCTCGTAGCTATGAGCTTTCTGTAATTATTTGGCTTATGTAATCCTATGGTTTTCTCAATAATATGACCAGCCATTGAGTAATACAGTTCAATCAGAGCAAGCAAAGGAAACTATGAGTGAGGATATTGAGACAAAAAATCCTTTAGTTGCTGACCAAAGCTTGTTGATGTCTATGGCTATGTTGTAGTAATATAATACTTCTGCAGCTATTGTTAGTGTAAAACATGTATACATGCAAAATAATTTTAATATTTAAATAACAAGTGGCAAGTATGCATGTAATAATTGTTATAATATGGACCTAAATGTACATCCAAGACTTGTTTGAGATTATAAATATGTTCAACCATGAAAATCCATGTTACTTATCAATACAAATCATGTACATGTAGGTACAGGATTAATATACAGTAGTACTTGCATGAAAATATAGAGTAGATACTAGATAGACTATATTACATTGAATTATAAACACAGTATATAGATATAGTATAACTACATGTATATAATAACATTATAATTATGTACTGCGTTATGGTCTAATACAGTATTAGTATGTACATGTATTACAACGCGCATGCATTGTATTACTGTACATTAAAATGTACTGCACTCTAATACAAATAAATATTTCATTGGAGGGATAGGAAGTAATGCAACAATTATTCAAGCCAATTGAGAGTGGTGTAAGTGTGGCATACATCATTTGGGGCCATATGCTGTAGTAAGCAAATGCACATAAAACAAAAACACATGGCAGAACTGAGGTACTCTGTTGCAACAAGCAAAATTTTACCAAAGACAGTGATTAACTAGATCCAAGTTTCTGTTTGAAGCTTAAACTTGGAATAGCGGATTAGATGAGGATATTGGGTACTGCTGGCATTAATTCCCACCCATTATCTATGCTGGAATTTCAGCTAACTTAACCACACTAATTTAATTGGCTAGGCTTTGTTATGTAACAGCTTCCATTTTGTTTCCACAGTTACAGAGTAAACAAAATTTACATCCTTTGTAATTCAATATGGCAGAATGAGAGATTGCAGTATTTTCCATTTGCAGAAAACAGACAAATTGATTATAATATTTGAATTTTTGTGGTAATGGAAAAATAATAACCTATATAACATAATTGCTACATGAAAAGGCATGATTTCAGTAGTACTAGCATAGCATTGTCCGGAAATTACATGACAAGATCTCTGCCATGTGGACGAGGCTCGATCTAACTAGGGTCAGCCTCTTTCAAAAGATGCTTAAAATGATATGAATCATATGCAAAATTAATTATAACTTAATCTGAGACCTCGGCCTCCATTACATAAGTATAAAAAGGCAACTACATGTATACATAGTAAATTACAAGTTACACCGGATAAGGTACAGTATATAAATAATTCAGTCATTGTACACCATAGACACAGGTAGATACTGACAATTCAAGTTACTGTAGTGTTAGTAGTAGTGTGGCACGAGATGACTACATGTCTGTTATTAGCGTCTGACTACTACAACATGTTTTTGCTAATTTTATGCAATGAAGTATCGAATCGAAGAAATCTAAAAAGTTTATTGGCACCATCGAAAAATATCGAAACAGTATTTTGTGAATAGTTGCAGGCCTAATTATAGTTGTTTGTTGGAATTGAGGCAGGGACAGCTTCTACAAGATTGTTCATAGAGTAAGTTCTAACCTCATTGACCAAGTACTTGGTCAATGTGCTTACGAGTATATACATGTACATACATGTAGAATTATAGCATACCTACTCCTATCTATCATGTTTGTATCCCTAACTGGCAAGACCGAGTCTTCTTTGCGTCGTCTCAGTAGAGCAGGGGTTCTCAACCTTTTTTAGCCTAAGTACCCCTTAGTAGTCATGTAGCAAGCAATGTACCCCTTTGCAAAACTGTGTTTAATCAAGGATTTCTTTGGTTTAATTCATTTAATATTCCATGTGTGCATTATCAAAATGTGTCACTTAAAGAAGTAAATATTGTAGATACAGTATGGTATGAAAATATGAAATAATCTTTATTAGTGATGCACGGTGTTTCAGTTTTTCAGTTTTCTTTTTGGTTCAAAAACCACGAAGACCTAAAATGCAAACCGAAACCGAATGTAGCGGTTCAGTACAATTCAGTTTTAAAATTCAAACCGTGCCTGGCCGCGTAGCGCACCCGCTTTCGATAATGGCTGGTGGTGCGAACGCGTGAATCCATGTTATGCTTCTTTCAATCCTTATAATTCGATGTTATCCTTTGAATCGAGACTTAGCTGCAGCCATCATTTTCACCCAGTGGTTATTTATTGTAGTTTCACTCAATTCTAGTAGTCTTACTTGCATATTGTTATAAATTGTTAATTGTTAATTATTAAATGAAATTAAAATGGCCACCATTTTTATGCTTCTTCAAATCCTTATAATGCAATGTTATCCTTGGAATACAGACTTAGCTGCAGCCATCATTGTCACTCAGTGATGACTTACTGTAGGTTCACTCAATTCTAGTAGTCATAGTTGCATATTATTATAACTAATTAGCATTCAATAATCACGATTTATTAAAACAATGCTCGCCATTATAATTAAAAGCAAAGTGTGACAACTCCCAAGATTGAGTATTTAATTTTCGTTTCGATTCGGTGTTTTTTCCTGAATTTAAAAAGCCGAATTAAACTGAGGGGTGGAAGACAACTTCGACATCATTCCGCTTTTTTGAAAAATCAGCTAAAAAACTGAATGCACATGGAAGTCTAAATTACCCAGCACTAATCTTTATTCATTATCATTATCATTATCATGTAACTTTCAATAGATTGTAGTGTTTTGTGGCTGTCACACTGGTTTAGCTCAACTTCATTTTCATCAGTGAGCAATTTGATGTTCAGTTCAATAGTAGATGATGATAATTCATAATTGATAGTTCTATAACTGAAAATTACTGTTAAAAATGTGTTAAGTAGTCAACTTGTATTGTACCCTCTAGAATTCTAAAATGTACCCCTAGGGGTACATGTACCCCAGGTTGGGAATCCCTGCAGTAGAGCATTCTTCAGATGCTAGGCTACTGGCTGAAGTAGAAAGCAAGCATTTTATAGGAAGGGAAAAACTATGGTACAAACTACAAAACTGGTAATCATGTTGAAGACGTGTTGTTGATTTTAACTAAGAAGGACACAGTATGCATGTAGCCTGCATGTAGGGCACTAAATCGTTATTATTACAATGTAATTCTGTGCAAACAAAACTTTTGAGATGCTAAGTAGTGTTGCAAATTAAACTGGCTTGTCTGACAAACATCGTAAACATCAAGACAAACCGAATTAGTGATTGCTCATAATATGGGTGTTGTAAAATTGATGTGATATTTGAACAGTACAGTTGGGAAATTGACTGTCAACAAAAGTACAAAACATTTTCCAGCCAAAATTTAAAAAATATCCCTTAGACCCATATATTGCCACCCAAAGATTACATGTAAAATGTAGTTACCATTACCACTTTACGTACATTTTCTATTGCATATACCAATAATTGCATATTGTTATACATGTAGGCCTAGGTCATATGTAGGTGTAAATGTGCAACACATACAAACAACACATACAACATACACAAATACATACTATGTAATGAGGCCTTTATATGTGGTTTTACTATGCTATATTATAGCAGACAACTACCTGTGAAGGTATTGTGCAAAAGTTCAACAAGCTGAACTTTGAACCCCACCTATATAGTATAGCAAAACCACATTGTGGTTAGCGGCCAATGCTATAACTGCAAGCTACTGTCTGGCTAGAGCTTTGTTGTTTGTGAGATTTCGTTTTAGGACTACCTAAAACAGGGGTTCCCAACCTTTTTTAACTTAAGTACCCCTTAGCAGTCATGTAGCAAAGAACGTACCCCTTTGTAGCCCATTGTAGCGAACAACGTACCCCTTGTAAAACTGTGTTTAACCAAGGATATATTTGGTTCAATTCGATTAATATTACATGTGTGCATTATCTAAATGTGTCAGCTAAACAAGTAAATAAATGCAGTATGGCAGGAAATTTTATTTATTAATTATTTAATGATAACTATGTAATGTAACTTCCATAGATTGTAATGTTTTAGGGTTTTCACACTGGTTTAGCTCAATTTCATTTGCATCAGCGAGCCATTTGATGTTCAGTTCAGTAATAAATAACGATGATTCATTATTGATAGTCTGTAACAGAAAATCACTGTCCAAAAGGTATTAAGTTGATAACTTGTTTTGTAGCCCCTAGATTTCTAAAATGTACCCCTAGGGGTACATGTACCCCAGGTTGGGAACCCCTGACCTAAAAGATGCTGATTTCGATAATGATACCCCTCAAAGATGACTTTTGGCTTGCCCAAATTAAAAATGCACTTTGTGCCACCACTACCACACATGTAATAGAACTGGGAATCTAATAGTTACCTACCAACATCTGACATGTTTTGTAGCTAAGTTAGTAAATGGGTTGTATGATAGTGAACAGAAGATACTATCGTACGAAGATGAAATAGCAAACCTGCGTAGTGAAATGTGTAAAATGGAGAACAGTTTACAAGAAGACATCAATAGCCTGACAATGAAGAACTCAATACTTAGATCTCTGCTAGAGGTAATCAATGAACATGAGGTGGATACACTGCCTGCACATGCTCATACACATACACACAGTACAGCTATTCACTCTAAGTCAGACATGGCAGGCAGTGAGAAAGATGGTGAGAGAGCAACGGAGATAGAACCTATTAACCATAACACCACCCTGACTTCATCTACTTCTAGCAAAGCACAGATGGTACATAGTAACATCACAGATGACAGTTTAGTTACACAACACATGAGTAGGCTGCCACTTGACATTCAGGTAAGTAAATTCAGCTGCATAATGTAACTTACTAAAGAATATTCCAAGAAACGTGGTACTTAATTAAATTTTCATGTTTCAGTATAATGTAAATCATTTACACCGAATATATTTGATAGGTTGTTCTATTAAATTACAAGTACTTTATTTAGCTCATACCAAGTTTACATGTAGTTGTGTGGTCATGCACTTTACACAGGGTATTGCTCAAATAATATGATGGATGTTAGTATCGGCTACACCAAATAATTAGAGAGAGTGTAGTTATGTGTGCACTCCTAACAAACAATATGTACATGTACATATTAGTAGCCATGGGGTGTCAAGGAATTGAATAGTCATCTCTACATGTAGACAGTAGACAGTAGAAGAAAAGAGGAATCACTTCGGCCAAAAACTGTCCCTCACCTGCCTACAATGGTGATCCTGATTAGACTGGAAGTTATGCTATATTGCACTGCATTGCGCTATTCTCATTGAAGTAAATCGGGCAAACCAGAGACGCTGTCTTACTGCAGCTCTAATCACCTATAATATTAGGTTCAGATATCAGGGGCTATCCGAAATTTAGCAAAAAGATAGTGGGGTATCAAATCACAGAAAGTCGAGATTGCAAAATTGGGCATAATGTGGTGGTGGTGTGAGGGGGGGGGGGGAGAGGGACAGACAGGTCGTTATCATTAAGTGAACCATCTTTCTTTCTACTATTTCGCACACATATAGGGAACAAATTCATGACTTGGGCCTACACATACATGCAAAACGTAGTAACTTCCATTTGGGCAGGCAATTTTGGGACCATCCATAGAGTCATAAACATGTGCATGCAGAATCATGCGTCTTGTCATATATACATGTAGAGTCACCTGTAGAGTAATATATACATGTAGAGTCACCTGTAGAGTAATATATACATGTGAAGTCACCTGTAGAGTAATATATACATGTGGAGTAATTCGTGGAGTCATATGTAGAACCACCTGATTTTATTTTGGTTAAAATCCTGTCGTCATAAGACAAGGAAAACATGTATCATCTATATGTAGGCTTATGACTTGCATATACTGTACAGCATAGAGTACAGTTGTTTAGAGTGTACTGATTTTGTATAACATCAAACTCTTGTACGCTCTGTGCAATATACATGTATGCTATCTACAATATACATGTATGCTATGTACAATAAACATATACACTATGTACTGTACAATATACATGTACGCTATGCACTATATACATGTACGCTATGCACTATATACATGTACGCTATGCACTATATACATGTACGATATGTCCAATATACATGTACAATACGTACAATATACATTTAAACAGGTGCTTCTAAGCTCACATACACTGTATTATCCAATTAATGCCTTCAAGTACAGTGCAGTACTGTAATACTATCGATCAGAACGAAGACAGCTCAAATTACATGTACATTGTACCTACTGCATATACCCCAAATGTCACTGAGTGTATATACAAGTGTACATACACTGCTGCCTTTTATATGAACTAATGCAAATGGCTTTTACTAACAAACTAATGTAATGGGTTTTACATTACATGTACATTATCCTTGTTGTTATCACATGTACATGCCGGTACTACAGTCACTAACACTATGTGCAAAAATACACATTATACTCTACAGTATATACTATGCACTCTATTATTGTATAATGTTAATATACCTACCTATAACGACATTGTATATGCACATCGTATACCTAAGTATTTTGTTTTACTACTTTGGATAGTATTATGATATTCCAGAATCAATTCAAGAAGAAAATAGAATGTTTGGAGCGTCAGCTGAGGGAGGAGAAGGACCGAGCGAAAGCTGCTGAAGGCTTACTTCAGCAGGTAAAGATATCAGCAGCATGTACAGCCAATCAGAAGCAGCAGTCTGTATCTACTGCTGCCACCACTGCTGCCCCTCCTATTGAACACATACATTGATCTGCCTTCCTCTTTCTCTAACCCACAGTGACTGTTTAGTGGAATAGTATTAGTTAGTAACTAGAGTGGAGGGAGGAGGAAGGTGACTTCCTGTGTACCATGCACCGATAACCCTCTGCTCTCTGCTCATTCCTCATAGTCTAGTCTCTTACTTATATGTTGTTAGAGCTCACTTTCTCTCCTCTCTTAATATATATATATACACATATATATTTTTGTTGTTGCAGTATCTATATTATTTTGGTGTGCTTGCAAGTACTGTAGCTACTTGTATGTGTAATGTACCAATGTTAGTGCCTATGTCATAAGCTGTAAACAGGTAAACACAGTGTATAATAGATAGTGTATAGATAGTGTATAGCGTAAATTATTGGGTGTGTGAGAAAAATCTAGAACTTCCACAGGTATTGCAAAAGCACAATATTGCTACATGAAGGTATGAGGTATATGCTATTTTAGATTGATCCAAGAGTTAAACTGTTGATCAGTTGTCTCATTACTGCTTGGTACCCTGACCTTTGCCATTGTTCAATGGTGGCTCTTCCATACATGATACATGTATTTCTAAAACAATTTTATTAACACCCTGGCATAATTATTTAGCACAAACCAAATATTCTTTCAAAGTAATAAGATAATAATATTATTTATAAGCAATGAAAATACCTCTACTATTTATACAACACACAATTATTTTTCAATGTGCACTATTACATAATACCATTACCACATATTACTTTAGTCTGTTTGGTGCCTACCAAATAGTTCTATGTTGTACAACTCTGTCCACAACTGGTAGTAGTACAATGTGACAGAGGTACATTGTAGGTGTTCCACTAAATACTTTGTATAATTCAACTCTAATTCTTGCTGTATGTGGGCCAGTTTAGGAGGTAGTGTTAACATGAGAAGGAAAAGTATGCAATGGTGGGTATGCTGAGACCTGCAGGCCAAAAGTGGACCATCGCTCTAAAACTGTGTGCACTAGTTCAAAAAGTGTGGCATTGCCTTGTAAGAAAATGCTCCGTCAAACATGTATAATATATATAGCTTGGCTGGTTTTACAATTAACGGCTTACTGTAGGCTATCACAGTATTTGTGAAAATATTGTCACAATTAGACAGCTGGCCTTTAGTTATCCTAGCTAGGGACTAGTTCCTTACTACAGAATACAGTCCAAAACTCAAAACTGTGCATATAAAATATTAATAACTACTATAATAATATTTGGTAATTTAGACAATGAATGCCTAAAAATGATTTATTTATTCTAAATACATGTATTTTACTAAAGATGATAAAGTCACCAGTTTCACGGTAGGTAACTTTTTCAAACCTACCAATCTATGATACATGAGTTTACTTGTAACATACAAATGTATAAACTTAGCCTACTAGTATATTACAATATAACTCTACTAGAGCACTAGCACTGAAATATAGCTGTGTAATAAAACTCTATTAGCACTGTAATCATAAGGCAAAGAAAGTATTCCTAATTATAATACTGTAATAATTAGGCTCTTACTATAATGCAACGAAGTTGTACCTGGCCATAATGCCTTGATATAATAATATTATTTCCATTATTATGTATTGTATATACACATGTACATGTAGCACATTTACGGGTACATGTGGAGGCCATTATCATGTAGCACCTGAAAAGAGCACAATATAGATTACATGTACATATATTAGGCTAAACATGTTGCAGATGGATACTTGTCCGTACCATTTTGGCTATGTAATTCATGTTGTTCACTAGCTTGAGGCCAAATCAATGCCAATTTTAGTTTGTATTGATTGCATGTTGGTGGAGCCAGAGCCTCACTATTATTGTATGCTGTGTTGTGCAAGTAAGGTGATATATTGAATGTGTATTAATAGTTGTAATAGTTACAGCATACAGCTCTCTCAACTACAAACTGATCATGCACTAAGATGCAATGTGCATACATCATAGAGACTGCTGCCTTGTGTTTTCACTTGTACTCTAGTATACAAGGTTGATGCAATACTTTGTTGTATGCTGACTGTTGTCAACTAGCTAGCTAACATTAGTGGTTAGAAGGTAAGCATCGGCTCCATCTTCTCATGTTTCAGTTCTTTGTACTATAGTGTTGTTAAATACACATACCAGACCAGTATACATGTATACCATTATATTATATGTTATATATATTTATGTATGTGATTGCAGTGTTGTTTTTTGTTTCATAACCATTGTATGTTGGGCTGACTCCATTGATTTCTTAATGTGTCTTGTAACTTTGTAAAATATAATGCTGTTAGCTTTAGGAATAGCAAACAATTAATTTGAATCTTCTCAAATTTGTCTCACAATAATTTCGATGAGTAGGCTTACAATTTCCTACTTTCCCTTCAAAGTCACCTAAGCTAACACTGTAGCCTACAGTCTAAATTCATATCAACCTACAGTACAATCGCTCCACCCTTGTTTTACATGTATATGCTATTCTATGATAATATATTTTCATAACAGCCAGCATTACAGTGATGTCAATTCACAGAATTAAAGGCTATCTTGCAGTAAATCATCAGATACAACATGGATATGTACATTGCAGGTGAAGCAACATTTAAGGAATTGTGTTCTCTTGACACCTTTGGGGCAGATTATGCAGCCAAGAAAAGTGCACAGATACCCCCAACCACCCCCAAGTCTAGTTATAAAGCCATCTGCTATTAACAGTCCTTCCCGAACTCCCACAGCAGGCAGCCGTCTAACCTCATCTACTTCAACTCCTGAAAGAATGAAAGTAGGTCAAAGTTTAGCCAATCAAATATATCTGGGGAATTTGACCAGTGCAGCTATTTGCAGTACAATGGATGAAGCCCAGGATGACTTGCTTATGGTGAGCCTTGAACACATGGAGCCAAGTGGCCTAAACAATCCACTCCGATCTCAGTCCATGTCAGTAGTGAATGAGATGGATCGCAAACATTCCTCTAACAATACCAAGTACACAGGAAATGGGGCACCTTTCGCAAACAATGGCAAACATGAGAAACTTGAAAGAAATGGAAGCGTTCATAAACATGTATCGGTACTTAAGGCTAGCAGTTTTGATTATATGGCAGAAAGCAAACACAAAACTCTATCTGCCCAATATGAGAAAAGAAATGTGGAGGAGATGAGAGACAAGAAGAGTAGTTTAAGACAGAGGTTCTATGATAATTATACAAGTATGCTGGCAATGACATTCAAGGGTAAAAAGAAAGTGAGCTTTGCTTTACCCTCCATAGAGAGGGATATTAGTGATGTGAGTATATCTAGTCACTTGTCAGCTATTAGTGATTGTGTGCCATCAGATGAGGATGTAGACGACACACTTAATTAGAATTGTGATTATGTGTACATGTACTGTAGATACATAAACGTCACACATATTACACATACATATAATATATAAATGTAACACATAACATGTACATGTAAGTATATAGTATATAAACCTAGCAGTTTGCACAATGTTATGTTAATGTAGGTATATGAACGTGGTGCATATTATACAGATCACTTATTGGGTGATATGGATGCACTAACTGTAGTGATGTACTGGTAACAGCTGTAGTCACAAGATTTTTTTCATGTTGTAGGGTTGCGCTAAGTATATTATTACATTGTACTACTAATGACTATATATACATACATGTATTATTGCTTTACATTGTCTTCTCCTTGTGTTTTGAGATACTAAGAGGGCTGTGAACTGCAGTTCATTTTGTTTCCATAATTATATATTACATTCATCACACCTGTGTATGCTATAGTTTATTATATTCCATTTTATTTAAATAAACGTGAATAATATATCACAAAAGCGTAAAAAATTGTGAATGTATAATGATTGGAAGACTAAATTCCGATTAATTACTTGTAGTTGCCATGAAAACAATGATATAACATAACATATTATTATATCAGATCTATGATACAATACAATAATAAGGACATTTTTCTGTGAACAACTCAACCACCAATAAACACCAATATAGTACAGCACTAGGCTAGGCAAACCGGTTGTACTTAGTGTACATAAAATGTAGGTAATAATAGGTGTATATAACACTTGCACATCAAATTATGTATATACACGTGTATATAATATAATAATATACATGTACAAGTGTAATCGCTAGTAGGCCTAAAAACGAAGACGCTTATAAAATTGTATAACATAAAATAATGGTTCAACAGAAAATAGTATAAATATTACTGCAATGTATAACAGATGCAAGTGTTGCATAGAATGAGCCACTGTGTGATTATAGGCCTTTGTTGAAATAGAGAACATCTGGAGGTTTCCCATCAGTTTTCTTCATCAGAGCAGTATAAGCTTCACTATCCATCGATTTTAATGAGGATGTAGAGATTGCACTGAAAAAAAGAAACAGTATAGACTGTAGAGCATAGAGTAACCTACACAGACTATGTACAACAGCCTATATAATGTTATATATTATAACATAGGGAGCAGCTGTGTCCTAGTGGGCTAAGATGTTTCAGTATCATTCAGCTTTTCAGTTTTTTTCTTTCGGTTCACAAACCGATAATGGCTGATGTTGAGAACACGTGAATTCATGTTAGGCTTCTTTCAATCTCTATAATCTGATATCATCCTTGGAATACAGACTTAGCTGCAGCCATCATTGTCACCCAGTGGTGATTTATTGTAGTTTCACCCAATTCTAGTAGTTATTCTTGAATATTATTATAAATAATTATAAGTTAATAATTGCAAATTATTAAACAAAATGAAAATGGCCGCTATTTTTATGCTTCTTTCAATTGTTATGATTTGATGTCATCCTTGGAATGCAGACTTAGCTACAGCCATCATTGTCACCCAGTGATGACTTCCTATAGTTTCACTCATTTCTAGTAGTCATACTTGCATAATATTATAAATAATTAGTATTTAATAATTGCGATTTACTAAATAAATTAAAAAATGGCCGCCATTACAGTTACAACTCTCAAAATTGAGTATTTAATTTTCGGTTTTTTTCCTGAATTTAAAAAAAACTGAATTTAACAAAGGGGTAGAAGACAACTTCGGCATCATTCAGTTTTTCGAAAAACCAGTAAAAAAACTGAATGCAATATGCAAATCAAAACCGCCCAGCACTATTAAGATCCATAGGCTTTTATGTGGGGGATCAGGGTTTAATTTCTGCAACGGTTATTGGTGGTGCTAGACCATACTCACTCCACGATGCTGAGAACAAACAGCAGGGTGAAGACCCCTTCTCTATTCCTAATTAGAAAAGACAAATTTTTTTGAACAAATTCAAAAATCTTATAATGCATCTTGTTCTATTATTTATCATAACAAATATATTATATAATTATATACTCACCACTTTTGACTGAACAGTGAGCAGGCAAACGGAGTCATGAACAGCAAACTAAAAATATAAAGTAAGAAACTTGAACATAAATTCGACAAGTGTGTTCATAAAGACAAGCGATTCTCTCATCTCATTCATAAGGTGATGGTGATACCCGTATAATTATCAGGGGAATGACTCAAGAAATGGACACAGTTAAGAACCCAAAACTATTTCATTAGGCTACTGGTAGTTGCTACAGGTCTAACACCAAATAAGTACCAGCTAAATAGATTCCAACTGATAATTCAGGGGTTGCTGCACTAGCATGTTTCAATACTTTCAGATAGAGTAGGTCCACTATACAGTTATTGTCTTCATATCACCATAGTAAGAAGTTGTTCTCTCTCAATTAAGAAAGGTAGTCAACTGTATTGTTATTCAGTAGCTTATAAGTGTCCCATGCTTTACATCCTATATGTACATGTATGTGTGTTTCAAAGACTGTCAATATCTGATAAAATGTGTGAGTAGTTGAGAGTTGCCATCACTTTGTTTAGCTTGTACATTGTATATCATACACTGTATATGTACATTGTATATCATTTACACTGTATTTGTACATTGTATATCACACACTGTATTAGTAAATTTCTTTAGATATGTCATAGCAGTGCCACTTGGATATAGTTGTGGGAGTGTACAAATTCAAACCAGGGTGAAGAAAACTCCAAACTTTTAAATACAGGTAGAAATTTCCTCTCATTTATGATAAAGTTTTTCATGTCATGTTGTTTAGATTAGAAGCACATAATTGGCATCATTGACGGAACAGCTAGCGGTCAACTTCAGAGTATGGAGTCAGTAACACTGTTACCAGGAATTTCAAATTGACAATTAAAATAGTTTTATTTGAAATCAGCGGTGAGCAGTTCTTTGCCCATGTGGACTCATAAGCTAATAACTATACTGTGATATTGTCATCTCTTAATTATTTTCTTAAGTTTAGGCCACACTGACGCGAATTTTTTTGCGAATAGCGAATTTTGGCCAAAGGCGAATTCGCAAATTAGAATCGAGCGTGCCACACTGCAAAAGCTATAAGCGATTTCGCATTGATTTCACCCAATGAGGGATCGGAAATTATTATCCTCAGTCACGTTTCTCATTCACTGCAGCACTAGAACTCCGAAAAATGTAAAATAAAGTTATAATTAAAATAGAATAAAATAAAATAATTTTTTTTCTTACTTTTATTCGTTTTACACAATTCTTGCAAACGGAAGTATTTATTTCATTCATCGATTTAAATAAACTAGAACAATCTTCTGACCAACCATGGCTGAAACTCAGAGAAAGAAGAGACTCAGATTGTTATTACTGAAGAAAAAAACCGTCATACTAGCCAGCAGAAAAAAGAAAGCTCGTAGGGTTTGGGTTCACGAAATCAATGCACAAAGGAATGAGAAAGGACTGTACGTGAATTTAGTGCAAGAATTAAGATTGGATTATGAAAGACACAACCAGTACTTTCGAATGAGTAAACATTTGCTAGCTTTAGTAGGTCCTTCAATAACTAAACTAGACACCCTGTTAAGAGAAACAATAGAGCCAGGCCTGAAATTGGCAGTAACCCTTCATCACTTGGCTGAAGGAGCAAGCCACAAATCTATAGCAGCACATTATCGGCTTGGTCGATCAACTGTGTCGAACATTATCTATGATACTTGTAGAGCTTTGTACAAAGTGTTACAACCAGCATACATGGTGGCACCTACTAGCCCTGAACAGTGGAAAAATATAGCCAAAAGGTGATTTAATTTTTTATTAATTTATATTCTAGTAGGCTGTATTATTATTCATTATTATTGCAAGTTATTATCGTTATAAATTTTTACTTGAAATAGTATAAATGGTTATTGCAAATATAATATTATATGCAATATTATTTATTAGCCCGATAACATTATATTTGTTTTAAGTTTGATAATAATATTGTGCATACTCTACTATGTTATAATGTTTATAGTTGATATTATAATATTAGTGAGTATGACGTTATTATAAAAATTACATAAGAAGTAATATTTTATATGTTATATTTGCAATACATTTTTATAATTAAAAAATAGCAATATTATTATATATATCATTCATTAGGAGACTGCATATAGCTGCTGATCACAGTAAATATTTGAAATGTAGACATAACCTTTGTGTCGTTTGGTTTATTAAATCTGGTTAGATTTATATAATCAAGTATCTTTTCAAACATTCTGTATTAAGGTGGCCTTCGATTTTTTACTGAATAGAATTTAGCATTGACTACATGTGCATGTAATTAATCTTGTTTTCTTTTTCTAGATGATGCCTAATATTTTAAGGTCTATGATTTTAGATTCTACCAGAGATGGGACTTTCCCAACTGCATAGGATGTTTAGATGGAAAGCATATTTACATCCAGAAACCTAGTAATGCTGGGTCGGAATTCTATAATTATAAAGGTTGACACAGTATTGTTCTTATGGGTATCTGTGATGCATCTTACAAGTTCATATGGGTTGATATTGGACAGAAAGGGTCAGGCAATGATGTGGGGATTTGGGAACTTTCACCTTTCTCCACTGGACTAGAGAATGGTAAGAGTTCATTCTAATAATACTAGACTTGTATTTGGTAGCCACGCGACTAGTGGACTCACTTGCCAATTAAGTGTAGTGCAATACATTTATTGTTATCGTTAGCTGATATATGAGGTTTGTTAAACAGGTACTGTGAACCTTCCGGGCCCATGTTCTCTACCAAATGATAGCAGTGGGAAGACGTTCCCACATATGCTGCTTGGAGATGAAGCATTTCCTCTCCGCTCATTCCTGATGAGACCATATCCAGGAAGGTCATTGGATGATATGACTAAGAGAATTTTTAACTATAGTCTAGGCCGTGCTAGAAGAGTCATCGAAAACTGCTTTGGTATGTGTTAGATAAAGATTTCTTGTGCTAGTCCACCAACGAAATGAGTATAACTAGTCATATTCGTAACACTGATTTACTGTTTAGTAAACAAAATCAATGACACTGTGAGTCAAGTTGTCCAATCTTGCAGCTATTATCCAAATTGAGTAGTAGAGGGCTATAATACATGTGTAGCACCCTTCTAGATAGACTGGTTGCTTTCAGCACAGTTCATGATTGCTATATATTGAACCATGTAGACTGATGACTAAATTCGATTTGGTTGTAGGTATTTTGACACAACGATGGCGGCTGTTGCTACGTCCCATTATAGCCTGCCGTGAGAAAAGTGAGGACCTTGTCAAAGCATAGTGTGTGCTCCACAATTACTTATGTACTGTGAAAGATAAGAATTACATTCCAACTGGCTATGCTGATATGGTAGGTCGTGACGGCGAAGTCAGAAACGGTTTCTGGAGACAAGAAGCTATCTCGCCTCTTAGTGGTTTGGACATTGTCAATAGAAGTGTTCCTGGAGCTGCTATTGAAGTTAAGGAGAGATTGCGAGAGTATTTTGCTGGTGATGGGGGTTTAGATTGGCAGCTGGAGTTTATCACCAGGCGGTAAAGTTTTACAAATCACTGTTGAAACTAATGATATTAGTTTAGTTTCTGTTGTACCTGTTGTAGATAGTGTGAGCTAGTCTAAGTTGTTAAGGTTTTTGTACAAGATAATATATTCTCTTGCCTAATTAACACCTCCAAATACATTGGATTTGATTCATTGTATATTTCTGCGGAATACCTCAAGGTAAAACTAAAGATATAATATGCTTGTATATACATTTATGTACAAATGTATGTTTCATAACTAAAAAAATACAATATTACTAGTTCAAAATACAATTTGTAATTCACTTATTCATCTAACATATTCATGAAAGATGACTGTGCAGTAGACAGAATAGGTTGAGACTGATGATCTGGACCATACTGAACATCAAACAGTATATTCTCTATATTTCTCCTTGCTAGTACTGCTTGGAATGGCGTCATTTGCCTGTGTTGTGCAGCTACAGCTCGTCCATAGTGTGTCTCAGCGTCCTCTGGTTCACTTAGTTTAACCAGCTCATTGTCTATATCGCTTAGTGTTTTTTCATAATTGGTGTTTATTTTCCTTTTTCTGTTTCGTGGTGCTTTAAAAGACATATCATATACAGGAGATACAGCAGGCGAGGGGTGTGGATCAGTTGATGTAGATGTCGCAAAACTCTCAGTGTCATCTAGTTCAGGTACTTCATTTTCTGGTGGTGAAGCTATAGGTATATTGGTAGCAGACCTACAAATAAGCACAAAACCGCCATGAGGATCATATTTCCATCACTGTATATAGATTTACATTCAAATCCATGAAGGAAATCAAATCACTTGCTCTCAGTTTGGTTTTCTGTTAATACCACAATTCATATTAGCTTGAGAGATATTTACAGCGGTCATCCATTCTATATATCAGGGAGTAGCGGTCATTCATTCTATATATCAGGGAGTAGCTGGTGACAAATAAAGAGTATATCATTTATTAGTAGAGAATAATTGATAATTTGGTGCTATGTTATTATCTACCAACTCACGCTACTACTTCAGTGGAGTTATGCAAGAAGCCAAACAGTCTCCACCACTTCCAGGTTGGTTCAGGCACTTGCTAAGCCCCACTGACTTGCTTTTTCAGGAACTCTCTTCTCTGAGATGAATATGTATCTTTTAAGTTCTTAAACTTCTCCTTGACTGCTTGCACTAATACAATTATATAAGAAAATAATTATAATATAAATATTTTACAAAATGATTTTATATTTACATATGCAAACATGTACATATTATGTAGGTTTTGTATACATGTATCATAATATGTATTATAATAATATTAGCTTAGTTGTAGTTGATTATCAGCAACACAAGAGTGCGACTGAGACCAGTGTTGGTTGAATGTGCATGTATTGAATTGTAATATAATTAATAATAATAGTATATAATTGTAAAATCAAATTATCAACCTTCATCACATCAGACGATTGAATTCAATACTAAATCATGCACATTCAAAACTTCAATAAAACTGAAGCTAGTTTGCATTAATGATTAGTACAAACTAAAATCAAGAGTGGGTCAACATACCATCCAGTTTTTCCCCACCATTAGAGATACTTCGGCAGCCACGTCTTCCCAATTATTCTTAACAGTTGTGGTAGACTTCTTGTAAGAGCCATGACTCTTTTGCCACAAAACAGGCCTGCGCTGAACAGCCAGAATAAGTTCTTCGTTATAGCAGGAAGACATTAGTTTACGTTTATATTTACTATAAAAATATAAATTCAAAGGAAAATCGATTGATTGCTTGGTTTGAAAAACCGCCTCTGAGCACATGACAGTAAAGCACATGACAGTAACGTGACCAGTAAAATCGTCCAATCACAGATTAGCGAGTTGCGAACTAGCTGATTGAGATCAGCGAGTGCGAAATCGCTAATTTTGCGCGAATTCGCACAAAATTTGCGATTTGCGAATTCGCCACTGGCCAAAAATCGCATTTCGCTAAAAATTCGCTGCAGTGTGGCCTACGCATTAGAGAAACTAATTAGGAGAAGACAACTCCCCATTAGAATTTAGCTCTGAGTCTCCAAGTTTTTGCTTGGAATTGGAAACAAAGTGGTAGTAATTATTTTTTATCGAGGATCGGTTAAAAGAGCCTTCAAAATTTGAACATCTGTAATTTATAGCAATCCTAAGATAGTTCAGGTGAATTTAAAGTGACAGAAACCTCAAAGGCTGTGTAGACTTCCTGAATTGCCCTCTCTTGTATAAGCGGGAAATATAATTGGAAATTACTTATGCTCATTTTAGTTATTTATTTTTCTTTGGCAGTTACCCAAGTATATAATGAGTATTATTAAGAATTACAAGAAAATAGGCTACCCACTACCTCCATTCACTTATAAGAGTTTATAGCAGATATGAAGAAGTTGTCTTCTCATTGTACTCAAGCCTCAAATAAATAAGTTTTCTTGCCAACTGCACTTCCTTGGTTTTTGAAATAAAGAGACAAGTGAATACATGTGGCTAAGTATCATGTTATCAAATGTGTAGAAGGAATTTATAAACTCTTGGTTAATAGTTTCAAATTTGTGATTAGTAAAAAATAGTTAGCCCATGGTAATAACAGTGTCATGTCACTGTATATCAAAATTTTCTCAGCTATTCCAGAGAGTAACTACTAACAGAAATGCTCTAGCACCAAAACGAGGCATTAATTTGCACGAAATTCATAACAGGAGCCATCCATATATGTTATAATAATTTTATCATGTTACAAATAATTAACCCGAACCCCAACCTCAACATATAGACGTCTCTTAGCACGGACTTAGTAACTGTTAATTCCTGCCAAAACTGCCTCTCCCCAGTCACAAGGACCTATTGTTAGCAGTTGATTTATTCCCATGTGCTGCTGTCGGCTGCTGGCCAATGAGATCAACAAACTCCCATGCTAACTGGATTGATGTGAAACAATTTATATTCATATTGAATTACAGCCAAAAGGCACAGCTACATGAAGGGCCATTTGAACCATTCAGGCCAACTAAGTTTCGTTTGGGGGGCCCACGTGGCACACCGTTTATTATAGACCAACAATATACACACGTTGGTCTTTGCTTCAGTTACTTCAGGTCTTTTCAGATATGGAGTAATGGAGCTCTGATGTAATGATCAATATTAGATACAACAAACTCAATTTTATGGAACTTATTTAAGATAAAATTTTGTTATTGGCTGACTGTTAATTGATGTTACTGATGGACTGGCTGGCAGTAGCACTAGCCTATAGCATAATGGAACTGGCATATAAAAGCTCAAGGTCTTTTTTTAAACAGTGCCCAAAAGCTTTAAGAATTACTCGGAAATAAGCTGACCAGAGTTAGAATAGCTACAATCATGTATATACATGTAAAGTCCTCCAAGCACAATTATAATAACATTCACGGTGAAAACACAAGGAGAATCAACAGTTAACTTGTAGCAATAGAAGAATGGAACATTATGGTGTTGTAAATTCAGTTACAGCATAATAACTAGCTGAAAGTGTACATACCAAGACCCAACCCCCATTATCTGAATAGGTCCATGTAGTGGTTTGATTCTCTGCATCCATCTTTTCTTCTCCAAATATTCCATAACAATAGGCAACAACGCTAAAATTGAAGCACAATAACAATGGCATAAAAATAACACAGAATACACTAATATACAATGTAATAACGATGTGGTGTAATGTGATATTATGTACTAGGGTGAATGCTTTGTTTTACAGTACAGTTTGTGAAAGCTGAACATGTGACTTTTTGATTGTTTTTGTATCCATACACCACAAGAACAAATCAAATGTGTCGATTCCAAATATAAAAACAGTTTTTTTGTACGAGTCTTCAAAATATGCATTTTTCACAAAAATATGCGTTGCTAGGAATAATGGACGCCATCTTGAATAAATATTTGATCATTTGACTACCTTAAATTTAATATAAAAACTGTTGAAAAGGGATTATTTCTCACTGAGTATTGGTAGTAATTATGGATTATTTGAAATCCTCAAGTGTTTTTACCCCTAGCACAACCCAAATGGTACCAATGCAATGTATTATTTATACCGTTGCTATGTATGATACAATTTGACCATTCCAAGTCTTAGTTCTTTAACTTCGGCAGGAATTTCCGCATAATGAATTGAAAATTTGTATAACTTTGGAACAAAAAGAGCTACAGAAATAATAAAAACATGACCAGAAAGCTGAGAGATAGCACAATCTCATACACACAATAACTCAGTTTGATGAAAATTCACCCTAAGGTACATTTTTGCTTGGTGTGGCTCATATATCATAGCAATGACATCATGTTAATAATATGAAAATGGTGTAGCAAAAGTGGAACAAAAACAACGTTCCAATGTCACAAAGCCCTCTGTAGTTGCCAATTCAGAAAAAGAGAGAACAATTACAGTAACACCATAAGTCACACGCTTGTATCCCATTAAAACCATGACAAGCTTTTGTTTAAGGTTGTCACTCTGTGTACGGATGACAATTCCCATCATATCATTTACAGGGCTTGAGCCAGTCAGTCAGCCAGCTAGCCGGTACATGGAGGTAACAGCATGTACAGCCTGTACATGCTGTTACCTCCATATACTGGCTGGCTACCTAGCTAGCTGGCTGGCTGGCTGACTGGCTGGTTGGCCGCCGACCGACTGGAAGGAGGTATCAAGGGTGCCCACATACCTACATATGCAAAGAAGATATAAATAATGATATTATTGAATAGCCAATAACTAACTCATTCCGGGAGCAGCCATCACAATTCTAGATGTAACCACTTGGGTGATTCCTTTGGCAGCAGCTATTTGAGAAGGCACCATTTCTTTTCCATTTTCGTCATACAGCATAATCCCATTAGATAATTCCCTACAAAGAGAGGAAGAGTCCTAGTGATTATTAGTGCCAGATTAACCTACTAAGACTGTAAGGTAGCCTAGATAAATATTTAGTGTAAAACCTCTGCCACAGATTAATCAATTTTGGTGTTATATAACACACTATTTATCCAAGTGCTAAGAGGGCAGGATTGACAACACACTTGCTGTACAGCCATCACAATTCTAGATGTAACCACTTGGGTGATTCTAAAACTAGTTTGAATTCCAAACCTATGGGTGTCATGTTAGTGACTGACTCTAGAACTAGGACTATACAATTAGGGATGTTCTACAGTCAGACATCAGACCACCACCCATAGATTTTGGCGGAGGGGTAGGCGGAGGGCTAGGCGTCGGCCAAGCTAATATAGGATTTGTTCTCACCTTTGCCTCATGAGTGGTATGTTCACCATGTTAGCAGATGCTACAGCGGCGAACGGCACATACCTCTGGAGAAAAGGGGTAGCTACCTAAAGTTAGACAGAGTAATCAGTCTACAGCGTATGCCGCATAGTGCTGCCACATGTGCAGGAGAGCTACATGTGCATGTGTGATACATGTATAGTGTACATTTAGATGCAGTGCATGGACAAACCCTGTGAAGTACAGGTATATAGGAATAATATAGACATACATACCTTGGCTAGATATGATTTGAGTCCTAGAGATACAAGCAGAGCACTACTTGTAGCTGATACATAGGCCACCGATATCTGCCTATAAATACACCATGGTTACATAGGGAGGGTGTGTATATGCCCGTACACTGTGTGCATACTGTATGTAGATGTGCACACATAGCTTACACTCATGATACACTTAATAAAAAATCTATGTTGAGATTTAAATACAGTTGGTTAATTTTAGTGTTCGATTCATACTTGATTGACCAACATCTTTTGGTTGCAAAACTAGTACTTGCTATATACCAGGATCTGGAATCATCAAGTTTCATTAAAATATGACTAGTAATTTGCAATATCAAGTCCCAAGTCATCTCATTGGATGATGAGCTGAGCTGGGTGCAAACAGCCCCTTCTATTCACTTTACTCTTTACTTCCAAAACTTGAAAATTGTGATGGATAAATTTATAAAATCATGTTTGAAAGAAAATCAAGAAGTTGAAAGATGAAATCTCTATTTGTGCTGGCAAACCAAGTGTGATAGCATATTACTGTAGCAATATATCCACCTGCAACCACCTAGCAAATACAGGTAGGTTGTTAGGAGTAAACATTTCCACAGCCCAATATAAAGTATTACGTTGGAAATATTTTGATTTCTGTGAGAGAAGTAAAAACCCATCAAGTGTTAATAAAAGGAGATACAGTTAGAGTGTAGTGAAATCCTGTCACTAGAACCATGGGAGTATACTGTGTAAATAGAGAGAGTACTTACTGATTTGTGATCTCTGACTTGGCATTTCTGTTGGTGTAATTCACTAGAGCATTAAAAGACTGGTTAACCCATTGCCAGAATATCACTGCTGTATTAGTCCTGTAACATAGATATTATGTACATGGGATTCATACTGGTGTGGTATAATCATTGTATTGTATGGTCTGTGATGTATGATACACCACAGACCATACAATAGTGTTACTAGACCATAATAGCATTAGCCATGTAATATTCATTAACAATTTACACACAAACCTGCAAGTATAATTTGGGAAATGAATTTAGCAGCAGTAGGCATGTAGGCCTATGTATGACAGTCACTATTTAGTTTTTATACACATATGTACATGTATTTAGCACATAAGAAGGGATGAGATAATAGTCTGGGCTCTAGAACTGACACTGACTCAACTATAATTGATAGTATGTCCAATCTACTGGGTTACTTCACATTTTTAAACATTATATAATCTTTTACTTTACAAAATCTCAGGCTGATTGGAGAGGGAGAGCCTTGGACCGAGTGAGAAGTAGTCAACATGCTAGTTACAGTTTAACTCAAGACAATGTCATAGTGCAAACTGTATGCCAGAATGGCACCTAAAAATAAGGAGAGCGTGTTGGTACAAGTAGTATATAGAGTAAAGTAAGGAGAGGAATTGACTTACTTGTACCACTGGAGCATTGCACCTGTTATTATCATACCACCTGGTACTTGGCAAGACATTCGACCAATCACATTTTGAAGTTCACCAGAGTCGGGATGAAAAGACGATTCATATATTTTTTTCGCATAAATCAAATCTTCTTTAGTAGTTCCATTTGGTAAAATTCCTTCCCTGCATAAAATATTGTAAATATAAATGTTGCAACCGCAAGTATGTTGAACATACTACTGTAGTCTACATGCCCATGTAAAAATCATATACAGTTTATCATACTAATCATATATTAGTTCCCCACATAGGAAGCTTGAGATAGCCCACTGCTTGGACTCTGTTAGAGATGCCACAGTGTTGCCAGTATGTGAAACTAGAAGTGCAGCACTTTGCAATGTTACAATCAACAATAGTCTTTAATCTACTATATTGAGGTAGGAGAGACAAATAGGCTTATAATAATATAGGCAAGTTTACAAAAGTAGACTGGACTTACCTGTAATCCTCTACTAACTTCTTGGCTTCATATAGCTTGTGAGTGGGAGTAAATATGGTACGAGGATCAGTCACCCACAGGAAGTGCTTAAACCGGCCGATCTGATTACTCTGGTCCCATAAAGGTTTATCCACATCAAAACCAGCAAATGGAAAATGCTTATCAGGTGAACTCATCTTTGAGTTTAGATCATTAGCAGATGGAGTTATCTTCTAAATCAGCTGCACCAACCTACCATACACCAGAAAAATTGTATTGGCATGATCATCATATCTGTATACAGTTTCATATGATATATTCTTGAGCACTATTTCGATTACCAAAATCACATCTACATGCACTGATGATTTTCAATCAGAAGAGAAGATATGGATAGTAATAGGAAGATGGACTTGCATGGTAAAATTTGTTGTACATCTATGTTAATGTGTCCATATTACTACTGAAAACAGGAAGACCGAGCAACGATCTAGAACTTAAAACCACAAATCTTTGCCCAAGCTCTGGGTAATTTGGTCACTTTCTCAGACATCCCACTACTAACATACAGCTGATACATACATGTAGATTATGCTCAATGACTCGACTAACTTGCTACTTGAAACCCTAGTGATGATTGGTGGAATTTATTATTTGACTAAGTGGTGAGCAGTGTTAAGCCAGAACTGCCAGAATAGATCGGCCAACAAAAGTATCTTGGAATTGTTCCGGCAGACATTGTTGCAATGTTCAATAAGTTAAGGGCCCTGCTTCTGCAACCCATTAGAGAGCACACAAGAAGGTGACATAGTATAATACTAAAGACGTTGAATTGAACGGAATCTTAGATGGGCGGGACATTGCTGCTCATAGACAGGATGTATGGCAAACCTGATTTCATCAATGATGTTGACTCAGATGTACCTACCCCATGAGTGTGCTGCGAGTCCACCGGCCATACAGGATGTCAGCGGATGAGTCTAGTCCGCTCATTGAAGAGATGATGGTACGAACGTACATATTGGATGAATGAACATGTAGCCTAGAGGTGTTTAAGATACGTTCTTTGCCTGAAGATGGCATCTTAGAAATGCTATACTTGACAGCGCACAAGCGTGTTATTGACTGCAACTGTGGAGAAGTTTGCACAAAAACCGCCTGGTGGTGGTGTATCGAAAGTGAACAGTGGGGTTCCACAAAATGGACTTGAAATGAGCGGAATAAGTAGTGAACTTCAGGACGCGAGGACAGAGAATCAAGAGCTGATGATAGAAAACCCACTCACAGAAGGCAGATGTTCTGAGGATGTAGATGTGCAGAGTAAGTCTGGAGTTGACTCAGACACCCTAACTTAAAGAATAGGTTCTATCAACCTATACCCAAGTCCCATTGGATAGGCGTAGAAAGACCAGAGTTGGGAGTAGCACTGTGAAATCGTTATTCGCTAGTGCTATTCGCTTCTTTTCTGGCAGCAGATAGTTCAGAAGTGCTGGTTTCAGTTTGTACATGTATAACGTTTATGCTTATGCGCTGCTGTTTCCTGTTCAGAGCTACTGATAGTTTGTTTGATGCTGTTTCAGTAACACATTCCAGATCCTTCTGATTTTGTTTCATTTTCCTCCTAGATTCACACAATGATATCATAATAATTGGCTTTTCTTATACATAATAAAATTTTATTTGCCCACACATTTAGTCTGTACCAACTTTGGGGCTATAATGCTATCATCCGATTTTAGCAATTGTCATATCCAAAAACGTTTGACTTTACTCTGCAAGCCATGCATAATTGTCCTTTCTTTATCAACTTCCTTCTAGAGAGGGATAATTTCAACAAGTTTACACCAATAACAATCATAGTTTATTTTAAATGAGCATAACACACTACTAACCACAACCTGAGTTATGCCAGAGTCTTGCCAGGTCGCTTACTATGTAGCCTTATTATTTACTGGACACCTAATTTTTGTAGGGCCAGGTATTATTTCTAACGTAAAAATAAAACTATTAGCACAATGCAAGTGGACTATACTGAAATTTTGAGGCTGTAACCTGCATACACCATTAGAAAGCCCAGTAGCAGCTGGGCCAGTTAGCACAATACCCGCTGGTAGGCCTGCAAAGATGAATCGATAACGATTCTCGATACGATTAATTTGCAGCATTTTCAATATCGATTCATTGCACTCAATTTTCGATTCTCGTTAAATATATACTTAGTCTTGGGAATCCCAAGTTATCACCATAGCATGGTGGCAGAGCGCTCGCTTTACAAATGTGTGGTCATGGGTTCAAATCTCAGTGAAGCACAATTTTTTTCTAGTAATTTTGTTGGCAACAAGTGGATAGCTATAAAATACATAATGTGCTAAGATGTATTACTAATATAAGTCTATAATTATATAAATGCCCCAAACATGCAATTTGTATTTGATATTCAACACAATTAGAAGGGTATGCTTCTGGAATCTGCTCATTCTACTCTTTTTGGTGATTCTAAAGTGGAATTATCAACTCAGTTACTATAACTGACAGTGTTCTAAAATACTGTTGCGAAGAACCACTGCAACGTAAATGGTGTCAGGGTAAATGATTCAAGTAAATAGCAGCATTGATAGTTGTGCTCACTATCTTCGTTCACTGCTTGCATGGGGTTACAGTAACACACTTGCCTATTGTTGTACAACATAGTTACATTATTCCAGTAAAATTGTGAGATACTGTGATTGGTCTGATTGACCTCACTAGTGTATTTTCTGTTAATTTTGCGTAATTAAGTATCGAATCGATAAAAATCGAAAAAATTAATTGGCAGAATCGAAAAAATTGAAACAGTATTTTGTGAATCGTTGCAGACCTACCCGCTGGGCTGCATGACATTATGTTAGGTTTCAGCACTGTTAAAACTAATGAATTACGTCATTGTAGGGAGTGAATGCCAGACCACACATTGTGTTATTACATTGTATAAATAGAAAATTTTAATTGAGTTTTCATCCTTGTTATACTAGGAATATCACAAAACGAAAAAATGGGTATGTAGAAAAAAATGCTAATTAATATCCCTAGACAATAAAATCACAATTTGTTGCAAAAAATTATCAAATGACTTTTGAGTTTGCAATTTGATTGGTCAATATAGGCTACTTGTTTATCTCATGAATAACATGCCTACTCACTAGATTGGTGTGTTGAACCTGTAGCATGTAGTGCTATAATTGCTAATATATGTTTTATTGAATGAACACTGTCTTTCTTATAAAGCAATTGTGGCAACCCAATATTGCTGCTATATAGTGTGTCAGAGTTGAAATAATCAAAGAAAAAGTTTTGAGAATTGACATAAAATTAGGTGGATATAACTCATAATGCTGACATCCCTATGGGTATTTTAGAAGTTTTGGGGCTATTTTATTGCAGTTTAGCATCTATTAGCTACTACTAAAATAGTTTAGATATGTTCGTAGAGGTATTAAAGGGGTTATGACATGTGGTTTATGTTTATGTTCAAAGCAGCATCTCTTACTTAGGTTTATTGCATTTGTGCTACTATAAGCAGAGTTGTGTTCTCTTGCCCATGCTTGACTCACTAGCACTGGTTGATGCTGATTCAAACGCAACTTTGTTATGAAGACGCAACTGCGTGCTTTATATCATATAGAGAAAATTGTTGAATTCAAGCTGTTTGCATAGAAAGAGTACAGTAGTGAACAAATGATTTTACAGGATTTACTAATATAGCAGTAGGATAACTTGTGCAAGTTTTTGAATTTTTCTGGGCTTTACTTTTGCTGGCAATAATTAGCTGCCTTTATTGGTAGGTCCGGTGTTTCATCTGGCCACGCTGTATACAGCGGCTATCGTTGCGTTATTCTACATGCCTATACATTGCGTTGTAGTCTAGTTGTTCTAAATATAGCCCGGAAGCCGCAAGCATAGAATAACTAACAGTACTAGAATAGCAAATATCTAGGCACTCAATATATTGTGCCACTAGATAGCTGAGTGCGTTTTAATGCTACCCAAAAACACGTGGCATAACCCCTTTAATTAATGCTAACATAGTTAGTTTGGTGAAACATTTTCTGAAATTTTCAGTACAGTCCAACTTTAACATACATACAAAACTCTGTTGAACTGAATAAAGTATAATAGATGGTTTCCAACATTTTTTTGCATCTGATTCACATTTGCTTCAACTTCTAGTTTTTGATACATGTATAGATGGATACATATTATATAGCTAGATGTAATGCAATTTACTGTGGATATGCTGAGATGGTAATTTCTTGAATAAGGATCCAAAGTGAGCGAAGCTCCACTAAATAGTGTATACTAACTTGAAAGAATAATATTTACAAAACCAGTATGAACTCTACAGAACAATGTAGAGGTGAGGTGGACAAGTTTAGTTGTTGTGCATTATGCAGGATTATCCACTATACATATAGCTACTCCAAAAGGTTTTACAGCAAACTAATTGGAGAGGCTTAGTCAGTTGGTAATTCAGGTGCTAGAAGAATGTACTAAAAATTACTAGCGATTACGATCCCTATTCTCCGGTTTTATATTTGCCCTGGTAAAATAGCTTAGTTTTGTAATGAATAGAGAATAACAAAGCAATATCTGTTCTCAAAACTAGCCAGTTCCAACCCTGAGAAAGACCGATGCTGAGAAAAATGAAAGAAGGCCAGTTAGACACTGAGAGGAAGCAGCTAGAGACCAATTTTCCCCAAGTCCTATCCTGTCTATCGAGTTTGCACATTTCTGTGGGGATATTCCCACAAGTGCCCTATGTTGAACTCAACTAGACTAGAGCCATACAACTCTGAGCCCAAAACAGCATAAATTCCTGCTCATCCAGGGAAGACATGGGAGGGGCCAAACCTTAATCAACAAATCTAGTTTATGCTAATTGGGTCCACACTTACGAAACCAGACACTCAATTCAGGAGAGAATAAAAGGAGCTGACTCATTTGCAGCATTCTCAGCACTTGCCTGAAGGCTAATAGGAATTCATCTCTGGATCTTCTTGACAAGTTCAGTGTCAGTACAGCACATTGTAATTTCAACTAACTACATGTAGGACTATCACTATGGTAACTATGACCACTATGCAATCTGGAACTAACTGACCGTAATGGGATGTTCATGGTGATGTTTGTTATATCAATTGATATTTTAATATAATAATCAAACTCACCGACCTATACTCCTCGGGGTGACCAGCCCCTTGCAGCTTGCACTGCCAGGTGCCAGTGCTGGCCAACTCCCTGTGAGAAAGGCCCAGATGACATGGTCTTTTTTGGCAGGGGTAGAGGAGGTGTCTTGAAGCCATGCTGGCTTGCATGACCCCAAGGACTTTTATATGAGGCACAGGAGCAATTGTGGCTGAATGCTCTTCCTAACACCACCGTGGCCAGGATTCGAACCTGGAACCTTCATCATGAAAGTTCCCTGCTCCCTATTTTAATATAATAATTACGTCTATATTATTTGTTAGTAGCAATAGTAATAATAACAAGTAAAATGTAATCTACCCGGCCCATTGCTAGGCTAGTCTTTCTGCTTCTAGAGTCCAGCATAACTGCTTTGTCAATCAGTAGATGATGCTTAGTTCCTCTTGTACCCCGCCTACATCCTTTCTATTCCCAAGGCAGTAAATCGTTGTCACTAAGGAAACAGAAAATGTGCTCTGCTATTATTCCTGTCAAACGTTTCCACATAATAGGAAGGCAAGTGATAGGACAGCAATTGGATGGAACATTACCTTTCTCAGGGTCCTTGGGGCTCAGCAGAGTTTTCCCAGTTATCAGGGTGTTGTAGGGTTATAGGGTGTCAGGGTGGCAGAGTTGGTGACATACATGCACACAAACCGAGAGGTTGCGAGTTCAAATCCCCAGCTGTGTCATTTCTGGCAAAGGCCTTCAGCAAGTCTTTTACCCTAGCTGCGCCTGTTCGGATCAGGGCGTATAAATAATACAGGAGGTCCCGTGTAGTGTCTACATCAAAAACACGCACATTAAAGATCCACCTCTGCCCTGATTCGTAAAGAGAAGCCAGATTCTGGCGGGGTATGTGACCACATTGGGGTGGCTGGTTAATGTAGTGGTCACTGACCATGCACTCCTGTTGTGGAAGGTGAGCTATTCCACCCGGAGCCCAGCTCCTGTCACTCATACAAGTTTCGAACTTCTGAGGTCGTTAAATAGGATGGCCAAGTGGCTTGACAGTAACAAAATACATCCATTTAGATGCTGTACCTGTTTCCAGAATCTGGTTCAGTTGAACGCATATTCGTGAATGCATTGCAGAAAGAACTGCCTAGCAAGAAAGCATATGATATGGTGTCCCACTCATGAATAAGACAAGTCCTTGCAGAAATGAGGTCGCTAACAACATCAGAAGACTACTGTCAAATAGTATGGAGAACTGGATAATACACTTTGAAACATTGAATGGACAGATATTAGAAGTGTTAAACATCAAAAGAGGAATATTCCAGGGTGACAGTTTATAACCCCTGCTCTTTGTTATGACACTTATCCCCCTCACAATGACGCTGAGGAAGTTGAAGAGGGCCATTCCATGGGGACTGATCAAATTTGAGTGCTGGTCCGACTCAGATTCTTTAAAAATTTACAGGTAGAAAGAGTACCCTTGAATTAATGGGAAACCAGTAATTTTTTTTCTATTTGACCCCTGTGGTTTCGACAGCAGCTCGTTGAAAAGTGGAAAAATGTGATGGGGACAACTCCAAATGGAATTTTTTGAAATTCCTGAACATTTAAATTGTTACTGTGGTGACTGTATGATACTTTAGAGCCGTAATTTTTGTTACATAGATACTTCCACTTGCGAGCTTCTGTTTCATTACTTATTCAAACCTGTATGATCACCATAGTGGGGGTCAGAGGTCACCGAAAACACCTCTCGGAGCTAGTTTGACCCAAATTCACTGAAAATCGACCAAATAGACACTGCTTGATCTTGTGAAAAGAAGGCTGATATACAATAACTAAGTATTGAAGGTGCTCAACACAAGGATAAATAAATTTTCGACAACAAAAAACACTCCAAAATAAACTATATGGCGACAGCGGCCCAAATTCAACATGGCCGTCGTCCGAGTTGGCGTTTTGGAGCGTTATTTATTTTGGAGTGTTTTTTATTCTCAAAAATTCATTTATCCTTGTAATGAGCATCTTTAATACTTAGTTATTGTACATCAACCTTTCATTCCTCAGATCCAGCAGTATCTATTTGGTCGATTTTCAGTGAACTGGGGTCAAACATGCTCCGAGAGGTGTTTTTGGTGACTTCTGACCTCCACTATGGTGATGATACAGGCTTGAATGAGTAATGAAACTGAAGCACGCAAGAGAAAGTATCTATGTAACAAAAATAACAGCTCTAGGTATCATACAATAGCCACAGTAACAATTTAAATGTTCAGGAATTTCAAAATATTCTATTTGGAGTTGTCCCCACCACATTTTCCCACTTTTCATAGACTGTATGTTGATCGAAAGCGAGGGGGAAGAGGACTCCAGAGTGTTCATGACACAGTAAAAAGTGAAGAAAGACAACTTTGTCAGTATATCAGAAACTCCCCAGAGAAGATAATGGAGGCTGCGAGCAAAATACTGAATATCATAGAAACTGGAATAGAAGACAAGGATAGATACACTAAGTGGACAGAGAAGACCATGAATGGCCAGTTTGAGGCAAACTGAAGATAAGAGATTAGAGGAAACATGGTCATGGATGCGTCGGAGAACGTTAAAAAGAGAAACAGAGAGCTTGATTATAGACGCGCAGGAGCAGGCGCTTAGGACAAATTACGGAGAGAATTGATAAGGATGGAACCGCACCAACATGTCGCATGGGTAAAGAGGGTAATGAGACTGTTGGTCATAGGGCCTATAGTATCTGAATGCAAGAAGTTGGCGCAAACAGAGTATAAAGCTAGACATGACCGGGTAGCCACTGCTGCATATAACATGGTGCCTCATAGGGAAATATGGGTTTTCGTGCAGTAGCCAATGATATCAGCATAGAGCAGTACCAGTCATGGAAAATGAAAGGGTCAAGTTGTTATGGGACTTTAACATTTATAGTACAAAGCAGATAATGCAATAGAGACAAGAAGGCCTGATATAGTTATAATAGTGGTTAGAAAAGACACTCAAAGAATGTGAGATAATGGATATAGCTGTAGCCTACCCGGGGATGTGACCGTCGAGAAGGAAGAGAAGTGTGAGAAGTATCAGGATTTATGTAGGGAACTTGATAGATTATGGGAGGTGAAATGTGTGGTGATACCCGTGATTGTTGTCACCCTAGGAACTTTACTTAAAAGGTTGTCAGCATATCGTAGTATTCTAGACATCAACCTTGTAATGTCTGTACTCACAAGTTTAATATATCCTTTGCCTGTACTGTTGGTCTGTCTCCTAAACCTCTCTCATTCACTCTCAGCCATAAAGTGTCCCCTTCTTCTTAGGTCTCCAGCTATCTCTCAGCTATCTCCAAGCTATCCTTATAATCTTACCTATCCCCTTAGCCTTAGCCCTCTTACCTAGCTCCCAATACAAACCTCTCAGTCTCTGTAAAAAAATACAGAAATCTGCAATCTTAGGATCGGCGAGAATTCTGCGTAAAGTGTTGGAGAAGAAAAACGAATTGGGTGTGCCTAGGTTGTAAGACGCAATCCGCCCCATTCTAAACCCCTGCAATAATTATTCAATAAGCAGTGAAAAAAAAAAAAAACTAAAAATATTTATTTTATATTTTATTAAAATATTAATAAATATAAAAAGAAAATAAATAAACTACAATAACAATGAATAAGCAAGTAGTTTAAGTTTAGTTTTATAATAATTTAACAACAAATAATAATAATTATTATTATAATAAATGCTTCCAATCCAATCCCTCGAGTTTTTGAGTTACTATAACTATTACGGGGTATTAATTACCATTACTAACCGGCTAACCCTTTGATCCAATCTAAGTACACTTGACATTAGCAGACCAGGAGTTGCTGATTGGGACTGGGGACCATAGAGTTACTCTATGTTGCGGACTCCTGATAACTTATGGAAGCATACAATTCTGTGTGGGAGGTACAGTTCAAAGGGGTATATACCCCTTGGTACAGTTACCAAAGAGCTCTTTGCAGTCACCTCTATGATTAATTCCAACCAATGGGTGTGGACCATAAAGGTAACAGGAGATAACTCTGTCAAAGATCTTTGACTCTGTGGCGTGGACTTTCGGCGAAAACAGTCCTAAACCTTTATGGCTCTCCCGCATTCTGTGCCCCAGAGCCAGAGCCGACAATGGCTCTGCCCAGGTCATAAATCACGGACTAGTATTTTCATCATAAGGAGAGACGCCCCCTCTGCCCCAAAGTTGTACAGTGGTAGGTACCACTTTGCTCTGCCCGTGCCGTAAACTTACTGATTAGCTGATTTCGCGTGAAGACCAGGCCATAGAGTTATCTCCTATGGACCAGGCCAACATTATTCGACTCCAATATTGCAAACGTCGATTGAGGAGTTGTCCTCTTTAAATTGAGAGGACAACCTCGATTTAATATGAAAAATCATAATCATGCATCAAGTCCAATCATAGAGAAGATAACTCTATGAGTCAAACAATAAAAAGCAGCATAGAAATGGTTCTACAAGAAATTAAAGTTGGTGGTTAAAATTATTATGGCTATTTTGTTTCACTCCTTCGTTCTACAACTCCAAGACAAAGATGGTGTCCAAGACAGGCCATGGAAACCATAGAGTTATCTATGGGGTGTTACCTCTATGATGGAAACGAAGTCGAGTTGTCATCAATGAGTGAAGAATTCGCTTTTAGCCCGAGGAACCACCAGTTATGACTGTCGACATTTCCAATTTTTTAACGATACAAAGGTGCGCAATTATGGTAACGTCACAGCCTGGCATTTTTTCTCTAAGGCAACATAACATGGGCCCCCATCTTATTTTGGATTACAAATAATTAAATATGGATACGCAGTCCTGACGTGAGAGCCAAGAATGCAATTTTTATTAATGCCTATTATTTTGAACTATATGAAATGAATGTTTATTTGCAAAAGACAATAAGATGTAATACAGAAGAAACTAAAAAATAAATGTGCTATAGTAATTAGTATAAGTATTAGTATTAGATTAGTAATTAGTATAAGTATTATAGTATAAATAATAGATATATAAATATAAATATTTTTAATTTTATTATGTTGTACATGTGTTCTTATTTTATTGTAAATTGCTAGTTTTCCTCACTTTTTCTGTTTTGACCATAAAAATCCCTCTGACAGTTTAGATTTTCAAAAAAATGACCTAAAACAGGCTATGTGACTGGAGTTTTTATAATTCCATGAAATTTAATTCGTCAAAAAGTAAAGTTGTAGTTTTTACATCTAGAGATGCAGGTGCTGCTACTTTCAATAGTAACTACTTTTTGAACAAGGTTTACCTTGAACAAGTAAACAATGTTAAATATTTTGGTGTTTATTTAAATTCACAGCTTAAATGGGGCATGTGAAGTTCTGTACAGCAGTGTACCTAAATTACACCCAATAAAGTGTTGTGATGTGACAACATACCATGATGAAACAATTTTAGCAAAAAATTGAAGTAGCACATCCTTTACCAGTACCTAAATGAGGCAGCACTGTTTGCTTGTGCCAAGTGTCCGGTTCGTGGTTTGGCTTGTGGCTGTCCTATGGCTTGGTGTTCCGGGTGAATCGCGGTGTTTTTCTTGCAACACTTATGCGTTTGGCAGTAATTTTCCATTGCACAACCCAAAAACCAACCATTTTAAATGATTCAGTTTATTTTTAGTCCACTAATTCAGTTCACTTTGAACCACCGTAGTAGAAAGCAGCAAAATGCTGCAGCTCAGTTTATCGAAGGCTGAAATTATTAATTATCAGCCAACCTTAGCAGTTTCAAGGCATCATTCAACCACACTGTTGTATAGGAAAAGCACAAGGTAATTTTATTAAACTATATTGATCGTTTTTAATTGTTATAATATTTCTGATAGTTTGATGCTGGTGAACAACAATTTAGTATTGGTTAATATATCCAACTGTCTCTAATTTTTTTGCACTGAAATGTTTCATTGTTGCTGTATCCCTGTAACTTTATAATACGTTTATCCTTGAGCAGTAATGCTATTATTATGCCATAAATATTATACAGTTTGTTATATTGTACTATTTTTACCTTCACAGGTTTCACGATTCCCACTAAGCTTAGATTCTTATAGAATCAAATAAACATAACAATAACAACCTAGAATCAGTGAACTTCACTCCTGCAAAAGGTGGTGTCATTACAAACTCCACAGGGCACACATATACTGATATAGAATACATCATAGTGCTGTACGCCTGTGCGGTGTTTTGGTGCCATTCAATTTTTCAGTTTTTTTTCTTTCGGTTCAAAAACTGCCAAAATTTAAAATGTGAACCGACACCGAATGTGGCTGTGCGGTTCTATTCAGTTTTAAAAGTCAAATCACGCCTGGCCTCTTAGCGCACCCACTTTCGATAATGGCTGGCGTTGAAAACACGTGAATTCAAGTTATGCTTCTTTTAATCCTTATAATTCGTTGTCATCCTTGGAATACAGACTTAGCTGCAGCCATCAATGTCACCCAGTAAGGGTTTACTGTAGTTTTCATTCGATTCTAGTAGTCAAACTTGCGTATTGTTATAAATAATTAATATTTAACTATTGCAAATTATTAAACAAAATGAAAATGGCGGCCATTTCCGGTAATGGTTGAAACTACGAACACGTGAATTCATGTTATGCATTTTTCAATCTTTATAATTCGATGTCATCCTTTGGATAAAAACTTAGCTACAGCCACAATTGTCACCCAGAGATGATTTACTTTAGTTTCACTCAATTCCAGCTGTTATACTTGCATATTATTAGAGATAATTGGCATTTAATAATTACTATTTACTTGAGAAAATTAATAATGGCCGCCATTACAGTTTAAAAGCAGGGTGTGACAACTCCCAACATTGAGTATTTAATTTCCTGTTCAATTCGGTGTTTTTTCATGAATTAAAAAAAACTGAATTAAACCGAGGGTGAGAAGACAACTTCGGTTTCAAGTATTATTTTATTGTTCTACCTGAAATTGGGTTAATATTACATTTTTCAGTGCATGTTATAGCACTGGATTTGCTATGAGAGGTGCTAGTTATTAGGGTACTAGACCTGTCATTAGCGGTATTCATAGCTTGTGGCAGAATTTGGCAGGAGGTATTATGTGATACCCAACCTGCTTTCCTCTCCTTTGCAGTGCAAGTATTTATTATTCTACCCGAAGTTGGGTTAATATTACATTTTTCAGTGCTACCAAATTTTTTAGCACTGGATTTGCTACGAGAGGTGCTAGTTATTAGGGTACTAGACCTGTCATTGGCGTTATTAATAGCTTGTGGCAGAATTTGGCAGGAGGTATTATCTGATACCCAACCTGCCTTCCTTTCCTTTACAGGCTTGTTATTACTGGGCTGAAGTTCGCCATCTAGCGCGATTGGATGATTTGAGCATATCTGACTCTGATTCAGAACGCTGATATATTCTCCAAATTCTGGAAATGAGCCAGCATGAACTTGATTGAACTTCACTGCATGACTTTTCCATTTATACTTCAACCGCAGAGGAAACAGTTGTTTGAGTTTGGCATTCTCTTGGGAATGATTCAGATAAGCAAAATTTGGAATGCGAGTCAGGTCTGTTTTTATATTCTAAAGGAAATCAACCAGCCTCTGGAGAGCCTTTGGGTCATTGGGTGGAATTTTGTTCCATGACGTCAGTTGACTCTGAAATGCTTGTGAGACTTTGTAAGGATTCCCATATCTACCGTGTATGAGTCTACGAATCACCCCATAGGCACTTACATCCTCCAAGGCATAATAGTCTTTTACCATAGCCAATACATCACCAGCTGTGTACTTAGTAAGATAAAATAGCTTTTCATCTGAGGATAGAGCCACATTGCAGTCAACAAACCTATTGAACAATTTGTTCCAATCATTGCACTCAAGCACGTTCCCAGAAAAAACTCTTGGTTCTGGTGCAGGCATTTTTGTTGATTGTTATGGCGTTTTGCTCAATCATATTCATAGCCTTGGCACAGAAATTAGAAGGGTTCACTGTATCTGACATGTGAGATTCCGAGATATTAGGATTGGAAATGGGAGCAATAGGTAGGTGACTCATATTAGCGTTAGAGATGGAACGAGACTCGAGATTTCTCGAGTCTCGTATCGACTTGTCTTGTCTCGAAAGTCGTCTCGAGATGGCAATTAGTATTCGAGACTGGTAAACAAATAGTAGCTAATAATTTTTATTCATAATAAATTAATAATTATAATGCAACTAATTGCTAATCAACAATAAATCTATCAAATAGAAAATCATTATTCAAATTATTTAGTAATACTACCTACATGTACATTCCCAGCACTGATTTCCTAGTAAGAGCATTGCAGCTAACGCTGAGCTACTAGTCGATCACTACAAGTCATACAGAATTACTAACGACTGTCAATCACCACTCCTACAATGCAATGTTATGTCCTTACCAAAAGTTGTTTACTCGTGAGATTATTTCATTAAAGGAAACATACTAATTTGTCAAATTACATTTTATTATTTTAGTACCCATGTACATGCAATGTAATGTACATGGAATACATGTGCAATATATTTCACAGCCTCCTGTTCACCTTTTATTGAAATGCATAATGATAAAATACAGAGTTTACAGAGTAGCAGTTGAAACTATTGGAGTTCCAACATGCAGATATATAAAATTTGGCAAATTTTTTAGAAAAATTTCCTTGAATCCTAAAACCCAGTCTCGTCTCGAATTTTCTAGAAGTAGTGTCTCGAATCTCGTCTCGAATCTCGTCTCGAATCCAATCCACCTCTAATTAGCGTTCAGTTGCTCTATCGTATCACCCAGAGGCTTGGGTATATTAGAAACCTGACAAGCTACCGTCTCACTATGGGTATGTAAAGCATGGGACCTATCATTGGCATATGATGGTGCCCTAGTTGATGCTGGAGGAGGTATGCTATGCGGCACCATGGATTGAGTCAGCTGAGGGGGTGGTTGACATATGGAGATAGGTTGTTCCATAGTAGCAAAGCTCAATGACTCAGCACCAGCATTCAGAGTAATGAAAGGGCTCATTAGATCGTGCTTTGACAGTGCGAGCATGTCTACTGCTTGTTACACAATGGGGTGTGCCAGATTCAACATACCTATGTAAGTAACTAGAAATATCATGTTCTAGCCCTGCTAATTCCTTAGATCTAATTTCAGACTCAAGCTCAAAAATCTTGCTCTCTAAATTTAATATTTCCTGATTGATAGTTGCAGGTTGATTATGACCTATGCTATCAAAATGTACTGCCAATCTAGTAGCTAAGACTAACTTGAGTTGGGAGACCGGTAATGACCAGGCTTTGCAGAGATCCTGTAATTCAGGTACTCTTAGCTGCATAAAGTATTCGGTAGAATACACCTGAGTGGTCATAATGCACAGGCCAGCAGCCAGGGCAAGCCCAGCCAACAACGGGAGTGCAGCAACAGGCACAACCACCCAAGCCGGACAGCGAAAGGATGCCTGCAATGGCAACTAGGCAAACCACCGAGACCAGACAACCATCACCCAACAACGCAAGGAGAACAGTGCTCGCCATAGGGCCAAGTCCTTCAGTGCAAGTTCAATTAGAATAAACCCTAAGTACGGAACACTGAAGTGACTAAAATAATATACGAATTGTATAGAAACAGAAAATATATAATTGCAATTACAATGTACAAATTACGTTTAGATTGGATAGTGTTATAATAGTAAGTGGTAAATTGCTAGTAAAGTTAATATTCACCACTCAGATTCCGAAAAGTCAGTAGTAGTCAGTAGCGGCTGGCATAGAAGAGATGTCAGCAGGTGTTGAATCATTAAGTCATACACACACGGACAGGGTAAATGCGGGCAGGGTAGATACAGATACCAGCAGCCAGGATAGGTTGTCTGTTGATGATGATAGTTATCAGTATGGTAGTGCACTCTGTGTCTAAGATGTTGGTGTTGTAATGGAGAGCAGCAGTAATGTCTGATGTTGTGCTCTTGTTTGTGCTGTTATAACAGAGGTCCGCAGTTACATCCGATATGGTGTTGACATGGTGTTGATATGGTGTTGATGTAAAGATCTCCTTATGGTTTCATCAGAAGATAATTACATGTATATAGTGGTTGGTATGAGTTTCACTATAGCTGCTGCCACAGCAGCTAGGAGGCGGGTTACTATTATCTAGTTGGGAGCAAAGCTCTACATCGATTATTCTTGATGTTATCAAGATCATTTATTTCTCGAGTGAAACTAAAAGTAATAGAAGTGAATAATGATAAACATACAACAGAAAAGAATACCTAGATCCTAGATCACAGAAACAGCTTTACCGACATTAAGGATCGGACCTACAGACAGTGTACTACTACAACTGCTACAGGCTGCGTACAGCTGAAGAATCTGAACTACTTCAACTCCAATTAAATGTTATAACGGATAAGCTCCAAATTCCAGTGTAACAATCAAGGTCAAGATTGGGCGAACTTGGTCATAAAAGTCTAATATGAAAATAATGACATAAATGACATCGGCGGAGAATGAGAGATTGTATCAGCTATTATGTCTGCTAAAAAGTATAAGAACAATAGTGTAGAAGGCATTATTCCAAATATCAGTTAGCATGCTCAGTCATGTAGACAACAATATGGTGTCTAACAGGAGCTATATTTTGTATGTTGATAATTTACATTGGTACTATCATTTTTTCATTTGATATTAGCACAATCTTTGGCTACAAAATGAGTTAAGAGAAGCAGCGCACTCTTTCATATCAGAAATGAGACATAGAAGTGATTTGTTATCTATAGAAGAGATAACTGTTTGTGCTTGTGGTGGCTCTCACGATCTTTAGTCGCTAGATCATCCACTCCTATATTTCGTTTAGGCCTTGGATGTTCCTCCTTGCATTTTAGCTATGTGGATCTTATGAGCAAAATTCATTAAGCATGAGTTCAGTAACATGAACTAGAATGATGTGCACGGTGTACAGGGTACTAATGGTCTTAGGTTTACTGGTTTTACTTTTTCTTAGCCAGAACAAGAGATTTGAACTTCTATCAAAACAGTTATACAGCAGATCTAGTAAACAAAGCTCCATAGTATTTGTAAGTTTCAATAGTTAATGATCTGACATCTTTACTTCCCATTATTAATTCCTATAGGAAAGACTAAATTACCTATGCACTATACTCTCTATTAGGGTGGGCTAGGCAATATAGCACAAGTTCTATGAAGCATAGGAGTAATTATATCTAGATTCTTTTGACCTCCAAGTAGTTAAAACCCTGAACTTCTAAATTCCGACTGTTTGTACCCCTGAAGAACTATTACGCATATAGGTTGCAACCAATACAAGTCATGTAAATTAGAAGGGTAATATATAGTGCAGATGCAGGTCATAAAGAAATAGCTACAATGTAAACATAATAGAAGTCATTCTTGGGGTGAATGAAGCCTTTATATTTGTACCATTTGAAATCGGTCTGTGTCATAACTAATTTTCCCTGTATTTATCAAACATATTATTATAATAATTGCTCTAGTTGACAGTTGACAGAAGTCATGCTGATTCCAATATTCACATTACAACTCAATCAGAAAGTGATTCCTGGCACTCTGACTGTAGGCAAATATGATGGCAAGCATCCATCTCTCACAGCTGCTACTTCTGCTGGCAAAGTAAGATTTCATATTTTTTGTACGTTTCTCTGAAAGGTTGAGTATGCTAATAGCATATTATACACGTATGTGTGCATTGTATATAGCATATGTAAATGTATTAGTATCACTTGCTTGTTTAATCACAATACAATTCATGGACTTGTATGTTGCATTTTGCTGCTAATTTTCCCCTTTTGATATAAATTGTACCATGCAATATTATAATTGCAGTTTGATTTACTACAGACTTCAACTTGTGTGTTTATTATAGAATAAGCGAAGCTCTATTGTATAGTAATCTTTCAACTATCTAATTGTTAGGTGTTTCTGCACAATCCTCATGCCTCACATCAGTCAGGGGGCCGTATGCAGCTTGGAGCCACTGGAGAGCTTAGTATGCTAAATATCAACCAAAGTGTCTCATCTGTGTGTACTGGGCCCCTCAATCCTAACAAACCACAGACTGATATATTAGTCGTGGGAACCCCCACCAATGTCTTGGCTTACGATATCAATGATAATGCAGACTTATTCTATAAAGAGGTAAGGCTGTAGGCTGTGTGAACAGTGGCGATTGTTCAGAAGTATAGTAAATGTTGATATCAATCTGAGGAAAGCTTTTACTGTGTTATGTACCTTTCAAACTAATATATAAACCACACATAAAGCATTAAGGAAACTACTTCATATGTGTATATTCACAATTTAGAGGTATTGAGCTTCAATTTGAGCTATTGGTTGTCTTCGTGGGCTTAGTATATTCAGAGATAAAGCCCCCAGTAATCTACCCAGTAGAAAAACGCTCGTACAAACTTAGCTAGATCAGAAACCATTGTGGTGACCTTTGACCTGTGATGTTGATGCCAGGCCGGGGCACCACTGTAGCAGTTATTATAGTAATCTTCACTAACAAATATATTTTAAACTATGGTAAAATATTCAATAATATTTCAGCAAGTCATAGCTTGAGGTACTTTCTAGTCACTACCAAATTATTTATGGGAAGTTACCCACAGGTTCCAAGCAAATAGTAAAAATAATTGTGACACAGTCAATGCTGTTGAACAGTGTGCAGCGATGTTTCCATTGGCGTGCAATGCATGGAAAACATCCAAGCATGTGTTCTAATTACAAAACCAGTTGTGGTTCCTAGATATGCTGACACTTTTATTGCAGCTGACTTATTCACTATTGGATCAAGTGCTATTATTAGTGATTAATCACTCTTATCATACATGTAATGTAAACAAATAGTTCTAGCGATTCAATAAATGTTTGGCTTTATTTCCGCATGGCATCTACGTCATAGCATGTAATTGCAAGCGTTTTTGGAGATAGTCAAGTTTGACAACTCATATTTCTTGAACCTCTGGGTCTAGGAAGTCACACAAGTACTCAAATGGAAGCTCAATACCTGTAGATTTTAAATATCAACATGTAAACGTGATTTTCTTAATGCTTTAACAACATGCATTTTTATGAGGCCAACAGCCTGTTAATGTTGATAATTTTCTTGGTAGGTATCTGATGGTGCAAATGCAGTTACTGTTGGCAAGCTAGGAGATATCCCACAGCCTTTAGCCATCATAGGTGGGAACTGCTCATTACAAGGCTTTGATTATGAAGGGAACGACCCATTCTGGACGGTGAGTCATTTGCCGCTATTGGAATTTGCAATAAATAGTTGTATATAGACCTACATGTATGTACCTGTAAGTTAAACAGAGTAGAACTTGAACAAACAAAGTTGTTCATTTGCTGCAGGTCACTGGAGACAACGTTTGTTCCCTATGTCTTATGGAATTCAGGCAACCAGGACGGAATCATGTGAGTTATTCAGACGTTTTTAATATCCGTGGCGCCAAACACTATTCTTTAACGTGGCTGCCCAATAGCAGAGCTAGTCAAGGGGCCACCACAGCTCCTAGAGCTGGATATTATTATAGTTCGACATGGCACAGAGGGAAACCTTCGGGACGAAAACCTCCAGGTCATTGGCGGGACTTGAACCCACATCCGTGCAGATAACTTGCGTCATTGCTGCAGGACCAGAGTGACTAGCGCTAGACCACTTGGCCACCAACATTGAAAAGATAACTACGGTAGCATTACTTTTCAAAAAGTCAGTTAGAGTAGGATAAATCATAGTTACCCATGCAAGTTTGTATAGAAATCATTAAATTGGTGTTTGTTTAGCTGATAGTTGGCTCTGAAGATTTTGATATCCGTGTGTTTGATGAGGATGAGATAGTGGCAGAAATGACAGAGACTGACACCATCAGCTCACTTTGTCCAATGGGGGAGACGAGGTTTGGATATGCTCTCTCCAATGGTACAGTGGGTGTCTATGACAGATCCAGTCGTAACTGGCGAATTAAAGTAAGATGTATAGCAGTAATATTTACAGTACACACCGAACCCATGTATTAGCTTATTTAGAATATTTATCTTCAACTATGCAGTATGTGATTTGGTACATTTTCAATGTCATGAATATAACGCAGCATTGGAGTAGATTTTATTTCGGGGACTTTGCATGTCAAGTACCATGTACAAGCTGCATGTACATGTATATTGCGGAAGTATTAGCAACTTAATTTCATTCTACAACTACTCATATTTGTAGTCTAAGAATATGGCTAGTTGTGTGCGTGGTTATGATCTCAACAATGATGGTGTAGCAGAATTGATCACCGGCTGGAGCAATGGTAAGGTAGATGCCAGAACTGATAGAACTGGTGAGGTGGTCTACAAGGACACTTTCCCTTCGGCTATTGCTGGGATTGTAACTTCCGACTATAGAGAAGATGGGAGAGAACAACTACTTTGTTGCTCTATAGAGGGAGAAGGTGTGTAGCTTTAGCTAGTGTAAGTAACATGTGTTACTTTGCATAATATGTTATACTGTGTACTCACCAATGTATATAACATCGATTATTTTATGTATGCATGTACTTTGCATAACATTGGTTCCTTTGTGTATGCTTGTGTGCAAAATGTCTTTGCTCACCTTTTAGTAAGGGGGTACCAGACAGCACCCGATACTCTGCAGGGAAATCTAATGGGGGCCAACTTGGATCAAGATGCAATTAGAGAGCTTTCCACACGTAAGCAGAATCTAATGTTAGAACTAAACAACTATGCAGAGAATCAGCGAGCTGCTCAAGCCGAGGCCACAGGTAAGGACATAACATACTAGTATGCAGACTATGTATAATTATGTATGTTACAACGCAAGTTTATAATAGTAAGGTTCAACATAATGCTAAATGAAATTTATTGAAGGATTAGGTTCTCAGAAGTTTAGTCTTTCATATCTACATAGAGCCATACAGGTGTATATGCACTTTATAGTTCTTTAAAATTTTTGCTACAGTAGCGACATATAATGTGTATATCAGTGGATGTTGTTATAGTAGCTTCTAGGTGAGTTGATGACCGAACTTAGTAAGTGTTAGAAGTTACCATACATAATCGGCACCAAGCAATGGAAATTTCTTTTCATTTTGCACTATTTGTCTATCATGACGTTATAATTTACACTGTAATTTACCTTTAGAAATATCATCTAGGTACTCCGAGCTATGAGAATTCTCAAATGGGAATTATACCTGCTAACACACAGTTACAGACTACAATATATGTAGACCCAGAGCATGACCATGTTACACTCAAGATATCAACTAACAACGACACAGTTATTAAGTCTGTACTTGTGTTCTCTGAAGGGATATTTGAAGGAGAGAGTCACGTTATGTAAGCATTAATAAATAGTATAGTAATATTCGTATGTAATATTCTAATTCAATCACCTCCTAGTCTTAACCTTGTGTGAGTGACAGCATCTAAGCTCCCTCTCCATAACAGGGCTGTGAGATACACCTGGTATAGACTCAGAAAACGTTCTAAGATAGACGATGAGTTTTGATCTGGTATGGTGTATTTGAGGATGAAACAGGAATGTTTTTGGATATATTGTTCAAATTGAAATTCAGAGCTGGGTCCAAGTCATAGATTTGACTTGACTTGCCAAGTCAAGTCACAAGTCGACTTGGCTTGAACTTGCCATCCTGTTGACTTGACTTGACTTTGACTTGCACATCAATGTGACTTGACTTGGACACATGAATGACTTGTAACTTTGACTTGGTTTCTGCCAAGTCAATGTGGAGGGTAAACATTTTTTACAGTGTATAGCCAACATGGAAAAAGTCTCAATTGTCTACATATTTATCATTTTTACTTTACATCAGTGCTACTAGCAGGATTTAGAGTATTTCAAGGCTAGCTATGAGGATATACGCCAAATGTAACATCTAGGCTGTGTGTACGTGCGACTACGCAGCGCATAGTCACAAGTATACCCAGTAAAAGTAGTGTAAGTGCAGTGCAAGTGTGGTGTAAGTGGTGGATACAATGTACAGTGCAATAATTAGTTAATAACTGTAGATTGGAATTGCAGGACTGGCTGGTAGACACTCTGTACTGTACCATGTGCTGTTTATATGCTATGTAACACTATCACCGTTACAATATAATTATAATACTACATGTACATGACTAGTCTCAACCGTAGTGCCAATATTACTACAAATATATACTAGTTGCCATAATTGTATAACATACATGCCCAGCTACACCTTGGCATGGTTTTTCATGCGTTGGAATGTCCACTAAAAAAAAGAAGTGATGCTTTGGAAAATGTAAAATTTTTGAAGTTTTCTCCCACTTGACTTGCGTTTCGACTTGCAAGTAGACAAACCGACTTCAACTTGCAAGTAGACAAGTCGACTTCAACTTGCAAGTAGACAAGTCGACTTCAACTTGCAAGTAGACAAGTCGACTTCAACTTGCAAGTAGACAAGTCGACTTCGACTTGACTTGTGACTTGGATGACGGCTGACTTGACTTGACTTGAGGCAGCACTGACTTGACTTGAACTTGACTTGCCTATGAAATTTTAAAATGATATGACTTGTTGACTTGAAGTCTGACTTGGACCCAACTCTGTTGAAATTTGCCAAATAATGTTACATTTATGATGGCTGTGTAAAACAGCGCACCAATAAAGCCAGTTTTAACATGGAGGATCTAACATTGAGATAGCCGTACAAGTCTATGTGAGCAGTTTGTGTCAATAGCTCACATGTTTTCTCATTTATAGTGTCTATTGTGAATTAATGTAAATTATACAGTGTATGTGTTACAGCCACCCTAAGGATGCTGATCTCACTGGTAGTATAGAAATACCCATCAAACCACCCAAGGACATTTCAGTCGATCTGCATGTCAAGGCATTTGTTGGCAGTAAGCAAACCAAGTAAGTACATGTAGTTAATATTATGTCATTAGTTATGATCTCCAACATTGGGTCAACCTCAACTTGTATGAATTCGTGCAAACATCATACTGTGGCATCAGTATAACAATGATCTTTCTCATTCTTTCTTTTACTGGTGAGCTGGGTATGGTATCACATAAATTTTGCAAGATCCAACAACTGCCAAACAGTGTGTTTGCTGAAGGCTATAGTATGACTTTGCTAGTATAAACTCGGTCTCGGACTTAAAATTTTTCCAAAATCTGTTAGAGTGGCTACACAGGCATCTACAATTTACACCTGAGAGGGAGTAATGTCCATATACATTTATTCTTTGTTCACCTGTAATTACGAGGCAACAAATCGTGTCTTTGTGCGGGACGAGTGGCTTTTACTTCCCCCCTCCTTGTTTATACATGTACTAAACGGTGGTGATTTGTGTTGAATTGACTCATTATGCTAATTGATGGTCATGTCATACTACTATACTTTTCCACAGTCACCAGTACCATGTGTTTGAGCTGACCAGAACTTTGCCAAGGTTCTCCATGTACGTGTTGGTTAGTGACCCTAGCTCTATAGCCGCACCTGACAGTGGCATCACATTCACAGTGAAGGAACGAGTTCAGCGGGTTAGTTCATGTTCAGTGCACTAAGTTCGTACTTTATGTTATAATGTGTCAATGTATACAACATGTAGCATGTGTTTTATCAGTCGGAGACTGCATATGCACCTGTTCTAGCGATACAATCATGTACGTGGTATAAGAAACCCTTGGTTTGCTGAAATTATAGATGGTAATGCACATAAAATTATATACACTGTACATTTATATTCTTACTTCTCATTATGTGAACATGCCAATCATTATATGCATGTGAATGTACATGTGCTACTAGATGTGTTATTCTGTTGTTAGTTGCTAACCACATGAAACTGCTGCACTGCAGCGGCTATCTAATTTTTATTTACCATGTGCATGTACATGATTGTGTATATATGGTGTTATGATTATCATTCTATGTTAACTTGTTGTTATGATAATGTGCATGTCTGTGCGTGCGCGTGTTATGATTACACATTTAGCCAACATCTAAGGGCAGGAGAGGAAGCGGTAGGAGCATAGAACATAGAACTTGCATTCTGAAATCCATCCCCTCACCACTCTATCTCTCGCTTCTTTATACACCATGTCAATGTCACTACTTACAGTGTATATTTACCTGCATATACGTGTTTGCTTCCTCTTCCCCTTCTTTCTCACTTTCTGTTCTAACCCATGAACTTCCTAAGGATGTTCATTCAATTGCCATCACTTGTCACCAGTATGATATAGCTTTCAGCCACGAGTAAACAGAGTATTGGTTTGTATTATCAACATGCTCCTGTCTAAAATAAACTGGACACTTTTTGCTATCAGGTACTCATGTGGATCAATCAAAACTTTCTCCTGGATGAAGATCTTACTGTCAGCGGTAATGATTTGGAGGTCATGTTCATATGCCAAAGAACCAAAATGCCTATTGTTATCAAGATGAACCCAACAAACCAAATATCTATTCTCACAAACAGTATGAACATTGCTGGTGATATCCTTCAGTCACTGACCATGTTCTTGAACATCGAGCACCTCAATGTTCAAGCTGACTTCAAGCATGAGATGCAGGAACTGGCAGATATCTTGAATAAGGTAAGAGGCCAGGCTGGTCGAATATCTACCGTACATGTGTGTCAGTCATCTTGTGTAGTGTGGTATAGGTGTATGGTATAGTGTATGGTGCAGTGTATGGTGTAGTGTATGGTGTAGTGTATGGTGTAGTGTATGGTGTAGTGTATGGTGTAGTGTATGGTGTGGTGTATGGTGTAGTGTATGGTGCAGTGTATGGTGCAGTGTTATAGTGTAGTGTAGTATATAGTGTAGTGTGTGAGATAGATGGGTGTATATTGTAGTCTATAATATAAAACTGTAGTGAGGTGTAGTGTGTTGTGGTGTAGTGTAGATATTGGTAGAGTATAATGGTGTACCGAGAGTGGTATGTTGCAGGGGGGTGTTGCGTATGGTGTGATATAGTGCAGCATTAATGTAGTCTTGTATAGTAGAGTAGTGTTAGTGTAGTAGTGGTGGTCGAGTGTTGAAGTATCTATATTGTAGTAAAGCAGTATCTACATTGTAGTAAAACAGTAACTACAGTATAGTAGAGTTGTGACTACAGTGAAGGAGAGTAGTAGCCACAGTGTAGTCACCGAGTCATACTGTAGAACAGTAACTGTCTAGTGTGGTGTGGATAACATGGTTACTCTTATGTGATTAGGTAGATGAGTATCACAGTGTAAGACAGAAACTGACTGCAGATATGGCTGACCACTCAAATCTAATTAAAAGTATGGTAGTGAGAGCTGAGGATGCCAGGCTAATGGATGATTTGTAAGTGACCGATCATACATAAGTATGTCATGTACAAGTACATGTGCATACAAAGAATATTATTGCAATTGTATTGTTCTCACACTCCTACCATAAAAATTATTTATCTTTTAATTTGCTACGTTGAATAATTGGTGGAAAACGTTTGCATTTACAGGATATTTTTCACGAGAAAGCAATCTTTGTTTGCAGACACTTTCTGCTTTTATGTTACATGCATATCTTAGGTGTGCCTGTGCAAGTGTAATGGTTAGGACCCGGTGCCTCTTTACCCCTTAGTATTGTCATTCCTGATTATCAAACCTAGTGCATGTTTGAAAGCAACAACCAGGTCGGCAAGTTATGGTAAACACTGTAACATGCTAAGCAGTAGTTCACATGACTGTTGGGAACCATGTATTTGGGGGAGGGTTCTGCTATTGAAGAGGGACAGAATAAGATTTAATATACAGCAGTGTGTCTGGTGAAGGTTGACAATATGAGGTTTGTCTACAAATTAATGCTAAGTTGGCGCTATCACTAGTGGATACATGTATGCTATGAATCTTATAAATTTAATAAGACACTGTCTGTTTTTGATGTTGTTGATTTGAAACTGCTCTTATTTAGACAACCTCTAAATCGAATCAATCATAATATTGTAAGTATCGTACAGTTTAAAATTCACTTTTAATCGGGTTCAAAATTTGGACCTGCTTCAAAACTATAGTTTATATCGGTAGTGTAAAAATATCATGATTTACTGACCCTGATAGATGTGCTTGGCTAGTATGTGTTCGTGTAAATGTGTCCATATACTATTATGCTGACCCGCATTCGAACACTTTTTCAAGTGAGTTGGTGCACCTCTTTATACCACCTACACAGAATGTATGTAATATTGACCACCATGTGCAATTAGCATGTGTATTTGTAGATCATCTATGAAAAAGTACTATATGGAACTGTATGATCTAAATCGTGATCTGATCAACGGTTATAAAATACGTTGTAATAATCACACAGAGCTCTTAACGTATTTGAAGAAAGTCAATCAGTTCATACAGAAGGCAGGCAAGCTACGAGGTCAGCAGTAGCACATAGTATGAACTACATGTATATTATATACATAATACTTCTTTGTACATGTACATGGTTTTCTATCTTCCTAAATGTTAATGTTAATACATGTAATTCCTTTGTAGTTGGAAAATACAAGACTCAGGTGATCGCTGACTGCCGGACTTCAGTGAAGAATAACAATGTTGCTTCACTGTTTAAAATAATAAAAACTGGCAGTGTTTAGCAGATGGGGTTGGTTAGCGTCATACAGCTGTCTATTGTTCTGGTATTCTTTCAGTTGTTATACTAGCACACTGCACACTGTACATTAGGCTTTTCTGTTGGTAAAAATATTTTGGTAAGGCTATCTTTAGTAGAGTAATTCCATTAGTTATCAGCATGTTATAACTTTTACCACTGTCAGCATTATTACTATACTAAATAGGTATAATTCATGATGACAAATCTATACAAATCTACAGAGCTGGGTCCAAGTCAAAGATTGCCCAGTCAAGTGTCGACTTGATTTGGACTTACTTGCCAACTTGCTGACTTGACTACGACTTGGACATTAATGTGACTTGTCTAGACTTGGACACATGAATGACTTGTGACTTTGACTTGGGTTCTGGCCAGTGGACACTCTGTACTGTACCATGTGCAGTTTATATGCTACAATCACTGCATGCTTTGGTCTACGACACAAATCTCACTGAAGTATTTGCTCGCTTCTCTGCATGTAATCATGACTTGTGGTTGTGCAGGTGTGTTACAGTGATTAAATGAGGGGTTGTTTTCTTGCATTAGGGAGAAAAGTCAAGCCCATAGCCCAAGTTCTAACACCAATATAATGGGTGGGGTGGGTCTGGTACCCACCCCACCTTGAGTAAGGGTTGAGGGCCTCGGCATTGCTGTCAGGGGCCCTGGTTCCAGCATTGCAACATATAAATCACTTATCTATGAGGGTCCAAGGGTGAAGGACCCGCCCCTGCAGCAATACCTGGGGGCCGGGCCCAAGGTCTTAGCACCACCTGGAGCTGAGATCTTTACCGACAGCATTGCAACACATAAATCTTCCAATTGGTACATAGGCTAGTTCTTTACCATAATTGCATAACATACATGCCCAGCTACACCTTGGCATGGTTTTTCATTGATTGATTGAAATGTCTACTAAAAGCCATGTCTTGAAAAATGCAAAATTTTTTGAAGTTGCCTCCCACTTTACTTGATTTGTGACTTGCATGCTGGCTGACTTGATTTGAGGCAGCACTGACTGGACTCCAAAATTTTAGAAATGACTTGACTAGTTTGACTTGAAGTTCGACTTGGACTCAGCTCTGCAAATGTATACATGCATATCATGTAGGCCTATTATGTTACACATTATGTTCATTCTAACATACATGTATATATTATAATATAATATGCATGTATAAACAAGTATATAGCCCATCACTGCTATTTGGCATGCAATTTTCATGGGAGCTTTCTTCATGTATATAATTTTATTTATTGTTCAAGAATCAGTTGCTGTAATAAAAAAGTTGTCAACTACCATAATATTACAGATGATATTGATGATACAGTGTACGACTAATATATACTGCAGACTATTCTAAACAGTGGCACTGAGCGTTAATCAACTGTTACTAAGTAGTCTATAGGTTGTGGTTGGGGTAAGGGCAAGCAAATTACAAAATAAAAAGAAGACAACTCCCTCATTTTACAGAATTCACTACATTACTATATAATTTATTATAATTACATGTGTGATCTTTATTATTTAGTGCAAACAATAGCTCAACTGAGGACCTCAGTCTGAGGTACACTGTATAATATGCACAATGTTATTGGGATAGACATGAACATAGATGTGCAATATTGTTATTAGTAAAGCCTTACTTACAGCTTGAAAATAAAAATAGATAGACATAAAATGTAGATTGAGACAAACTTATTTTGCGATGACAACAAACAACAGTAATTCAAGTTAATGCACAAAGTAATGAAATTTGGTAGCACAGTAATAGTAGCGTAGTTACACGTCAATATGGGTGTAATGTGAGTGTGGTACAAGTACATGTGAGTGTGGAATAGGACATGCATAAGTGTAGTAGTGATTCAGTAACTGCACACCACTATGTCTGAAGACCTGCCAAATTTTTAGTGACAGTCTTGTGTAAATGTTTATCTGCAGTGTTTGGTTTTTCATTTTCCTTCTCGGGTACATTGGACTCCATATTAGCTTGGCTAGGGGAGCGTCTAGTTTCCACACCATCAGTTGGAACATCACAGTGAGATACTATCCAAGGGTGCAACTTTATAGATGATATATGATAACGCTCTAGTGGATCCCGTTGTAATAACTACAATTACCAAACCCTCATTTTACCATGTTAGCCTTGTCACTTACTACCAGAGATAATACCATGCTGATCCTAAACATTTACATAGCATAGACAAGCTAGACAGTAGAAACATACATGTACATGTAGGCCTATTATATACAAGGTGGACTGCATCATTGGCCTGATTATTATTTGATACATATTCGTTATGTATACATAGTACATGCACCCTGTAAGCTTGTCATATAATATTACGATAATTGTCTTGTCACAGAGCTAATGAATAACTACATGTACACTAACCTTTTCTATTAAATCTTTAGCCCCTTCTGATAAATGGTCTGGAAACTTGAGCCTTCCTTTCACAATCTTTTTATAAGTTTCAGTTTGACAATCATCCCAAAAAGGTGGTTTACCTGCAGTAATGAGTGTACACGTGCACAGGTGCTGTGTGAAGACATTGTAAATGTTCAGTAAGGTATATGTAAGGTGTATTGCTGCAGTGAGGTGTACATCGTAGTATAGGTGTACACTGTAGTATAACTGTACACTGTAGTCTTTAGGTATGCTATAGTGAGGTGTGCACTGTAGTAGTATTTGGGTATACTGTAGTGAGGTGTAGCATTTAGGTACACTGTAGTGAGGTCACCGAGGTATAGTATTTAGGTATACTGTAGTGAGGTATAGTATTTAGGTATACTGTAGTGAGGTGTAGTATTTAGGTATACTGTAGTGAGGTGTAGTATTTAGGTATACTGTAGTGAGGTGTAGTATTTAGGTATACTGTAGTGAGGTGTAGTATTTAGGTGCACTGTAGTGAGGTCACCGAGGTGTAGTATGTAGTTATACTGTAGTGAGGTGTAGTATTTAGGTATACTGTAGTGGGGTGTACATGTAGATGTATTAAATATATTTGCCTTAAGGATGGTAATGGAGAAGTATAGGGAAGGGAGTATAGGGAAGGGCAGGGTGAGCTCCACTGTGTTTTTGTAGATTTGGAAAAGGCATACGACAGGGTACCAAGGAAAGAGATGTGGCACTGCTTAAGATCACCACGTGTACCGGAGATATATGTGCAGCGATACAGGATATGTACGAGGGGAGTATGACATCGGCAAGGAGTGCTGTGGGTATGACGGAATGCTTCAACGTGGTAGTGGGTTTATATCAAGGCTCGGCACTGAGCCCATTTTTATTTGCAATATTGATGGATAGGCTAACTGATAAGGTAAGAGAGGAGCCCCCTGGAACATGATGTTTGCAGATGACATTGTTATTTGCAAACGGAGTAAAGAGCAAGCTGAAGTCAGTCTAGACTCAGAGGGTTAGAGGTTTGCACTGGAGAGGAGGGGAATGGGAGTAAGCAGAGCCAAAACGGAGTATTTGTGTTTGAATGGAGATTCAGGTGGAGGCACAATAAGAATGCAGGGGAGTGAGTTGAGAAAAGTGAAAGAGTTTAAATGCCTTGGACCTGCAGAACAGGAGAATGGGGAGTGTGGAGGAGAAGTAAAGAAGAGAATACAAGTTGGATGGTGTGGATGGAAGAAAGTATCAAGCAAATTATGCGATAAGAAGCTCTCGGCCAAGCTAAAAAGAAGAATATACAACACAGCAGTCCGACCAGCAATACTGTGGTGAAACAGCCTCCGTGGTAATGGCACCTAGGCCAGCCACACTGACAATATCATTAGCTGACAATTAACCTTATTCATATACTGTTATTCACATATCCATGCATTGTCTATCCATTATTATCTATGCATTCAATACCCTATTATCCACTGCGTGTCTTATATACATGTCTGTATTAGCAATCAAGTCTTGGAATTACTCTCTATTGCAACTTGGTTTTTCCCACATTTATACTTATTATGAACCTAGCGTCGGACTTAGGTTCTCAAGGTTAGATCTTCTTCACTACACTCCCTTGGAGTATAAACTCTACTAGACCTACGTCGGTCCTGAGCTCCAATGAGTCTCGGCATCGGCCTACGTCTAAGATAATCTACAATCTACACTAATAAGAGCACCTATAACTGTTCACTCTTTTATGTAATGAGCAGAAGGTACACTTGGTCGGCCTCTACCACCTTCCAAGCCCTTCACATACGTGTAGCCCTCGGCTCTCGTATGATCTAACACTCAAAAACATTACAATACTATACGGTACGGAGACTGTGACCAAGAGGTAGGAGGCTGAGTTAGAGATGGCGGAATTACGTATGCTTAGATTTGCATGGGGGGGGGGGGGGGGGTGTCACAAGACTTGATAGGATTAGGAATGAGTACATTAGCGGCACAGCAAAGGTAGTACGACTGGGAAGCAAAGTCAGGGAGGGCAGATTAAGCTGGTATAGACATGGGCTATGGAGAGATGGAAACTATCTGGGGAGAAGAGTAATAGACACGGAACTACCGGGAGTAAGAAGAAGGGGAAGACCTAAGAGAAGATTTCTTGATGTGGTAAAAGAAAATATGAAAACAGTAGGTGTGACAGACAGGGATGCTAATAACAGAACGAAGTGGGGGAAAATCATCCGTGGTGGCGACCCTTAACAGAAAAAGCTGAAAGAGAAAGAAGAAGTAGTGAGGTGTACATGTAGTATTTCAAGGTATATTGTAGTGAGGTGTAGTATGTGTAGGTATACTGTAGTGAGGTGTACATGATAGTATTTAGGTATACTGTAGTGAGGTACACCATACCTGTCAGGAACTCGTATAGCAATACACCAAGGCACCACACATCAACACTGGAATCATGTGTATCCCCTTGCACCATCTCTGGTGGTAGATAATCTAAAGTTCCACACAACGTCTCGCGTCTAAATATAGACCGCACTGTTTATAAATTCCTTCTACACTTTTGATAACATGATACTTAGCTACATGTACATCTATTCATTCGTCTTTTTTATTTCAAACATCAAGGAAGTGGGATTAGCAAGACAACTTTTCAACTGATTTGAGGGCATACTACAATGAGAAGACAACTTCTTCATATTTTCTAAAATCTCCCATGAGTGAATGGAAGTAGTGGGTAGCCAATTATCCTGTATTTCTCCAAAATACACACAATATACTTGGGTAAAACAATATTAGTGCCGAAAGAGAAAACAATAACTAAAATTAGCATAAAGGGTTTCCAATTATATTTTCCTGCTTATACAAGAGAGGACAACTCAGGAAGACTACACAGCCTTTGGGGCTACTTCCACTTCAATGCATAATTAGTACCAAATCAATACTTTCCACTATGCGTTTCTTGGTATGGGAGAGCCATTAAGGACATAATACCCGGAGTGTGTTCAGTTTCACAAGCTATTCACTATACGCGTTATTAAAAGTGATTAACACCATGTTAGCCAATTGTGTTTTTATCATTCCATTGTGTGAACAAGCTGAGTATGTGATCACAAGTATGGTCACCAGGAGTGCCATTGACAGTGCATGGTCCTGAGCCATATTCACACTGAACTGATTTGTAGATATATTACCATGCAGGAATATTAGTAGGTCAATCGTGTAACATACCTTGATGAAGGTGCATGGACAGACCAGCCAAAATCTGCCACCTTTACATCCCCAAATGTTCCAATTACAATATTCTCTGGCTTGATATCTCTGTGAATAACATTCTTTAGATGTAGATGCTCTAGTGCAGAGGCAATTTGCTTCACATACTATAATAACCAACGTTGACAATATACATAGGCAGATATAATAACAGAGACAGCATATTATAATATACACAAGCAGATATATGCAAGATAGTATGTAGGCCCAGTGGTTCATACATAAAACCCAACCACTTAGTGGCAAACATATTTTTGCCTAGTATTACACTTTTCAGAAGCTTTGCAGCAATAGCTGTATAGAGCATATTTTTAGCTTAAAAATGATGTAAAATATGTCAAGGTTGAGTATCTCTACATGGATGTAATTTTACTTTAAAAATGTTTATCTAGAAATAACAATATTTCAGATGATGCAACTAATCCTGTGTGAAATATGTGGTGCTTTGATTGTAGACAAGTCCATGTTGTAGCTTTACTGTCTTTCATGCTCAGAAAGCTTATATTGGCTCACTGAAGCCATGGTGGCAGATCTTGACAAATTAGCCAAAGTCTATTTGAGCATTTCAACAAATCATTGGAACAAAATTAAAATTGCTTCACAGCAATAGCTGAATGTGTACTGAGTGCACATGTTTTATGAATTTCAAATACATGTATAAGCCAATGATTTAGAGATATTTGAATTGAAATAGCATGTGTTTGATCACCTGTTGAGATACTCTAAAAGCTGAAATTTTTAGTGGAAGAAAAGAAAAGTTTCGAGAGTTTGCTAATCCTGGAGCATTTTGCGATAGAAATATTTAGCAAGTTTGGCCTATCACAAATTTGTTTAAGTCCCAAAATTAATATTTAAGCATATTTCAGCATTTTAGACACAAGCTTAGCTAAGCTCAATGTTTACTCAGATTTAAACCCCACTTACATACAGTACAAAAGGTGTCTTTGCGACCTCTTGGACAGACCCGGGTCGCAAACAAAAATTACAAGATGGCCGTCCGACCAAGGCCAGAAGGGCTATTGGCCTAGGATTTTGCTTGGGCGGACGAAACCATCCCTAGCTCATCGGCACACCTGATTTCTTCGCGCGAAAACGAGGATTTTGCTTTTGCCCCAGGCCGGTATGTACGCAACCCTGTGACAGATGTGTGCCGGAAAATATTTTCGTAAACCGGCCTGGGTCTGAAGCTTAGGTCGCGAAGACACCTAAAACTACAACTGACTCCTATATAGTGCAGTAAGCCCACCTGTGAGGTAAAGTAATTACCATAGCTTGTTAAAAAATCCTCTGATTAAGCTCCTACCAGTGTTTGAAGTGTGGTTATACGGGAGTATAGGGCGTGTACCCACATCAATTTTAGTGTTATACTGGGATGTACCCTCATTTTAATAGCTAGTTTTCCCACAATAGTCACTGTGGACCTGATAGCGTAGTGGTAGAGTGCTTGACACTCATCCATAACATAAAGTCTTGGGTTCAATTCCCACCACAGCATAATTATCTTTCATTTTAGTAATTCACTAATTTCTTAGCTACCATAAGATTAAGTGGATAGCTATACAATACTAATCTGTAAGATTGCATATACCGCACTGGCTCCCACTCTAGGCTACTTACCAATTATGTTACAGCAAATACTTGTTGCTTTGTAAAATATTCAACTATGTATCATATAGTAAGCCTACTAGACTTTGCCACCCCCACATGTCTTTGGACAAGTGACATCACTAATCCACCTGTCAATCAAACTTGAGCATTTTGAGAAAGCAAAAATTTCAAAGCAGCATTACACCCAAGTAGAGTCACTCAACCTAAACAAATTGTATATAATTTTGACGTTAAAAATATGCTCTACACAGCAAGTGTTGTGAAGCTCCTGAAAAATGTAACATTGTAATGTTTTGTGCTTTGGGTTTCACAGTGTGGGAAGCGCTTGGTAGTGGTAGTGGACTGCCAAGGTAAACTTCCACACATTACATAAAGAGTGAACAGTTATGTACGCTTTTATAGGTATTGTAGAGGATGCTTAGACTCATTAAAGAGTCGAGGTTTATACTCATCAAGGAGTGTAGTAAGAGACTTATATGAGTATGAGGACGAGCTCGGGCGCTCAAGGTCCAGGGGACCAAGGCTGGAACTGCCTGCCTGCAAGAGTAAGACTCTGTAGGTTGAGTTAGGAGATGTTGCTTTATTAGAGGCAATCAACAACTGACTAGTATAAGAATATGTGCCTGGTTATATAGTATATACCAGGGATGCCCAAACTTTTTGGTGGAAAGGGACAAATTCTAAAAGCGGATCAGAGCAAGGGACACTTATTTTTTGCTGCTGCATTTATTTATGAAATGGGCAGTTTTATTATGATACAAAATGAGTTATTTTATAGTTATAACACGCAAATCAAATTTTTTGACTTTGTATAACAGTATAACAGCAATATTTATCTACTTTTGAAGTACACCAAAACAGAATAAAGGTAGAAACAGACTAGCGGATTCTGCGCCGTTATTAGCCGCGAAATGATGGTGGAGTGATAGGGCGTCACACAATTGAGCGCAAAACGCCCTGTTCGCCAAATATCAAGCATGTTTAATATTTTAGGATTATCTCTCAATAACACTGACTTCTGTAAACAGAAATTTCAAATTGAGTCGCTGTTATAATGTGATGTGCACGTAGGAGACATACATAAAAATAATTGCCAGCTTTGGCACACATGCTCAGGCTAGAAATTGGGTTTATGGAGGAAAAATCGCTAATGTGTTACTCAGCGAAACATAGTCATCACGCTGGCAAAATGTGGTGGAACGCGTCGAAAATATTTGGTAGTCATATTTGGCTTTGATCAAATTAAATGAAAATTGTAGTGAATATCCTATGCATGCCCCATGATACACTTGTGAATACAATATTAGTGGGTGACATGGAATTGTCCTTTCTCTTTGATCATCGTCAAAGTCTATGTCTCTTTTAGTAGCTGCCTGGTATGTTTATCAGTCAGTCTTGTCTGATTTTTGCTTTTGATATAGTTCAGGTGACTGAACAAACTCTCACACAAAAATGTACTACCAAAGTGTGTTATCAGTTTGACAGCAATTTTAAATAAGTTGGAGTGGCGGCTCTTTCCACTTGACTCTGTTTTCAGCTCTTGGTTCTGGTGATTAGGTCAATCAGGCCATCAATTGTTTGTAAGTTTTAAATCGTTGACAGAAATGTACTTCTGTTTCAGCTATAAATACTTTGGGATTTTCGAACGTGGGTTTTTTTTAACATCGTGATGTGTCTTTGATCGGAACTTGGGCAGTGCAATTGCTTTCACTGCCCAGCCAAAAAAGGCCATTTTTGCATGTAAAATTTGAGAAGTGATGAAGGGACACCAAAATCCATGCAAAGGGACACTGTGTCCCTTAGGGACACATTTGGGCATCCTTGGTATATACTAATCAAGTTTCCGGTAAAGGTGTTGCGCAATCAAAACAAGTATTGCGCAATGTCTACTAAGACGATATGGCATCAGCTTTAGGAGTATTAACAGAATTACATGAAAATTTACACATAAGTAAAACAAGACCTGTACATCATGGGAAAAATACTAGAAATTATATAATACCAACATTAAGCCTATTATGGCAAAGTAGCCGGAGTCGGCCTACAAAAGGCTTAAGGTGCGTTTACACTACACCAACTCCGTCACCAACTCCGACTCCCAACTATGTGTTTACACTATACCAATTAGTTGGTGACCACACTATCAATTAATTGCCAGTATCCACAGCAGCAAGCATGCTTGTACAAGCGTACATGTACTGGGGTTATAGTAAATACCTAAGTGTAAAAAGCTTTGGATTTATCATCTACGATCAAAACAGCTAATCCTAGAATTGTAAAATGGCTGGTAGTTATAACCTTAGCTATTGGAAATTTTACTTCAAATTAAAGTTTTGTAAGTATCACTTTGGATAGCTAGTGCTAGGGAAGGTTTTTCCCATAATAAAGCTTTAGGTTTATCATCAATAATCCAGAGCCAATCCTAGATTTACAAAACAGATGCTAGCTATAATTAAAACACTGATTTCTTATTGGTCGAAGTAACCCAGCACAATAGGGATCTCCAACACCGACTTTGTGTTTACACTACATCAACTTTGCTGGAGTTGGGCAGAATAGACGGAGTTGGTGTAGTGTAAACGCAGCTTTAATACATTCCAGAATTTTCTAAGTGATTACATAACTGCTAACATGCCAAGCAAGTATAATTAGATAATGATAAGCACATGCACCAATACAATAGACTGATTGTAGTCAGGTAATGTAGGCTATTACATAATAGTGCCTGTGCATGGAAGGAGGTTACTAGTTAGTGCTAAGGCTATAATGTCAGTTTATAGTGTGATGGAGGGCGAGCTTTATAAAGTATTATTCTCAGCTGGTTTTCAAGCAAAGCCTATCAGCTTAGTGGTTGGTATACTTGTCAAGTCTCCAGATTTCACAGAGACATTCTAAGTGTTGAAGAGTACCTTTCTACCTCTCAGATGAGATACTTCCAATTTTTACAAGATGACATGATAACTTTTTAACAACACATAGAACTCAATAGAAAAATCATTTTTTGAATGAAAAATGCAGTAGCAAATATATAATATATCATCTGCAATTATGAACTTCGAAGTTAGATATCAAAACAAACTTAATGTAGCAAAATTTAAGTCGAATTAAAGTTGAAATCATGTGTCGAAAATTATTTATTCTCTACCGCAAAAAATGCGGAATTTCGAACGAAAAGCTGGTGCGTTAGTAAACTCATATTTAGCCATCTTCACCTGAAGAATCTTTCAAAAATTGTTCTAATCAAGCCTCCAGGTTATTATTTATGATTATTTTATGGGTATGATCGGAGGGGGTTTACGTTTTGATCAATTAGTGATAAACGGTGTTACTGCAAAACCAGCTGAAAATAATACTTTATAAAGCTCGCCGTGATGGAGGGTCTATCTGTTCCACCACAATATCGCTATTGATGGATGAAAAGCTGCCTAAATGGAAGTAACATTGGCAGTTTCAAGGGTCGAGCAGCCTAGATTGTGTCTACGTACCACCACACCACTAATAAAACCTGTGTAGAGGGCATGGATGTGGGCCGAAAGTAGACCCTTGATCTCTTTTTGACAACATTGAAATAGAATTAATTTTACTGCTTTTAAGAAAGAACACAGCATACAATAAATTTTTCCCTAGTCAGGATTACTTTACCTTGGCTGAAGTGGGCTCATCAAATTTACCAAGTTCCTTTAGTTTGGCATAGAGTTCACCTCCATTAGCATACTCGAGCACTAAATACACTCGCTCACTATCATAGAAATAACCATACAGCCTCACAATGTTCCTGTGCCTGTTAAAAATGACCCACTATATTACAATAAATAATTATGATGATAACTGAAATAGATGTCTATGAACCAAGACTTAGAGGGAATAACCAGTAATAGTGCCCTACTTTAAAGTCAATTTTTGTACTATTATAGGCTAGATATTCAAACAATTATTGTACAATACACTAAATTAATATATATGTTCTCTTATTAATAACCAAAGATTTGTATTTTGTTACCCTCTTTTGTACCTCAAATATTGCAATTAAAACTGCTTGTAAACAATTAAAACATTTGGAGCTATTTTCTTTATGCGATTTTGGAATATTATTTTGTGTAAAAGGAAAGAGGGATCACTCAATGATAATACCCTGTCCCACCAAATACCGGTCCCGACGTTCTGCAATTCACTTTCCCGCCACCTGCCTACTGGTAATTTGGATAGCTGTTCGACTTAAGCCGCAACTTAAGGTTATGCAACTGGGGTTCTCAAAAATAAAATTCCTTTTAACACTATATAGGCATTACTACCTGGAAAGGTATAAGAAAAAAATTGGGAAGGTCTAAGAAATATTTTTCAAGTTATGGCCCATAGTAATTTTGGGGTCCATTTACTACAACTTCAATTTTATGAATGAAATGGCTAGACAGGGAACTCCGGCGTGAAGGCATGACACAATGCTACAGATGCAGAAGAATAATCAATCTCATTGACATAGTACTACATGGTGTATGGCTAACATATAATGCATGTTTTAACAAGTTTTTTTCTGTTTTTGTATATGTAATATCCTATGCAAAACATGTGTGGTGTATATTCTTATAAAATACATATATCCACTATATTCTAGGAAAGAATAAGGGCAGTTATTCTACTAGATATGTTTGTTGGGTTGTTTAGCAGCAGCTAGTGGCAGTCTAAAAGCCAACACAAAACAAAATATGCAAAAATACAATGATTTGATCCTACATTTTATATTTGAATAATTAAATGTACAGTGTGCAGCTATGTGGTGGTCTAAATGGCTTGTATATGCGCAGTTTACTAGGAGTTATCCCACCCTTTAATTAAGGGAAAACCTTGCTGCTAAGCAACTGACAGGTTCCGGAAGCTCCGCCTACCTTCATTCATAAAAACAAAATGGCTATCAGAAATAGAAAAGTTGATCGTTTTTAAACCAGTTAGAAGCATTAGGATGAGTGGATGTTCACTATTTAGTAACATTGCAATGGAATATCATTCTACTAGTACTATAAAACCTTTTAAACTGTAAAGCTTCTTTTAAATAGCTGCATGTCAAATTAAACTACATCAATATATCAAGTGATATTACATGTACTTCAAAACAGATAATGAACTTCACTGCAATAGAGAAGGTAAGCTGGTGTAGTAGTTGGCCCATCCGACCGATACATGTATGTTAGCCGCCAATTAGGTGTGACAGAGCCCTGGGTTGAACCACAGTCTTCGGTAGAAATTTTGCAAAGGTCATGGAAATCCTACAGTGAAAATCTCTACACCAAAGCAACATGCATAGAAATCCACATACTGACCAGAATAATTACCTAATGTGAGACTGTATTTCAATTTCACGTCTTAGTTGGTCCACACTTCCCAGCTCTTCCAAAATCTTTTTCTTCATTACCTGAAATAATCTGCCATATGATAGATATGGTACCGTATAGAGAGACCGACATAGAAAATTATATTTTACACAATCCTTAGAATAGGTGTGCTTCCACAGATAAACATGTAGGCCTACATGTACCTGTACATTATCATTGAAATAGTGGAATATTATTAAGTACCTTAAGAGCAACTACAAATTGACTTTTTTTCTCCCGAGCCAGGTAAACACTTCCGGTTCTACCTTCACCCAAGACTCTTCCTATTTCAAAGTCATCCAGCTTCCAACGCCTTCTTTGTTCTTTGTCATCTGCAGATCTCTTTATTGACATCTTAATAGCTGAGAGAAGATGTAATAAGAGTGTAGGCTACAGCCTAAATCCTTTTATGCAGACACAACTTAAAAGGGGTTATGACGTGTGATTTCTGTGCATCCTCAATGCAGCCTCTTATTTTAGTTTGTTGCATGTGTGCTAATACAGTACAGTAGAAATCCAATGATCTAACAGAATTTACTGATATTGCTGTATGGAAACTTAAACAAGTTTTAAAATTTTTCTGGGCTTTCTTATTGCTGGCAGCAAGTAGCTGCCTTTTTGGTATGTCCAATGTTTCATCTGGCCACATAATATAAGACAGCTATTAATAGGGCCAAATCATGGGAACTGGTCCAGAGTGGGTTGCAGACCCGACACAGATTTAACATTTTTGTTACCACATGAAAGAAGACGCTGAGTTTAGTTTATCTGTGACAGGACATTTCTTTAACCCTAACGGTGTGGTAATGGGGGGGGGGGGGCCCGGTGAAAATGGCTCTTTTGGAGTTGTCTCCTCACATTTAGTCAATTTTTGACTTTTTGCAATTTTCTGCACTGAATATCTCTGAAACCATTTGTTTGATCTCTTTCAAATTTTGTGTGTTTTATCCCACTGCTATAGTATATTACTAATCAACAGTTTAAATCTTAGATAGCTACAGGAGCTAACCATGCGGCAGCAAAGTGATGCACAAAATGAGACCAGAGGTCGAGGTGGTAGATTTTGCCAATATTGGAGACGCTAGATTTCAGTTAATCCTGCAATAGAATAATAATATTTTGATTGATAACATTCATGTAACCTTCTTGATTCGTGTCATGATTAAAAAACAATAAATCTCTCGCAACTTCCTGCTTTACGCGCACTTCTCACGATGGCCGCCAACAAAATCGGCGCTACGGCAGCGTGTTGGCAGCAAAAATGCACCATGACTGCAGAAAAATTTAGATTTAAAACGTGTTTTCTATACAATTCACACCTGTAGATTTCATTTCTGCAGTGGAAATCAATGCTACTAGAAAATTAGCATCAAAGTTCCCTTTCATTCACCCCTCATCAGCATGCGCCCTTGCAGATTTTGAGAGACTGAATTCAGACACCGGGAGGCTAAACTCGAATGCGGGCAAAGAAGGTAAAAAGAAAGAGGGATCACTCAATGATAATACCTTGTCTCACCATATACGCCCAATTTTGCGGTACCGACATTCCGCGACCAGCCTTCTCCGCCATTTGCCTACTGATATATTGGATAGCTATTCGACTGTAATCAAAGCTTAACGATTGTTATATTTAGGATCCTGTATTGTTATCCCGTTAGCGGAAATAGAGAGTCTATACAAGTCCATTGTAAGGAAGCTCTTCTTATTGGTCTGCGGAACGCCAATCAGCAAAGCGAATTTGCACACAAGGTAGCATAATTCCTAACTTAATCTGTACCGCGTTTGGAGGCGGCAGGGAGACAGTTTTCGGCCCGAGTGATCCCTCTTTCCTTTTACGTTATTTGATGCAGGTATGTTTGGTTGTGCAGCAGGAAATGAGAATGGCAGAGATGGTATGTCATGGTACATTAGACGCATTGATACTTCGTCATCAGAGGTTCTCCGTGCTATCAATAATTGCCCTTGTCATTCGAAGCAGTGATGCATTCTGGTGCCTGGTATCACCGGTGCATTGCTGTACCTATCATCCTGCTGCGTCTGATACTTTTTTACATCTTGGGAGCCACACCATACAGTGATTATCGATTTAATATTGTCTTTGGCGTAGTCGTACATAATCATTGGAGCTTTGATATGGTTAGAAGATACTCGTTGCAGACTGGCTCTACGAGCTTGAGATTTCACTACAGCTCCAAGGCCATCACATGCAGACTTTCCATGATTGATCGCGAAGTAATGCCACTTAGCCTTCACATTGAAATCGGCTTCATGGTGCATTAGATTGTTAAAAGCTTTATACTTTTCGTATTGCGAAGAAGCCCCATCTGAAAAGTAATGCACCATATTTTCATAAACCAATTTACACCCATAAAAATTCAACAAGCTGATCGTGCTTTATAACAAACGTTCCATTGAACTTCACCTTGCAATAATATACATACCTGACCGCTCGCTAACTACATGAGCATTTACTCCAACTGGAACAACTGTGTTGCTGCCTAGTTGTTGTTCAGCGGTAATAACATACTTGCGTTCAAAGCACTTTGATATCATATGTAGTTTACATGGATTTGAAAGTGATGCCTGTGTAGCTGACTGATTGTACACTGTTCAGGTAGACTGGTTGCTCAATAATGACTAGTGCAGTTCTATTCCTGTATTTTGTCATTGGAATGGTAGGGAAGTCCCCCTGTTGTAGTGAATTAAGCCGGGCGCAGACTGGAACCAAATGAGGCGAAATCCGCTAGAGAAATTGCCATAAACAAGCGAGACCCTGCCGCGTTGGGCTCAATTTGCGAATTCGCTCGGGCCAAACATGTTTAATATTTTCGCTTGCCGCATGCGTGCTATTGGTCAAAAACCCACCCATTACGCCATTTCACTCGAAAATTTAAACATTCTTAAGCGCAGGACGTGTTCAAGCCAGTGATCAAATGCGAATGTTTCGGGCCTAGTGTGCTTGGAAGTGCGAAGCGAAACACTATGGCCCCACTTGCCGTGTGACCGATTTTGCCTCAAGTTTGCTCCCGGCTTTGTGCTGCCTCTGTGCATTACTCACTGGTGTTTACTTTTAGAAAGGGAATTCCCAACATTTGTCATTTGTACCTGGATGATCAGATTGCTAGTGGCCATGTAAAGCATCTGAATATGTGTGAGCTTGGATGGTATAAGAGAGTCTGTTATTAGTATTGGAATGGGACCACAGTATATAGAACAGCATACAAATCCATGTCAATGAGAGTTAAACGAGAAGAAACATTGGTGCTAATTTTCTGGTAGAAAGAGTCAGAAAGCATTGATTTTCACTGCAGAAATGAAATCTACAGGTGTGAATTGTATGGGAAACATGTTTTAAACCTAAAGTTTTCATCGCAGTCATGGTGTATTTTCGCTGCCAAAACGCTGCCGCAGCGTAGATTTTGTTGGCGGCCATTGTGAAAAGTGCGAGTAAAATAGGAAGTTGAGAGAAATTTATCGTTTTTTAGTCGTGACATGAATCAAGAAGGTTACATGATTGTTATCAATCAAAATATTATTATCCTGTTGCAGGATTAACCGAAATCTAGTGTCTCCATTATTGGCAAAATTTGCCACCTCGACCTCTGATGCCATTTTGTGCATGACTTTGCTGCCGCATGGTAAGCTCCTGTAACTATCTACGATTTAAAGTATTGCTTAATAATATACTAAAGCAGTGGGATAAAACACTCAAAATTTGAAAGAGATCAAACAAATGGTTTCAGAGATATCCAGTGCAGAAAAATGCAAAAAATCAAAAATTGACTAAATGTGAGGAGACAACTCCAAAAGAGCCATTTTCACAGGGCTCCCATTGTCACACCGTTAGGGTTAAAAGAATTTCCTGTTACAGGTAAACTAAACTCAACGTCTTCTTTCATGTGGTAGCAAAGAAAATTAAATCTGTGTCGGGTCTGCAACCCACTCTGGACCAGTCCCCATGATTTGGCCCTATCTTGTTTTCTTCTATAGGCCTACATGTTCTAAATATAACTACAAGGCAAAAACATGCAGTTCACTAACAGTATAGTTGTATGTCATATGTAAATCCAGGTATGTGAAAGCCGGGTACCAATATTGTAAAAATATAGCTGGGTGCATCTAAAATGCTACCTTGAAACACATGTCGCAACCTCTTAAAAATGTAGCAGATGACCTATATGTATCTACCATGTCCAAATTAGACAATCACAAAAAGAAAGAATGGATGAACATCAACAAAAATCTAACGACTAACAAACAGCTGACTGATATGAAATAATTTCCTGCCATCAGGGCATAACTATGATAATGCAGATGGATATTAGTTTTACAACAACAATTAACACTTTTAATAATATATAGCCTACTAGCTAATCCTGTGACACTATATTTTTAAACTTTGCATTATTTGATGTCTTTGTTTGGCTTTAGTAGTAGCAATAACAATTATTAAACTATTGTATTGACAGGCAATCATTATATACTTCCTAAATCAGGAAAATAGAGCATCATTTAAGCGTTGACGACAAAAATAGAGATAACAATAATGTTACAAAAGTAAAAACCTTTGAAGAGAAATATGGGCCAAATCATGGGGACTGTCCCAGAGAGGGTTGCAGACCCGACACAGATTTAATTTTCTTTGCGACCACGTGAAGGAGGATGTTGAGTTTAGTTTATCTGCAACAGGAATTTTTTTAACTCTAGCGGTGTGGCAACGGGGCCCTGTGAAAATGGCTCTTTTGGAGTTGTCTCCTCACATTTTGTCAATTTTTGAATTTTTCTGCACTGAATATCTCTGAAACCATTTGTTTGATCTCTTTCAAATTTTGTGTGTTTTACCCTACTTCTATGGTGTACTATTAATCAACAGTTAAATCTTAGATATTTACAAGAGCTTACCATGCGGCAGCAAAGTCATGTAAAAAATGGCATCAGAAGTTGAGGTGGCAGATTTTGCCAATATTGAGGATGCTAGATCTCAGTTAACCCTGCATCAGAATGATAATATTTTGATTGATGACATTCATGTAACCTTCTTGATTCATATTAAAACTAAAAAAAACAATACATTTTTCTCAACTTCCTGTTTTACGCGCACTTTTCACAATGGCCGCCAACAAAATTGGTGCTGTGGCAGCGTTTTGGCAGCAAAAATACACTATGACTGCGGTGAAAACTTTAGGTTTAAAACATGTTTCCTATACAATTCACACCTGTAGATTTCATTTCTGCAGTGAAAATCAATGCTTTCTGACTCTTTCTACTAGAAAATTAGCATCAATGTCTCTTCTCATTTAACTCTCATCTACGTGCATTTGCATGCTATTCTATATACTGTGGTCCCATTTCAATACTAATACCAGTCTCTCTCTTATACCATTCTAGCTCACACATATTCAAATGTTTTACATAGCCACTAGCAATCTCTGATCATCCAGGTACAATAATTACAAATGTTGGGCATTCCCTTTCTAACAGTAAACAACAGTGATAATGCACAGAGGTAGCAGAACTCACTAAAACAAGGTGACTTCCTTACCATTCCAATGAAAAAACACAGGAATGGAACTACGCTAGTCATTATTGAGCAACCAGTCTACCTGAACAGTGCACAATCAGTCAGCTACTATGGCATCACTTTCAAATCCATGTAAACTACATATGATATCAAAGTGCTTTGAATCCAAGTATGTTACTACTGCTGAACGGCAACTAGGCAGCAACGCTGTTGTTCCAGTTGGAATAAATGCTCATGTGGTCAGCGAACGGTCAGGTATGTAATTAGTGGAAGGTGAAGTTTAATGGACCGTTTATTATGAAGCATGACAGCTCATTGACATTTTTATGGGTGTGCATTGGTTTATGAAAATATGGTGCATTACTTTTCAGATGGGGCTTCTTCGCAATACAAAAAGTATAAAGCTTTTAACAATCTAATGCACCATGAAGCCGATTTCAATGTGAAGGCTAAGTGCCATTACTTCAAAATCTGCAAGTGCACATGCTGATGAGAGTTGAATGAAATCCACAGTATATAGAATAGCATGCAAATGCATGTAAATGAGAGTTAAATGAGAAGGGACTTTGATGCTAATTTTCTAGTAGAAAAAGTCAGAAAGCATTGATTTTTACTGCAGAAATGAAATCTACAGGGGTGAATTGTATAGGAAACATGTTTTAAACCTAAATTTTTTACCGCAGTCATGGTGCATCTTTGCTGCCGAAACGCTGCCGCAGCACCGATTTTGTTGGCGGCCATTGTGAAAAGTGCGAGTAAAACAGGAAGTTGAGAAAAAATTATTTTTTTTCAGTTTTAACATGAATCAAGAAGGCTACATGAATGTCATCAATCAAAATACCATCATTCTGTTGCAGGGTTAACTGAAATCTAGCGTCACCAATATTGGCAAAATTTGCCACCTCGACCTCTGATGCCATTTATTGCATGAGAATTGTGTTTGGCGCCATGAATATTATATTACTATCATTATTTTTTAGCACAGTGAGATTCCAAAGCTGTATGAAAGAAGGGGAACCTAGCTAGACCAATTCCATGCGACCAGACACTGGTGTGGAAATTCAAACTATTCTACAGCTTGCACCATATCATCTTTATCTCCAGTGTTGAAAAAAGCATAGGTAAGTGTTGTAGCAGTAATATGTTATGTACATCTACTTGATTATCAGTACTAGTACTCCAACATCAACTATTCAACAGGGTGGAAAATTCTGTTGTGGGAGTTGAACCCAACCATTGATGTGTTTTCTTTGGAATAGCAATATAATTTTTGTGAGGGTCACAACCATTTTTCTTAATAAAATGCTCTACATTTTGAATTACAGATACTACATATTGGATTGCAAAAGAAGTGTTCCAAATGTACATTTCACCCGTACTGCAAGAGGTTTCCTCATCAAGTAACTATATAAAAAGTGAAGCGTTATAGTGCCTCAGCATTCAAGGTGAATGATTACGATTGAAAACAAACTTCTGCTAGCACCCTACATGGACTGTGTATCTCATTATGATTTCTGCCCACGATGTATATTATATATACACTGTTCATGTTCAATACTTTACACATGTATTCTACCCTGGTTTCCGCTGTTTTCATTGTTGTATTTTGTTATAAACAGATAACATAAATCAACAATAAATGTTTCAAGATATTGAAGTTGAATAGTCATTTGATGTTCTTATATTTAATAACTAAGAATGTCGATTACATTTTCAGACAGCACGACCGACCAAATAGCAAGAACCATTTCAAACATTTTTGTTGAAATGTGCATGCATCATAGTCCGGCGGATTTATACATGTACACGTGTTTCCGAGGCTACTGATTTTAGTCTCCAGCACTTTGCCAAAAGTATACTAGCAGGCCTAAATTAATCTTGCAATCATAGCTCAGTGTCATAAAACGTAGAGGGCAATAAAATTTTTCTAGAGTTTGTATTGGTAGATAATCAGTAAATTAATGTTCATAACAACAGCACTTATATGTATTTACAAATGGAAAATTGCGGTTTCATCTAGTAAAATAAACCCTCCCTAAAGACTGGGAAAGATAAGAAAAATAGCACAAAAGAAATGTCAAATCGAATACAATAGTCTATAAAGTATAAATTTTAAGCTGCGTGTATTTTCAATTGACTATGACTGCAAACACATAAACATTTTTAGCATACATAAAATGAGTAATCTTGGAATTCAAAATAATGACATCTTGGAACAAGCTAAATCTACTCGGCTAATTGCAAATAACCATGAGTGCACAATATTAGTTCTTGTCAACATTAAAGCTTGTGGATTACGATCACTTGAAACGTGGCAGTAACAATCAAATTAATAAATAGAAAAGATCACTAAGGTAACTGCACAATATAGACAAAATCAAACTAGAAGTGGCTATCACAGACATCAAATACAACATGTACTGTACTCATTGAAATTCTATTTACTGAAAAATCATACATGAAGTATCAGGCCAACTACTAATACATATATAAATGAAAAAAATTCCAATTGTGTCAGAATATTAATATTTGAAGGTACCAGTCAATACTTTACAAACCTCACGATTGATTTAGCTGCTCAAATTGTTGGTAAGTATTTCAGTTTAAGCATGTTGCTTGGTAGATGTTTCTACAACATTGTGGGAACATGTGATCATACTATTGGATCACTTAAAAGTATATTAACATCAACAGATGGTACCTAAAATCAGCTCACGCTAAGCAACAGAATATAACTGCTAGGTACAATGTAATAGACTGAAAATGATGAATACAAATCAAACCGATCAAACCGACGCTGATTTTGCTAGGCTACATTCCAAAAACCACAGTACAGAAAAGTAATATGTACATACAGCAGTGGTTACAGTGATAATTTTGCTGAATCTTGAAAGTGTATGATGCACTTACCTTATGTATACCTATGTAAAACGAGTCAACTTAGTGTCCAAGGTACAATACTCGTCACTCAAGTATGGCTTTAGGAGGTTGCCATTGATGGGACTTCACATTCCTGGGTCATAGTCTTGACAAACTACTAAAAAGAAGCATTCATTACACACATTTTAGTCATCATAGTAATATTATTACAATAGAGAAAGCAAATGAGTTGAATATAGTGTCATCAAAAGTTTATTTTACTTACGGCTGCAATCAAATGATGCAATTATTTTGAAATTCAATAAATCAAATTTTTGATCAGGTACTGCATATAGGCCTACATATATGTAGACAGCAACAATCATAGTTAATAAAGTTAATATTATATTCCCAATATTTTATTTCCATTTTGCATTTTATCTATTTTAGTAGAGTTTAAAATAGTAAAGTACATGTAATAAATATGATATATGAATGATGTATAATATAATTAGCCATAAGTAACTAGCATATCATTTTAACAAATTACTTATGTATCAATGTGAGCAAGGGGTAAATAACAATAATTATCATTGCTATATTCACATGTATAGGTAATTTTTTTAATAATAATTACAACACTGTGACATAGTACATTGAAATTAAAAATTAAATTAAAATCAAAAAGAAAACGAAATTACTTTCAATGATTTGATTGCAATTTTTGCTATGCTTGCCATATACCTTGTATCATATCATCTCTCGATAGCATTTTCATCTTGCAACAATAATTTCATTTTGGCAAAAGCAAAATACTATATTCTATTCTGTTCACTGTCAACTGATTCCCATCGATCACCCGATGGGTTTCCCCACACGTGTACATGCGCATTCGATTTAGTTAGCCAATTATAATAAAGTTCAAGTAACCAATCATGCGGTTCGCTCTAGCGAGCACGTGGGTGTCTCAACGTGTAAACAAAAACGGTGAGAGGGATCCTTTAAGTACCTAGGTAGCATATTATCAGAGGATGGTTGCTGTGAGAGAGAGATTAAAGCAAGGATAGCGATGGGTAAAAACATGTTTGAGAAGCGCAAGACCGTATTCACAGGTTGTATAAGGTCTGACTTGAAGAAAAGGCTAATACAGTGTTTTGTATGGAGTGTCTTAATGTATGGCTCAGAGACAGGGACTAGCAGAAAGGCAGAGTTGAGAAAAATTGAGGCGTTTAAGATGTGGATATGGAGGAGAATGGAGAAGATCAACTGGGCAGAAAAGGTCAGTAATGAGAAGGTACTAGAGAGAGTAGGAGAACCTCGTAAATTGGCACAGACAATTAGGTCAAGGAAAAAGAGATGGGTGGGCCATGTAGTGAGGCATGAGGGGTTTGTGAAGGATGTATTTGAAGGAAGGATGGAAGGGAAAGGCCCAGAGGGAGAAAGAGAATGATGATGATAGATGATGTAAAAAATGGAAAGCACTACCATAGTATGAAGAGAGAGGCGGAAGATAGAGAGTTTTGGAGAGGAGCATGATGAAGGATCTGCCCGAGGGCAGAACACACACACGCACGTACACACACACAGCTCACTCTATATGTAATGCAGTAAGAATAGTCTAGCCGACCACTCCTGGGGGGGGGGGGGGGGGGCATACATGACAAGTTGGGCTGACATCAAAGAGGGAAATTTTTAGACTCTTTGACTGTTAAAATTCTGAAAATGTTTTTTAACAATAAGCACCATACTTTATGGGCTATCTGCTGTGGGCACAGTTCTCAGTTACATGTAGTTACAAACTAAGCTGGTGAAAAATTTTTTGCTTCAAGTACACGTACTAGGTTGCTAAAAACATTAGTACACGGAGCTGTTTGCCCTCACAAAACTAGTGCAGACAGGCTAGGTCTCAGACTTAGGCAACCATGATGTCTCATATAAGTGCGAAGATAATATAAGACAAATTAATATTAATTTAAATTGTTGCAATTAGTTTAGAGGCTGTTACATTACATTTCCTGACTGTTTGTAACCAATCTGGTCACTGTTGTGTTTTGTGGTGGTTTATGAAGGAACATTAATTACTATCTAATACTGTGTATGACCATGAGGTACTATCTTCTATCCATTTACTATCCATTGCAAAACAAACAAAAGCTCTTCATTTGTATAGTTGGAGAGACTAAGCCTACATAGCATTAATAAACATAAATTACTCCAAAGCAAACTACAACATATAAACATTAAATGTATGAGTTAATGAGCTGCTAGCTTGGTAGTCAGCTTTTATGCCCATAATAGTCACCAAAATAGCAAACAAAAGTTATTATATTATTGACTAAAATCCCAAACCGGGAGGGCTTGCAGGAGCTTGGGAGTTTGCAGGAGATGGGTTCTGAAAACAAGAGGGTCCCGGTGAGACCGGGAGAGTTGTCATGTATGGGGGGTGTCCGTTCTGGGTGGGATACCAGATTTTCAGTTGAAAATTAGGGAGTCTCCTGCAGAATCAGGTAGACTCGGTAGGCTTAATTTAATGCCTAAGAATAATCCCATAGCTATATCAATAGCAGCAATACAATAGCCTAATTATAAAATAACACAATTACAATATCTAAAGTAAAAGTTATACCAATCGTCATTAGATACGATTATATTATTATAATTATTATTTTATATTGATTCTAGTAGGTGACGTGGGCCATATTAAATTTGAAATAATGATATTAATTTAACGATAGTAATAACAATTATAATTTTCAACTTTGATTTTCCACGAATCCCATTAGAATAGGAATTAGAATCGATCGAGTCGTCATCGAGGAGTAAATTTATTCTTATTTTAATTTACTTTTTCAGCGCAATTGCCGAATTGGATCTCCTATCCCAGCTCGTATTCCTACTTAAGGCTGTAGTCAGTTTTCTTACTCCTGGGTTCTGTTGATTTTGTTCCACATAGATGATTTGTAGTTCTATTTACATACAAGTATTAATTATTATTATCAATTATGTATTTAAATTAATATATTTATTGTTTCTGAATAACTATAAGAACAGAATAATGCGGAGAATAATGATTTGAAATGTTATTCAGCAGTTTGCATTAACCAATCATAGAGGATGTACATTTGACGTCAGACGAATAGATTTCTCAAATATTTTCTTAGGTATTTCGAAGTTGTCTTCTCGTTTCAACAAAATTCTATTTTCTAAAAGAGGCAACAACTTCCAATAATGCGTTTTTCCAATGGTATTGGCAAAGATAATGGAAGGGAAGATAGGACACTCAATGATAAAACCCTGTCCCACCAAATACGCCCAATCTGGCGGTCCCGACGTTCCGCGATCTACTTTCCCGCCATTTCTGTGTTGACCTTTTGGATAGCTGCTAGACTAGTATCGTGGTTTCACGGCTTCACTATTGCGTTCTCTGTAATAAGATATCCTTCATATAAGTAGATCGTATATTCGGTACCGCTGTAAAAGATATTATCTGATTGGCCGGCGGAACACTAATGGCGAGAAAGGATTTGAGTACAAGGTAACACAACTCCTTGCTTAATCCGGACTGCGTTTAGAGGCGGGGGACGGACAGTTTCTGGTCTGAGTGTCTGATCTTCCCTTCCATTATCTTTGGTATTGGTATGGTATGCATACTTGCTCTGACTCCTGCTGCTCCAAATAAGGAGGATTGGGACACCCGGTAGGGCTACTCATGCAGCCACAAAAGTTTAATCTACCCACGTATATACAATATTGATTTGATATTATAAATAATGTATTGTGGTGAAACAGCCTGCCTGGACATAGACTGAGACATAGACATGGCTTAAATGATCATGCATACAGTGACATTGACACTTATCCATATTATCCATACATGCATGCTTATACTATATTATATAATTAACTACTTATCGTGTGCTCTATTATTGTTATTCTCCAATCAGATTATTGCAATTACACTTGGTTTTTCCCACATATCTTCTCTTATCTGATTGTATTAAACAGAGTCTTTTACCATGTACTTTTTAAGGCCGATATCTTGGAATAGGCTCATACTTATGTACTTTCCAATTTGGACCATTGTGAGCACCTTTTGTGCCAAGGCCGACCCTTTTTGTGGCCGACATCGGGCGGAACCATCCATGTTGTTGCATCACTTCCGGCCCCGATACCTTATCAGCCGGCCGATACCTTATCGGCCTCTTTTTGCCGGAAGTAGATTTAGTATATAAGGTAGCACATTTTCTGTATGAAATCAGTTGTTGATTGCGCTCTAATAAAGCAACATCTCTTAACTCAAACCTATAGAGGCTTACTCTTGTAGGCGGGTAACTCCGCCGGCGGATCCATAGATCCATACGGCTCGAGTTCATCCCCATCCTCGTTTAAGCATATCTCTACACCACTTCTACGACTTAGGTCGATCCCAGATTCTATATGAATCTAGCGTCGGGCTTAAGATCCTAGAATACCAGATCTTTCATTGCACTCCTCTGGAGTATAAAGTCTACAAGACCTACGTCGACCCTGGACCCCGGCCTACGTCAGATATATAATAACAAGAGCACCTAATAACTGTTCACTCTTTTATGTAATGTGTGGAAGGTCACTTGGTCGTCCTCTACCAACTTCCAAGCCCTTCCCATGCTCGTGCCTCGGCACCCGCATGTAAATCAACACTGAAAACATTACAATATTATACAATGTATATACAGACATTGTAAAATAATATTGTTACACATGTTGTGCAAAGTGGAAATATCTACAATAATGATTATCCATTATACCATAACCTTTAAAAAGAGGCAGCTGATCTTAGCAAATTGAACGGGTATGGTTTCTAAGGCCATGATCTACATGTATGAGCCACAGAAATGCCCCACTTGCACCATATGCAGTGTTCTCAATGACTTCCTCAGTAACTGGGGTTATGAGCAGTGCTTTTTTTGTAGGGGGCTCTCTGGGCTCCCGGGAGCCCCCTCAACAAATTGCCATTTTAAAAGTAAAAGTTTAAAAGGTAACCATAGCCAGGCATCATGCATGATGCATCCTATTAGAAACATACATGTTATCTGGTACATGTACAATGTATTGTAATGTTTTTAGTGTATGATGACGTACGAGTGCCGATGTAGGCACGGGTACGGGAAGAGCTTGGTAGTTGGTAGTGGGCTGCCAAGGTAACTTCCACACATTACATATAGAGTGAACAGTTAGTTAAGCTCTGTGATTATTGATAAAGACGTAGGCCGAGGCTGAGACTCATTAAAGAGTCCAGGGTCGACGTAGGTCTGGTGGTTTATACTCCAAGGGAGTATAGAAAGAAGTAATGTTGATCTAAGGGCTTAGACCTGACACTAGATTCATGAAGAATCTGGGATCAGCTAAAGTCCGATGATGTAGAACTCACAAGGAGTGTAGAAAGAGTACTTAAACGAGTGTGAGGATGAGCTCGGCCGCTTAGGTCTAAAGAGACCTGTGAGTGGAGCTGCCTGCCTGCAAGAGTAAGACTCTAGGTTGAGTTAGGAGATGTTGCTTTATTAAAGCGCAATCAACAACTGATTTGATACAACAAATGCGTTGGCTTTTATACATAAGATACTTCCGGAAAAACGTACGATAAGGTATCGGGCTGGTACGATAAGGTATCGGGCTGGTACGATAAGGTATCGGGCCAGAACTTGCGCAACAACATGGCAAAGTCCCGCCCGACGTCAGCCACCAAAAGGGTCGGCCTTGCACAAAAAGTGCTTGTAATATACCAGAATGGATTATATATAAGTATGGCCGTGTTCTGACACATCGGTCCCAAAAGTATACAGGCCTAAAAGACTTAGAGAAAGCAATCAGGATAATAAGTACTTGCACACATAGTATGATTGAACCATGTAAGAAATGCGACAGCCTGATTGGCTAATAATAACAATATAAGGCACATTTTGTATACAGTAATTGATTATAATAGTGCAACATGCATGTATAAGATATTGGAACAATGTCAAGTAGGTGTAGGTCCCATATATAAGGGTATTGGCACAAGTTATAGTCCATGCCGTGGCAGGCTATGCTGATTCACTACAGTTGTATATCAAATATACATCTCTAATCACTTATACATGTATGTATAGGATGATTTGTATGCAAGGAATTTGTCTTTTGAGCAATCAGAGACTTGTTTGATATCCATTAAAACACCAGTTCCTCACCAGGAATGAACCCGGCGCCTCTACGGCATCTAATCGCCTAGCACAGTGAGCGGACCCTACTACCGCTACACCAGCTCAGCAACCTTAAGAAAGAAAGCTTTGCCAGGGAGCAGTAGATATGCTTTGAGCCAACTGCACACAAAGCACCCCTCACATTACGGCCACCTTGCTATATATTCCACAAAACATTTGACCATGAGCAGAGATGTGTGCAAGTTTTATTTTGGAAACTCAAGTTTTCATGGACAACTCTTAGTTGTGACTCTTCAAGTTACAAGTCAATTCTTTCAGTGACAGATCAAAACTTTCAAGTTACAAGTTAAATATTTACATGTCTCCAGAAACTCAAGTTTTTGTCAAGTTATCCAAGTTAACTACAAGCAAGTTTCAATTCAATTCTTTTCTTGTTTAACTCGAGTCTTTTTATAGAGTTCTTGGGTTATTGTTTAGCTTATGGGGAAATTTTGTTAGGAGGTGGTGTTAGAAGTTCAAATTTCAAAGCAAAATGTCACAGTTTTAGTCTAAAATGTGTTACAATTGAGGTTGTGGTTGGTGGTTATAACTGTGGTTATTTCTATTTATTACAATTTACAGCTGCCCAATGAAAACTCGAGTTATTGAATATTTCAATATAATGATGAGCAAGTTGAGTCTTTGATCATAGCCATAATTGAATTACAATTCAAGTTACAAGTTTTTGACAGCTGTATTATTGTAATGGTACGCATGGTCGCCTCTAATCACCTGACACTCATTATTATGTGTGCTTACATATAATTATACACCTGCTTGTATTCTGTACTACTTAACCATATACCATTGTACACTCATGTATGGCATTTACTGAGTCATTATGTTGGTCTACTATGTCTATAATTAGTTACCCATTGTTATTGTACATTACTGGTATTTTTCCATGACGTATATCCGTGTTATAGCACTCATTTGTGTCCTTCTACGAAGGTTAATGGTATTAATAGACATTGCCCCAGACTTGTTTTGATTGTGACGTAATGCTCTAATACTGTTGTATATATATATCGGGCTTCCGGCTGCCATGTTATTGCGCAAGTTCCCGATGACCTTATGTCGTCTTTCCCGCCACTACGTCGGGCGGAAGTTCTCCTACTATATAAAGGCCACTGTTTTACTGTTCATTGTCTCAGTCTTCACTTGGCTTTCAATAAAGACACATCTATACTTGATACAGAGACTTTCACTTCCTTTTGTCAGGTCATTTGCTTAGCGAACCGCCTACTAGGTCGGATCACTCTCTTTCAACGTATAGTCTGAAGGTCAGACTTGGGACCAGATGGGTCGTCTCTGGTAGTTATTGGGCTACTGAGACCGCTCGATCTTTCATGTAATGCGAAGTCCTATTACCACTCATAGGCACTTCATTTCTGGGTCCATAGTCGTCCAAGGACGACCGCACCAAATCACAGAAACCATTACATTATAAAGACTCCTAACTTGAATATACAGCCTGTATATTCAAGTTACGAGTCTTTATAATAAGCCATAAAATGTTACTTGAATTAACTCGAGTGCATAGAATTACCTCCCCTAGAATGCTTACTCGTAGTCACGTGACAATATCAATTCATTAGCCAGAGGTTCGCTAGTGTGGAACAGACGGATGAAGGTAGTTTTCTCATTGTTTACATTGGCAACCATTATAATTATATATAGCACGAAAAATTTTTGGAAGGGGATTTCGATGCTTTCTCAGCTTTTTTGCCCAAATATTTTTTATAGAACATAGACTAGGTATGTTGATGTATATAAAACAGACCATAAAATTTGTTTAAAAGCTTTATGACTGTAATAAATTTGGCCACTAATTAGACTCTTATTTCCATTGCTATAACCTATGTCTTATATAATTATATTATAGTGGATCTATTGTGCCCACCCAACTCTGTTGCCATGGTTTGTGATAAGAACTTGGGCTAACAATGTCAGCACAAAATTTTGTTATATTGCTAGACAAAATCATAGGAATAAGACATTGGTAAATGTACCCAATAAATGAGTAAAAACAGTCAAATAATAATGGGGCAGCTGACAACCACCATTTGGCACCTTAGGTTGAATGCCAGCCTGCACAACACTACAGGATAAAGTTGTGCCACGATAGCTTATGCTATATATCACAGGAGTGTCACTGTATAGCTGATAATTATAGCTTATTATTAATATTAAGTGATACAGGCACAGATTGCATGTAGGTGCACTTGTACATGTAGATGAATAAATTATTTAGCAAATATTAGTACAGTAGGCTACATGTACACTGGCCAATGTTGGAAAGGTGTACAAATTGTGATGTAAAATTAATATTTATTTGTTAGCCTGAATTAGCCTGAGTTGTGCATGAGTAGATTATTTATAGACATCATAGTATATCATTGTGGGATTATACAGTATATATGTGATACAGCATAGAATTACTGGACCCATCCCACAGAACCACTAAATAGACTGATGGTAGACCTTTATTGTATTGTAAAAGCATTGTTAATCAAAACCATAGCTGGAAGTTTTGACAGGGTATGTGAAGGAGGTTGAATCAGACAGGAGCCCTTATTATAATACAGGTTGAATTATTAGATGAGAGACAATGATTCTGGCAATTCTCTGCTGGAAACATTAGGGAAAAGTTTATGACAAAGCAACATTCTTAGTTCAAGTTCTTATCACAAACCATAACTACAAAAATTGGGTGGGCGCAATAGATCCACTATAATAATATATAAAACATAGGTTATAGCAATGGAAATAGGGTCTCTATTAGTAGTCAAATATATTACAGTTATAAAGCTTTGAAACAAATTTTATGGTCTGTTTTTAATACAATAACATACCTAGTTTATGTTCTGCAAAAAACATTTGGTCATAAAAGCTGGGAAAGTATTAAAATCCCTTCCCAAAATTTTTTCATCTTATATAGAATTATAATGGTTGCTAATGTAAACAATGAGAAAACAACCTTCATCCGGTTTCTCCTTGTGAGCGAGCGGTCACGTGATAAGTAAGCATTCTAGGGGAGGTAATTCTATGCTCGAGTGAGACGGTTGTACTACATTACGGGGCCGGGGTTTGCCGGGGTCCGGTGCCGGGGTGAATCAAATTTGACTAAAATTTAATAAAAATAATTTATTTAAATTAAAATGAGTCAATAGTAACGTATTTATTTAATTTTAACTCACCTAGTCACCAAAAGTGACTCACTGAACGAACGGCATTTCTGAAGACAAACCGGCCAAATAAAAATTGTTCGTAGACAAGATAGTCAAGTTAAGTAGACCTCAACAATCTCGCCAGCCGTTAGCCTGACACCTTTGTGCAAACTATTTTAACGTTTCCCGAATGCTTTTGTTGCCTATGACAACAGTCTCTACTTCCTGTCTCAACAATGAATGTGCTTGCCGAAATATTCTCATTCTACATGTACTTTTTGAATATTTCTACTGTATTGATATTGTATCATATTCATTATGAACTGCAGGCTGCAGCACTGGTTAGTGAAGTTTTCATCTATACATGAATAGAGAGTAAAGGTTTAGCATCATTGTTAACAGAGCTGTTGCCTGCTGAATGATCTTACCCAGTGAGTAACAAAACATAAAACATTCTTATTCATTGGATTGTTATATTAATATTTAACATTAAATTATTATTTACATCATTAGAGATAAGATTATTTAATTATTTTAAATAAGAATAAAATAATATATAATTATTGCAAGTGGCCTAATTATTTTTTAGAATTAGTAAAGTATTTAAAATAGTTAAAATGACAAAATCAAAAAAAGCTCCAATGCATTCATCAGCTGAAATATGACTTATATACTTTAGTCATACTCACCTGGTAAAGGGACATTTTGAAAAATACAGTTTGAAATAGGACATTTCTAAACCGGACGTTTGGTATACAACCAATTCGAAACTGTGTAGATTATAGTTAGAAGAACATAACTCACAGAGAATTAGTTATTTAGTGTTCTAAAAGTTACTAGTAGTAAAACAAAAAATGCTATTAAAAATAAAAAATTAGTTGAAATCGGTAAAGGACATCTTGAAAAAGACAAATCGAAACAGGACGTTTCACAACCGGACAATTCGAAACCGGACAGTTCTAAACTGTGTATATTACATTAAAAAGAACGCAATTCACAAATAAATTAATTTATTTAGTTGGTTAAATAAAAAATAATATTAAAAGTTGGTTGAAATCTGGGGGTTGGGGCTAGGGGTTTCGAACTGTCCAGTGTTGAACTTTTTGGTTTCGAACTGTCCCAAATTTGTTGAAGTCTGTGAGTTGGGGATTGGGGTGTAGAGTTTCGAACTAGCAGTTTTTCAAACATTCAGGTTCGAAACTTCCTGTTTTGAGCTGTCTTTTTCGAACATTCGCAAATTCTACTTAGGCCTACCTATAATAGCATAATAAAATCCTGCCTTTTTACACATGCATGTAGGTCCAATGCGATCTGATGATATTAATGTTATTACAGTTATGGCCGAACTGGTATGACGACCCAGGAAATCAGCATCGAGAAGAAGATGCCCTATTACGACCAACCTCCGGCACTCTGGCAAGCATGTGAAGAGACTGCTACCATCACGGCCACTTCAGCAACATAAAAAATGCATGTATAGTGACAATCAGCCTACACACACTGCTGGACAGTTTCACCACACTGTATGAGTTGATTTCCACTATACATGCGGTTGTTGAAGCTTAATTTTTGAGAGTTGCGAACTGGTCATGCTGTAGCAGCTCAACACTTTGCTCTTCTTTATATATAATATAATGCATGTATTATTACTGTTGTTCATCTGAGATCTAGCTGTTCGGTTTTGCATATTATTTTATGTGAATAAATACTGTTTTCCATGTGCAGTTCATTTGTATGTTGGTATACTGGATGTGCAAGTTTTAACTATTTATAGCTTACGACTTCATTCATTGCACATCCTATGCATGTTGTTAGTGGAATTAAACATTTAACCAAGAACAGGAAATTAGTACAGACTTTTTATGTACATTACAGTTATATGGACTAATATTATTATGTAATGTTTAATCATAAGAAATAAATCTAAATATTTGTTCAAAATTGAATTAATAATGTTTTTAGAATACTAATAAATCTGTTGCAGTGCGTACAATATAAAGTCTATCTGTATTATTTTATGTTGTACTAATTATCCTACTAAATTTTATTATTAATGTATCGGAATTGCCAACACAGGAAGTATGATAAGGCAGGAATTGATACCATGTGTCTGAATCCTGTTCTGACTAGAATACTCCTGATGTGTTTATTTTCCCTCAAATCAATCCATAGTTCTAAGCATCTCTCCCCCCTCGCTATATACTGAATGAGTACGAAGTTGGTAATCACCTCTCAGTTGTACTGTATGATCTCATATTGATGTGCATAGGTCAACATTGGGTGTTTGGAAATCCATGTTATATTTATACGATACAGCGCCAGATTACATAAGTGATGATACTATGAAGTTGTCTACACAGTCTCAATGAAGAAACCAATAGGGTAAATTGTCTAGTGGCCAGTACTTTGTAGGCCAAGATTGTTGCGGCCGGTATTGCTTTAATAACGATCAACAGCGGTCGGTTAGTCCAATACTCCTACCAGTTTTGGTGAAGCAATCAATTTTTTCTGTTTGATGACTAGGTGAGTTTAAATATAATAAATACACTTCTATTTATTTAATTTAATTAAAATGAATTTTTTTCATTACATTTTGATCAAATTTGAGTCACCCCGGCACCGGACCCCGGCAAACCCCGGCCCCGTAATGTAGTACAACCGCGAGTGAGAGTCTTTAACTCGAGTCTGGCATCTCTGACCATGAGTTCTATAATAATGTCAAGCGGATTCAGTAGGAGTGCTATGTAGCATGTGTGAAGGTGAGAGCAGGGAGGGAACCTGAAATATGCAGGGAGCCCCCTCAGCTGATCTTACAAAAAAGCACTGGCTATGAGATAACATTGCTTTGCAAATTGGGGATTATGTTTATCATATTACTTAGCTATAATTTATACCAGAAACTATAAATCTGGAGGAAAATGGTGTATTTTAAGCCAAATGGGAGCAGGTTTTCAAAATCTGGAGCATCCTGCCTCAATCGAAAGACTTGGTAAATATGGGCGTATGGCATAGTATAAGATAAGGCTATTGAACAGCGAGCACCATAGAGTTAACGAGCTTACTTTATGAGGAACTCAACACAGCACAGCACAGCACAGTACAACACAGTACAACACAGCATAGCATAATAGTATACCACAACATAGAATATCATAACATACACACTGTGTTATAAGTTTGAACATTGTGCAAAATAAAGTGGCCTAACAACACTACTTTTTAGAGGCGTTGATTCATCACAACCAACAGCTCTGCTAAAGTATTTTTGAAAACTGTGCACTTTTTCTATAAAGTCTCTTTTATGACTCGATGACCGTTTCCTCTGGTTGTAGAGCGCAGGTAAGTCGGTAAGTATGGAGCCGTTTCAATACTAACGATGCGCTATACTCGTATACATGCACATGTAGATATGATTGCATTTAAAAAACAACTGACTCAGCTTCTGGCCAGCCTCGCCTTATACCGTACAATAAAAGCACTGCCTCCGGGAGCATACTATCGCCTCCCTGAGCATGCTCTTCCCTCAGAGTTTGCTATAGTCAGGACCGCCAGGCACAGATATCTTGAGAACATTACAACATACCGAAAATATAATAATGTTATGGATGACCCCCAGGACGTCTACCTTAAGCCTTAAGGTCGTCGAGTGAATAATAAGTCTTTCTTTATTGTAAAGCAATTACAGATAATTCTTATATACATTCTTATAGCAATTATTATGTAGTTTCCAGACGGCTTTCTGTCTTAGTCATCTTCTTTTAAAAGGGGTTGTGTGTATTCATCCGGGGCCCACCGGAAGCCAACGACCGTCATACTGTAGTGAAACGAACCGCATTGGTGTAGTGGGCCTTCAACTCCTAGAGTCTCAAGGTCCATAACATTGAACACTGACATTATAGCGTTAGCGTCTAGCCTCCCTTGGCTAGCCAGACATTGACTCATAATGCATAGACATTACTAGCTACTAGTTACTAGCTACAGCTACACGCGTAATCCATTCTATGTTTACTATTGTATCTTTATCCACCAATCATGTCGCTGTATTATCTGATATTATACTTACGTATTATAGCGTGCTTTATATTATTGTCATTAACCAATCATATTGTCGTACTGGTTTACTACTATTGTATTGGACACATACCTATGGCTAACTAACTATACTTGCCTAGCATGTTTGCAATTACGTAATCATCACCTGATTATTGTCTACGTGACGTCGGGCGGAACCATCCATGTTGTTTCATCAGTTCCGCACCCGATACCATGTCGGCCGGCCGATACCATGTCGGGCTCTTTTGACCGGAAGTTGTTATAGTATATAAGGCAGTGCATTTTGTATCTTTAGTCAGTTGTTGATTGCGCTTGAATAAAGCAACATCTCCTAACTCAATCTACAGAGGCTTACTCTTTAGGCGGGTAACTCTACCGGAGGATCCCTTGATCCAGTACAGCTCGAGTTCACCCCATCCTAGGCTAAGCATATCTCTCTACACCCCTTAGACTTAGGTCGATCCCGGGTTCTAAATGAACCTAGCGTCGGTCCTAAGATCTCAAGACTAGACAATCTTTCACTGCATAAACTCTACATGACCTACGTCGGTCCTGAGCTCCAATGAGTCTCGGCATCGGCCTACGTCTGATATAACATACAACACACCTATAAAGAGCACATATAACTGTTCACTCTTTTATGTAATGAGCAGAAGGTACACTTGGTCGACCTCTACCACCTTCCAAGCCCTTCACATACTTGTAGCCCTCGGCTCTCGTATGTAACACAACTTCAAAAACATTACAGTACTTTTCCTACGAGAGAAGGCCAGATTATTGTAAACAGCACTGTCAGTCCTATACTGGATCATTTATTAACTATATTATTAATTACCTGAATTATCCTGGAGTCATGCTGATAGCTAGGGATCAGAAATCACAGGTTGAGGTCGTTGAAGCATTTTAGTAGAAGGAAAGGTTAGGTAGCCATCTCGTTGCTTTGCTAAAGCCGTCGATGGTAGTAGCTACTACTAGGGTTGCCAGCCACATCCACAACAATAATATATAAAAAGGACATACAAATCTTGGCAATTGTATCAAACATCACTAAGTATGGCTATAATTGTCATACTGAGATAGATGTACTTGAACAATTGTCAGCGATTATTGCAGACAATACAATAATCAGCAATGGCATGTAGCATAGCATTGGACCTTAGGATATGCATGGTTCATACATATAGGATACAATGTATATACATACATACGTACATACGCATATATACATGTATAATATATAGCATATAGCAAAATGCTTCAACGACCTCAAATATTAAAAGCATTACACATCAGACAGCACAAACCAAATTAAATATACAAGGACAATCTTATCCACTAAAATTATTTTGTAACTAACATCATCTACACTAACCAACTAAGCCATACATAAAAGATAAATTTTTCACCTGTAATTATATAAATACAGTAGTTTGTAAATAAGTAATTATAGTAAATTATAGTAATTATTTGAAGAAACTTTAACCCATAATACATATATTTATTAGTACCCTTTGATGTATAGATTTAATACTGTCATCTCTGTAATTCTATTATATAAGTAGTTTAAGCTTTCTTCTTTTAACCTAACATACCCTTTTAGCTTTTTCTCTTTGATGTATTTATTCAGTATATAAGTAATCTTAAATTTCCTAAACTTCATTCCTCTGATGATGATGCATGGATATACATCGAAATATAAGGAGTCAACAAAAATATAAAAATGCATCTAGTCTTACTAGTCTTACTTGCTCGCACCAACATTTTCCAATGTATAATATATTATATAAATATATGCGTGTGTCTATACAATGCATATACGTATGTGCATGTACATGCAGTGTTTGAAGTGTGGTTATACGGGAGTATACGGTGTGTACCCACCTCAATTTTAGTGGTTATACGGCCAGCAGGCGTGTACCCTCATTTTAGTAGTTAGTTTTCCCCACACAGTTGCTGTGGACCTGATAGCGTAGTGGTAGAGTGCTTTACACTCATCCATAAGGTCTTAAGTTCAATTCTCACCAATTCATTTTAGTAATTCACTAATTTCTTAGCTACCATAAGATTAAGTGGATAGCTATACAATACTAATCTGTAAGATTGGATGCACCGTGTACCCACCTCAATTTTTCCACTTCGAACACTGTGTACATGTATATGTTATTGTATATACCTAACATAATGTAAGGCAAGCAGAGGGGATTTGCTATTGGGTGTTCATTACAAAACATACGTTGCACATTACATATTGCACACACCCTTTTGCATGTGGTAGTCTGTGTGTCTGTCATGGCCACCCATAGGTAACCAGATATTGTCCTCCTCCTCCACTAGGTTCTTCTGGAGTACCATCAGATTCAAATATTATTTTGCTTTATGATACTGTGTGAATAATGTGTGAATAATATTATACATGTAGTTATTGTGGAAGAGAAGTAAAAAATGTCGGTCATCAAGACGTTATTATTGTAATAGTGAAAAAGTGGTCATATTATGGCATAAGACACTGGGGAAAGAAATCTAAAATATTGCATTGCTAAAGAATTATTTGTAGTTATTTTATCACCCTCACTTCATACTTTTAGAAAAATTACCTGCTCAATGCGCATATTTTAACTTTGTGCAATAATAATTTACTACTACTACATAAGTAATATTATTATTTATGCATATATGTATTGCAAATGTAGATAAAGTAGCCAAACTCTCAATACTACATAAGTGCATGCGTCAGTCATTGATTCGGCAGTGGACAACGACTTCTAGGCTCGGTACACCAATAATCACATATTTCCTTCACATTAAAACTAAACCATATAGATCAACTGCACTCTCCTTGATACTGGTCCCAACTTCTCAACCAATATGTCCCTACCATTAATGTTTATGGTTTCCCTGTAAATGAGGTTTTTGCATTAAAATTTATTAAGTCACATACAAATATTGTTGTTTTTTGTACATGTTTATGCATATTGCAAAATAGTTGCCTACAGTGCTACACCAACTACCACATGTAATGATAGTGGATTTCAGTGATCAAAACATTTGGATGAGTGATGTGATTATGAGGAAATATGTTCCGTCCTCAGTCAACCATAAACCCTTGTTCATCAGGCAGAGGAAGTTGCGTTGAATGATTAATATACACCGAGTAGTAGCATTTCAGGTGACTTGGAGAGAGGTTCACCATCATCGGTCAGTGTGAATTTTTTTTTGTTCCATATTTGGTAAGTTTCTTAGAATGCATGACAGTCGCTGAGGTCTGTGGATTGGATATTTCAGTTAGGCCGTGCAACATTTTTCCACCACTTTCACTGTAATTTTCTGTCTATCATAATTATATTATTGACTGATCTTACTCTAATAGAGTATGTATATTCAGTGTTCAAAGTGTGGTTACACTGCATATGAGAGTATACGGTGTGTACTCAACTCAATTTTAGTGGTTATACGGCCAGCAGACGTGTACCCTCATTTTAATACCTAGTTGTCCCCACACAGTCACTGTGGACCCGATAGTGTAGTGTTAGAGTGTTTGATTGTCATCCATAAGGACATGGGTTCGAATCTCACTAGATCACGATTTTTTTCATTTTAGTAATTCACTAATTTCTTGTCTACTTCTACTACAGGATTAAGTGGATAGCTATAATAGTATACTAATCTGTAAGATTGGATGCACCGTGTATCCACCTCATTTGTTCCACTTCGAACACTGTGTATATACTATATTATACATGTATAAACAGCGGTGATAAAATGTAGAAGTACATAAAATTACACAAAGTCATGTGTTATATATAATATAATATTGTTGCTAGGTCTGCTACCACTACCACTACCACTACCACTACCACTACCACTACCACTACCACTACCACTACCACTACCACTACCACTACCACTACCACTACCACTACCACTACCACTACCACTACCACTACCACTACCACTACCACTACCACTACCACTACCACTACCACTACCACTACCACTACCACTACCACTACCACTACCACTACTACTACTACTACTCTATGCTATACCTAGTATATTATGCTTTCTCTATAATTTGTTCATTTTACATTTGATTTTAACATAGATAACCTACTTACCCACTTATTGTGAAGAGTAAGATCTCCACCAAATATGTAGTGATATCTTTACAGTTATCTTACCTGGTTACATATTATTATGTAGTGGTCAACAGATAGTCATGTGATAAGCATGACTATATACGCTGTACTGACTATGATTCTATTCTATACTGTAAACCTGATGAACACCCTCTAACAGGTGGAACTTTTAATACTATCTTTTCATTCATTGTACATGTACTTCAGTGTACATAGTATATGGATGAAGGGAGATGGCTGTCAGGCGCTATTGAAATAGCAGGGAAGGCAGGGTATGTTTTTTATATGACAGATGCTCTTCCTGTCACCAACTGGGTAAAGAGACATCTCTTTGTTCGATCTCGGGTGTCTTAAGCCCTGATCTGAACATACCCAGCAAGTTAGGATGAAAAGTTTGTTAAATGCTTGTTGCCAGGAATAGCAGCCCAGCTAGGATTTTAATTCACAGCAGTGTTTGAAGTGTGGTTACGCGGGAGTATACGGTGTGTACCCACCTCGATTTCAGTGGTTTTACGGGCAACAGGCAATTACCCTCATTTTAATAGCTAGTTTTCCCCATACAGTCACTGTGGACCTGATAGTCTAAGGGTAGAGTGCTTGACTTTCATTCATAGGATCTTGAGTTCAAATCCCACCAGAGCTTAATTATTTTCATTTTAGTAATTCACTTATTTCTTAACTACTACCTACTATAAGATCAAGTGGGTAGCTATAGCAAAGAGACATTTCGAAAATTACTATTGCTCGTATTCAAATACATAAGATGAATAGTATTATACATTAAATCATATTCAGGATTATATAAAGTGATCTGGAGATGGCCTGTCTACTAAGTTGTGTTACCATGTGATTAGTTGGTAGTTGGTACCTAGTGAATAATCCTAGGACTGCTAACTAACTAGCCAAGCATATATCACTGAAACCAAATAATCTGAGGCGAGATCTGCTTCATCAGCAGTGAAATTGGTGAGGCATGTCTGAGATAATGGCATATGGTAGGCTACAACTAGTCTGTCACTGTCAGGTGCCTGTTCATGCATGGAGTACATATATAATATATTATATAGTGTTTGATAAATTAGCATACTATCCAGTGGATCATTCAGGCATGTTATATTATACATGTAGGTACAGTACCACAGAGATGTACTTCAATGGTTGACTATTAGGTTATCGATTGTACATTCGATGCATACATACATGTAGCTGATCTACCATAAGTTATGCTCATGGTCGGTAATCAATATTAACTGAACCGTCCACTGCATTACATGTAGTGTATGTAGGTAGTCTGTGTTCAGCACTGGGTGTTACTATACCAAGAAGTTTTCTAGCTATCTCAACTGATATCTACATTGTACTACATGCATCTCTTTTCTGCCAGATGGTAAAGTTAACCGATAACTTCACTGCTGGTGAAAAATTTAAAACTTCCAAATTTTGCCACCAGTAGCGCCGCTCCAAGCTCTCCAAAATAGTGCATGTTGGTATGTACAAATTGATGTAGGTGAATAATGTTGATTATGCCATAACTGCAGAGTCGGAGTCAATGGCCAATGGCCGATCTGTTGTTTATTAGATGTACTTTGAAGGATATGTGGAAAGACTTTCACCATCTTCATGACTCAGCAGCCTTGGAAAACCAAGTTGTTTTTCATCTAATTGTTACATTACAACATAAGCCCTACATGTACATGTACAACAGTACAGTATGCTATGACTACTGTTATTAGAACAGACAGTATAACCAAGTATAACACACTTGTTGTAGAGAAAGCGGCATTAACATGAAGAGAATGAGCTGCTGTGATACAACTGCTAAAATATTGCTGTTGGTTTTCAATAGCATATTTTGGGTAGGTATGGCAACTTAGATCTATGTTACTGTATACTGCATACCCTATAGCCTCTATACCTACATGTAGGGCGCAAGTAGTCTGCAGTCTGTTGGTACACCTTGCGCACAGCATAATTATAATGTATAATGTAATACTCATGTGCATTTATGATACGATAGTGTTCTGTCCTGAGTAGATGTACTTGCAGGTTGCAAGTTAATGAAATATAGGATAATCTTTTGCAAATACATGTATTACTGAACCTTGCATATATTTGTCACCATTGGATACATAGCTTTTGTAATCATTCACATATACAATCATAAGCTACTGATCATAATAAGAAGTTGTCCTCTCACAAATTGGTTGATTGATAAAAATTTCAATCAGCACCCTATGAGCCAATGATTAGATTATAGTTGTTATTCTTCTTAATCTTCGCCAGAATAAAAATGGAAAATGTATGATGAGATTTTATAGCATACTTGGTCTATTTCTTATTGAAAGTCAACTTTGCTACTAATACAGGTGAATTGTAATTTTTACTTAAGGCTTTTGGGATCGCTATACTTGGTTTTGGTATATGGATAAAGTCTGACCCCCAGATCTCTAACTTGGGACAAGCAGTGAAAGTAGGAGGTGGTGAACCAGTCGTGGAAATAGTTACCTGGCTGTTCATTGGAGCAGGAATATTTGTTTTTGCTGTTGGATTAGTTGGAATGATTGGGGTTATCAGAGAGTCCAAGATAATGATGGGCTTTGTAAGTATATTTCCAGTTACATATTTATAATATTATTCAAGCTGAATGTTCAACCTCCTAATTTAATTAATGTATTGAACTATACACAATGTACATCTATCACATAGGCCTAATTATGTATGTTACTGTGTATTTAAAATGCAATAATTATGCAACCCTATCCAAAAAATTACCCCTGTGGCCTGTGGGTATGACTAAGCTACATGATTGTATTGTTGTTATTAGTCATTATTACTAGTGCTGCATGGTGTTTCGGTATCATTCAGCTTTCAGATTTTGTTTCATACTGTGCCTCTTTCAATTTTTATAATTCAATGTCATCCTTGCTATACAGACTTAACTGCAATCATCGTTGTCACCCAGTGATGATTTGTTGTAGTTTTACTCAGTTTTTAGTACCTATACTTATATATTATTATAAATAATTAGTATTAATTAAGTGCAATTTATGAAACAAAATAAAAGTTGAAAGCGAAGTGTGACAACTCTCAAAATTTGAGCATGAAATTAGCGATTCGATTCAGTTTTTCCAAAAGTTGGGAGAAACAGGAAAACTCGAGCAGTAGCAAACAACTTCAGTATCATACAGTTTCCTTTGAAAATACAGCAAAAGACCGAATCCAAGTGCAAATCAAATACCGCCCAGCAATAGTTATTACGGCAGACTGTTCATGAAAGCCCTTCACTTAGAAACAGCAATTCCAGCTGTGCCCAGTTTGGTTTTTGGACCCAAATATAATATTTATGACGCTGCTATCTAGTTGTAGCCCTATGTGCTAAGGTACCATTTCATTTGTTTTATGTATGTACATGTACATACAATGTAAGATTGCATGTTCTGTACTTGTATACATGTGCAAAGTATAATAATATGTCAGCCTATTATCTCTCACTTTTCTCACTTATACAATGCAATCCTGCAGTTTTCCTTTCTCTTTCAGTACATCGTGTGCATGTTCATAGTGTTCACAGCTGAAGTGAGTGCTGGTGCATATGCTGGAATAAGAAAAGACTCTGTAAGTTAGCCTAATAATGGTATGCATATATATTTATACTTTTAATTTAAAATATACCACTTTTGTAAGTTCTAAAAATAGTGCTCCAAGTTGAAGAACTGAGTAGATTAATAAAATAATATATTTATGAATAGAGATTATATACATGTATTTATTGTATTTATTTGTAGCGGTGATAAACATAATAATATAGTCTTTATCCGTAAATACGTATATTTCACACTTGTAAATTCTACATGTACACCTAATTTGGCAGACACAAGCCAACTAATAATACACTTGTACATGTAGCTTAAATCAAGGTTTTTAGCAGATTTTTAGACCTACTGCTTGATAATTTTCCATCTTGGATCACCACATAATTATGCAAAGTGGTTGATAGGGATTGTGCCATGTATATTATGAGGTAGCATTGGGACCACTCAGCTATATTTGTACAATATTTGTGCCTGGATTGTACATCTCTGGATCTGTATAAATATGAAACTACTGCAGTAGTGGACTGGATGTTTTCACCCTGTGGCTATATTTATAACAAATTAGGCTATGATACTTGCAGTTGGACTAGGCCCAAACATTAGTATATACACTGTATATTCATTACCTTTGGGGGGTATGGTATAACAACATATGCACTGAACGTGGTGTGTAAGTAACAGTGTTGACCTTGCATACTAAAATCGGGTTTTCGAATTGATCAAACTAAAGAGTAAGATCAAACATAGGTAAATATATTCATATCCTTACTTTGGTTGGGTATGAATATGAGAATTTTTGGGTGAAAAAAGTAGAAATGTTTATAAAGAACATAATTATGTTCTTTGACTTGCTTATTAAATGTATGTGAAAACATAGTTATGATGCAATATCTTTATTTGTGAAATCACTACAGATTATTGAAAAGATTGAGAAGGAAGGAGCCATGTTTATCAAATATAACTACACTGACAGGGGAGACAGTGATAGTTACCTCATATCAAATGGATTTAACTATGTTCAAGTTGCAGTAAGTATAAGTACATTGCATGTGCATGTGCATGTATGTAGTAAAGTACAGGTTGTGCCTATCACCGCTGTAAACATGTATAGTGCTCAATCCCACTGTGTTGTAGAGCTGTAGCAAAATTCCTTTAAAATAAAAGAGTAGGGGCTATCTCACCATAATATATTTTTTATAAATATAAAATGTACATGTATCCATGCTAGACCATTAACATTACAAGCCATGTACTATCCACTATCATATCAATAATTATATAACTACTGTAATTGATGTACCATGTTATTGTTCATTTTATTATTATCCAAAATTGTTTCTGATATCATCTGTTCCAGCCTGCAACATACATATACATTGTAGGTAGTCATTCATAATCCCTGTTGACTATTTGAAATTAGCTTACGCAAGAATTTTGAATTTGTCAATTAAGCAGCCAGGGACTTGATTTCACATCCATGAAAGTACCAGTCTCTGACTGGGGTTTGAACCCAAAGCCTCTATGGCACCTAATTGCCTAGCACAGTAGACAGAAAACATTACCACTACACAAGATTAAATGGAAGCAGTAGATCTGCACTGGGGAAACTGCACACAGGCACTTCTCCTATTAAAACCACCTAACTATATGTGTCATGCAAAAATGGTCTAATGCCCTAACATACTGCGCATTAGTAATGAAGTATCACAACACCAGACATTGAGGTAATAGTTAATCCTGCTAAGCTAAGGGATAGGGAACCTTCTGTGAAGTGAACAAGGCTAAATTTTATGTACATGTAATAAGACATATCCCTTGAACCAGAACATTCCCTCCTCACTTTCCTTTTTGCAGTTTAATTGCTGCGGAGTGAGAGATTTCCTTGATTACCAAGGCAGTATGTACATCCAGCAGTTAGGTAATAAGCTTAAACAGAATGCATCGATGTCGTGGGCTTGCTGTAAACCAGACACGCAGCTAGATGAAGCATTCCATGATAAGGGGCAGCTGACAGTGAATGCTGACGTCAGAGGTAGGTATTATAATTAACATAATATGCATGTACATTGTACCATCTATGTACCACAAGCATAAAATGTAATTATTAGACTTTACCAAGGAGTAAGAGAGAGAAGGAGGCTCGTTCGTGAAAACCTGTATATATGTTACAATGGGCTTCCGGTGTTCGATGTGCGCCTCGGGTACTTGGTAAAGTCAGAAGAAAAGATGATGAATATTTTTAAAAAAGTAAAATTCACACATCAACTAAAATTAGAATATAAACAATGTCAAAAATTGGTAACACTCTAACGAGCAGGCTGACTATATACACACTACATATTTCAATGGGATACGATAGATATCGGCAAGTAAATTCGTCAGATTTGAAGAAAATTGCGTATCTCAACATAAAATGACACTTTTTGCAAATACCAACATGCTCAACAAATTAAGCAAAAATAATACTAATAGATTTAAACTTGCTGTAATTGGTTAAGTTGAAATCCAAATTTAAACTTTGCTCCTTCATATTAAAAAAGAACGTACAAATGCTGAAATCGTGGTTAAGATGAGCAAATTTGTGCAACACGTTTCTCTAACATCAGGACTCCATATACCTCATTTGATTTATGGTGTATAGTTCAGATACCATTCTAGTTGGTAGGCTAGTTTGTGGGCCCTACAACATGGCCACCCTAAATGAAAATAGTGCTCAATCTATAGGCTATGTCAATAAATAATAATGTTTATCTCTCCATGGAAATGATTTTGATTGGATGCTATAACTGTGACGTGTTAAGCGCCAGAGCCGTGCACATGTGCATTGCTTTTATACCCGTTTAGCAATGAGGAAGCCCATCACGATTCAACGGAGTTGTCTACTCGCTTAATGCCAGCGACTCATGTGCTCATATTTTTAAGCCGAGGAGCACATCGAACACAAAATTCTCATGGACGAGCCTCCTTCTCTGTCTTACTCTTTGATTTTACCATATCGTGTACTGTTTATCTTAGGGCCATTATTATTACTGTAGCTCACCAGACTGTGTATCATAATATAAAAAGTCATGATTATTGTTACTGTATCAAACATCATACTACAACGTATGTATTATGTTGTATAACGATTATATTCAATGTATTGTGTATTTCATATGAGATATTCTATATTATTGTATTGTCCTGTAGAAATATTTTCCGCACTGGATGCTTTGGGCAAACAACTTATATTTTTTGAATGGGTTGGACTATCTAGGTCACACTCCTTTACCAGTGTGCTACCATCTTTTCTTGATGTTCGTGGTAGTGCTACTCCAGCTATTTCTATTGGTTATACCTGGAATGCAGGCTTGCCACGTTGAGTGAGTTGCAGAACTAAAGAAATTTGAAATAGCCTTTATCCTTTACCAAAACTGAAGCAGGAGAAGTTATCTTCTGCATATATTATCGGTTGACCTTGACCACTCAAACTCCAAACGAGGATCTAAAGTTATCCAAACTTATCCTCTATTGCAGCTAACAAGCCATGTTGCTATGTGAAATGATGAAAACTGAAGATAAAGTATTTAAGTGGACCATCTCGTTTTGACGGGGTACCAAACTTTGTGTTAAAAATCAGAGAATTTCTTGCGGAGTCAGGAGACTTGATCAGCTAGGGGATGTGACAGGCTACAGGAGTAGCTAGTCACGGTATCTAGTAGCTACCAAGTCTACCTGCTCGCGTACATGTGTGTGTGTGTGTGTGTGTCAGTCAAGTCATCCAGTTATCATATTGGTAGCTAGGAAGTTAAAAATTTCAATTATGCAATATTGATAAGTATAACTTCAACTATGGCAGACCGACACCAGCAAACATTGTATATGTAAGGTGATTTGCTGAATTGTGAGTTTTGTATATCATTAAAACATAGCACTGAGGAGCCCTGCAGAACTCACAATTCTAACAAATATGATGTTCTACCCCCTCACCCAGGAAAATTAGTTATCCTCAAAAATATATATATACTAATATTCTAGTCCATTTACTAAGTTATCACAGGATAGGTATTTATGATTTATTTTTATAAACATTGCCTCTGAGCTGGATGTCCAATCGACAAGGCTTGTCCAGAGGTATGGGTGAGTCGAAGAGATGCACAAAGGTATACTGAATTTTAATTTTTTTTATAGAGCAATGTATGAGTGAGTCAGTAAACGCTGTAAATTTGACGCATGCAGCCAGCAGACCAGAGGAAGGAAGGAAAGCCACTGACCAATTTTGTTCCAGTGACAAGAGAGTGTTTAACTGCCAAAAGGTGATATAAATACGTACCTTAATGTACATGTGGGTTCTGACTGCTGCACATACTTGCATTATTAGTGTAGACCACATTGCATGCAGCACATACTGTATGCTGGGTTTTATTCGCGTGATTTTAATTTAACGAGGGAATTGAACTTGTTAAAAAAAAATATTCATATTAGTAAACTATTAGTTAACCATATTCACGTGTTGTTTTCATTAGCCTACAGGATTGATAGCTAATATTTTGCATACGAAGCGCAACTGATCTAATAGCTCAAGTGGTAGTGTTGTAATGGTTTTTTTTTGGGGGGGGGGGGGGGGGTTGTGCTGTCCTCCTGAGACGACTCCCTTGTCCAAAATGAAGAGCCTATGAGTGGTGCTAGGCCTTCTCATTACATGAAGAAAGATCAACAGGTACTAGTAGTCCAATAACTACTCAAGACGACCCATGTGGTCCCGAGTCGATACTTGTTTACTATACTGAGAAAGAGGCTGTCGTCCTATGAGTAGCTGCTGGGCTAGGTTCATTTGTGACTGGTTCTGGAGGTCGACCTCGCTTCCACCAGGCCTTCCTTCTGTATATTGAGGGTCTTTTGCCTCTGTATGTGAGCGTGAGCATCCTGACGAAGACGGCTCCTCCTTTTGGACCTCTGCCCGTATCGAGCGGCGGGAAACTAGGGTGTTGGAAAAAGTCGACAACACCTTCCTTGAGGCGGGTTACACCTATCCTTCGTTCTTGGATGCGGGGCTTCTTGTCCCGTCGGCCCTGATCCTCCACTCGTCTTTTATCTGCTGTTTCTCCCTCGGCCACTAGTCCTCTTTTTGGGTTTCCATGACGTCGGCATGTTTCATCGGCGTCGGTCGGCGGAGTTGTACTGAGCTTTGTAAGTTCCATTCCTTCCTCGGCCAATGGTCCTCTTCTCGGGTTTCCAGGACGTCGGTCGGCGGAGGTGTACTAGGCTTTATAATTTCTTTTCCTCCTTTGGTCACTGGTCCTCTTTTTGGGTATCCAGGATGTCGGCATGGTTCATCGACGTCGGTCGGCGGAGGTGTACTTGGCTTCATCTTGGGCATCGTCCTAGACCAATAGGCGTTTCCTATCCTATTGACACACAGCCATTGATCTTGGCTGGTGTATACCTTGGCGGCATTGCAATTAACAGAACATCTGTGCTTGACCAGGTAGGGCATTCCTATGACGCCATCTTCTGGTATGGAACTGATTAGGAACAGTTCTTGGCTGAAAGTACGGCTGATTACAATGGGTAATCTAACTAATCCCTCGAATTTAAGTGTTGACCTGTCGGCCATCTTGCCATAAGGCTGGTGTACTGGCAGGACCTCTATGTTGGGTCTCTGCAATTTCAGTAGAGTGCGAGGCGATATCAGGTTGGTTGTACAGCCTGTGGCCCAGAGCAAGTTTACTTCTTGATCACACAGTCGTCCTTGTACGTACAAGCTGGGTACGTGAGGCTTCTTGTAAGTCACTGGAGTTACTGTTTCGCAGGGGGGTCGGTCTGGCCGACCTTGTCTTTCGGACTGCCTTCTACGATGGAAATGTGAGAGAAGTGAGGAGCTTGTGGGGCCCCGAGTGTCAGCCTCTACTGCCTCGGGCCCGAGCCTTTTCCCGTCACAGGTACTTCCGGTTCTGTGTGTGTGGTAGGGTTTCCCCTACTAGCATGCTGAGGATGCCGGCCAGGCTTCTTGCTTGTCTACCAGGTAGGTCGATTCCATTGTCATGGTGCTCTGGGGGCATTTAGGAGTCCACGGAGTTGTCTGACTTCTTGACTGAGTGTCTGGATGGCCTCTTTTAGGTCGCTGGTCCATGTCAGGTCGGTGTCCACTGCACTGACGTGGAGTAACTCCGGCTTGGGTTCAGTCACGGCCCTTAACCGACGTGTTTTACTTCCACGGGAAGATCCCTTGACGAGCAGGAAGTCATTTCCTGCTCGGTCGGCCGAGTCCACATCTCTGGGGTTAATAGCCAGTAGGTGTCTCTGTAGGTATCCGTCCTCAACTGAATTGCTAAAGTTTTCTACAGCTAGTACCCGGCGGTGCTCCTCGGGTAGTTCCTGGTATGCTACATGTACTAGTCTCTTCACTAGGGTGGCGTGCTCCTGTAAGGACGTTCCGGCCCCTTTCTTCATCTGTACGAGTTGCAACCTAGCTTCTTTGGCTGTCAAGCCGAATAGGGCACGCAGGGCTTCAAAGATTCCTTCTGTAGTGTCGGATCGGCCGCATTCTTGGGCTGACCCCTTGAGAGCTTCTCACAAGTGAAGGTACATAGCTGCCGGGCTCCAATCATTGGCCTCGGCTATCGTCAGGAATTGTTCTATGAAGAATTTGCAAGTGGAGGTACATAGCTGCCGGGCTCCAATCATTGGCCTCAGCTATCGTCAGGAATTGTTCTATGAAGAATTCGACATCCCCTTGTCCGTCGAATTGTGGAGTCTTGAAGGAGGATTGAGGTTGAGGGGGTCGGGCTATGTCTAGGTATCTCCCAAGGACCTCTACAAGCCTTTCAATATCATTTGCCATAGCTCAAATGTGGGCTTGACTCTCCTTCATGGGTGTGAGACGTGTCGTCTGTCTTGGTAGTAGGTAAGCTGAGTTTCAGTTTATAGGCCGGGTCGGCCTAGTATGACGTACTGAGTACTGTTAATCTATTCCGGATCCGTGGTCGGTCTTGTAGTTGAAGAGCCGGCATAGGTCGGGCTACATCCAACGGAACCACGAGAATTATGGGTGCGCTTTGGCTTTCTGTCACCTTCTCGTAAAAGTGTTCCCGGGCCCGAGTCCTAACATCGGTGAAGTGTTGAAGTGTCGGCATGGGCTACATCCAGTGGAGCCACGGGGGAATGTGCTTTAAACTCTAGACGAGTCTCGTGTGGTTAAAACTCCCGGGTCCGAGTCCGACGTCACCTTCCTTCTGCTTCGTACTATAAGAGTACGACATTAGAATCCCACAGCTGCCACCAATGTAATGGTTTTTTTTGGGGGGGGGGGGGGTTGTGCTGTTGTCCAGAGACGACTCCCTTGTCCAAAATGCAGAGCCTATGAGTGGTGCTAGGCCTTCTTATTACATGACAGATCAACAGGTTTTAGTAGTCCAATAACTACTCAAGACGACCCATGTCGTCCCGAGTCGATGCTTGTTTACTATACTGAGAAAGAGAGTGATCCGACCTAGAAGGCGGCTCGGGAGACAAGGTCGAAGACCTTGATAACTGGAACGACCTATCTACGAAGAGAAAGTCTCTGTATGTAAGTATAGAGGTGTCTTTATTGAGACCCAAGCATGAACTGAGACAATGAACATAAAAAACCATGTGCTTTATATAGTATAAGAACTTCCGGTAAAAAGGCCGACGTAGTGTTGTCCGGAAATTGCGCAACAAGAAGGCGGCCGGAAGCCCGATGGCCGACCCAAATAGGTCGGGTACAACAAAAGATGCTTAAAATCATCCAATTCATGTACAAAATCAATATCAGGCAATTCTAAGAGGTCGGCCCTCTTTACATGGGTAGAAAAAGGACATAATTGCTCAGTAATGCACATTATAGGTATATAAGTGATATGTAATTACAAATGTATGGTCAAAACATGCATAACAATGTAGGTATGAGTCAATAGATGACTAAGTGCAGAATGTCAGAGGCTAGACAAGCAGAGCTGTGACAACTACATGTGCTAGGCACTTAAGGTGCTATAAGGTCCATCAGGCGAGCTGAGGTCGTATAGGCAAATATCCTGACCATTACAGTGTGTTCGACTATCATTCCAATGGACGTGGGTTCAAATCCCACTGAAGCACTATACTTCTTTCATTTTTTTATAAGATTAGTGCTACACAGTGTTCGAAGTTAAAAAAATTGAGGTGGGTACATGGTACATGAAATCTTACAGGTTACCATTGTTTAGCTGTTTAGCTATGGTAGCTTATGGTAGCTTATGGTAGCTAAGAAATTAGTGAATGAAAAATGAAAAAGGTTATGCTCCGGTGAGAATTGAATTCAAGACCTTATGGATGAGTGTCAAGCACTCAACCACTACGCTATCAAGTCCACAGCGACTGTGTGGGGAAAACTAGTTATTAAAATGAGGGTACACTCCTGCTGGCCATACAACCACTAAAACAGAGGTGGGTACACACCGTATACTCCCGTATAACCACACTTCCAACACTGGTGCTACACAGGACTAATTTCATCTGTAGCTGTCACATAGGATTACTGCAAGTGCAATTTTATATTCAACTATAGGAACTGCCTTAAGATTGCATGTGCAGTGTAAAGGACTACAATGGTACGTCATGGCCAAGCCAAACAGAGAAGCACTTTTTTGCAGTATACTAATCTGAAGTTTACTATTTGCAGATTACTATACAATGTTTTGTACTTTTGTACCATCACAGTTTGTATCACCGCATTTTACCACAACCCTGTACCTTTGTGGTCGTTAAATTAAAATCGATTTGTGTTGGGGTTCGTTAAAGGGGTTATGACATGTGGTTTACATCTATGTTCAAAGCAGCATCTCTTACTTAGGTTTGTTGCATTTGTGCTACTGTAAGCAGAGTTGTGTCCTCTTGCCCATGCTTGACTCATTAGCACTATTCAATGCTGATTCAAACGCAACTTTGTTATGAAGACGCAACTGCGTGCTTTATGTCATATAGAAAAAATTGTTGAATTTAAGCTGTTTGCATAGAAAGAGTACAGTAGTGAACAAATAATTTCACAGGATTTACCGATATAACAGTAGGATAACTTGTGCAAGTTTTTGAATTTTCTGGGCTTTTCTTTTGCTGGCAATAACTAGCTGCCTTTATTGGTAGGTCCGGTATTTCATCTGGCCACACTATATAAGGCGGCTATTATTGTGTCATTCTATATGCCTATTAATAAGCCTACATTGTGTTGCTGTCTAGTTGTTCTAAATATAGCCCGGAAGGCACAAACATAGGATAACTAACAGTACTACAACAATAAATATCTAGGCACTCAATATATTGTGCCACTAAATAGCTGAGTGGTCTTAATGGCTAACTTAAAACACGTGCCATAACCCCTTTAAATTAAAATCGCGTTATGCCCTTCTCAAGCCCATTTTTACCAAAATCGTTGTCTTTTAAACGCGTGCTGAAAACCCAGAGTACAGTAAATATTGTTATGCACTATATATGCTCTATAGATCCTACAAACTGCTGAAAGTCAGAATAATTATAAAATGGGTATTACAGGGTCATCATTGTTTTATCGTTCTAGGGATGTGTGAAAGCACTAAGCGATTGGACAGTGGAGCATATGGCTATAATATTGGGAGTAGGAATTGCTATTGGTGCCGCACAGGTAAGGCCTAAAACCATGGACATGCTGCCACTAGCAGCTACATGTATAGCGTTGGCCGCTAACCACTTGGTCATTTTATACATGTGGTGTAGTGTAATTACAGCTAAATGTTGTTCACACTACGATTCAGCCAGCTGTAAGCGATGGGTGACCATGGTTAACCACAAGTACATGTATATTATATAGGGGCTTGCTTCTGTGAGCGGTGGGTGACAAGTTCAACAAGCTGAACTTGGAGCTCCATTGCTTACTGCTTACTAACACGTACCAACTATTATTACAGTATAGTACAGTACCAGTGCAGTGCATAGCATAGCATGGTAAATACATGTGGACCACCAAAATACATGTAGTGTATGAATGCATAAGCAGCAGCATTCCACCATTATTTTAGTGCTTGTCGGTGACTATAATAATATTTTCGCTGTCAAGTATAATTTAAGACATGTTATTGTCATGTTTTGGGGGTTGTGTGTGTATGTTGTCCTAAGACGACCCCTTGTCAAAATGAAGAACCTATGAGTGGTGCTAGGTCTTCTCATTACATGAAAGATCAACATGTACTAGTAGTCCAATGACTACTCAAGACGACGCATGTGGCTCCGAGTCAATGCTATCTTGCTATACTGAGAAAGAGTATGTTCCGACCTAGCAGGAAGTTCGGGAGGCAAGGTCGGAGACCTTGTCAACTGGAACGACCTATACTACGAAGTGAAGACTCTGTATAAGTAGTATAGAAGTGTCTTTATTGAGATCCAAGCATCAACTGAGACAATGAACATAAAAACAGTGTGCTAATATATATTATTAGAACTTCCGGAGGAAGTTCCGGTAAAAAGGCCGACGAAGTGTCGTAAAAGGCCGACGTAGTGTCGTCCGGAAATTGCACAACAAGATGGCGGCTGGAAGCATGAGGCCAACCCAAAACATGTCGGGTACAACAAAAGATGCTAAAATAATCCAAATCATGTACAAAATGAATATCAACTAATTCTGAGAGGTCGGCCCTCTTTACATGGGTATGAAAAAGACATAATTGCTAAGTAATGCACATTATAAGTATATAAGTATATGGGTACTACATAGACAGGTCAAGGTACACAGGATAAGTACAGATTGTCCATAATAAATGCAGTGTAGTACGGGAAGCTGAGTATAGAGTGTCATTTACCATTACAATATTGTGGTGGCCCGGGACATTTAATAATGTGGCTTCAGCCTGCCCGATGGACATTTACGCACACTAAGCGCATAGTAGTTGCCTTGTTCAACTCATAATCGTCCAACTACTCTTGTATTTACCTTATTACACAATACACATGCATATACGATGTACTTACACTTGTTCATAAATTACTCTGTTATGCATTTCCTGGACTACAGCATATGTCATAAATTACTATGCATAACTGCCTTTTTATACTTACGTAATGGAGGCAAAGGTCTCAGATCATGTTATAATTAATTTTGAATAGATTCACATCCTTTTAAAGGGCAACTAACACCTAGCCATGCTGCATATCATTGAAAAGAGAAAAACCTGCTTTTTCTAATGAAATTGTGGAGTTGTGTCCACAATAAAATGACTGAGAGGTGTGTCTGTTAGAAAATGATAGACTTTATGGTTGTCATTTTCATACACTTTGAAGTTATCAGCTCTCAGTTTCTGCCTGCCACCTCCAGAAAGATAGCAATAACAGCACATAACTATTTTGACAGACACTGCATGAAGTAGGTCAAGTTGTGGTTAGTTTCACAAGTCATGCTCCAACAGCAACTGCATTCCATTATATCAGCACTAAGGTGAAATGGTTGCTGCCAGCCACTGACTAATTGCAATAGCAGACCACAAATTGTAGAGATAGTATATTATATTTTACAAGCATGAAGCTGTACAATGTTCAACCTTGCAAGATGATTGACCATGAACTATCATGATAGCTATACAGTACACACTACGCAAATGTGTTTTGTGTTAGTATTCAGCGAAATCGGATAATTCCGTCAAACTTTGCAGTAAACTGCAACTTCATACAGACTGCAAACAATATTATGGTGCTGGAATATATAGCAAAGGTTTTCAGCTGAGAAATTTCAGGTGTTATGCACTATGCAGTGTACAATGTTCATAAGAAGAAAGATTAGCTGTTCAAGGTAGGTCATGTTCATTACTAAATCCTAATATTACATGTACTGTATTCCACTATTTTTATTTACATGTATGCTTATTACAATTATATGGTGCTATATTACTGTTCTTTTATACAGATATACAGCTCTGTCTCACATAGCTCTAATTTGCACGCACACATGTTTTATGCAAACAGGCAGATTGATAATATGAATACTACTAACATGGTTGCAAATGTATCACAACATTATTATACATGTAATTATTGTATACATTTTAGGCTTCATCACCACAAGGGCCATAACCTCAACTATTGAAATACCACCTGAGAGCTCCCAACTCCATGCCAATTATCCTGGGATCTTATCTACATTCACAGCTAGCACCAGTAATAATCTTGGTAATAACAGCAGCTCAGGACAGAAAACTTGAAGCCTGCCGGTATGTAATTTACTCTTTAAAAACCCTCATAATATCCTGCCATGTGTTGTAAGGATGTAAAGTACAAATTTCACAAATTACAAGTTGTTGTCTAGAAAATTCACTTGGAAGCACCCAGCTCCAAGCCTAAAAACTGAATGCCTCCAAGTCTAAACAATATCCCTACATGTAAATTCTCAACAACCTATTATACATGTACATGAAAGTGAAGCTACAACAATATGAAATGCACTGCTTTCTCCCAATTCATTATGTTGTGTGAAATCTACAGGAGAGCCACAGCATACATTCACATAACTCTATGCAGCACTTCTCGCATTATTCTATATCCCATTTATTATTCTCCATTACACATAGAGAACTTTAGGACTAAACAATGTTACATCCTGTTATAATATCTGTTATCAACTCACCATGAATTCTTTTCTATATTATGCTATAACTGTCAACAGAAATAGTGGTTTAGCATACTGCTGATACAAGCGGAACAAACCACAAAAATAACTATAAAATATTTTTCAAATTTTGGAAAATCTATGTTTTGTAAATAGCACTAGAAGTTGAGAAAAATTCATTGTAGGCTTAGAGTAGACCTAGCAAAGATAGCATAATTATTATATCTGATCCCATCACTGCAATTTGGAAGTAGTTTCTCCCACAAAATACATTGGAATTTCAGCTGCTCTCAGAGCAAAAGTCAGAATCATGTTGCTTACAGCCACGTATACCCACAAGAAGCATTCTATTTTTTAGCTCAGACAATTACTGTGCCCAGAGATAATTCTCTTTCATTACAGCACAATGTGTAAGGCCTGCCCTCTAACTAACAAGCACCTATACTTGTGCCTGGGCTATTTACAGTACAAGTAATTTATTAGCAGGCCAAATTCTTCCAAACACTAATCATATTGTTGTATTGCACAAAATTTACCAGTGATTAAATTTATAAGGTTCAGTAGAACAGACAGATGCAGGTAGATACACTTTTCATTATTGCTCCCATTTTATAATTTGTGTAAACTTGGGAAAATTGTAGTGATCTCTTGTCAGTTGAAATGAAAGCCACATTTGAGCCTAGCTTAGAGCTATTAGCTGACAGACACAAAAACTTTCAACACCATGATGTTATTGTTTTGAAGTAATACTGGAAAATCAATTAACTATTATAATTGCTAAACACTTCTGGAACAATGTGTAGACCAAGTCAAAATGGCATTTGCTAAATTCATTAGCATCACCACTACCTAAGAGCACATCACTGATTGTACGCTAGTTGTAGTGGTCCATTCTACATTATAGCCTCCCTTTGCTCACTAATAAATAACTTATAATAATCTGTAGATTATGTGGAGAAATCAATAGAGAATGTTACCTCCTCTGTATCAGACACCTGATGTCAACACAAAGAACTCTACCTGGCGATAGGGATTGTTCTGACAGAGAAGATCGGAGGGAAGGAAGGAGCATAATAAGAGATACAGATGAAAGATTGTTTTTAATTACTACATGGTTATCAATAAAACTTAGTATAATAAAAGACAAAACAATGGTCTTGGTAATGTTCTAAAATGGTAGGCCTATTTGGAAGTAAAAATATGGTTGGTTATACAACATGTACATGTAGTTGAATGCAAGCCAATGTAGTTATTCAACCAGGATTCATTATGGTAGTACATATTGTAGAAGCAGTCAAATTCTATACTTGGTACTTGGTACAGTACCTTACATGTATTTTATGAATCACTCAACCTACATGGACCCTTGGATTGTTGACTAGTGGTTATGCAGCTACACCAGCGTTCCTAAAGTCACAGCGTATAATTATTAGCATGCCAGAATTTGTAGCTCATATTGTAGGAATGGTAAATCTACATGCCCCAAAATACTAACTTGTGTGCTAAAAATTGATTAAAGCCTTGGAAATTACATAGATACATTTGAATATGTTGGGAGAGGGCTAAATTGTACATTTCACATAAGTAAAATTGATATGGTCACCCTACTAATGTCATCAGATCGCCAATGTGCGGTTGACAATCATTACTGTTATAATATTATTATTATTGTGAATTTATAGAACTAGGCAGTAGCCTAATGGCCTAATAGCTATGGCAGGCTGTACTACTTAGATATTTGAATATTTACTTGAGTATAATAATATTCTGCTGTTATAATGGCATGACCTTTCAACTCTTTGTGGTTTTGCACAAGTGCCAACTGAATAACCATATACTATAATTACTGTGGCTACGTCATTGCACCTGTTGTAGCTGCGGGATATTTCAGAGTATAGTAGGTTATCCTCTCTCTTACAACCAAGAGGGGATAACCTACTATAGCCTGAAATATTCTGGTTTGTGCAAATTTCAAAGCCATTTGGATAAAACAACTCCAAATTAAGCTAAAATACTGCAAAAATACTTAAATAAGCGTTTTCTGACCTTTCTAATGATATGCAGCATGGCTAGGCGATAGTTGCACTTTAAGTATTTTTTGTTTAAGGCCAACCCTAGTTAGGTCATTTTATTGGCTCACAAAAATATATTTTGAATGCGGGAGGGCGCTTCTCTGCCCCTCCCGCACCCTCCCCTGCAGTCATGCGGCCATGCCATCCGTCCTCCCTTTGGTCCGCGCATGTGTCCAGATTTTTTACCCAGGTCACTTGGCAAGTATGACCGGAAGTCTAAAACTATATAACGCGTGTACATTTGTATTGTACCGTCAGTTGATGCTTGGATCTCAATAAAGACACTTCTATACTACTTATACAGTCTTCTTTCGTAGCTAAGGTTAGTTCCAGCTGATTAGGTCCATCGGGCCTTGAGGCCCAAACTATCTACTAAGATTGAACATACTCTCTCTCAAGAACAAGTCTAATCATTGACATGGGACCTATGGGTCGTCTTGGTTAAATACTATAACTGCAAGTACTGTTCGCCCTCTTATGTAATAGAGAAGGCCTAGTACCACTCATAGGCTCTTCTCACCTGTACTATCGGGTCAGCACTCTAGTACCCGCTGGCACAAAAACATTACAATATCACTAGTACATGTATGGCATTACGGAACTACAATAACATGTACATGTATCATATCGGCCTAAATTAATACATAGTTTCATGGAAGATCATTTCTAAAAGCTACTAAAAGATATTAGAATACATGTTTTTCACACGTTACAACCTCTTAACTGTTAACCATTATAATCTTTTAGCTTGTACGAAATTGCTTAGCTTATGCTTTTCTGTATTCTACTTGCTGCTAGCTAATTCGTTTCCGCTATTAATGGGTTCCTACAGAGCACTTACATGTTATTGTACACTAATTTTGGGAAAACGGAGTGTTTTATTTTAGATTTATAAATTTCATGTTGGTTTTTATACATCAGGGATGCCCAAACTTTTTGGTGGAAAGAGACAGATTCTAAAAGCGCATCAGAGCAAGGGACACTGAGTTTTTGCTGCTGCATTTATTGCGATTATTAAATGGGCAATTTGGTTATGATACAAAATAGCTATTTTATAGTTATAACACGTGTATTTATTGATTTTGTTTTAACCCAAGTACATGTATAATAGCAATTTAGTCATCTACTTTTGAAGTACACGAAAACAGAATAAAAGCAGAAACAGACTAGCGAATTTCACGCCGTTATTAGCCGCGAAATGATGGTGGAGGGACAGGGCGTCACAAAATTAACACAAACGCCCTGTTCGCCAAATATCAAGCGTGTTTAATATTTTACGTTTAATTCTCAATAACACTGATTTCTGATAGGACAGCAATATTTTACGGGCTCCATTCTACACTTTCGTCTGTAAACAAAAATTCCAAATCGAGTCGCTGTCATAATGTAATGTGCACGTAGGAGTCATGACATATAACAATAATTGCCTGCCTTGGCACGCATGCTCAGACTAGAAAATGTGTTCATGGAGGAAGCATCGCTAGCGTGTTGTTCAGCAGAAAAAAGTCGTCATGCTGGCAAAATGTGATGAAACATGGCGAAGATATTCGCTAGTCTGATTCGGCCTTAAGCAAATTAAATGAAAATTGTAATGAATATTCAAAGCATGCTATATGGTTCACTTGTGAATACAATTATTAGTGGGTGACATGGAGTTGTCCTTTCTCTTGTATCATCCTCAAAATCTGTGTCTTTTTTAGTAGCTGCCTGGTACGTTTGTCAGTCAGTCTTGTCTGATTTTTGCTTTTGATATAGTTCAGATGACTGAACAAACTCTCACACAAGAATGTGCTACCACAGAGTGTTATCAGTTTGACAGCAATTTTAGATAAATTGGAGTAGCTGCGCTTTCTACCTTATTCTGTCTTCAGCTCTTGGCACTGTGGTTAAATCAATCAGGCCATCGACTTATTGTAGGTTTTAAATCGTTGACAGAAATCTACTTGTGTCAGCTAAAAATATTTTAAGATGTTCAAATGTGCGGATTTTTTAACATTGGGATGTATTTTTGAGTGTAGTTTGAGCAATGCAATTGCTTTCACCGCTCAGCCACAAAAAGACATGTTTGCATGTAAAATTTGAGAAGTGATGAAGGGACACCAAAATACATGCAAAGGGACACATTTGGGCATCCCTGTTACATTGTAATGCACGTCTATATTATACATGCACATTACATGTGTTATGTTCAAAACAGCAAATAATTATTTTAACTTGTGGTTGCCATATTAATGGATATTGGATTCACCATCAGGACTAACAATAATCAGTAAATAAATAAATAAGTGGATCATAAAAACACATGTAGGTCCAATGTAATTATTGCCATTATTGTTGTAGGGTGGTGCAAATCTAGCTTACAATAATATATACTTAGTAATCAGACTAACAAATCTTGGAGAGTTTATGGATAATAATGTGTTACAATGTACATGTATATGCAGGGGTTGCAGACTTGAATTGGCAACAGCAGATTGAACTCAGGGAATTTTCAGCTGGGTCATCAGTCATCATAGAGTTCATTTTTTATTTCAAGCTTACTGTTTGTTACAGCGATTTACTAGCCTGATATCAGGCCTGTTGGTATAACCAATCAGAAAGTAAAGTTTGTACAGTTCCACTACACTGAAATAAGCTGCACTTACTGAATGGTTTTAGACTGGTAGGTCTGTTGGTTCCCAAAAAATCGTGTACCATACCAATGAGAGTTAGTTAATTAATCTGCGATATTTAGGATTATGCTCATATTGCCACCATATCACTGTTGCTATCTTACATTTTATACATGCATGTGTGTTACTATTTTTAGTTGATCCTGCTATTTCTGGCACTGTGGTTTTGCCAGTCACTCGGAGGTGAACAGAAGGTCTAATGATCTAGGGCTGAAGTTAATAAAAATATCAGAACATTATACATTGTGATTGTACTCCGTTTGTAAACAACATTGTCAAGTAAAGGATGTTAATTATGGCTGATGTACAGTTTAGAGGAGCTACATACAGCAATTCTACAATCTACTGTTTATTTAGGGGGTGTAGATCAACAACTTGAAACTAGACATAAAATCTATGAATGAATTTTCTTCATACTTAATTATATAAACACAATAGCAATTATGTTTTTTAATACATGTAAATGTGCCATCAATATTATCGATTTATAACACTCCTACAACTACATTGTACATGTACATGTATAACCATCACAATATATTATCAACTTATTCATATTCATTGGTATGAGATTTTGACTCCTTTAACACAGTTTTATTTAACCCGAAGCTTAGGTTACCACTATAATATTAATATTATAACATATAAGTAATAAACAGTTGTAAAATAGGCTAAAGATTGTTACCCTAGTTACTAACAATTTTTACTAGTAAAACTGACTTCATCTACCCAGCCATATTGTGCCACACTAAAACAGTAATCAAATAACCATGTTGCTATGGCAACTAAAAGAAGCTTTGTATTATTCTTATTATCACAGCAGACAGGGGAAGAGCATACATCATTATATAAATAAAAGTAGAACTGACTGTGAAGTTGGTGTTGGGAATGTCGCCAAGTAATGTCCTTTCCATTGGGCTATTTGTTACGTAGCCTACATGTACTAATCTACAGCCTCCATCTTGTGAATACGTAGCTTGAGATCTTTCAGTTCCCTGCTTAGCTTTGTAGTGTGCTTCGCAGTAGATCTGATGTTCTTGAGCACTGCTAAGTCAATGTAAGGAGGCCTACTTTCATCCAGTAAGGAGTCAGCCCTGCTCAGTGTTACCTAGCAAGTATAACACTATGTATTTATACCAGTACATGTACTCCACAAACCAGAGATGTCTGGAGGAAAATGAAGGTTGAAGTTTTAACATGAGAAGATTGCCCTCTGAATACTAGAACTCTAGTAAATGAGGATAGCTCTAAGGAATCGGGACATAAAATAATGGAGGTCCCCTGTGTGTATTTCATCTGCATGCAGGATAAAGATCCACCTCTGCCCTCTTAGATACAAGAGCAGCCACATTACAGCGGGCAGGTTAAAAAGGGCAGCACCAGCACTGTCTGTTCCAGCCTTGTAGCAGCGCTTCACACTGGGTTCATAACAGGTAGTGACTGAAGAGTGGTGGTGAGAACTTGGTAAGCTCACACACCACTATAAAATAAGACACACCTAGCTGTGGTATATACAGTAGAACTTGGATAACTCAGACTTCAGCGGACCAGCGAAAATGGTCTGAGTTATGAGAAGTCTGAGTTAGGTGATCATAATATATAATGACAGTATCAATTTCTGCACAGCCACTTAGAAACACAGTATAGGTCTAATAAAAAGATGATAAATGATAAATAGAAGATGAAAGGATCATGTTGTAGGCCTTACAGCACAGACAGAGAGTTGTGAATGTGAGATTATTTAGTAGACAATTCTGTAATAGTTTATTACTCTGTAGGCTTTCTCTGGAATACTTGACAATGTCTGCTTGTTTGTACAAATGTTTAGCATAATTAGCTAAGCTAGGCCCATCATAGGTTTAAAAATAGCCATTTCAGTAGCCCAAAAGCTATAGGACATAATAATTTTATGGGTGGCTGCTTTATAATCCAGTAGTTTATTACTATACAGAACCTGGCTTGCAAGAAATTGTTGAGTTAGAGCAGTAAAGTCTGAGTTATCTAAAGCCAATTATCATTGCCCAGGCTGGGACCTTGTGGGAGAGGCTGAGTTATTCAATTATCTGAGTTATGCGAGGCCGAGTTATCCAAGTTCCACTGTGCCACCAACATACTCAGAAATGAGGGTCTGCCATTGTTATTATTATTATACTATACATATAGACTGAATGAGGGTAGCTCTAAGGGTATACACAGGTAGAGTGAGGGTAAATTTAAAGGTATATTATACCATGTACATGTATATTACTGAATGAGGGCAGCTCTAAGGGTATATTATACAGGTAGATTAAATAAGTGTAGCTCTAAAGGTAAGCGCAGACTGGAGGCGAGGCGAATGAGGCGAAATCCGCTAGAGAAATTGCGAGAAACGAGCGTTGGGCTAATTTTGCGAATTCGCTGCGATCAAACATGTTTGATATTTTCGCTTGCCGCGTGCGTGCTATTGGTCGACAGCCTGTTCATTACGTGTTTTTGCGCGAAAACCTCGATATGGATAAGGGCAGGACATGCGCAAGCCAGTAGTCAAACGCGAATGTTTTGCGTCTAGTGTGCTTGGAAGGGCAAAGCGAAACAATATGGCCCCACTTGCCGCGCGACTAGACTAATTTCGCCTCCAGTTTGCTCCAGCCTTAAGGGTACATTTATATAGACTGGATGAGGGTAGCCTTAGATGTGGACTGTACAGAGATTTTGTGATTATAAGCTGAATCGATTAGAAAGCCTAGTAGTAGCTGGACCAGTTAGCACAATACCGGCTTAGCTGGGCTACATTATGTTATGATGGGTCTCAGCTCTGTTAAAACCATTGCGGGAGTAAATGCCAGACCACACATCATGTTATTAAAAACAGAAAATTTTAATTGAATTTTTATCCTTGTTATACTAAAAATACCACTAAATGAAAAAATGGGTATGTAGAACAAATGCTAGTAATAATCATTCCTAGTAATATTCCTAGACAATAAAAATCACAATTTGATGCAAAAGATTATCAAATGACTTTTGGGTTTGCAATTTGATTGGTCAATATAGGCTACTTGTTTATCTCATGAATAACATGCCTACTCATAATTGCTAATACTGTGGCACTTGCTTAATTCAAACTCCAACGGACCACCATAATTGGTTTTAATTATGCCGAGTTTGAATTGTGTTCCTTTCATTTTGTATAATGACTTGGATGCCTACTTGACAAAAAATACTATATAATTATGTACATTGTAGTAGCACATGAATGTGCATGTATGCATTAACTTTGCTTCAACATTTGCTTCAACTGCGAATACAATGGAAGAACGACAAGGTTTAACATGACAGAAATATATGCATCAATGTTTATTACACTCAAAACTACAACACTGCAGATGGTCAACAAGTTATGCATCACATGTACAAGACAACGTATTGTAATGCAATAACAGCATTAGGAGAACGTTACTGTTTGCTATCTTGTTTCCAACTAATATACAGTATTACAGGGCTCTCAACTACTCGGATTAAATCCAAATCGTTCGGATTTGTCCTTCCCTTTTGGGCATTCGGACGGATTTCCATATTTTCTACTCACAGTTCGGATTTTGCTATTGTGTTAGGATTATTTTGTTACTAGTAGCAAAAAGAGTACTCCCTTTGCTAGTAGGCTAACTGGGACCAAAGCCGTACACAAACAAAGTCTGTCCAATGAAATCAATAGGGGGGTTGAGAGGTCGCTAACCTAGTCAATTTAATATTTGAATCAAATGGGTGTCTAAAGTATTTTCCAATTTGATATTAATAGGTTTTACAAAATAACACATAAGAGATATGTGATTGTATATGTTGCATATGTTTTTATGTTAAAAAGTTCCAAGTACTACTGTTTATCCACAAATATATAATATTTTAGATATTGACACAAAAACAAGGGAGACAAGTCAAAATATCTCAAACATTTTGCATGAACTGTGTACCCACCTCATTTGTTCCATTTCCACTTGGAGCCATACAGATATAGGCTATATCTGCATTTTGTTTAAATCTGTATTATAGTGTCATATAGTTACCTGTTATTGAATATATACACAGTATTTTCCACTATCTCCACCACCTACATCTACTCTGTACATGTATATACTGTATGCCCTATTTGCATCTTTGTTTGTTCTACCAAATAAATCACACAAGATGCATGTTACAACCTCTACCAAGCACAGCACATTTTAAGTAAAATATGATTAGAATTGCATGAAATGGTGCCATTTTAGATGGCACGGTTAAAAAATTTTCAAACGCGGGAGGGCGCTCCGCCGCCCCTCCCAGGCAGCCTGTTTCGCGGGCTGGCGGGGCCTCCGGCCCCGCAGTGGCATCTTTTTCCTCAATTCAACATTTTATTAGGATTTTTCACTTTGTCAAGTTGAGAGCCCTGGTATTATGATGACTCATAACCAGTGTTTGAAGTGGAACAAATGAGGTGGGTACATGGTGCATGCAGAAAATGTTTGAGAAATTTAGATTTGTGTCCCTTGTTTTTCTGTCAATATCTAAAATATTATATATTTGTGGGTAAACAGTAGTGCTGAGGACTTGCTAATATAAAAATATTGCCCACATATTATCACCTATTTCTCATATGGGCCAAATCATGGGGATTGTCCCAGAGTGGGTTGCAGACCCGACACAGATTTAATTTTCTTTGCTACCACGTGAAAGAGGACGTTGAGTTTAGTTTATCTGTAACAGGAACTGTTTAGTTTATCTGTAACTGTGAAAATGGCTCTTTTGGAGTTGTCTCCTCACATTTTGTCAATATTTGCATTTTTCTGCACTGAATATCTCTGAAACCATTTGTTTCATCTCTTTCAAATTTTGTGTGTGTTTTACCCTACCTCTATGGTATATTATTAATCAACAGTTTAGATCTTAGATAGTTACAAGAGCTTACCATGCGGCAGCAAAGTCATGCAAGAAATGGCATCAGAAGTTGAGGTGGCAGATTTTGACAATATTGGGGACGCTAGATTTCAGTTAACCCTGCAACATGATTGATTGATTGATTACATTCATGTAACCTTCTTGATTCATGTTATGACTAAAAAACAATAAATTTTTCCCAACTTCCTGTTTTACGCGCACTTGACAATGGCCGCCAACAAAATTGGTGCTGTGGCAGCGTTTTGGCAGCAAAAATGCATCATGACTGCGGTGAAAACTTTAGGTTTAAAACATGTTTCCTATACAATTCACACCTGTAGATTTCATTTCTGCAGTGAAAATGAATGCTTTCTGACTCTTTCTACTAGAAAATTAGCATCAATGTCTCTTCTCATTCAACTCTCATTTACATGCTATTCTATATACTGTGGTCCCATTCCAATACTAATAACAGTCTCTCTCTTATACCATTCTAGCTCACACATATTCAAATGTTTTACATGGCCACTAGCAATCTCTGATCATCCAGGTACAACAATGACAAATGTTGGGCATTCCCTTTCTAACAGTAAACAACAGTGATAATGCACAGAGGTAGCATAACTCACTAAAACAGGGTGACTTCCCTATCATTCCAATGAAAAAACGCAGGAATAGAACTGCACTAGTCATTATTGAGCAACCAGTCTACCTGAACAGTGCACAATCAGTCAGCTACTATGGCATCACTTTCAAATCCATGTAAACTACATAATATGATATCAAAGTGCTTTGAATCCAAGTACGTTACTACTGCTGAACGGCAACTAGGCAGCAACGCTGTTGTTCCGGTTGGAATAAATGTTCATGTGGTCAGCGAACGGTTAGGTATGTAATTAGTGGAAGGTGAAGTTTAATGGACCGTTTATTATGAAGCATGACAGCTCGTTGACATTTTTATGGGTGCACATTGGTTTATGAAAATACGGTGCCTTAAGGACCCAATTGCATCAATGTTTTGACGTTGACACCTGAAAAACTTTTAAGGATGAAGAGCAAATATCTCTCATATTTTGACATCATTTCTATTAGAACATATTTCTGTGATTTGTAGGTGTTAGGCTCAATTCCACCAACTTAATATGCTGCCACCATCTAGCCATTTTCACAACATCGTACACATCAAACATTCATGTCAATCGTTGCTGCTTCGATCCATTTCAAATGCATAAAACAAAATCAGGCAGTTCAAAAAACGTTGCCTATGTAACACAAAAACTCCAAATCGAACTCATCCAGATTGGTATAGATAACCATGAAGGAAGAAAAATTTGTCGTAATTGTATCAGTAATTACGAATTTATTTAGATAATTCAACAACAGAAACTCCAACATGTACTACAATGGATTCCAACTATCACCCTCAGGATAATCAGGAAATAGAAGAGTCATTGGGATCAATCAATCCATCCCTCACAGAGTTTGCAACACCAATCAAACCACATAAAGTTGCCCGAATGTCCGCAGTGAAAAGAAAAGCCTATATAAATCGAAAGTTAGCTCAGGTTACTGATGCAGTAGCTAGCAAGCTGGCGGACATGACTGGGGTGGAACCCACTCAGAGTGAAGATGATTATGGAAAGTTAATTGAATGAATTAGAGCCAAAATATTAGTCAGCTCAAGAGCTGATTAGATACGCCAGACAGCTGGACAAGAGAGAGAATTATGAACGAATTTCCTGTACTCAGAGAAACAAGTAAAAGAAGCATGGTATGGCTTCCAAAATGTAAAAAAGTATCAGAAGCAGCAGGATGATAGGCACAGCAATGCACCAATGATACCAGGCACCAGAATGCATCACTGCTTCGAACGACAAGGACAATCATTAATAGCACGGAGAACTTCTGATGGCGAAGTATCAATATGTATACTGTACCATGACATCCCATCTCCGTCATTCTCATTTGCTGCTGCACAACCAAACATACCTGCATCCGAGTTCAGCCTCTCAAAATCTACAAGTGCACATGCTGATGAGGGTCGAGTGAAATCCACAGTATATAGAATAGCATGCAAATGCATGTAAATGAGAAGGGACTTTGATGCTAATTTTCTAGTAGAAAAAGTCAGAAAGCATTCATTTTCACTGCAGAAATGAAATCTACAGGTGTGAATTGTATAGGAAACATGTTTTAAACCTTAAGTTTTTACCGCAGTCATGGTGCATTTTCGCTGCCAAAACGCTGCCACAGCACCAATTTTGTTGGCGGCCATTGTCAAAAGTGCGTGTAAAACAGGAAGTTGAGAAAAAATTATTGTTTTTTAGTTATAACATGAATCAAGAAGGCTACATGAATGTAATCAATCAAAATATTATCATTCTGTTGAAGGGTTAACTGAAATCTAGCGTCCCCAATATTGGCAAAATCTGCCACCTCAACTTCTGATGCCATTTTTTGCATGACTTTGCTGCCGCATGGTAAGCTCCTGTAATTATCTATGCTTTAAACTGTTGACTAATAATATACCAGGTAGGGTAAAACACACACAAAATTTGAAAGAGATGAAACAAATGGTTTCAGAGATATTCAGTGCAGAAAAATGCAAAAAATCAAAAATTGACAAAATGTGAGGAGACAACTCTAAAAGAGCCATTTTCACAGGGTTCCCATTGCCACACCGTTAGGGTTAAAAAAATTTTCTGTTACAGATACACTAAACTCAACGTCCTCTTTCACGTGGTAACAAAGAAAATTAAATCTGTGTCGGGTCTGCAACCCACTCTGGGACAGTCCCCATGATTTGGCCCATATGTTATTTTGTAAAACCTATTAATATTGAAATGGAGGGAGCAGCCGTGGCGTAGTGGTTAGAATACTGGACCTTCATGCTGAAGGTATCAGGTTCGAATCCTGGTCACGGTGGTGCTAGGAAGCCCATCCAGCCACAATTGCTCCTGTGCCTCATATAAGTCCTTGGGGTCATGCAAGTAGCATGGCTTCAGGGCAACTCCTCTACCACTGCCAAAAAAGCCATGTCATCTGGGCCTTTTCTTACAGGGAGTTGGCCAGCACTGGTACCTGGCAGTGCTAGCTGCAAGGGGCTGGTCAGGCCGAGGAGTATAAGCCCGGTAAGTATTAATATTGAAATGGGAAAAACTTTAGAAATCAATTGGATCAAAATATTAAATTGACTAGGTTAGCGACTTGTCTATTTCTTAGGCGGGGCGGCCCACTGGCTGCAATCAGTAAGGGTGCTATACCTTTACTAAAGCAACTGGCGACTAGCTAATGTACTAATGGGTTGCGAATAAAAGCAGATTAGCTCAACTGCTATTGAAAGATAGTCCTCACTCGAGGGTACAGGCCTGCTGACTGTGTACCCACTAAAATTGAGGTGGGTACACACCGTATACTCCAGTATAACCACAATTCGAACACTGCTCATAACACAGCTGTAAACAGCTTAAAGATAGTTCAGTGATTCTAATTATAAACAACACCATGTAAAAGGTCAACAGTGTAAACAAGTCAGTTAGTGTTCTCTGCTTGAGGAGAAATTGCTATTGGTTGGTACATATTATGTGCATTAGCGTTTGAATTACACATAATAAATCCGAATTATATGTAGCCACTTATAAAGTGCTCAGCAGCGACCAAGGCTAATAGTTTGAACTAACCAAGTTTTCGAATTAACCGACGCCGAATTAAGCGAGTTTCACTGTATCTGTTTTATTGAATGAACACTGTATTGTGGTGTTCCACCACTAATAACTGCAGGACATTAACCTGATTACTATCTTGTCTACTGTTTGTCTAATGCAGGGATGCCCAAATGTGTCCCTAAGGGACACAGTGTCCCTTTGCATGGATTTTGGTGTCCCTTTGTCACTTTTGAATGCAATATGTTTTTTTGTGTCTGAGCAGTGAAAGCAATTGCACTGCTCGATTTACACTCAAAAATACATCACACTGTTGAAAAATCCCCACATTTGAAAATCTCCAAATATTTATAGCTGATACAGATGTAAATTTTTGTCAACGATTTAAAACCTACAATGAATTGATGACCTAATTGACCTAATCACAGTGCCAAGAGCTGAAGACAAAGCAAAGTAGAAAGCGCAGCTACCCCAACTTATCTAGAACCGCTGTCAAACTGATGACACTCTTTGGCAGCACATTGTTGTGTGAGAGTTTGTTCAGTCACCTGAACTATATTAAAAGCAAAAATCAGACAAGACTGGCTGACAAACATACCAGGCAGCTACTAAAAGAGACAGACCTTGAGGATGATACAGGTGATAGGACAATTCCATGTCACCCACTAACAATTGTATTCACAAGTGAATCATGTAGCATGCATAGAATATTTATTACAGTTTTCATATAACTTGCTTAAGGCCGAATCAGGCTGGCAAATTTTTTTGCTGCGTTCCACCATGTTTTGCCAGCGTCACAACTGTTTTTCCGATGAACAACACACTAGTGATGTTTCCTCCATGTGTGCCGAAGGAGGCAGTTAATGCTACACTTGTATATGTCATGTCTACTAGGTGCACACCATATTGCAACAGAGATTCAATTTGGAATTTTTGTTTACAGACGACATTGTAGAATAGAACCGGTAAAAATTTTTCTGCCCAATCAGAAGTCAGTGTTATTGAGAGCTAAACATAAAGTGTTAAACACATTTAATGTTTGGTGAACAGGGCGTTTTGCGCTCAATTTTGTGACATCCTGGCGCTCTACCGTCATTTTGCGGCTAATAGCGGCTCGAAATTTGCTAGTCTGTTTCTACTTTTATTCTGTTTTGAGCACTTCAAAAGTAGATGAATATTGCTGTTATACTTTGTTTAAAACAAAATCAATAAATACGCGTGTTATAAAATAACTCATTTCGTATAATAATCAAATTGCCCATTTAATAATCGCAATATGTGTGCAGCAACAAAAGCCAAGTGTCCCTTGCTCTGAGGTGCTTGTAGAATTAGTCCCTTTCCACCAAAAAGTTCGGGCATCCCTGGTCTAATGCATATGTCTTAGTCATTAACTTGCCTGGCTTGTCCATTGTTGTTTATTAGCCAATCATGTAACACTTACTGTACTAGCAATTTTTAAGTCTTTTAGCCTTATTGTAAATATGGCTGACATGCCAGATCATGCTAGTTTTCATATATCATGTGTTTTACATAATTATAAGCTCTTTTGGTAATGGCCGACCCTTATTAGGTCAGACCTCGGCCTTTTTGCTGCCATATTGTTACGTAATACCCATGGCCGATACTCTATCGGCCCACCAGATACTATATCGGGCTTTTCACCGGAAACTGATTTAGTATATAAGCAAACTCAGTTTGTTATGCTAGTCAATTGTTGAACAGGGCCTAATAAAGTCACATCTATCAACTCAACTCTACAGTCTTCTCTCTGAGAGAGGTAGTTCCAGCTTTGGTGCCTTCGGACCATTAGCCCGAACTCATCCTCGTTAAGACATACTATTTCTCATACTCTTTCATGAGTACAAGCATCGGGCCTATGCCCAGGATACATGATTAATCAGCTACATAACTGTTCACTCTTTATGTAATGCTGGAAGCATAGCTTGATCGACCACTCTCAAGCGCTTCCCACACTCGTGTCGGCATCGGCACCCGTGTGTCTTAGCAGAAAACATTTACAGTATTTCTTATAAAGCAGTTGTGACAACCCAATATTGCTGTTATATAGTGTGTCAAAGTTGAGATAGTCAAAGAAAAATTTTTGAGAATTGACCAAAAAGTCTAGGGTAGGCTATTTTAGAAATTTTGGGGTTATTTTATTGCAGTTTAGCATCTATTAGCTACTACTAAAATAGTTTAGATATGTTTGCAGAGGTATCAAGTATTACTAACATAGTTAGTTTGGTGAAAAATATTCTGAAATTTTCAGTACAGCCCAACTTTAAGGTTATGTAACTGGGGTCTGAATTGTCTTTCGAAATTTTTCCCACATATTTAACCATGTCTGAAAGGGTCTGGACAGCTTTCAGTGTTAGCATCAAGTCATATGATGTAACGTTACAGGGGGTCAAAGACCGAAAACAGCGCTATGAAGTTTGCCTGCTGTTACTGGAATGATTTATTGCATAATATTGTTAAATATGCATGAATGTTTACCTAAGCTGGTGTTATGAAGAAATAAAATAAAATAATGGCCTCCTAGAACTTTTTCTTATGCTGGCTTTTTGCCTGTAAAATCTTATCCAAGTTTTGTCTTATTTTAGAATAAATTCTTTTCCATAAGGTAAACTAGCATGTGCAGATGTTTCTTTAAGTGTTTAGGAACAGGCGGGATAGTATTAGACTGCAGGGTACGTATATCGCGTGAAGTTATCCTCTCTTGATTTTGGCCAATTTACGTTGTGCTATTCACATACTTTGGCGTCAACTATCTCACTTCACTTTGCAGTAGTAGCCAATTTATTAATAGTTTTAGCTCAATTGAAGCATGAAGAAGCGGGCTTGTCTTTGATTAGTTATTTGGCTTTGTGGATGCTTCAAAAACCCTGGGAAATCCCTTTTTTGAACCACAATCAAAATTAAAATTAGCAACTTTTGGCTTCAACTACAGCAAAATAGAGCAGTATTTACTCAGATATCTAACCAAATTCATTTTCAGCAAGCTTTCATCATGGGGGCTACATATAAACAAATCCTTAATCATTCAAATAAAGCTGTTAATAAAGTAGATTTAAAATACTTGATCAAATTTGAGAAAATAAAATAATAATTTGCTAATTTAAGGTTATGTAACTGGGGTTCTCAAAAGTAAAATTCCTTTTAACACTATATAGGCATTACTACCTGGAAAGGCATAAGAAAAAAATTGGGAAGGTCTAAGAAATATTTTTCAAGTTATGGCCCATAGTAATTTTGGGGTCCATTTACTACAGCTCCAATTTTATGAATGAAATGGCTAGACAGGGAACTCCGTCGTTAAGGTATGACACAATGTTACAGATGCAGAAGAATAATCAATATCATTGACATAGTACTACATGGTGTATGGCTAACATTTAATGCATGTTTTAACAAGTTTTTTTCTGTTTTTGTATATGTGATATCCCAAGCAAAACATATGTGTGGTGTATATTCTTATAAAATACATATATCCGCTATTCTAGGAAGGAATAAGGGCAGTTATGCTGCTAGATATGCTTGTTGGGTTGCTTAGCAGCAGCTAGTGGCAGTCTAAAAGCCAACAGAAAGCAAAATATACAAAAAAAGCAACGATCTGATCAAACTTGATACTTGAATGATTACATGTACAGTTTGCAGCTCTGTGGTGGACTAAATGGCTAGCATATGCGCAGTTTACTAGGAGTTATCCTACCTTATAATTAAGGGAAAACCTTGCTGCTAAGCAACTGACAGGTTCCGGAAGCTCCGCCTACCTTCATTCATAAAAACAAAATGGCTGGGAGAAATAGAAAAGTTAATCGTTTTTAAACCAGTTAGCAGCATTAGGATGAGTTGATGTTCAATAGTTAATAATATTGCGATGGGATATCGTACCACCAGTAGAGGTGGAACGAGACAGCATTTTTGGATTCGAGACGAGATTCGAGACACTACTTCTAAAAAATTCGAGACGAGACGAGACTGGGTTTTAGGAGTCAAGAGAATTTTCCTAAAAAGTTTGCCAAATTTTATATATCTGTGTGTTAGAACTCCAATAGTTTCAATTGCTACTCTGTAAACTCTGTATTTTATCATTATGCATTTCAATAAAAAGTAAAGAAGAGGCTGTGAAATATATTGCACATGTATTCCATGTACATTACATTGCATGTACATGGGTACTAAAATAATAATGTAATTTGACAAATTAGTATGGAGTTATGTTTCCTTTAATGAAATAATCTCACGAGTAGACAACTTTTGGTAAGGGCATAACATTGCATTATGGGAGTGGTGATTGACAGTCGTTAGTAATTCTGTATGACTTGTAGTGATCGACTAGTATCTCAGCGTTAGCTGCAATGCTATTACTAGTAAATCAGTGCTGGGAATGTACATGTAGGTAGATTCCTAAACAATTTGAATAATAATCTTCTATTTGATAGATTTATTGTTGATTAGCAATTAATTGTATTATAATTATTAATTTATTATAAATAAAAATTATTAGCTGCTATTTGTTTTCCAGTCTCGAATACTAATTGCCATCTCGAGACGACTTTCGAGACAAGACAAGTCGATACGAGACTCGAGAAATCTTGAGTCTCGTTCCACCTCTAACCACCAGTACTATAAAACCTTTTAAACTGTAGAGCTTCTTCTAAATAGCTGCATGTCAAATTAAATTAGCAAATTATTATTTTATTTTCTCAAATTTGAACAAGTATTTTAAATCTACTTTATTAAGAGCTTTATTTGAATTATTCAGGATTTGTTTATATGTAGCCCCTATGATGAAAGCTTGCTGAAAATGAATTTGGTTAGATATCTGAGTAAATGCTGCTAATTTTAATTTTGATAGCGGTTCAAAAAAGGGATTTCCCAGAGTTTTTGAAGCATCCACAAAGTCAAATAACTAATCAATGACAGGCCCGCTTCTTCATGCTTTAATTGAGCTAAAACTATTAATAAATTGGCTACTACTGCAAAGTGAAGTGAGATAGTTGACGCCAAAGTAATGTGAATAGCGCAATGTAATTTGGCCAAAATCAAGAGAGGATAGCTTCACACGATGTACGCAATCTAATACTATCCTACCTGTTCCTAAACACTTATAGAAACACCTGCACATGCTAGTTTACCTTATTGAAAAGAATTTATTATACAAATAAGACAAAGCTTGGATAAGGTTTTACATGCAAAGAGCCAACATAAGAAAAATTTCTAGAAGGCCATTATTTTATTTTATCTCTTCATAACACCAACTTAGGTAAACATTCATGCATATTTAACAATGCTAACACTGAAAGCTGTTCTGGCCCTCTCAGACATGGTTAAATATGTGGGAGAATTTTCGAAAGAAAATTCAGACCCCAGTTACATAACCTTAATTTGACATGCAGCTATTTAAAAGAAGCTCTACAGTTTAAAAGGTTTTATAGTACTGGTGGAATGATATTCCATCGCGATGTTACTAAATATTGAACATCCACTCATCCTAATGCTGCGAACTGGTTTAAAAACGATCAACTTTCTATTTCTTATAGCCATTTTGTTTTTATGAATGAAGGTAGGCGGAGCTTCCAGAAACTGTCAGTTGCTTAGCAGCAAGGTTTTCCTTAATTAAAAGGTGGGATAACTCCTAGTAAACTGCGCATATACAAGCCATTTAGACCACCACAGAGCTGCACACTGTACATGTAATTATTCAAATATACAATCTAGAATCAGCACCAGCAGGGTCAGCACCAGCAGGGTCAGCACCAGCACCCATATAAACAACACACAAAACATTACATTATTATACATGTAGGTTGAATGAAGGTAGCCCTAAAAGTATACTATACAAATCAATATTGAAAGTAGGTATACACTACATTGTACAATAACACATAATATACATTTACATGTTTGTACATGTACATTATATTATCTCTCTTACTCGTAATCAAACATGTGGTTTGGAGAACAAAAGATAACTCGACACACCTTAAACACTTGCTGTTGCATTTCTTTTAAACGTATTCGCAGAGCTTTGATATCATTTTTAAAACCTTCAACTTCCAAGTTTCTTTTTTTCTCCAAATCCTCAAATCTTTTCTTCATGATTTGGTACCTTTGCCCAATTTTTCCTACTTTATCCTGGAAGCAAAAATAAAAGTATGTTGCATTTGACTAAACTGAAGATAGAATTACTCACAATGTTAGTGCCTTAACAGAAAGACAATTGATATACACATAACATACATTTTGTATATTTATTTATAGCTAACTAGCCCCATATACAATGTACATGCACGTGGGTCACAACCATTAACTATGCTACATATATGCTTATGGATATCTCAACCACCTAACAGGTACACAATACAAATTACCAGACTATTTTACCATTTTCATTGACTATCATCTAAAGCATATACAGTGACCTCTGTTAATTTGAAAACTTGGATAGTTCAAACTACTAACCTTGGCCCTTACTGAGCACTATATAAATGGCTACATATAATTCGAATTTATTATGCATAATTCAAACTCCTACAGCTTGCTTTTCTTTCATTGATTTATAATAATGTATTATTGCTAAGCCCGAAGAGCATTGACCACTGCTTTGAATTTTAATTTAAATCCATAACCGTTTATTGGAACTAAATTGCACTGTTTAAAATCCAGTTAATCATTTAAAGCTTTTAGCTGTTCAAATTCAACAGCTTTGAGTTAGCCTGGAAGCATGTTCCGATCGGTTAGCTGAAGGCATTTGCTACAGCAAATTTAAAGCAAGTTAAGTTAGTCTAAATAGAAGCTTTTAGCCTGGGATCAAAGATTTGTTAGAACATGATCGTAGTACAATAACAGTGGCATAGCTAAGGGCCTTGACTTGAATAGGAAGCTATCTTCTCTCATTTCCAGTGTAACTCAAATTTGAAGTTGTCCTCTCAATTAGTTTCATCAAAATTAAAAAATGTGGTTTCATACTGTTATCCTGTACATTTGATCCATTACTTATTGCCTATGGGCAGTGTTGCAGTTTTGACTGTAATAAACAGTACCAGTTTTATTAACCAGGAAGCTTTCATAATACAAATTGCATTCCTTAAATTACATGTATACCCAGTTGAAGCAAATGCAAACTCATGCATGCATACATGTGCATACAACTAGGCCTACATGCACAAATAGGAATAGTATTATGCGAATAGGAATAGTATTATGCAGACACAGTACAAAATGCAATGTATACAAAATTAAGTGATCACATAATTCATACTAGTGCCTAATTCAAACCAACAATGGTGGTCCCTTGGAGTTTGAATCAAGCAAGTTCCACTGTAGATGTCAAACTGCGACTGTACTTCTCACAGACATCTATAACTCATAGAAGTCGACAACCCATAGATATCTACTGTAGCGTAGTGAACTGCTAATTATAGGCTACCAGCACTTACATTAAAATCATCATTTTTCAGGTCATCTTGTTCTCTAAGTCTGGCGAGTTCATCTTCTAGAGAGAGCACCTGTTCTCTGTATGCCTGCTGCAGCTGTTGAGCTGTTACCACATCTTCCTTCAGTTTCTAGATAGCATTACAACAACTTTACAACAACACTAACACACAGAGAGCAAAGTATTATTTTAAGTCGTAGGATTAAATGGAGGCACTGGGCTATTTGTGGTATACAGATGTTATTAGATAGTCATGTCGGCTCCCAAAAATGGGCACAATGTTCACATCTGTGTCATCTCCTGAACTGTGACATTTGAAAGAGATCCAATGAACGTGCTGCATAATATGCTGCATAATATTCGTAATACCATTTGGCCAAAAAGTTAAGTAAGCCCACATTAGATAATCACTAGTGCTGTTCAAGATCCCGAAATTATGACTTTGGGATCTCCATGATTGTACCAGTATTGCTGTATTAAGCCTAACCGCTGTGGTCATAGCTTTTATGTAGCTTGGTTGTAGGTCCCCTGACAACTTTAGTGTGGTTTAGACAGCTGTGAAGTGCGGTACTGCTTCATATTTATGCAATCCTACTTCAGTAATTTACAGTCATGCACATCATTGAGGATAATAACATAGGAAATAATCCGGCACCAACTTTGTAAGTGTATATTTTGTAAATACTAATCATTATGTTATTATATACATTTTCCGGTAAATATATGTAGGCCTAAGGGTATTTAAGGGTATTTTGTATTCCACAGGTACGATCATTTAAGATCAGTCAAGATCAGGGGTGCGATACTTCAGTTTTAAGTTCTATGCGCTAAGAATAAAATGAATAGACAATTCAGAAAACACCAGTTGTTTATTATTTATCTATACTTAGTTAATTTTGGTTTAGCTACATGCTGGTAAATGCATATGCAATATTCAATGAATGAACATACACTCCCAGGTAATAAAAATTTACGGATTTTCAATATATTTTTTTAAATAGTGAAATATGATGAAGTAGGGATGAACACAGTGGAACAAACTCGAGCTATGGTTAGAGGTGGCAATTAGTATTCGAGACTGGTAAACAAATAGCTGGAAAAAATAGCAGCTAATAATTTTTATTTATAATAAATTAATAATTATAATACAATTAATTGCTAATCAACAATAAATCTATCAAATAGAAAATTATTACTCAAATTATTTAGTAATACTACCTACATGTACATTCCCAGCATTGATTTCCTAGTAATAGCATTGCAGCCAACGCTGAGCTACTAGTCGATCACTACAAGTTCTACAGAATTACTAGATCACTACAAGTTCTACAGAATTACTAGATCACTACAAGTTCTACAGAATTACTAGATCACTACAAGTTCTACAGAATTACTAACGCCTGTCAATCACCACTCCCATAATGCAATGTTGCAAAAGTTGTCTACTCGTGAGATGATTTCATTAAAGGAACCATAACTCCATACTAATTTATCAAATTACATTTTATTATTTTAGTACCCATGTACATGCAATGTAATGTACATGGAATACATGTGCAATATATTTCACAGCCTCCTGTTCACCTTTTATTGAAATGCATAATGATAAAATACAGAGTTTACAGAGTAGCAATTGAAACTATTGGAGTTCTAACATGCAGATATATCAGATTTGGCAAAATTCTTAGGAAAATTCCCTTGAGTCCTAAAACCCAGTCTCGTCTCGAATTTTTTAGAAGTAGTGTCTCAAATCTCGTCTCGAATCCAAAATTGCTGCCTCGTTCCACCTCTAGCTATGGTACAGTTAACTCCACACTGACCTTATAGCCATTGGTATCATTACCGTAACTATAGTTAATTCAGTTGTGTGTTAAACATGAAATGGGTCTACTAGTGTCTTCGCGACCTGATTTTCAGGCACAGGCCAACTTGCCAAAACCTTTTCTGGCACACATCCGTCACAGAGTCGTGAACACACTGGCCTGGGCCAAAGGCAAATTCCTCATTTTCGTGCGAAAAACCCAGGTGTGCTGATGAGCTAGGGATGGTTTTGTCCGGCCAAGCAAAATCCCAGGCCAATAGCCCTCGTGGCCTAGGCCGGACAGCCATCTTGGGATTTGCGAAATCGCAATGGCTGGACTAAATCAGCTAATTTGCAAATATGTGATTGGACAATTTTACTTGTCACGGTGATGTCACGTGTTCAGAGCCCCGGATTTTCAATCAATCATTAACTTAAATTATTATATTAAAATGTTAATTTTAACCGATGAATGAAATAAATACTTCCATTTGCAAGAATCGTGTAAAACGAATAAAAGTAAGAATAAAATAATCATTATAATATCTTTATTATACATTGTAATTCTATTTTATATTTTTCGGAAGCCGAGTACTAAACTAGTTCTAGTTCTACAGTGAATGAACAACGCGATCGAGGATAATATTTTTCGATCTCTCATTGGGTGAAATCAAACCGTCCACAATGCAAATTCGCTTACAGCTTTTCCAGTGTGGCATGATCAATTCGAATTTGCCATTAGGGAAAAAAATCGCCATCCGCTAAAGAATTCGTGGCAGTGTGGGCTAAGTTTAAGTCTACACTAACATCTACTAACTTATATTAAATTTGTTTTATCATTCATTTACATTAACTCCAAGAAACAGTTCCATTACCTACTAAACATTAAAGCCCAGCGCACAACACCCTTACCCACTCCACTGCCATTTCCTGTAAAACTATCCCAGTGCATCCATTGAATTTTAACTAATAGCCACATTGTTGTAATTAAACCAGTCAAGTAAATGTCTACACCATAGATTGCATGCATCCAACAGTTTAGAGTAATTCATTCACTTGAAAGAACAGCGATGCACTCTACAAGTACAGTATGTGTTTTTTAAGTTCTAGTTTAGACCATAAGAGAGAAAAGAATAACATTTTGACCATTTGCGCAACGTGAAAAATCTAAAACTCATTCAAAGTTTAAAAGTCTCAATACTTCATAAACATCATCTAAAAAGCAAAACTATAATTTTTAATGGAATGGAAAAGAATGAAGACGTGAATATTGCTTAATTCATCACAAACATGATATACAAAGTACATGAGTACATGCTGTACGATAGAGCAAACTCTGTTATCATCACAACCAAATGCACATACCTTCAGCTCTAACGCTTGTCTGCGTGATCCATCACTAGCATTGTTAGAAACATTGAGCACAACCTTCTTTGTTTTACAAGGCTGATCAATGTTTAGCTGTTCCTTAACTGCATCCAGCTCCCTAAGAAGTCGATCCTTCTGTACCATCCACTGTCGCTCTTGAGACTTGGATTCCTGTTTCAGAGTGAGCAGGTCTTCTGTACTTAGGTAAAGAAGTTCTTGAGTCTTGTATAGCCTACATCACAACACAGTGTGTGACCAACTCGCATGAATAGTACACCATTTATATTAATCGAGCTACATTCTACAACATAAAATAATCAGGCAATCAGCTTTCTATAGTTGGCAACTAGCAAATATCCCTGCTACCATTTATTAGGAGGCTACATAAAACATTGGATTATGGCATTTTCCGTGCTAATTAAAGTTGCAAAGATTATGCTATGCTATGCTCTTGTTTTCTCATTCTCCTTACTCAATATAATTACATGTATGTTCATCAACACATATACTAGCACTCTTTAACACATATACTAGCATCAATTAACACACATACATACTAGCACTCTGTACTGTTAAGCTACATGTAGAAGCTTTGGATAGCTACCAAACAGCTAGGCTACATGTGAAGCCTATAAGATTATGATAGGACTTGTCATCTACGATTCAACATGCTTATATTGTAGTTCACACATTATAATGTTGTATTCAATATACAGATTTCATCTATACTAATTCTACATGGTGGCAGCTAAAGGAAAGGTGATACCCATGGGATAGACGGTAATTTTAAGAGAAAAATTTTGACATAATCTATTACACTCTGATCTGACATTTTGAACAATGGATGTCCAGTATAATCAAGCTGTAGCACCTGCGCAAATCCAGCCCAGAGCTCCACCTCCAAGAATAGATCGACCAGGTAACGTTGATTTATCTGATCCTGACAAGTGGACTGGATGGAGAGCCAGAGGCTGTGATAAAGAGATGCCAGTCGACTCAATGAACATCCTGATAGAGAGCAGATAAACATCTTAGTATATTCTCTTGGAGAACAAGCTGAAGACATTATTCTGTCAAGGGGTATCCCCGAAGATTTATAAATCGACTGTACCGGCGAGCTGACTATTGTGAGTATGATCAGAGACAGAATAGTCGTTGGGAGTTGATGACAACCAACTCAGCGATAAACTACAGTCCGAACCAGCTTCCACGCTGGCCAACGCAAGTGAAATCAGCAGAAGGTATGGGGCCGCTAAGCAGGCAAAGACTATTGTAAGTCCTACTATAGATACGGTGTAAAGCGTGGAGTAGGACCACAGCAAACCAAAACCCAACAGTAGCCGAAGCAAGCCAACGTCAACGCTAGCCAATGCAATTGAAATCAGCAGAAAGTTCGAAGCACTCATCAACACAATACTAGCACTCATCAACACAATACTAACACTCATTGACACATATACTAGTACTCTCTAACATATATTATACTAGCACTCAATCAACACATATAGGCCTACCAGCATTCATCAAGACAGTATGTGGTGGTCCAGTAAGTGGTGGCAGGTATGTGGTGGTTGATATGTGGTGGTATGGAAAGTGGGTGGTATGGTAAGTCGTGGTTGATATGTGGTGGTATGTTATGTGGTGGTATGCTAAGTGGTGGTATGGCATGTGGTGGTATGGTACATGTATGTGGTAAGTGGTGGAGAGGTGTGTTGCTAGGTGGTGAGGAATTAGTAAGGGGGCGGTAGTTGGTGAGGTGATTGTAACAGGGTTGCAAATAGCCAAAAGAAAAAGAGTATGATAGTAAGGAGGTACACAATATTATCCAGTATACACTATATATCGTAAAGTAAAAGGGGTAACAGAGGTACTATACCTTGCAAAATGATAGATCACATGTATGAAAAAGAATAGTACTCACTTTTGTGTTGCAGTTTTTACTTTATCCATGTCCCTGTCACTAACATGATAATACTGATTACAGAGTCTGAGCCTCTCTTCAAGTGTCGCTTCTACCAGCTCCTTATACTCCCTTGTGCGTGCTTCTAACCTTTCTTGCAGAACTTGAACTTGTGTGAGCAGGGATTCCCTAGCCACCCGATCATCTTCACCAGGCGGCTGGCAATTGACGACCAACTTATACCCTTTACTTGCGGAAACCTTACATATTGATGTGGGAGATCCTAATAAGTGAAAAAGATTGGGACTGTGAACATCATAATGTACACAAAATGGTCATAGCACAAATAATACATCGCACTACATGCGAATGTACGTAGCCCAATATGTAATAGCACTTGGAGGATCAGCTAATTTACCTGATTGTCTAATCTCTGGAGGGGAGCTGTCGGCATCATCATTCACTCTGTGACCGCCTTCCTCTAAAAGCTTCTTTATGATACGTCTGCTTGAAAGATCGTGAATCTGAAATGTTTTAGAGAGTAATTGATTGGACATTTAACAGTAAGTATGTTAACATAGTGCATACACCTGCGATGGGGTGTTTGAAGGTAGGTCTACTTGTTTAATCTGAATGAGCAATGTTGTTGGTGTGCATACACTGATAGTATCAGGCATTACATTTTCTGTGGCACACACAAAATACATACATGTACACACTGATTTATATATATCTGCCATAGACACGCATGTGGTACCTTGTATCTATCATTCTCTGCATAGAGACGTAAAACCTGTTCCCTCTCCTGAAATAAAGAGACTTGTATTTCGCTGAGTGCCTTCTGTAACTCGGCCATCTCTTCTTCTCGCTGTCTCATGCTCCATTCTGTCTCATTCTACAGAGAAACCGAGTTAGGCAGCAAGTCACACAGCGCCTACTGTAAATCACAATACATAGGTATCAAGCTACCAATATGATATTACATGTATATTAAATATTTTCTCCTGCTACCATACATTCATATGCACCATTGTTATTAAGTACATGCAATCTAGAAGAAGGTAGACAAGTTGTAACTTTACCTGCTTTGTATAAATGGCTTTGTAATTTTTTAAAAGGTGAACCAGCGTGTCGTATTCACAATCTTGTTCAGCAAACCTTTTCCTATAGAATTCTAAAAGTTGTCTTGAGGGCTTCAAATAGGCTGAAAGCAGCAGTATACAACCCTATGTATATATGAAAACAGTCAATACCATGCAAGTACAATATCTACAAGCTACTCAGAATTAAATTAAGACTACAGAAAATATCAGGTTCTATAAAAATATCAACGAGCAGTAACTGTACAGTGTATGTGAAAGTTATCATCATTCAAATGGTATCTTAATCAACACAAGTAGGTAAGCGCAGAATCACTGACAACTCATCAAATTTATTACATTGTGTAAAATAAGTGCAAGTAGACATAGCCTCACCAAGCCGCTCATTCACATCTGGTATGTCAGGTGAATCCTGCAACGATGTATTGGACTCTTGAAGTTCTGTGAACTGAAAAGAATCCTCTACCATTGTGTCACCATACCTCAGAGATTTTGCAAAACTGGCCAGCGCAGACTTATCCATAGCTGAGGAACGCCCAGATCTGCTACTACTATTGAGAATACAATGCATTGTCAAGCAAATAAGCTACAGTAACATTGTCAAGCTGCGTGCACAGGACAAAACACCAAAGATGACAAAGAAGAAAAGTATTGTATTCATGATAAGAAAAAGCATAGAGGTCACAAACATGGTGAGATGAGGGAAGTTGTGAAGTTGCTTTAGCGGAGTTGTATGAGATCATAAGAGCTAGAGAGAACATTGCTACAACATCGAATCAAGAGTGATACACTGGTGGGAACATTATTACATGACATATTGGTAACAGAAATCTAGTATGGAGGGGAACAGAGTTTTGGGAATGAAGATAGGTTTAGAGTGTTGTTAGCAGTAGGCCTGCAACGATGAATCGATAACGATTCTCGATACGATTAATTTGCAGTATTTTCAATATCGATTCATTGCACTCAATTTTCGATTTTTGTTAAATATATACTTAGTCTTGGTTATTCCAAGTTATCACCATAGCATGGTGGCAGAGCGTGTGCGTGTGTATAGGTGCAGGTTGAGCTGTGGGTGTAGGTGTATGTGTAGGTGTATGTGTAGGTGTACGTGTACCTGTAGGTGTAGCTGGAGGCGCACATGTAGCTGGAGGTGTAATGCAGTGTAGCTGTAGGTGTAGCTATAGATCTGTATGTAGCTGTAGGTGTAGAGATGGGGGTAAAGAGACATTTTGAAAAAGACAGTTCGAAACAGGACGTTTCACTACCGGACAGCTCAAAACCGGACAGTTCAAAGCTATGCAGATTTCATTTAGAAGAACAAAACTCACAGATAATTAATTTTAATTAATTATTATTTCAATGTAGCTGCAGGTGTACGTGCAATGGTAGGTGTACGTGCAGCTGTTAGTAGGTGTACATGTAGCTGTAAGTGTAGCTGTACGTGAGTTGTACTGTAGCTGTAGGTAAGATGTACGTGTAGCTGTATGTGTAGGTATAAACTGCTGTAAGTGTATGTGTAGCTGTACGTGTAGGTAAGTGTAGGTGTACATGTAACAGTAGGTGTACGTGTAACAGTAGGTATATGTGTAGCTGTAGGTTTAACTGTAAGTGTGCATGTAGCTGTAGGTGTGCATGTAGCTGTAGGTGCGCAGGCAGCTGTAGGTGTATGTGACGGATGAGAAATTCTGATTTACTAGTCATTATGGCCTCATAGTTAGGCTCTAAGTGTGTACATGACATCCTTAGTAGTTCATGCAAGGGCTGTGGATTGAAATTTGATCTGTTTATGAAGTGTTGGTTTGAGATAGCAGATTTTAAATGGTAGGTTACTGCAAACACCGTGAGTAGACCTTTCCACACTTGTCAACTAGGGTACTCTTCTGCAGTAGTGGCTATTGCCAATATAACGTCTTCGATGTTGACCATTTCGAATTCTGCTAATTGAGATTACACAATTTCACTTGTATTGCAGACACTGAAAATTCTTTGTAAACAGTTTCAACGTAGCCCTTCCACTCTCCAAGTGGTTCAGCTTGCATTGGACGCTTAATCAGCTAAATTAGCTAATGTAAATTTCTGAACGGGTCATACTTAGTTATATTTAATTATTTTCTAATTCAATCATGGGAAGATGCTCGTATGCTTCGTGTGACAGTGACACAAGGAACAGGACTCTCAAATTCATCAGGCTGCCAATTAAAGTTAGTTAAATTGTGGTTAAAAGAGCAGATGTTAATGGTTGAAAGATCAATCATGACATTAGACACACGGACATTATGATCATGGATACGATACTTAACTTTTAACCATTGTTGAATCATTGTATCATTGTTATATTTATAGGCCTACTATCATAATCTAATAATATTGTCCTATAATATAACTAAGTTGTTGTAGCCAAGTTTATCAATATATTAAACTAAACTCACAATATTTTATTTTTGGTTTTTGTAGGCCTATAATTATTTCATGCAATAACAATCTAAAAAAAATATATTCCTTCCTATTTATTGAACAAAAGTCTAAGATATTTTCTACTGTCATATTTTATATACAATACATAGGCCCTACATGTACATCCAACATGAACATAAGATTCTGCTGTAATATTATATTATTAGATATAATATATTTAAAAATATATACCCTGTACTATTATTACATAGGCTTAATACTTATTTAATAAGTATTAAGCCTATGTAATAATAGTACAGGGTATATATTTTATTAGGCCTATAATACAAATTATAATAATAATTATTATTTATTTATAATAATTTCTTGTTGATTCATTAAGATTAAAATACTATTGTACATGTAGGCTATATAGGCTTATTGTAAGTTAGTGTTGTTGGTAGTGCCACAAGTTACAAGTTGACATTTTACAGCAAAATTCACCAGGCTAATGTAAAGTGTTATAATTTCATTAAATTTGATTGTGGTTATTTATATTCATTGCGATGTACAATAGGCCTAGCTTCTCTATGAAACCTGGAGTTATGGAATAGACCTATATTATATTTCAACATAATGATATGCAATCTGATTATTAATACGATATTATACTTTAGGCTACAAGTTTTTGATAGCTATATGGGCCTATTCAAGTCATGAATAATTTCACTGAGCCACATGACTGTTGTGTGAGAGCCTTGAACTGAGTGTGATACATCTGCAAATAAGCAACAGCCTATTTAGACGCAGCTTCATAGACAAACACCTAATACTTAATCTACATAATGTACTCATTCTCAATGTTTTAGATTCACACCTATTTGGATTTCAGTTTCTCAGTCTAACTGACTCCTCACAGAGTACTGGTTGACGAAAACTTTGGCTGTTGAAATGCATCTCAGTTGAAGCATGTAAGTACGTACAAAGTACCGCTAAATTGTGAATAAGCTCAATGGGCATCTACATGTTCATGTACTTCCCTACTAGGCCTAATGTTTCATTGTTACCTTATATTGTTGTACCTCTTTTGTACTCCTAAATTGAGGTTCTGTGTTGGGTTCCATATTGTAATACCCGCACATGTACCCTACATGTATATTGGCATTGCTGCGATATATAATATAATATGTTTTACAGTTCTGGACTTTGATGAGGAAGATCCAGGTGGTGGTGGAGTTAAGAAGAGCATCCAGGCTTAACATTCTGCTATGCGACATTGTCACTTTACCATGCTGAGAGCATTGCCATAATCCAGGACCTTGCAACACTGATTGAATCTTACCAACTTGTCATGTTGTAACTTATCATTAATGTGTTAGCATTATGTAACTTGTCATATCCATGTACATTGTATGCAGAACAATAGTTGAAAATATGTATGTATATCTGCAATATGCAATATGAACTGTATAAGCTGCTATAATCAAAATTTAAATTATTACCTTGTTACAAATTAATGTATGTCGTGTGTATGCAATATATGCATTTTGTTGTTATTATGCCATTACGACTCTCCCTAGTACTTGCAATGAATTACTGTTGCTGACTGTCTGAAATTACTTGCAATAAAGTTTCTATACAAGTTTTTGTCTCTGCAGATGGTTCCTTCAACTCATGTGCATATATATAATATCATAATGTCAACACTGATTAATCATTGTCTTGCTATGTGATATCTTGGTGGTCTAATTTCCAGTTCTGCTATATAATGTTTGATTGCACTATTGAAGAGCTGTAGCTACCACTTGATGTATTTAGAAGTTCTGCAGGGTAGCTAGTAAAACCAATACAAGGTTGATAAAATCCCTAGTTTGTTTATAACACAGTCATGTAGAAGGCTTGGCTTAGCTCAGTTCATCAACCTTTTGTTATAATCTTACAGGTGGCATCGTGTCACCCGTAGCGCCACAAACAAATGGTTTGACCAATCAGCGTTCAATGAACTGAAAGAACCAGTCTCGTTATAGATCCGCTTGAGCGATTTATGCCATTTCTGACTCAATTATGGCTAAATGTTTGTCAAAACGCCGCTGGCTTATGCCATTATTTGACATGTTGCAGCCCAATTCTGTAATAGATATGCTATAGCAGACAAGTAAAAGGTACAATCTAACTAATATTATCATTTTTTCATTAACATCTAGCCTGCTACATGTCTAAAACTTGGCCTCAACTTGCAGTTAATTATAAAAAGCTGTTTACTTCCACTTTAATAGTTGACAATTGTTAAATATTTATTATTTATAATAATATGCAATCATGACTGCTAGAATTGAGTGAAACTACAATAAATAACCACTGGGTGATAACATTATGGCTGCAGCTAAGTGTAAATTCCAAGGATGGCATCGAATTATAAGGATTGAAAGTAGCATAACATGAATTCACGTGTTCTCAGAGCCAGCCATTACCGAAAGTGGGTTCGCTAAGAGGCGAGGGGGGTTTGAATTTTAAAACTGAATCGAGCCGCACCGCCGCATTCGGTTCAAATTTTAAATTTTCGCGGTTTTTAAACCGAAAAAAAACTGAAAAACTGAATAATACTGAAACACCGTCCAGCACTAATATTTAGGCACTCAATATATTGTGCCACTATATAGCTGAGTGTGTCTTAATGCTACCTCAAAACACAGACGTAACCCCTTTAAGATCGGGGTATAGCAAGGCCAGAAAAGTTAAAATGACAAGTCAAGTCACAAGTCGACTTGACTTGGACTTGCCAACATGTTGACTTGAGTTGCGCATCAATGTGACTTGACTTGGACACATCAATGACTTGTGACTTTGACTTGGGTTCCGCGAAGTCAACGTGGACTTGGGTTCTGCCAGGTCAATGTGGAGGATACAAATTTTTTACAGTGTATATCCAAAATTTGGTAAGTAGCCTAGAGTAGGAGCTTAATCAAAGGATTTTTTAACAGGCTGTGGTAATTACGTTACCTTACAGGTGGGTTAACTGCACTACATGTATATAGGAGTCAGTTGTAGTTTTGTACTGCATGTAAGTGGGGTTTAAATCTGAGTAAACTTAGAGCTTAGCTAAGCTTGTCTCTAATGCTGAAATATGCTCAAACATTAATTTTGGGACTTAAACAAATTTTGCGATAGGCAAAACTCGCTATATATTTCTATCACAAAATGCTCCAGGATTAGCAAACTCGCAAAAACTTCTTCCGCTAAAAATTTCTGCTTTTAGGGTACGATGTTCAGTGCAATAATTAATTAAATTACTACAATAATATGGAGATTGGAATTGCAGGACTGGCCAGTGGACACTCTGTACTGTATCATGTGCTGTTTATATGCTATGTAACACTGTATCACCTTACTAATATAATAATGCTACATGACCAGTCTCAACCGTGGTGACAGATTACAGTAGAAATAATAGGATAAAAGATGCAAACTTTTCTCTACATGTAACCTCAAATTCAGAACTTTTAACCTTGTGTGGCCCCCAGATTGCGCTATTCAATGTTACAGAAATTAATTGTTTCAGTGATCCTACAGATTTTTTGCCATGCCTAGCTATGGCCCTGGCGCTCTATATTCAATCAATATACAATTACGCAAGCTTCACTTGTAGGCTACGACACACTAACGTTATGCTACAGTGCTATGCATGAGTGGTTTTCTACATTAACACATTCTACTATGATTCCACTACATAGGCCTAACTGTGTGCATGTATGTTGGGTTTTCAACTAAAGTTGAGTTCTACTAGAATAGTTGGTGCCGGAAGAACACCGCACAGCAGAATGGACATCACCGAACAGATACTGCCAATCGAGCCAGTTTAAAGACGTGTCGGTCTAATGTAGGTACTAGATTCGCCCATGTTTTATCAAATTCATCATCATGCATTAGAAAATAAAAATAATTATTATCATATCGAATGTTATTAATTGTACTAATTATATAATAATAAAAATAACAATTATTGATATAATATCCCTAATAATATTTATCGCATTATCAATTCAAATTTAATTAATATTTTATTTTTGAATATTATATTCAACATTGTCACTTCATTGTGTAGAAGTTCCACATGAATTTTGCTATGGTGGTAAAAACCAGAGCCGGGTTCAAGTCATAGATTTGGCTTGACTTGCCAAGTCAAGTCACAAGTCGACTTGACTTGGACATCAATGTGACTTGATTTGACTCGGAACACATGAGTGACTTGTGACTTTGACTTGAATTTAGTAAGGGGAGTACCCCGAGATGTGTGCAAGTTTCATTTTGGAAACTCAAGTTTCCATATCCAAATCTTAGGTGTGACTCTTCAAGTTACAAGTCAATTCTTTCTAGTGACAGATCAAAACTTTCAAGTTACAAGTTAAACATTTACATGTCCCCAGGAACTCAAGTTTTTATCAAGCTGTCCAAGTTAACTACAAGCAAGTTTCAAATTCAATTCTTTTCTTGTTTAACTCGAGTCTTTTTTATAGAGTTATTGGGCTATTATTTAGCTTATGGCGAATTATTGTTAGGAAATAGTGCTAGAGGTTCAAATTTCAAAACAAAATGTCACTGTTTTAGTGTAAAATGTGTTACAATCGACCGTGGTTACAACTGTGTTTATAACTGTGGTTATTTCTATTCATTGCAATTTACAGCGGCCCAATGAAAACACGAGTGATTGGATATTCCTCGGAGGTTGCTTATAAAGCGCACAGCCCTATTCTGGTAAAAAAAAAAACAATATACCGTATAATTCTTCATTGACATTCCCAGGGCTCTCAAGTTCTCGGATTTTCCCCGAGCAGTTCGGATTTTGAGTGCTTGCTCGGAGTGCTCGGGAGGTTTTTCATTATTGCTGATCTGCTCGAATTTTGGGAGATTTTCTCACATTAGCTATATTTTGGATTGAAATGCTTTAAAATCTCCAAATTAATCTTCAGTTTATCTCATAGCTTGTGAGTTGCTTAGAAAAAAGCTACTAATTCTACTACTTTTCAAGGACAATGACTGAATTACATGTATGTACTGGGATTATTAGGCTGTGAGAAATTACTTAGGCTAACTCTGTAGAGCAATAGATATGTGCATGTAAATGACCAACAGCTTTATTTATATATCTGACCAATTGCTAGTAGAGTAATACTGCTACATTGCTTACACTGCAGCACATTGTACATTTGCTCGGATTTTTTGACTGAGCAACTTGAGAGCCCTGCATTCCAACTGCCACTGATTAGCAGCATGGGTTTGTTGATAACTGATGTGCTTCTCATTTTCTTGACTAAATATAAAATATTATATTTAAAATAAATATAAAAATGATTTATAACTTTTATATAATTTAATCTGCAAATTGCGTAATTGCCATAGCTAGTTTGGGAAATCTTAAAGCGAAGTGATATTTACTGCAATTAATCCTGGTGTAGTGTATGAGAAATAAAAACCAAACTTTATTACAGCAGATAAGTACAATAAAAATAACATCAACAACGCCAGACAAAAATCAAATTTCGCGTCACGACAATCTTCTGGGTCAAAAGAGCTTTTGATTTCATATTTTTGACTGCGGTTCTTACGGGGAGTAATCGCTTTATTTAAACCCCCTCCACTATTTTATTGGTGCCGCGAGGAAAAGAACTGAAACCTTGGCACATTTTAATGCGTTTGGAACGAATATCCGTTTCCGGGAGTAATTGTCACGTTCAAGGAAGATTGGGAAATAATTTCTGCCGTGTATTTTGTATTGTCACACCATCCTAAAATTCGTTATAATGGCCGACGTAGATCCAACAGAGCTCAAAGGCGGACATGCACCAGCAGGTGAACGACGTCTACTGTTTAATTAAACAGACACAGACTCTATCCATATTGTTCATAAATCTACCTAATCAATTCCATATGACACTGCTAACACCATAAGATAAGATGAAAAATTAAATGACGTGACCATTATAATGGTTTATAATAATGATTATCATTATGTCTATTAAATAATTGAATGTTGTACTTTAGTATGGTGCTTTTGATGCAAAGAAGTTGTTTTTGAGCAGTCAGAGACTTGTTTCACTTCCATGGAATTACCAATCCGCAATCCCTGACTGGGGTTTGAACCCGGGGGCCGGGGCCTCTACTGCACCTAGTCACCTAGCACAGTGAATAGAGCATATTACCACTACACCAGCTCAGCAACCTTATAAAAGGAAGCTACACCAGTGAGCAGTAGACATGCTCTGAGTCAACTGCACACAAAGCACCCCTCGTATTATGACCACCTTGCTATGTAGGGCCTATACTACTATAGAGTGTAGGCCTATAGGGGTCTTTTTAACATGATTATTTTAATATTTATCATAAACTACGGCTACGCACTGGCATCGTTATAATGTTTTGTATATACCATTATCTATGCTGTGCAAATAGGCTACTTTAAAATAATAACTAATATCAATGTTAATGTAAAATATTCAATTTGAAATTGCAAATTCAATATATTCATCTTACGAAACAACTACCTTCTGCATACTAGTGCTAGGTGGTATCGCGCGACAAAGAGGAGAACTCCACAGAAGCTAGTTCTACCATTGTTAATTGCAGTTGATAATGTTTAGGTTGAGGCTAAAATTAGCGATTCAAAAATTATGTCTTATTGTTGTATCCGACTGGGTAGCTGAGGTGTAGCCACACAACATGCAGATCAGTGCACCAAGGAGAGAGAGAGAAAACTGGTCAACCAGGCAGGCGCTAGTTGCGAAGTCCTGTGGGGATGCCAGCCAAACGGCACAACAAACGTCGAGGAATGGTCCTATGGTCGCTGGAAAGAGATCCGCCAGCAACGAGAGAGACTCTTGGTGCAATTCAATATACCAGACTGTGTGGGGTCATGAAGACTCGGTACAACATGGCAGGAGTGGCACCTAAGGCTGTGTTGGCGAGGGGGGGGGACACTGGGTCCAAGTGGCAGTCATCAAACTGTACTTGGAGGGCCCAAGTCCAGAAATTGTGCTTGATTCTCTACTGTTAGCAGTAAGAGACTGTATAGTTCAGCTAGTGATAGTGCACTTTATTGATCAACAGTCTGTTAGCAACTGAACATGAATGTGGAGGCACGCTACATGTATACAAAAGTGCTCCGTGTGGGGCTAGATAATTGTCGCGTAATCACCTTCGCTTGGCCTCCAGCCAAAAGGGGTCCAGTTACAATGGCCTAGACCCCTAGACAAAGAGACTGTTAGCAACATGGAAGGTACATAACCAATTATAATAGCCATAAAACGAGGGACAAACTCTGTGTATTATATAGCAGAAGTATTATCCTAAAAGGAGATAGCCTACCGTTTGCGAGTTTTAACTTTCACAAGTTTAGCAAATGCCAAGTTCGCTAGTCATTTCCATCACTATTAAATTCTGCTTCCAAAATGAACTATGGGCATTCCATGGGGACTGATCAAAATCGCGTGCTGACCCGACTCGGATTCAATTAAAAGTTTACAGATCAAAAGAGCACCCTTGAATTAGTGGGAAACCAGCAATTTTTTTCTTTGTGAACCCTGTGGTTCCGGCAGCAGCTTGTTGAAAAATGGGAAAATGTCGTGGGGACAACTCCAAATTGATTTTTTTTAAATTCCTGAACATTTAATTCACTACTGTGGCCACTGCATTATGCTTAGAGCTGTAACATTTGTTATATAGATGCTTTCAGTATTGTTCTTCAGCTTCATTACTCAATCTAGCCTGTATGATCATCATAGTGGGGTCAGAGGTCACTGAAAACACAAGTATCACACATACTCAATACAAGGATCAATGAATTTTTGAGAATAAAAACTCCTAAATAACCTATATGGAGACAGCGGCTCAAATTCAACATGGCTGTCGTCCGTGTTGGCATTTTGGGGCGTTATTCAAGGCTAAATCTGCTTAACTTAGTAGTGAAAATTACTGGTAAAATGTAACTATATACAATTCACACCCGTAGATCCCTTTTCTGCAATAAAAACTTTTTTGGTTTAAAAGGCTGAATTCTCAAATTCAAATTCTACATACAATGTGCAGTGGAACTCGCTTAATTCGGCCCCGGATAATTCAAAAACTCGGATAGTTCAAACTACTAACCTTGGTCCCTGCTGAGCACTATATAAATGGCTACATATAATTCAGATTTATTATGTATAATTCAAACTGCTTTTCTTTCGTTGACTATAATAAATGTATTATTGCTAAGCCCAAAGAACATTTGCCACTGGTTCTAATTTTAACTTAAATCCATAGCTGTTTATTGGAAATAAACCGCTGTTTAAATCCAGTCAATCTGTCGTAAAGCTTTTAGCTGTTCAAATTCAACACGCTTTGAATTAACCTGGGATCAAAGATTTGTTAGAACGTGATCGTAGTACAATAACAGTGGCAAAATTTCCTGAAACATGAGGCTAAACAAAACTGTGGATCGCATAAAAGTTGACATCGCAGAATTTAGCAAACAAGTTTGTATTCATCACAAACGTCAAAATTCAAGAAGAAAATTCTTCTTGGATTAGAGAAGGGAACACCAGCAAAGGTCATTGCTCAAAGAGAAAGTCTTTGTAAGTCTACAATTTCAACATGGCTCAGGAACAAAGTGAAGATTCTATCAGATTCTGATTCTTCCAACACAAAGGATAGAAAGGGAAGGAAATTTCCAACTAAAGACGGTGTTGATAAATCTTTATTCACATGGTTTAACCAAGTTAGGGATTTAAACAAGCCGGTAAATGGCCCCTTCTGCTTGCCAAAGCGAACCAATTCGCTCAGGAAATGAAAACTGAACCCATAAGCATAGTATAGATTGATAGGTGGAAAGTCATATATGGAATAGGGAATCAGTGTATTGTGGGTGAGTCCGGCAGTATGTAATATGTGCAAAATTAAGTGATCACGTAATTCAAACTCGTGCCTAATTCAAACCAAAAACGGTGGTCCCTTGGAGTTTGAATTAAGCAAGTTCCACTGGATATTCGCTAAGATATAGTGACTACATCGCCATGCAGTTAATTGGCTATGGCCATATAGGTCAACCAAGACTTAATTTGCAGTACAATTTGGGACTTACCCTGGTTGTCAACCTACTTTGTAAAGTAACATGGGTGAAATCCTTTTTAACAGCGTGAACATGCGTTTAGGTAGCTTTACCATGACTCGTTCTTTCACACGTTTGTTAAATGTGACAAGATTGCTAAGCTAAGCAGTATTTCTAGGTATGCCTTGACCTAGTATTGTTTAGTGAAAATGAAGGGGAAGAAAATGATGCTCAATGGAGCTAAAGTTTCTTTAAAGGTGGACTGTAATGAAAGTTTCAGAATTATTTTCACCGAACTATGTCAGTATTACTTGATACCTCTACAAACATATCTAAACTGTTTTAGTAGTAGCTAATTTACAGATGAGCCAATTACCCTCGCCTTTGAAGTATCTTCCAAATTAATTTTGGATCACCCCTGTTGGAGAAGGGGCATACTGGGATCTAATTAGCCAAGTAATAGGCCTATATGACAGAGCTAGGTCCAAGTCATAGATTTGACTTGACTTACCAAGTCAAGTCACAAGTTGACTTGACTTGGACTTGCTAACATGTTGACTTGACTTGGCTTTGACTTGCACACCAATGTGACTTGACTTGACTTGGGCACATGAATGACTTGTGACTTTGACTTGGATTCTGGCAAGTCAATGTGCAGGATAAAAATTTTGTACAGTGTATAGCCAACATCAAAAAATGGTCTCGATTGTCTACCTATTTATTATTTTTACTTCATCAGTGCTACTAGCAGCATTTAGAGTACATCAATGTTTGCTATGAGGATACACATAAAATGTAATGTCTAGGCTGTGTATACGTGAGACTACACAATGCATAGTCACAAGTCCACACAGTGTAAGTTAAATAGTGGAAGTGTGGTATAAGTAGTGAATACAATGTACAGTGCAATAATTAGTTAATTACTAAAATATGGAGATTGGTATTGCAGGACTAGCCATTGCGTGGACACACTATACTGTACCATGTGCTGTTTATATACTATGTAACACTGTATCACCATTACTCAGGAAAAACGATCGGTTATAAAATATTATTCCATGTAGTTATACCTGATTTTGAACTTTCCGTCTTCCTTCCATTTCACCTGCTATTAGTGCCCTGTCTTCTTCTCCCAAGCAGTAGTATGATTTTCATTTACGATTTTGTTAGACCAACTAACTTTAACTTAACTTTAGCTGACAGATTAATCTTTTCGTGTTGGATTGGCACCTTTCAACAATATTTCTGAATGATTCCGTTTCTTTGACCAAAGCTTAAACTACTAATATTTCATCGTCTTCTACGAAGCAACCATGATAGCTAACAGTTTTGAAAGGAGAATTAAAATTAGATTTATGCTACTCAACAATTCATAAAATCCTCCAGCGGAAACGAGCGCTTGCAGTCGACCTTTTGAACCCATGATAGATTCTTTCCCACAAACCCTGCGAACGCTTCGAATGAATTATTCCATACTGTCTCACTTCGCATGGCTTCGTAGTGGTCATTTGAAGCAAAAATTCATACGGAGTCATTCGCAGTACCCCATTCCATGCTTCGCAGGGACAGACAGTCAGAAGTACTTCGAAGCATCGAAAGCCAGTGAATATGGCGGCCAAGCCCGAGGGCCGACCCATGGGTCGGGTTTGACAAAAGATGCTTAAAATCATCTAGATCATTATGCAAAATCAATATCAGGTAATTCTGAGAGGTCGGGCCTCTTTACATGGGTATAAAATGGACATAATTGCTCAGTAAATGATATGTAATTATAAGTGTATGGTTAGAACATGCATAACAATGTAGGTATGAGTAACAAGACAGCTAAGTGCAAGAAACCAAGTGTTAGATGAGTAGTGCTGTGGCAACGACTAGGCACTTAGGGTGCTATAAGGTCCATCAGGCTAGCTGAGGTCGTATATACAAATGTCCGAACCATTACAATACCACATGACCAGTCTCAACTGTAGTACCAATATTGCTACATACATTATAATATATAAACTCGTTGCCATAATTGTATAACATACATGCCCAGCTACACCTTGGCATGGTTTTCATGCATTGGAATGTCTACTAAAAGAAAAGTGATGTTTTGGAAAATGTAAAATTTTTGAAGTTTTCTCCCACTGGACTTGCATTTCGACTTGCAAGTAGACCAGTCGACTTGGACTTGACTTGTGACTTGCATGACGGCTGACTTGACTTGACTCAGCGCTGACTTCACTTGGACTTGACTTGCCTCCAAAATTTTAGAAGTGACTTGACTTGTTCACTTGCAAGTTGACTTGGACCCAACTCTGCTATATTATAATGTCTAACCAACCCTTGCATTACCATCTTGTGTTTTTATAAATATCTAGTGAAGGCAGGTGGTATGAGGGTGACTCAGAATAAGCAAGCTAAAGGAGATGAAGTCACCAAGGAAGATGACATCTCTACAGAGGAGTCAGCAGAGGGGCAGCAGCAGGTAGCTGCTAAACCAAAACCATCTCCTGTAGTTGTAGCTGGCTTTGAGACCCATGTAAGCACTATAGCACCCTTATTTTGTTATTCCTCAGTCATACTGAAATAAAACTTTGACAAGACACAAAAATACCTAAATTTGTCAAAATGGAGTTTTTTGGATGACCTGAGCTTGTAGTGTGGTCTGGGAATTACTATTATTGGCTCAACAGGCTGCTCAATCTACATATTATCCTGTTTTTATTCTGTAAAAAGCCTACAATGATGTACCATCAATCTGGGGCAATTAATATGCTATTTTGCAGTGACCCATTATGTACATAGATGTAAAGTTACTAGAGGAGAAGTTGACTTGGTTGTAGCCACAGTTGCACCTTTAGTTCTATTCTAAAACTTATTGCCATGGCACCATGGTTTGAGTTTTAAACTTCCGAACTGGAACTAATGTCTATCTTGATGCAGTTAACTAGTCTAAACTTTTCAGTGTTCAAACCAAGGCTAATCTTTATTATTACGGTATAATTGGGATGCTCCTTCCTAGCCCAGAGTGCTCAAAGCTAATGCAGAGTGTAGGCCTATATGCATCTTGTAGTGTGTCAGGGGGTAATTAATGCTACTCTCACCGTGGGCTTTTGTATTTTGAAATTCTATAGTGTTGAGTTGACTGTGCCTTAGAGGATCAGCAGAATGGGAAAGATCCCTGTACACTCCAACTCAAATTATTCAACAGTTGGATTCTTTTGTTAAACAGGGTGACAAAGATTTCCCTACCGCTGCTGTGAAGAGCTACCATGATAAGCCTTTACCTACCCATGATAAGAGACCTACTCATCATTCTCCTGCTAAGCAGATTAACCAGCCTAGGAAGCAGTAGGTACTCTACGCCATGTTAGGACACCTACCCTAGGACTAACAATGGATGCACACACAAAGAATGGTCGACTACAGTTTACCTGAATATGCTGCACTCTACACGTATATCCAACACTCTGCTTCTACATACAATACAGTTTTTAACCAAATACATTTGAACTTCTATATTGTTGTATATATTCCACTTTAACACATGTAGGCTGCTACATTGTAAATACATTATCATTTAGGCCTAAATATCAGATGGCTATTATCTGAATTCATTTATTTAGATTTATTACATGAAAAAATATACAAAAGTGGTTTAATAAATAATTCTGGAATATTTTGTAGTTCTTTGGTTTTATAGCATTAATTTCTAAATAAAAGAGGAACTGTACCAATTTATTGCTCTGTCATAGCATAAAATATAGGTTAAAACTGCTCAACATAGAAAATAGTTCAATAAATTAATAATTGCAGTGTAGTCCTATGCATAAAACACAGTTGAACAGCTAAAAGCAAAAATTATGGACAATTCACCATGTGTTCAGATCTGGGGATGTTATGTAGGCCTGGTACATAATGCAAAGAAAAGTTCATGAGGTCTCTGCTGTTGGCCTTGCTCAAGTTCTCCCTGCTCTCATTTGATCTGCAATTACATGCATACAGATAGGTGTAGGTTTCTGTCCACTGGTATCTGTAGAGAAGCACAACATCCTCATTCTACACATTTTATTGGCTGCTTTGGGTTAGAATGCTTGTACCCATTGAGAATTGCATTTAACCTACTAAGCTGGGACTGTAACAACTACATGTATTTTGATTGAGGGTACTCAACTAACAAAATCTTGACTAAAATCCGTGCACTTACAGTTTACACTGAAAACTTTTGGTTCATTAGATTTTTGAAGAGGGAAATCATGAGCTATTGATCATAATTAGAAGTTGTCCTCTCTCAATTGAGAGAGGACAACTTCTGATCATGATCAATAGCTTATGAGTGCCCATGAGGGAAATGTCCATCTTGCCCACTGATTGTTACTGCCCTGTGCTAAGCTAACAAACCGAAGGCAAGGCAAAGTGGAAAGCAAGGATACATACTTGCCAAGTTACTGCTGCTTCAAACAGGGAGAATAGAGGCATGACAGAGTGGCTGCCCTCAGTGAAAATCTGGAGAAGATGGGGAGTCTTTTTTAGAAAAGTGGAGCAGGGTTTCAAAATCTGGAGTATCCTGCCTGATTTGAGAGTCTTAGAAAGTATGCAAGAGTATTTGGTTAGCAATGGTTCCAGATTTGTCTTCTTATGCTTGGGTTTTTCTGGTGCAGGTGCTCTACTGTTAGGGACTAACTTTCTGTGTGTGTTTAAAATAAAGACTTTGGTTTCTGAGAAGTTGGATAAAAAAATTTGATCAGATTCATGCTACCTTCATATAGGTACCATTGATATTAAATCCTTGTCTGAAATACCCTAAATTACTGGAACCCTTAAAAGAGGGAAATCGTGATCCAAAGGGTACAAGTAAAGGACCCCTGCTCAGTACTTGCTATCACCAGCATTTTTAGCTGACATTTACTAATTCAACAGATAGACCTCCAAGCTACTATTAGTCCCATGTAAACATATAATATCTGCGACCTAGAGTTCTGAACATTACTGGACCAGAGCCTTTACTTCACATTGTAAGTGAAGCCTACAATATAAAATCCACTCAGATCCATGTATACTGTTTGTCAAGCACAAGAGTGAACTAAGTAGGCAAAGAAACCTTGTTGCAAACGTAACATATTACAGATGGTAAAGATGGTAAAGGTGACAAAAGTATATGGTCAGACAAGATGATGACCCAAAACTACTGGACTTTTCTATTTGCAAGTAAAATGAGAAATGGTTATTTTGAATATTGAATAAATATGTATGGAAACCTGGAATATATGCAGTGCAGAAAAATATTTTTAGTACCATAGTTTGGGTCACAAAGGGTTATGAATAGCTTAACCTTGTTAACTAACTTCTCATGCATGTATTATGCTGTTTAACTGGTATATATTGGAAACCATAACTTCTTGAAATTGGCTGGTACATGGAAATACTCATTAACAATAACATAATAGTCTTTATTTGCATTGAACATGTACTTGTAACTCTAGGCTATAAGCTACATGTACATGCAGTGCCTACATGTATATCTCACCTCTGTTTCATATGCTAGATGAGAATTGTTACTTGTTCTCTGGGTGTCACTCCTGTCATTCTGGTGAGCTACTAACTGGCAGTACTGATTCGGAGTAGCATTAGTACTCTTGTACTGAGCATGAGCATCACCGTCTTTGTATGCATGACGGCGACTAGAATGTAACTGAGGGTTACCTGCTCGCCCCCTGCTCGACTTGAAAGTAGATACACCACATGATTCTTTCTGAGGCAAAGCTGGTGGCAAGGAGCATTGCTGCCTTGATCTTCCAGATTTGCTTACTCGAGATAGAGTGCTACAGGGCCTGCCTTGTATACTCTCTCTTCTCTCTCCCAACTCACTGTCTAATCTATACAGCCTCAGGTTTCCATCTACGTGTTGCTCCTCTGAGTACAAAAATAAGGGTAGAGAATTAGTTCTACAGCAGTTCTACATGTAGTTCAAGTCAATTAATAAATATAATACAATGTCTTACAAGTGAGGACAGTACATATTCGAAATGTTATAACAACTTCCTTGCATGTTTGTGTGTGTTCATGTGCCAAGAAACTAAGAAATAATTACATTCAACTTAGACATAGAAAACACTGGTCAAGTCAAATGCAATCAGTGCTAACCCTACTAGTTACATGTACATGTGTTATAGACATGCTCCTGAGGACTGACAAAGGACCCTTGAGGCTATTTGTTAAGGCTTAGCTAATTATATAATCCTCACTCTAGTATTATGTAATCAGTGTCTGTAGCTAATTATAGTATTTCACTACTGGCAGTTACTTTTGTGAACGGCCTTATTGTTATATATATGAACGACTCTATGCCAACGGCCTACTATTAATGTGAACGACACTGTTCGTCCTTTGTTTAGTATAAAAGCAGCTGAATACAGCTTATCTTTCTCTTTATGCTGCATGCTTTTGTACTGTGAACATCTATTCTATTCAATACACTATTGCACACAGTAATGAAGCCAGTATTGTTTAGCCTTAGACAGTAACAGTAGCTTAAGAGCAGTTGCCTCTCAGGTGTATGCACATAGGTAGTCTCATTGATTGCTTTGCTACGGCGTTGGTGGTTGGTGTACATTGGGTCGCGTGTACACATCCACAACACATGTATATAACTGTTGCATATGGGCCATTCCATGGGGACTGATCAAATTTGCGTGCTGGCCCGACTCAGATTCTTTTAAAAATTTACAGGTAGAAAGAGCACCCTAGAATTAGTGGGAAACCAGCAATTTATTTTCTATTTGACCCCTGTGGTTCCGGCAGCAGCTCGTTGAAAAGTGGGAAAATGTGGTGGGGACAACTCCAAATGGAATTTTTTTAAATTCCTGAACATTCAAATTATTACTGTGGCCACTGTATGGTACTTAGAGCTGTAATTTCTGTTACATAGATACTCTCATATATGTGCTTCAGTTTCATTACTCATTCAAGCCTGTATGGCCAACATATGGAGGGTCAGAGGTCACCGAAAACACCTCTCGGAGCTAGTTTGACCCAAATTCACTGAAAATCGGCCAAATAGACACTGCTGGATCTGATGAAAAGAAGGTTGATATACAATAACTAAGTATTGAAGATGCTCAATACAAGGATAAATGGATTTTTGAGAACAAAAAACACTTTCCAAAATAAACTATATGGCGACAGCGGCTCAAATTCAACATGGCCGTCGTCCGAGTTGGGGTTTTGGAGCGTTATTCAAGGCTAAATCTACTAAACTTAATAGTGAAAATTATTGGTGAAAATGTTGATATATACACAATTCACACCTGTAGATTCCATTTCTGCAATAAAAACTTTGTCTTTTTGGGTCTAAAAGGCTGAATTCTCAGATTCAAACTTTACATAAATTAGCTATGTTATAGTGACTACATCGCCATGCAGTTAATTGGCTATGGCCATAGAGGTCAGTTAAGACCTAATCTGAGGTACAATTTGAGACTTGGCCTGGTTATACAACCTTATTTGTGAAGAAAAATGGGTGAAATCCTTTTTAATAGCGCAAACATGCAGTTTTTGTAACTCTACCATGATTCGTCCTTTCACACATTCGGAAAAATGAGGTAAGATAGCTAAGCTAAGCAGTATTTCAAGGTGTGACTTATACCGAATATTGTTTAGTGAAAAAGAAGGGGAAGAAAATGATGCTCCGTGGAACTAAGGCTTTTTTAATCAGTGGGTGAGGCTGAGGGGTTAAAGGTTATTTAAACTAGCTCAAGACAAATTTTGAGGTCACCATTAGTTATCAAATTCTAATCAAATATATTAATACATGTACATGCATAGCTATAGGCCACAGCCCACGAACAATAACTTTTGACAATTTTTATATATATATTTACATGTAGCTTGCAATTAAACTGGTGTTTGCTAATTAGCTCCAACAATATCTTTTTGGTCCTATATAAATGACCACAACACAACTAAGGTAAGTGGTGCGACATGCATTAACTTTCAATCAACAGAGTAATCAAAATATGAATATGGTTTTGTGAGACTTGGTTTTAGTTGTACCTAGCAAGTTGAAATTACATTACAGGTGTTCGCTTGTTTCCAAGGGCAATAATGTTTAATGTACTTGCTAGCATCAACTCGCCAAATTTACCGTCCCTTATACCGACAACTTACAATTTTCAATCGAGATAGTTTTGACCCTTCAAAAGACAAAACCACCTATCTGAAAAAAATTGTGTTCAGTGAATAAAAGAAGAGCAGATCTCACCTTTCTAAGTGCAGACAACCATATTGACCTGGCCATAATAATTGTTATACTATGGACTGCTGAAATCCAATCTCTTCAAATATAGGCCCTACATGTACGCTGTACAACACTTATACACCTGAAAAGGAACTATTCATATGTTATGAACAAAAAATATTTTGAAGTCAATTAGCAAAGACTGGTTTAATTGTAAGCTAAATATATATATATACAAATTTGTCAAAAGCTATTGTTTGTGGGCTGTGGATATAATTTTGCATGTATATTTTTGATTAGAATCCGATAACTGATGGTGACCCCAAACTTCGTCCGGAGCTACAAGCACCACCTCACCCACTGATTAAAGAAGCCTTCGTTCTATGGAGCTTCCTCTTCTTCCCCTTCCTTTTCATTAAACAATACTTGGTTAAGTCAGACATGGAAATACTGCTTAGCTTAGCTATTCTGCCTCATTTAACAAGCGTGTGAAAGGATGAAGTCATGGTAAAGTTACCAAAACTGCATGTTTAGGCTATTAAAAAGGATTTCACCCATTTTTTTTTACAAAGTAGGTTGTATAACCAGGCCAAGTCCCAAATTGCACCTTAAATTAAGTCTTGACTGACCTCTATGGCCATAGCCAATTAACTGCATTGGCGATATAGTCACTATATTATAGCAAATGTATATAAAATCTGAATCTGAGAATTCAGCCTTTTTAGACAAAGTTTTAATTGCAGAAATGGAATCTACAGGTGTGAATTGTATATATAGCAACACTTTCCCCATTAATTTTCACTTCTAAGTTTAGTAGATTTAGCCTTGAATAACGCTCCAAAACGCCAACTCGGACGACGGCCATGTTGAATTTGAGCCGCTATCGCCATATAGTTTATTTTGGATAGTGTTTTTTGTTTTCAAAACTTCATTTATCCTTGTGTTAAGCATCTCTAATCCTTAGTTATTGTATATCAACCTTCTTTTCATCAAATCTAGCAGTGTCTATTTGGCCGATTTTCAGTGAATTTGGGTCAAACTAGCTCCGAGAGGTGTTTTCAGTGACCTCTGACCCCAAACATAGTGATCATATAGGTTCGAATGAGTAATGAAACTGAAGCATGTGAGTGAAAGTATATATGTAACAAATATTACAGCTGTAAGTATCACACAGTGGCCACAGTAATAATTTAAATGTTCAGGAGTTTCAAAAGATTCCATTTGGAGTTGTCCCCACCACATTTTCCCACTTTTCAACGAGCTGCTGCCGGAATCACAGGGTTCAAATAGAAAAAAAATTGCTAGTTTCCCACTAATTCAAGGGTACTCTTTCTACCCGTAAATTTTTAAAAGAATCTGAGTCGGGCCAGCACGCAAATTTGATCAGTCCCCATGGAATGGCCCATCATGTAATCACTAGTATTAGCAACAGCTAGATATCTAATCTACAGTTCGTGGTCCAACAAACTGCTACAAGGTGACTGGATATTTCTGTGGTGAAGGAGAAGATAGCAACATTTTTCTAGCGAAAATTTCAGATGCATTGTGCATGCAACTTCTATCCTTTGAATAGAGGGGGGGGGGGGGGGGGGGCTCATGGTCATGAATTTGTGACTGTTCGAAAATGTCAGTTTGAAACAGGATGTTCCAAAAAGTTCGTTTAGGAAACAACCATTTAGAAACTCTAAACCCCAACCCCCAGATTTCAACTAATTTTTACTTTTAATACTACATGTATATTTTTTGTTTTTTACTACTGCTAACTTGTAGAGCACTAAAAATAATTAATTATCTGTGAGTTGTGTTCTTCTAAATGTAATCTATACGGTTTCGCAGTGGGTGTTTTGAAACTGACGTTTTCGAAATGTCCCTTTACCCATGGCCATCGGCCATTGTATACTCACCAATGTACACCAAATTTACTTTGTACATTGTACATGTACATCACTGAGGTGATTCATCGCTCTGGCGATAAATCGCCTGGTTAGGAGATTTATTTATTTATCGCCACAACAAAATCTCCTAGTGTAAACACAAAATCTCCAGGATTAATTATCTGAAGTTTTGTGGTCAAGATACAAAGTACATGTACATGTATATATAAATCTTCAGCTATAAATCGCCTGATTGGGTCCATGATCCATTTAAGCGATTTATCGCCAGAATAAATCCCTAGTGTTACTATATTAGCCATCTGGAGATTTTGCAGCTTGACCACAAAATTGCAGAGATTAATCTTGTGGTTTCATTGGATGATTTTTGTTGAAGCTATAAATCGCCAGGATAAATAACCTCGTGTAAACTCCCCATAATGTCTGTGCTTGCATAGGAACACAGCAGAATAAAAGCGACTTACTAGAAAGGTCTATGGTTGCTGCTCCTATGAACATATTTTGTCTGGGTTGGAAGTAGTCCCAAGCAGCCATCTTGATTTTGTGCATATTTAAGTCATCTGATTGGACACTGAAGGTGAAGGATTGCTCCCATCGAGGACTAGATTTTCCTTCAATGTATCTTGTGCATCGTTTCTGGATAACTCTGTAACATACCCCACACTTTGTAACTGACATATTGCTAGAGGTTTCTCGAGTCTCGTATCGACTTGTCTTGTCTCGAAAGTCGTCTCGAGATGGCAATTAGTATTCGAGACTGGAAAACGAGTGGCAGCTAATCATTTTTTATAATAAATTAATAATTATAATAATATAATTAATTGCTAATCAACAATAACTCTATCAAATAGAAAATCATTATTCAAATTATTTAGTAATACTGCAATGATTTTTGGGTTTTGGTACTGTCGTCCTAAGACGACTCTTGAGTCCCAAGTGAAGTGCCTATGAGTGGTGCTAGGCCTTCTCAATACATGAAAGATTAACAGGTACTAGTAGTCAAATAACTACCAAAGACGACCCATATGATCCCGAGTCGATGCTTGTGTGCTATGCTGAGAAAGAGAGTGATCCGACCTAGTAGGAAGTTCAGGATGCAAGGTCGAAGACCTTAACAACTAGAATGACCTAGCTACGAAGTGAAAGTCTCTGTATATAAGTATAGATGTGTCTTTATTGAGATCCAAACATGAACTGAGACAACAATTGGAAAAACAATGCTCTTTATATACATGTAGTAATAGAACTTCCGGAGGAAGTTCCGGTAAAAAGGCCGACGTAGTGTCGTAAAAAGACGACGTAGGGTCGTCTGAAAATTGTGCAACAATATGGTGGCCAGAAGCCCGAAGGTCGACCCAAAATAGGTCGGGTTTGACAAAAGATGCTGAAAATCATCTAGATCATATGCAAAATCATTATCAAGTATTTCTGAGAGGTCGGGCCTCTTTACATGGGTATAAAAAGGGTATAATGACTCAGTAATGCATATAAGAAGTATACAGGTAACATTCAACTACATAGACAATGGGTACAAGCAGTTATAATGCAAGGGTAAGTATATAAAGAGTGTCATGTAGTCGAGAGGCTGCACGTGGCCATTACAATACTACCTACATGTACATTCCCAGCACTGATTTCCTAGTAATAGCATTGCAGCTAACGCTGAGCTACTAGTCGATCACTAAAAGTCATACAGAATTACTAACGACTGTCAATCACCACTCCCATAATGCCAAGTTATGTCCTTACCAAAAGTTGTCTACTCGTGAGATTATTTCATTAAAAGAAACATAACTCCATACTAATTTGTCAAATTACATTATTATAAATATTATTTTAGTACCCATGTACATGCAATGTAATGTACACGGAATACATGTGCAATATATTTCACAGCCTCCTGTTCACCTTTTATTGAAATGCATAATGGTAAAATACAGAGTTTACAGAGTAGAAATTGAAACTATTGGAGTTCTAACATGCATATATATAAAATTTGGCAAACTTTTTAGGAAAATTTCCTTGAATCCTAAAACCCAGTCTCGTTCCACGTTTACATATTGCAGGATCTATTATAGCTGGACTGTAGTTGTACTTATTTATATGTACATTCAAACAGTAGTGCAGCTTTGATTTTTATTCGGCTGTTCATCAAACACATGGTAGATTTGCCTGCATAGGTTGCGTGGAAGTGTGGTTATATGGGAGTATATGGTGTGTACTCACCTTAATTTTAGTGGTTATACGTCCAGCAGGCGTGTGCCCTCATTTTAATGGTTTTTTCCCCCATACAGTCGCTGTGGACTGGGTAGTGTAATGGTAGAGTGCTTGATTATCATTCATATGGACATGGGTTCGAATCTCACCCAAGCATGATATTTTTTTCATGTTAGTAATTCAATAATTTCTTAGCTACTATAAGATCAAGTGGATAGCTATACAATGCTAATCTGTAAGATTGCTTGCACCTCATTTGTTCTACTACGAACACTGGTTGTGGATGTGTAGTAACTATGGCCTATGTGTGGAGTATGTGTTGGGGGATAATTCAATGAGCATATTTGAGAGCTTTGACCTTTATTAGGCTGGGTAAACATATCCACATCTGCACCTTGAGTTAATGTAGTGAAATGTGTTATCTGGTAATGTCAATTATATAAGTCTAAAATATGAGTATTATAGAGTGAATGAATGGTGAGATCAAATAATTGTGAAATAATGGAAATTTTGTCATACCCAATTACATGTAATTACTCACCTCAAGAGGTGAGCTGTTTAGCAGACTTACTTGTTATATTTCATGAAATGCACTTTTATGAATGGATTGAGTTTCTTTTGGCCAGCAATAGCTAAATCTATAGCCCTCTCTATTCGAACTACCAGCATGCATCTCTTATAGTCATACATAAACATGGCTTCCAACTGTCCACAATCCTTTAGTCTCTACAGAAAAGAAGAATTTTCTAATAACTATGTAATAAACATACTTTAGTCTATATATTGGGTTATGTCATTATTGTAGACGCAGCACCTAAAATTTAAGAATCATGCCACCAAGAAAAGCTGGTGGTACGTCCATATTGCTGTGGATTCGCAATTACAATGGAGGCCAGCTACATATAGGACCCGGACCAGGTACCTTTGTGCCTTTTGTTTCACCTCGTTACTAGCCATGTGTTTACAGTGTCGGTTGGACCTGCTTCCTCTCTAGCCCTAGGTCTCTCTTGCTTGGTGAGCCGGTTCTGATTCCCTGAAGTTGGGCCTATATGTTGTACGGCTGCGCCTCAGCTATCCAGCGGGACACAACAATTATAGTATACCGTAGTGAGTGTAAGAATGGGAAGTACTGTATTGATATGCGAGGTGAGATATCCCACACTAAGCTGCATATGTCACAAACTTTAGTAAGCTAATGAATTGACAGCTCACATTTTTATCTTACACTCACAGGTATGTTATTGCGTCGTCCTGGTCCAGGAGATAATGGGTGTGAAGGGTGGCTGAGTTTTTCTTGGTGGCTCATTCGTCTAACAATTCGGCTACTAGTTGTGTTCGCATCATTACTGTCTGATTGAACAGTTGATGAAATATCACTCCTGCTTCTAGTCACCAGGCCAAGGGGAAGTGGCACATCCATCTGTTTCCCTGAAACAATGGATTACAGAGACACTAATATACTAATACTGAATTGATGGGGCAATTTGAAACCTTGCCTTTACAAATAACATTATGGCATTGTCCACTATTTTTCACTCATGGAAAAAGGCAAGCAACAACATGTACAAGTAAGATCAGATAACTCATTAGATGAGCAAACTTTTCTCAGGTTCACTGCCTAACAGTAAGGTACAAAGCTGTTTCAGGAATAATGACAGTTCAAACAGGGCTCTCAACTTGATAAAGTGAAAAATCCTAATAAAATGTTGAATTGAGGAAAAAGATGGCACTGCGGGGCCGGCGCCAGCCCGCAAAGCTGCCTCTCCCGCGTTTGAAATTTTTTTTAACCGTACCATCTAAAATGGCACCATTTCATGCAATTCTAGTCATATTTTACTTAAAATGTGCTGTGCTTGGTAGAGGTTGTAACATGCAACTTGTATGTATTTGGTAGAACAAACAAAGATGCAAATAGGGCATACAGTATATACATGTACATGTACAGAGTAGATGTACATGTAGGTGGTGGAGATAGTGAAAAATGTGTATATATACAGGTAACTATATGGCACCATAATACAGATTTAAACAAAATACAGATATTATAGGCTTATAATGTTTTGCAAAATATAGTACTTAGCTGTATGAAATGAAACACTGACACTTCGCTAACTGGTCTACCACATGTAGAGCAACAGGCTTCCTAATTTTTAAATGTTTTGGGTGTTGAGTGAGTACCCTTCCCACTCTCTGCTTGGGGGGGGGGGGGGGTTCAATACATTCACAGACACAGTCAGACTCACTCCAAGAAGAAGATGACCCATCTTTTAATTCTATCATATCTACTGTGTTGGAGGCAGTGTTCGAAGTGGAACAAATGAGGTGGGTACACAGTGCATGCAAAAATGTTTGAGAAATTTTGACTTGTCTCCCTTGTTTTCCTGTCAATATCTAAAATGTTATATATTTGTGGGTAAACAGTAGTACTTGGGACTTTCTAACATAAAAATATTTGCCACACCTATTTCTCATGTGTTATTTTGTAAAACCTATTAATATCAAAATGGAAAATATTTTAGACACCCATTTGATTCAAATATTAAATTGACTAGGTTAGCGACCTCTCAACCCGCCTATCGATTCCATTGGCAAGACATTGTTTTTGTATGGCTTTGGTGCTAGTTAGTCTACTAGTAAAATTTCCTAACAATAGCAAAATTCGAACAGTGAGTGGAAAATATGGAAATTTGTCCGAATGCCCAAAAGGAAAGGACAAATCCGAACAATTTGGATTTAATTCGAGTAGTTGAGAGCCCTGGTTCAGACTGTAGCTTATGTTTCACAACTTATGCAGCACTGGGAGCATTGGGCTTCAGGGCCATTCCATGGGGACTGATCAAATTTGCGTGCTGATCCGACTCAGATTCTTTTAAAAGTTTACAGGGAACATGAGCAAATTAGTGAGAAACCAGCAATTTTTTGCTATATGAACCCTGTGGTTCCAGAAGCAGCTTGTTGAAAAGTGGTAAAATGTGGTGGGGACAACTCCAAATGAAATTTTTCGAAATTTCTGAACTTTTAAATGGTTTTTGGGGGGTTGTGATGTCGTCCTAAGACGACCCCTTGTCTAAAATGAAGAACCTATGAGTGGTGCTAGGTCTTCTCATTACATGAAAGATCAACAGGTACTAGTAGTCCAATGACTACTCAAGACGACCCATGTGGTCCCGAGTCAATGCTTGTTTACTATACTGAGAAAGAGTATGTTCCGACCTAGCAGGAAGCTCGGGAAGCAAGGTCAAAGACCTTGATGACTGGAGTGACCAATACTACGAAGTGAAGACTCTGTATAAGTAGTATAGATGTACGTAGCTTTATTGAGATCCAAGCATCAACTGAGACAATGAACATAAAAACAATGTGCTTTATATACTATAAGAACCGGTAAAAAAGCCGACGTAGTGTCGTAAAAATTCGACGTAGTGCCGTCCGAAAATTGCACAACAAGATGGCGGCCAGAAGCCCAAGGCCGACCCAAAACATGTCGGGTACAACAAAAGATGCTTATAATCATGCAATTCATGTACAAAATACATATCAAGTAATTCTGAGAGGTCGATCCTCTTTACGTGAGTATAAAAAGGACACAATTGCTCAGTAATGCACATTATAAGTATATAAGTGACAGTTTACTACACAGACAAGTTAACACAGGCAGATTAATGCAATGAAAGCTTATAACAAGTGTCATGTAGTCGGGAGGCTGGGTTGAGAGTCACATTTTACCATTACAGTATGATACTGTAATGGTTTCTGTGATTTGGTGCGGTCGTCCTTGGACGACTATCGACCCAGAAATGAAGTGCCTATGAGTGGTAATAGGACTTCGCATTACATGAAAGATCGAGCGGTCTCAGTAGCCCAATAACTACCAGAGACGACCCATCTGGTCCCAAGTCTGACCTTCAGACTATACGTTGAAAGAGAGTGATCCGACCTAGTAGGCGGTTCACTAAGCGAATGACCTGACAAAAGGAAGTGAAAGTCTCTGTATCAAGTATAGATGTGTCTTTATTGAAAGCCAAGTGAAGACTGAGACAATGAACAGTAAAACAATGCCCTTTATATAGTATAAGGACTTCCGGCCGACGTAATGTCGGGAAAAGACGACGTAAGGTCGTCCGGAAGTTGCGCAACAACATGGCCGCCGGAAGCCCGACGGCCGACTCAAAATAAGTCGGGTTCTACAAAAATTGCTTATAATGGTCCAATTCATGTACAAAATGAATATCAATGGATTCTGAGAGGTCGGGCCTCTGTACATGGGTATAAAAGGCATCAAAAGACTTAGTAATAATCATACAAGTATATACAATAACATATAGTAATTTACAAGCAGATATATACATGTATATGCACACAATAATGAGTGTCAGGTGTAGGAGACGACTGTGCGTACCATTACACAGCCCCCACACACTAGGTCATAGGTGTCCCTAGTGTTAAATTTTTAAGGGTACGGTATAACGTCTGGAGGGTCTGGTGCAGAGATGGGGTCATGTCATCGGTTGCTCCAATAGATCTCCCGCCACTTGATGAGGCCGTTATACACAGGTAGCGAGATAGGTCGCCATAACGAACTGGGGAGCGTCGATTGCGCTGAGATCGTCGAGGAGGGGTGTCTGGCTCTCTTGGAGGGGCACTCCTGTCTTCTTCAAGGGGTAGGTCATCTGCTGGTGCCTGTAGTGGTAGTTCGGGAGTTTGGAGTATGGATTCAGAAACCCGAGGAAGAGACTCGGAGGCTGGTGGGGGGGGGGGGCTCGGGCATCCGGCGTACCTGCCGTGGCGCAGGTCCTTCATCCTCTTCTTCACAAGGTGGTACAGGGTGGATCCGCGCTCCCCGCATATTTGGCCGCAACGCCAGTTCTCTTGATCCAGGGATCTGGCCCATGGGATATGGACAGGGTTTAAAGAGCTTGAGTCGCTCTCCACTCTGCACTGAGCTCTGTCCCTGACATTCTATTAGGTAGGAGTGGTTGGCATAGGCCTTCTTGACCTCATAAGGGCCTATAAATTTTTGCTCTAATTTAGGACTCTCTCCTTTCCGTCGTCTGTAGTCAGCCATCATCACTAGATCTCCCTCACGGAAGTGTGTGGCGAATGGGGGGTCCTGAGCTTGTACCAGGGACTGATTTTCCCGTAGGATATCATGGGCATCGGCCATGTGTTTGCGTATTTTCTGCGTGTATTCCTGTAGTATGACGCCTGGTGGCGGAGGTTGCGGGTACTGTAGGTCATCCGGCAATCGTAATTCCCGTCCCATCATGAGGAAGTTGGGGGTTTCTTTTGTGACGGAGTGTGAGGTAGCCCTGATAGTCCGCATGAGTGAGGGTAGGAGGAGGTCCCAAGCAGTAGTATCCTCTCGGAGGAGCGTGGCCCGGAGGGCATCTCCCTAAGGTCCGATTTCCTCGTTCCACTAGACCATTTGATTTGGGATGATAGGGAGTAGTATTGGATTTGTGGACCTTCTACAACCTGCATAGTTCGACCATTAGGCGCGACTGAAATTGGGCTCCTTGATCTGTGTGTATTTGTTCAGGTAGCCCGAATCGGTTGAACACTTGCTCGTCCAACGTTGTGGCGACTGTGGGTGTTGTGGCGTCGGGCAGGGGAATCGCCTCGGCCCACCGAGTAAAGTGATCTATTAGTACCAGTATCCATCGGTTTCCTCTAGGCGTTTGGGGGAGTGGTCCAACAAGGTCAACAGCTATCTTCTGCCAGGGCCGTCCGGCATGCATTCGTCGTCTGTTGGGATTAGATGAGAGCCGGCTATTTTTGGCGGCTTGACAAATTTCGCAGGTGGAGATAGCTTCGCGAACATCCCTCTGCATCCCTGGCCAGTACCAACGTAGGGCTAACCGGGTTAGTGTCTTCTGTACCCCGGCGTGTACGAGGCTATGCGTCTGCCAGACAATGTTCTGTCGTATTGTACAGGGACAGAGGGTGACCCACTCGTCTCGACTCTGTCGGACGACACGTAGTTGTAGGACACCCTGGTCGTTGATCCGCATGGCACCGAGGCGCTCATGCCAGTGTTTTAATTCAGGACCTCCATGCTCCAGGGTCAAGGGGTCTAGTGGGGTGTCGTTCCTTATGGATGCATACACCAGAGCCATAATAGGGTCATCCTGAGACTGTTGCAGGGGCAACCGGCCAGCTGTTTGCAGTGTGCATACGAGGGGAGGCGTTCTACTGGGCCCGCCGTCTCTCTCCTCTATTCTTTTGCACTGTTTACAAGGGGCACAGACACTTCGACTCAAGCCATCGGCGTTCCCGTGTCGGTTTCCAGCTCGATGTTCTAAGAGATAGTCGAATTCAGCGAGTATTTCTAGCCACCGGGCGACCTGGTGGGAGGGTTCCTTCCTTTGACTGAGCCACCTGAGAGAAGCATGGTCGGTGCGTAGCCGAAACCGCCGTCCATAGAGGTAGGGCCGGAAATGCTTGACGGCCTTCACGACCGCTAATAGTTCCCTGCGGGTAACACAATAGTTGCGCTCTGCAGCGTCGAGTGTCTTACTGTAGTAGGCGATAACCCGCTTTTGTTCGCCTTGCATTTGGGACAGGACGGCGCCCACAGCCTCGTTACTAGCATCTGTATCTAGAATATAGGGCAAGTGGGGGTCGGGATAGCCCAACACGGGTGCTTGAAGAAGGTGGGACCTCAGATCCTTGAAGGCTGTTTCTTCTTCTTCTGTCCAACGCCAAGCCGAGTTCTTGGAGGTGAGTACATGTAGGGGTCGGGCGATCTTGGCGAAGTCTGATATATATTGTCTATAGTACCCGACCAGTCCGAGGAAAGCTTGTAGCTGTTTGAGGTTAGAGGGTTGGGGCCAATCCTGTACGGCCCGTACTTTAGCGGGATCCGTAGATATGCCATCTCGGTGTACGACATGACCTAAGTAATGTACCTGTGTCTGCAAGAGCTTACATTTGCCGGGTTTAAGCTTGAGACCTGCTGCCTGGAGACGCTGGAAAACCTCTTCCAGTCGGGCTACGTGAGTGTCGAAGTCGGGGGCCATGACGATGATGTCGTCCAGATACAATAATAGTGTTTTCCAGTGTAGTCCTTGCAAGACTTTTTCCATCAATCTCTGGAAGGTGGCTGGTGCCGACGTGAGCCCGAACGGGAGAACTTTCCACTTCCAAAATCCCGACCGAGTCACGAAGGCGGCCTTTTCTTGTGAGTCGGCGTCCAAGGGCACTTGCCAGTATCCACTAGTGAGGTCGAGGGTGCTGAAGTATCTGCTACCTGCCAGGGCATCTAAGCTGTCGTCTATCCGCGTCAGGGGGTATGCGTCCTGGGTGGTCACCGCATTTAGTTTGCGATAGTCGATACAGAAGCGCCAAGTGCCGTCCTTTTTCTTTACTAATACAACTGGCGAGCTCCAGGCCCCTTCAGCCGGCTTGATCAGTCCCCGACGAGCTAACTTCTCGACCTGTCGTTCTGCCTCTTTCTCAGGCCCGAGTCGGTGAGGAGGTTGACGAATGGGCCGAGTTCCTGGCTCCACCGGAATGGAGTGTTCGGCTAGGTGGGTCTGTCCGTGGTCATCTTCGTTAGTGCTGAAAGTCGTGGAGTAGCGACATAACAAGGTCCTCAGTTTTTGTTGCTCGTCCGACGTGTCACACTGAGGGAGGGCCTGCTGGTACAGTTCTTGTAAGTGGTCTGACACCTCTTCAGGGAGTCCACCCCCTTTGTCGGGTGGCTCCGGAGTACCCGCCACCTCCTGTGCAGCGTGAGCTTGGCCCTGCTCGGGGGTTATCTGCTGAACCTCTATGTCGGCTGTTTGAACCTCAGTGAAGGTGCCGATGGTTGCTCCTGCTTGGAGGCTGAGGGTATGATCCGTGGGGTTCATACAGCGGACGGGGAGTTGTCCGGTTTGGTCGGTTTGCCCGATGCTGCTAGCCAGCAAAGGCCCGTTCTTGACGGGTTCTACTATCCCTGTGGCTGGGTCGGTAGGGACCGCAAGGCATCCTTGGAAGATAACCTCGGAGTGAGGTAGTATGTCTTCTCGCCGTACAGTTCGTACCCGACCGGGCAGAGGTCGTCCGTGTCGGTCCTTGCAGGGGATGCGTTTGCCGTGTATGATGACTTGAGGTTCCTGGAAAGTAAGGGTACACTTGTTCTTGTGTAGGTAGAAAAGTCCCATGATGGCATCCTCGTGTATCTTTCCGACGAGGAAGTCTTCTTCGGTCGGGGGGAGGCCGGGAAATTTTACTGGTAGTGTGGTTTCTCCTTCAAAAGGAAGAGGGGACCCGTCGGCCATTAGGCCATGTGACTTGGTCTGCCGCATTTTCTTCTTCTTACTATGAGGTAGTCGGTCGTGGACCTTCTGATTTAGCAAGTTAGTGCTGCTACCTGTGTCGACCAAAAACCAAGTCGGTCGCCCGGCCACTGTTCCTTCCAAGTAATGGCCAGTGGGTGTGTGCTCCGTTGTTTCCAAAGCATGAAACCGGTTTGTCAAGGGGAGTGGGTGTGTCCGTCGGCCTGTATTCCTGCGTGGACGGCGTCTCACGGGCGTCCAGCCATCTCCTAGGTTCGAGGAAACCTTACTTGGGGTAGGCCCGTCCTTCTTGGGGCGGATCGATCGATCCCCTGTAAGTGGTTTGGTAGATGGTGCAGTTCTGACGGCTGATTCTTTGGGCCCGACTCCCGGCGGCAGTCTGCTGACTGCATCATAGGCGCGGCTGTCTCTAAGAGCTCGGCTCAGGGTGGTCGGCTTGGTGACCATTAGGTATTCCATCAGGGAAGCGTCGTGCAGGGTCCTGCAGTAAGTCTCGGTCGACCATCGCTCCAAGGTCGACGCGGGCATTTCGGGATAGCCGATGGTTAACAGTCTTTCAATTAGGTCTGCATGTTCCCAGAGAGACTGGTGCGGGCCTTGTTCGAGGAACTTGATCTGTCGCCGTGCGGCCGAGGCCGTCAGGCTGTACTGATTCTGTAGGGTGAGGAAGATCCCTTCGACCGTGTCGGCCTGTCCGAGATCCCGTGTGGGGCCCTGAAGGGCCTCCTGGAGGTGCAGGAGGCTGTGCCGGGGGTTCCAGCCTTTGGTTTGAGCTATATGTCTGAACTTCTGGATAAAGAAGTGTACGTCTCCTTCTCCGTTAAACGTGGGTTTTTCACCCGAGTCCGGGTATTCCTGGTAATGGGTCATGGTAGTGAGTTGAAACCGCTTTGGTTTGTTAGGCCGGGTTGGCCTAGTCGGCGTACTGAGTACCGTCAATCTATTCTGGGTCCGAGGTCGGTCTTTGATCGAAGATCCGGCGTAGGTCGGGCTATATCCAGCGGAACCACGAGAATTATGGGTGCACTTTAGCGTTTGTCACCTTCTCGTAAAAGGGTTCCCGGGTCCGAGTCCTGAATCGCCGTTGAAGTATTGAAGAATGAGGTCGGTCGAGTTTCCCGAGGCCAAGGTCACCTTCCTTCGCTTCGTATCGTAAGAGTACGACCTTAGGATCCCACTGCTGCCACCAATGTAATGGTTTCTGTGATTTGGTGCGGTCGTCCTTGGACGACTATCGACCCAGAAATGAAGTGCCTATGAGTGGTAATAGGACTTCGCATTACATGAAAGATCAAGCGGTCTCAGTAGCCCAATAACTACCAGAGACGACCCATCTGGTCCCAAGTCTGACCTTCAGACTATACGTTGAAAGAGAGTGATCCGACCTAGTAGGCGGTTCGCTAAGCGAATGACCTGACAAAAGGAAGTGAAAGTCTCTGTATCAAGTATAGATGTGTCTTTATTGAAAGCCAAGTGAAGACTGAGGCAATGAACAGTAAAACAATGCCCTTTATATAGTATAAGGACTTCCGGCCGACGTGGTGTCGGGAAAAGACGACGTAAGGTCGTCCGGGAGTTGCGCAACAACATGGCCGCCGGAAGCCCGACGGCCGACCCAAAATAGGTCGGGTTCTACAAAAATTGCTTATAATGGTCCAATTCATGTACAAAATGAATATCAATGGATTCTGAGAGGTCGGGCCTCTGTACATGGGTATAAAAGGCATCAAAAGACTTAGTAATAATCATACAAGTATATACGATAACATATAGTAATTTACAAGCAGATATATACATGTATATGCACACAATAATGAGTGTCAGGTGTAGGAGACGACTGTGTGTACCATTACAATACTTAGAACTGTAATTTTTGTTACATAGATACTTTCACTTGCATGCTTCAGTTTCATTACTCATTCAAGCCTGTATGATCACCATAGTGGGGGTCAGAGGTCAACAAAAACACCTCCCGGAGCTAGTTTAACCCAAATTCACTGAAAATTGACCAAATAGACGTTGCTGGATCTGGTGAAAAGAAGATTGATATACAATAACTAAGTATTAAAGATGCTCAATACAAGGATTTTGACAATGAAGTTTTGAGAATAAAAAACACTCTTCCAAAATAAACAATATGGTGACAGCGGCAGAATGTCCTAGAGAGAGTGGGAGAACCTCGAAAATTGGTGAAAACTATCAGGTCAAGGAAGAATAGATGGGTGGGACATATACTGAGGAATGAGGGCTTAGTGAAGGGTGTCATTGAAGGAAGGATGGAAGGGAAACGACCCAGAGGGAGAAAGAGAATGATGATGATAGATGACATACAAAATGGAAAGAAAATATATAATATCATAGTTTGAAGAGGGAGGCAGAAAATGAGAATTTTGGAGAGGAGGTCTGCCCGAGAGCAGAATATACACAGACAGACAACCCAGTGATCCCCACACTCTGGGTAAAGCCCGATCTATATAAAAGGTGCCACATTTTCTGTAGCAGTGCAGTTGAATTTTCAGTAGCAATAAAGCAGTGTAACCTCTATCTTTTTATATGTTCTGCATTTGTTAGGGAAACCTATAAGAGCACACCACCTGTGTGCTACCCACAGGTGAACATTCCAGTATTGCAGTAATTTTGGTGCAGCATTAGCATAGCATTTATAAACCTACAGTGTAATTAATACCATAACTTACTTGTCTCTGGTGGAGATAATCCTCTCTGCTGCTGGACAGTAGTATCTCCTGCATGCTGTGCTTTGTGAAATAAATTAGCTGAAGAATCTTGGCTCTCAAATCTGTATGATTTATTTTCAAGGGCAGGGGAAATGGAAACTGGAAGTGGGTGATGGTGTTTTTCTTGCTGATATTCACTCTACAGTCAATAAAGGTTCAATCAGTGTTGTCTGCTCTTTCTCTAAAAACTTTGGCTGCACTATTTTATGGGTATATACAGAAGGTGCCCTTAAGTTTATTACTTTATTAAAACACTATAGGCATATTCGGATATTGCACCGTGCAAGCTTATAAATAGCAATCTGCGGCAATAACAATATATTTTATTCAATAATATAGCGCTAGCTATAACGCAAGGCAAGCCGTGCCTGGCAATAATAATATAAAATATATTCACTTAGCGAGGGGATTTCCCTTCAGAGCAAGCACTAGTCACGCCTGAACGCTCAAGCTGCATTCGGATAGTTAGACCAGTGCAATATGAACCAGTACCAGTTTCCGAATACGCCTTATGACTTATGTATACATGTTTTCTTATGAGAGAAAAGTCGGAATTGTACACACTATTATATTTTTAGATTATCCTACAGACTATTAGACTATAGAGGAAGATCAAATAGCATGACTAGTGTAAATAACAATTTTTTTAGAGCATAGATGATCTAGTGTATGAAGCAAGGTTGAAAAAAATGTTATCAAATATGGGTCAAACACGGCTTTATCCTAGACTTGCACTGTCAATACACTGCTATGCTTGCTGGGTATCCCTAGCAATAATAAGCCATGCTACCTTGTGGGTTTCTAACATAATTATTGTTACATCTACATGGATGGGATTTCTGTGATGGCAGGTCAAAATAGGAAAACTGCGCCCATAACAGTATAAGGTGATGTAGAATGTGATGTAGAATAATTATTAAATAATATATTTTTGATTAAAGTTTATAATCATAGCTATTGTAAATTGTTCCATAGGAATGATTACCCATATCCAGATAGTAGACTTACTGCTAAAAACTACATAAGGACATTGGAATAGGTAGCTTTGTGCATGCAATGTTTATAATGTCTTAGCTGTGAAGTGTTAAAATTGCTTAGTTTGTGCTTTGTCATAATTATGACTCTATATTATGCTGCTAATTCATTTCTGACATGAAACTTCCCAGACGACTCTTACAGATTATTGTGTAGGTGAAAAGCCTGTTACATGTATATTTAATACTAAATACAGCAGTATATCAATGATTAGTTTGTGTGTAATATGATCCACGACTACACTAAACTAAAGAGCATAGCAACCGAAAAAGAATGGACCAAAAAAGAATATTGTTGATACAATGTAGGCCTACTAGGATTATGTATTTTAGTGCTGTAATTTTACAAATACATGTACAACTTGTAGTTGCTTGTACATGTTGGTACATGAGTTACATGTGCATGTGTCAGGGTGGCACAGTTGGTGGCATACATGCACACAAACCGAGAAGTGGTGAGTTCAAACCCCCAGCTGTGTCATTTCTGGCAAAGGCCTTCAGCAAACCTTATAAATAATACAGGAGGTCTATGTAGTGTCTAAATCAAAAACATGCATGTTAAAGATCCACATCTGCTCTGATTCGCAAAGAGAAGCCAGATTCTGGCGGGGCATGTGACCCCATTGGGGTGGCAGGTTTATGTAGCGGTTATTGACCATGCACTCCTGTTGTGGTAGGTGAGCTCTTCCACTCAGAGCCCAGCTCCTGTCACTCATACAAGTTTCGTACTTCTGAGATCTATTAAATAGGATGGCCAAGTGGCTCGACAGTAACCAGATACAAAAAAATAAAAGAATAAACCTATGGAATTCTATGACCATGATTTTCTATGCCACGCATTCTCATGCATTTGAAGATGTTGGTATGGGTAAGAGATTTAATGATATGAAGCATTACTAGACCCGTTTTTGATTTCTAGTTCTGATATTTTGATACCAGGAGTAAAAATTCAAAAATGTGTCCAGTACTACTTTCTGATGTGTGAATTCCAGTCCTAGGCTGATATCTATTGTCTTTACCAAACTTATAAAATGTGAATGGTACAAATCTAGCTTAAAATAAAGTTTACTTAAAATTGTAGTTATCTGACAAACCTCAATTAGGTTCAGGAGTCAAAAGGCTACTTCTGAAACAAGTTGCAGACCAGATAATTCAAAGGCCATGGCTTGGCAACAACAAAATAATAAAACACAGTAAAATTACCGGTACTGCCCTGGATGAGCTAGGGAGATCTAGGTGACCCATTGAATTCCCCTGGCTAAAAAGAGTATCACTTGACAAATCTTGGCTGCGTTCATGTTCATCAGGAATATCAAATGCAAAAATTCTACTGAACTACATGTACATTCAGGCAAACATATCCGGAGATTAAAAGAGAAATATCAGAGCTATGATACAGGTTGCCAGCACCATGTGAAATTTCTGCTTAACAGAGGGGATGCAATAATCCTAATGACAGAAATGAATTAGCAGCAGCATGTAGGGTAAACATGTAGATTTAACATTGTTCATGTTATATTTATGATTTAGGCATACGACAGAACACATTTTAAGTGATTTAAAAACTTAACAGCTAAGATAAGGCGCACACACACTGACACTCATCTGTTCCAATGTCCTTATGCAGCTTTTTATTTGAATACCATGTCTTTGCTATCTAAATATGGGTAATCACATACATGTTCCATGAAGCAATCTTATACTAGCAATGAAATACAGGGTGTCCGTAAAGTCCTGATACAACTTTAAAAAATCATTACTAAGCCAGTTTTTGAGTTTCGTGCAACTAATGGTGCCCACATAAAGATGTATTAAATCAGGTGAAAAAGCTTTACTAATCACTGCTAAAAATAAAACAAATTTGGTTAAAGGTGGGCTGTAGGCTACTGTAAGTTTCAGAATTATTTTCACCAAAATAACAATGTTAGTATTACTTGATACCTCTACAAACATGTCTAAACTGTTTTAGTAGTAGCTAATAGATGCTAAACTGCAAAAAAGTAGCCCCAAAATTTTTAAAATAACCATAGTTATGTCAGCATTAGGAGTTATCTCCACCTAGCTTTATGTCGATTTTCAAAACTTCTTCTTTGATTACCTCAACTCTGACACCTATATAGAAGCAATATTGAGTTTTCACAACTGTTTTATAAGAAATACAGTGTTCATTCAATAAAGCAGATACTAGCAATTATAGTAGTACGTTCTACAGGTTCAACACACCAGTCTAATAAGTAGGCATGTTATTCATGAGATAAACAAGTAGCCTATATTGACCAATCAAATTGCAAACTCAAGTCATTTGATAACTTTTTGCAACAAATTGTGTTTTTTATTGTCTAGGAATATTAACTAGCATTTGTTCTACAGACCCATTTTTTCGTTTTGCGATATTCCTAGTACAACAAGGATAAAAACTCAATTAAAATTTCCTGTTTATAATAACATAATGAGTGGTCTGGCATTCACTCCCCACAATAATGTAATTAATTTTACTAGTTTTAACAGAGCTGGGTACCATGATGACATCATGTATCTCAGCTGGTATTGTGCTAACTGGTTCAGCTGCTACTAGGCTTTCTAATGGTGTCTTCAACTCATAACGTCAAAATTTCAGTACAGTCCACCTTTAAAATATCTCAAGAACTGGCATAGTAATAAACTTTTAAATTTGTATGAGGACTTTTCGGACTCACTGTGTAACAGACATGTGCCAAGCAGACAAATACTCAAGTCAAGAGTCAAGTAAGAGTATATATTCCCAATTGATAAAAACTAATTTAGAGTCAACTCATCGGATGAAGCAAGTCAAAAGTAGAGTAAGAGTAAATAAACAGCCATTTTGAAAAGTAAAGTAAGAGTCAAGCGACTAGTGCCAAAATGCTAGAGTCAGAGTAGAGTCAAAAGTACAGTGGTATGTCAAAGAGAATACCAATGGGAATTTTGTATAACACAAATTTCTGATGTATACAAGTGTGACAACACACAATAGGTAATACTTAGTGTTAGATCCGATTTTCTGTCAGTTATAGTAGTTCTGAGGAACAAAGGCTACTTCAAATTTGCACTTGTTATAATGGTAGGTCTGTTTATCTATAAGCCTCTCAGCTTCTCTATGGTGGACAAGACTTATTACATAATTAAACCAAACCAATAGAATTATCATTGATAGCTGAGAGATTAGAGTAAAGTAAAAGTCAAGCATCATGCTTTGTAGAAGAGTAGAAGTAAAAGTCAATTCCCAGCTTTCACACAATACAAAAGCACAAGTCAATTAAAAGTAATGAAAAGCTGTTGCTCGAGTTAACTTGAGTCGAGTAAAATGACTCGAGTGCCCATGTCTGCTGTGTAATATCTTATGTGTACAATCAGCTGGAAAACTACTTTAGAGTTCACAAGTTTCATATAATTATTATTCTACAGAATACGTGTAGGCTAATTATTATGTTATTGTTATGTGTATGCAGGTGCTTTTCATGATAGCAAAAGGTTAAGTTAGACTAAGTGATCATTGCATTATAAAGAGCAGGAGAGGGGTGGGACTTTGCATTGCATAGATGAAAGTACCTGAAGTGAATGATCTGCTCGGTCCACAGTGCTCAATCTCTCATCCATGTCTTTTAAGGCCTCCTCTATTTGTTTTTTTCTTGTTTCTACTGTAAGCATACATGTGATAGAGTAATTAATCTACATGTACCTGTTATAACATGTATATTGTAGATACCCAGAAATAAATTTTAATATTTCCTACCAGCTCTATTTCACAGATTGACTAACATATTTGGTGCAGCTGTAATGTTACCTTAGTCTAGGTTTTAAACTACTAATATAAACATATTGTATCTACATGTATGTGTAAAAGTAGCTGGATATCTACTGTACGTCCTACAACAGTCCATTAACAAAATATCTACTTTCCCTTTCGGAAGGATTGAAGATGAAAACAAGATAGCCTACACGTAGATGCAATCTTCCATGCTTTTGACTAACGTGTAGCCAGAGCTTTTCATTAAAACTTTAACAGAAAAAGGCTGTTCCCCAGTACGCTTTGCATGTGTATGTGCACAATTTCATGCAATCACATGTTTTGGGGCTAGCCTTACTCCAGATGGAGACTATTCACCGACATGTAACTGTTGGCCTATTTGCATACTGTGTTATAATAAATAAATGGGCACTGACAACATGCACAGAGACATATCATGAATGCGTGTGGTATCTATTTATGTTGCCGGTAGCATAATATGTTTACTAATAGACCAAATGTAAACAATTTTGCAATGCAAAAAATATGTGTGGGTAGGCCGACAATAGTTGCAACCACATAAAAGTCAGCACGTCAATAATTATAGGCTACTCGTAGGGGATGGATTGCATGAGTACCTTCTGTGGACTTTCCATCACAATTGTAGTTAACTGTTCTCCAACTGTGTTCATTCACCTCTGATTCATGCTCCGAATGTGGAATATGTGTGAATGATTTTTGTCTGCCATTTCGACGACTTGGATCAAATTCTTTAGACCAACTTTTATCAGACATGGGCGACTCGAAACTACCACCTATATTCTCAGAGCTCTGATATACTGCATCGCAGCTTAACCTACAACATTATGGTCACTCTTGTAAGTGGGAAAGTGTTAATTGTATATAACTAAGCTTGCTACACAACATAAATTATGTAAACTAATAATCGCAGTTGTAGTGTAATGTTTCTGCCAATGAAATCATACGGGAAGCGCGTGAGAGTGGTCGACCAGACTATGCTTCCAGCATTACATAAAGAGTGAACAGTATGTAATAGCTTATTCACGTATAAAGGTCATAGACCCAATGCTTGTGCTCAGAAAAAGTGTAGAAAGAGTATGTTCGGTCGAGCTTGAAGTGAGTTCGGGCTATTGGTCTAACGGGACCAAGAGCTGTAACTACCTCGCTCAGAGAGAAGACTCTGTAAAGGTTGAGTTGGGAGATGTGACTTTATTGCAGTCTAATCATCAACTGATTTGTACAGCAAAATGCTCATGCTTTCATACTAAAACTAGTTCTGGTAAAAAAGCCCAATAAAGTATCGGGAGGGACGATATAGTATCGGCCTCGAAAGTTGCGTAAGAATATGGCGACAAAAGGCCGAGGCCCGACCTCAAAAAGGGTCGGCCATTATAAGAGATGTTTATAATAAGGAAGAACATGCAATATATAGAAACCAGCACATTCTGAAACGTAGGCCTTCTTTATGATAGGCTTACAACATAGAACAATACTTAATATATGAATGTTTCACTTGATTGCATGGCATAAACAATAATAGGCAAGTTGAGACAAGTATAATTAGTGTAGGCATATGTAACAGATTAACTATGGCAAGTAAACAAGGTGAGTAATACAGATTATTATCAGGCAGTTATATACATGTACATGTAAGTGTCTGCACATGGAAGGGTCCGAAACACCGCAGTAGTTAAATATTCTCCAGCTGTGTTCATTCACCTCTGATTCATGCTCCGAATGTGGAATATGTGTGAATGATTTTCGTCTGCCATTTCGACGACTTGGATCAAATTCTCTAGACCAACTTTTATCAGACATGCAAAATAATTTTGATGTACAACAAGCTAGAATGTACATGTGCCTGTAGGCTTACATATGTACATGTTATAAACGATGTACTAGTAGATAGATTCTACTATTCAAACTGTGGGTAGGCTGACAATAGGTATTATTTTTGCAACATGATAAGCTTCCATTTAAATATTGTCTGTGTGTTTATGCTATTGCATAGTTGACAGGGTGCTCTTGTGACACACCCCACGTTGGGCAGGCTGCAAGGTTCTGATGTTAAGCCGGCTCCTCCCAGAGACCATGATCTACATATGTTGCGCCCTGGCACAAATTGGGGCTGAGATGTGCAAGCATATAACAAATAAATACAAACAGCGCAAAATAGAGTTGAGATGGGCTTCGACGTCCTTCTAACCTATATGCAATTCAAAACTCGGTGCTGATCTAGTGCCAACTAATTAAACGCCTGATTGAGGATGCCACTATACAGCACAAAAAGATGTTGCAACCTTATAATTCAGAAATTAACAGTTACTAAATACATGCTGGGATACATCTATATGTTGTGATTAGAGTTTGGGGTAAGAGGAGACAACTTACAAAATGGGGAGAAGACAGCTCCCTTGTAGTAAGAATTCACTACATTGCAACACATATGGCGATTCTTGTAATGTATTTAGTGCAAAGAAATGCCTCCATAGTTTGATGACAAAATCTTTTTTTTGGGATGGCTTGCTTGTGAGGTACAAAGGTGCTGAGCCTATGATTACGCTTCCCAAGCCTGACAGCCTAATACTGAAGCCATAGCACCACTTGGAGCAACTACTACTGCTACTACATTGCACTACTACTACTACTGCTGCAAAAAACGTTATTTTTGAACTATTTTTTACGCTTTATTGACATGCTGACCATCTCCAACGCACCCTAGACATTGCTTAAAATGAAGAGTCTCTTGATATTGTGGTGAGGAGCCAGCTGGACTCGTGAAGGACAATATTGTTAATTATTGTATACATGTAACTGTGCATAATTTATAATCATTGCTTACCGATATGGTTGATGATTTTTGAATAGAAAATGTTTTCCACAAGGCTGAGGGCCAATATCAGTACATAATGTGACTGCATACTATGTATGTACATGTACATTGTAGTTGTTTTCATAATATTATTATTTCTGCTTGAACTATTGCATAGGCCTGACACTTACGTATCGGTCCCTCCCGATGTCCCATCGGACCCTTAATGCTTCGACATGGGCTGATAATCCAGCTTAAATAGAGTTCAAATACACTTATTCTATTTTTCTTATGCTTACCATGATTTATCATGATTTTCAGTAACAATTATTTGTACTTTCATAATATTTTGTAGGACCAACCCCTGATCGGCCCTGCTAGCTGCGATCGGAAGTTCTTTTACTACATAAGCTGAGCAATCTTTTATGTTAATAAAGACACTCGTTGTGCTGGATCTGCTCCAGGAATCTCTTAGCCTAGATTCCTTCACAGAACTGAAAGCCAGAGTAACTAGGGTAGCTAAATAGGTCGTACATATGCAAACATAAAGCACATATAGCAACTTTGACCTGTTAGTCATTATAATCACAAGTACACATCGGTATTGCTAGTCACCCGCACCTTTTATTCAGTGCATGTAAAGCTAGGAGGATGATAGACCACTCTCGTACCTTCTGTGTAGAGGTGGAGCAGGACTCAAGAAATTTCTAGTATTATCTTGAATTATCTTGCCTTGAAAGTCATCTTGAGATGGTAATTGATGTTCGGGACTGGAAACAATAGGACATAAGAATTTTCATTTATAATGAATTGATAATTATAATATAATTCATTGCTAATCGGCCATAATCTATAAAATGAAAAACTGTTTTTTAAATTATTTAGTTATACTATCTACATGTACATTCCCCACACAAGTAGTAACAACGCAGCTAACAATAAGCTACTAGCCCACCACTACACACAGAACTAGTAATGCGTTTCAATCAACTGTCAACTCTCCCATAAATGCAATGTGATGTCTCACGATCCATACTAAAAGTTGTCTACTCATGGGATTGTTTTAGTAATGGAAACATAGCTCCTACTAGTTGTCAATTACAACACTTGTACACATGTACTTGCATACCTGTACATGTGCAATGCATACCATATTAATATTAAATACAACTACATGTACATGTAGTCTTCTTCTCATCCTTTATTGAAATTCATAATGATACAAAGCTTGTGAACTACTATGAGTAAACCACTACTGTCGCACTATTCAATATTTGCAAATTAGTATTGTTCATCCTATTTCAGTAAGATTGATGTGTTGCTTGTGTTTGGAAACCTAGCTGCTAGAGATGGAATGAGACTCGAGATTTCTCGAATCTCGTATCGACTTGTCTTGTCTCGAAAGTCGTCTCGAGATGGCAATTAGTATTCGAGACTGGTAAACAAATAGTTATAGTAGCTAATAATTTTTATTCATAATAAATTAATAATTATAATGCAACTAATTGCTAATCAACAACAAATCTATCAAATAGAAAATCATTATTCAAATTATTTAGTAATACTACCTACATGTACATTCCCAGCACTGATTTCCTAGTAATAGTGTGATGGTACAGGACATTTGTATACGACTCCAGCTACCCGGATGAAAACATATAGCACCTTAAGTGCCTAGTAGTTGTCACAGCGCTACTCAACTAACACTCGTATACTCATACTCAACTGTATTGCATGTCTAAAACACTCAATTACTGTCTACATACGTGTATCTATGTGTTTATACTCATTCTACTTAACTACGTATCAATGTACATACTTGTATGATAATTACTAAGTCTTTTGGTACCTTTTATACCCATGTAAAGAGGCCCGACCTCTCAGAAGCCTTGATATTCATTTTGTACATGAATTGGAGGATTATAAGCAACTTTTGTATAACCCGACCTATTTTTGGGTCGGCCGTCGGGCTTCCGGCGGCCATGTTGTCGCGCAACTTCCGGACGACCTTATGTCGTCTTTTCCCGACACTGCGTCGGGCGGAAGTCCTTATACTATATAAAGGGCCATGTTTTATCATTCATTGTCTCAGTCTTCACTTGGCTTTCAATAAAGACACATCTATACTTGATACAGAGACTTTCACTTCCTTTTGTCAGGTCATTCGCTTAGCGAACCGCCTACTAGGTCGGATCACTCTCTTTCAACGTATAGTCTGAAGGTCAGACTTGGGACCAGATGGGTCGTCTCTGGTAGTTATTGGACTACTGAGACCGCTCGGTCTTTCATGTAATGAGAAGGCCTAGCACCACTCATAGGCACTTCAGTTTTGGGTCGGTAGTCGTCCAAGGACGACCGCACGAAATACCAGAAACCATTACAATAGCATTGCAGCTAACGCTGAGCTACTAGTCGATCACTACAAGTCATACAGAATTACTAACGACTGTCAATCACCACTCCCACAATGCAATGTTATGTCCTTACCAAAAGTTGTTTACTCGTGAGATTATTTCATTAAAGGAAACATAACTCCATACTAATTTATCAAATTACATTTTATTATTTTAGTACCCATGTACATGCAATGTAATGTACATGGAATACATGTGCAATATATTTCACAGCCTCCTGTTCATCTTTTATTGAAATGCATAATGATAAAATACAGAGTTTACAGAGTAGCAATTGAAACTATTGGAGTTCCAACATGCAGATATATAAAATTTGGCAAACTTTTTAGAAAAATTCCCTTGAATCCTAAAACCCAGTCTCGTCTCGAATTTTTTTAGAAGTAGTGTCTCGAATCTCATCTCGAATCCAAAAATGCTGTCTCGTTCCACCTCTACTAGCTGCTGCCAAGAAAACCCTCTCCTTCAATTTGTAGCCTACATATGTATGTTGCGAATTTTGGAAGCACTCAAGCGGTAAATATAAACTGTGCCACAGAGATAGCTATAGTGCCTGCAACTCATTGCGGGGCATTGCCTGTAACTTTCTTGTTTATCACTGTACACAAGAGCTATTTATAGAATGACAGTGACTCAATAGGATTACTTGGCTATTTCATGCTGTAGCCTACCTACATGTATGTACTCAATGCTGACTGGAGGTCATAATAGCCAATATTCATATGTGTTTATCTTGGCTGCCACTAGGTTTACAAAGACAAACGGCACATTGATCTTAACGAAATAAGATGAACAATATTATTTGCAAATACTGAATGGTGCGACAATAGTGGTTTAATAATTTACAGTGTAGCTATTGAAACTATTGGAATTCTAACATGCAAATAATATATAAAAGTTGGCAAAATTTTTAGGAAAGATCACTTAAATGTCTCAAATTTGTACCAAGTACATGTAGTGCCTCAAATATCATCTCAAATTAAAAAATGTTGTCTCGTTCCACCTCTACTTTCGTGTCATAATAGTAGTATAGTCAGTGCAGATCTCAACATGCACGCCCCTAACCCTGGTACATTTTAGCCTTAGATCCATAAAATCGCCAGGCCGGGTACCAACCCCATCCATCCTATCAATCAAATCCTTTCTCAAGAACCTGGTCTATGTGCAAAGCCCTAGAACCTAACCCCTCATTGCGGGTGGGGCACCAAAACGAGTCGGATAGTTCCTAGAACTCTGGCTAAAGAGCAAACCCCAAAGCCCAATCTCCACGCCCCACCTCGGTGATTTTATGGATCTACGGCTAAAATGTACCTGGGTTAGGCGTGTGTCTGTGAAGATCTGCACTGACTATACTATTCATAATAACTATACCTGTAACCTTTACAATACATGATTGTGTATGCCGGAGCATTTGCAGTAACACTTTACTTTGGCTCATGGCATTACACATGATAGATGGGCCAATGCTCTGCATTGTAGGGTATAGCAAGCAGAGCCAGCAAAAATACCCGAGCTCATGAATAATAATTGCTGTCAGAGTTGACACAGAGTACAGTGAGGTTACTGCAGCCTCAGATTGTAGAGCTTTTCGTTTAAATTTTTGATGCAGGGCTGTACTTCTCCACTACGCTTTAGGAATGCTGCCCCCTAGCCCATGTCAGAGCACTTCTTTGAATCTGCTGTGGACTTTGGCTGTGCCTGAACTCCACCTTAAACCAAAATGAGCACCCCGATAGAAAGCCTGGCTATGCCCATGCTGCCATTAACCAACGAAAAGGCATTTAAACCTACAAAACTATTACAGTGTTATAAACAAGAAATGATATGATGATAGTCTTTTATGGTAAACATAGAATGTGTAATATACTCTGTTACTACAAAATATTGTAAAAAAATGGCGTGTACGAGGTACGACTGTGGTCTATCGTCCCCCTTACTTTACATGTACTGAATGAGAGGTGCGAGTGAATAGCAATGCTACTGTATCAACTTGTGAGTATGATAAACAACAGGTCTGAGTTGTTACTTGTGCTTATATATGATCATAGGTATGACCGAGTTACTCTAGTTGCTCTGGCTTTCAGTTACCTGAAGGAACCTGGTGTTTTATACATGTAGCCAGTTTTGCATTTTGTATTGGGAGTTGTTTTCCCTATGTTGTTTTCCCGTATCATTCCCATGATGCATTGCTATTCCTTGTTCCTCTTTGTTCCCCATGCCAAGGCATATGGCTGCCCATTGTCACAGTTGAATGAATGTACATTCTTTCTGAAGTTATAGTCTCTTCTTGATTGTTTGTTTTCAGTTTATCCTCTACTCTCTTCATCCATGTTGCATTCACATTATGTTCAGTGGCACATCCCCAGATACCTTGCCAAAATTCTTCTTCTGCATCCGGTGTTTCATCACGTTCATTACTATTTTTCTCTATATTCTTATAAAATCTCTTCTGGTTGTTTTCAAACATGCGATTCTGCTGATATTGTTACACTCTATCCTCATACCGTTTGATTTTTGCGGCTGTTGCTATCAGTCTCTGTTTTAGTTCTTCAATAACATGTTGGTATCCCTTCTTTTTGATGTCAAATTTTCGTTCCATTTTCCTCCTCAGTCTGTCATTGTAGTTCCTCTTCCTTATCTCTTCTAGCCTGCTTATATCCTGCTTTTTAATCGTACTTTCCACGCTGGTTCCGCTCTCTGGTTGGCTCCCTCCTTTGTAAACTTTTCTGTAACAATAACTGCACTAGCGTAGAATGTATCACTCAACTCTGTGATGTTGTCCACTGGTAAATAGTCGACTATATCATTTACCTTCTTTATCTCCTCTGTCAATTTCCTCTTAGCGATATGTTTAATGCTTAGTAGCTTTTCTCTCACTTCCTGCAGCCCTTCTTTTATGTTCTTGATCCTTTCAATCATTTCTTGTTTTTCCTTTGGTAGGTGCTCCACCGCAGTGGTATCCGTCCTTGTCGGTGTTTCTTCTTCACTTTGACTTCCTCTATGAATAGCTACTGTATTGGTGATAGCCATTACAGTGCCTGATATATCCTCAATCTCAATCTTGTTTCTCTCTACTTGTTCTTCTCCCAATTCCCTAACCCTGATCTCATCCAATTCTTCTGTTGTTAACCACTGTTTCTTGACAATAGTTTGTGCCTGCATTGCCAGTCTGCTCTCCGTCAGGTTGAACCCGCCCCTCTCTCTCCATGTGGCAGCCATCCAACGCATATATCCCCTTATGGTTGGTTTGCTCTTGTAGTAGCATTCCATAATCTTGATGTTACATTTGTATCCTGCTTTGTAAACTTTGCCCTCTGTTCTCTCTGTCCTGTTTGACCAGTAGTAGGATAACAACCTGTCTCTGCCTGGTCTGACACAGAAGACCTGCCAGGCGAGGTAGAGTCTGCTAAGCTTCCTCTCCCATTCACACCGTTAGCTTGTACATTTCTTTCAGTCATTTTCATCATAAAGAGTAGTTTGTTTTCTGTCAGGATTTTCTCCCTTAGCTGCTGGTTCTAACCAGAACCTAACCTGTGCACCAACAGGGTTCATGGTCCAGAGTAGCGTAGCAGCGTATTATTATTATTAATATTATTATTTTACGTGCTAATTTTTCTCAGCTCTTCAGCTGGTTGGATGTTGGTAATCGGTCAGGTCCTCTGACCTCAGATATCCAGCACTCTCCTTAAAATCCTCGCAGATCCTAACAGGGCAGAAAATTATGCCCTGTCTATTTCCTTTCTTCCTATATCTAGTTTCGACAATTCCTCTTCTAAATTTGCTACTGCGCCCAGAGCTCCAACCGCAACAGGAACAACGTTCACGGAAGTCTTCCACAGTTTCCTAATCTCTCTTGCAAGGTGTTGATACTTTTCCTGCTTTTCCTTTTCTTTCTCTCCAACTCTGCTATCACCAGGCACTGCAATGTCTATCACCCGCACATGATCCATCTCTTTATCAACCGCCACTATGTCCGGCCTTCTTGCTTCTATAACATGGTCCGACTGTATTGTAAAATCCCAGAGCACTTTGACTTTGCTGTTTTCTATCACTTTCTCTGCTACATGATCATACCAGTTCTTCGTATGTGCCAGCTCAGACTTTTTACACATATTCCAGTGTATGTTTTGTGCAACCTTGTCATGTCTTTTCCGATACTCGCACTGGGCGAGCTTACTGCACTCACTGAGAATGTGGAATATTGTTTCATCTTTTTCGTTGCACATCTGACATTTTGTTGTTCCTGCTTGCTTCTCGATGTTGACTTTTCTCCATCTTGTAGGTAACGCTTGATCCTGTGCTGCAGTTATGAGTCCTTCTGTCTCCTTCTTCATGTATCTATTTCTCACCCATCTATACTGTTTCTTTGTGTCATAGCTTTTCGTGAGTTTGGGGTATTGTCCATGTAGTGCTTTTTCTGTCTATTCTTTTTCGTGATATTGCCTAGTTTGAGTGAGATATTCATTTTTGCTTTGTTCTTTCATTAGTGACTTCAATAGTTTATTGTATCCTTTTTCTTCATCTTGGATGTAGTCTGACCGCCCATATTCCTCGGCTCGTATTGTTTCTTCTACAGATTTGAGTCCTCTACCACCCTCACCCCTTGCTAAGTATAGCCTTGCAACACTTGCTCTTGGATGTAACGCTCCATTCATTGTCATTATTTTCCTTGTCTTTCTGTCCATGATTTGTAGCTCATATTTGTTCCAGCCTAATATTCCACCAGTATATCTGACTACAGCCACCGCCCACGTGTTAATGGCTTTGATCACATTCCCTCCATTTAGCTTTGACTCCAGTATTAGTTTGATTTTTCTTTTGTATTCCCTTGTGACTATTTCTTTCATTTCCCTCATCTTGATATCATTGCTCTCTTGTATTCCTAAATATTTGTATCCATGCTCTCCTAGGTCTTTAATCACTTGCTCGTCAGGTAACCATATGCCATCATCCTCTGCCCTTTTCCCCGCTTCATAGTCAGCGTAGCACATTTCGACAATCCAAATCGCATTCTTATGTGTATATCCTAACCGTCTGCACTAGGGATTCAAGATCACTTTTTGTCTTTCCGAATAGCTTCAAATCATCCATATAAAGCAGGTGGTTGATCTTACCAGATTGACATCTGTTGAGATTGTACCCCTGCTTAGCTTCTCTGAGTATCACAGACAGTGGGATCAGGCATACAACAAAATATAGTAGTGGTGATAAGGAATCTCCTTGGAAAATTCCTCTCTGTATATCTACAGTTGCCAAGTGCCGCCCTTTAGCTTCCAGAGTTGTCCTCCATTTACTCATGCTAGATTTCAACAGACTCCTCGTTCTCTCAGCCACCCCTACCATCTTCATTGTTTCCACATCATGTGAAGAAAAAATTCTTACCCCAACTGTAGTAGGTGGGAGAGTGGTAGGGCACCCCTTACCCCACACACACTCCCACCCCCCTCCCATTCAGCCCAGCGCCAGAAAATTTTTAGGGTAGGCTATAACTATATCATAGGCAATTCATTGCTATGCACAGTTTCTGTATATTTTGCATTTTCATATATTTTTGTTGGTTTGTTCGTTTTTATGCAATTTAAGTGGGAGACAACTTCAAAGATTTTACGTTTTCGAAAACCTCACTTTTTTCTTTTCGTAGACATTCCAATCCGTGAGAAACCATGCCGATGTGTAACTGGGCACTATGTTATGCAATTATGTTAAAGAACTAGCCTGTGTAATAATATTGGCACTACGGTAGAGACTGGTTGTGTGGTACATTGTATTATATATATTAGTAATGTTGATATAATGCTACATAGCATAAACAGCACATGGTACAGTACAGAGTGTCCACTGGCCAGTCCTGCAATTCCAATCTAGTAATTATTGTATTCGCCACCTACACCACACTTGCAGTGCACATTCACTACTTCCACCGTGTGTGCTTGCGACTAAGTGCTGTGTAGTCTCATGTACACACAGCCTTGATGTTACCTGCATTGTGCATCCTCATAGCTAACCTTGATATAATTATTATGAGTGTTGCTAGTAGCACTGATGAAGTAAAAATGATAAATAGGTAGACAATATGAGACCTGTGTTCCATATTGGCTACACATTGTACAAAATTTTTATCCCCCACACTGACTTAGCAGAACTCAAGTCAAAGTCACAAGTCATGCATATGTCCAAGTCAAGTCACATTGATGTGCAGGTTGCAGCCAAGTCAAGTCAGCAATTTGACAAGTCCAGGTCAAGACAAATCTATGACTCGGACCCAGCTCAGTAAAATATAGCATGTCAACTTACAACTGAGCCTTCAATTTCATTATTCTGTGGTTGAGGCAGCTATGTTGGGTGTTGCTCTAGAAGCTGAATCGGCTGCTGTAGTAAAAACGCCTAACCCACATCAATATTATAGAGACAACTGGACAGGTTTTGTTCATCAGACTCTAACCTGCTGTTTACAGTAACACTTTCAAGGAATAAATGCACCTTTTGATGTTCTACTGCTGCCCTAAACCTGCCACAACTGCAATCAATGTTGGTTTTGCTTTGTTGCAAGTACATGTATGGTGTACTGAGTATATATTATGCAGTATCAATAATATTACAAGTATGTTACTGTAAGCTTGCTATGAAAGTGGGAGGAGACTTTGCTGTAGTTGAGATCGGTGAAGTGGAACAGGCACATGCCAGTGCGCGTATTATTATCATTCATAGTTAGCAATAGCCCAATGATGAAACGACATTAGCTTTGGGAAAACTTCTTACCCCAACTTCCGTTGGGGTCAAAATATGATTAATTTTTCTTACCCCAACGTCGTTGGGGACCGTTGGGGCTTCATAACACCACTGATTGCACCCATCTACATGCATGTACTGTACCTGGTGTTACACAGGTGCCTGCTGCCACAGACTTCCACAGATTTTAAAAGAAAAAAAACTGAATGAAACTAAAGCACTGTGCAGCATTATTATTGCTTATTGTAGCAGCAGCTACTCAATTACCTGACGTTTCAAATTGTTACACTTTAATAATTGCAAACATAATATTTGTCATGTTCCATTATTTTTCATTCATGTAGACATGTATTCAAAATGATTTAGGAATAATATTCTACAGCTTCTCAGACGTATAATATGTTTCTGCTGATGTTCAATATAGGCGCATTATGTTGTAAGAAATTTTCTGTACATGTAGGGTTTTGGTAGGAAATCCACTTACCTGGTAGTTTGATGACGAGGCAGTGTATAGGGTGGTTTGTCTAATCTAACTGTAACCTCAATTTCACCACTCCAATGTGAAATCATGTCTTGCACCAGCACATCTTTTTTGTTTCTCAAACACACACCATTCCACTCCACAATCTCATCGCCTGTCAATTGTAAAAATAACAGGTCAAGTTTAGTAAAACACTGTTGTGAATGTGTGCATATGACCCCTGTTGCACCACAACCACTGACGGCTTAGACAATGCAACTTGAGGGCTACCTGGCCTTTGTATGAACTCTCATGCCTCAACAGCCACAAGCTTGTGTTTATCTCCTTCGCTAGTGATCAGTACCATTCCAGATTGATTAATGTAAGTATACACATAAGTATATTTAATAAAGATCCTCACCGCTTGAAAGTATAAAAATGACTTTGCTGAACAACAATGTGCTGCTACTCATAGAGGTGGAACGAGACTCGAGTCTCGGCTTGGATTGTGTCGCCTCAAAAGTCGTCTCGAGATGGCAATTACTGTTCGACACTTGGAAAATAATGTTTATTTATAACAAATTAATAATTATAATCTAATTCCTTGCTAATCAAACAAGTTACTCTTTGGAAGGAACATTAAGACCGGGGGGGGGGGGGGGGGGGAGCACCATGCAAAGACCAGAGATAGCGGAAAAAGATAGCCTGTTGAAGGCAAGACAAAAAAGAAATTTTGAGGAGACTATACGGGCCACCGTGCTCCAGGATTTATCACCAGGACGCAGAGTATAGATCCAAACAAATGGTCAAGGCGGTGCTGAAGGGGAGATAACAAAAGAACCCTACTCATGCTTGGTACAGAGGGGTAACACGGCCGTAAGGAGAAACCGAAAGCACCTTAAAGGTGGACTGTACGGAAAGTTTCAGAATTATTTTCACCCAACTAACTATGTTAGTATCACTTGATACCTCTACAAACATATCTAAACTGTTTTAGTAGTAGCTAATAGATGCTAAACTGCAAACAAGTAGCCCTAAAATTTCTAAAACAACCATAGTGATGTCAGCATCAGGAGTTATCTCCACCTAGCTTTATACCAATTTTCAAAACTTCTTCTTTCATTATCTCAACTCTGACACGCTATATAGAAGCAATATTGAGTTCTCACAACTGTTTTATAAGAAATACGGTGCTCATTCAATAAAACAGATACTAGCAATAATAATAAGTACACCAATCTAATAAGTAGGAATGTTATTCATGAGATAAACAAGTATCCTATATTGACCAATCAAATTGCAAACTCAAGTCATTTGATAATTTTTCGCAACAAATTGTGTTTTTTTTTGACTAGGAATATTAACTAGCATTTGTTCCACAAACCCATTTTTTAGTTTTGTGATATTCCTAGTACAACAAGGATAAAAACTCAATTAAAATTTCCTGTTTATAATAACATAATGAGTGGTCTGACATTCACTCCCCGCAATGATGTAATTCACTAGTTTAACAGAGCTGAGTACCATGATGACTTCATGTATCCCAGCTGGTATTGTGCTAACTGGTTCAGCTGCTACTACTTTCCAATGGTGTATTCAACTCAAAACGTCAACTTTTCAGTACAGTCCATCTTTAAAGGTATTCGTCACTGCACCTGGTTTGCCCATGGGCAGAATTGATTACTATTTTGACCCCTCAAATTCAGGCTGCCAAACATTAACAAGCAATAAAATTTACAGTTAGCTGCTCAATGGTATTATATATGTAAAGAAGAAACATCTACCGTACAACAAAACTAAACCACCTACTTGTTGTTTTGTAAATTACAAATCACATAAGAAACTGTTAGAGCAATGATTCAGGGATTTGATGACATGTTTATTTTGTGGCATTCTTTAGGTTTTAAACCTGACAGTTCAATTATTACTTTGAAATGTTGAAAATCTCCACTGCTGCTATTACATGTATTTACATGACTGTGATATTCATACTTTCTTGGGCACACCATGGTACTGGAACATGTCATGTAATTATTGTATAGATTACTTGTATAATATTACATGTACATTTACATTGTATATGCAGATAATAATTTCTTGTTATCAAGTGCATGTAAAAATATCCAGTTTAATCCTATGAGGAAATTACTGGAGGCTAGCTGGAGAACTTGGGGGAATAATATGCAGTCTACAAGTAACATGCATATACATATACATGTACATAAAGAACATACATGCATACACATATCCATGCCCAAGTTCTGCAGCTGGAATCCAGGCTAACAATGGGTATACATGTAGATTAACCAAATCTACAATTTGTAGGTATTTTGCCTACATGTAGGTACAATCATGTATATGCTTATTTATAGCCTATCTACACAATTATTACATAACACACTCCAGGTTTGCTCAAGAAAGTATGTTGACATCATAGTAATGGAAATAATGGCAGCACATTGGAGATTGTCAACACTTCAAAATAATAATTGGACAATGTGGAGGTATTGAAACTGCTGCATTTCAATAATGTCTTGTGTTAGAGTTATATCACTATATCCTATATAATTCATGCGAAATAGGCAGGTAGATTTATCATTTGCCCATGTATTATAGTGAGTGAAGTTGTTGGCACTGACCCTACTGGAAAAGTCATCACTTTTGTGACCACAACTGATAACACCAAGTGCTTATTGGTTACACCAGCTCCTGCCAAGGCTCATATTGTAAAGTAATTAGCATAGCCTCATTGTCTGGCAAATAAAATTGAAAGAAAACTGTCAATATTGAGAAAGGGGTTATTGCAAGCCAAATACTATCTACAGGGCTAGAAATTTCAGTTTCTGAGCTATCTTATGATATATTATTCATAACTGGTGGATCATTTGTACAATAACTAATAGTGAAAATAGCCTTATGATGCACGATGCCTACCGATACTAACAGTTACGACTGGGGAAATAGCCTGATGAATGCCTTTAAGGCACTCCCAACACAAGAAAATGTCAGTGATAAGCCTGAGAACCCTTCAGACAACCACCCAGAGCTGGTCTCCAAATCAACAAGAAGTGGCCGAGTTATTAAACCCAATACTAAATACCAGGATTTTGTCAAGTATTAGATAATAGTTTAACTATAAATTATGTAGGATTCCATTTACTATACATGTAAATAATATTGTGGTGTTCTCAGCTCACTATTGCATGCAGACTCTCATAACTGCAGGACAATAATCCAATTACTCTCTTGCCTACTGAATGTGTACACAGCAATTATAACTTGCCTAAGCTTGCCTATAATTGTTATTGTCTCTATTATTATCCAATCATGTAAAGCTTACTATTAGCATTATTATTTACTAAGTCTTTTTGCCTGTTGGAAATTATGGCAGATGTGTCAGAACATGGTAGTTTTCATATGTTATATCTTTTGCATGATTGTAAGCATTTTTAGTAACGGCCGACCCTTTTTAGGTCGGACCTCAGCCTTTTTCCCGCCATATTGTTGCCTAATATCCATGGCCGATACTATATCGCACCACCTGACACTGTATTGAGTTTTTTACCGGAACTTCCACCGGATACTGATTTAGTGTATAAGCAAGTACATTTTCTTATGCTATTCAGTTGAAGCAAGGTTTCAATAAAGTCACATCTCTCAACTCAACTCTACAGAGTCTTACTCTTGCAGGTAGGCAGTTCCAGCCTTGGTCCCCTTAGACCATTAGCCCAAACTCGTCCTCATACTCGTTTAAGACACTTTCAACACTCTCTCATGAGTATAAACATCGGGCTTATGCCTCAGATTCAACACTAAGAGCTGCACAACTGTTCACTCTTTATGTAATGCTGGAAGTACAACTTGATAGACTACTCTCAAGCACTTCCCACACCCGTGCCCCTATCAACACTCGTGGGTCTTAGCTGAAGACATTACAATATAACCAAATATTTTTGTTACAGATGGCAGAGAGCACCATCATCATCGGTAGCTCGATTGTGAGGAACTGGAGGACAGAGGAAGACTCCATCCAAGTGATGTGCCTTCCAGGAGCTAGCCTCCGTGACAAGCCTCCGTGACACTGTAAGCCACTCCAGGAGCCAACGTTTTGCGGGAGATCTGTTAATGATCCAGTTTAGGATCCCAGATTTACACCATCAGGGCGATACAGCCATAGACCCGGAGAAACTGAAAACTTACAAAAGAAGGCTTGAGGAGGTCAAGACTGTGTTAGAACCCCCAGTGGTAATCTTACCAATTTACCCAATGACGGGGGCATCCCAAGAAATATGTAAGGTTTATGCGGACCTCAACTACCTAATCCGATCCCTTAATCAGGAGGACACACCCAATACAGTGTCTAGGATTTTTCATAGAGATTCTTTAGGAAGTTATAAGATAGATGCGTCAAGGCGAAGGAACGGAATATACCCTACAGATAGCGAGGGTAGACGCATCTATAGGAGACTCCTCGACTATCCAAAGGACAACGGTGATACTGTTAGAAGAGGGAATACCCTTTGCCACCATAGGAAAAGGAGAACCTCTCAAAGTCCACTAGAGTTTCAACCCCTCCAGAAAATCCAAAGAACCATCTCCAATATGGCACCAAGAGCTTCTATGCCAAGCCGGAGGTACCAACACCATCATCCTCCAATACCGCCACTATCAATACCTCTAAACGGATCGAGCAGATCCTTGCCAAGAGAGATCACAGATTACGACTCTTGAAAGACTTTGCTGAAAGAAAAGAAAAGGAAATAGAGGATGAGTGTGTGAAGGCTATGAAAGAAGCTCTAGGGGAAGAACACGACAAACGAAGAACAGTCAGTCTTGAAGAAGAGTTCAAAATAGTGGATGAAAGGGTACCCTAAAGGTCTCATTAAGCCCATAAAGCTATGCTATGACAAATACCTATACCTTTGCATATAACATAACAATACTAGCAATAACATAACAATACTACGTCAATTACCCGTACCATTGTGTATAACCAGTGTAAGAGAAGACAGTCTTGAAGAAGCATTCAAGATATTAGAAAAATGGGGACCTTGCCGGTCCCATTAAACTTCAATAGCAATTCTATAACAACTACCCATACCTCTGTGTATAACAGACATGCCAATTAATACTTACATATGCTTGCTCCCATAGCCATACTATCATAGTATATACTATAATTACATCTCTGCATATGGAAGTAGTTTTATCATACTATGAGACGTAAATGATAATGCCATAAATTATCTCAGTATATATTTATTAGAACAAAAGAAGTAGGAGTTGTAGTGTAGGAACACAAGAATGACCTCGCGGAGGGGTACAACAGAAGGAGACCTACTGCGGGGATTGACAATGAGAGAGTAGGCTAGACTAGACGTGGAAACGACAAAAAGACCTATTGCTAGTTGCACTATTGTACCCATGTACATTTTCATGTGCAATGCAGTTCATAGTCTTCTGTACATGTACATCTTTTATTGAAATGCATAATGATGTAATACAAAGAATATAAAATATAAATAATTTACAGAGTAGCAATTGAAACTATTATAATTCTAATGTGGAAATATAATTATGAAAGTTAGCAAATTTTTTAGAAAAATTCCCTTGAATTCTAAAACCCAGTCTCGCCTTGTCTCGAATTTTTGAGAAGTACAATTGTAGTGTCTTGAATCTTGTCGCGAATCCAAAAATGCGGTCTCGTTCCACCTCAAGCTACTTATATACAATATTCCCACATTTTAGCAGAAGGCTGTTTGTTTACAATAATGATCAGGTCGCTTACATTAACAACTAGGCCATTGGTATTATCAATAAGGCCGTTCATATCATAGCGGCCCACAATACTAATATTACATGTATAATTAACTGTAGACAATATTGTGATGGTCACACGCAGCCTCCCGACTACATAACACTGACTAATTATACTCACCCTTGCATTATACCTGTTTTGTATCCATGCCTGTGTAGTTGAATGTTATCTGTATACCATTTATATGCATCACTGAGTCATTATACCCTTTTTATACCCATGTAAAGAGGCTCGACCTCTCAGAAATACTTGATATTAATTTTGCATATGATCTAGATGATTTTAAGCATCTTTTGTCAAACCCGACCTATTTTGGGTCGGCCCTCGGGCTTCCGGCCGCCATATTGCTGTACAATTTCCGGACGACCCTACGTCGTCTTTCTACGACACTATGTCGGCCTTTTTACCGGAACTTCCTCCGGAAGTTCTATTACTATATAAAGGGCATTGTTTTCATGTTTGTTGTCTCAGTTCATGGTTGGATCTCAATAAAGACACTTCTATACTTATACATAGAGACTTTCACTTCGTAGATAGGTCATTCTAGTTGTTAAGATCCTCGACCTTGCAACACGAACTGCCTACTATACCAAAAAAGCATTGACTCAGGACCAAATGGGTCGTCTTTGGTAGTTCTTGGACTACTAGTACCTGTTAATCTTTCATTTAATGAGAAGGCCTAGCACCACTCATAGGCATTTCATTTTGGACTCGGGAGTCGTCTCAGGACAACAGTACCAAAACCCAAAAACCATTACAATATTACACAATAATATGCTAAGGATTATAAATATAATCAATTACACACATGGCAATTGTAGTCATTAGTGATTAATAAGATGAAGGTCCATTGTCTATTGGCTGAGCACTAACATAGCCTGGAGCCATGTCCACAACAATACTAACTACTGACAATCCAAGATTTCCTAAGCCTACTGCATGCTGTAAAATACGTTTTGTGCAATTCTTATGTTATTCATATATATATATATACATGTACATGTAATATGTGTATATAAACCACAAACTGAAGCATATTTTTATGCAACTTCTATTAGAGTTCTCTTCCCTTTAAATCAGTGTGTGCAATAGCATGTTACATATACAAATGTATAATAATAACGTGTGTCGTTAGTTTACAACTATAAGCTGTTGTTTTTATTTTTATTGGCCGTCATTTGTTACCTAAAAATTTAGTTGTTATAATCAAAGGCCCTCACCATAAAATTTTACTCAATGGAAAACTTTATGCACCATTCCCACTGCAGGTTAGCCAGTGCATCAAATTTAGTCAAACTTGATATTAATTCACACCTAGAATTGGGTGAACTAACCTTCAAGGTTTTGCTTGTTGAACTAGTTGACCCCATCGCTGACTGAGGCATGCCACTATATAATATACAGTATATCATGTGGTTAGCCAGTCACTGTCACTCATCGCTTGTAGCTAGCTACAAGCTCACGCATTTTGCTGTACAAGTCAGTTGTTGATTGCGCTCTAATAAAGCAACAGCTCCTAGCTCAACCTACAGAGTCTTACTCTTGCAGGCAGGCAGCTCCAGCACTGGTCTTTTAGACCTCAGCGCCTGAGCTCATCCTCATACTCGTTTAAGTACTCTTTCTACACTCCTTACGAGTTCTACATCATCGGACCTTAGCCGATCCCGGATTCTTAAATGAATCTAGAATCGGGTCTAGCTTCCTACATCAGCACAACTCCTTTCTACACTCCTTTGGAGTATAAACTACAGGACCTACGTCGACCCTGGACTCTTCAATGAGTCTCAGCATCGGCCTACATTCTCACCAATAATCACAAGAGCTTAACTTAACTGTTCACTCTTTATGTAATGTGTGGAAGTTACCTTGGCAGCCCACTACCAACTACCAAGCGCTTCCCGCACCCGTGCTACATCGGCACTTGTGCGTAAACCATACACTAAAACATTACAATATATAGTAGTGCTGTTACGGTGTTTCGACTTAGACTTAACTGCAGACATAATATTATCACCCAGTGGTTATTTATTGTAGTTTCACTCCTTTATAGCAGTTGCGATTGCATATTATTATAAATAATAAATATTTAATAATTGTTAACTATTAAAGAAATAAAATGGCTGCCATTTTAGGGCTTCTTTTAATCCTTAGAATTCGATGTCATCCTTTGAATAAAGACTTAGCTACAGCCATCATTGTCATCCAGAGATGATTTACTTTAGTTTCACTGAATTTCAGTCGTTATACTTCCATATTATTATAGATAATTTGCATTTAGTAATTGCGATTTATTAGAGAAAATTAAAAATGGCCACCATCACAGCTTAAAAACAGGGTGTGACAACTCCCAATATTGAGTGTTTAATTTCCGGTTCGGTGTTTTTTCATGAAACAAAAACTGAATTAAACCGAGGATGAGAAGACAACTTCGGTCTCATTCAGTTTTTTAGAAAAATCAGCAAACGAACTGAATAGACATGCAAATCAAAACCGCCCAGCACTAATATATAGGCCATCCATGGGAGTGAAAAGGTTGACCCTGTGTTAGTAATGAAGGTACCACGTACCAACCATTGATATAATATAAAGGCTAGATAGGTGTATTAGGCTAGTTAGTTTGGCCATATTTTGTTTATGGGTTTGGCCCAATATCAGTTTCAATCTATTATTATAGGACAATGTGAGTTTGCTTTGTCATTCTAATGTTTTGATGTGTATGGTAGAATAATCAAGTTGCGGTTAGTTTTAGGTTTTATGGCTCAACCTTCTATTCATACTGGTGTTGTGTTTCATTTCCCATAGATTAGGATCAGACCATATCATATCTAGAAGTCACACAGAATAGTCTTGTATTCTGTAAGGCAATATTTTGATGCTTTCAGTTTATTTTCTTACATTGCAAATATCAGTGACTGTGTATCAGAACTATGTAGCAGCTCAGAAATTAGAACAATTTGTCGTCGTAGCAACCAGTAGGCAGTACATGTAGGTAGGTAAGTACAGTTTATCCTTATGTGAAAGAGATAATTTTCTTATCAGCTGCTGTGTTTGTATTCTATTGTATTTTGCTAAACTGTACATGTACATGTAGATGTATTATTGCCTTTTGTTTTCTTCCTCCTGTATTAAACATGTACTTATGGCATTCTTCTGTTTTTCTTATATTGTAGTATACATTATCATACCTTTATGAAGTACTGCCAGGATGTTATGCCGTGTTATTGGCTCCGAAGGATGCAATAATTCTCTGTGAGTGTTAAGCAAAAATGAGTTTAAAAATCACCATTAAAATTGTTGGCTTACTGTAACTGTACTTTATTGTGTAATTTTTGTCTAATGTTTTATGACCTTGTTTATGTGTAATGTGTGTCATAAGAACTTACCATAGTGCTGATATGTGCATGTATAATTATTATCGTACTGTTTGTGTTGCAACACGATGTCTCTACTAATAAATTGCTAAAATGGTTAGAGCGTCTGTTGACTTATTATTGCCCACAACTTTGGAAGTTAGCCCAATACAATAGGGCACCCTGTGTTAAGGCTCCAATGCCCAAATGCCTTATTTAATTGTTGGGAAAACCAACAACGCAACGTAATCTCACCTTGGAGTTACAGGCATTCAATGATGGTTCACAATATATGTTATAATGGAATACTGCGGCCTAAACTAGCTCCACTTTGGTTTAAATCAAACACTGCTGCCATAATACTGGTATCCTGGCAAATTGATGACTACATAGCACATTACCACATGAAGGCCTATCAGCTGGTAGAGGTGGAACGAGACAGCATTTTTGGATTCGAGACGAGATTCGAGACACTACTTCTAAAAGATTCGAGACGAGACTGGGTTTTAGGAGTCAAGAGAATTTTCCTAAAAAGTTTGCCAAATTTTATATATCTGTGTGTTAGAACTCCAATGGTTTCAATTGCTACTCTGTAAACTCTGTATTTTATCATTATGCATTTCAATAAAAAGTAAAGAGGAGGCTGTGAAATATATTGCACATGTATTCCATGTACATTACATTGCATGTACATGGGTACTAAAATAATAATGTAATTTGACAAATTAGTATGGAGTTATGTTTCCTTTAATGAAATAATCTCACGAGTAGACAACTTTTGGTAAGGACATAACATAGCATTATGGGAGTGGTGATTGACAGTCGTTAGTAATTCTGTATGACTTGTAGTGATCGACTAGTATCTCAGCGTTAGCTGCAAAGCTATTACTAGTAAATCAGTGCTGGGAATGTACATGTAGGTAGATTCCTAAACAATTTGAATAATAATCTTCTGTTTGATAGATTTATTGTTGATTAGCAATTAATTGTATTATAATTATTAATTTATTATAAATAAAAATTATTAGCTGCTATTTGTTTTCCAGTCTCGAATACTAATTGCCATCTCGAGACGACTTTCGAGACAAGACAAATCGATACGAGACTCGAGAAATCTTGAGTCTCGTTCCACCTCTATCAGCTGGTACTAAACACTACCTATTTACACTGTCTAAAAGTACTCAAAATTACTAATGTACATGTAAACATGATGTACATTTCAATAAGTTTCCAAAGTTTCCAAGTCCTTGTGTTTTGACATATCATTGTTTTGCAAATTTATTACCATGAAGAAGCATGTCAAGGGAGGCTACATGTTTATTGCCATAGTCCCCAAAAGCAATTAATTGGTTCTAATGTTTGAAATCATGTTAGTAGTTAGTACTGAGTGTAACAATTGGATCAGCATGCTGCTTTCGTCTCACACTAACTTATATTACTAATTGTATAGTTAGGCATGTATTGACCACGGTGCCACAGATAGTTTTAAACCTGTAAAGTGAGACTAAAACAGTGATAACCTTGTTTATTGGCACTTCATGCTGTTTATAATAAATTACATTGCACATGGGCAGCCTACAGCGTGTCATGTTACACCAATATTGATATAAAGCACATGTACATGTAATAGCCCATGTGCACAGCAGGTAGCCTTATGCACTTACACTCCATACTCCAGTGATGCATCACTTTGCATAGCTTTCACGTATATTAGTCCATGATTTAATCCTAATATCTATTAAGAACCATGGAGGTCTAACACAACCCAACCCTATTGTCTCTGAACTCTGCCAGATAGCCAAAGATCTATCAGACAGATCCTCCAAGTTGAAGGAATGTGTAGGCTCATACATCAGAAACAGTGCTTTTTTGTAAGATCAATTGAGGGGGCTCCCTACATAATTTAGGTTCCCTACCCCTCTCACCTTCCCACATGCTACACAGCACTCCTATTGCATTTGTTTGACATTTTATAGAACTCATAATCAATTTTTTTGTGGATTTCGCTTCCTTTTATTATATTTGCATGTGTTATCACTTGTAATTAAACTACAAACAATGAAATTGGGAGTGGTTCTGCACAGAACAGTTATGCAGGTACAAAAATAAGTGATTGCAATTGCAAATTTGCAAAGCATGAGGTCATAGGTCGTTAAGGGGATTGGCCGTTATTTTATAGGTGATGTTTTTTATGCAAGGAATTTGTCCTTTGTGCGGTCAGAGACGCGTTTCATATCCATGAAAATACCAGCACAAAAAACAAATTCCTCGCATAAAAATATCATATATAAAAGAGGGCCAAACCCCCCAACACCTTATATAATATAGCAAGGTAGCCAGAATATGAGGAGTGTCTTGTGTCGGCTCAGAGCATATCTACTGCTCACTGGCAAAGCTTTCTTTTTTAAGGTTGCTGAGTTGGTGTAGCGGTAGTATGTTCCACTCCCTGTGCTAGGCGATTAAGTGCCGTGGTTATGTGGGAGGGACCAAGAGTGGTCTATCGGCCCTCCACTTTACATGCACTAAGTGATAGGAGTAGGAGGTGGCTCAGTGGGTTAGAGCGCCTGCCCTGAGGCACGAAAGCGCTGAAGGTTCAGAGTTCGAATCCCGCTGATGTCTACTGACTACTGGGTCATTGTACCACAGGTGTGCTCCGACCTGCCTACAAACTGAGAGCAAAAAAAACTTGGCGCAGCCATTGCAGCCTTGTATGTGCACCATCAATTCCATCGTCAGTGCCTGTCACTGAGTGATGCTGTATGGTGATTTTAACCCTCTTTTAACTGTCTTTAAATGATTTCGACTAGCGCGAGCAACTTGCTGCTTATTATTATGACCAGTAGTTCCGAGTGTTCATCCTTGTGTTTATAACGTCATGGGTATGACCCTGTGCTTGTTGCCCTGGCTTTTGGTTTCATGAGGAACCTATGCTAATAGATTCCTAGTTAGAAGCCTGAGGAACAACTGATTACTGCTGTAAAATGCTCTCATTTGCAATGTATATGGGAAACTCACTTTCGGTGGGGGAGTTACCAGGGTTCTTGGGGGAGGGGAGTGACCAGTGGTCGCTCCTATACAAAATCATGCATAAACGTGGATGTTCAAATAAGTGTTATTAAAAACTGTAATGTTCATATTAGCTCAGGGAAAATTACAATAAATGCGTAAAATAGCTGCCAATTGATCTTTATAATATGTCATAGTCTGACAAAGGGGTGGGAAGGATAACTAGAACATGAATGTGGGCACCCGAGGGTCGGTCCTCTGTGATATGTCGGGTGGAAATGGTAAAAACATATAATTATATATATTCATAAATACATTGTGCCGACCCTCGACCCTTCAAAACTAGCTAGCTAGCAACGTTAGCTATGTTCCTTAGCTGGCTGCTCACTGCGATAACTATGTTATATAGTCTGGAATCTTCAGTCAACAAATTGATGTACATGTAAATGTGCTAGGTAACATGTATGTTCCTAATAGGATGCATCACGCATGATGCCTGGCTATGGATGCTTTATAAGCTGAAAGGTGGCAATTTGTTGAGGGGGCTCCCGGGAGCCCCCTCAACAACCCATGATTTTTTGAGGGGGCTTCCGGGAGCCCAGAGAGCCCCCTACAAAAAAGCACTGATCAGAAAGCAGTTATACGAACACTCTCCTATGCTGCTACAAATAACATTCCCCAACGATTGTTATGTGCTAGTCATAGCACCTCTCCTATAAAGACAGTCATCAGCAGCCTGATAACGTATGCGAATAGTACACCAGTACCTGCTGACAGCAGGTAATGTACTATTCTCTAGGCCAAGGGCTTTGGAAACTTATTGAAGTATTTATATAATGTTAACATTAGCAACATTTAGCACTTTTAGACAGTGTAAATAGGTAGTGTTTAGTACCAGCTGATAGGCCTTCATTAAGTAATGTCCTATGTAGTCATCAATTTGCCAGGATACCAGTATTATGGCAGCAGTGTTTGATTTAAACCAAAGTGGAGCTAGTTTAGGCTACAGTATTCCATTATAATATATAGTGTGAGCCATCGTTGAATGCCTGCAACTCCATGGTGAGATTACGTTACGTTGTTAGTTTTCCCAACAATTAAATAAGACATTTGGGCATTGGAGCCTTAACACAGGGTCCCCTATCTAGTCTTTATATTATATCTATGGTACCAGCCATGGACACACATTAGCTTCTGGTTGTAATTAGAAGTTGTCCTCCCTTATTTTATTTTGCTTAAATCTGGAAGAACAACTTCCAATTATAATCAATAACTTTAACTTACGAGTGACCATGGTACTAACCTATAGGGATTTCCCTAAGATTGCAGGCACAGTGTACCCACCTCATTTGTTCCACTTCGAACACAGCCTTTGGCCCACCAAAGAGGCAATGTAGCTTGCTATAATTAGTATTATGCAGTTCTAAAATTTATTTATTATACAGCGAATCTGCATTAGCATGGGAACCTGATCCAAAGTTCCCATAATATCAGCTAGAATTTAGACTAATAAATTTCACCCCATTAATTACATTGACCGTGACCACCCATGACTAATTATCTACCCAAGCAATACAACTATATACGCTCTTTTGAATATCATACAATAGATCTAGGGATGATATATATACATGCATATGGAATAATAAAATGAAATATATAATAATTACATAAACAAAATGAAAAGGATATACATGTAGTCCCTTCATTTTCCGAATGTGAACAAAATTTTCCCATAATTAATCCCAGATAAGAAAGCTAGGGCTTGAAGAGATCAGTGTATTTTCTAACTTGGGGTAGAAGAGGACAAAGTAGCACAGGTGCATTATAAGGTTGGATACCCTCCCTAACACCATCAATGACCCTTATGGGAATTGAACCTAGGTCCCCCATAAGTAAGTCCAAAGCTCTCACCACTAGGCCGCGGCTGCTCCCCACTCCAAATGTGAAAGAGTGGAGTTAAAACAACAATGTAAATATAGCAATGGCAGTTATTTACATTCAAGACCAGATATCAACATGTTGTCCAAAAGGTTCATGTCCCTTGATATGAAAATATGCATGTAAAAGAAACTCAGAAATAGGATACTCTGAAATATGTTTGTTTACTTTCTGAAGGTATGTGAACAATAGTTATGATTACCAATTTTGAGTTCTCCAAGAAGTTGCGCTGCAACACTGCCAGCTCTAATTTCTTCCACAAATGCTCCTGTTACACTGTTTTCACTGGAAACTGGCTGTCCACCTTTAATGATGAGACCTAAACCTATAAGATTAGTAATATGGTGTTTATACAGATAATTGACTGCTTTTGATCACTATATTATTTAACTATAGACATAGCAATGTACAGCTCTACCAATAGGTCTATAGCTTCTTGTCCATTGTATTACAACAGCAACTAGTAGAAAGTATACTTCTAAAAAAGGTATGCAATGCCATAAAATTCCTGGATGTTGAAATGCCCAAACAAAAGCTTAGAAAAATGCAGTGTCAATGCCTACGTATTATCATGTTGGGAAACATTGAGATCCAAGGTTCGGAGGAGGTTGAATCTGTTGTCATGGCATAAAATCTGCTTCATTAAATGTAATATCAACGCTGCAAAATGTTATGAAGGAGCGTTGATCCGTAATATCTTCCATTCCATAGCACTGAGACAACATTGAGACAACTTTGGAGATTACTGTTTTTGGCTTAACATGTGTGACATGTGATTATTTTTTACATGTTTTACTAGAAGTGGAATGAGACTCGAGGTTTCTCGAGTCTCGTATCGACTTGTCTTGTCTCGAAAGTCGTCTCGAGATGGCAATTAGTATTCGAGACTGGTAAACAAATAGCAGCGAATAATTTTTATTCATAATAAATTAATAATTATAAGACAACTATTTGCGAATCAACAATAAATCTATCAAATAGAAAACCATTATTCAAATTATTTAGTAATACTACCTACATGTACATTCCCAGCACTGATTTCCTAGTAATAGCATTGCAGCTAACGCTGAGCTACTAGTCGATCACTACAAGTCATACAGAATTGCTAACGACTGTCAATCACCACTCCCACAATGCAATGTTATGTCCTTACCAAAAGTTGTCTACTCGTGAGATTATTTCATTAAAGGAAACATAACTCCATACTAATTTGTCAAACTACATTTTATTATTTTAGTACCCATGTACATGCAATGTAATGTACATGGAATACATGTGCAATATATTTCACAGCCTCCTGTTCACCTTTTATTGAAATGCATAATGATAAAATACAGAGTTTCCAGAGTAGCAATTGAAACTATTGGAGTTCAAACATGCAGATATATAAGATTTGGTAAACTTTTTAGAAAAATTCCCTTGAATCCTAAAACCCAGTCTCGTCTTGTCTCGAATTTTTTAGAAGTAGTGTCTCGAATCTCGTCTCGAATCCAAAAATGCTGTCTCGTTCCACCTCTATGTTTTACAATGAGTGTTTTGAGGCAAACCAAAAATTATTATTTTTCACAAAAACATGATATTTATACAGTCGTTGTGGTATGGTAATATTATTATCAATTTTGGAAGTGAATAAAAAATTGGAAAACAAAGTACATGTATATTTGAATTACTATTTTTGTATTTGCATTAGCTGGCAACTAGAATACCAGACATTTTATAGACAACTTACAAAATGTAGAGATACTACATGTAGATCTTTTTTAGACATCATACTGATGTAGCATGCAGAGATACCAACTAAGTCCTAGACCCCACAACAAAGTAGATAATCTTTTATTCCAAAATTTTTTTACACACCAGATCCATACAGAATAGCCAAATATTTTACACACACCACATTGAAGTAGAGCGAGCTACCACATACTTTGTGTACATGTACACTTATGTTTATAATGAACTCCTACCTCTTTCTTTGGAATAGCTACCAGGAGTAATTAAAATCTTCTTGGTTGGAAAATTAAAACCGCTTCTCATCGTTTCCCCTGTGTTCTATTAATCAAAAATATAGAATAACGGTTATCTGGTACAAGTCATGTAAAGTGAGTTGAAGCTAGCACAGTGCAATGACAGCCATTCATCAATACTGTGCCCACTAGCTGGAGAGATAATTTGATTACAGCTATTCTGAATCTGTTGATAATAATACAAGAGTGAAGACCTATTCAGCCGTATATTGATTATTTATAATTTTTTCTTGTCTTAGTATGCTTAATGCTATTATCACACATGGTTTACTATCAACAAAGCTACACATTATGCCATACTTGACCTACAAATACCTACAAGTCAATTTTATATTTATGGGAATGGCTCTGCTTCACCAGTTTGTACTAAAGTATTTCTAAGACCAAAAATTGCTCATGGCAATTTCCCAAAAACAAATTGAGTTGTCTTATATCCGAATGGGAACTAGCCAATACAAAACTCAGCAATTTATATATAAACTCTGAAAGTGTTTAGTCTAATTAGGTAGGCCTAATGCATTTCACCCAGAGCGGGCAGTCTTGGTAAAGTCCCAGAGTGGTGGAGGTTCCAACATGTACATCTCTCAAGTACGGTGTAAGCTCTGTTAATATTGGATCCACTGGTCTCAAATGCCTGCAACTGGTAGCCCTGGTACCCGGTAAGCCAATTGGGATCGATGCAATAGGTAGAAAGGGTACATATATATATGGCCTCATATACATGTACATGTACATGTACACTAAGATAATCATATTACTTCATTAGAAGCCAGCGAGCCATTGAAGAGTTTAGAAAACTAGAGCTCCTTCTATGCTAAATCTGCCTAACCTCAAGTCTGAGGTAAAGGCTAGGAACGGACTCGCACATAAATAAGCCCGAGTTAAAAAAATGTGTGTAAAAATCCTCGGTAGGGTAAAAATGCATAATACTGAGTGATACAAGAACACAAAGTGTTAGAATGATACAAGAATATAAGAGTACATGTCAAGAAGACTCCACCACAAATATCAGTTAGCTCCAATAGGATATGTACATTAATAATGCAATGCAATACAATTAATACAGATCAGTCTGTATTTAGATTATACATGAGACCTTAGCATTTATGTAAATGGACAGTGTAGGTATTTAAATGTTTGATATGTTGCTTATATATGAATACAGGTGTAGTTAGTGTTTTGCAGGTCTTATCAGACCTCAGGGTGAACCGCTTGCATTAATAATAAACATATGCAATGCATAGGCCAGTGTTGTAACGCCCTCCCCCACCCTCCCCCCTCCCCCTCAAAACACATAGATCAAGGCTCCAAACCTGCTTCAGAATATTTTTGTGAGTAACTTATTGCTCCACCTGCGATTTTACATAGATTATATACATGTATATATACACATATGAATATGTTATATGTTTATTATTAATGCAAGCGGTTCACCCTGAGGTCTGATAAGACCTGCAAAACACTAACTACACCTGTATTCATATATAAGCAACATATCAAACATTTAAATACCTACACTGTCCATATCAAACAATTGAGTAGGCCTACTTGTTAGTAAAATAAACAGGTTGCATGGCTTATTGTGCATTTTCACCTTCAAAGAGTCAAAACTTTAGGGTAAGCTAGAAGCATCAATTTTCATGGAAAAATGGAAATATAATTACATGCACTGTGTATGAAATGGTACACATAAATATTATAATGAAGAATTCACCTTCAATATCGAATCATTTTCTTTTGATTTTTGGATAGTTTTGCCACCTTCCAATTTAGCATCAATAATTCTCTCTTCAGGATCGCCAAAGCTAGCTTCACTTGCAGCTCTTGATATATCACCTAGCACAGATCAATACTTTGTAACTATCACACTAGGATACTAGGAGCAATTGAGATACTACATGTACAATGTACATGCAGGTAATATGTTTGAATTCACTATGCAGATTAGTACTGAATTATCTATATAAACAAGGAATGAAACAAGTGACTTTTGCAACCTGAATAAAATTATGCAAGCATTTGCATATCATGCAATAATTATATAAATACTGTTAAAGATTATCTATTGCAACAGCCATTCATTAATACTAATTCTTGTTTGCTGGCGGTGTTGGCACTGTAGACCCGCCCACCCTACATTAACTATTCTCCATCCTCTAGGTGTCCACCATTCCTATGGATATTCACTAATTCCCCTGATACACACTCACCCCACAAGTACTTACTACTCCTGCAGGTAATCGCAAATGCCACAGACACTGACTAATCCTACAAGGTAGTCTAACAGATATTCATTAATCCTACAGGCACTGATTAATCCTACAGCTACTCACTAATCCTAGAGGCCCACTATACCTATGCCATGGGCATTAAATAATCCTCCTGATAGCACTAATCCCACAGGTACTCTTCAATCCCATAGGTACTCACTAATTTTGCAGGTAATCCAATCCTACAGGTAATCTAATTTTACAGGTAAGCTCTAATCCTGCAGGTTACCCCATCTTACAGGTAACTGCTATGCAGTTTAGACCCTCTACACACACTCTACAGTCCCTCTGCAGTCACTCTGCAGTCACTCTGCAGTCACTCTGCAGTCACTCTGCAGTCACTCTACAGTCACTCTGCAGTCACTCTGCAGTCACTCTGCAGTCACTCTGCAGTCACTCTGCAGTCACTCTACAGTCACTCTACAGACACTCTACAGACACTCTACAAACACTTGTATTCACTAATCCTACAGGCAATGGACTACTCCTGCAGCTGCTCACTAATCCTAAAAGTGCTCACTATTCCTATGGATATTAAATAATCCTCCTGATATGCACTAATCCCACAGGTACCAACTAATCCCACAGGTACTCATCAATCCCACAAATATTCACTAATCCCACAGATACTCACTAATCCCACAGATACTCACTAATCCCACAGGTACTCACTAATCCCACAGATACTCACTAAGCCCTCAGGTGCTAAATAAACTCACAGGTGCTCATTAATTCTACAGGTAATCACTGATCCCACAGGCACTGATCCTACATTATAATTGTATAATTACTGAACTTGCAGATAATAGTTGTTAATCCTAAAAACACTAACCAATCTGACTAAGTTCTGAAGAGGAATTGAACCTTGAAGCAGATGATTTAGGAGCTCTTATGTCTAGTAAAGGCATGGCTGATAGATTCTCATCTCTCTGAGGGATTCGGTTAAATATTCCAGGGCAACTGTGTGGCAACGATGCACTACCTGAATGATAATCCATAATTTTGACAGCAGTATCATGTTGACATGGCACATCCTCACAATACTGAGATATTGGCAAGGCATTTTTGTGTTGACTATAATTGCTCGATTGCATAAATTGCTCATTACTTGATCTGTGGCTTGCAGTTTCCGCCAGCTGCTCAGTGGAACTCATAATGTCAGAATCTGTATTATATCCATCCATGCGTATACCCCTGCCTGTAGATAAAGAGTTCAAACTGCTGCTGCTTAGACCTAAATACTCCCGACTTCTGTTTATATGATCTCTGTACATTTCTCGAAGTTTGTCGTATTTAGCTGCTGGTATAGAACCCGATTGTATTAGGCGTTGTAACTCTGTGCGTAATACATTGTTTTCATCCACTTGCTTACGTCGCTTCTCAATCTCAAATTGTAATAACGCTCTCCTAGCTTCATCAGTGTAAGCTTTTAGGTCGTCTCTGCCTTTTCTGCGGTCAGCTTCACAATCAGAAAAATACCCACCTTTGTCATCAAAGCCTGGTTGAGGTGGTAATTCAGTATAACTTGAAGATAATCGGAAGTTCTTCTCCGCCAGTGACTCTGAATTGCATCCAAGCATATACCTCTCAGATTTGAGGGGTAGAGAATGACTGCTCATTGGGTAGATGTAGTCAGGTCTAGAGGGTAAAATAGGAGAACCCAAGGTAGAGGGCATACGGTGACTAGAGGCAGGCGACATTGCCGCTAATTCTGAAATATTATAACCTCCATTTTCATTGATAGTTTCCATATCCTGCCTTCTAACAGCTGATAATTTCCTTGGAGACTGCGGTGAGGCTGCACTACGAGGACAAAGTAAAGGGGAATTGAGTGGCGTTTTTCTATTAAATGATGGGGAGAGCAGAGAAGAGTAATCAATTTTTGAATCCATTGGTATTTCGTCTTTCTGGCTGTGAGACAGAGAGTTACAGGAATTACGAGTTTGATTTTCATTGACAGAATGGACAACTTGTCTTAAAGTGCTTTGCAATATACTACGCTGCCTTTCTTCCAATCTTCTAATCTCAGTTAACTGTCTTTCAAGATCTTTGGTTATTTCAATCTCATCTTCCTCCCTTCTTAGTAACGCATCCATGCTTCGTTTTATATTAGCCCTCCGAGCATCTGAGTCTACACTTGCACTACGTCCATTACTTTTCAGTAGTGGTGCCTTCTTACTTTTTCCAGTCTGACATTGATTGTTGCAGTTACTATTCTTAGCTCCATTAGCATGATTAGCAATTGCTGTTAATACTGGCAAGTTTTGTTCGTCATCAAACCTAATTTCGACAATGTCATCATCTGATTCAAGATGGTTGCTAGCGGATGCCTTTGCCTTAAATGAATTATCTACTTTTCTCCTGGGAGCTGGTATTGGCTTAGTGCTTACAGACATAGACACAGATGCTCCAACAGATGGCTTAGCTGACATAATCAAGTTATTTCCTTGAGCTGTAGTAACTTGTATCTCGCGGTCTTTGACGAAAACCTCTGTTTGTGAACTGACATGTGTTGATGTATTGAAGTGCCAACTATCGGTCTACAAATGTAGGTAAGTAATTATTTTTCCTTGCCATTCTACTGTTCGCCTCACAGTCACTGCATGTACAATGTAATAAATGCGACAAATGTAATGCTAATCATAGTACATGCACATTATGCTTATAGTATTGACTTTTTCTATTAGCAGCTGAGACCCAAGATATTAATGAATATTTTATTGATTGTGGTAAATGGACAGACTCTCTAATGCAATACAATTAAGGTTAGTACTATAATATCTAGTTGTGAATGTATAATTTATAAGGCCAATGGCACTATTGTTAGTATGTACATGGGAGCCTACAACAAACAAATCTATGAAGCTAAAATTTTAGCGGTTGGAGTTTATTCTGTTGAGACTTTGTGATAAGTGTCACCCTCAATCTTGGACTTGATCAGTTTTCTACTAGATCGCTTTCAGTAGTAGAAACACTACATTCATTTAGCATTGACTCTATCTGAATTGACTAACTATACACAAAATATAGCTGTAACTTTTACATACATGTACATGTAGAATTCACCCTCTCCCAATTGGGAATAGCTCAGAAATCTTAGAATATCTAACTCAGTGTGTACTACTGAAAGTACACATATTTTACTTAAAATAACCTTAAAGAGTTTATTTGCTAATATTCAGCATACAAATTAAAATAAAACCTTATAATATTAAATGTGGTGCCACAAGTAAGCTACATGTTGTACATTTGCATTATTAATCAATCGTTAGTCAGGCTTGAATGTTTAACTGCACTGCACATTCCCCAATACTGCAAAACAATAAGAGTATTTTGTTCAATTATTTCCACCAAACCTACATTACTATCAAAAACCCATATATGACTAAGCTGTTAAAGCACCTACATGTACTTATGAAGCACATTGGCCTATGTACTAGGAAGTAGTAGATGTAGCATTCAGGCGATATCTCTCCTAAATATGTTGATCAGGTGCATATCGTTGTATTCCCAATGGACAAAATTATAGCACTATTTTCACCCAGCCTATGAAAAACCTGATTGGGTTCTAATACAAGACAAACCAAACAGATAAATTAATATATATACCTTACATCTAATGAAATATTGCCCTAGTAAATTTTGAAATTCTGCATGCTCATTTTGCTGTGAAAACTGGTATATGTTTACTATACAACATGAAGCGACATTGTAATAGAAATGGATATACGAGGAACCTCTTTTTGTTTAGAGCTACATGTACATGTCACATAGTGAAGCTTTGGCTATCTAAAAAATAATAATATCCGTGGCATCAGCGTTCGAAGTGGAAATAAAGAGGTGGGTACAATGTGCATGCATTCTTAGGGCATTCCCTACTATAATTGAATGTAGAATTACACATGCATGGATCCTATCTTGCAGATTAATATTGTATAGCTATCCACTTATTCTTTATAGTAGCCAACAAATTACTAAAATAGAAAAAAAGCCATGCTTTGGTGAGATTCGAACCCATGTTCCTGTGAATGATAATCAGCACTCTACCATCACACTATCAGACCAACAGTGACTCTATGGTGAAAACTAGTCACAAAAATGAGGGTACACACCTGCTGGCCGTATAACCACTAAAATTGAAGTGGGTACACACCATATGCTCTCGTATAACTACACTTTGAGCACCGCGTGGCACTAAACACAATTCTTTAACGTGGCTGCCCAATAGCAGAGCTAGTTGAGGGGCCGCCACAGCTTATAGAGCTGGATATTATTACAATTCAATATGACACAGAGGGAAAACCTTCTTTGGGACAAAAACCTCCATGGCATTGGCAGGACTCGAACCCACATCCTTGCAGATAACTTGCATCATTGCTGCAAGACTAGAGTGACTAGCGCTAGACCACTCAGCCACCAACACCTACAATGTATTATCTATCACTATTAATAATTAGGCTGATGCATTGTTGTTATGCATATGCATAAAATGCATACATGTACATGGATGTGCCAATTTTCAGGTAGAAGTGAACTGTAACTATATTATAAACAATATTTCGCACCACTTCCAAGATATTGACAAACATGCAAGGCATATATTATTTCTACTAGAATATTGATTTTTATATTGACTTTACTAACAGTTGCTTGCATGTAACCTACAAGTAGTATGCCTTTATACGCTGGAAAACCAACCCATTATATCACAATGACCTTGCATCCATCTCTCAAAAATCTATAATTTCATTTTAATACGTTTGCTTCTGTAGTAGATTATGTTATATTCACTATAAAACAACTCTCACGGGCAGACTTGTGCTGCTCCTTTTGCTCACTCATTCTAATTGTCTATGCTGATTGAAATTTTCTATTGCAAAACTTGAAGGGTTGCTTATGAAACTGATGCTATGTAATGATTTTAGTCTAGAAAGCAGAAGGAAGTGGCTAACTTTAGTTAATATGGGAAAAACGAAGATGACCCTCATTTATGTAGAATTAGAAGCAAATTAATAATATCATAGATCCTTGCATTATTGGTCTATTTTATTGCAATTGGTCAAGGTTTGGTAAATAGACCTACATAAACCTACATCTGTCCCTTTATGGTGTGCCCATTTCCAGTAATGGCTGGTGTCATGTATGCCTGCATGCATATTGTGCCTCGTTCAATCTACATTATTCGATGTCATCCTCACCGTCTCAATTTAGCTGCAACCATCGTTGTCACCGAGTGATGATGTGTTGTAGTTTTACTCAGTTTTTAGTACGTACACTTGCATATTATATAAATAGTGATCATAAATAATTACAATTTTATTAAACAAAATAAAAATGGCCGCTATTATAGTTAAAGGCGGAGTGTGACAACTCCCAAAACTGAGCATGAAATTGGCAATTTGATTCAATTTTTTTCCAAAGTTGAGAAAAACTGGAAAACCCGAGCAGTAGCAGACAACTTCGGTATCATTAAGTTTTTTGAAAATGTAGTAAAAACTGAATTCAATTGCAAAATCAAAGCTGCCAAGCACTACTAATAATTCCATAACAGCTCATCTGTATCTTTAGGAGCAAATGCACATGTATATGATTACATTATGTTACAGTACAGTCACCATCTGTATTCTACTTTTTCCTGACCATCTGCAATCCTGATATAATTTGAACCGAAAAAGTTCACGGTAAATGGACATGTTTAAATGTCAGTTCGAAACAGGATGATTGGAAAATGTCTATTTGAAAAACTTCCATTTCAAAAGTGTACAGGTGGCATGTAGGAGAACATAACTCTTAGATATCTACATGTAGTCCTTTATAGTGTTTTACAAGACATGTAGTAAAATCCAAAACCAAAATTAAAAATTAATAAAAAATTTAGTAGCACTATTACTACCAAAAAAGCTTAACTTGGTAAGAAATTTGCATTGGTCAAATGAAAATTACACAAATAAAATTCTATATTAATGCATTTTATATTAAATTGAACTATTACAGATAATATTATTTTTAGGGTTGCACAAGTAATAAATACTATTATTGGAATACATGAAGGCTTCATAGTATTAATAGTCGCAAGAAAGTAAAAGCTACCTTTCCCTTTTTCCCTCACACTGGCATTAGTAGCCTAACTACCAAACCACCAAAATTGATGTTGTTTTTGCAAAATATCAAGTGAAAGTTTTTTTAACTCGCTTATTAATTACATAGTCCTTCTTTACAATAGAGGAGCAAAGCAACGCTTCGAATTGCAGTTTCTTCCTATTATTTTGTGTAAAACTTGTATTGCATTTAGTACCAATCTTGTTTTCTAGAATGCATTTGAGGCTTTATTATGCTGTATATCTGTATATACTGTATATCACTTTATAACATTATACAGGAGGAAGTTATGTAAGTATTATAAGGCTAACTAAGAATAAACAGATTCTCTACTACCAAGTCTACTATTCCGTGTTATAATGATAAGTTATCACTTAACATGAGGTTACTATTATTTATAGACAACATTATCCAAATTTACTACATGTTACCGCGTTACTTGTACTATAACTTTAATAACCAGCAAATTTACTACACCTTATTGCTGGTAGCCAATATTTTCACCCACTGCTTTTTTTGTGTACAGGTTTACCATCTTCACACTGACCAGGTAGGACGCATAATGAGTCTACAGACGAATTTTAGAGAAACAATTGCTAGTTGGACGCATGACGCATATTGACTCAATTTATGGAAGCTAGACGCATATATACTCATTTTGTGGAAGCTGGACTCATTTATTTGCTAAAGTGAGCTGTGTGTAGACTGATGTATAAGATCACTTACACATACCAGTTGTGCTGGATTGCTTTCAGTTGGGAATCATCAGATCATCGTGCCATGGACTTCAACCGGAAGTGAAACGGCCTATCCTTTAAGGTCAAAGTTGTTTCTGTGTCAAGGACATTTATGAGGTGAAAAGGTCGCATATCTATCAAGGACGTCTACCATGTCAACATCCCCTTTTGCTTGTAAGATCTGAGTGATTGTATCTAGGCGATTGTCTTCGATATTTATATGGTTGAGTATTAGAACTGAGTATGTGCGTTTGTAGGATAACATCTCTGATTATTATGATATAGCGGATAATAATGTGTATGATATTGATATAACGTATATACAAAGGTCCAGCCGGACCTGGGGACAGGGGAATGTGAGCATCACAGCTCCCCCTGCGTGCCGTCTATGGTTAGACAAAGTATTTGTAATCAGGCCGGTGCGGTGGCCTGATCTGCCTCCCACTTCTGCTGGTTACAGGGCTCGGTGGTAAGGTTCCCATTTCCATGGTTTCCTGCGGCGGTGGCTTCACCACGTGACGTTTCCTTGGTGTCCATACAACCGCACTTGTAGTTGGGCCTCTGTCCTGTTCTCTCCTCTCCGTTGGATTGTTGGGGCTGTGTTGGACTGGTGGGGCTTGTATGGCTGTCCTATTCCTCCTTACTATATTCCCTTGGTCGATCTGCACCAGGTATGATCGGTTTGCCACGGGCTCTAGGATCTGTACTGGTCTCCATTTGGTCAGCCTGTCGTTGACCTGTCTGAGTAGAACTGGTTGTCCATCACTGAGCTTGTCCATTTCTCGCGTTCCCTTGTTGTATGTGTTAATCATCCTTTTCTGTCTTTCTCTTCTAGCTGCCGCTATCTCATCTAAGTCGGGTGTTTGTACTTCCAGCGCTTCCGTAGGCTGTGAAACCATGGTCCTTAGTCTTCTGGAGAATAGACGTTCTGCGGGGCTTATGAAATCTTGGTTCGGGGATGCTCTCCATTCTAGTAGTGCCTTCCATGGGTCCTCGGCTGCCTTGAACATATTCTTCATGATTTTCACTGCGGATTCTGCTTTCCCATTACTTTGTGAGTGGTAGGGCGACGATGTAGTGTGTGTGAATCTCCATTCCGTAGCAAATTCTCTGAATCTGGTACTGACATAATATGGGGCATTGTCGCTGTGGAGTGTCTGAGGTATTCCATGGCATGCAAATATCTCCTTGCATGCTTCAACTATTGTGGTTGCAGCCTCGTCCCGCAATCTGGTCACTTCGATGAAGTCCGACATGTAGTCTACTAGTATCAAGTATGATACTCCTCTGTGGTACATCGCGCCCGTTCCTACTTTGCTGAATTGCTGAGTGGGAACCTCATGTGTGATTAGTGGTTCTTTTCTGTTGACTGGTTTGTTCATCTGACAGGCGGCGCATTGGCGTGCTGTCGCATGTAACTCTTCCTGCATATTTGGCCAATAAAGGATGTCTCTTGCTCTCATAAGGGTAGTCTCAGCTCCCTGATGTGCCCCGTGCAATGCTTGGGCTATCTCTTTTATCATGTTCGTTGGGATCACTAGTCTTGTTCTTTTGTATATCAGGCCATCTCTTTCTGCAAACTCATCCTGGAATGTCCAGTAGTCGTTCATGCTGTGGTCGCACTTGCTTCTTTTCTCTGGCCAGCCATGGGAGATCCTACTTCGGAGTAAATTGTATGTTTCATCTTCAGCACCATATGCTCGAGTTCTATCCAATCGTTTGTCTGACATATCTGTAAATTGGGTGTGTATAGTGTCATGAATCTCAGCTAGAAACACCTCTATTTTGGTCTTATGCTGATCTCCTGTCGGGTTTGCTTCTGTTGCAGGGGCTCTTGATAGCATGTCAGCCACCACTTGCTCTTTTCCTGGCTTATAAGCCAGGAAAAGAGCAAGTAGTGGAATATATATGTTCCAAGTTGAACCCATATCTCTGTAGTGAAAGCAACATCTTCGGTAGCCTGAGCGGAGATTTCTCCATTTCCTTCTTGAATATTGACTCTAAAGGGCGGTGGTCCGAGTAAACTTGGAGGTCTGACTTCCCATAAATGTACTGGTCAAATTTGCTGCAAGCGAATATGACTGCTAGACATTCTAATTTCATTGGGTGATATTTCTCCTCTGTATCAGTCAGTGTTCTTGAGGCAAAGCATATTGGTTTCCCTTCTTGTGTCAGCACTGCGCCTAGCCCTTTTGTGCTGGCGTCACATTCTATGACTGCCGCTTGGTTTGGATCGTAGTACCTCAGTAGGGTATCCTCACTAATCGCCTCCTTTAACACCAGGAAACTCCTTCTCTGTTCTTCTCCAAACTCAAAGTTGTCTTCGTTGATCTCCTTGGTAGCCTCCCTTAGCTCATTGGCCAGCGCTGATAGGTTGGGGATAAACTTTGCTAAGTAGTTCGCTGTCCCGAGAAATCTCTTAACTCCTGTAGCATCTGTTGGTTCGGGCATATCTTTTAATCCCTGTACTTTGGCTGGGTCAGGTTTCACTCCGTCGGTGGTCAGTACGTGTCCCATATATTTGATTTCAGTTAGATGTAGCTTTATTTTTTCTTTGTTTATCTTGACTCCCTTCTGTTGGATGCGCTCCATCAGCTCCAGCAGCTCCAGCAGCTTGTTGTCGTGATCTAGTCTAGCCTCATCCTCTGTCTCCCCAACACCATACACCAGTATATCGCCGGCAATGACCTCAGCACCATCTAGACCATCCAAGACCATGTGTAGCCTCCTCTGGTATTCTTCTCCACTTGATGATAAACCAAAGGGAAGGCGATTTCAGCAATATCTGTCTAAGGGTGTCTAGAAGGTTGTGAGTTTTCTAGATTCCTCTGCCAGCTTCACTTGAAAGAAACTGTCTTTGGTGTCTAGCAGTGAGAAACATTTCGCTTTGGTTAGTTTTGGCAATACATCTTCTAATGTCGGGATGGGATAATGGTTTCTGATTATTGCGTTGTTTAGATCTTTCGGGTCAATGCATAATCTTATTGTTCCATTGGGCTTCCTGAGAGCTACCTGTGACAATATCCACTCTGTGGGTTCATCTACACGTGCGATAACACCAGCGTTCTCGAGGTCCTTTAGTTTCTTTATGATATCGTCTTTCACCATAATGTGTGTACGTCTTGGCCTATGCTGGACTGGGGTCACCGATTTGTCTATCTCAATTTTATATTCTCCAAGCATCAGTCCTAGTCCCTTGAAGGTATCATCGTAGTTCTGGATCAACCATTCTCGTGTGACTCTTTCTCCCACTCCTACTGCATTGACTTCCTTGTCTAGTTTTATCATTCGGGCACTACGGCATGTGTCTACTCCTATCGATACCTTATCGTACCTTTTTCCGGAAGTGTATTTAGGATAAAAGCCAGCACATTTTCTGTATCTAATCTAATAAAGCAACATCTCCTAACTCAAACCTAGAGGCTTACTCTTGCAGGTGGGTAGCTCCACCCACAGGTCTTCTTAGACCTAAGCGGCTCGAGCTCACTCCATACTCGTATAAGCATCTCTTTCTACACTCCTTGTGAGTTTACATCTACGGGCTTTAGTCAATCCCGGATTCTATATGAATCTAGCGTCGGGCCTAAGTTCCTAGATTATCAGAACTTCTTTCTACATTCCTTTGGAATATAAACTCTACAGACCTACGTCGACCCTGGACTCTTAGATGAGTCTCAGCATCGGCCTACATAATTATAAGAGCACTAACTACCCTTTATGTAATGTGTGGAAGGTCACTTGGTCGTCCTCTACCAACCTCCAAGCCCTTCCCATACCATGGCACTCGTATGTAACACAGCTCAAAACATTACAATACTATACTAAATAGCTTGCATAAATGGATGCTTTCCAAACGAACATTCTCGAAATGTCCTGTTTTGAACTTATACAATGTATGTAGTTAGGGATGGGGTTCAGTTTCACCCTTTCACCCTTTCACCCTTTATGTAATGTGTGGAAGGTTACTTGGTCGTCCTCTACCAACCTCCAAGCCCTTCCCATACCCGTGCCATATCGGTACTCGTATGTAACACAGCTCAAAACATTACAATACTATACTAAATTAAATAGCTTGCATAAATGGATGCTTTCCAAACGAACATTCTCGAAATGTCCTGTTTTGAACTTATATGTAGTTAGGGATGGGGTTCAATTTCAAATTTCATCTTGTTTAACTAATTGACTCTACACATGCAAGTTGGTTAAAACTGCAGTGTTTGGTAACAAATAGAAGTAAAATAGTCAATCCCAGCTTTCACACAATACAAGAGCACAAGTCAATTAAAAGTAATGGAGAGCTGTTGCTCCAGTTAACTCAGTGCCGTATCTGTGGCTTATTAGTCAATGCTACATACATTAGTCTCCAAAGCCGAAAGCAATTAACAACAATCAGATAATTATGTTCTCCTACATGTAATTTGTTCAGTTTTGAAATGGATGTTTTCCAAATGAACATTTTTGAAAACTCCTGTTTCGGACTTATATTTTCGAAAAGTCACATGTAATTGTACCTGTTAGTTATCAGGTAATGCTTATTAAAGGGGTTATGCCACGTGTTTTCAGGTAGCATTAAGACGCACTCAACTATCTAGTGGCACAATATATTGAGTGCCTAGATGTTTACTATTCTAGTACTGTTAGTTATCCTATGCTTGCGGCTTCCAGGCTATATTTAGAACAACTAGACCACAACGCAATGTATAGGCATGTAGAATAACGCAACGATAGCTGTATACAGTGTGGCCAGATAAAACACCGGACCTACCAATAAAGGCAGCTAACTATTGCCAGCAAAAGTAAAGCCCAGAAAAATTCCAAAACTTGCACAAGTTATCCCACTGCTATATTAGTAAATCCTGTAAAATCATTTGTTCACTACTGTACTCTTTCTATGCAAACAGCTTGAATTCAACAATTTTCTCTATATGACATAAAGCACGCAGTTGCGTCTTCATAACAAAGTTGCGTTTGAATCAGCATCCACTAGTGCTAATGAGTCAGGTATGGGCAAGAGGACACAACTCTGCTTATAGTAGCACAAATGCAATAAACCTATGTAAGAGATGCTGCTTTGAACATAGACATAAACCACATGTCATAACCCCTTTAAAAACGTCTAGTAGGTGTAGGTGTTGGTGGCTGAGTGGTCTAGCGCTAGTCACTCTGGTCTTGCAGCAATGACGCAAGTTATCTGCAAGGACGTGGGTTCGAGTCCCGCCAACAACCTGGAGGTTTTCATCCCGAAGAAGGTTCTCCCTCTGTGCCATATCGAACTATAATAATATCCAGCTCTAAGAGCCGTAGTGGCCCCTCGACTAGCTCTGCTATTGGGCAGCCAAGTTAAAAAATTGTGTTTGGCGCCACGGATATGATTATTATTATTATTATAGTAGCAGTAGGCACACACAATTTACCCTGGTGTACCTTCATTTCTGATGCCAGATAAGAACGGATAGGGAACAAAATGGGAGGAAAACTAAGCTAGCTAAAAGAATTACAGGTAAACCTGATTAGCTAATTGCCAATATGAATACAGTCATGATAACCACTATTGTTATGGCTAATGTTATTGTAAAGTCTATGAATTTAAAAGGCCACGGAAATACATGTACATGTATATGTAACTTATGGGGGTTGTGCACTCTCTAGATGGTATTGAGAATACAATGTACATGTGAATTTGTATACCATACACCAATTTCTTTCATGCTGACTAGTGAATGATGACAGCAGTACTACACAGCACATAATGGACTGGAGTTTTCAGCCGTTTCACTGATCCGCTAGTTATTTACTACAACATACTACTAACTACATGTACCAAATGTATTGACATTGTAATAATCATACCGCTACTACTAACCCCACCTACAAAAGCACATCCTATGTCCATATTATTGATTGTTGTTATACATAGCAACAACAAATGATATTGCTATACAACCGCATGCATCACCCTTATTGTGCAGAGTAAAAAGTATGATGTGAACTACTTGCATTAATAATTGTAGTGTTAGCCATTAGCATTACTTAAACTACAATAATATACACCATGTGCCATTCACATAGATCAAGGAACATGCAAACTATTATACCTTACCTGTTCATCTTTGCTCAATGTATTAGAAAGAGTGGGAATAGAAGTCCTATCTACACCCAAGTCCGGGCATGTGTTAGATAGTTGGCAACTGTCATATGTGTACATACTTCGCCTTTCGTCCTCTTTTGTTCCAATTGGACATTCTTCATCATCAGCAGTCCTTTGTAACACATAACACACACTACGTGTATGTATCTACATTGTACATGTATCATAATTGCACTTACACAAGTGTATATACATGTAGAGTATGTTATTTGTAGTGGCGCCACCCGCAAAGACGATTACTGAGCGAAAAAGAGCACGGGCATTATATATAATGGATTTATTAAATAAATGTATGCCATTTTAATGAGAGCATTTGGTTGTTTTTTTAGTTATTGTTGTTATTACAATGACACATACATGTATAACAATATTATCATAACTATGCAAGTGTAGTTACATGCACATTTTACATTACACTAGTAGTACATGTCATATTGTAATTTATTTGAAAAATGTACATGTGCATGTACATGTTAAGTGATTGAACAGATTTACCATGGTTTGTGACCCAGTAAGTCTCTGTTGCATATGGCTGGGGTTCCCACTATCTCTTTTAAACTGAGTTTCCTGGAGCTTTTAATTCTGTTTTCCCGTGGACTGATTTGAGGTTGAACTTTGTCAATGAACTTCCCTGGGCTATTATGTATATTGGTTGTTGTTTTGGTCTGCATATAATCCATTGGTGCATAGCGACCAGCTACATGGAAAAGGGGATATACATAGTTTAGATCAGGGGTTCCCAACCTGGGGTACATGTACCCCTAGGGTTACATTTTAGTAATCTAGGGGGTACAAAACAAGTTGTCAACTTAACACATTTTTGACAGTGACTTTCAGGTACAGACTATCAATTATGAATATTATCATTATCTATTAGGGAACTGAACATCGAATGGCTCACTGATGCGAAAGAAGTTGTGCTAAACCAGTGTGAAAGCTATAAAACACCACAATCGATAAAAGTTATATTACATAGTTATCATTAAATAATTGATAAATAAAAATTTCATACTATACTGCATTTATTTACCTGTTTAAGTGACGCATTTTTATAATGTATATATGCAACAGTGTTTGAATTAAACCAAAGATACCCTTGATTAAACACAATTTTACACAGGGGTACATTGTTTCCTACAAGGGGGTACATTGTTTGCTACATGACTGCTAAGAGGTACTTCGGCTAAAAAAAGTTGGGAACCCCTGGTTTAGATAGATCGCTTATACTCTAATATAATTACATGTATATGCACTGGACATACAATAGTATAGGCCTATAATAGGCCTACATACAGGAATAACAAAATGATAGGAAAAAGTTGGTAGCTGTAGGAATTGAATTAGAACTTGGTAAGTATGTACATGTACATGCATATTGTTCAAGTGCAATTAGTTGAAATAATAATAATATAATATGGAACCTCAAAGATGCTTTTAAACTACATGTATATGCCTTAACATGGAAAATTACAAAAAAAAACAAAACCCTACTGCCATTGGAACTAGAGGATGTAGCCTATGTAACATGAGCAAATAATACTTTTAAATCTTATGCATAGTATGCTTTATATGGCATCTTTAAAGAAGGATCTGAACTGAATCTAAATTGTAGACATTCAGCATAAATACATGTAGTTAATCCTCATTTTTAAAATAGGCTGCTATATTTGTACAAGCCTGCAAGGAATACCTTTATAACATTTCCTTTTACCCAAGATTTGCCAATTTTATTGCATTACCTGGTGATTTCTTTTAATGGCATGGGCCATTGGTAGTACGGTTTTAACCATTTTCTCTAGTCATTCTATGAAACAATGATAATAATATGTATGTATGTATGCTTATTATCACCTGAGGATGGGAAGTGTGCAGATATACAACCGACTTCCTTTGCAGGCCCTTCAATCTGCAACACAACAATTATTAAACACACTTGGAGGTCTATGTTTCATATAAAATTTTATTAACTGAATAATTGCAGACTATCACGCATTCACCATTTTCATGTTTGTAATTCTAAGTATAACCACACATGCATAGCTATAATATTATATCTATTAGAATCTATACATATTTATATAATATACATGTATATGCAGATTATAATATATAAACATTGTATATACTCAATCTGCATACAATGTACTGCTTTGGTATTTGACACCTCATCAGTGCAACTCAGAGATAGGCCTAGGAGCACACCTTAGCAATACAATATGATTATATTGTATTTACAGCAAAGTGTAGATGTATTTACATTAAAAGGTGTGAAATGCACTGAATAGGTATATACAGTATATACATGTATATATCTACAACGTACATGTATAATATGTGTATATATAATATGAATGTGTATTTTATACTATTAATCTCCCAACAATATTTTTGGTTGAATAGCCTACAAAATAATATGTCTGATGTATCCGAATGCATAATTATTTAACGTAGGTAAGCAGCAGCAAAAGGTTGGAATGCAGTTTGACCATTACAAGTTTTACTAATGCTGTGCATTCATGTACATTGCAACAGCTGAGTTCCCGGTGAGCTAGGAAGGACATGTACATGCATGTTCATAATTTTAGATATATATGTGATTAAAGGTTCTATGACGTTCTTACCTGCCGAGCTTCTTTAGACTGCGATTCATACCCAGACTCTATTGTAGATGTCTGGCTGTCCCAATCTCTGCCAATATGTTCCTTAGTAGTTAGATTCTTATGCTCAGCTGTATATAGAGTGGAAGTCTCTTTGTTGGAAAAATTGTGAAAGTTGAAATAATATAATGTGGGCATACTACATGGGATGCATGTAGAAGATATAATAACCAACCTTAATCAATTTTCCTATGGCGTAGGTACATGGAGTTTGTTAACTTTGATGGAAACTGAAAACACCAAAAGTTCCATCTTATTGGCTTTGTAATTTTACTAGCTTTAATCATTCTTAAACATAAAACCTTATACCAACTCAAAGTAAATAATATAATTATTTATAAGCATATTTTTCTTTTTCAGTCAAGGGTTTCCATTTTAATATCCATTAAAATACGTATCAGGTATGAGTATGCTCAATTATATACACTGTATACAGTGTATATAATTGAGCATACTCATACCTGATACATATTTTAATGGATATTAAAATGGATACCCTTGACTGAAAAAGAAAAATATAAATGTCCAAGCATTAAAGGTGTGCTTCCTACTACATGTTGTATATATTTCTCAATGTTCACTGTATACAGTGAACATTGAGAAATATATACAACATGTAGTAGGAAGCACACCTTTAATGCTTGGACATTTATAATTTGCTACGTTGCCAACAAGACAGCCAAACAGATAAACAAAACCAAAATGAAGAGATGCAGTAAATGTTGATTTTTGAAGTGATGTTGTGTGACCAATAATTTACCTAGAGTTTCAAGATTTTTTTAGTGATGATAGTGTTGGGCTTCTAGCACCGCAAACTACTGCTAGCTCAATGTTTTGATTTTACCAGTTGAAAACTAGGCCAGTGAATTTCTAAAATTAAAATGTTTATTTTTTGATTATGAAGTATTTTACCCAAATTTGTACACTTTCACATGTCATAGTAATTGAACACTGCTGTAGCTAATATGAAATTATTAAATTCTGGTTAAAGTTTTCGCCTTGTTCTGCCATACCCAAATAATGTCTTGAAGATGCATAATTACAATGTAAATTGTGAATAGCAAAATCTAATGAGCGGTGATGCTACGGCTGACCAAGCCCTCTACTCTGAATGTGCTTAACATCATATTTATTTTCCGGTTTATCTTGCCTATTGATCATTTGACAGTTTCTTTCCAACCCTTCCCCTTCTGATATGCCTAGAGGACGTTGTAAACATTATATACTATGGGGCTGGCAACTTTCATGCCACATTCACATGAATGATGGGAGGCAATGCTTGGGTAACACTTGTTATCTACCATAAAGGTGCAAACACACAACAGCGTGTTTGATCGAGTGTTTTTTGAGCAAGCGGCAAATGCTATAACCTTGGTAAACACGCTGACCAAGTGTTTGAGCAGAGCGATTTGCCAATTTGTAAATAATGATATTTCAGCGACTATTCGCTTCAGGGCAACTCACATTTTTGCTGATTAAACCTATTTAGCAACTTATCACCTCTGAGCTAATCGCCCCATTACTTCTGTTGACACAGCTCGAGCATTTTGAGAGCGTTGGCAACTGGGTGATTTGCGACTGTCAAATTCGCTCGAAACCGCTCTCCTGTGTTTACACCTTCAGGTGAGTCAAGTAAGAATAGCACTACATTCATAAATTATAATATTGGAGTTTTATGTAGAAATTAGTGTCACTGCTTTTATAACTACATGTATTATAGTAACTACATTATACGTGTATATATTAACCGGGTACTCAGTGCAAGTGTCAAAGAAGCAACTGAACAGTATAAATATCGATAGATACTATTGAGTTGGCATAGTTGATAATGGTGTGCATCATAGCACTGTCACCCTTTTACTTACAGGATCTATTCTACTAAGTGGGTAAATGATATTATAGGAAATCAATGAATTCATCAAACAACTACATGATTGTAATGGTACTGTGCATTAATATATAGTGGAAGAGACAGTGTATTTCAGAAAAGGTAGTATAAATTACATCCTTGTGCATGTACATGTACATGCTCGCGATGTGCACTATATTGCAACCTTTAATATATACTAGTTGCAATATTAAGGGGCGTTGCCCTACATTTTATATGCGATATTTCAGGAATTTATAACTGTGAAGGCAACCTATCCCTGACTGTGGTTTGAACTCAAGGCCTTTATAGCACCTATTTGCCTAGCACAGAGCAATTTACCATTGCACCAGTTTTGCTTTGCTGGAATGGAGCACTTGTATACTGAACAAACTGCGCATGAACTGCTACTCTAATGCTACTTTGCTAAATGTGGGGTGTTGGGGAGCTTGGCCATACTTCTTATATTCCTTACAAACAGAAAGATAACACAATTTTACTATGGTCATTCATATGCTGATATGCTGTATGCCTACTTATGGTGGCTTATAACATATACATGTAACATATTTTTAGTAAATATACAATGTAGGCATATACACTGTACATATGTTTTAATTTAACTCATATTTACTGTAAAACATGAGCAACTATGTGCATCCGCATCTATTTGAACATTGTAATGTACATTGGTTATACAACATACATAATATGTATTGAGTGTGTCATATGTTTATTAATATTTCCTTCCCCATGTACATACATGGTATACTCTGTACTTGTATTTAATCTATTTCAAACTAGTATAGTGTATGTGTTCTATATTATGCTTGTATGTATTTAAGTCATCCATGTACAATGTACATATAATTTATGTATTGTATAACGCGCTTGAATGTATTCTACATTGCACCAGTATGTACATTTGTATTCTGAACTGATTATTACAGTGTACTAAGTACAAGTGTACAGCTTATTCATCAGATACATGTACAATGTACACAAAAACACTGCAGAACTAACTGTATGTGCATGCCTGGTCTTGCAGCAATGACGCAAGTTATCTGCAAGGGCGTGGGTTCGAGTCCCACCAATGGCCTGGGGGTTTTTGCATTGAAGAAGGCTTTCCAAGCTCCGTACCATATTGAACTATGACAATATCCAGCTCTAGGAGCTGTGGTGGCCCCTCGATTAGCTCTGCTATTGGGCAGCCAAGTTAAAGAATTGTGTTTGGCGCCACGGATATTATCATTACATGTATTTATATATACATGTATATGCAGCAGAATTGCATCTTATAATGCTTGTAGTGTTTGCGCCATACTTGTATCCATGTACTGTAAATATGTGAATGTATTAAAAGTGTATGTAAAGGGTTGCTACACTCAACTACAATACAATGTCATAGTATTGTTGAGATAATACTGGAGCAGACATGGATTAGCGGTTAGAGCTCTAGACTTCCATGGGGGATCTAAGTTTAATTCCTGTAAAGGCTAGTGGTGTTGTTAGGAAGAGCATCTAACCTCATAATACTCCTGTGATGTGTTACTTTGCCAATGGTGAAGTACCTTTCACACCCCAAAAAGGAGAAAGACCTCGGATCTTTTAGACCATTGCTTGCTTACCTTGGATTGATAGCGCAAATAAAGCAGGTAAGTTTTTTCTGTTAATGGAAAACACACTAGCTGGCAACATATGTAAAAATCATTAGCATGAGGTTTACTACCTTGTTTTTCATAAGTCAGCCGGGTTGGCTCCACCCCCTCATCCAGCTCGATGGTAGGTGGTGCATGTTTAATGGGAGAGAGGTCACTTAATGGTAGCGAGAGATGTGCAACTGGTGAAACATTACCATCAGATAGCAAAGATCCTTCAGTCACAGCACATCCTCTGTCAATGGCAGAATAATGAGCAGTTGTAAGCTATGTATGTGTAATACACGTGTGCGTAAAAAGTTTGAGTAATATGTGGGCACATTGGATGTGGATCATTTGCATAAACCTTCTGCATTGTACATGTACTATTTGGCAGCATACCCATTGCATAGTAACATTGCAACAAATGTAAAAATATACATGTATGCAGTAGAGTCTGTTTATGGGGTCAAGCAACATATTGTATCAAAGTCACCAAGCTATATGATTTCAGAATGAAGCACTTTGATTATTTAGCAAACCGAAGACTGTGCGCTGAACCATAACATACTGTAACTAAGTTTTACCCTCATGTCACGCAAAAATTAAAATGTGGCATGGCAACCATGAGGTGAAATTAGAATTGGTCATCAAACTCTTGATAAAATATTTGGTGCAATATTGAATTCAAAGAAATGTGGAATTGTGGAATTTAAAAGGCTGATCATGCACGTACATGTACATGTAATAATGTCATGGACACTGATGGAGAGAGATGGGTCTAAGTCACACTTGAAGTCAACAAGTCATCATTTCTAAAATTGCGTAGGTAAGAAAAGTCTGTGCTTGCAGTGCAAGTTTGAAACCAAGTTGAAGTTGAAGTCAAAATACAAGTTACATGAGAGACAACTCCAAAAAGTTATACACTTTTCTGTAAGTAGACATTCCAATGCAAACAGTGCAAATGTGTAGCTGAACATGTACAGTGTATAACAACATTGTTATGCAATTATGGTAAACAAATAATAGTCTAGTCATGCAGTAGTATAATTGGCAAGAGAGTCTAGACTAGTTATACATGTATTGTGGTATTGTAATAAGTTATATTAAAAACAGTGGTGTTACATTGTATATAAACAGTACATAGTACAGGGTGTCAACTGGCCAGATCAGCTTCTTATCATACCATAGCACTATTGCAGCTCATGTTGGCTTATTAACAGGGAGATGCAAGTCATAATAAAGAATACATTGATTTTATTCTACTTCCACAAAATTTGTCATACTAGCATCGTAGATCCACCAGTGAAAAAAGTCAGCATCAAAATTGCAACTCTGCACCCAAATAGTCGTTGGATTTTCCTGCCTAAGATATGTTATACCAGCCTACAAGTATATTATTTTTGTCTAAGTGCACATGGTTAAACCTACCTAAAGTCGGAATGTTCAATCTCAAGATGACTTGGGGTGAAATGTCCAACTGAATTATCATAGTGATTGTCTATTAGCCAACTGCTGCTCTCTTCACCATTGTTGTGAATTGGATCAAATTTTCGCATTCTGAAACTTGGTGAATCAAAAGTGAGTCTACTCAGGTCTGTTTGATCAGTGAGATTTCCACTTGAATGTGTGCTAAACGCCACATCTTCAAGAGTTGTTTGATGCTTAGGTTGTAAGGGAAATGGGCGACTATCTATAACGTCGTTGTTGCTCATTACAGGTAGCTGTTTATGTGTGACAGCGTAGACCGCAGGCTGCAATCCTCTTTCATGAGATGCTACTGATGAAGAACTGCTCCTGGTAGTAACTTCTGTTTTCGGCTTAGACACTTGAAAGTATTCAGCATCATTGATTGAGAGAAAATTAGGTCTTTGGGGTCCTGAGGTTTCTGGAGTCGATGGGGCAGCAGCCATTGGATTTGGAGCCGATTCTCTCTTTAAACTGCTAACTTTATTCTGTTGTTGAAATTGATTGTCAGACTGCAACATACAATGTACCTATAAAGCTCCTCTGAACAACGGGAATATTCAACATTTAGGCAGGGCGGAGGTGCTATTTGAATGGCAAGCATCCCTTCAATAATTACCGAAATTCATCAAAAGGTGCTGGTAATGCTTGACTTGTGACTAAAGATGAAAATCGGGGGGGGGGGGGGGGGGGGGTCCATTAGAATCCGGAAAGCTCGGTAAGTATGAGTATAGTGTCATAAACATCAAGCTTCTAAATTAGATGATTCTCTGATTGGAAAGGTGACATTTGCCATTGACTACTACGTGTATTTTGAAAAGCCAGAATTTTGTAAGTGTGGTCTATAAATTGACAATTACAATGCATTATACATAAAATGGAATAATAGTTTCACTAGAATGAAAGTAGCGATGACCCTGGGGTTGGAGCTGGGTTGGGTTAGAGGTTTCGAGTTTGAGGTTTGGGTTCAGCCACCCAATCATGCATTGTTATGGTACGTTGTACAACCTACTTAAAATGTTATGCAATGTCTCAATATTGTGTAATGGGATGAACTTACATGTACATGTAGGCTTTCCTTGTCTAACTCAGGTGTCTGGTAAGCCATAGTCATACTGTTCTGCTTGCTACACACTAAGCAAACCCAGTGCTGAAACTACAAAAGTTCTCTCAATATCATGGTACATTATGGGACGCAATAATAGTACATTCACTTTTAGCATACATCTCTTCTATAATGGGAATATACATATTGTATTATACTTGTAATATGGATATTCCCATTATAAAAGAGATAGTGTATATTGTTTGTGCGGTCACTCACTTATGAAGTTAGATTGCCCAGATGGAATAAAGAAATGATGACAAAAGAAAGATGCCTAGATGTACGACAATTCTTTCTGTGGTTAACATAATACAGTTGAGCAGTATTGTTTATAAGATGTCACTAGAATCTGTGACTGTGTTCACAGTATTGAGTAAACCTACAGTGAACTGATTGGACAGCACAAGCCATGTACCTTAGTTTTTGTGTTAATTTCGAATCTTCCACAGTCCTTGCATACAGTTTTTCTACACAACGAGCAGATGTTTTGTTTAAAGTTGTAAGGAATTACATTGTCTGTTCTGTTAGATTCAGATGCTACTTCAACATCTACGCATATTGGACATACTAATGGAAGATTTATATCCAACAGTGATCGACAGGATGTAGACCTACTCTTCTGTTCGGCATACTCCACACTGTTCTGTCTGAAATTTTACACAAATAATAACACATCAAACAGCAGTACAAATTACAAAAAGTTATTTGGTGGCTTCCAAATGTATTTTAATGCAATATTGTAATGCCAGGACTGGTGCTGCATCCCATGACAAAGTCTGCTATTACTCCCGCTAGACAGCTTGATCTCACACTATCCTGAAAATGCTCTACAGACCAGGGTAGTGTTGTTTCACAGTTACTACCATAAGTTGTGCGGATGTAGAGGCAGCAACTGGGTCAAGTCCATAGACATAAAGTAAGCCACTCCTTGTAATTATGCAAAATAATATGTACAGTATTTACAATAGCTAGTTCAGAATGTAAGTGCTACCAGGTACTATAAGGTAGTCTGGCAAGTCTTGTCAATATCAATACCCCACCTGATAAGTCAAATGTTTTTAATTTTATTGCTGCCAAACTGCAGAGACCAAGTTGCTATCTTATCCATAACCTCTTCTGCACATCTATATTCAAGAAATTCATCTTTCATGTTGCCGACTCCTTGCTTTAGAATTCAACATTTGAAAAGCACAAAAGTGTACTTAACAAATTAGATTCTGTCTTCAAAATGTTTATGATGGAGTGCTCCAATATAAGTTTCAATGACATCTGCATACTTTTGTATTGTAGCATGGTTTTGAGCAGTGCTTTTTTGTAAGGTCAGTTGAGGGGGCTCCCTACATATTTCAGGATCTCTCTCACCTTCTCACATGCTACACAGCCCTCCTATTGCATTCGCTTGACATTCGCTTGACATTTATAGAACTCATGGTCAAATTTTTTTGGGATTTTGCTTCCTTTTTTATACATGTATTTAAAAGTGTTATCACTAAGCTACAAACATTGAAATTGAGAGTAGCTCTGCACAGAGCGATTATGCAGGTATAAAAATTAGATTGCAATTGTAAATTTCCAAAGCATAATGTCATAGGCCATAGAGGGTTAGGGAGTTTGGCCATTCTTTTTTATGTGATGTTTTTGTGCAAAGATTTTGGCTTTTGAGCGGTCAGAGACTTGTCTCATATTCATGAAAATATCTGCTCAAAAGACAAACTCCTTGCATAAAAGATATCATATATAAAAGAGGGCCAAACCCTCCAACACCCTATATGATATAGCAAGGTGGCCAAAATATGAAGGGTGCCTAGTGTACAGTCGGATCAAAGCATGTCTGCTGCTCACTTACAAAGCTTTCGTTTTTAAGGTTGCTGATCTGGTGTAGTGGTAGTATGTTTTGTTTACTGTGCTAGGCGTTCACTGTGCTAGTGCTGTAGAGGAACCGGTATTTTCATGGATGTCAAATAAGTCTCTGATTGCTCAAAAGAAAAATTCCTTGCATGCAGAACAACCTATACATTAATGTTACAAGCGATTAGAGTTATTGTGCTAAGATTTCCCAGATGATAGCAAATTTTTCATCCTTGTTGTGCTGGACTTCTCCTTTCACCATGTTGTAACGTAACTTAAGGTCTGGGCACAACTAACTCTAGTGGAGGGCCAACTCTATTAATGAGCAAGTTGAAACTATTTAGTGTCTATAAGAAGAGAGGCTATTGAAGGAGTTCTCAGGCTAGTGGCCACCCATCTAATGTTGAACATTGCGCCAATCTCAATTCAAACTAGAATTCACATCTTGCAGTTCTCTTTGGTTTCTTGTTGATGTTGAGATGTTATATTATTGTAAAGTTCTTGCGTACAGTAGTAAGACCGAGAGCGGTCTATCGGCTCTCCATTTTACATCCAAAAAGTGATAGATGACATTGAACAGCATGAGCTACTTGCTGCTTAACATCATGACCAGTACATTTGAGTGTTCTTCCTTGTGTTTATAACGTCATGGTTATGACTCTATGCTAGTTGCCTTGGCGTCTGGTTACGTGAGGAACCTAGGCTAACAGATTCCTAGTTAAAAGCCTGAGGAACAATGAACTGCTGCTGCAAAATGGTTTCATTTATATGGGAAACTCACTTTCGGTGGAGGAGCTTAGCTACCAGGAGTCTTGAGAGGAGGGAGGAGGGCGACTAGTGGTCGGTCCTATACAAAGTTATACATAATCGTGGATGCTCAAATAAATGTTGTTACAAACAGCAATGATTCATATTAACTCGGGGGGAAATGCAATAAATGTGTAAAATAGCTGTCAATTGAGCTTTATAATATACATAGTCTGGCAAAGTGATTGTTGTATTCTTATAACAGTTTATATACGTAATGTCTTATGTTACCGCTCAATCTCAACTCTTCACAATATTGCAGAAGTGTTTATATACAAAAAATTATATCTAATAGCTTACTAGCTATAAGCTACTCTAGCTACTAGCTAGCTACTAGCTGCTAGCTTTACACATAATATTGTGATGGTACGCCGAGTCGTATCTTACATCTGACACTCATTATTGTGTGCATACATGTATATATCTGCTTGTACTTTACTCTTATATTGTTGTATATGATTATATGATTATATCTAAGTCTTTTAATGCCTTTTATACCCATGTACAGAGGCCCGACCTCTCAGAATCCATTGATATTCATTTTGTACATGAATTGGACCATTATAAGCAACTTTTGTAGAACCCGACCTATTTTGGGTCGGCCGTCGGGCTTCCGGCGGCCATCTTGTTGCGCAACTTCCGGACGACCACGCGTCGTCTTTTCCCGACGTCACGTCGGCCGGAAGTCCTTATACTATATAAAGGGCACTGTTTTACTGTTCATTGTCTCAGTCTACACTTGGCTTTCAATAAAGACACATCTATACTTGATACAGGGACTTTCTCTTCCTTTTACTAGGTCATTCGCTTAGCGAACCGCCTACTAGGTTGAACTACTCTCTTTCATTGTATAGTCTGAAGGTCGGACTTGAGATCAGATGGGTCGTCTTTGGTAGTATTTGGGCTACTGAGACCGCTCGATCTTTCATGTAATGCGAAGTCCTATTACCACTCATAGGCACTTCATTTCTGGGTCGATAGTCGTCCAAGGACGACCGCACCAAATCACAGAAACCATTACAATATGATAGTAATTATTGTCATATTATAATGTCTCAACAGTGATGGTAAGGGCAACTAGAACCTGAACGTGAGCACCTGTGGGTCGGTCCTATGTGGCAAGTTGGGTGGGAATGGTAAGAACATATAATTATATACAATGTATTTTCATAAACACATTGTGTCGACCCTCGGCCCTTCAAAGCACATTCAGTCTAGTAATACATGCAACATTAGCCATGGTCCTTAGCTGGCTGCTCACTAAAATAACTGTGTTATATAGTCTGGAATCTTCAGTCAAGGGTTTACCATAGCATGTTGATATGCATGTACATGTACTAGGTAACATGCAGGGACGGATATAGGAAAAATTTCAACACCAGCCTATTTTCAAGAAGTCATGGATTTCACGTGTCTGAGTGAGTTAATACAAGATAAGTGTGAAACATGAACATGTATGGGTACAGTCTACACAGATAACATGACTATTGCAGCATCATACAATGACTGTACTGCCTGAGCAAGTAAATAGAAAATGAATTGGAGCCTGGACATGCATAGTATTGATAGTTTACAGAGCACAGCTAGTATTGCATGCTTGATTGAACACTCGCCTAGGATTGTGGCGTAGGTGCCAATAGCCGCCCCTGGTAACATACATTGTATTGTATGTTCCAAATAGGATGCATCACGCGTGGCTATGGCTGCTTCATAAACTGGAAGGTGGCAATTTGTTGAGGGGGCTCCCGGGAGCCCCCTTAACAAACCATGATTTTTTGAGGGGGCTTCCGAGAGCCCAGAGAGCCCCTACAAAAAAGCACTGGTTTTGAGACACATATTGACGATAGTGCACATGTACATGTACACTACACATGTACATGTAATAGGCAAAACATGAATCATGCCTCTTACCTAGCACATAGTGGCGCTTCATTTTCAAAGGCTTTGGCACGCTTCATAACATCGAGAATTTTTCTTTTCTCCTCTTTATTTAGGTGAGACATTGCATGTTCTATCCTATTTTCATCCATTGGCGATTCAACACCTCCAGGTAATATATTACCCTTACTGCACTCAGGTTCGGTATTTACTTGTGTGATTGATAAAATAGCATCTACAACAATGTACACTACTGGTGACTAATAATAGTGCAAAACTAATTTAGGAGGCACAGTCAAAGTTTCAGAAGAATAATACTTGCAACTTACATTACATACCTACATTGTACATACATTTACTTACATACATACTTACATGCTTAAATATACATATTGTACTCTACAGTAAAAAATTAATAATTTGGATTGTATGCTATTAAAAGATTGTGGTGTTACACTTCTGTGATTTACATGTAGTACAGCAGTCTTTGTACTTGAACTTTTATGTTTGCTATATATGGAGTAATGCACTTGTTTGTGCACTGCTGAATCTCAGACAAAGTGCTCGATGTTTACAACAGAGCTAATTAATATTTAGTAGAATCTCACTGTTTTGTCTCTTTTATTACTAATAGTTTCATGCTATATATATGTAAACCAGAAGACAGTAACACTGTAGGATAGGAGGAAAATCTGCCATTGTGAAATGCATGTAATTTCATACAGAATGTAGTGATAAGTTTGCTTTTTATTGAGAAAAATTGTGTTTTCCAATAATACCAATGGAACAAGTACATCACATGTGCTTGATTATTTTTGGGTTTTAAAATTTCATGTACATGTACAATTATACGTGCTGATTATAGTGGTCCACTAATATTTTAACGCTAGTGCTCAAATATTATGCCTACATAAATATATGAGGCCCAGGGCCCGAGTCAGCCACCACAAGAGCTGCCATTTAGATCAAGCAAGCAAGCAATGTGCAACCTGAGTGAGGGCCCAAGTCGATGTAGAGAAATGCTCCACCCCTTGGGCTCCATGATGGGATCGAGCCAATCTCATATATTTCTATCTGTGATTAAAATTAAATGTAAAGAAAACTATGCAGATTCTCTCTTTACTTGATCACATTTTGATTCTAAAACTCCAGCTTCAGTCCGAAATTGTTTTGAATGCAAATTCTCTGTAAGATCGCATGAATAGTATTTCCTGTTTAGGTCGGAAGTCCAACATACATTGGCCATCTCAAAGTTGAAAAATCGTGTCACATGAAAATAACAGTGTGAAACTTCTCAAACTTGATTTGCGGATGTGAACATGTGATATGTTCAGAGATGACGAGAGAATGCAACATGGATCACTCTCTTCACTCCAGTCAGCAGTGCAGCAGGGATGTGCATTCTCCAAGCACTCTACACAGTCATGGTCACAAACTATAATTCCAAAACTGGAACTCGATACATATCTCATTCATGGAAGGTAGATCCAAGTATACTATACAGATCCCTGATATTCAAGTGTAAGAAACACACACCGACTCTTTGTTGTGAACAAAAGAGTTGTCTTCCTTATTTGATGAACTTGTTGCAGTTTTAGGTTACCTCAATACTCATATGAAGAGTTGTGAGTTGAGCTGCCGGAGTCGGTCCTTGCTAATGGTAGAAAAAGTCAAGGTCTTGACTTGATAATCAGTCCAGACTCACTCCATGTCACCCTGTTCCCCTTCAGGGGCGGAGCTGACTTGAGGAGCCAAATTAGTAAACCTGCTATTGATGGGTTTGCTAATATGCTGTTTGATGACACTAGCGCTAATGAGATTCCTGTTAGCAGGACAAGCTGGCCTAGCACCATAGTCGCTGACTGGGATAGGCCACAGAGTCCTATATCTTTCACCATCTCAGTAGCGGACTTGAACCTCCCAGTATTGCATCAGCACTATTGCACAGCAACTACTCACTTACTGAAGGCTTATAACCTTGATTTTATGCTCCTAGACCTTTTTACAACGTTATTGCAAGCTGGACTGTTTCTATTCCAAGTTTAATTCCAAATTAGTACGTACGTTTTCGCTGTCTGCCCCAGTCGCTTGTGGGCTGCTAATAAAATGTTGTCTTTTTCTATGTACTGTAGATGCCATGTACAATGTACATGCTAGCACTTTTCTGGACTTAGGTTCCATGTGCAGTCCTAGAAATCTGTAGCACTGTAGCTAGAACCCAACTTTCTTCTATAACAGGCGCTGCTCCTGCTACCCTGTGGTGATGCATCAGTTCCTCGTTATATATTGTATGTTGCATGTACAGCTGTGCCCTCATTTCTCAGTCGGACATAAAAATAACCTTTGTTTGGTCTGACAGAGTAAGGACAGCTGTCTTACTAAGAAAAAAACTGTATGTCATAAGTCGGCTATTTTTGCGTTGGAGCAAAACATGTTAATCGTAAACAGCATTATTGTATAAAAACATATTATTGTATTTTACTTACAGGCCTATTTTACATACATGGATGAATGATACCTAATCAGCTGGTGCTAGCCATTGTGCTTGATGTGGACCATAACCCAAAGCAATGTTATTTTTGTTGAAGGTAGTAACCTAGTGGCAGTAGTGATATGTCCACATACGGAACAATTTGCATCAACATTGACATTATTGCATATTATTGCCTAACTGCGCCACTCACGTATTTGCTATTGACAATGGTATTTTTGTATGACTTCTACTATGCTGCTTTCCTGATACCATGGTTATTATTACACTATTATGTACCATGCTATTTATTCCTGTAACTACTTACTGTACTATTGTGATCAAGGCCCTTTTGTAGCAATTGTAATGTACTGTATTGAATGTACTGGCTAACCTTTTGACATTGGACCAGAACCAGATTTAGCATACAATGTACACATTGTAAGAAGCAAAATTTTGCACTGTAATTTCTGTCGCTCGCTCGATATGGTTATCTTACTGAGCTGAACTTATACAGTCTCTTACTGTTTAATGCTAGCAGTAGGTTTTTAGGCTTTCCTCCCTGGCATTGGGTCTTTTTAAGTACAGCCCCATGGCTAGTACTAGGACCCAGCAGTTCAACCCCTCCTCACAGCTGTAGGTTTGATTCCTGCTTGTCCCATCTAGCCATAAGGGCGGATCCCACATCACCGGAATCTCTCCTAGTCGTCCCACTACCTTGTTGTGTATTTACAGTGTGTCAGGTTGGACCTGCTCACTCTCTCTAGCCTTAGCCCTCTCTTGCTTGGTCAGCTGGTTCTGACTTGCTCTTCCCTGTACTCTAACATGTACATTGTACATGTATGTTGTAGGGCTGCACCTCATCTATCCAGCCAGACACAACAGTAGTAAATGCCAGTAGTAGCAATAGTAGTCGTTGTGATTGCTGTTGTTAGCACAATTCATTAGCTTAGTTGCAAATGAAAATTTGCCAAATGTACCATACCTTTCACGTGTTGTTTAACCTGACCAGTGATCATTAGTTCCACAGCGTAATCATAATCCAAATCTATTTCAGGTACATCTATGTTCATCATACTAAGTAAAAAAATTCCGAACTAAAATAGAAATTCTACCTTGGCCTTTGAAAAAACAAAGACTGTGCACCCAGCATAATAAAAAGATTGTGATTGTATGACACAGCACCTCTCATTCAGCAATTCTCAAATGACTGCTTCCTTTATTATTATGGCTTTTATTTGTCTACATTATATTACCAATCAATAAATATTTTGCAATCATGATAATAGCAATTGCAGGTGATAATGAGACACATGTTTTCAGGTATTGACTTACACAAGACTAGAAAATTGCATAAGATAGTATTGTAATGATCAGGACAGTTGCTTATACAACCCCAGCTTGCCTGATGGACCCTATAGCACCCTAAGTGCCAAGTAGCTGTCACAGCTCTACTTGTTTAGCCTCTAACACTCTGCGCTTAGCTGCATCATGACTCATACCTACATTGTACATTGTCATGCATTTTTTGACCATACCTTTATAATTACTATCACTTATATACATACAATGTGCATTGCTGAGCAATTATGTCCTTCTTTATACCCATGTAAAGAAGGCCGACCTCTCAGAATTACTTGATATTCACTTTGTACATGAATTGGATGATTTTAAGCATCTCTTGTTGTACCCGACATGTTTTGGGTCGGCCTCGGGCTTCCGACCGCCATCTTGTTGTGCAATCCCCGGACGACACTACGTCAGCCTTTTACTGGAACTACCTCCGGAAGTTCTTAGAGTATATAAAACACATTTTTCTTTTTTCAGCGTCTTGGGGGTGAATGGCTGGCAATGCCAGGCCATTTACATGTATGACTATTTTGCAGTAGTCGTATACCAAACATATTTTTAATGTATGTGGTGGGCGACTAGAACACCATTATATTTTACTTTATTATTTTTCAAAATTACTTATTTCATGGGATGGCGCCTAGGACGCAATTTCCTCCCACGAGTGTTTGGTGTGTTGGCGCCTAGGACGCAACTTACTCCCACGAGTGTTTGGTGTGATGGCGCCTAGAACGCAATTTCCTCCTGCAACTGTTTGGCGAGTGAAAGCACCCATCGGCAGCAACCAACAATCGTTTCACGTACAAACTTCTTAGATGCACTATCTTTCAACAATGCTGGAGAAACTTTGTTTGGGGAAACCTGTCCACCAAAGTTTTTGAGCAAATAAGTGAGGAACCCTTTCCCCAAAAAGTTGGCACGTTGAAGGGTATTCTTGGTTTGAGTGCTTCGGTTGTTTTTGTTTAAGTGCTGTTGTCTAACTTGCTGGTTACTGCAGAATAGGTGTATGAGTTCCACCCCCCCCCCCCCCTCCACAAAGAGTGAAAAGGAAGTACTAGTCACGCCTTGTGTGTAATAAAAGGCTATTATAAAAGCTTCATTTTATAGTACCATGATTGAAAATAAAGGTTTAAGTCTATGATTTATTAACAATGGTTTGTTAACATGGTGATCACCATTTTCAATTGTTATGGAAACTGCTTTTTTCTGTACTTTTTGGATCTAGCCAGCACTGTACGTACATACATACATACATACATACATACATACGTAGGTGCGTACGTGTGTGCGTGCGTGCGTGCGTGCGTGCGTGCGTGTGGGTGTGTATGTGTGTAGGTGTGTAGGTGTGTAGGTGCGTGCGTGCGTGCGCGCAGCTCAGGCGACAGTTGCGGGGACATTCGTCTGCACGCACACCCGACAAGTGGGGAACAGTTTGACTTGTGGGGTCCGGCCTGGTCCCCACAACTGCAACAGGCTCAGTTGAAAGGAAATTTCATTCTGAGCAGATATATACCTAGTTTTGGGTCGATCCCCACAATGACCATTTTTGATGCACACGCTTTTGCACAAATATTGGGGAGATAACAACAGTGCGCAGACGGTGTGTGCGTAGGGGTGTGCATGGCCTAGACCCCACACTGTATGTCTTGAGTCAAGCAAAAACGCGGACCCCACTTTAATGACGGTTGGCAGGTGGCGGTCCCCACTTTAATAATCTCCTGCAGGTCTCTCCATTGCGCATGGAAATGCAGTTGCGGGTACCGCTTGACAGGAAGTGCTCTTGTATGTTAGAAGGAAAAAACATCATGTTGACTGTGTGCATCTGTTACTTTCCATAAAAGTCACTGTGGGGACCGTTAACCGTTTATTGATATTATATTGAATGTGTGCATGTGACTCGTCATGTAAAGGTTCTTGTGGGGACAGCCTACTGTATAATGATATTATATTGACTGCGTGCATGTGATGCTTTCAATAATAGTTATTGTGGGGACCATGAACAGTATAACTACATTGTATATTGGGACCTCTGTGTGCATGTAATACATTTTGTTATAGTTCTTGTGGGGACCGCTTACTGTGTAGCTATGTTATATTGATTTTGTGCATATGTTACTATCAAGAAGAGTTATTGTGGGGACCGCTAACACTTTCAGCCATGAGGACGAGTATACTCGCAGCTATGTTTTTCACAGGGGCCTGAAGAGGAGCATACTCGCAGTTGCAGTCTTTTGTTCATAACAGCAAAAACTATTGGGTTTGTGGTATAAGTAAAGCCATATTTAGTGAGAGCATACTTTTTTGCGTTGGCACATAATCTCCAGGATTCTAGCGCTAATACAAATGATTTAATTGGGTAATGAAAACAACTACATTAGATGTCTTTGTGAACTAAACTTCAGACCTAGGTCGATCTACAAAAATATTTTCGGGCACACACCTGTCACAGGGTCGCAAAGTCCTCATTTTCGCGGGAAGAAATCAGGTGTGCTGATGAGCTAAGAATGGTTTCGTCCGGCCAACCAAAATCGCAGGCCAATAGCCCTTCGGAGCTGAGCTGGACGGCCATCTTGTGATTTTTATTTGTGAAAACACCTATAGTATATCCTCTGGCCTGGCACTTGCTGTTTAGAGTAAAAATGGCCTCCTTCAGTAGGTTTGATGCTGTCTGTTTGATTGATGAAATTATTGGCTGTGAGGGGCCAGAACTTGGTTCAAACACTGATCCAAGTATGTTTAGCCAGTTTTAGCATGAAGTTAACTAAATTTTGACAGGAAATAGAGTACTTGCTTGGTAAATAATACTATTTTAGTATTGAGTTTTTAGCAGAATGATAAAAATAGGTTTTACCTATCTCGCTGTCATCTAATGGCTATGCATGATGGCTCAGGTTTGTTTCTATTAATAGCTCTGCAGGTGTTGAGCTTCATTTTGATACATACTTTGTATAGGTACAGCGAAGATTAATGTGATTAAAATGTTGATGGAAAGTAGGAAAAATGGCCAAGACTACAGTCAGTCTGCCACATAGGAACGCGCTGAGGACTCATAGTATCAATCGTCTAACGACATTATATACATGTAGACTGTGTGCAAGTGATACTTTCTATAAAAGTACTTGTGGGGTCCACAAACTGTCTAACTATATTATCATGTTGACTGTGTGCATGTGTCACTTTCTATAACAGCACTTGTGGGATCGCTAACTGTCTAATTATATTATATTGACTGTGTGCATGTGTAACTTTCTATAAGAGTACTTGTGGGACCGCTAGCAATCAAACTATGTTATATTGACTGTGTGCATGTGTAACTTTCTATAAGAGCACATGTGGAGACCACTAACTGTCAAACTATATTATATTGACTGTGTGCATGTGATACTTTCTATAAGAGTACTTGCGGGGACCGCTAGCAGTCTAACTATATTATATTGAGTGTGTGCATGTGATACTCTCTATCAGAGTACTTGTGGGGACCACTCACAGTCCAGTTATGTCTTATTGACTGTATGCTTAGAATACTTTATTTAGTACATGTAGTTATTGCAGGATCGTTTAGTGGTGAGTCATGTTATATATTTATACGATGTTCTCCTTCTCTTGCAACTCTTCATTCTTAAAGTAATACCAGCATCTGGAGAGTGTTAACGTTTTAGCATAACTTGTGTTTCACGTACGGAAGTTGGATTAGGCTTGAAAGTGGTCATGATATAACTAAATAAATTAGATAATATCGCTCACACCTATACATTTTTTGTACGTGTATATGTCTATTAGTGATGATGTATTTTTAGGCAAAGAAATTTACTTTTGAGCGGCCGGAGACTTGTTTCAAGTCCATTAAAAGGCCAGCCCCCAACTGTGGTTTGAATCCGAGGCGTCTATGATAGGTAGTAGCCTAGCACAGTGATTTGAAACAAGTCTCTGACCGCTCAAAAATAACTTTCCTTGCCTAAAAATACATAATAATATATAAAAGATGGCCAAACACCCTAACATCTTATATATATACATGTACATAGCAAGGTGGCCGTAGCAAGAGTGGTGTATTGCGTGAAGTTCGCTCAGAGTATGTCTATTGCTCACTGGTGTAGCTTCCTTTTTAAGGCTGTTTAGGTGGTGTAGTGGTGGCATGTTCTGTTCAATGCGCTGGCGATTCGGTTCCGTGGAGGCACCCGTCAGGGACGAATTTTTTATCGATTTTAAAAAGCTGTCTCCGAATGCTCAAAGATAAAATTTCTTCTGTAAAAATACATCATAATGTGCAGAAATGGCCACCCCCCCAACACCCTATCCTTGTGAAGTAGTTTCATTAAGGTCATGCTTATAGCAATTAAAGCTGGGATAGGAGAGTGCCTATCCTTTTAACAAGAGGTCATGGGAAGAGAGCTTATATTGACCCTCTGGGAAACAGCCAGAATACCCACCAAAAATCCCTAAGTCATTTCCCTACCTAACAACGCCATGCCATGCAAGGCTCATAGGCATTGAAGCAAATTGCAGAAAACTTCTCACAAATCCAAAGGCCAGAGGGCATTCCTAGTACTAAAATTCCAAAATATGTTGCCACAATATCATTGAGAGGTGTGTAGACAAAAAGAATTTGCCACTGTTCGAATATTTTAGTTAGAACCAGGACGTCCTGAAAACATTCGAACCCCAATTCTTAACCCCAAAAAACAAACTAATGTTTTTGAAACACCTTGTTTTTAACATTTATGGAATGCTTCTTTACCAGCAAAAGCTTTACAACGGGGTGAATTTTGCTCTGTCAAAACATAAACAAGTGCTACGGTTCTTGCAAAGTTGCTCGAGGCAAAGAATATTCTCCCTATGGCCATGCGATGGTTAACAACGCCTTGCCAAGACTTTATATTACCGTTGCAACCTTATGTTTGGTTAGCAACACAGCTTTATGCTAAGTGATACAAGTGAAAAGGCTTGCCATAAGACTTGACATAGCATTTACATGTGTGTATATTCCTTCCCACTTGAAGACTCCAATCTCTGGCAACTACCATGGCTGACAAGGATTCCTCATCCAATTCAACAATATTTTTCACAAACATCCAAGAAAGAGCTTTTTGAAAGACCACAATTTGGTCTTATACATGTAGATAGGCTGGATTGCTGTTCTAGACCCCTCCAGGGTGCCTTGGCGGCGCCCTGGACTCCTGGCATGTTTACTTTGCCATTCCTCTGACAATTTTCTAGAAACCCCTCTGAATTGTCTTCTCTTGGCGTGTGAATGACTTCTTTTTGGGGACCATTTTGCACACACACAGCTATGTGTGCAACTAGCGGACCCCGCTTTTATTCAGAAATGCAGATGATTACGCGGTCCCCACTTTGTGGACTTCTAGCAGATGACACTTTTTGCACGGTGCCCGCAACTGTTATCTCATCTGCAAAATATTATGAAAGTGCGTTGCCTGGACCCCACAACTGTTTTGAAGTATTGTGGCCACAATTACTAAAATGAAATTCAATGAAAATGGTTTTCTTGGTTGGTGAGAAGTTGTCTTTTTAATGAGCCAATAAACAAGCTCCTAGCCCTTCTAGAAGTGGTTGTCCCCGGAATACGCACTTGGGTCAGATGTCCCCGCAACTGTCGTTTCACCTGTATAGGTGTGCATGCGTGCGTGCGTGCGCAGCTCAGGTGACAGTTGCGGGGACATTCGTCTGCAAGCACACTCGACAAGTGGGGACCAGTTTGACTTGCGGGGTCCGGCCCGGTCCCCACAACTGCAACAGGCTCAGTTGAAAGGAAATTTCATTCTGAGCAGATATATACCTAGTTTTGGGTCGATCCCCACAATGACCATTTCTGATGCACACGCTTTTGCACAAATATTGGGGAGATAATAACAGTGCGCAGACAGTGTGTGCATAGGCGTGTGCATAGGCGTGTGCATAGGCGTGTGCATAGGCGTGTGCATAGGCGTGTGCATAGGCGTGTGCATAGGCGTGTGCATAGGCGTGTGCATAGGCGTGTGCATAGGCGTGTGCATAGGCGTGTGCATAGGCGTGTGCATAGGCGTGTGCATAGGCGTGTGCATGGCTTGGACCCCACACTGTATGTCTTGAGTCAAACAAAAACGCGGACCCCACTTTATTGACGGTTGGCAGATGGCGGTCCCCACAATAATAATCCCATGCAGGTCTCTCCATTGCGCACTGAAATGCAGTTGCAGGTACCGCTTGACAGGAAGTGCTCTTGTATGTTAGAAGGAAAAAACATCATGTTGACTGTGTGCATCTGTTACTTTCCATAAAAGTCATTGTGGGGACCGTTAACCGTTTATTGATGTCATATTGAATGTGTGCATGTGACTCGTTATGTAAAGGTTCTTGTGAGGACCGCCTACTGCATAATGATATTATATTGACTGCGTGCATGTGATGCTTTCAATAATAGTTATTGTGGGGACCATGAACACTATAACTACATTGTATATTGGGACCGCTGTGTGCATGTGATACATTGTGTTATAGTTCTTGTGGGGATCGTTTACTGTGTAGCTAAGTTATATTGATTGTGTTCATGTGTTGCTTTCAAGAAGAGTTATTGTGAGGACCGCTAACACTTTCAGCCCTGAGGACGAGTATACTCGCAGCTATGTTTTTCACAGGGGCCCGAGGATGAGTATACTCGCAGTTGCAGTCTTTTATTTATAACAGCAAAACTATTGAGTTTGTGGTAGAAGTAAAGCCATATTTAATGAGAGCAGGCATTTTTGCGTTGACACATAATCTCCAGCATTCTAGTGTTCATTCAAATGATTTAATTGGGTGTTCAAGACAACTACATTAGATGTCTTCGTGACCTAAACTTCAGACCTAGGCTGATCTACGAAATATTTTACGCCACACATCTGTCACAGGGTCGCGAACACACCAGCCTAGGCCAAAAGCAAAGTCCCCATTTTTGCGCGAAGAAATCAGGTGTGCCGATGACCTAGGAATAGTTTCGTCCTGCCAAGCAGATTCCCAGGCCAATAGCCTTTCTGACCTGAGCCGGACGGCCATCTTGTGATTTTTATTTGCGACCCGGGTCTGTTCGAGAGGTCGTGAAAGCACCTATAGTATATCCTCTGGCCTGGCACTTGCTGTTTAGAGTAAAAATGGGTGCCTTCAGTAGGTTTGATGCTGGCTGTTTGATTGATGAAATTAATGGTAATGAGGGCTTAGAACTTGGTTCAGACACAGATCAAAGTATATTAAACTAATTTTAGCATGATGTTAACTAAATTTTGATAGGAAATAAAGTACTTGCTTGGTAAATATACTATTTTTGTTTTGAGTTTTTAGCAGAATGACAAAAATAGGTTTTACCTATCTCACTGTCATCGAATGGCTATGCATGATGGCTCAGGCCTGTTTCTATTAATAGTTCTGCAGGTGTTAACCTTCATTTTGATACATAAATTGTATAAGTACATTGTAGAATAATGTGATTAAAATGTTGATGGGAAGTGGAGAAAATGGCCAGGACCACACAGTCTGCCACATAGGAACGCGCTGAGAACTCATAGTGTTAAACGTCTAACTATATTATATTGACTGTGTGCATGTGATACTTTCTATAAGAGTACTTGTGGGGACCGCTATCAATTGAACTATATTATATAACGACTGGTGTGCATGTGATACTTTCTATAAGAGTACTTGTGGAGACCGCCATCAGTCTAACTACATAATATTGACTGTGTGCATGTGATACTTTCTATAAGAATACTTGTGGGGACCGCTAAAAGTCTAACTATATTCTATTCACTGTGTGCTTCTGTAGCTTTCTGTAAGAGTACTTGTGGGGACCGCTAGCAGTCTAACTATATTATCTTGACTGTGTGCATATGATACTTTCTATACGAGTACTTGTGGGGACCGCTAGCAGTCTAACCATGTTGTATTGAATGTGTGCATGTGACACTTTCTGTAATAGTACTTATGGGGACCGCTAGCCGTCTAACTATATTATATTGACTGTGGGCATGTACTACTCTCTATAAGAGTACTTGTTGGGACCGCTAGCAGTCTAACTATGTGATATTGACTGTGTGCATGTGATACTTTCTATAGGAGTACTTGTGGGGACCGCTAAAAGTCCAACTATATTCTATTCACTGTGTGCTTCTGTAGCTTTCTGTAAGAGTACTTGTGGGGACCGCTAGCAGTCTAACTATATTATCTTGACTGTGTGCATATGATACTTTCTATACGAGTACTTGTGGGGACCGCTAGCCATCTAACTATATTATATTGACTGTGGGCATGTACTACTCTCTATAAGAGTACTTGTGGGGACCGCTAGCAGTCTAACTATGTGATATTGACTGTGTGCATGTGATTCTTTCTATAGGAGTACTTGTGGGACTGCTATCAGTCAAACTATATAATACTGAATGTGTGCATGTGGCACTTTCTGTAACAGTAGTTGTGGGAACCGCTATCAGTCTAACTATATTATATTTTGACTGTGTGCATGTGATACTTTCTATAACATTACTGTGGGGACCGCTAGCGGTCTAACTATATTATCTTGACTGTGTGCATCTGTAACTTTCTATGAGAACACTTGTGGGGACCGCTAACTGTCAAACTACATAACATTGACTGTGTGCATGTGACACTTTATATAAGAGTACTTGTGGGGACCGCTAGCAGACCAACTATATTATATTGACTGTGTACATGTGATACTTTCTGTAAGAGTACTTGTGGGGACCGCTATCAGTTTAACTACATAATATTGGCTGTGTACAAGTGTATATTTCCAAAACTGTTCTTGTGGGGACCGCTAAAAGTCTAACTATAATATATTCACTGTGTGCTTCTGTAGCTTTCTGTAAGAGTACTTGTGAGAACCGCTAGCAGTCTAACTATGTATATTATCTTGACTGCGTGCATCTATAACTTTCTATGAGAATACTTGTGGGGACCGCTAACTGTCTAACTACATAGTATTGACTGTGTGCATGTGTCACTCTCTATAAGAGTAGTTGTGGGAACCGCTAGCAGTCTACTTATATAATAATGAGTGTGCGCATGTGTAACTTTCTATAAGAGAATTTGTGGGGACCACTAGCAGTCCAACTATGTTATATTGAGTGTGTGCATGTGATACTTTCTATAAGAGTTCTTGTGGCGGCCTCTAGCAGTCTAACTATAATTATTACATTGACTGTGTGCAGGCGTGACTTTCCGTAATAGCTATTGTGGGGACCGCTGACAATCTGCAAAAGTCAATAATGCACCCAATTTCTAAAGGCATTATTTCATGTAGTATGAGGTAGTAAATATTCATAAGAATATACAGTTCTACCATTGAAATTTATTAGTGTTGTATGTAGTATAGTATATATTAGTGTCTATATGCAGAAAGGTAGTCGATAGTCAAGATAGCTGATAGTCAATCTGCTTTATATATATATATAACTTTATTTAATGTGCAATATTAGTATACAGTATGTATGAATATCAGCATCATGCTTTTGTTTTTTTTTTTACATTGAAAACTTTTGCATGTTTTTCATGCTGTTGCACAGGTACTTAAAAAGGAGAACAAAAGAAGCTATACATCAAGAATTGAAGAAAGCGAGAAGAGAGAGAAATGACAAAAAAAAAAAAGAACATGACAGTGACAGTGACAACTTTTTCTTTTTACATAGTGTATAATTCATACATAAAATAGATACCACAATATATACTAACATACAAAGTAAAGACAATTTGGAATTGAAAATTTTACAATATTTACAATATTTACAATTACAAAAATTTTACATTATGTTGATATTAGTTAATGCATTTCATAGGAAATGAAATATTACATATGTAAAGTTTGTATATTGTACATACACATTTACCACATTAACAGTTGTACATAAGCTATACACATATATGCATGGTAGAAAAGGAGATGGTGTAATGTTAGTTTTTGCATTATGGCAAGGAAGATAATAAAGGTAAATATAAGAAACGCATTATCATTGTGTTATGTCTCACATGTTACCTACACTTTATCAATAATATTAAGCAGAAGATCTATTATTGATTTTCGGAAAAGAAGTTTTAATAGTGATCTAACTTGTTTAGGGAGTATGTTGAAATGCTTTAGTATTGACAGTTTAAGTTTATTATGGTGGTAGTTACTGGGTATAAGTAAACCTGTACGGGATTTGGTATTATCACATAAGACAATATTGAAAAATTGAATTTGGATGTATGAAGGGGCTGTTTTGTGAGCTATGGTGTGGGCTAGTAAAGTTGTGTGAAAGGCTGCAAGTTGTGGAAGTGTAAGAATTTTATGTTGTCGAGCAATTTCATGTGTAGGAATTTTGTCAGTTAGTCTTGTGCTATTAATTAGTCTGAGGGCTTGTTTCTGTGTGTTGTATAGTCGGTCAGTTGTCTGTTTGGCAGTCAAGTTATAGTATAGTGTTATGTTTTGTGTCAAGTATGGATGAATGTACCTGTAGTAGTATATACGTGCTATATGAGTGTTTATTAATGGTCTAATAGCGTAGAGTAGTCGCAAGCTTGGAGCAATTTTATTTTGGAGTAGTTGTATGTGGTCAGTCCATGTCAAGTTATTTGTCAGCTTTATACCTAGGAGTTTGCACTTAGATTTTTCTTGAAGAGGTGTTTCGTTAATAATGACTTTTGGCAGATCATGGTTTAAGGTAAAGTTGCATTTAGGTTTAATATGAAGATAAAAGGATTTTTTTGTGTTGAGTACCATATTGTTTTTAGTACACCAGTTTTCGATGGCTTGAAGATCTGCATTAGTGGTGCCGATCGCCAAAGCAGGTTGCTTATGAGATATGTAGATAGTAATATCATCTGCGTAGGCATGTATGGTGGATTCTTTTGGTAGGTAGAGAAGGTCGTTTATATAAAGTGAAAAAAGAATGGGTCCAAGTATGGAGCCTTGGGGGACTCCGTGGGTTTTTTCATTTGCTTAGAGAGCGTTTGCCCAATTTTTACAGCTTGATATCGATTTTGTAAGTAGGAAGTTATTATGTTGATTAAGTTTTCTGTTATTTGGTAGTTTTTAAGTTTTTTAATGAGTAAGTTATGGTCAACCAAGTCAAATGCTTTTTTAAAGTCCAGCATTGTAACTATTGTGTGTTTTAGTGATTGTTTGGCATCTAGCCAGTCTGATGTCAGTGCATGTAATGTTGTATTACAGGAAAAATTTTTTCGAAAGCCGGACTGATGAGGATGTAGTATTTTGTTTGCAGATATTTCTTTATGTAATTGCTTTAGTAAGTGTCTTTCGAGTAGTTTAGAAAGTATTGGTAAAATAGAAATTGGTCGGTAATTTTCAGGTATTTGTTGGTTACCTTCTTTGAAAATTGGCGTTATGGTGGAGAGTTTCCATGAAGCTGGAAACTGAGATGTAGATATGGCGGTGTTTATGATCAATTTGATGGGTTCTATAATGAATGGCAAGGCGAATTTAATAATACAAACTGATATTTGGTCGTGGCCAGTAGCCTTGTTGGGTGGCAGTGCTTTTACATACATTATGATGTCAGTTGAAGTTATAGGGGTGATAGGTCGAGTTGTTTGTGTAGTTTGTGCATGTTCAGTCTGATTTGGGGTCGTTGCTAGGTGTCTGCTATGCTTAAGAGTTTTTGTTGCAATTGTGGTGAAATGAATATTCATTGTGTTAGCAATGTCAATTGGGGTAAACAGTACAGTAGCACCTTGTTTAAGAGTCGAGATATTTGTTGGCTTATAGTTTTTATTTTTAATTAAATTCCAAAGCTGTTTAGTAGAGCGGTTAGTATTTTCTTTGATTAGTGATTGAAAGATTACTTTCTTTTTCTTTTTGATTAGATTAGTTACCATATTTCTCAGGCGTTTGTATTCTGCTATGTTCAGGTCTTTTTTAGCCTGTGCTCTCTTGGCCATTGTACTTTGTACTTTGTGGTCTAACCATTGTGGCAGGTTGTTAGTCTTAACATAGCGCATTTTCTTTGGAGCATTTTTATCAATTATTTTTGTCATTGTCTGGTTGAAAAAGTCAGTCATAAGAGATGGGTTGTCTGTATTGGTCAGTGTATGCCATGGTTGATGGGCTAGGTCTGATTGAAATTGACTGAGTTTAAAATTACGCCAGCTCCTCTGCATTGTTTTAATCCTTGGTTTATTTTCGATTGTTTTAGCCCCAGTTTTTCTGGCCATATAAATTAAGTCATGGTCACTGATGTCAGCTGCAATCACTCCTGCTGAGTAAACAGTTTGTTCTCTAGTGGTATAAATGTGGTCAATGATAGTGGCAGTTATCAAAGTTGTCCTTGTGGGTGATTTTATTAGTTGAACAAGCCCCAAGTTATTCACATATTGCATCCAAGTGTTATTGCCTTTGGGCGCTGATAAATTAATGTTAAAGTCTCCATGGATGATTATTACCGGAGATATTTTACGGCATTGTTCAATGTATATTTTAAATTGTTCCACCCAGTTTTGGCTGGAGTTTGGGGGCCTGTATATTGCTGATGAGATGTATGGTTTGGCTTTTGTTGGTCTTATTAATAAGGTTAATGTCTCTGGTAACAATTTTTCTAACTCGTATAGTCTTTCATATACTAGAGATGAGTGGACGTAGGATCCAACACCCCCACCATTTTTATCCTGTCTGTCAGTACGTTCAAAGGAGTAATCAGGAATTTGTAAGTCACTGTTTGAGTGATACTTTTTTAATAGTGTTTCAGAAATATGAAATATTTTAAAACTGTGATTTTTGAGCAGTATGCGCACTTCATCAAGTTTGCTATAAAGGCCGCTTATGTTGAGATGGGCAATTGTTGTGCCTTTCATTTTTTTCATGTTTGTTCTGCATGCCATAATTTTAAATTGGAGATGAAAGTGCTTTTTGGTGTGCTGGAAGCGAGTTGTTTTAGATTAACCAAGATTGGTAGGGCGGTGGTGTTGCTTTGCTGTGGTTGGGTATGGTGATCCCTAAGTGAGTGTTAGAGTCATTGAAGTAGTAGGTGTTGGAGAGTTTTTTAAAGGTTGATTTAGCATATCGCCCTTTTACTATATTTCGCAATTCTGCATAGTTTGTTTTCCTGTCAGTATCATAAGCATTAGCATTGTCATTATGACAACTGGATTGTTTTACTAGTGACTCGGTGGGCAGATAGAAGGGTTTAGCGATTGCTTGACTAATTTGGACAGAAAGCGCTTTGGGTAGTGGGACTACAGAAAAGGAAATATGGCTAAGGTCTATTACCCTTATTTCTTTATGTTTACAGAAGTCTGCTATGCAGTTGTTTAGCATAGCAGCTGATCGAGATTTGACATCGTTTTCATGTTTTTCAGGAATTAGGGTGAGAGTTAATCTAGTATTTTTATAGTTTCGTTGTACATATTGGTAGATTGCTTTACATTCCAAAATATATTAATGTTCTTTGTGATTGTCTACACCAGCTAAGATTAGGAGGTCAGCATTCTATGCATTGTATGCATAGAATGCGTAGAATGCATTCTATGCATTCTATGCATTCTATGCATGCTTCGCACTCAATGCATTCAATGCATTCTATGCATAGAATGCATTATTTGCATTCTTTGCTTCCCATGCATTCTACGCATAGAATGCATTATTTGCATTCTATGCATTCTATGCATTCCATGCATTCTATGCATAGAATGCATTCTATGCACACAATGCATAGAATACACTGATTACGTAGAATGCATTCTATGCATTCTATGTATTTTATGTATTCTATGCGTAGAGCGCGTAGAATGCAATCTATGTATTGTATGTCTTCTATGCATAGAACGCATAGAATACATAGAATGCATTCTATTTATTCTATTCATTCTATGCATAGAATGCATTCTATGTATTCTATGTATTTTATGTATTCTATGCATAGAGCGCGTAGAATGCAATCTATGTATTCTATGCATAGAATGTATTCTATGCATAAAATGCATAGAATAAATAGAATACATAGATTGCATTCTATGCATTTTATGCATAGAATACATAGAATGCATAGAGCGCATTCTCTGTAGTCTATGCATTCTATGTATTCTATGCATTCCATATATTCAATGCATTCTATGCATAGAATACATAGAATGCATAGAGCGCATTCTATGCATAGAATACATAGATTGCATTCTATGCATACAATGCATAGAATACACTGATTACGTAGAATGCATTCTATGCATTCTATGTATTCTATTTATTCTATGCATTCTAGACAAGCTAGACACAGGTGCGCTGAAAGTCCAGGAGGTAAGAGAAAATCTCGAGGCAGAGATGAGAAAAAATCTGGAGCACTGGGATGCAGAAGATGGTGATTTGGAAGGTAAATGGACAAAGCTGAAAGAAACGGTATATTCAACTGCCTTCAATGTTCTTGGCAAGCGTAAGCGTAAAGACCAGGACTGGTTTGATGAACATGATGAGCATTTGAAGCAGCTGATGGAAGAAAGAAACAAGGCAAGGGTAGCTACCGTTCAGTGCAATACAAGATCTAAGAGAAAAGCTTATTCAAAAGCACAGAGCAGCGTTCAGAGGTACACGAGACAGATGTAAACGCAGTGGTGGGAGGAGAAAGCTAAAGAACTGCAATATGCAGCAGACAGGAGAGACATGAAGGCATTCTATGCAGGACTGAAGGAGGCCTATGGACCTAAACCTAGAGGGTTGATTCAACTGAAAGATCGCGATGGAACAACCATTCTACAAGAGAAGGATAAGATCCTAGAAAGGTTTTCTGAACACTTTGATCAATTGTTGAACATACCAGGAGAACTTGATGAGGAAGCCAAAGAAGTAATAGCACAGAGGCCAATTATCTCCTCATTGGATGACATGCCCAGCATGGATGAACTCATGTTGGCAATCAACTCGATGCAGGATGGTAAAGCCCCTGGTAGAGATGGTATTCCAGCTGAGGTATGGAAAAATGGTGGACAGAAGATGATTGATTGTCTATATGACTTGATACAGTGTGTTTGGGAAAATCAGGCGGTACCACAGGATTGGAAGGATGCTAGTATAGTCCCTTTGTTCAAGAAAGGAGACCGGAAAGAATGTGGTAACTATCGAGGAATATCCCTCTTGTCCATCATAGGCAAGATTCTGTCTCGGATGCTTCTGAATCGCTTGAATGAACATATCACCCCAAATGTTCTACCGGAATCACAGTGTGGGTTCAGGAGTGGCAGGAGTACAATAGAAATGGTTTTCTGCTTAAGGCAAGTTCAAGAGAAGTGTACTGAACAAAACATGCCGCTATATGTTGTATTTGTTGACTTCAGTAAAGCTTTTGATACGGTATCCAGAGTTGGACTTTGGCAGGTCCTTCAGAAGTTTGGCTGCACAGATAGGTTTATCAGCATCATTGAGGCTCTACATACAGACATACAAGCAAATGTAGCTATGAGCGGTTTTGTCTCTAGTGATTTTGCTGTGAGCAACGGTGTCAAACAAGGGTATGTGCTCGCACCAACACTCTTTTCTCTCTATCTGTCAGCTATGCTGGAAGTTGCCTTCAAAGAAAGCTCTGAAGGGGTGTATATTCAAACACGGAAAGAAGCAGACCTGTTCAATGTCTCCCACTTCAAATCTAAGAACAAAACAACTACAAAACTGGTGCGAGATCTCCTTTTCGCAGATGATAGTGCCCTGGTAGCTCATCGCCCTGAGGATATACAATCTCTAGTGAACAGGTTCTCAGAGGCTGCAAGACAGTTCAGTCTTAAAATAAACATAAAAAAGACTGAATGTCTCTTCCAGCCTCCCAAGTTCCTAAGCGAGGTGTGCCAACCTGATATTGTTACAATTGATGGAGAACCTCTTGTGCAGTGTAAAACTTTCAAATATCTAGGAAGTACTGTTGCTGAGAATGCTAAACTGGAAAGTGAAATCACACTGAGGATGGGGAATGCAAGCACAGTGTTTGGAAACTTGAGAACAAGACTCTGGAATAATCACCATTTACCAATCAAAGTGAAGTGTCAGGTTTATCGAGCAACCATGTTGGCTGCTCATTTGTATGGTGCGGAGACGTGGACTGTGTACAGTGTGCAAGCAGGCAAGCTGCAAGCATATGTGATGCGGCATCTCCGATTTATAATGGGTAGCTCATGGATGGATAAGATCACCAATGATGAGGTATTGAAGAGGGCAGGTGTACCACCACTCAAATCTATTCTGATACAAATGAATCTAAGATGGCTTGGTCATGTGGAGAGAATGGAGTATGAGCGCCTACCCAGACAGCTTCTTTACTCTCAACTCAGTGAAGGAAAGCGGAACCAAGGACGTCCAAGGTTGCGATTCAAAGATACCGTGAAAAGAAACATGAAGACGCTGGACATGGACAGAACTGGTTGGCAGAGAAAAGCCAAAGATAGAGACGGTTGGAGACAGTTGATCAGACCAAAATGAAGACAGTCATTGTCGAACCGACAGACTGCTATGATGATGCACAGAACACATTCTATGCATAGAATACATAGAATGCATAGAGCGCATTCTCTGTATTCTATGCATTCTATGTATTCGATGCATAGAATACATAGATTGCATTCTGTGTATTCTATGCATAGAGTTCATTGAATACATAGAATGCATGGACTGCATTCTATGCATAGAATACATTCTATGCATACAATGCATAGAATACATTGATTACGTAGAATGCATTCTATGCATTCTATGTGTTCTATTTATTCTATGCATTTTATGCATAGAATACATTCTATGCATAGAATACATAGAATGCATAGAGCGCATTCTCTGTATTCTATGCATTCTATGTATTCTATGCATTCCATGTATTCAATGCATTCTATGCATAGAATACACAGAATGCAATCTATGTATTCTATGGATTCGAGGCATAGAATACATAGATTGCATTCTATGCATTCTGTGCATAGAGTACTTTGAATACATTGAATGCATTCTATGCATTTTATGAATAGAATGCATTCCATGCATAGAATTCATTCTATGCATTCTATGCATAGAATACATAGATTGCATTCTATGCATTCTATGCATAGAATTCATTGAATACATAGAATGCATGGACTGCATGGAATGCATTCTATGCATTCTATGTATTCCATGCATTCCAAGTATTCAATGCATTCTATGTATAGAATACATAGGATGCATAGAACGCATTCTATGTATTCTGTGCATTCTATGTAGTCTATGCATTCGATGCATAGAACACATAGATTGCATTCTAGGCCTTCTATGTATGGAATACATTGAAAACATAGAATGCATAGACTGCATGTAATGCATTCTATGCATTCTATGTATTCCATGCATTCCATGTATTCAATGCATTCTATGCATAGAATACATAGAATGCATAGAATGCGCTCTATGTATTCTATGTATTCTATGTGTAGAGTGCGTAGAATGCGTGTATTCTATGCATCAAATGCATAGAAATAAATAGAATACATTGATTACATAGAATGCATTCTATGTATTCTATGCATAAAATGCATAGAATACATGGAATACATAGAATACATAGAATGCATTGTATGCACAGAATGCATTCTATGTATTCTATTCATTTTATGCATAGAATGCATTCTATGCATTCTATGCACTACACTGCCCATTTCTGCAAAAACACTGTAACTCAATTTTTTTCAAAATTGGGTTTTTTGCATAAATGGTTTTAAAATACCATCTTACACCACATACTAAAATATTTTTGAAAAAAATTGAGTCCTTGTGGGTTTTTTGGGAGAGCAGAAACACTGTATCTCAATATTGGTACTAGTGATTGTCAGCAAAAACAATGTAACTCCAGATTCCAACACATACAGTACAATTTTGTCTCATTTTCTTTTCTGGAGTTGACTATTCAAGTATATTTTTGTTCTCTCACATCTCCTATATGACTCTATCATGAATCTATATGAGCCCAAGTGAATTATAATATGTTTGGAGCCCCAGTAGCGGGGCTGTCTCGGCAAATATTTATTATCAGTTCCAATGAATCTATCATAAAGGCTGTGTGGAGTCTAACTTGCTCTGGCTGTCAGTATGGTACAACTAAAGAGCACTAATTATGTGTTAGTACTCTAAATCATGATTGTACTCAGATTGCACTCAGATTTTACTCAGATATTACTCAGATTTAACTCGGATTTAGTTCAAGATGGAGCATTTTTGCCCACATTGTTACATTTTCCTAGTCAAACAAGTCGTATAAACGTGTGCCATTTCAACAACTCATTTTCTATCTGAAGCACTAGTTTTCACATAATATAGCCTATGCATTTTCCTATTCTTGCACAGAGCCTTTCGGTGGTTGTAGATTCTATAAATTTATATTATTTATAAATATTTTTATGACATGCTCGGTTAAAAATACCATCTGGTTAAAAATACGATCTGTAAAGATTGACAAATTGAACAATGAAATATTCTACCATCTGCTGATGGAGATGTGCTTCTGGCAACATATGGGAGGTAGTGCTACATTAAATATTATGTTCCTCAAACTGGACCAGCATAACATGAGCGCTTTCCCAATATTTGAAAATAAGAGCGCTTATACGACAACTTTTAGTTTCTAGATGCTAAAAATTATGTGCAGAGAGATAATAAAGTAGGTGAAAATAAACCACATGGTTGAGATTTTATAAGTACATGTATTTGGACAATCACCACAAGGCCATTATGTTGGAAATTATGAAGCACCTAGGAAGCAAAAATGCGATCCAGGAAATCAAAATAAAGTTTAATTTCATGAAAAATCTTAACCCATAGTAAGAGTTGAGCCCCTGAAGACACCCAAAAAGCAAGAACCAAACTATCAACAAATTATTTTAGTTTTGCAGATGCTGCACACCTCATTAGCATGAAAAGATAATCAGAATCGAGTAACCGAGTGTAGATATTTTATATTGAGTTGGATTTACAGAAATCTATGTTCCAACCTCATAACATCGGTGTAATGAGATTGTACTGTCTGTCACACATGCAAATATAGTCTGTATGTGTGCTTCTACATTTATTGCACTAATTTACAGGCTCATGCATTGTTTTCACAGACATTATTTCCTGATATAACTTCAATATTGTCTGCAGAAACACTGTAATTCACTAGGTGCATTGTTTTTTGCAGACAATCACTGAAGAGAGCCCAGCACGATGATTTTCCACAAAAACAATGTAACTGGATTAATTAGTTCAAAAATCGACATACAGCAATAAAAATAGTACCATTAAACAGAGAATGCGATTTTGGTTCAGAATATATTTTGTTTGCATCTCTAGGATTAATACAATTGGAGGGCTCAACTCAAACGCGTTTAGCCTTCTCCTGTAAAATTGCAATATAGTGAGTTACATTTTGTGGAAAGGGGCAGTACAGGCATAGAATACATTCAATGCAGTGAATGCATAGAATACATTGAATACATAGAATGCATAGAATGCGCGCTATGCATTCTATGTATTCCATGCATAGAATGCATTGAATGCATGGAATGCATTGTATGCACAGAATCCATTCTATGTATTCTATTCATTTTATGCATAGAATGCATTCTATGCACTACATGCATAGAATACGCAAAAGTCAATAATGCATCCAATTTCTAAAGGCATTATTCCATGTAGTATGAGGTAGTAAATGTTCATAAGAATATACAGTTCTAACATTGAAATTTATTTAGGTAGTATATAGTATAGTATATATTAGTGCCTATATGCTGAAAGGTAGTCGGTAGTCAAGATAGCCGATAGTCAACCATCTTTCTCCATTGAAACTTATTTATGTAGTATATAGTACAGTATATATTAGTGTCTATATGCTGAAAGGTAGTCGGTAGTCAAGATAGCCGATAGTCAACCAGCTTTCTCCATTGAAATTTATTTAGGTAGTATATAGTATAGTATATATTAGTGTCTATATACTGAAAGGTAGTCGGTAGTCAAGATAGCCGATAGTCAACCAGCTTTCTCCATTGAAACTTATTTAGGTAGTATATAGTATAGTATATATTAGTGTCTATATGCTGAAAGGTAGTCGGTAGTCAAGATAGCCGATAGTCAACCAGCTTTCTCCATTGAAATTTATTTAGGTAGTATATAGTATAGTATATATTAGTGTCTATATACTGAAAGGTAGTCGGTAGTCAAGATAGCCGATAGTCAACCTGCTTTCTCCATTGAAACTTATTTAGGTAGTATATAGTATAGTATATATTAGTGTCTATATGCTGAAAGGTAGTCGGTAGTCAAGATAGCCGATAGTCAACCAGCTTTCTACATTGAAATTTATTTAGGTAGTATATAGTATAGTATATATTAGTGTCTATATGCTGAAAGGTAGTCGGTAGTCAAGATAGCCGATAGTCAATCTGCTTTCTCCATTGAAATTTATTTAGGTAGTATATAGTATAGTATATATTAGTGTCTATATGCTGAAAGGTAGTCGGTAGTCAAGATAGCCGATAGTCAACCGGCTTTCTCCATTGAAATTTATTTAGGTAGTATATAGTATAGTATATATTAGTGTCTATATGTTGAAAGGTAGTCGGTAGTCAAGATAGCCGATAGTCAATCTGCTTTCTCCATTGAAATTTATTTAGGTAGTATATAGTATAGTATATATTAGTGTCTATATGCTGGAAGGTAGTCGGTAGTCAAGATAGCCAATAGTCAACCTGCTTTCTCCATTGAAATTTATTTAGGTAGTATATAGTATAGTATATATTAGTGTCTATATACTGAAAGGTAGTCGGTAGTCAAGATAGCCGATAGTCAACCTGCTTTCTCCATTGAAATTTATTTAGGTAGTGTATAGTATAGTAAATATAGTAAAACTGCGTATTCTTGGGTTTAGCATGAATCTTCACTGGTATCTTTATTTACTAAGTTTTATTATTCTTATTGGCAAAATGACACCGTCAAGACTGGAAACAAAAAAGGAACAACAATAAAACATCATGTATGTTATAACAAAAGAAGTATTACTATAATCAAATCTTGTTAGCTTCCTTTTAGCTTCTTACCTATTAGCTTCCTTTCAATCTTTAAATACATGTTTTACTAGATTAAGATACAAAAATAAACTCAACTGTCTACGCCAAGAGTCAAACACAAACTGTGCAGCAGACGAATCTGCCCACACATCGCACCGCGCCCGCCGCAAAGTCAAGGGTCAAAGAGCGCAACGGTACAACTGCACTCAGCCAGATGGCCAGGCGCATTGCGTCAAAGAGCACCTGTTATAGTTTCACTACACACCCCCCAGAAATCGCTCCGATTTCTCAAGCAACTAAGGAACAGCCAACAAAGTGAATATTTGAGGACTAATGATATGAGACATGTATAACGGGAGGTTTTCATAAGAATGTACCATAATTGCATAAAAAATTACTACTGACTCATACATGTATGTGGTATGTATACACATAAAAACTAGAAAACCATCAGATTCAATGACTATGCATCAAAACAGCAGATATATATCACCTAACGACATAACAATGTAGCAAAAACAGACAGTAAGATTTATATGTACATATCTTAGAACAAAAAAAATTGAAACTCGGATGTTTCTGTACATGCAATAAGATAACACCACATGTGAACACCAAATCGGTTAACAAAATATACACAGAATACAAAGAAATAACACCTACATATTGTATATACAATTAGGAATCTTACATATCTTAAACGTCTGTAGAGTTTTCCATCAACAGAACCACCTTTTGTATTGGTCTCTCTAGCAGCTGGTAGTCACCAACTCGTTTTCCCTTGGAGTCTAGTGTGGCACTAAGAGCTATCATTACTCTCCTCACTAGCCCATCAGTTCCAGGATTTACACTGTCAACCACTCCTACAGGCCAATTACCACGGAGCTCATTATCCTCCTTTATCATGACCAGGTCTCCTTTCTTCAGGTTGCGCCGGGGTGAGTGCCACTTCTGACGTGCCTGTAGTTGAGTGAGATACTCTTCCCTCCATCGTTTCCAGAACATACCACATATACTCTGAACGTAACGCCATCTCTTCTTTGGGTAGCTATCATCAAATTTTCCAGGATATCATTAGGAGTCAGTGGTCTCTGTGAGGTTGGGTCATTCAAAGTGTGGTTGGATAGTGGTCGGCTGTTTACAATAGCCATTGCTTCATAGAGAAATACACGCATAGTTGTGCTATCTGGTGGGTGCGTTAGCCTAGTCAACATGGTGTTGAGAATACTCCTGATTGTCCGTATCTGTCGTTCCCACACTCCTCCGGCATGTGATGCTGAAGGTAGGTTAAATCTGTAGTCAATCATGTTCTGGGAAACAAAGTCTTTGAGTTTATCATCATCCATTTCTTCAAGAGCCTTCTTCAGCTCAGTGCAAGCTCCTTTCTTACTCAGCTGATGTAAGTACAAAGTGCATCCATAGCCAGACTCGCTGACGTCAGTAAAGTGATGCAGTTCTTGAACAATAACTTCACCAAACCCTTTCGGTTTTGTGCATCTCAGGAACTTTGCTTGTTCACAAGTCATGATACCGGTTCTCCAGTTTTGGCACCCAGCTCTGATTCTGTCTGGTGGCTCATCATCCCATTCTTTCCCTGGCTCACAAATTTCCTTTAGAATTTGTTTACCCTGAAAGGGTGTAGGGAACATTAGTTCTAGTGGGTCGTATATCGAGCTGACAGTCGAGAGAATCCCTCTCCTGCTAAGCGGTGTGTCTTTGAGCTCATGCCAAAAGCTGAACTCGTCATTGTTGATCTGCCAGGTAACTCCTAGAGCAGAGTTAATCTGTGGTAGTAGTTCTTGAGTTGAGGCCTTTAGAGCACGCTCAGAAGAAGGTATTTGGTCCAATATAGCTTGACTGGTACTAGTGAAGTTACCTAGACAAATATTGGCTTTCTCACACATTTCTATCGGCTGCTGTGCTATCTTAATAGCCTCGTCTGTGGAATCTATTGATACTAGTTCATCATCCACGTAGAACTTGTTTTCTATAAACGCCCGTACCTTGGGGTACTCAGGATCCTTTTCCAGGCATCTTGTTAGGCTATTAGATCTCTTTTCAGAAACCCAGCGATTATCAGGTAGTACGAAGTTGGCCTTTAATGGCAATGGCATTGTATAGTAACCAGTTTCATCTTGTTCGACATTGTTATCGACAATGTCCATAAATTTCATGTCATTCTGTAACAACCTGTCAACGAGTCCAGAAGCTGTTGAGGGTTGATCATCTGTATCCCTGAAGTCCTGGTCCAGAATCTGTAGAATATCTTGAGTAGCAATCACTTCCTTAGTTAAAGATTTTACTCTACAGCAAACGGCGCTGTTTGTAGCTGTCTTGATAAAATTTGTCTCAGCCCTATGGCAGTCGTTGTATTGGGGGTGAGTGCTGCTGGTTCCGACTACACTCCAGCCTAAGTCTGTCCTAATGGCATATGGCTCATCATCTCTTCCACTTACAACCTGTCTAGGTAGCAACGCTTGGGAGCAATCATAGCCTATAAGTAGACCAAATCCACAATCTAGCTTGGGAGAAATGAAAGGGGATATGTGTTTGAGATGTTCTATTTGCTTTACATTTTCATAAGTTGGTATGTGCGATTCTGTAACAGGTATGTAATCGCGAGAATAAATCGGAGGTAGGTCAAGTGTCTTCTTTCCTGTGTAGCCTCTAATTTGTAAGTCACTATAAACACGGCTGGTTACGAGTTCCTCTCTGGACGTCATGGTACTGAGTTTCAGCTGTGTTTCATGAGATATTCCATTAACTCTGTCCAGTATCTCTGAAACACCAGATGTTGTGTCTGATTGCGTGTCTAACAGAGCATACGTCAAAACTTCCTTGGAGGGGTTACTTTTGCTTGACAGAAACACCGGCACTATCATAGACCAGTATTGGTCTGTGGAGTTTGTTAGCTCCACCCTTCGAGATTCTGTATTGTGAGTGTTTGCCTTGTCCTTGGTTAACTCAGGAGTGACTTTTGATTTCTTTGGTCTATCCTCTCTGTGCAACACTGTCGGATGCCCTTTCGAACAAACTGCACATGATTCACGTTTCTTGCACTCACTAGAACGATGCTTTTCAACAAGACATCCATAACACCATCTGTTGGTCTGGATGAATTTTTGTCGTTCAGCCATAGGAATTCTAGTGAAGTCAGTGCAGTCAGGAAGATGGTGTCCCACAGTTTTGCAGTATGAACATCCATCCCCTTTTCTTTCAGAAGTGGTGTGAAGTTCTGCTTGTCTGTTGTGTTCCTCTTCACAGTTGACTTTTTCTCTGCCTTGTAATTAAAATAGCTGTCACCTTTTGTGTTAGAGTCAACAGTCTTCTTCAGTGCAGCCATAGAGTATACAGAGTTGCAAGCTTTGTCAGACTCTCTTTGCAGGAACTTGACAAACCACTCAAATCCAGGGTGCTCTTTGCATTTCTCCCTGTAATCGTAGGCCTTGTCATTCCACTTGTTAGAGACCCAATCTGGCAGTTTCTGGGTCAGGTCCAGTATTTCTGACAGATTGTCTAAATAATTTAGTGACTGAACTTCTTCTTTCAGTGTTAAGCACTTGGCTAAAAAGTCCGAAAAGTCACGCAGCCCTTCATTGTCACGGTTCGTTATTCTCGGCCACGCTTTCAACTTACCTTGGATCTCTCTGCATAGTAAATACGGATCGCCAAATCTGTCTTCCAGTAGTTTCCGTGCTTTGATGTAAGCTTTCTCTGTGTTTGTTAAGAAGAAACTGCTTACGGCGTTGAGTGCTTTCCCGCTCAAATACTGTTTGAGGTAATAAAACTTCTGAGTTGGTTGTAGAGGGAGATGTCCGATCAGTCCATCAAATGCTACCTTCCAGTCGTTGTATTCCAGTACATTTCCACTGAATACAGGTGGGGTTGGTGCGGGTAACTTTTCGAACATCATATAGCTCTCGTGAACTTGAGCTGCTCTTCGAGACTTCTGGGGTTCCTCGTCGCTTGATGAGTCTTCGTCCCTAGAGCTGTCAATTTCCCTCAGCATCTTCTGTAACTCGGCTTTGCGTTTTTTCTTAGCAGCCTTCTCATGGTTACGGGAGTCGGTGTATGCAGGCTGACGAGAGAGTTTACTTTCTGAATAGGAGAACCCTTCATGTAAAGAGCCTAGTACTGTCTCTTTGGTAGGATTTGTCTCCACTTTAGATTTCAACTCAACGCAGCCATCAATCTGTGCTTGGCGGTGCTCAAACATCTCAAGTAGGCGGTGTTTCAACTCCTCCTTCTTGCCATTGGCCGGCATCCCATAGTGGACCAGCCTGCTGCGGAGTTGCTTCACAGTCATGCATTCCAATGTCTCTAAATAGAGGTTGTTCATCTTGCCGTGGTTGTTTGATAAAACCAACGGAGACAAAATACTACACAATGATAATAGAACAAACCAACAAATACGATATTACTTGTTGCCAAAATGTATTGCAATGCGTTACAATATCATAAACCAGGAATAGTGTTCAATGGCTAGAGCTGTTTACACAAAATGTTCAAATGATATCCAATTTAACACAAAAAGCATACAATGCTAAGCACAATGATGGAAAACTATGTATCAATATACAAAATGTAGTAGCTGATACCAATGTAAACCTTCAAATACTGAGAGGATAATACAAGCAATTCAATCTACACTGTTGGAGATAACATAAACTCTGTTACATATATACAAGTACCAATGTCATTCAAAACAAAAGCTGCAGTCTACAAAATGACAATCTATAATCTTTGTTGATGGTTAATATACAACAATTTTGAATCACGGTGTCAAATGAACTAATATCAAAGTGACCAATGTGTGTTCAACCAATAATATATATTACCACAAGATAAGATGTCAACAACTAAGACAAAAATGCAGGTTAATGACAATGAAACGAGTTAATGCTGCTCACATGTACACTTGAGAGCTGGGAGTTTACTGCAGGGCATACGCAGCACCGACTTATCTAAAAATGCCAGAGCTCACAAAGGTGCAGTTGCACCGTCGCGCAGATCCCCACCCGACTCAACGCCAGCAAGAACGGCAAGACTTGCGAACAAAATCCTTCTACAGCACAGTTTGTGTCTTCAACTTGGTTGTCTACTTGCCACAAGTTGAACAAAAAAAAATTAATTTTGTACACAAAAATAATTATAGCCACAATAATAATAATAGCCACAATAATAATATACTATGTGGTGTGTGACTTCTACTGTTCTTCAAGACAGCTGTTTATATACATATACAGCTGAGCTGTTCTATTTATGTGACTACTTTCGATACTATTTATGTTAATAGAAGTGGTATACACTGCTTATGTTTGTTGACAGACGTAAACTATTTAATGTGACAGTTTGTAGTGGAGACTGATATCAAACACACTTCGTTATTATTTTAGTGTGCAGCAGTGATACATAATACTAGTATACTTAATTGTCGAGAATGTTAGATCTATATTTTATGATGTCGCAAACTTCAGATTATTATGACGAGTAGGTTTTATCTCACTACTAATCGTCATGGAACAAGTCATTTACTCAATGTTCTTTATTTGACTTAGCTGGTAGGCGAGTGGCTTTTGCTCTATGAGTATGTCAGCGTCGTCGCTCTCTTTACAGTGTGGGTATATCGTTGTCGGTATATCTTGCTTGACTGACGATATACATGTACATTTGTTTCAGCTTAGTCTTGACTATAGTAAAACTGCGTATTCTTGGGTTTAGCATGAATCTTCACTGGTATCTTTATTTACTAAGTTTTATTGTTCTTATTGGCAAAATGACACCGTCAAGACTGGAAACAAAAAAGGAACAACAATAAAACATCATGTATGTTATAACAAAAGAAGTATTACTATAATCAAATCTTGTTAGCTTCCTTTTAGCTTCTTACCTATTAGCTTCCTTTCAATCTTTAAATACATGTTTTACTAGATTAAGATACAAAAATAAACTCAACTGTCTACGCCAAGAGTCAAACACAAACTGTGCAGCAGACGAATCTGCCCACACATCGCACCGCGCCCGGCGCAAAGTCAAGGGTCAAAGAGCGCAACGGTACAACTGCACTCAGCCAGATGGCCAGGCGCATTGCGTCAAAGAGCACCTGTTATAGTTTCACTACAGTAAGTATTAGTGTCCATATGCTGAAAGGTAGTCGGTAGTCAAGATAGCCGATAGTCAACCAGCTTTCTCCATTGAAATTTATTTAGGTAGTATATAGTATAGTATGTATTAGTGTCTATATGCTGAAAGGTAGTCGGTAGTCAAGATAGCCGATAGTCAACCAGCTTTCTCCATTGAAATTTATTTAGGTAGCATATAGTATAGTATATATTAGTGTCTATATGCTGAAAGATAGTCGGTAGTCAAGGTAGCCGATAGTCAACCAGCTTTCTCCATTGAAATTTTTTTAGGTAGTATATAGTATAGTATATATTAGTGTCTATATGCTGGAAGGTAGTCGGTAGTCAAGATAGCCGATAGTCAATCTGCTTTCTCCATTGAAATTTATTTAGGTAGTATATAGTATAGAATATATTAGTGTCTATATGCTGAAAGGTAGTCGGTAGTCAAGGTAGCCGATAGTCAACCTGCTTTCTCCATTGAAATTTATTTAGGTAGTATATAGTATAGAATAAATTAGTGTCTATATGCTGAAAGGTAGTCGGTAGTCAAGATAGCCGATAGTCAATCCGCTTTCTCCATTGAAATTTATTTAGGTAGTATATAGTATAGTATATATTAGTGTCTATATGCTGGAAGGTAGTCGGTAGTCAAGATAGCCGATAGTCAACCTGCTTTCTCCATTGAAATTTATTTAGGTAGTATATAGTATAATATATATTAGTGTCTATATGCTGAAAGGTAGTCGGTAGTCAAGATAGCCGATAGTCAACCAGCTTTCTCCATTGAAATTTATTTAGGTAGTATATAGTATAGTATATTAGTGCCTACATGCTGAAAGGTAGTCGATAGTCAAGATAGCCGATAGTCAATCTGCTTTCTCCATTGAAGTTTATTTAGGTAGTATATAGTATAGTATATATTAGTGTCTATATGCTGAAAGGTAGTCGGTAGTCAAGATAGCCGATAGTCAACCTGCTTTCTCCATTGAAATATATTTAGGTAGTATATAGTATAGTATATATTAGTGTCTATATGCAGAAAAGTAGTCGATAGTCATGGGTAGTTGGTTGTCAACCAGCTTTCCCCATTGAAATTTATTTAGGTAGTATATAGTATAGTACATGTTAGTTTCTATACGCATGTAGGTAGTCGATAGTCATGGGTAGTTGGTAGTCAACCAGCTTTCCCCATTGAAATTTGTTTAGGTGGTACATAGGACAATATATGTTAGTGTTTATACACGTAGAGGTAGTCGGTCTCCCTTGTGTAAAGTATAAAATGCTATTTTTCCATCTGGTAACCCTTGTCTTCTTCTGTAGCCAGTTCCTTTTCCATCTTGGTTCCGGACAAATAAAGACGTACAACTGGGCGTTTGAACTTCGAAAATTTTCTCTGGGCCGTAATTGGAATACTTTCCAGTGTGAACCTGTGGAGTACATAGGCTGAAATGTATGAATGTAGCTAATAACATCTCCACTCCTAGCACAGCTGAAATCTTGAAATGTAACCATTCTATTCATTGTCTATATAAAAAAACACTCGTCAGATGAACTGGTTTTGTCGTTTACCATGAAACAGCCAATCATCTGAGGGGTAGTTTTGCAGAATGAAGCAACAATGAGTGAGAAAATGCGACTTCGCAATAATGTTAGCTTGAGGAAACTTTAAATGCAATTATAAAAATCCCATGTCATTTCTGTTCTCATAGTACAGAAGCAACCTCCCTTTTTATCAAGATTTCTAGCACTTGAGGTACGGCCAAGTATTTTTTGCATGAAACTCTTGATCATACATAAATATTTTGATGCAAAGTTCTACACCTCACATAGTGCCAGTATTATAGCTCTTGTTGTCAATTGATTTATCGTACAAGTAAAAATAACGAACATTTGTCAGATCGCCATTGATAAGCTGGAAAATATCGGTTTAGTGTTAGTGCTCATGCTTAATGGTAAACACTGTCCAATTAGAAGTGGTTGTGCCTGGGGGTTTCTATACTAACCACAGTAACAACGACTGCACATGGCCAAATAGCAGTTACTAGTATTACTAGACATAACTAGTAATACTAGATAGTTATAATATTGTTGTTTAGGATTGCTACTGCTATGATGCCCTAATGGCTATATGAATTGAGTTGCGGGAGGTTTATAATAATATGTTAGACTGGGGCAATAAAACAGCTACAACAATGGATAGCTGTTTGTTTTACTGCTGCAAAAAATATCAAAGACACACCAGTTATTCTCTTCGCCATATTAACCCCCTAAAGTGGGGAATATGTGTGAATGTGTTCTGATGTCCTGCATATAGAAAGTTGGTCTCAACATTCACTCAGGGAGAACATGTGTCACTTTTCCTAACAAGTATTCTTCAAAATTAATCAACAAACCGGCTCTAGCAACTAAAAGTCATCAATACTTCATTACTCTAGGTATTTTGGTATATGTAATACACCTATATTTATATACATGTACAGTAAAATACTATACCCATGCATACATCCTTCTACTATGTAACATAAGGGGCGTAGGTTAGAAAAATTGAGTGGGGAGGCAGAAAGTTGGGTGGGAGGGGGTGCGGGGGTGGGGTGTGGGCAGCCCCCGCAAGTGCACGCGCAGCGGAAAATTTTTAAATTTCACTCTCTGAAGTGCAAAATTTAGACATAGCAGCATGCTACAAGTACTCATTACTACTTCTGTTACTACAACTTGCAATAGGAGTGAAAGTGTTACAGTACTATTACTAACTAGTAGAATTTTATAATAACTACAATTATTGTAGTTATTATAAAGTTCTACTAGCTAGTAATAGTACTGTAACACTTTTAAATGTATTTGATTTTAAATAATTAATTAATAATGACAGTAATTGTTGATCAGCTATTAAAAGTTGAAAATTTTAATTTATAAAATACTACATGATTGTATCTTTTACAAAAAGTCCACAGGCGCAAGTGTATTTTATAAATTAAAATTTTCAACTTTTAATAGCTGATCAACAATTATTGTCATTATAAATTAATTATTTAAAATCAAATGCATTTAAAATAAAAATCTTTGCGAGAAAAGTGCAGTAGCCTATTAAAGCTAAGATAATATTAATAGTATATTTATATTATATATAAATTAAAATATTAAAAAAATTAAAATATCTAATTATATTATTATTATTGTTATATTTTATATTATATTATTTTATTTTCAAATTAGTATTTTTTCTTTACAATACATATTTAGTTGTTATTAGTTAATGTAGCAGTAGAGTAGTAGCTGTCAGTGGAGTGGCAATGGCTAGAATGAATAACTAAAATGAGTGCAAACACTTTTAATTATATTAAAAGAATAAATCACAAATATTTGAAAGAAGCCAAAATAATATTGGAATTAAATTTCATGCATCTGCTCGTAGTCAGTGACAGGGAAGAAACAACCTCGTGGATAGCAGTGACTTACAAATTGATTCACCTATTAGTAATTCAACTGCTCACTACTTTTACTTTTGCACTTATAATTTTTTCCTTGGTATTCATAACTATTCATAAAAAATATTTATTCATTCATTCACAAGACCGCAAGTCTTTAACCTTGGCATAGTCATGAAGCCTTTTAGCAGAGCACACAGTTTTATGGGTCTCTTTGTTTACCACTTGCAATGCAGTCATTATTCCAGGATTACTGGTTATCGTTACGCAGCAACACCATAGAGTTATAAGCAGAATGATAACGCCATAGAGTTATAACTAAAGTGCTAACCTTCGGTCGCAAACCGGAAATGAAGCAAATATTAAGGGGAAAAATGCCAAATTTTCAAAAGTAGTGTTTTTAGGCCACTTTATTTTGGCAATAGGGGCAGCAGTGCCTCCCTGCCGCCCCTTAAAATACGCCCCTGAACATAGGCTACTTGCATTATTAGAGAGCAATATTCAATGAATCACGCTACACGCAATGTCAACAGGGAACTAGACCAAAAAGTCGTTGGCTCTCAAATTGGCCATGTGTGTTCATAAGTAGTGTTATTTATTTATTGTTTGCTTTTAGTACTGAACATAACTAATAATGGTAGGTGAAATAAACTACATAATAATGTTACATTTTGTTGTTAAATTGCAAACTATTGATGTTTTAAGTGAATTACATATTCATGCTACACAAGTATAATATGTGGTTGTTGCTCTATATTTAAAGTGTGATCAAATTGTCATTAGATTCGGTAAACCAAAAGAAATCATAAACTCGCCAAGTCCATCAGAAAGAGTGCACGCTGAAAGTCCTGTGTCACCTCACCATAGACAAGCATTAATTGCAAATTTGAAGACTAAATAAATTTATATAAAACGATCAGACAAAACCATAACCATGCTCACTTAGAAAGTTGCTTACAAACACTACCAGTTAAAACAAGTAGCTCACGACACTTTCCAGGGTAAGCAATTAATCAGCACATTTTTATTATGGTTAGTCATGATAAAATAATATTTCGACTTTTGCTGCCAGAGGCATGATTGTAACATTACTGCCAGATTAATACACCAGGAATGCGGAACAGAATCATAGCTGTGTGCATCATTTGTGCTACACAATATACATCATGTACACCTAGATGTGCGTTTTGTAAAAGTAAAGTGACCTAGAGTAATATGCAAGAGTAGACAATTATATTTGTTCTATAAATACCTGGTTGGAGGGAGATACAGTGAGTTTTCCTTGAGATCCATAGCGGTGTTCATGGCTTGTACATGTAGTTGTAGCAGAGGACTAGTTGAGCAATGAATACCAGTTATACAGACAGTACTTCCATCATGACTGACTAGGTTGTGCCCATAGTTCATTATGCCTATCTTGCAAGCCACATAATATTCTATAACACAGTTGGTTTGCTTAGTTGTACAGCTGTGTACCCTACCATTAGGTGTTGTATTTCATGTACACCCTTTGTATCTAACATATAATTACAGGATTAGTAGTTGTTAGTGAAATTCATTATTAGAATTTATCTCTTATCAGTAAACAACCTGTATTTGTGAGATACCATGTTGTATGGAACTAAATTATCTCATCTGTTAACATAATATTGGTTTTGTAGCACTGATTTCAGCTATCCTTGGTCCACATAAGTGTATTATGTCTTCAGTCAGGCAGAGATTCAAACATTCAAATATTCAACTATGTATCATATAGCTAAAGAGCTGTGTGTACCGTCTGTTTAAATCAGCAATTACATAAGTCTTTTTGAAAGCATCTGCTTTTCAGGTACATGGTTAATATGTTATGCCATACACATTTGTAATATCAATTATAAACCTTTCGTATTCACCTTGTCAAGTAGCCAAGCAGAGCTTCTTAACTACATGCAGCTCTTCCCAGCACTAACTGCCTGACTAAAGAGATAATGCATGTATGTGGTCCAAGGATAGCAGAAATCAGTGCTACAAAACCAATGAGATAATTTAGCTTCGTACAACATGGTGTCTCACAAACACAGATTGTTAACTAATAAGAGATGGAAACCTCCCTCCCACAAAATACAGGCATATAGTTATTATCAGAAAGTAAAATGCTATGTTACAGACCTTAGGACCAAAGAATGAATTTATTGAAACCATATTACTTTGCTATTATTTATTGATAACATTTATTGAGGCTTTGATGTCTTGTTTGAATCTCTGCCTTACTAAAGACATAATACATGTATGTGAACAAAGGATAGCAGAAATCAGTGCTGCAAAGCCAATATTAGGTAAGCAGATGAGATAATTTAGTGCCATACAACATGGTGTCTCACAAATACAGATTGTTTACTGATAAGAGATAAATTCTAATAATGAATTTCACTAACAACTACTAACCCTGTAATTATATGTTAGATACAAAGGGTGTACATGAAATACAACACCTAATGGTAGGGTACACAGCTGTACAACTAAGCAAACCAACTGTGTTATAGAATATTATGTGGCTTGAAAGATGGGCATAGTGAACAATGGGCACAACCTAGTCAGTCATGATGGAAGTACTGTCTGTATAACTGGTATTCATTCCTAAACTAGTCCTCTGCTACAACTGCATGTACAAGCCATGAACACCACTTTGGATCTCAAGGTAAACTTGCTGTATCTGCCTCCAACCAGGTATTTATAGAACAAATACATGTATAATTGTCTATTCTTGCATATTATTCTAGGTCACTCTACTTTTACAAAACACACATCTATGTGTACATGATGTACATTGTGTAGCACAAACGATGCACACAACTATGATACTGTTCTGCATTCCTGGTGAATTAATCTGGCAGTAATGTTACAATTATACCTCTGGCAGCAAAAGTCGAAATAATATTTTATCATGATTAACCATATAGTGCTGACTAATCGCTCACCCTAGAATGTGTTGTGAGCTTGCCAATATTGGAACAAGCAGTAAAAGTCTTTGGGGAAATGAAAGTGATCAGTGAAAATATCTGTTTTTCCGCCAAACTGTCCGATTGGAGAACATCTATTTAGAAACTGTACAGATCACTCACATGATAGCACAGAAGCAACCTCTGAATATCTTGGAAAAAAAAGTAGCCGCTCTAGCAATCGAAGATGGGCCACATAAAAAAACATGTGTCTAGATCAGATTTCAAATATGACTTTTCTACACCACCTAGAGTGCCAGTTCTAGGTGTAATGGCACATTTTAGTACAATTGTACAGATTCTATCGATTTCGAAAATTGTTATGTATAACCAGGACATCACTACCACAGACTTCTAATGTGTTTGAGAAACTCTGTTTAAATTACATAATGTAACATTCAACAAAGGAACACAGTCATTTTAAAATAGCATAAAGTTAGGAATAGTTTGAAAAATATTTGTTAATATCCGCTACTGAACTTGTGAGATTCCTATGAACATACAAGTCATAGGTTTCTAAACCTCTCTATCAACATTTCCTACTTGTCTACATCCCACACCAATAGGCTAGGCATGAAGAGTTGTGAGCAGCAATAATAATAGTCCAGTTAATGAAAATATTATACAAATTCAAGTGACCTCGGAGAGTAAGAGGCCTTTTAGAAGTTGATAAAAACACTCAAATGCTGCCATCAGAGTTGCTTTCAGAACTTGGTAGAAATGCATTACTTCTGGTTGTATTACTAGATATGCATGCAGCTACAGATGTTGCATCAAGTATCTTAGGATGCAGCCAAAAATATCAATAGTTTGTGATTTAACACCAAAATGTAACATTATTATGTAGTTTATTTCACCTACCACTATTAGTTATGTTCAGTACTAAAAGCAACAAATAAATAAATTACGCTACTTATGAACATACATGGCGGATTTGAGAGCCAACGACTTTTTGGTCTACTTTCCTGTTGACATTGCATGTAGCATGATTCATTGAATATTGCTCTCTAATGCTGCAAGTAGCCTATGTTATATAGTAGAAGGATGTATGTATGGGTATATTATCTACTGTATGTATATAGATATAGGTGTATTACATGTACCAAAATACCTAGAGCAATGAAGTATTTTTTTTTTGTTACTGTCGAGCCACTTGGCCATCCTATTTAACGGACCTCAGAAGTTCGAAACTTGTATGAGCGACAGGAACTGGGCTCTGAGTGGAAGAACTCACCTTCCACAACAGGAGTGCATGGTCAGTGACCACTACATCAAACTGCCACCCCAATGTGGTCACATACCCCGCCAGAATCTGGCTTCTCTTTGCGAATCAGGGCAGAGGTGGATCTTTAACGTGACTTTTAGTTGCTAGAGCCAGTTTGTTGATCAATTATGAAGAATACTTGTTAGGAAAAGTGACACATGTTCTCCCTGAGTGAATGTTGAGACCAACTTTCTATATGCAGGACATCAGAACACATTCACACATATTCCCCAATTTAAGGGGTTAATATGGCGAAGAGAATAACTGGTGTGTCTTTGATATTTTTTGCAGCAGTAAAACAAACAGCTATCCATTGTTGTAGCTGTTGTATTGCCCCAGTCTAACATATTATAAACCTCCCGCAACTCAATTCATATAGCCATCAGGGCATCATAGCAGTAGCAATCCTAAACAACAATATTATAACTATCTACTTATCTAGTATTACTAGTTATGTCTGGTAATACTAGTAACTGCTATTTGGCCATGTGCAGCTGTTGTTACTGTGGTTACTATAGAAACCTGCAGGCACAACCACTTCTAATTGAACAGTGTTTACCGTTACGCATGAGCACTAACACTAAACCAATCTTTTCCAGATTATCAATGGCGATCTGACAAATGTTTGTTATTTTTACTTGTATGATAAATAAATTGACCACAACAACTACACTGGCACTATGTGAGGTGTAAAAATTTGCATATCAAAATATTTATGTATGATCAAGAGTTTCATGCAAAAAAATACTTGGCCGCACCTCAAGTACTAGAAATCTTTATAAAAAGGGAGGTTGCTTCGATACTATGAGAACAGAAATGACATGTGATTTTTGTAATTGCATTTAAAGTTTCCTCAAGCTAACATTATTGCGAAGTCGCATTTTCTCGCTCATTGTCGCTTCATTCTGTAAAACTACCCCTCAGATGATTGAATATTTTATGGTAAACGACAAAACCAGTTTATCTGACGAGTGTTTTTTTACATTGAAAATGAGCAGAATGGTTATATTTCAAGATTTCAGCTGTGCTAGGAGTGGAGATGTTATTAGCTACATTCATACATTTCATCCTATGTACTCTACAGGTTTACACTGGAAGGTATTCCAATTACGGCCTGGAGAAGATTTTCGAAGTTCAAACGTCCAGTTGTACTTCCTTATTTGTCCGAAACCAAGATGGAAAAGGAACTGGCTACAGAAGAAGAAAAGGGTTACCAGATGGAAAAATAGCATTCTATACTTTACACAAGGGAGACCGACTACCTCTACGTGTATAAACACTAACATATATTGTCCTATATGCTACCTAAATAAATTTCAATGGGGAAAGCTGGTTGACTACCAACTACCCATGACTATCGACTACCTGTATGCATATAGAAACTAACATATACTATACTATACACTACCTAAATAAATTTCAATGGGAATAGCTGGTTGACTACCAACTACCCATGACTGTCGACTACCTTTCTGCATATAGACACTAATATTTACTATACTATACACTACCTAAATAAATTTCAATGGAGAAAGCAGGTTGACTATCGGCTATCTTGACTACCGACTACCTTTCAGCATATAGACACTAATATATACTATACTATATACTACCTAAATAAATTTCAATGGAGAAAGCAGGTTGACTATCGGCTACCTTGACTACCGACTACCTTTCAGCATATAGACACTAATATATACTATACTATAATACTACCTAAATAAATTTCAATGGAGAAAGCCGGTTGACTATCGGCTATCTTGACTACCGACTACCTTTCAGCATATAGACACTAATATATACTATACTATATACTACCTAAATAAATTTCAATGGAGAAAGCAGGTTGACTATTGGCTACCTTGACTACCGACTACCTTTCAGCATATAGACACTAATATATACTATACTATATACTACCTAAATAAAGTTCAATGGAGAAAGCAGGTTGACTATTGGCTATCTTGACTCCCGACTACCTTTCAGCATATAGACACTAATATATACTATACTATATACTACCTAAATAAATTTCAATGGAGAAAGCTGGTTGACTATCGGCTATCTTGACTACCGACTACCTTTCAGCATATAGACACTAATACATACTATACTATATACTACCTAAATAAATTTCAATGGAGAAAACAGGTTGACTATCGGCTATCTTGACTACCGACTACCTTTCAGCATATAGACACTAATATATACTATACTATATACTAACTAAATAAATTTCAATGGAGAAAGCAGATTGACTATCGGCTATCTTGACTACCGACTACCTTTCAGCATATAGACACTAATATATACTATACTATATACTACATAAATAAACTTCAATGGAGAAAGCTGGTTGACTATTGGCTATCTTGACTACCGACTAACTTTCAGCATATAGGCACTAATATATACTATACTATATACTACCTAAATAAATTTCAATGTTAGAACTGTATATTCTTATGAACACTTACTACCTCATACTACATGGAATAATGCCTTTAGAAATTGGGTGCATTATTGACTTTTGCCATAGAATACATCCAATGCAATGAATACATAGAATGCATAGACTGTATGGAATGCATTCTATGCATTCTATGTATTCTATGCATTCCATGTATTCAATGCATTCTATGCATGGAATACATAGAATGCATAGAGCGCATTCTATGCATTCTATGTATTCTACGCATTCTATTTATACTATGCAACTGATGCATAGAATACATTGAATACATAGAATGCATTGTATGCACAGAATGCATTCTATATATTCTATTCATTCTATGCATAGAATACATTCTATGCATAGAATACATTGATTACATAGAATGCATTCTATGTATTCTATGTATTCTATGCATTCATTGCATTGAATGTATTCTATGCATGTAGTGCATAGAATGCATAGAATGCATTCTATGCATAAAATGAATAGAATACATGCAATGCATTCTATGCATTCTATGTATTCTATGCACTCCATGTATTCAATGCATTCTATGCATAGAATATATAGAATGCATAGAGCGCATTCTATGTATTCTGTGCATTCTATGTATTCTATGCAATCGATGCATAGAATACATATATTGCATTCTATGCACTCTATGCATAAAATACATATAATATATAGAATGCATAGAATGAATTCTATGTATAAAGTACATAGAATGCATAGAGCGCATTCTATGCATTCTATGTATTCTATGCGTTCTATGTATTCTATGCATTCGATGCATAGAATACATAGATTGCATTCTATGCATTCTGTGCATAGAATACATTGAATACATTGAATGCATTCTATTCATTATATGCATTATATGCATAGAATGCATTCCATGCATAGAATCGATAGAATGCATTCCATGCATAGAATGCATAGAATACATAGAATGCATAGACTGCTTTCTATGCATTATTTGTATTCTATGTATTTTATGCATAGAATACATGCATATATAATGTGTATAATACATAGAGTACTCTCTATGCATAGAATGCATTCTATGCATTATATGCATACAATTCAATCCATGCATTGAATACATAGAATACATAGATTGCATTCTATGCATTCTATGCATAGAATACATAGAATTCATAGAGCGCATTCAATGCATTCTATGTACTCTATGCATTCTATTTATTCTATGCAATCGATGCATAGAATACATACATGTAGATTGCATTCTATGCACTCTATGCATAGAATACATGTAATACATAGAATGCATAGACTGCATGGAATGCATTCTATGCATTCTATGTATTATATGCATTTCATGTATTCAATGCATTCTATGTATAAGGGTCTACTAACATTGACTTATTACATTGGACATATAGTCTATAGCGCTTGCTACTACATTAGAATACTATACATTATGGCATCTCACATTATTGTTTTCAACACATATGCACATGAACTTTTTAATCATTAGTATGGTTTTTATATTTTGTAAGATCTGATGTTGTCGTTTTTATTCTGTAGGAAGCTTTCACATATTAATTTGCCTGGTCATTTCCACATTATAGCCTGTACCAGGATTAGGCATACATTATAGTAATACTTATTCAAGCCTGTACCAGGATATGCATCATAACGCTGACGTTTAATTAACCACTAAAACATTGTTTGTAACGCTTGTTTTTTTGTCTGACCGCCTGTGCCTGGTCATGCTTACGTCAATTGGTTGGTTTGAACCCATCTCCACCCAGCACCATAATCTGGTTTACAATTTAATTCTGCGTCTTCTGACGGAAAACGTCTGAAGTTTTAATTATGGCTTTTCCCGATTTCGAACACTACAACGTCCAATCAGTTTCTTAGGTTTTTTTTAGACGCTATAAATACACTACTACTATAAAACTGAGCAAAAACTTAGGTTCAGTACCCAGTTTAGTATTTGACACCCACACTATAACAACGTGTACTTCTCTAACTACTATTCTATTCTTTTTTGAGACACCTCCACAGCTACATAGCAAGTTGTTGCATTCAGCCATGCATTTACACTTGTATTTCTTTCTTGTTAATTAGGCGTATATTATTTTTAATATTTTTTAATACATATGTAACATGTGCAAATGCTTAAGTTCCATTTTTAACACATTATTGTAGCCATGATGCCTGTAGTATGTAAAATATATTTAGCAACAGTTGTTCTCTAAAATTCGGTCTAATTAATCCCAACTCACTAATAATATGTTACATAACACTTGGTAACCAATATAAGTTACATGTAGCATACAGCTTGGTCAAATATTACTATCATACACATGTACGTGTACCAACTACACCTATATCATATCATATATATTGCACCTTGGCAGTAAGGCGAAGAACAGCATACAACTCAGTCAATTAATATTATCCAAATTATCCAAATTATATTGTGTAATTAATAGTCTGTTCATTTGGATTTGTTTTACTTCCAAGCCCTTATTGTCTTAAAGTTCCATCTTTTATATAGTAATTCTTAGTCTTCTTTTAAACAAAATGTTGGTTGGAGTTGTATGCTGTCTAATGTAATCTTGGACCAACAGGCATCCAACTAGTTCCAAACTGCGTGTTTAAACTGTGACCCATAATATACAAGGGAACTCGTGTTGTTGGTTTCATTGTCTTTGAATGAAGCTCCATTACACCATAGAAGCCATTGTATGATTATTTGTCTCGAAGTATTTTGGGCACCCTACCATCGTGGGAAATAACTGCATATAAAAAGCCGGCAAACAATAACAGTTTCTCTTCTCCCTAGTACAAGGGGCAAATTTTCATTACAAATTTGGAAGTCAAACCGTAACTTGTAGGGCTACAGTTTAAGCAGATGGTTTGGACTGGTTAGGATATATTTTAGTGTAATAATATGACCCTAGCAGTCCTGTACTATTTAAAGCGATATTTTATTACTGCCTAAGACACTTGTATATGTAGAAATAATATACTATTATGACTAATAGCAATTTAGTTGTGTAAGCTTCCTCTAGAATTATGATAATGATTGACCATCATTATAGCTTAGGTCATTAGTGCACTGATATAGTGTACTGTGTGTTGCACCCGGTGTCACTTTGTTACTTAGTGCTTAACTGTATTTAATAATTCTACTTATATGTGACACTGTCAACCCTTTCCTCACTAGTGGTTAATTACTTATCTGACTAGGCTAGATGTATCTCTGGTAATATTATTATCATTCTTGGTCAGGTTACCCTGGCAACCTAATGCAAGTTACTGCTATCCATTCAGTGTCATTAACCTCTAGTTATTTACTATGGTATGCAAACTATTCTACTATGGAATGTTCATAATTCATTCATAATCTCAGCATGTTAGTCTTGTAAAATTAACTCCTGTCCTGTTAAAAGTTAACTTATAGTATCCCAAGTGCTAGCTACACTTGATGTAATGATAGTGATGTGTCCCAAGTGATTTGTTTTTGAACATCTTTGTCTAGGATGTTTGAATGTTCTTGATTCTTTAAGAGTTCCTTAAATCGCAGTGTGGTTTACTGGTGTGAGTGGGCATGGCCAACTCTTAAATTTAGAGTGTCCAGCTTGCACCAAGATTTGGTTAACCAACATTCTGTTTGATAAAGTCGTACGCCCCAGTTGATGGGAAATTATTGACAAATCGGCTCTAAGAAGAATGCATATGAAATTTATTTTTGACCACTGCGTAGGAACATGTTCTGGGATTAATTTATTGTTGGAATATTGTGATTGTTTATTGACACATGTATTTTATTTGTTTAAGTCTTTGCCATTGAAATTTTGAGCCGTAACTAAAGGGACAAGTATAAAGACAGAGAATATTTGTTTATGGGCGGAATCTGCATGCAGCCATAACATTGAAATACTCAAGAATCTCTGCTCTGGACAGGAGACAAGAAATTACAGACTAAAAGACTAATTACCCCTATTTTTTTCGAATTGCAGAATCGGTTCTACCCAAAGCTGTCACTGTTCACCATAGAAGAATTGACTAAAACCAACAACACTCTTGCCGTCAGTGACCACCCCATCACAAAGTAAGCAACTCTAATATACCTCTCTAGCTCTCCTTGAATTTAAGTACTGTGTAAAACAGGTGTTATACTTAATTTCTGAGGTGAGCCCATTTTTGGGTGGACCTACACATAGCACTGTGCCAGTAGTGCTATTGCTAACTTGGAGTTGTCTATTCCTCTTTCACATGACTACTCCAACTTCTGCACTAGACCCTCTACAGCAGCACCTTGACCGTGACGCCCGACAGCTCGAGAGGGACCGTCAATGTTTGGCAGAAGAAGTCGTCCAGCTGAGACAGCAGTTGGTCGATCAGCCGATCAACAAAGAGCAGACGCAGAGCAAGCAGCCACAGCAGCACAGGAAGCAGAGGCAGCAGCTAACGGAGCAGCACGACCCCCAGTCATGGAAGCTATGTTGGTTAATAGCATGATGGGAGAGAGCTTCCCCAAATACAGCGGTGACCCAAATACTGACCCTCCCTTTGAAAGGTTCCTTCAAGACTATGAGCTTGCCTGTGACGCATATGGACTTGATGCAGCAGAAAAGAAAGCCAGGTTTCTCAGCACCAGACTGCATGGTCATGCCCTCGAAGTTTACAAGAAGAAGGTAGAAGAAGTAGCAGACAGAAAGACAGACTTCAATGCCTTGACAACGGTTCTTAAAGAATACTTCAAAACACTGTCAGGAGGAAGACGAGCAGGAACCACCGCCTTCTATTCCAGAAATCGAAGCGGAATCGACGTCACTTCCTGTCCAAGCTATTTCAGCAATGCATGCCAAGTGGGAAGTCAAGCACTGATTTGGAAAGCAGAAAAGAAGGCTAACTGCAAGTACATATTCTACAAGGAAATGATGGGCAGACAATCCCACAAAAGCTGGTTGGCAGATAATGGCATGTTGGCACTAACACATATTGATGAACAGGTGGAAGTAGACTGTGGTGTGATGTTGAATATCTCAGACCAAGGACTAGCCTACCGTATATCGGAGCAGCGACAGAAAAGAGAAGCTAATTGGGTCCTTGATGGTGTGGTGACTTCTACTCAGCTGGCTGCCGAACAACAAGCAATGTACGAACGGATCCGCACTGAAATAAGCTATGCCTATCGTCACAACCTAAAAATGACCTGTGACAACATGAGGAACAACGCTATAGCCTGGAGGACTACAGCACTCAGCAGACCTGTGGAGGCAATCAGAATCCTTCTTAATGATAGTCTCCTCTACAGCAGAGCAGGAAATGGATTCCTTGAAGTCTGGAAATGCTTACCACTCCCCAAAGGAGCTCTCAAGCCGCTAGCTCAGACGGACCACTGCACCGAAGAAATACCAGTAGAGTTCAAATTCCTGAACAAAACTCAACAAGGCTACCTATCACCAGTCACACTAGTTATCTCTCATTACGGCACACCTACAGATTGCAGACTTGTTTCCAGTCTACCAATACAGCTCAACCACAAACTCTATGTTTACAACCGCACTACTGGAGAGCTGACCAAATCAGGAAGTGTGTCCAAACTCAGGACCTTGTCACATCTACCAGCCGAGGATCACAACATTCTGATGTCACCAATCATCTTCCGACCTGTCAACATCTACTCATGGGAGAAGCTACAGCCATCTGACCATCTCAACTCTGTGTTCCAGTCAGCATCAGCTCAAGCAGAAGTTATGGCACTATTGGGAGCACAATTCCAACCAAATGATGGCTATGATGCTGACCAAATAGCAGATACCTTATCCAGAGGAATTATGGAGCGTGGAATGCTGTCACTCGTCACTCTACTCAAAAACCCTTTTCACTTATGGGTTTTTCTGGTCTGCGCAGCAACCTGTGGTTATTGGTTGCTACTACTCACCCGAAAGTTTCTTCCTGGAGCCCGACAGCACATCATCACCAGGCTAGGCTGACTAGGAGGAAGACCACGCCTGACTCTACACCACCACCACCACCAAACCAGGACATTGAATTGCAGGAAGAAGAGGAGCCTCTACAAGAAGTGATTGACAGATGCGTAGAAGGTACAGCCACTGTCCGACACCTGATGACAGAAAATGATGATCATGACAACACCATGGTCATACTGGTAGCCATCAATGGTACTATGGGAAGGTACCTCTTTGATTCTGGATCTGCAATATCCCTTCTCTCTAAAAATATGGCAAGAAGGCTAGGCTTGACTCTCTCACCGCTTACCTGCCCACCAGCAGTCTCAGTTACCGGGGAGGGGATAACTCTATATGGTGAAGCAGAAGCAACTCTGACAGTAGGAGACCTTGAAGTTACCCAAATCTTCAGAGTCTTTGATGGTAGTGACCAGGATGGAATCTTAGGCTATGACTGCATCAAGAAGTGGGGAGCCATCATGTTGGATCCAGGCAGCAGACGTTTGAAGGTTGGAGCCAAGTATGTACCACTTGAACATTCCAGGACACCGCCACTGGCAGCTAAGGTGACCGACACCCAAATTCTACCTGCAAGGTCTATGGCTATAGTCTATTGCACCACCAGCATTCTAATCAAACCTGGACAGGACCTAGTCTTTGAGCAGGACTTGGAGAACGGAGACCAGTTTCTTAGCCCCAGGACCTTGGTAAAAGCTTCACACCGGATGCCCATTTGAGTGGTAAACCCAGCCAACCACCCAATAATAATTTATGAAAACCAGAGGCTTGGCTATGTGGAGGCAACTGCAACAGTTTGCACAACTGCACCAACTAGCATGGAGAGGAGACCTGAACCCACCCCCTCATTAGACGTTGACCTATCTGGAACATCTCTGACATGGGTACAACAGGAGGAACTGAGTGCCCTGGTTAACAGATATGCTCATATCTTTGCAGCTGGAGACAAGGACCTGCCAGGCACTAACATAATCAAGCACCGGATCGAAGTTGTTGAGCCTACCCCTATCAAGCAGAAGGCCTACAGAGTACCTGCAAGTGTGCGAGGTCAGCTGAATAAGAAGCACGATGAGCTGTTGGATGCTGGGATCATCGAGCCAAGCTGTTCTGCATGGGCATCTCCCCTGGTGATAGTAAAGAAACCCAATGGTGAAATCGGCCATGCGTGGACCTTAGAGCAGTCAACAGGGTAACCAAGGCTGACGCTTACCCGCTACCTAAGGTGGATGAAAGCATGGAGTTCCTGACTGGCGCCAAATATCTAACAACTCTGGATCCTCACAGTGGCTTCCTACAAGTTCCAATGGAGGAGGAGTCCAAGAAATACACCGCCTTCATTACAGAAAAAGGACTCTTTCACTACAACTACATGTGCTTTGGCCTACGCAATGCTCCAGCGACATTCAGCCGTCTCATGCAGTTTGTTCTAAGTGGCTTACACTTCCAAAGCTGCATACTTTACATGGATGACGTCCTGGTAGCTTCAAAGACATGGGAAGATCACCTCAAGTACCTAGAAGAAGTATTTCAAAGGCTGGACCACTACAACTTGAGGCTGAAAATGAAGAAGTGTGCATTTGCTAGGGACTCTCTGCCTTTCTTGGGTTACCTAGTAACAACTGAAGGTGTGCGACCTGATCCTGAAAACATCAAAAAGTTGGCTACCTACACCGCTCCAAAAACAGTGACTCAAGTAAGGTCATGTGTTGGCTTCTGTTCTTACTACCGAAGGTTCATCAAGGACTTCAGCATCATCGCCCAGCCACTGACCAACCTCACCCAGAAGGAGAACAAGTTCAACTGGACTGAAGAATGTCAGCAGGCATTCGAGACTTTGAAGGAAAAGGTCACCACTAGCCCACTTCTAATCTACCCCAGGTTTGACCAACCCTTTGTTCTACATACTGATGCCAGTGCTGCCGGAGCCGGAGCCGTCTTGTCACAAGTTGTTAATGGCCAAGACCAACCCATTGCTTATTTCAGCAAGAAGTTCACCCCAACTGAAGGTCGCTATGAAACTGTGGAGAGGGAGCTCTTTGCAATAGTCTTGGCACTCAAGCATTGGAAGCACTACCTTTACGGACACCAAGTGGCAGTCTATAGTGACCAGAGGTGCCTTAGCTGGGGAATCAGGCAGTGTGACAGCCCACGGATGATGAAATGGATCCAGAAGCTGTCTGAGTTCTCCGACCTGAAGATCTACTACAAGAAAGGGACCTCTAATGTGGTTGCTGACTTCCTGAGCAGGATGAACTCGTTCTCTAAACCAACCTTGGTCTATCAATCTGACCCCAATACCAAGGCACTAGTACGCAACATATACCAGCTCAACTTGGAGAATAATGAAGCAAACTACTTTCTGCAGGAACAAAAACAAGACCCCAGGCTGAATGCTGTGATTGATTACCTAACAACTGGTGCACCTCAAGCTACCAAGGAAACCATTGCTCTGGCTAACAAGTGGGTGCTGATGAAAGAAAGTGGATGCCTTGCCTTGCCACTGCCAAGCGGACAACATGTGATTGTGGTTCCTCAACACCTGATTGGACGGATCATTGGCGAAATGCATGACTCAACTTGGGGAGGACATCTAGGAGTGGAGAGGACATGCAAGAAAATTATGCAGAAGTATGAGTGGACTGGCCTCAGAGCTGATGTAGCCAACTGGATAGCCTCATGCTAAGGATGCCTGACTAGGAAATCACCAACTCATCCTATCAAGGAGCAGATGACTCCAATTGCTGCAGTTGCACCATGGCAGAGTGTAACCATCAACATTGTTGGACCATTGCCCAGGAGCTCAAGGGGAAATAAATGGATTCTCGTTATGCAAGACCGGTTCACCAAGTGGCCTGAATGTGTGGCTTTAAGGACAGCCACAGCACCTGCAGTAGCTCGAGCTTTTGTGTCGCAGATTATAACAAGACATGGAGTCCCACTCTCTGTAGCATCTGACAGGGGAAGACAATTCACTTCCAACTTGTTTGCTGAAGTTTCAAGGCTGATGGGAATGCGACAGAAGCTCTCATGCGCTTATCGTCCACAGACTCAAGGATTGGTGGAGAGATGGAATCGGACTATGGCAGAGATGCTGCGCCAGTTTGTTTCAACTAACTAAACGGACTGGTGCCAGTATTTGGACCTTGTCATGATGGCCTATCGGACAAGCGTACACTCATCAACAGGTTCAACACCATTCCAGCTAGAACATGGACGGGATGCACGACTGCCTACCCATCTCCTTGCACCGGACACAGAACCCCAGTGAGAGTCGGAATCGGACTTTGTCAACGACCTCCATACAAGGCTGCAGCAGGCTTATGACATGGCTCGTGAAAAGAATGAAGCGGCCAGCGCCATCCAGAAACGGTACCATGACAGGTTTACCAATCCATCAAAGCTAGAAGTATCTGAACGTGTGTATCTCTTGAGACCGACACCTGCTGAGGGACTTTCACCTAAGCTTCAACCGCGTTACAAGGGACCTTACAAGATATTGCTGATACTAGGAAGTAACGCCTTGATCAACAGCAGCTCAACCCCTCATGGCAAACCAATGTGGGTTCATCTGAACCATCTGAGGAGGGCTACACCAAGAAGGATAGATGAATATGACTACTCCCAGCACCAAGCCCCAACTCCAGAACAACTTCCCGGTCCCGACATCTCAGAGCTGGCCAAAGCTTCGGCAGCGGAAGAGCAGATGTTGGCTGATGACTCATCTATTGTCAAAATTGAACCTTCATTACCCCCACGTGTACAGATTGATGACACCTCGGACTTGGCTGATAACTTTATGGATAATGCGGGAGAGGACACGACTGATGACTCTGATGATGGAGCTGCCACTGATGATGTCACACCACGCTACAACCTAAGAAGCAGGAGGAGACGATAACTTCAAACGGAGACTGATTGACTCATGGCTGACCATTTGTAACCGCGCAATATCGGTTGTGTTTTTAATTTTTATTTTTTTCATGTTTTTTAAACTGTGAAACAACGGTTATGTATTATTCTGTCTACTTACTATTATAGATGTCTAACGAAGAGCTCAGCAAGCAAGAAGATGCCCTACTATTGGCTGATGGAGACACTGAGATGTCAGTGAGAGAGCTGTTTGGTACGGATGGCGGAGAGGAAGTGGATGATGGCGCAAATGAAGTCAGAAAGATGAGGGCAAAGGAGAGAAAAGAGAAGAGGGTGAAGAGGACCTTGGAGTTTGGACGGTTGCGCCATTCAGAGACGGCTCTGGGCCAGGAGGTTCGCACTCTCAAAGCCAAGCTGAAAAGACGAGAGGCGAGGATAGATGAGCTTCAGAAAAACTTGATGAGGAGCGCTCTCGACGCCAGAAGCTGGTCGAAGAAAAGGGTGCCGGGAGCCTGGCCAGAGAACTGGACAGACTGACAGCAAAGCTTAGGAGACGAGACTTGACCATCCGGGACTTGGAGAAGCAGCAGTCACCATTCAAGGTGAAGCTGCCGACTAGACCGGTGCAACAAGCCTCTTTCACTTCAGTTCCAGCCGCAGCTCCAGTCCCAACCACAGGACCAGTTCCAGTCACGGCAACAGTCTCAGCCACAGCTCCAGTTCCAGCACCAGCTCCTTCATCCGCCGTAGCACCAGCTCCCTCATCCGCCGTGGCACCAGTCACCAGGACGACAGCCTCTACCCACGCTACTGAGGGGGACATTCGCAGTAGACTGGGACCAGCTAGGCCTGATGGAATTTTTGGCCCTCGCCATGACCCGGAACGCTTCCTGCCCCGTTGGGTTCGCCTGGTGAGGTACGAAGGGGACAGGAATTTTTTCACTAGGCCGCCTAGGGACAGGGACCTACCCCCAGCTAGGAACTTATGGCTTCACCTGTTGGAGTGGCTGGAGGGCATTCTACCTCCTACGAACGTTCGGCCAGAATAAGCCATCCCTTTGTCTACGGTCCAAGTTGGCCTATCTAGTGAAACATCGAGATGTGGACGCTGACTTGGTCCCCCTGCACTGATCCCACTACTACCTGTGCCCCTTCTTCTACCGCTATGACTACTACTACGACTGCATGTTACAGCCATCCCTTTATCTACGGTCCAAGTTGGCCTATCTTGTGAAACATCGAGATGTGGACACTGACGTGGTCCCCCCGCACTGATCCCACTACTACCTGTGCCCCTACTTCTACCGCTATGACTACTACTACGACTGCATGTTACAGCTCTATGCATTCTATGGATTCTATATATTTTATGTATTCTATGTATTCTATGCATAGAAAGCGTAGAATGCAATCTATGTATTCTATGCATCGAATGCATAGTATAAATAGAATACGTAGAAAGAATTCTATGCATAGGATACATTCTATGCATAGAATGCATAGAATACATTGATTACATAGAATGCATTCTATGTATTCTATGCAATCGATGCACACTATGCATAGAATACATAGAATGCATAGAGCGCATTCTATGCATTCTATGTATCCTATGCATTCTATTTATACTATGCAATCGATGCATAGAATACATGGAATGCACTGCATGCATAGAACGCATTCTATGTATTCTACGCATTCGATGCATAGATTACATAGATTGCATTCGATGTATTTTATGCATAGAATATTTTGAATACATTGCATGCATTCTATGCAGTTTATGAATAGAATGCATAGAATTCATTCTATGCATAGAATACATAGATTGCACTCTATGCATCCTATGCATACAATGCATAGAATACATTGATTACCTAGAATGCATTCTATGCATTCTATGTTTTCTGTTTATTCTATGTATTCTATGCATAGAATACATAGAATACATTGAATACAGAGAATGCATTCTATGCATTATATGCATAGAATGCATAGAATACATAGCATGCATAGAATGCATCCTATGCATTCTATGTATTCTATGCATTCGATGCATATAATACATAAATTGCATTCGATGCATATAATACATAGATTGCACTCCATGCATAGAATGCATAGAATACATTGATTACATAGAATGCATTCTATGTATTCTTTGCATTCCATATATTCTATGCATTCGATGAATAGACTACATAGATTGCATTCTATTCATTCTATGTATGGAATACATATAATACATAGAATGCATAATACATTTTGCATAATGCATAATGCATAATACATAGATTGCATTCGATGCATATAATACATAGATTGCACTCTATGCATAGAATGCATAGAATACATTGATTACATAGAATGCATTCTATGTATTTTAAGCATTCTATGTATTCTATGTATGGAATACATATAATACATAGAATGCATAGACTGCATGGAATGCATTTTATGCATTCTATGTATTCTATGTATTCAATGCATTCTATGCATAGAATACACAGAATGCATAGAGCGCATTCTATGTATTCTGTGCATTCTATGTATTCTATGCATTCGATGCATAAAATGTATTTTATGCATAGAATTCATTCTATGTATTCTATTTATTCTATGCATTCGATGCATAGAATACATAGATTGCATTCTACACACTCTAGGCATAGAATACATAGAATACATAAAATGCATAGAATGCGTCCTATGCATAGAATGAATAGAATACATAGAATGCATTCTGTGCATTCTATGTATTCTATGCATTCCATGTATTCAATGCATTCTATGCATAGAATACATAAAATGCATAGAGCGCATTCTATGTAATCAGTGCATTCTATGTATTCTATGCACTTTATGCATAGAATACAGATAATATATAGAATGCATAGACTGCATGGAATGCATTCTCTGCATTCTATGTAGTCTATGATTTCCATGTATTCAATGCATTCTATGCATAGAATACACAGAATGCATAGAGCGTATTCTATGTATTCTGTGCATTCTATGTATTCTATGCATTCGATGCATAAAATACATAGATTGCATTCTATGCATTCTTTGTATGGAATACATAGATTGCATTATATACATTCTATGCATAGAATACATTGAATACATAGAATGCATAGACTGCATGCAATGCATTCTACGCATTCTACATGTATGTATTCTATGCATTCCATGTATTCAATGCATTCTATGCATAGAATACACAGAATGCATAGAGCGCATTCAATGTAATCTGTGCATTCTATGTATTCTATGCATTCGATACATAGAATACATATATTGCATTCCATGCATTCTATGCATAGAATACAAAGAATGCATAGAGCGCATTCAATGCATTCTATGTATTCTACGCATTCTAGTTGTTCTATGCAATCGATGCATAGAATCCAGAGATTGCATTCTATCCACTCTATGCATAGAATACATATAATATATAGAATACATAGAATACATAGACTGCAGGCAATGCATTCTATGCATTCTATGTATTTTATATATTACATGTATTCAATGCATTCTATGCATAGAATACATAGAATGCATAGAGCGCATTCTATGTAATCTGTACATTCTATGTATTCTATGCATTCACTGCATTGAATGTATTCTATGCATATAGTGCATAGAACGCATAGAGCGCATTCTATGCATTCTATGTACTCTATTCATTCTATGCAATCGATGCATAGATTATATAGATTGCATTCTATGCACTCTATGCATCGAATACATATAATACATAGAATGCATAGACTGCATGGAAGGCATTCTATGCATTGTATGTATTCTACGCACTCCATGCATTCAATGCATTCTATGCATAGAATACAGAGATTGCATTATAGGCATTCTATGCATAGAATACATTGAATACATAGAATGCATAGACTGGTTGCAATGCATTCTATGTATTCTATGTATTCTATATATTCCATGTATTCAATGCATTCTATGCATAGAATACATAGAATGCATAGAGCGCATTCTATGTGATCTGTGCATAAAATACATAGATTGCATTCTATGCATTCTATGCATTCTATGTATGGAATACATAGATTGCATTATATGCATTCTGTGCATAGAATACATTGAATACATAGAATGCATAGACTGCATGGATTGCATTCTATGCATTCTATGTATTCTATGCATTCGATGCATAGAATACATGCAATGCATTCTATGCATTCTATGTATTCTATGTATTCTATATATTCCATGTATTCAATGCATTCTATGCATAGAATACATAGAATGCATAGAGCGCATTCTATGTAATCTGTGCATTCTATGTATTCTATGCATTCACTGCATTGAATGCATTCTATGCATATATTGCATAGAACGCATAGAGCGCATTCTATGCATCCTATGTACTCTATTCGTTCTATGCAACCGATGCATAAAATACATAGATTGCATTCTATGCACTCTATGCATAGAATACATATAATACATAGAATGCATAGACTGCATGGAAGGCATTCTATGCATTCTATGTATTCTATGCATTCCATGCATTCCATGCATTCAATGCATTCTATGCATAGAATACATAGATTGCATTATATGCATTCTATGCATAGAATACATTGAATACATAAAATGCATAGAGCGCATTCAATGCATTCTATATACTCTATGCATTCCATTTATTCTATGCAATCGATGCATAGAATACATAGATTGCATTCTATGCACTCTATGCATAGAATACATAGAATGCATAGAGAGCATTCTATGTAATCTGTGCATTCTATGTATTCTATGCACTTTATGCATAGAATACATATAATACATAGAATGCATAGACTGCATGGAAGGCATTCTATGCATTCTATGTGTTCTATGCATTCCATGCATTCCATGCATCCAATGCATTCTATGCATAGAATACATAGATTGCATTCTATGCACTCTATGCATAGAATACATATAATACATAGAATGCATAGACTGCATGGAAGGCATTCTATGCATTCTATGTATTCTATGCATTCCATGTATTCAATTCATTCTATGCATAGAATACACAGAATGTATAGAGCGTATTTTATGTATTCTGTGCATTCTATGTATTCTATGCATTCGATGCATAGAATACATAGATTGCATTCTATGCATTCTATGTATGGAATACAATGATTGCATTATATGCATTCTATGCATAGAATACATTGAATACATGAAATGCATAGAGCGCATTCAATGCATTCTATGTACTCTATGCATTCCATTTATTCTATGCAATCGATGCATAGAATACATAGATTGCATTCTATGCACTCTATGCATAGAATACATAGAATACATATAATACATAGAATACATAGATTACATAGACTGCATGCAATGCATTCTATGCATTCTATGTATTCTATGTATTCTATATATTCCATGTATTCAATGCATTCTATGCATAGAATACATAGAATGCATAGAGCGCATTCTATGTGATCTGTGCATAAAATACATAGATTGCATTCTATGCATTCTATGCATTCTATGTATGGAATACATAGATTGCATTATATGCATTCTGTGCATAGAATACATTGAATACATAGAATGCATAGACTGCAGGGATTGCATTCTATGCATTCTATGTATTCTATGCATTCGATGCATAGAATACATGCAATGCATTCTATGCATTCTATGTATTCTATGTATTCTATATATTCCATGTATTCAATGCATTCTATGCATAGAATACATAGAATGCATAGAGCGCATTCTATGTAATCTGTGCATTCTATGTATTCTATGCATTCACTGCATTGAATGTATTCTATGCATATATTGCATAGAACGCATAGAGCGCATTCTATGCATCCTATGTACTCTATTCGTTCTATGCAACCGATGCATAAAATACATAGATTGCATTCTATGCACTCTATGCATAGAATACATATAATACATAGAATGCATAGACTGCATGGAAGGCATTCTATGCATTCTATGTATTCTATGCATTCCATGCATTCCATGCATTCAATGCATTCTATGCATAGAATACATAGATTGCATTATATGCATTCTATGCATAGAATACATTGAATACATAAAATGCATAGAGCGCATTCAATGCATTCTATATACTCTATGCATTCCATTTATTCTATGCAATCGATGCATAGAATACATAGATTGCATTCTATGCACTCTATGCATAGAATACATAAAATGCATAGAGCGCATTCAATGCATTCTATATACTCTATGCATTCTATGTATTCTATGCATTCGATACATAGAATACATAGATTGCATTCTATGCACTCTATGCATAGAATACATATAATACATAGAATGCATAGACTGCATGGATTGCATTCTATGCATTCTATGTATTCTATGCATTCCATGTATTCAATTCATTCTATGCATAGAATACACAGAATGTATAGAGCGTATTCTATGTATTCTGTGCATTCTATGTATTCTATGCATTCGATGCATAGAATACATAGATTGCATTCTATGCATTCTATGTATGGAATACATAGATTGCATTATATGCATTCTATGCATAGAATACATTGAATACATGAAATGCATAGAGCGCATTCAATGCATTCGATGTACTCTATGCATTCTATGTATTCTATGCATTCCATGTATTCAATGCATTCTATGCATAGAATACACAGAATGCATAGAGCGTATTCTATGTATTCTGTGCATTCTATGCATTCTATGCATTCGATGCATAGAATACATAGATTGCATTCTATGCATTCTATGTATGGAATACATAGATTGCATTACAAGCATTCTATGCATAGAATACATTGAATACATAGAATGCATAGACTGCATGCAATGCATTCTATGCATTCTATGTATTCTATGCATTCCATGTATTCAATGCATTCTATGCATAGAATACATAGAAGGCATAGAGCGCATTCTATGCAATCTGTGCATTCTATGTATTCTATGCCTTCGATACATAGAATACATAGGTTGCATAGAATACATAGAATACATAGAATACATAGACTGCATGCAATGCATTCTATGCATTCTATGTAATCTATGTATTCTATATATTCCATGTATTCAATGCATTCTATGCATAGAATACATAGAATGCATAAAGCGCATTCTATGTAATCTGTGCATTCTATGTATTCTATGCATTAGATGCATAAAATACATAGATTGCATTCTATGCATTCTATGCATGGAATACATAGATTGCATTACATGCATTCTATGCATAGAATACATTGAATACATAGAATGCATAGACTGCATGCAATGCATTCTATGCATTCTATGTATTCTATGCATTCCATGTATTCAATGCATTCTATGCATAAAATACATAGAAGGCATAGAGCGCATTCTATGCAATCTGTGCATTCTATGTATTCTATGCATTCGATACATAGAATACATAGATTGCATTCTATGCACTCTATGCATAGAATACATATAATTCACAGAATGCATAGACTGCATGGATTGCATTCTATGCATTCTATGCATTCTATGTATTCTATGCATTCCATGCATTCCATGCATTCAATGGATTCTATGCATAGAATACATAGATTGCATTATATGCATTCTATTCATGGAATACATTGAATACATAGAATGCATAGACTGCTTGCAATGCATTCTATGCATTCTATGTATTCTGTATAATCCATGTATTCAATGCATTCTCTGCATAGAATACATAGAATGCATAGAATGCAATCCATGCAGTCTATGCATTCTATGTATTCTATGTATTCTATGCATAGAATGCATATAATGCAATCTATGTATTCCATACATAGAATGCATAGAATGCAATCTATGTATTTTATGTATCGAATGCATAGAATACATAGAATGCACAGATTACATAGAATGTGCTCTATGCATTCTATGTATTCTATGCATAGAATGCATTGAATACATGGAATATAAAGAATACATAGAATACATAGAATGCATAGAATGCATTGCATGCAGTCTATGTATTCTATGTATTCTATGTATTATATGTATTCTATGTATTCTATGCATAGAGTGCATAGAATGCAATCTATGTGTTCTATGCATCGATTGCATAGAATAAATGGAATGCATAGAGTACATAGAATGCATTGAATGCGCTCTATGCATTTCATGTATTCAATGTATTCTATGCATAGAATACATATAATACATAGAATGCATAGACTGCATGGATTGCATTCTATGCATTCTATGCATTCTATGTATTCTATGCATTCCATGTATTCAATGCATTCTATGCATAGAATACACAGAATGTATAAAGCGTATTCTATGTATTCTGTGCATTCTATGTATTCTATGCATTCGATGCACAGAATACATAGATTGCATTCTATGCATTCTATGTATGGAATACGTAGATTACATTATATGCATTCTATGCATAGAATACATTGAATACATGAAATGCATAGAGCGCATTCAATGCATTCTATGTACTCTATGCATTCCATTTATTCTATGCAATCGATGCATAGAATACATAGATTGCATTCTATGCACTCTATGCATAGAATACATAGAATACATATAATACATAGAATACATAGAATACATAGACTGCATGCAAAGCATTCTATGCATTCTATGCATTCTATGTATTCTATGTATTCTATGTATTCTATATATTCCATGTATTCGATGCATTCTATGCATAGAATACATAGAATGCATAGAGCGCATTCTATGTGATCTGTGCATTCTATGTATTCTATGCATTCGATGCATAAAATACATAGATTGCATTCTATGCATTCTATGCATAGAATACATTGAATACATAGAATGCATAGACTGCATGCAATGCATTCTATGCATTCTATGTATTCTATGCATTTCATGTATTCAATGCATTCTATGCATAGAATACATAGAATGCATAGAGCGCATTCTATGCAATCTGTGCATTCTATGTATTCTATGCATTCGATACATAGAATACATATATTGCATTCTATGCATTATATGCATAGAATACATAGAATGCATAGAGCGCATTCAATGCATTCGATGTACTCTATGCATTCTATGTATTCTATGCATTCCATGTATTCAATGCATTCTATGCATAGAATACACAGAATGCATAGAGCGTATTCTATGTATTCTGTGCATTCTATGCATTCTATGCATTCGATGCATAGAATACATAGATTGCATTCTATGCATTCTATGTATGGAATACATAGATTGCATTACAAGCATTCTATGCATAGAATACATTGAATACATAGAATGCATAGACTGCATGCAATGCATTCTATGCATTCTATGTATTCTATGCATTCCATGTATTCAATGCATTCTATGCATAGAATACATAGAAGGCATAGAGCGCATTCTATGCAATCTGTGCATTCTATGTATTCTATGCATTCGATACATAGAATACATAGGTTGCATAGAATACATAGAATACATAGAATACATAGACTGCATGCAATGCATTCTATGCATTCTATGTAATCTATGTATTCTATATATTCCATGTATTCAATGCATTCTATGCATAGAATACATAGAATGCATAGAGCGCATTCTATGTAATCTGTGCATTCTATGTATTCTATGCATTAGATGCATAAAATACATAGATTGCATTCTATGCATTCTATGCATGGAATACATAGATTGCATTACATGCATTCTATGCATAGAATACATTGAATACATAGAATGCATAGACTGCATGCAATGCATTCTATGCATTCTATGTATTCTATGCATTCCATGTATTCAATGCATTCTATGCATAAAATACATAGAAGGCATAGAGCGCATTCTATGCAATCTGTGCATTCTATGTATTCTATGCATTCGATACATAGAATACATAGATTGCATTCTATGCACTCTATGCATAGAATACATATAATTCACAGAATGCATAGACTGCATGGATTGCATTCTATGCATTCTATGCATTCTATGTATTCTATGCATTCCATGCATTCCATGCATTCAATGGATTCTATGCATAGAATACATAGATTGCATTATATGCATTCTATGCATGGAATACATTGAATACATAGAATGCATAGACTGCTTGCAATGCATTCTATGCATTCTATGTATTCTATATAATCCATGTATTCAATGCATTCTCTGCATAGAATACATAGAATGCATAGAATGCAATCCATGCAGTCTATGCATTCTATGTATTCTATGTATTCTATGCATAGAATGCATATAATGCAATCTATGTATTCCATACATAGAATGCATAGAATGCAATCTATGTATTTTATGCATCGAATGCATAGAATACATAGAATGCACAGATTACATAGAATGTGCTCTATGCATTCTATGTATTCTATGCATAGAATGCATTGAATACATGGAATATAAAGAATACATAGAATACATAGAATGCATAGAATGCATTGCATGCAGTCTATGTATTCTATGTATTCTATGTATTATATGTATTCTATGTATTCTATGCATAGAGTGCATAGAATGCAATCTATGTATTCTATGCATCGATTGCATAGAATAAATGGAATGCATAGAGTACATAGAATGCATTGAATGCGCTCTATGCATTTCATGTATTCAATGTAATCTATGCATAGAATACATATAGTACATAGAATGCATAGACTGCATGGATTGCATTCTATGCATTCTATGCATTCTATGTATTCTATGCATTCCATGTATTCAATGCATTCTATGCATAGAATACACAGAATGTATAAAGCGTATTCTATGTATTCTGTGCATTCTATGTATTCTATGCATTCGATGCACAGAATACATAGATTGCATTCTATGCATTCTATGTATGGAATACATAGATTGCATTATATGCATTCTATGCATAGAATACATTGAATACATGAAATGCATAGAGCGCATTCAATGCATTCTATGTACTCTATGCATTCCATTTATTCTATGCAATCGATGCATAGAATACATAGATTGCATTCTATGCACTCTATGCATAGAATACATAGAATACATATAATACATAGAATACATAGAATACATAGACTGCATGCAAAGCATTCTATGCATTCTATGCATTCTATGTATTTTATGTATTCTATGTATTCTATATATTCCATGTATTCGATGCATTCTATGCATAGAATACATAGAATGCATAGAGCGCATTCTATGTGATCTGTGCATTCTATGTATTCTATGCATTCGATGCATAAAACACATAGATTGCATTCTATGCATTCTATGCATAGAATACATTGAATACATAGAATGCATAGACTGCATGCAATGCATTCTATGCATTCTATGTATTCTATGCATTTCATGTATTCAATGCATTCTATGCATAGAATACATAGAATCCATAGAGCGCATTCTATGCAATCTGTGCATTCTATGTAATCTATGCATTCGATACATAGAATACATAGATTGCACTCTATGCACTCTATGCATAGAATACATATAATACATAGAATGCATAGACTGCATGGATTGCATTCTATGCATTCTATGTATGGAATACATAGATTGCATTATATGCATTCTATGCATAGAATACATTGAATACATAGAATGCATAGACTGCATGCAATGCATTCTAAGCATTCTATGTATTCTATGCATTTCATGTATTCATTGCATTCTATGCATGGAGCGCATTCTATGCAATCTGTGCATTCTATGTATTCTATGCATTCGATACATAGAATACATAGATTGCATTCTATGCACTCTATGCATAGAATACATATAATACATAGAATGCATAGACTGCATGGATTGCATTCTATGCATTCTATGTATTCTATGCATTCCATGTATTCAATTCATTCTATGCATAGAATACACAGAATGTATAGAGCGTATTCTATGTATTCTGTGCATTCCATGTATTCTATGCATTCGATGCATAGAATACATAGATTGCATTCTATGCATTCTATGTATGGAATACATAGATTGCATTATATGCATTCTATGCATAGAATACATTGAATACATGAAATGCATAGAGCGCATTCAATGCATTCTATGTACTCTATGCATTCCATTTATTCTATGCAATCGATGCATAGAATACATAGATGGCATTCTATGCACTCTATGCATAGAATACATAGAATACATATAATACATGTACATAGAATACTTAGAATACATAGATTGCATGCAATGCATTCTATGCATTCTATGCATTCTATGTATTCTATGTATTCTATATATTCCATGTATTCAATGCATTCTATGCATAGAATACATAGAATGAATAGAGCGCATTCTATGTGATCTGTGCATTCTATGTATTCTATGCATTCGATGCATAAAATACATAGATTGCATTCTATGCATTCTATGCATAGAATACATTGAATACATAGAATGCATAGACTGCATGGATTGCATTCTATGCATTCTATGTATTCTATGCGTTCCATGTATTCAATGCATTCTATGCATAGAATACACAGAATGTATAGAGCGTATTCTATGTATTCTGTGCATTCTATGTATTCTATGCATTCGATGCATAGAATACATAGATTGCATTCTATGCATTCTATGTATGGTATACATAGATTGCATTATATGCATTCTATGCATAGAATACATTGAATACATGAAATGCATAGAGCGCATTCAATGCATTCTATGTATGGAATACATAGATTGCATTATATGCATTCTATGCATAGAATACATTGAATACTTAGAATGCATAGACTGCATGCAATGTATTCTATGCATTCTAAGTATTCTATGCATTTCATGTATTCAATGCATTCTATGCATAGAATACATAGAATGCATAGAGCGCACTCTATCTAATCTGTGCATTCTATGTATTCTATGCATTCCATGCATTCCATGCATTCAATGGATTCTATGCATAGAATACATAGATTGCATTATATGCATTCTATGCATGGAATACATTGAATACATAGAATGCATAGACTGCTTGCAATGCATTCTATGCATTCTATGTATTCTATATAATCCATGTATTCAATGCATTCTCTGCATAGAATACATAGAATGCATAGAATGCAATCCATGCAGTCTATGCATTCTATGTATTCTATGTATTCTATGCATAGAATGCATATAATGCAATCTATGTATTCCATACATAGAATGCATAGAATGCAATCTATGTATTTTATGCATCGAATGCATAGAATACATAGAATGCACAGATTACATAGAATGTGCTCTATGCATTCTATGTATTCTATGCATAGAATGCATTGAATACATGGAATATAAAGAATACATAGAATACATAGAATGCATAGAATGCATTGCATGCAGTCTATGTATTCTATGTATTCTATGTATTATATGTATTCTATGTATTCTATGCATAGAGTGCATAGAATGCAATCTATGTATTCTATGCATCGATTGCATAGAATAAATGGAATGCATAGAGTACATAGAATGCATTGAATGCGCTCTATGCATTTCATGTATTCAATGTAATCTATGCATAGAATACATATAGTACATAGAATGCATAGACTGCATGGATTGCATTCTATGCATTCTATGCATTCTATGTATTCTATGCATTCAATGTATTCAATGCATTCTATGCATAGAATACACAGAATGTATAAAGCGTATTCTATGTATTCTGTGCATTCTATGTATTCTATGCATTCGATGCACAGAATACATAGATTGCATTCTATGCATTCTATGTATGGAATACATAGATTGCATTATATGCATTCTATGCATAGAATACATTGAATACATGAAATGCATAGAGCGCATTCAATGCATTCTATGTACTCTATGCATTCCATTTATTCTATGCAATCGATGCATAGAATACATAGATTGCATTCTATGCACTCTATGCATAGAATACATAGAATACATATAATACATAGAATACATAGAATACATAGACTGCATGCAAAGCATTCTATGCATTCTATGCATTCTATGTATTTTATGTATTCTATGTATTCTATATATTCCATGTATTCGATGCATTCTATGCATAGAATACATAGAATGCATAGAGCGCATTCTATGTGATCTGTGCATTCTATGTATTCTATGCATTCGATGCATAAAATACATAGATTGCATTCTATGCATTCTATGCATAGAATACATTGAATACATAGAATGCATAGACTGCATGCAATGCATTCTATGCATTCTATGTATTCTATGCATTTCATGTATTCAATGCATTCTATGCATAGAATACATAGAATCCATAGAGCGCATTCTATGCAATCTGTGCATTCTATGTAATCTATGCATTCGATACATAGAATACATAGATTGCACTCTATGCACTCTATGCATAGAATACATATAATACATAGAATGCATAGACTGCATGGATTGCATTCTATGCATTCTATGTATGGAATACATAGATTGCATTATATGCATTCTATGCATAGAATACATTGAATACATAGAATGCATAGACTGCATGCAATGCATTCTAAGCATTCTATGTATTCTATGCATTTCATGTATTCATTGCATTCTATGCATGGAGCGCATTCTATGCAATCTGTGCATTCTATGTATTCTATGCATTCGATACATAGAATACATAGATTGCATTCTATGCACTCTATGCATAGAATACATATAATACATAGAATGCATAGACTGCATGGATTGCATTCTATGCATTCTATGTATTCTATGCATTCCATGTATTCAATTCATTCTATGCATAGAATACACAGAATGTATAGAGCGTATTCTATGTATTCTGTGCATTCCATGTATTCTATGCATTCGATGCATAGAATACATAGATTGCATTCTATGCATTCTATGTATGGAATACATAGATTGCATTATATGCATTCTATGCATAGAATACATTGAATACATGAAATGCATAGAGCGCATTCAATGCATTCTATGTACTCTATGCATTCCATTTATTCTATGCAATCGATGCATAGAATACATAGATGGCATTCTATGCACTCTATGCATAGAATACATAGAATACATATAATACATGTACATAGAATACTTAGAATACATAGACTGCATGCAATGCATTCTATGCATTCTATGCATTCTATGTATTCTATGTATTCTATATATTCCATGTATTCAATGCATTCTATGCATAGAATACATAGAATGAATAGAGCGCATTCTATGTGATCTGTGCATTCTATGTATTCTATGCATTCGATGCATAAAATACATAGATTGCATTCTATGCATTCTATGCATAGAATACATTGAATACATAGAATGCATAGACTGCATGGATTGCATTCTATGCATTCTATGTATTCTATGCGTTCCATGTATTCAATGCATTCTATGCATAGAATACACAGAATGTATAGAGCGTATTCTATGTATTCTGTGCATTCTATGTATTCTATGCATTCGATGCATAGAATACATAGATTGCATTCTATGCATTCTATGTATGGTATACATAGATTGCATTATATGCATTCTATGCATAGAATACATTGAATACATGAAATGCATAGAGCGCATTCAATGCATTCTATGTATGGAATACATAGATTGCATTATATGCATTCTATGCATAGAATACATTGAATACTTAGAATGCATAGACTGCATGCAATGTATTCTATGCATTCTAAGTATTCTATGCATTTCATGTATTCAATGCATTCTATGCATAGAATACATAGAATGCATAGAGCGCACTCTATCTAATCTGTGCATTCTATGTATTCTATGCATTCGATGCATAAAATACATAGATTGCATTCTATGCATTCTATGTATGGAATACATAGATTGCATTATATGCATTCTATGCATAGAATACATTGAATACATAGAATGCATAGACTGCATGCAATGCATTCTATGCATTCTATGTATTCTATGCATTTCATGTATTCAATGCATTCTATGCATGGAGCGCATTCTATGCAATCTGTGCATTCTATGTATTCTATGCATTCGATACATAGAATACATAGATTGCATTCTATGCACTCTATGCATAGAATACATATAATACATAGAATGCATAGACTGCATGGATTGCATTCTATGCATTCTATGTATTCTATGCATTCCAACGTATTCAATTCATTCTATGCATAGAATACACAGAATGTATAGAGCGTATTCTATGTATTCTGTGCATTCTATGTATTCTATGCATTCGATGCATAGAATACATAGATTGCATTCTATGCATTCTATGTATGGAATACATAGATCGCATTATATGCATTCTATGCATAGAATACATTGAATACATGAAATGCATAGAGCGCATTCAATGCATTCTATGTACTCTATGCATTCCATTTATTCTATGCAATCGATGCATAGAATACATAGATGGCATTCTATGCACTCTATGCATAGAATACATAGAATACATATAATACATAGAATACTTAGAATACATAGACTGCATGCAATGCATTCTATGCATTCTATGCATTCTATGTATTCTATGTATTCTATATATTCCATGTATTCAATGCATTCTATGCATAGAATACATAGAATGAATAGAGCGCATTCTATGTGATCTGTGCATTCTATGTATTCTATGCATAGAATACATTGAATACATAGAATGCATAGACTGCATGCAATGCACTCTATGCATTCTATGTATTCTATGCATTCCATGTATTCAATGCATTCTATGCATAGAATACATAGAATGCATAGAGCGCATTCTATGCAATCTGTGCATTCTATGTATTCTATGCATTCGATACATAGAATACATAGATTGCACTCTATGCACTTTATGCATAGAATACATATAATACATAGAATGCATAGACTGCATGGAAGGCATTCTATGCATTCTATGTATTCTATGCTTTCCATGCATTCCATACATTCAATGCATTCTACGCATAGAATACATAGATTGCATTCTATGCATTCTATGTATGGAATACATAGATTGCATTATATGCATTCTATGCATAGAATACATTGAATACATAGACTGCATTTAATGCATTCTATGCATTCTATGTATTCTATGCATTCCATGTATTCAATGCATTCTATGCATAGAATACATAGAATGCATAGAGCGCACTCGATGTAATCTGTGCATTCTATGTATTCTATGGACTTTATGCATAGAATACATATTGTACATAGAATGCATAGACTGCAGGGAATGCATTCTACGCATTCTGTGTATTCTATGCATTCCATGTATTCAAGGCATTCGATGCATAGAATACATAGATTGCATTCTATGCATTCTATGTATGGAACACATAGATTGCATTATATGCATTCTATGCATAGAATACTTTGAATACATAGAATGCATAGACTGCATGCAATGCATTCTATGCATTCTATGTATTCCATGCATTCCATGTATTCAATGCATTCTCTGCATAGAATACATAGAATGCATAGAGCGCATTCTATGTAATCTGTGCATTCTATGTATTCTATGCATTCGATACATAGAATACATATATTGCATTCTATGCATTATATGCATAGAATACATAGAATGCATAGAGCGCATTCAATGCATTCGATGTACTCTAGGCATTCTATGTATTCTATGCATTCCATGTATTCAATGCATTCTATGCATAGAATACACAGAATGCATAGAGCGTATTCTATGTATTCTGTGCATTCTATGTATTCTATGCATTCGATGCATAGAATACATAGATTGCATTCTATGCATTCTATGTATGGAATACATAGATTGCATTACATGCATTCTATGCATAGAATACATTGAATACATAGAATGCATAGACTGCATGCAATGCATTCTATGCATTCTATGTATTCTATGCATTCCATGTATTCAATGCATTCTATGCATAGAATACATAGAAGGCATAGAGCGCATTCTATGCAATCTGTGCATTCTATGTATTCTATGCATTCAATACATAGAATACATAGATTGGATAGAATACATAGAATACATAGACTGCATGCAATGCATTCTATGCATTCTATGTATTCTATGTATTCTATATATTCCATGTATTCAATGCATTCTATGCATAGAATACATAGAATGCATAGAGCGCATTCTATGTAATCTGTGCATTCTATGTATTCTATGCATTAGATGCATAAAATACATAGATTGCATTCTATGCATTCTATGCATCGAATACATAGATTGCATTACATGCATTCTATGCATAGAATACATTGAATACATAGAATGCATAGACTGCATGCAATGCATTCTATGCATTCTATGTATTCTATGCATTCCATGTATTCAATGCATTCTATGCATAGAATACATAGAATGCATAGAGCGCATTCTATGCAATCTGTGCATTCTATGTATTCTATGCATTCGATACATAGAATACATAGATTGCACTCTATGCACTTTATGCATAGAATACATATAATACATAGAATGCATAGACTGCATGGAAGGCATTCTATGCATTCTATGTATTCTATGCTTTCCATGCATTCCTTGCATTCAATGCATTCTATGCATAGAATACGTAGATTGCATTCTATGCATTCTATGTATGGAATACATAGATTGCATTATATGCATTCTATGCATAGAATACATTGAATACATAGACTGCATTTAATGCATTCTATGCATTCTATGTATTCTATGCATTCCATGTATTCAATGCATTCTATGCATAGAATACATAGAATGCATAGAGCGCACTCGATGTAACCTGTGCATTCTATGTATTCTATGGACTTTATGCATAGAATACATATTGTACATAGAATGCATAGACTGCAGGGAATGCATTCTACGCATTCTGTGTATTCTATGCATTCCATGTATTCAAGGCATTCGATGCATAGAATACATAGATTGCATTCTATGCATTCTATGTATGGAACACATAGATTGCATTATATGCATTCTATGCATAGAATACTTTGAATACATAGAATGCATAGACTGCATGCAATGCATTCTATGCATTCTATGTATTCCATGCATTCCATGTATTCAATGCATTCTTTGCATAGAATACATAGAATGCATAGAGCGCATTCTATGTAATCTGTGCATTCTATGTATTCTATACACTTTATGCATAGAATACGTATAATATTATATAGAATGTATAGACTGCATGGAGTGCATTCTATGCATTCTATGTATTCTATGCATTCCATGTATTCAATGCATTCTATGCATAGAATACACAGAATGCATAGAGCGCATTCTATGTATTCTGTGCATTCTATGTAGTCTATGCATTCGATGCATAGAATACATAGATTGTATTCTATGCATTCTCTGTATGGAATACATAAAATGCATTATATGCATTCTATGCATAGAATACATTGAATACATAGAATGCATAGACTGCATGCAATGTATTCTATGCATTCTATGTATTCTATGCATTTCATGTATTCAATGCATTCTATGCATAGAATACATAGAATGCATAGAGCGCATTCTATGCAATCTGTGCATTCTATGTATTCTATGCATTACATGTATTCAATGCGATCTATGCATAGAATACACAGAATGTATAGAGCGTATTGAATTTTCTATGTATTCTGTGCATTCCATGTATTCTATGCATTCGATGCATAGAATACATAGATTGCATTCTATGCATTCCATGTATGGTATACATAGATTGCATTATATGCATTCTACGCATAGAATACATTGAATACATGAAATGCATAGAGCGCATTCAATGCATTCTATGTACTCTATGCAATCCATTTATTCTATGCAATCGATGCATAGAATACATAGATTGCATTCTATGCATTCTATGTATGGTATACATAGATTGCATTATATGCATTCTATGCATAGAATACATTGGATACATAGAATGCATAGACTGCATGCAATGCATTCTATGCATTCTATGTATTTCATGCATTTCATGTATTCAATGCATTCTCTGCATAGAATACATAGAATGCATAGAGCGCATTCTATGTAATCTGTGCATTCTATGTATTCTATGCACTTCATGCATAGAATACATATAATATTGTATAGAATGTATAGACTGCATGGAGTGCATTCTATGTATTCTATGTATTCTATGCATTCCATGTATTCCACGCATTCCATGTATTCCATGCATTCCATGTATTCAATGCATTCTCTGCATAGAATACGTAGAATGCATAGAATGCAATCCATGCAGTCTATGCATTCTATGTATTGTATGTATTCTATGTATTCTATGCATAGAATGCATATAATGCAATCTATGTATTCCATACATAGAATGCATAGAATGTAATCTATGTATTTTATGCATCGAATGCATAGAATACATAGAATGCACAGATTACATAGAATGTGCTCTATGCATTCTATGTATTCTATGCATAGAATGCATTGAATACATAGACTGCATTTAATGCATTCTATGCATTCTATGTATTCTATGCATTCCATGTATTCAATGCATTCTATGCATAGAATACATAGAATGCATAGAGCGTATTCTATGTATTCTGTGCATTCTATGTATTCTATGCATTCGATGCATAGAATACATAGATTGCATTCTATGCATTCTATGTATGGAATACATAGATTGCATTACATGCATTCTATGCATAGAATACATTGAATACATAGACTGCATTTAATGCATTCTATGCATTCTATGTATTCTATGCATTCCATGTATTCAATGCATTCTATGCATAGAATACATAGAATGCATAGAGCGCATTCTATGTAATCTGTGCATTCTATGTATTCTATACACTTTATGCATAGAATACGTATAATATTATATAGAATGTATAGACTGCATGGAGTGCATTCTATGCATTCTATGTATTCTATGCATTCCATGTATTCAATGCATTCTATGCATAGAATACACAGAATGCATAGAGCGCATTCTATGTATTCTGTGCATTCTATGTAGTCTATGCATTCGATGCATAGAATACATAGATTGTATTCTATGCATTCTCTGTATGGAATACATAAAATGCATTATATGCATTCTATGCATAGAATACATTGAATACATAGAATGCATAGACTGCATGCAATGTATTCTATGCATTCTATGTATTCTATGCATTTCATGTATTCAATGCATTCTATGCATAGAATACATAGAATGCATAGAGCGCATTCTATGCAATCTGTGCATTCTATGTATTCTATGCATTACATGTATTCAATGCGATCTATGCATAGAATACACAGAATGTATAGAGCGTATTGAATTTTCTATGTATTCTGTGCATTCCATGTATTCTATGCATTCGATGCATAGAATACATAGATTGCATTCTATGCATTCCATGTATGGTATACATAGATTGCATTATATGCATTCTACGCATAGAATACATTGAATACATGAAATGCATAGAGCGCATTCAATGCATTCTATGTACTCTATGCAATCCATTTATTCTATGCAATCGATGCATAGAATACATAGATTGCATTCTATGCATTCTATGTATGGTATACATAGATTGCATTATATGCATTCTATGCATAGAATACATTGGATACATAGAATGCATAGACTGCATGCAATGCATTCTATGCATTCTATGTATTTCATGCATTTCATGTATTCAATGCATTCTCTGCATAGAATACATAGAATGCATAGAGCGCATTCTATGTAATCTGTGCATTCTATGTATTCTATGCACTTCATGCATAGAATACATATAATATTGTATAGAATGTATAGACTGCATGGAGTGCATTCTATGTATTCTATGTATTCTATGCATTCCATGTATTCCACGCATTCCATGTATTCCATGCATTCCATGTATTCAATGCATTCTCTGCATAGAATACGTAGAATGCATAGAATGCAATCCATGCAGTCTATGCATTCTATGTATTGTATGTATTCTATGTATTCTATGCATAGAATGCATATAATGCAATCTATGTATTCCATACATAGAATGCATAGAATGTAATCTATGTATTTTATGCATCGAATGCATAGAATACATAGAATGCACAGATTACATAGAATGTGCTCTATGCATTCTATGTATTCTATGCATAGAATGCATTGAATACATAGACTGCATTTAATGCATTCTATGCATTCTATGTATTCTATGCATTCCATGTATTCAATGCATTCTATGCATAGAATACATAGAATGCATAGAGCGTATTCTATGTATTCTGTGCATTCTATGTATTCTATGCATTCGATGCATAGAATACATAGATTGCATTCTATGCATTCTATGTATGGAATACATAGATTGCATTACATGCATTCTATGCATAGAATACATTGAATACATAGACTGCATTTAATGCATTCTATGCATTCTATGTATTCTATGCATTCCATGTATTCAATGCATTCTATGCATAGAATACATAGAATGCATAGAGCGCATTCTATGCAATCTGTGCATTCTATGTATTCTATGCATTCGATACATAGAATACATAGATTGCACTCTATGCACTTTATGCATAGAATACATATAATACATAGAATGCATAGACTGCATGGAAGGCATTCTATGCATTCTATGTATTCTATGCTTTCCATGCATTCCATGCATTCAATGCATTCTATGCATAGAATACATAGATTGCATTATATGCATTCTATGCATAGAATACATTGAATACATAGACTGCATTTAATGCATTCTATGCATTCTATGTATTCTATGCATTCCATGTATTCAATGCATTCTATGCATAGAATACATAGAATGCATAGAGCGCACTCGATGTAATCTGTGCATTCTATGTATTCTATGGACTTTATGCATAGAATACATATTGTACATAGAATGCATAGACTGCAGGGAATGCATTCTACACATTCTGTGTATTCTATGCATTCCATGTATTCAAGGCATTCGATGCATAGAATACATAGATTGCATTCTATGCATTCTATGTATGGAACACATAGATTGCATTATATGCATTCTATGCATAGAATACTTTGAATACATAGAATGCATAGACTGCATGCAATGCATTCTATGCATTCTATGTATTCTATGCATTCCATGTATTCAATGCATTCTATGCATAGAATACACAGAATGCATAGAGCGCATTCTATGTATTCTGTGCATTCTATGTAGTCTATGCATTCGATGCATAGAATACATAGATTGTATTCTATGCATTCTATGTATGGAATACATAGATTGCATTATATGCATTCTATGCATAGAATACATTGAATACATAGAATGCATAGACTGCATGCAATGCATTCTATGCATTCTATGTATTCTATGCATTTCATGTATTCAATGCATTCTATGCATAGAATACATAGAATGCATAGAGCGCATTCTATGCAATCTGTGCATTCTATGTATTCTATGCATTCGATACATAGAATACATATATTGCATTCTATGCATTATATGCATAGAATACATAGAATGCATAGAGCGCATTTAATGCATTCGATGTACTCTATGCATTCTATGTATTCTATGCATTCCATGTATTCAATGCATTCTATGCATAGAATACACAGAATGCATAGAGCGTATTCTATGTATTCTGTGCATTCTATGTATTCTATGCATTAGATGCATAGAATACATAGATTGCATTCTATGCATAGAATACATAGAATGCATAGAGCGCATTCTATGCAATCTGTGCATTCTATGTATTCTATGCATTCGATACATAGAATACATAGATTGCACTCTATGCACTTTATGCATAGAATACATATAATACATAGAATGCATAGACTGCATGGAAGGCATTCTATGCATTCTATGTATTCTATGCTTTCCATGCATTCCTTGCATTCAATGCATTCTATGCATAGAATACATAGATTGCATTCTATGCATTCTATGTATGGAATACATAGATTGCATTATATGCATTCTATGCATAGAATACATTGAATACATAGACTGCATTTAATGCATTCTATGCATTTTATGTATTCTATGCATTCCATGTATTCAATGCATTCTATGCATAGAATACATAGAATGCATAGAGCGCACTCGATGTAACCTGTGCATTCTATGTATTCTATGGACTTTATGCATAGAATACATATTGTACATAGAATGCATAGACTGCAGGGAATGCATTCTACGCATTCTGTGTATTCTATGCATTCCATGTATTCAAGGCATTCGATGCATAGAATACATAGATTGCATTCTATGCATTCTATGTATGGAACACATAGATTGCATTATATGCATTCTATGCATAGAATACTTTGAATTCATAGAATGCATAGACTGCATGCAATGCATTCTATGCATTCTATGTATTCCATGCATTCCATGTATTCAATGCATTCTCTGCATAGAATACATAGAATGCATAGAGCGCATTCTATGTAATCTGTGCATTCTATGTATTCTATACACTTTATGCATAGAATACGTATAATATTATATAGAATGTATAGACTGCATGGAGTGCATTCTATGCATTCTATGTATTCTATGCATTCCATGTATTCAATGCATTCTATGCATAGAATACACAGAATGCATAGAGCGCATTCTATGTATTCTGTGCATTCTATGTAGTCTATGCATTCGATGCATAGAATACATAGATTGTATTCTATGCATTCTCTGTATGGAATACATAAAATGCATTATATGCATTCTATGCATAGAATACATTGAATACATAGAATGCATAGACTGCATGCAATGTATTCTATGCATTCTATGTATTCTATGCATTTCATGTATTCAATGCATTCTATGCATAGAATACATAGAATGCATAGAGCGCATTCTATGCAATCTGTGCATTCTATGTATTCTATGCATTACATGTATTCAATGCGATCTATGCATAGAATACACAGAATGTATAGAGCGTATTGAATTTTCTATGTATTCTGTGCATTCCATGTATTCTATGCATTCGATGCATAGAATACATAGATTGCATTCTATGCATTCCATGTATGGTATACATAGATTGCATTATATGCATTCTACGCATAGAATACATTGAATACATGAAATGCATAGAGCGCATTCAATGCATTCTATGTACTCTATGCATTCCATTTATTCTATGCAATCGATGCATAGAATACATAGATTGCATTCTATGCATTCTATGTATGGTATACATAGATTGCATTATATGCATTCTATGCATAGAATACATTGGATACATAGAATGCATAGACTGCATGCAATGCATTCTATGCATTCTATGTATTTCATGCATTTCATGTAATCAATGCATTCTCTGCATAGAATACATAGAATGCATAGAGCGCATTCTATGTAATCTGTGCATTCTATGTATTCTATGCACTTCATGCATAGAATACATATAATATTGTATAGAATGTATAGACTGCATGGAGTGCATTCTATGTATTCTATGTATTCTATGCATTCCATGTATTCCACGCATTCCATGTATTCCATGCATTCCATGTATTCAATGCATTCTCTGCATAGAATACGTAGAATGCATAGAATGCAATCCATGCAGTCTATGCATTCTATGTATTGTATGTATTCTATGTATTCTATGCATAGAATGCATATAATGCAATCTATGTATTCCATACACAGAATGCATAGAATGTAATCTATGTATTTTATGCATCGAATGCATAGAATACATAGAATGCACAGATTACATAGAATGTGCTCTATGCATTCTATGTATTCTATGCATAGAATGCATTGAATACATAGACTGCATTTAATGCATTCTATGCATTCTATGTATTCTATGCATTCCATGTATTCAATGCATTCTATGCATAGAATACATAGAATGCATAGAGCGTATTCTATGTATTCTGTGCATTCTATGTATTCTATGCATTCGATGCATAGAATACATAGATTGCATTCTATGCATTCTATGTATGGAATACATAGATTGCATTACATGCATTCTATGCATAGAATACATTGAATACATAGACTGCATTTAATGCATTCTATGCATTCTATGTATTCTATGCATTCCATGTATTCAATGCATTCTATGCATAGAATACATAGAATGCATAGAGCGCATTCTATGCAATCTGTGCATCCTATGTATTCTATGCATTCGATACATAGAATACATAGATTGCACTCTATGCACTTTATGCATAGAATACATATAATACATAGAATGCATAGACTGCATGGAAGGCATTCTATGCATTCTATGTATTCTATGCTTTCCATGCATTCCATGCATTCAATGCATTCTATGCATAGAATACATAGATTGCATTCTATGCATTCTATGTATGGAATACATAGATTGCATTATATGCATTCTATGCATAGAATACATTGAATACATAGACTGCATTTAATGCATTCTATGCATTCTATGTATTCTATGCATTCCATGTATTCAATGCATTCTATGCATAGAATACATAGAATGCATAGAGCGCACTCGATGTAATCTGTGCATTCTATGTATTCTATGGACTTTATGCATAGAATACATATTGTACATAGAATGCATAGACTGCAGGGAATGCATTCTACACATTCTGTGTATTCTATGCATTCCATGTATTCAAGGCATTCGATGCATAGAATACATAGATTGCATTCTATGCATTCTATGTATGGAACACATAGATTGCATTATATGCATTCTATGCATAGAATACTTTGAATACATAGAATGCATAGACTGCATGCAATGCATTCTATGCATTCTATGTATTCTATGCATTCCATGTATTCAATGCATTCTATGCATAGAATACACAGAATGCATAGAGCGCATTCTATGTATTCTGTGCATTCTATGTAGTCTATGCATTCGATGCATAGAATACATAGATTGTATTCTATGCATTCTATGTATGGAATACATAGATTGCATTATATGCATTCTATGCATAGAATACATTGAATACATAGAATGCATAGACTGCATGCAATGCATTCTATGCATTCTATGTATTCTATGCATTTCATGTATTCAATGCATTCTATGCATAGAATACATAGAATGCATAGAGCGCATTCTATGCAATCTGTGCATTCTATGTATTCTATGCATTCGATACATAGAATACATATATTGCATTCTATGCATTATATGCATAGAATACATAGAATGCATAGAGCGCATTCAATGCATTCGATGTACTCTATGCATTCTATGTATTCTATGCATTCCATGTATTCAATGCATTCTATGCATAGAATACACAGAATGCATAGAGCGTATTCTATGTATTCTGTGCATTCTATGTATTCTATGCATTAGATGCATAGAATACATAGATTGCATTCTATGCATTCCATGTATGGTATACATAGATTGCATTATATGCATTCTACGCATAGAATACATTGAATACATGAAATGCATAGAGCGCACTCGATGTAATCTGTGCATTCTATGTATTCTATGGACTTTATGCATAGAATACATATTGTACATAGAATGCATAGACTGCAGGGAATGCATTCTACACATTCTGTGTATTCTATGCATTCAATGTATTCAAGGCATTCGATGCATAGAATACATAGATTGCATTATATGCATTCTATGCATAGAATACATTGAATACATAGAATGCATAGACTGCATGCAATGCATTCTATGCATTCTATGTATTCTATGCATTTCATGTATTCAATGCATTTTATGCATAGAATACATAGAATGCATAGAGCGCATTCTATGCAATCTGTGCATTCTATGTATTCTATGCATTCAATACATAGAATACATAGATTGCATAGAATACATAGAATACATAGACTGCATGCAATGCATTCTATGCATTCTATGTATTCTATGTATTCTATATATTCCATGTATTCAATGCATTCTATGCATAGAATACATAGAATGCATAGAGCGCATTCTATGTAATCTGTGCATTCTATGTATTCTATGCATTAGATGCATAAAATACATAGATTGCATTCTATGCATTCTATGCATCGAAGACATAGATTGCATTACATGCATTCTATGCATAGAATACATTGAATACATCGAATGCATAGACTGCATGCAATGCACTCTATGCATTCTATGTATTCTATGCATTCCATGTATTCAATGCATTCTATGCATAGAATACATAGAATGCATAGAGCGCATTCTATGTAATCTGTGCATTCTATGTATTCTATGCATTAGATGCATAAAATACATAGATTGCATTCTATGCATTCTATGCATCGAATACATAGATTGCATTACATGCATTCTATGCATAGAATACATTGAATACATAGAATGCATAGACTGCATGCAATGCATTCTATGCATTCTATGTATTCTATGCATTCCATGTATTCAATGCATTCTATGCATAGAATACATAGAAGGCATAGAGCGCATTCTATGCAATCTGTGCATTCTATGTATTCTATGCATTCGAAACATAGAATACAAAGATTGCATTCTATGCACTCTATGCATAGAATACATATAATTCATAGAATGCATAGACTGCATGGATTGCATTCTATGCATTCTATTCATTCTATGTATTCTATGCATTCCATGCATTCAATGCGATCTATGCATAGAATACACAGAATGTATAGAGCGTATTGAATTTTCTATGTATTCTGTGCATTCCATGTATTCTATGCATTCGATGCATAGAATACATAGATTGCATTCTATGCATTCCATGTATGGTATACATAGATTGCATTATATGCATTCTACGCATAGAATACATTGAATACATGAAATGCATAGAGCGCATTCAATGCATTCTATGTACTCTATGCATTCCATTTATTCTATGCAATCGATGCATAGGATACATAGATTGCATTCTATGCATTCTATGTATGGTATACATAGATTGCATTATATGCATTCTATGCATAGAATACATTGGATACATAGAATGCATAGACTGCATGCAATGCATTCTATGCATACTATGTATTCCATGCATTTCATGTATTCAATGCATTCTCTGCATAGAATACATAGAATGCATAGAGCGCATTCTATGTAATCTGTGCATTCTATGTATTCTATGCACTTCATGCATAGAATACATATAATATTATATAGAATGTATAGACTGCATGGAGTGCATTCTATGTATTCTATGTATTCTATGCATTCCATGTATTCCACGCATTCCATGTATTCCATGCATTCCATGTATTCAATGCATTCTCTGCATAGAATACGTAGAATGCATAGAATGCAATCCATGCAGTCTATGCATTCTATGTATTGTATGTATTCTATGTATTCTATGCATAGAATGCATATAATGCAATCTATGTATTCCATACATAGAATGCATAGAATGCAATCTATGTATTTTATGCATCGAATGCATAGAATACATAGAATGCACAGATTACATAGAATGTGCTCTATGCATTCTATGTATTCTATGCATAGAATGCATTGAATACATAGACTGCATTTAATGCATTCTATGCATTCTATGTATTCAATGCATTCTATGCATAGAATACATAGAAGGCATAGAGCGCATTCTATGCAATCTGTGCATTCTATGTATTCTATGCATTCGATACATAGAATACATAGATTGCACTCTATGCACTTTATGCATAGAATACATATAATACATAGAATGCATAGACTGCATGGAAGGCATTCTATGCATTCTATGTATTCTATGCTTTCCATGCATTCCATGCATTCAATGCATTCTATGCATAGAATACATAGATTGCATTCTATGCATTCTATGTATGGAATACATAGATTGCATTATATGCATTCTATGCATAGAATACATTGAATACATAGACTGCATTTAATGCATTCTATGCATTCTATGTATTCTATGCATTCCATGTATTCTATGCACTTTATGCATGGAATACATATAATACATAGAATGCATAGACTGCATGGATTGCATTCTATGCATTCTATGTATTCTATGCATTCCATGTATTCAATGCATTCTATGCATAGAATACACAGAATGTATAGAGCGTATTCTATGTATTCTGTGCATTCTATGTATTCTATGCATTCGATGCATAGAATACATAGATTGTATTCTATGCATTCTATGTATGGAATACATAGATTGCATTATATGCATTCTATGCATGGAATACATTGAATACATGAAATGTATAGAGCGCATTCTATGCACTCTATGCATAGAATACATATGATACATAGAATGCATAGACTGCATGCAATGCATTCTATGCATTCTATGTATTCCATGCATTCCATGTATTCAATGCATTCTCTGCATAGAATACATAGAATGCATAGAGCGCATTCTATGTAATCTGTGCATTCTATGTATTCTATACACGTTATGCATAGAATACGTATAATATTATATAGAATGTATAGACTGCATGGAGTGCATTCTATGCATTCTATGTATTCTATGCATTCCATGTATTCAATGCATTCTATGCATAGAATACACAGAATGCATAGAGCGCATTCTATGTATTCTGTGCATTCTATGTAGTCTATGCATTCGATGCATAGAATACATAGTGTGCATTCTATGCATTCTATGTATGAAATACATAGATTGCATTATATGCATTCTATGCATAGAATACATTGAATACATAGAATGCATAGACTGCATGCATTGCATTCTATGCATTCTATGTATTCTATGCATTTCATGTATTCAATGCATTCTATGCATAGGATACATAGAATGCATAGAGCGCATTCTATGCAATCTGTGCATTCTATGTATTCTATGCATTCGATGCATAGAATACATATATTGCATTCTATGCATTATATGCATAGAATACATAGAATGCATAGAGCGCATTCAATGCATTCGATGTACTCTATGCATTCTATGTATTCTATGCATTCCATGTATTCAATGCATTCTATGCATAGAATACACAGAATGCATAGAGCGTATTCTATGTATTCTGTGCATTCTATGTATTCTATGCATTCGATGCATAGAATACGTAGATTGCATTCTATGCATTCTATGTATGGAATACATAGATTGCATTACATGCATTCTATGCATAGAATACATTGAATACATAGAATGCATAGACTGCATGCAATGCATTCTATGCATTCTATGTATTCTATGCATTCCATGTATTCAATGCATTCTATGCATAGAATACATAGAAGGCATAGAGCGCATTCTATGCGATCTGTGCATTCTATGTATTCTATGCATTCGATACATAGAATACATAGATTGCATAGAATACATAGAATACATAGACTGCATGCAATGCATTCTATGCATTCTATGTATTCTATGTATTCTATATATTCCATGTATTCAATGCATTCTATGCATAGAATACATAGAATGCATTCTATGCATTCTATGTATGGAACACATAGATTGCATTATATGCATTCTATGCATAGAATACTTTGAATACATAGAATGCATAGACTGCATGCAATGCATTCTATGCATTCTATGTATTCCATGCATTCCATGTATTCAATGCATTCTCTGCATAGAATACATAGAATGCATAGAGCGCATTCTATGTAATCTGTGCATTCTATGTATTCTATACACTTTATGCATAGAATACGTATAATATTATATAGAATGTATAGACTGCATGGAGTGCATTCTATGCATTCTATGTATTCTATGCATTCCATGTATTCAATGCATTCTATGCATAGAATACACAGAATGCATAGAGCGCATTCTATGTATTCTGTGCATTCTATGTATTCTATGCACTTCATGCATAGAATACATATAATATTATATAGAATGTATAGACTGCATGGAGTGCATTCTATGTATTCTATGTATTCTATGCATTCCATGTATTCCACGCATTCCATGTATTCCATGCATTCCATGTATTCAATGCATTCTCTGCATAGAATACGTAGAATGCATAGAATGCAATCCATGCAGTCTATGCATTCTATGTATTGTATGTATTCTATGTATTCTATGCATAGAATGCATATAATGCAATCTATGTATTCCATACATAGAATGCATAGAATGCAATCTATGTATTTTATGCATCGAATGCATAGAATACATAGAATGCACAGATTACATAGAATGTGCTCTATGCATTCTATGTATTCTATGCATAGAATGCATTGAATACATAGACCGCATTTAATGCATTCTATGCATTCTATGTATTCAATGCATTCTATGCATAGAATACATAGAAGGCATAGAGCGCATTCTATGCAATCTGTGCATTCTATGTATTCTATGCATTCGATACATAGAATACATAGATTGCACTCTATGCACTTTATGCATAGAATACATATAATACATAGAATGCATAGACTGCATGGAAGGCATTCTATGCATTCTATGTATTCTATGCTTTCCATGCATTCCATGCATTCAATGCATTCTATGCATAGAATACATAGATTGCATTCTATGCATTCTATGTATGGAATACATAGATTGCATTATATGCATTCTATGCATAGAATACATTGAATACATAGACTGCATTTAATGCATTCTATGCATTCTATGTATTCTATGCATTCCATGTATTCTATGCACTTTATGCATGGAATACATATAATACATAGAATGCATAGACTGCATGGATTGCATTCTATGCATTCTATGTATTCTATGCATTCCATGTATTCAATGCATTCTATGCATAGAATACACAGAATGTATAGAGCGTATTCTATGTATTCTGTGCATTCTATGTATTCTATGCATTCGATGCATAGAATACATAGATTGTATTCTATGCATTCTATGTATGGAATACATAGATTGCATTATATGCATTCTATGCATGGAATACATTGAATACATGAAATGTATAGAGCGCATTCTATGCACTCTATGCATAGAATACATATGATACATAGAATGCATAGACTGCATGCAATGCATTCTATGCATTCTATGTATTCCATGCATTCCATGTATTCAATGCATTCTCTGCATAGAATACATAGAATGCATAGAGCGCATTCTATGTAATCTGTGCATTCTATGTATTCTATACACGTTATGCATAGAATACGTATAATATTATATAGAATGTATAGACTGCATGGAGTGCATTCTATGCATTCTATGTATTCTATGCATTCCATGTATTCAATGCATTCTATGCATAGAATACACAGAATGCATAGAGCGCATTCTATGTATTCTGTGCATTCTATGTAGTCTATGCATTCGATGCATAGAATACATAGTGTGCATTCTATGCATTCTATGTATGAAATACATAGATTGCATTATATGCATTCTATGCATAGAATACATTGAATACATAGAATGCATAGACTGCATGCATTGCATTCTATGCATTCTATGTATTCTATGCATTTCATGTATTCAATGCATTCTATGCATAGGATACATAGAATGCATAGAGCGCATTCTATGCAATCTGTGCATTCTATGTATTCTATGCATTCGATGCATAGAATACATATATTGCATTCTATGCATTATATGCATAGAATACATAGAATGCATAGAGCGCATTCAATGCATTCGATGTACTCTATGCATTCTATGTATTCTATGCATTCCATGTATTCAATGCATTCTATGCATAGAATACACAGAATGCATAGAGCGTATTCTATGTATTCTGTGCATTCTATGTATTCTATGCATTCGATGCATAGAATACGTAGATTGCATTCTATGCATTCTATGTATGGAATACATAGATTGCATTACATGCATTCTATGCATAGAATACATTGAATACATAGAATGCATAGACTGCATGCAATGCATTCTATGCATTCTATGTATTCTATGCATTCCATGTATTCAATGCATTCTATGCATAGAATACATAGAAGGCATAGAGCGCATTCTATGCGATCTGTGCATTCTATGTATTCTATGCATTCGATACATAGAATACATAGATTGCATAGAATACATAGAATACATAGACTGCATGCTATGCATTCTATGCATTCTATGTATTCTATGTATTCTATATATTCCATGTATTCAATGCATTCTATGCATAGAATACATAGAATGCATTCTATGCATTCTATGTATGGAACACATAGATTGCATTATATGCATTCTATGCATAGAATACTTTGAATACATAGAATGCATAGACTGCATGCAATGCATTCTATGCATTCTATGTATTCCATGCATTCCATGTATTCAATGCATTCTCTGCATAGAATACATAGAATGCATAGAGCGCATTCTATGTAATCTGTGCATTCTATGTATTCTATACACTTTATGCATAGAATACGTATAATATTATATAGAATGTATAGACTGCATGGAGTGCATTCTATGCATTCTATGTATTCTATGCATTCCATGTATTCAATGCATTCTATGCATAGAATACACAGAATGCATAGAGCGCATTCTATGTATTCTGTGCATTCTATGTAGTCTATGCATTCGATGCATAGAATACATAGATTGTATTCTATGCATTCTCTGTATGGAATACATAGAATGCATTATATGCATTCTATGCATAGAATACATTGAATACATAGAATGCATAGACTGCATGCAATGTATTCTATGCATTCTATGTATTCTATGCATTTCATGTATTCAATGCATTCTATGCATAGAATACATAGAATGCATAGAGCGCATTCTATGCAATCTGTGCATTCTATGTATTCTATGCATTCCATGTATTCAATGCGATCTATGCATAGAATACACAGAATGTATAGAGCGTATTGAATTTTCTATGTATTCTGTGCATTCCATGTATTCTATGCATTCGATGCATAGAATACATAGATTGCATTCTATGCATTCCATGTATGGTATACATAGATTGCATTATATGCATTCTACGCATAGAATACATTGAATACATGAAATGCATAGAGCGCATTCAATGCATTCTATGTACTCAATGCATTCCATTTATTCTATGCAATCGATGCATAGAATACATAGATTGCATTCTATGCATTCTATGTATGGTATACATAGATTGCATTATATGCATTCTATGCATAGAATACATTGGATACATAGAATGCATAGACTGCATGCAATGCATTCTATGCATTCTATGTATTCCATGCATTTCATGTATTCAATGCATTCTCTGCATAGAATACATAGAATGCATAGAGCGCATTCTATGTAATCTGTGCATTCTATGTATTCTATGCACTTCATGCATAGAATACATATAATATTATATAGAATGTATAGACTGCATGGAGTGCATTCTATGTATTCTATGTATTCTATGCATTCCATGTATTCCACGCATTCCATGTATTCCATGCATTCCATGTATTCAATGCATTCTCTGCATAGAATACGTAGAATGCATAGAATGCAATCCATGCAGTCTATGCATTCTATGTATTGTATGTATTCTATGTATTCTAGGCATAGAATGCATATAATGCAATCTATGTATTCCATACATAGAATGCATAGAATGTAATCTATGTATTTTATGCATCGAATGCATAGAATACATAGAATGCACAGATTACATAGAATGTGCTCTATGCATTCTATGTATTCTATGCATAGAATGCATTGAATACATAGACTGCATTTAATGCATTCTATGCATTCTATGTATTCTATGCATTCCATGTATTCAATGCATTCTATGCATAGAATACATAGAATGCATAGAGCGTATTCTATGTATTCTGTGCATTCTATGTATTCTATGCATTCGATGCATAGAATACATAGATTGCATTCTATGCATTCTATGTATGGAATACATAGATTGCATTACATGCATTCTATGCATAGAATACATTGAATACATAGACTGCATTTAATGCATTCTATGCATTCTATGTATTCTATGCATATAATGTCTTCAATGCATTCTATGCATAGAATACATAGAATGCATAGAGCGCATTCTATGCAATCTGTGCATCCTATGTATTCTATGCATTCGATACATAGAATACATAGATTGCACTCTATGCACTTTATGCATAGAATACATATAATACATAGAATGCATAGACTGCATGGAAGGCATTCTATGCATTCTATGTATTCTATGCTTTCCATGCATTCCATGCATTCAATGCATTCTATGCATAGAATACATAGATTGCATTCTATGCATTCTATGTATGGAATACATAGATTGCATTATATGCATTCTATGCATAGAATACATTGAATACATAGACTGCATTTAATGCATTCTATGCATTCTATGTATTCTATGCATTCCATGTATTCAATGCATTCTATGCATAGAATACATAGAATGCATAGAGCGCACTCGATGTAATCTGTGCATTCTATGTATTCTATGGACTTTATGCATAGAATACATATTGTACATAGAATGCATAGACTGCAGGGAATGCATTCTACACATTCTGTGTATTCTATGCATTCCATGTATTCAAGGCATTCGATGCATAGAATACATAGATTGCATTCTATGCATTCTATGTATGGAACACATAGATTGCATTATATGCATTCTATGCATAGAATACTTTGAATACATAGAATGCATAGACTGCATGCAATGCATTCTATGCATTCTATGTATTCTATGCATTCCATGTATTCAATGCATTCTATGCATAGAATACACAGAATGCATAGAGCGCATTCTATGTATTCTGTGCATTCTATGTAGTCTATGCATTCGATGCATAGAATATATAGATTGTATTCTATGCATTCTATGTATGGAATACATAGATTGCATTATATGCATTCTATGCATAGAATACATTGAATACATAGAATGCATAGACTGCATGCAATGCATTCTATGCATTCTATGTATTCTATGCATTTCATGTATTCAATGCATTCTATGCATAGAATACATAGAATGCAAAGAGCGCATCCTATGCAATCTGTGCATTCTATGTATTCTATGCATTCGATACATAGAATACATATATTGCATTCTATGCATTATATGCATAGAATACATAGAATGCATAGAGCGCATTCAATGCATTCGATGTACTCTATGCATTCTATGTATTCTATGCATTCCATGTATTCAATGCATTCTATGCATAGAATACACAGAATGCATAGAGCGTATTCTATGTATTCTGTGCATTCTATGTATTCTATGCATTAGATGCATAGAATACATAGATTGCATTCTATGCATTCCATGTATGGTATACATAGATTGCATTATATGCATTCTACGCATAGAATACATTGAATACATGAAATGCATAGAGCGCACTCGATGTAATCTGTGCATTCTATGTATTCTATGGACTTTATGCATAGAATACATATTGTACATAGAATGCATAGACTGCAGGGAATGCATTCTACACATTCTGTGTATTCTATGCATTCCATGTATTCAAGGCATTCGATGCATAGAATACATAGATTGCATTATATGCATTCTATGCATAGAATACATTGAATACATAGAATGCATAGACTGCATGCAATGCATTCTATGCATTCTATGTATTCTATGCATTTCATGTATTCAATGCATTTTATGCATAGAATACATAGAATGCATAGAGCGCATTCTATGCAATCTGTGCATTCTATGTATTCTATGCATTCAATACATAGAATACATAGATTGCATAGAATACATAGAATACATAGACTGCATGCAATGCATTCTATGCATTCTATGTATTCTATGTATTCTATATATTCCATGTATTCAATGCATTCTATGCATAGAATACATAGAATGCATAGAGCGCATTCTATGTAATCTGTGCATTCTATGTATTCTATGCATTAGATGCATAAAATACATAGATTGTATTCTATGCATTCTATGCATCGAAGACATAGATTGCATTACATGCATTCTATGCATAGAATACATTGAATACATAGAATGCATAGACTGCATGCAATGCACTCTATGCATTCTATGTATTCTATGCATTCCATGTATTCAATGCATTCTATGCATAGAATACATAGAATGCATAGAGCGCATTCTATGTAATCTGTGCATTCTATGTATTCTATGCATTAGATGCATAAAATACATAGATTGCATTCTATGCATTCTATGCATCGAATACATAGATTGCATTACATGCATTCTATGCATAGAATACATTGAATACATAGAATGCATAGACTGCATGCAATGCATTCTATGCATTCTATGTATTCTATGCATTCCATGTATTCAATGCATTCTATGCATAGAATACATAGAAGGCATAGAGCGCATTCTATGCAATCTGTGCATTCTATGTATTCTATGCATTCGAAACATAGAATACAAAGATTGCATTCTATGCACTCTATGCATAGAATACATATAATTCATAGAATGCATAGACTGCATGGATTGCATTCTATGCATTCTATTCATTCTATGTATTCTATGCATTCCATGCATTCAATGCGATCTATGCATAGAATACACAGAATGTATAGAGCGTATTGAATTTTCTATGTATTCTGTGCATTCCATGTATTCTATGCATCCGATGCATAGAATACATAGATTGCATTCTATGCATTCCATGTATGGTATACATAGATTGCATAATATGCATTCTACGCATAGAATACGTTGAATACATGAAATGCATAGAGCGCATTCAATGCATTCTATGTACTCTATGCATTCCATTTATTCTACGCAATCGATGCATAGAATACATAGATTGCATTCTATGGATTCTATGTATGGTATACATAGATTGCATTATATGCATTCTATGCATAGAATATATTGGATACATAGAATGCATAGACTGCATGCAATGCATTCTATGCATACTATGTATTCCATGCATTTCATGTATTCAATGCATTCTCTGCATAGAATACATAGAATGCATAGAGCGCATTCTATGTAATCTGTGCATTCTATGTATTCTATGCACTTCATGCATAGAATACATATAATATTATATAGAATGTATAGACTGCATGGAGTGCATTCTATGTATTCTATGTATTCTATGCATTCCATGTATTCCACGCATTCCATGTATTCCATGCATTCCATGTATTCAATGCATTCTCTGCATAGAATACGTAGAATGCATAGAATGCAATTCATGCAGTCTATGCATTCTATGTATTGTATGTATTCTATGTATTCTATGCATAGAATGCATATAATGCAATCTATGTATTCCATACATAGAATGCATAGAATGCAATCTATGTATTTTATGCATCGAATGCATAGAATACATAGAATGCACAGATTACATAGAATGTGCTCTATGCATTCTACGTATTCTATGCAGAGAATGCATTGAATACATAGACTGCATTTAATGCATTCTATGCATTCTATGTATTCAATGCATTCTATGCATAGAATACATAGAAGGCATAGAGCGCATTCTATGCAATCTGTGCATTCTATGTATTCTATGCATTCGATACATAGAATACATAGATTGCACTCTATGCACTTTATGCATAGAATACATATAATACATAGAATGCATAGACTGCATGGAAGGCATTCTATGCATTCTATGTATTCTATGCTTTCCATGCATTCCATGCATTCAATGCATTCTATGCATAGAATACATAGATTGCATTCTATGCATTCTATGTATGGAATACATAGATTGCATTATATGCATTCTATGCATAGAATACATTGAATACATAGACTGCATTTAATGCATTCTATGCATTCTATGTATTCTATGCATTCCATGTATTCTATGCACTTTATGCATGGAATACATATAATACATAGAATGCATAGACTGCATGGATTGCATTCTATGCATTCTATGTATTCTATGCATTCCATGTATTCAATGCATTCTATGCATAGAATACACAGAATGTATAGAGCGTATTCTATGTATTCTGTGCATTCTATGTATTCTATGCATTCGATGCATAGAATACATAGATTGTATTCTATGCATTCTATGTATGGAATACATAGATTGCATTATATGCATTCTATGCATGGAATACATTGAATACATGAAATAAATAGAGCGCATTCTATGCACTCTATGCATAGAATACATATGATACATAGAATGCATAGACTGCATGCAATGCATTCTATGCATTCTATGTATTCCATGCATTCCATGTATTCAATGCATTCTCTGCATAGAATACATAGAATGCATAGAGCGCATTCTATGTAATCTGTGCATTCTATGTATTCTATACACGTTATGCATAGAATACGTATAATATTATATAGAATGTATAGACTGCATGGAGTGCATTCTATGCATTCTATGTATTCTATGCATTCCATGTATTCAATGCATTCTATGCATAGAATACACAGAATGCATAGAGCGCATTCTATGTATTCTGTGCATTCTATGTAGTCTATGCATTCGATGCATAGAATACATAGTTTGCATTCTATGCATTCTATGTATGAAATACATAGATTGCATTATATGCATTCTATGCATAGAATACATTGAATACATAGAATGCATAGACTGCATGCATTGCATTCTATGCATTCTATGTATTCTATGCATTTCATGTATTCAATGCATTCTATGCATAGGATACATAGAATGCATAGAGCGCATTCTATGCAATCTGTGCATTCTATGTATTCTATGCATTCGATACATAGAATACATATATTGCATTCTATGCATTATATGCATAGAATACATAGAATGCATAGAGCGCATTCAATGCATTCGATGTACTCTATGCATTCTATGTATTCTATGCATTCCATGTATTCAATGCATTCTATGCATAGAATACACAGAATGCATAGAGCGTATTCTATGTATTCTGTGCATTCTATGTATTCTATGCATTCGATGCATAGAATACATAGATTGCATTCTATGCATTCTATGTATGGAATACATAGATTGCATTACATGCATTCTATGCATAGAATACATTGAATACATAGAATGCATAGACTGCATGCAATGCATTCTATGCATTCTATGTATTCTATGCATTCCATGTATTCAATGCATTCTATGCATAGAATACATAGAAGGCATAGAGCGCATTCTATGCGATCTGTGCATTCTATGTATTCTATGCATTCGATACATAGAATACATAGATTGCATAGAATACATAGAATACATAGACTGCATGCAATGCATTCTATGCATTCTATGTATTCTATGTATTCTATATATTCCATGTATTCAATGCATTCTATGCATAGAATACATAGAATGCATTCTATGCATTCTATGTATGGAACACATAGATTGCATTATATGCATTCTATGCATAGAATACTTTGAATACATAGAATGCATAGACTGCATGCAATGCATTCTATGCATTCTATGTATTCCATGCATTCCATGTATTCAATGCATTCTCTGCATAGAATACATAGAATGCATAGAGCGCATTCTATGTAATCTGTGCATTCTATGTATTCTATACACTTTATGCATAGAATACGTATAATATTATATAGAATGTATAGACTGCATGGAGTGCATTCTATGCATTCTATGTATTCTATGCATTCCATGTATTCAATGCATTCTATGCATAGAATACACAGAATGCATAGAGCGCATTCTATGTATTCTGTGCATTCTATGTAGTCTATGCATTCGATGCATAGAATACATAGATTGTATTCTATGCATTCTCTGTATGGAATACATAGAATGCATTATATGCATTCTATGCATAGAATACATTGAATACATAGAATGCATAGACTGCATGCAATGTATTCTATGCATTCTATGTATTCTATGCATTTCATGTATTCAATGCATTCTATGCATAGAATACATAGAATGCATAGAGCGCATTCTATGCAATCTGTGCATTCTATGTATTCTATGCATTCCATGTATTCAATGCGATCTATGCATAGAATACACAGAATGTATAGAGCGTATTGAATTTTCTATGTATTCTGTGCATTCCATGTATTCTATGCATTCGATGCATAGAATACATAGATTGCATTCTATGCATTCCATGTATGGTATACATAGATTGCATTATATGCATTCTACGCATAGAATACATTGAATACATGAAATGCATAGAGCGCATTCAATGCATTCTATGTACTCTATGCATTCCATTTATTCTATGCAATCGATGCATAGAATACATAGATTGCATTCTATGCATTCTATGTATGGTATACATAGATTGCATTATATGCATTCTATGCATAGAATACATTGGATACATAGAATGCATAGACTGCATGCAATGCATTCTATGCATTCTATGTATTCCATGCATTTCATGTATTCAATGCATTCTCTGCATAGAATACATAGAATGCATAGAGCGCATTCTATGTAATCTGTGCATTCTATGTATTCTATGCACTTCATGCATAGAATACATATAATATTATATAGAATGTATAGACTGCATGGAGTGCATTCTATGTATTCTATGTATTCTATGCATTCCATGTATTCCACGCATTCCATGTATTCCATGCATTCCATGTATTCAATGCATTCTCTGCATAGAATACGTAGAATGCATAGAATGCAATCCATGCAGTCTATGCATTCTATGTATTGTATGTATTCTATGTATTCTAGGCATAGAATGCATATAATGCAATCTATGTATTCCATACATAGAATGCATTGAATGTAATCTATGTATTTTATGCATCGAATGCATAGAATACATAGAATGCACAGATTACATAGAATGTGCTCTATGCATTCTATGTATTCTATGCATAGAATGCATTGAATACATAGACTGCATTTAATGCATTCTATGCATTCTATGTATTCTATGCATTCCATGTATTCAATGCATTCTATGCATAGAATACATAGAATGCATAGAGCGTATTCTATGTATTCTGTGCATTCTATGTATTCTATGCATTCGATGCATAGAATACATAGATTGCATTCTATGCATTCTATGTATGGAATACATAGATTGCATTACATGCATTCTATGCATAGAATACATTGAATACATAGACTGCATTTAATGCATTCTATGCATTCTATGTATTCTATGCATTCCATGTCTTCAATGCATTCTATGCATAGAATACATAGAATGCATAGAGCGCATTCTATGCAATCTGTGCATCCTATGTATTCTATGCATTCGATACATAGAATACATAGATTGCACTCTATGCACTTTATGCATAGAATACATATAATACATAGAATGCATAGACTGCATGGAAGGCATTCTATGCATTCTATGTATTCTATGCTTTCCATGCATTCCATGCATTCAATGCATTCTATGCATAGAATACATAGATTGCATTCTATGCATTCTATGTATGGAATACATAGATTGCATTATATGCATTCTATGCATAGAATACATTGAATACATAGACTGCATTTAATGCATTCTATGCATTCTATGTATTCTATGCATTCCATGTATTCAATGCATTCTATGCATAGAATACATAGAATGCATAGAGCGCACTCGATGTAATCTGTGCATTCTATGTATTCTATGGACTTTATGCATAGAATACATATTGTACATAGAATGCATAGACTGCAGGGAATGCATTCTACACATTCTGTGTATTCTATGCATTCCATGTATTCAAGGCATTCGATGCATAGAATACATAGATTGCATTCTATGCATTGTATGTATGGAACACATAGATTGCATTATATGCATTCTATGCATAGAATACTTTGAATACATAGAATGCATAGACTGCATGCAATGCATTCTATGCATTCTATGTATTCTATGCATTCCATGTATGCAATGCATTCTATGCATAGAATACACAGAATGCATAGAGCGCATTCTATGTATTCTGTGCATTCTATGTAGTCTATGCATTCGATGCATAGAATACATAGATTGTATTCTATGCATTCTATGTATGGAATACATAGATTGCATTATATGCATTCTATGCATAGAATACATTGAATACATAGAATGCATAGACTGCATGCAATGCATTCTATGCATTCTATGTATTCTATGCATTTCATGTATTCAATGCATTCTATGCATAGAATACATAGAAGGCATAGAGCGCATTCTATGCTATCTGTGCATTCTATGTATTCTATGCATTCGATACATAGAATACATAGATTGCATTCTATGCACTCTATGCATAGAATACATATGATACATAGAATGCATAGACGGCATGGATTGCATTCTATGCATTCTATGCATTCTATGTATTCTATGCATTCCATGTATTCAATGCATTCTATGCATAGAATACATGAAATGCATAGAGCGCATTCAATGCATTCTATGTACTCTATGCATTCCATTTATTCTATGCAATCGATGCATAGAATACATAGAATGCATTCTATGCACTCTATGCATAGAATACACAGAATACATATAATACATAGAATGCTTAGACTGCAGGGAATGCATTCTACGCATTCTATGTATTCTATGCATTCCATGTATTCAATGCATTCTATGCATAGAATACACAGAAGGCATAGAGCGTATTCTATGTATTCTGTGCATTCGATGTATTCTATGCATTCGATGCATAGAATACATAGATTGCATTCTATGCATTCTATGTATGGAATACATAGATTGCATTATATGCATTCTATGCATAGAATACATTTAATACATAGACTGCATGCAATGCATTCTATGCATTCTATGTATTCTATGCATTCCATGTATTCAATGCATTCTATGCATAGAATACACAGAAGGCATAGAGCGTATTCTATGTATTCTGTGCATTCTATGTATTCTATGCATTCGATGCATAGAATACATAGATTGCATTCTATGCATTCTATGTGTGGAATACATAGATTGCATTATATGCATTCTATGAATAGAATACATTTAATACATAGAATGCATAGACTGCATGCAATGTATTCTATGCATTCTAAGTATTCTATGCATTCCATGTATTCAATGCATTCTATGCATAGAACGCATAAAGCGCATTCTATGTAATCTGTGCATTCTATGTATTCTATGCATTCGATGCATAAAATACATAGATTGCATTCTATGCATTCTATGTATGGAATACATAGATTGCATTATATGCATTCTATGCATAGAATACATTGAATACATAGACTGCATGCAATGCATTCTATGCATTCTATGTATTTTATGCATTCTATGTATTCAATGCATTCTATGCATAGAATACATAGAATGCATAGAGCGCATTCGACGTAATCTGTGCATTCTATGTATTCTATGGACTTCATGCATAGAATACATATAATACATAGAATGCATAGACTGCAGGGAATGCATTCTATGCATTCTATGTATTCTATGCATTCCATGTATTCAATGCATTCTATGCATAGAATACACAGAAGGCATAGAGCGTATGCTATGTATTCTGTGCATTCTATGTATTCTATGCATTTGATGCATAGAATACATAGATTGCATTCTATGCATTCTATGTATGGAATACATAGATTGCATTATATGCATTCTATGCATAGAATACATTTAATACATAGAATGCATAGACTGCATGCAATGTATTCTATGCATTCTAAGTATTCTATGCATTCCATGTATTCAATGCATTCTATGCTTAGAATGCATAGAATGCATAGAGCGCATTCTATGTAATCTGTGCATTCTATGTATTCTATGCATTCGATGCATAAAATACATAGATTGCATTCTATGCATTCTATGTATGGAATACATAGATTGCATTATATGAATTCTATGCATAGAATACATTGAATACATAGAATGCATAGACTGCAAGCAATGCATTCTATGCATTCTATGTATTCTATGCATTCCATGTATTCAATTCATTCTATGCATAGAATACATTGAATACATAGAATGCATAGACTGCATGCAATGCATTCTATGCATTCTAAGTATTCTATGCATTCTATGCATAGAATACATAGAATGCATAGAGCGCATTCTATGCAATCTGTGCATTCTATGTATTCTATGCATTCGATACATAGAATACATAGATTGCATTCTATGCATTCTAAGTATGGTATACATAGATTGCATTATATGCATTCTATGCATGGAATACATTGAATACATGAAATGTATAGAGCGCATTCAATGCAATCTATGTACTCTATGCATTCCATTTATTCTATGCAATCGATGCATAGAATACATAGAATGCATTCTATGCACTCTGTGCATAGAATACATAGAATACATAGAATACATAGAATACATAGAATACATAGACTGCATGCAATGCATTCTATGCATTCTATGTATTCTATGTATTCTATATATTCTATGTATTCAATGCATTCTATGCAGAGAATACATAGAATGCTTAGAGCGCATTCTATGTAATCTGTGCATTCTATGTATTCTATGCATTAGATGCATAAAATACATAGATTGCATTCTATGCATTCTATACATGGAATACATAGATTGCCTTACATGCATTCTATGCATAGAATACATTGAATACATAGAATGCATAGACTGCATGCAATGCATTCTATGCATTCAATGTATTCTATGCATTCCATGTATTCAATGCATTCTATGCATAGAATACATAGAAGCATAGAGCGCATTCTATGCTATCTGTGCATTCTATGTATTCTATGCATTCGATACATAGAATACATAGATTGCATTCTATGCACTCTATGCATAGAATACATATGATACATAGAATGCATAGACGGCATGGATTGCATTCTATGCATTCTATGCATTCTATGTATTCTATGCATTCCATGTATTCAATGCATTCTATGCATAGAATACATGAAATGCATAGAGCGCATTCAATGCATTCTATGTACTCTATGCATTCCATTTATTCTATGCAATCGATGCATAGAATACATAGAATGCATTCTATGCACTCTATGCATAGAATACACAGAATACATATAATACATAGAATGCTTAGACTGCAGGGAATGCATTCTACGCATTCTATGTATTCTATGCATTCCATGTATTCAATGCATTCTATGCATAGAATACACAGAAGGCATAGAGCGTATTCTATGTATTCTGTGCATTCGATGTATTCTATGCATTCGATGCATAGAATACATAGATTGCATTCTATGCATTCTATGTATGGAATACATAGATTGCATTATATGCATTCTATGCATAGAATACATTTAATACATAGAATGCATAGACTGCATGCAATGTATTCTATGCATTCTAAGTATTCTATGCATTCCATGTATTCAATGCATTCTATGCTTAGAATGCATAGAATGCATAGAGCGCATTCTATGTAATCTGTGCATTCTATGTATTCTATGCATTCGATGCATAAAATACATAGATTGCATTCTATGCATTCTATGTATGGAATACATAGATTGCATTATATGCATTCTATGCATAGAATACATTTAATACATAGACTGCATGCAATGCATTCTATGCATTCTATGTATTCTATGCATTCCATGTATTCAATGCATTCTATGCATAGAATACACAGAAGGCATAGAGCGTATTCTATGTATTCTGTGCATTCTATGTATTCTATGCATTCGATGCATAGAATACATAGATTGCATTCTATGCATTCTATGTGTGGAATACATAGATTGCATTATATGCATTCTATGAATAGAATACATTTAATACATAGAATGCATAGACTGCATGCAATGTATTCTATGCATTCTAAGTATTCTATGCATTCCATGTATTCAATGCATTCTATGCATAGAACGCATAAAGCGCATTCTATGTAATCTGTGCATTCTATGTATTCTATGCATTCGATGCATAAAATACATAGATTGCATTCTATGCATTCTATGTATGGAATACATAGATTGCATTATATGCATTCTATGCATAGAATACATTGAATACATAGACTGCATGCAATGCATTCTATGCATTCTATGTATTTTATGCATTCTATGTATTCAATGCATTCTATGCATAGAATACATAGAATGCATAGAGCGCATTCGACGTAATCTGTGCATTCTATGTATTCTATGGACTTCATGCATAGAATACATATAATACATAGAATGCATAGACTGCAGGGAATGCATTCTATGCATTCTATGTATTCTATGCATTCCATGTATTCAATGCATTCTATGCATAGAATACACAGAAGGCATAGAGCGTATGCTATGTATTCTGTGCATTCTATGTATTCTATGCATTTGATGCATAGAATACATAGATTGCATTCTATGCATTCTATGTATGGAATACATAGATTGCATTATATGCATTCTATGCATAGAATACATTTAATACATAGAATGCATAGACTGCATGCAATGTATTCTATGCATTCTAAGTATTCTATGCATTCCATGTATTCAATGCATTCTATGCTTAGAATGCATAGAATGCATAGAGCGCATTCTATGTAATCTGTGCATTCTATGTATTCTATGCATTCGATGCATAAAATACATAGATTGCATTCTATGCATTCTATGTATGGAATACATAGATTGCATTATATGAATTCTATGCATAGAATACATTGAATACATAGAATGCATAGACTGCAAGCAATGCATTCTATGCATTCTATGTATTCTATGCATTCCATGTATTCAATTCATTCTATGCATAGAATACATTGAATACATAGAATGCATAGACTGCATGCAATGCATTCTATGCATTCTAAGTATTCTATGCATTCTATTCATAGAATACATAGAATGCATAGAGCGCATTCTATGCAATCTGTGCATTCTATGTATTCTATGCATTCGATACATAGAATACATAGATTGCATTCTATGCATTCTAAGTATGGTATACATAGATTGCATTATATGCATTCTATGCATAGAACACATTGAATACATGAAATGCATAGAGCGCATTCAATGCATTCTATGTACTCTATGCAGTCCATTTATTCTATGCAATCGATGCATAGAATACATAGAATGCATAGAGCGCATTCTATGTAATCTGTGCATTCTATGTATTCTATGCACTTTATGCATAGAATACATATAATACATAGAATGCATAGACTGCATGGAGTGCATTCTATGTATTCTATGTATTCCATGCATTCCATGTATTCAATGCGTTCTATGCATAGAATACATAGAATGCATAGAGCGCATTCTATGTAATCTGTGCATTCTATGCATTCCATGTATTCAATGCATTCTATGCATAGAATGCATAGAATGCATAAAGCGCAATCTATGTAATCTGTGCATTCTATGTATTCTATGCATTCGATGCATAAAATACATAGATTGCATTCTATGCATTCTATGTATGGAATACATAGATTGCATTATATGAATTCTATGCATAGAATACATTGAATACATAGAATGCATAGACTGCAAGCAATGCATTCTATGTATACTATGCATTTCATGTATTCAATGCATTCTATGCATAGAATACATAGAATGCATAGAGCGCATTCGACGAAATCTGTGCATTCTATGTATTCTATGGACTTCATGCATAGAATACATATAATACATAGAATGCATAGACTGCAGGGAATGCATTCTATGCATTCTATGTATTCTATGCATTCCATGTATTCAATTCATTCTATGCATAGAATACATTGAATACATAGAATGCATAGACTGCATGCAATGCATTCTATGCATTCTAAGTATTCTATGCATTCTATGCATAGAATACATAGAATGCATAGAGCGCATTCTATGCAATCTGTGCATTCTATGTATTCTATGCATTCGATACATAGAATACATAGATTGCATTCTATGCATTCTAAGTATGGTATACATAGATTGCATTATATGCATTCTATGCATGGAATACATTGAATACATGAAATGTATAGAGCGCATTCAATGCAATCTATGTACTCTATGCATTCCATTTATTCTATGCAATCGATGCATAGAATACATAGAATGCATTCTATGCACTCTGTGCATAGAATACATAGAATACATAGAATACATAGAATACATAGAATACATAGACTGCATGCAATGCATTCTATGCATTCTATGTATTCTATGTATTCTATATATTCTATGTATTCAATGCATTCTATGCAGAGAATACATAGAATGCTTAGAGCGCATTCTATGTAATCTGTGCATTCTATGTATTCTATGCATTAGATGCATAAAATACATAGATTGCATTCTATGCATTCTATACATGGAATACATAGATTGCCTTACATGCATTCTATGCATAGAATACATTGAATACATAGAATGCATAGACTGCATGCAATGCATTCTATGCATTCAATGTATTCTATGCATTCCATGTATTCAATGCATTCTATGCATAGAATACATAGAAGCATAGAGCGCATTCTATGCTATCTGTGCATTCTATGTATTCTATGCATTCGATACATAGAATACATAGATTGCATTCTATGCACTCTATGCATAGAATACATATGATACATAGAATGCATAGACGGCATGGATTGCATTCTATGCATTCTATGCATTCTATGTATTCTATGCATTCCATGTATTCAATGCATTCTATGCATAGAATACATGAAATGCATAGAGCGCATTCAATGCATTCTATGTACTCTATGCATTCCATTTATTCTATGCAATCGATGCATAGAATACATAGAATGCATTCTATGCACTCTATGCATAGAATACACAGAATACATATAATACATAGAATGCTTAGACTGCAGGGAATGCATTCTACGCATTCTATGTATTCTATGCATTCCATGTATTCAATGCATTCTATGCATAGAATACACAGAAGGCATAGAGCGTATTCTATGTATTCTGTGCATTCGATGTATTCTATGCATTCGATGCATAGAATACATAGATTGCATTCTATGCATTCTATGTATGGAATACATAGATTGCATTATATGCATTCTATGCATAGAATACATTTAATACATAGAATGCATAGACTGCATGCAATGTATTCTATGCATTCTAAGTATTCTATGCATTCCATGTATTCAATGCATTCTATGCTTAGAATGCATAGAATGCATAGAGCGCATTCTATGTAATCTGTGCATTCTATGTATTCTATGCATTCGATGCATAAAATACATAGATTGCATTCTATGCATTCTATGTATGGAATACATAGATTGCATTATATGAATTCTATGCATAGAATACATTGAATACATAGAATGCATAGACTGCAAGCAATGCATTCTATGCATTCTATGTATTCTATGCATTCCATGTATTCAATTCATTCTATGCATAGAATACATTGAATACATAGAATGCATAGACTGCATGCAATGCATTCTATGCATTCTAAGTATTCTATGCATTCTATGCATAGAATACATAGAATGCATAGAGCGCATTCTATGCAATCTGTGCATTCTATGTATTCTATGCATTCGATACATAGAATACATAGATTGCATTCTATGCATTCTAAGTATGGTATACATAGATTGCATTATATGCATTCTATGCATGGAATACATTGAATACATGAAATGTATAGAGCGCATTCAATGCAATCTATGTACTCTATGCATTCCATTTATTCTATGCAATCGATGCATAGAATACATAGAATGCATTCTATGCACTCTGTGCATAGAATACATAGAATACATATAATACATAGAATACATAGAATACATAGACTGCATGCAATGCATTCTATGCATTCTATGTATTCTATGTATTCTATATATTCTATGTATTCAATGCATTCTATGCAGAGAATACATAGAATGCTTAGAGCGCATTCTATGTAATCTGTGCATTCTATGTATTCTATGCATTAGATGCATAAAATACATAGATTGCATTCTATGCATTCTATACATGGAATACATAGATTGCCTTACATGCATTCTATGCATAGAATACATTGAATACATAGAATGCATAGACTGCATGCAATGCATTCTATGCATTCAATGTATTCTATGCATTCCATGTATTCAATGCATTCTATGCATAGAATACATAGAAGGCATAGAGCGCATTCTATGCTATCTGTGCATTCTATGTATTCTATGCATCCGATACATAGAATACATAGATTGCATTCTATGCACTCTATGCATAGAATACATATGATACATAGAATGCATAGACGGCATGGATTGCATTCTATGCATTCTATGCATTCTATGTATTCTATGCATTCCATGTATTCAATGCATTCTATGCATAGAATACATGAAATGCATAGAGCGCATTCAATGCATTCTATGTACTCTATGCATTCCATTTATTCTATGCAATCGATGCATAGAATACATAGAATGCATTCTATGCACTCTATGCATAGAATACACAGAATACATATAATACATAGAATGCTTAGACTGCAGGGAATGCATTCTACGCATTCTATGTATTCTATGCATTCCATGTATTCAATGCATTCTATGCATAGAATACACAGAAGGCATAGAGCGTATTCTATGTATTCTGTGCATTCGATGTATTCTATGCATTCGATGCATAGAATACATAGATTGCATTCTATGCATTCTATGTATGGAATACATAGATTGCATTATATGCATTCTATGCATAGAATACATTTAATACATAGACTGCATGCAATGCATTCTATGCATTCTATGTATTCTATGCATTCCATGTATTCAATGCATTCTATGCATAGAATACACAGAAGGCATAGAGCGTATTCTATGTATTCTGTGCATTCTATGTATTCTATGCATTCGATGCATAGAATACATAGATTGCATTCTATGCATTCTATGTGTGGAATACATAGATTGCATTATATGCATTCTATGAATAGAATACATTTAATACATAGAATGCATAGACTGCATGCAATGTATTCTATGCATTCTAAGTATTCTATGCATTCCATGTATTCAATGCATTCTATGCATAGAACGCATAAAGCGCATTCTATGTAATCTGTGCATTCTATGTATTCTATGCATTCGATGCATAAAATACATAGATTGCATTCTATGCATTCTATGTATGGAATACATAGATTGCATTATATGCATTCTATGCATAGAATACATTGAATACATAGACTGCATGCAATGCATTCTATGCATTCTATGTATTTTATGCATTCTATGTATTCAATGCATTCTATGCATAGAATACATAGAATGCATAGAGCGCATTCGACGTAATCTGTGCATTCTATGTATTCTATGGACTTCATGCATAGAATACATATAATACATAGAATGCATAGACTGCAGGGAATGCATTCTATGCATTCTATGTATTCTATGCATTCCATGTATTCAATGCATTCTATGCATAGAATACACAGAAGGCATAGAGCGTATGCTATGTATTCTGTGCATTCTATGTATTCTATGCATTTGATGCATAGAATACATAGATTGCATTCTATGCATTCTATGTATGGAATACATAGATTGCATTATATGCATTCTATGCATAGAATACATTTAATACATAGAATGCATAGACTGCATGCAATGTATTCTATGCATTCTAAGTATTCTATGCATTCCATGTATTCAATGCATTCTATGCTTAGAATGCATAGAATGCATAGAGCGCATTCTATGTAATCTGTGCATTCTATGTATTCTATGCATTCGATGCATAAAATACATAGATTGCATTCTATGCATTCTATGTATGGAATACATAGATTGCATTATATGAATTCTATGCATAGAATACATTGAATACATAGAATGCATAGACTGCAAGCAATGCATTCTATGCATTCTATGTATTCTATGCATTCCATGTATTCAATTCATTCTATGCATAGAATACATTGAATACATAGAATGCATAGACTGCATGCAATGCATTCTATGCATTCTAAGTATTCTATGCATTCTATTCATAGAATACATAGAATGCATAGAGCGCATTCTATGCAATCTGTGCATTCTATGTATTCTATGCATTCGATACATAGAATACATAGATTGCATTCTATGCATTCTAAGTATGGTATACATAGATTGCATTATATGCATTCTATGCATAGAACACATTGAATACATGAAATGCATAGAGCGCATTCAATGCATTCTATGTACTCTATGCAGTCCATTTATTCTATGCAATCGATGCATAGAATACATAGAATGCATAGAGCGCATTCTATGTAATCTGTGCATTCTATGTATTCTATGCACTTTATGCATAGAATACATATAATACATAGAATGCATAGACTGCATGGAGTGCATTCTATGTATTCTATGTATTCCATGCATTCCATGTATTCAATGCGTTCTATGCATAGAATACATAGAATGCATAGAGCGCATTCTATGTAATCTGTGCATTCTATGCATTCCATGTATTCAATGCATTCTATGCATAGAATGCATAGAATGCATAAAGCGCAATCTATGTAATCTGTGCATTCTATGTATTCTATGCATTCGATGCATAAAATACATAGATTGCATTCTATGCATTCTATGTATGGAATACATAGATTGCATTATATGAATTCTATGCATAGAATACATTGAATACATAGAATGCATAGACTGCAAGCAATGCATTCTATGTATACTATGCATTTCATGTATTCAATGCATTCTATGCATAGAATACATAGAATGCATAGAGCGCATTCGACGAAATCTGTGCATTCTATGTATTCTATGGACTTCATGCATAGAATACATATAATACATAGAATGCATAGACTGCAGGGAATGCATTCTATGCATTCTATGTATTCTATGCATTCCATGTATTCAATGCATTCTATGCATAGAATACACAGAAGGCATAGAGCGTATTCTATGTATTCTGTGCATTCTATATATTCTATGCATTCGATGCATAGAATACATAGATTGCATTCTATGCATTCTATGTATGGAATACATAGATTGCATTATATGCATTCTATGCATAGAATACATTTAATACATAGAATGCATAGACTGCATGCAATGTATTCTATGCATTCTAAGTATTCTATGCATTCCATGTATTCAATGCATTCTATGCATAGAATGCATAGAATGCATAGAGCGCATTCTATGTAATCTGTGCATTCTATGTATTCTATGCATTCGATGCATAAAATACACAGATTGCATTCTATGCATTCTATGTATGGAATACATAGATTGCATTATATGAATTCTATGCATAGAATACATTGAATACATAGAATGCATAGACTGCAAGCAATGCATTCTATGTATACTATGCATTTCTTGTATTCAATGTATTCTATGCATAGAATACATAGAATGCATAGAGCGCATTCTATGCAATCTGTGCATTCTATGTATTCTATGCATTCGATACATAGAATACATAGATTGCATTCTAAGCACTCTATGCATAGAATACATGTAATACATAGAATGCATAGACTGCATGGATTGCATTCTATGCATTCTATGTATTCTATGCATTCCATGTATTCAATTCATTCTATGCATAGAATACACAGAATGTATAGAGCGTATTCTATGTATTCTGTGCATTCTATGTATTCTATGCATTCGATGCATAGCATACATAGATTGCATTCTGTGCATTCTATGTATGGAATACATAGATTGCATTATATGCATTCTATGCATAGAATACATTGAATACATATAATGCATAGACTGCATGCAATGCATTCTATGCATTCTAAGTATTCTATGCATTCTATGCATAGAATACATAGAATGCATAGAGCGCATTCTATGCAATCTGTGCATTCTATGTATTCTATGCATTCGATACATAGAATACACAGATTGCATTCTATGCATTCTATGTATGGTATACATAGATTGCATTATATGCATTCTATGCATAGAATACATTGAATACATGAAATGCATAGAGCGCATTCAATGCATTCTATGTACTCTATGCATTCCATTTATTCTATGCAATCGATGCGTAGAATACATAGATTGCATTCTATGCACTCTATGCATAGAATACATAGAATACATATAATACATAGAATACATAGACTGCATGCAATGCATTCTGTGCATTCTATGTATTCTATGTATTCTTTATATTCCATGTATTCAATGCATTCTATGCATAGAATACATAGAACGCATTCTATGTAATCTGTGCATTCTATGTATTCTATGCATTCGATACATAGAATACATAGATTGTATTCTATGCACTCTATGCATAGAATACATATAATACATAGAATGCATAGACTGCATGGATTGCATTCTATGCATTCTATGTATTCTATGCATTCCATGCATTCAATGCATGCTATGCATAGAATACAGAGAATGCATAGAGCGTATTCTATGTATTCTGTGAGTTCTATATATTCTATGCATTCGATGCATAGAATACATAGATTGCATTCTATGCATTCTATGTATGGTATACATAGATTGCATTATATGCATTCTATGCATAGAATACATGAAATGCATAGAGCGCATTCAATGCATTCTATGTACTCTATGCATTCCATTTATTCTATGCAATCAATGCATAGAATACATAGATTGCATTCTATGCATTCTATGTATGGAATACATAGATTGCATTATATGCATTCTATGCATAGAATACATTGAATACATGAAATGCATAGAGCGCATTCAATGCATTCTATGTACTCTATGCATTCCATTTATTCTATGCAATCGATGCGTAGAATACATAGATTGCATTCTATGCACTCTATGCATAGAATACATAGAATACATATAATACATAGAATACATAGAATACATGGAATACATAGACTGCATGCACTGCATTCTATGCATTCTATGTATTCTATGTATTCTTTATATTCCATGTATTCAATGCATTCTATGCACAGAATACATAGAAAGCATAGAGCGCACTCTATGTAATCTGTGCATTCTATGTATTCTATGCATTCGGTACATAGAATACATAGATTGCATTCTATGCACTCTATGCATAGAATACATATAATACATAGAATGCATAGACTGCATGGATTGCATCCTATGCATTCTATGTATTCTATGCATCCCATGTATTCAATGCATTCTATGCATAGAATACACAGAATGTATAGAGCGTATTCTATGTATTCTGTGCATTCCATGTATTCTATGCATTCGATGCATAGAATACATAGATTGCATTCTATGCATTCTATGTATGGTATACATAGATTGCATTATATGCATTCTATGCATAGAATACATTGAATACATGAAATGCATAGAGCGCATTCAATGCATTCTATGTACTCTATGCATTCCATTTATTCTATGCAATCGATGGATAGAATACATAGATTGCATTCTATGCATTCTATGTATGGTATACATAGGTTGCATTATATGCATTCTATGCATAGAATACATTGAATACATAGAATGCAATGACTGCATGTAATGCACTCTATGCATTCTATGTATTCTATGCATTCCATGTATTCAATGCGTTCTATGCATAGAATACATAGAATGCATAAAGCGCATTCTATGTAATCTGTGCATTCTAGGTATTCTATGCATTCGATGCATAAAATACATAGATTGCATTCTATGCATTCTATGTATGGAATACATAGATTGCATTATATGCATTCTATGCATAGAATACATTGAATACATGAAATGCATAGAGCGCATTCAATGCATTCTATGTACTCTATGCATTCCATTTATTCTATGCAATCGATGCGTAGAATACATAGATTGCATTCTATGCACTCTATGCATAGAATACATAGAATACATATAATACATAGAATACATAGAATACATAGACTGCATGCAATGCATTCTATGCATTCTATGTATTCTATGTATTCTTTATATTCCATGTATTCAATGCATTCTATGCATAGAATACATAGAACGCATAGAGCGCATTCTATGTAATCTGTGCATTCTATGTATTCTATGCATTCGATACATAGAATACATAGATTGTATTCTATGCACTCTATGCATAGAATACATATAATACATAGAATGCATAGACTGCATGGATTGCATTCTATGCATTCTATGTATTCTATGTATTCCATGCATTCAATGCATGCTATGCATAGAATACAGAGAATGCATAGAGCGTATTCTATGTATTCTGTGAGTTCTATATATTCTATGCATTCGATGCATAGAATACATAGATTGCATTCTATGCATTCTATGTATGGTATACATAGATTGCATTAAATGCATTCTATGCATAGAATACATGAAATGCATAGAGCGCATTCAATGCATTCTATGTACTCTATGCATTCCATTTATTCTATGCAATCGATGCGTAGAATACATAGATTGCATTCTATGCACTCTATGCATTGAATACATAGAATACATATAATACATAGAATACATAGAATACATAGACTGCATGCACTGCATTCTATGCATTCTATGTATTCTATGTATTCTTTATATTCCATGTATTCAATGCATTCTATGCATAGAATACATAGAAAGCATAGAGCGCACTCTATGTAATCTGTGCATTCTTTGTATTCTATGCATTCGGTACATAGAATACATAGATTGCATTCTATGCACTCTATGCATAGAATACATATAATACATAGAATGCATAGACTGCATGGATTGCATCCTATGCATTCTATGTATTCTATGCATTCCATGTATTCAATGCATTCTATGCATAGAATACACAGAATGTATAGAGCGTATTCTATGTATTCTGTGCATTCCATGTATTCTATGCATTCGATGCATAGAATACATAGATTGCATTCTATGCATTCTATGTATGGTATACATAGATTGCATTATATGCATTCTATGCATAGAATACATTGAATACATGAAATGCATAGAGCGCATTCAATGCATTCTATGTACTCTATGCATTCCATTTATTCTATGCAATCGATGGATAGAATACATAGATTGCATTCTATGCATTCTATGTATGGTATACATAGATTGCATTATATGCATTCTATGCATAGAATACATTGAATACATAGAATGCAATGACTGCATGTAATGCACTCTATGCATTCTATGTATTCTATGCATTCCATGTATTCAATGCATTCTATGCATAGAATACATAGAATGCATAAAGCGCATTCTATGTAATCTGTGCATTCTATGTATTCTATGCATTCGATGCATAAAATACATAGATTGCATTCTATGCATTCAATGTATGGAATACATAGATTGCATTATATGCATTCTATGCATAGAATACATTAAATACATGAAATGCATAGAGCGCATTCAATGCATTCTATGTACTCTATGCATTCCATTTCTATGCATTCGATACATAGAATACATAGATTGTATTCTATGCACTCTATGCATAGAATACATATAATACATAGAATGCATAGACTGCATGGATTGCATTCTATGCATTCTATGTATTCTATGCATTCCATGCATTCAATGCATGCTATGCATAGAATACAGAGAATGCATAGAGCGTATTCTATGTATTCTGTGAGTTCTATATATTCTATGCATTCGATGCATAGAATACATAGATTGCATTCTATGCATTCTATGTATGGTATACATAGATTGGATTATATGCATTCTATGCATAGAATACATGAAATGCATAGAGCGCATTCAATGCATTCTATGTACTCTATGCATTCCATTTATTCTATGCAATCAATGCATAGAATACATAGATTGCATTCTATGCATTCTATGTATGGAATACATAGATTGCATTATATGCATTCTATGCATAGAATACATTGAATACATGAAATGCATAGAGCGCATTCAATGCATTCTATGTACTCTATGCATTCCATTTATTCTATGCAATCGATGCGTAGAATACATAGATTGCATTCTATGCACTCTATGCATAGAATACATAGAATACATATAATACATAGAATACATAGAATACATAGACTGCATGCACTGCATTCTATGCATTCTATGTATTCTATGTATTCTTTATATTCCATGTATTCAATGCATTCTATGCATAGAATACATAGAAAGCATAGAGCGCACTCTATGTAATCTGTGCATTCTATGTATTCTATGCATTCGGTACATAGAATACATAGATTGCATTCTATGCACTCTATGCATAGAATACATATAATACATAGAATGCATAGACTGCATGGATTGCATTCTATGCATTCTATGTATTCTATGCATTCCATTTATTCTATGCAATCGATGCGTAGAATACATAGATTGCATTCTATGCACTCTATGCATAGAATACATATAATACATAGAATGCATAGACTGCATGGATTGCATTCTATGCATTCTATGTACTCTATGCATTCCATTTATTCTATGCAATCGATGGATAGAATACATAGATTGTATTCTATGCATTCTATGTATGGTATACATAGATTGCATTATATGCATTCTATGCATAGAATACATAGAATACATAGAATGCAATGACTGCATGTAATGCACTCTATGCATTCTATGTATTCTATGCATTCCATGTATTCAATGCGTTCTATGCATAGAATACATAGAATGCATAAAGCGCATTCTATGTAATCTGTGCATTCTATGTATTCTATGCATTTGATGCATAAAATACATAGATTGCATTCTATGCATTCTATGTATGGAATACATAGATTGCATTCTATGCATTCTATGCATAGAATACATTGAATACATGAAATGCATAGAGCGCATTCAATGCATTCTATGTACTCTATGCATTCCATTTATTCTATGCAATCGATGCGTAGAATACATAGATTGCATTCTATGCACTCTATGCATAGAATACATAGAATACATATAATACATAGAATACATAGAATACATAGACTGCATGCAATGCATTCTGTGCATTCTATGTATTCTATGTATTCTTTATATTCCATGTATTCAATGCATTCTATGCATAGAATACATAGAACGCATAGAACGCATTCTATGTAATCTGTGCATTCTATGTATTCTATGCATTCGATACATAGAATACATAGATTGTATTCTATGCACTCTATGCATAGAATACATATAATACATAGAATGCATAGACTGCATGGATTGCATTCTATGCATTCTATGTATTCTATGCATTCCATGCATTCAATGCATGCTATGCATAGAATACAGAGAATGCATAGAGCGTATTCTATGTATTCTGTGAGTTCTATATATTCTATGCATTCGATGCATAGAATACATAGATTGCATTCTATGCATTCTATGTATGGTATACATAGATTGCATTATATGCATTCTATGCATAGAATACATGAAATGCATAGAGCGCATTCAATGCATTCTATGTACTCTATGCATTCCATTTATTCTATGCAATCAATGCATAGAATACATAGATTGCATTCTATGCATTCTATGTATGGAATACATAGATTGCATTATATGCATTCTATGCATAGAATACATTGAATACATGAAATGCATAGAGCGCATTCAATGCATTCTATGTACTCTATGCATTCCATTTATTCTATGCAATCGATGCGTAGAATACATAGATTGCATTCTATGCACTCTATGCATAGAATACATAGAATACATATAATACATAGAATACATAGAATACATAGACTGCATGCACTGCATTCTATGCATTCTATGTATTCTATGTATTCTTTATATTCCATGTATTCAATGCATTCTATGCACAGAATACATAGAAAGCATAGAGCGCACTCTATGTAATCTGTGCATTCTATGTATTCTATGCATTCGGTACATAGAATACATAGATTGCATTCTATGCACTCTATGCATAGAATACATATAATACATAGAATGCATAGACTGCATGGATTGCATCCTATGCATTCTATGTATTCTATGCATTCCATGTATTCAATGCATTCTATGCATAGAATACACAGAATGTATAGAGCGTATTCTATGTATTCTGTGCATTCCATGTATTCTATGCATTCGATGCATAGAATACATAGATTGCATTCTATGCATTCTATGTATGGTATACATAGATTGCATTATATGCATTCTATGCATAGAATACATTGAATACATGAAATGCATAGAGCGCATTCAATGCATTCTATGTACTCTATGCATTCCATTTATTCTATGCAATCGATGGATAGAATACATAGATTGCATTCTATGCATTCTATGTATGGTATACATAGATTGCATTATATGCATTCTATGCATAGAATACATTGAATACATAGAATGCAATGACTGCATGTAATGCACTCTATGCATTCTATGTATTCTATGCATTCCATGTATTCAATGCGTTCTATGCATAGAATACATAGAATGCATAAAGCGCATTCTATGTAATCTGTGCATTCTAGGTATTCTATGCATTCGATGCATAAAATACATAGATTGCATTCTATGCATTCTATGTATGGAATACATAGATTGCATTATATGCATTCTATGCATAGAATACATTGAATACATGAAATGCATAGAGCGCATTCAATGCATTCTATGTACTCTATGCATTCCATTTATTCTATGCAATCGATGCGTAGAATACATAGATTGCATTCTATGCACTCTATGCATAGAATACATAGAATACATATAATACATAGAATACATAGAATACATAGACTGCATGCAATGCATTCTATGCATTCTATGTATTCTATGTATTCTTTATATTCCATGTATTCAATGCATTCTATGCATAGAATACATAGAACGCATAGAGCGCATTCTATGTAATCTGTGCATTCTATGTATTCTATGCATTCGATACATAGAATACATAGATTGTATTCTATGCACTCTATGCATAGAATACATATAATACATAGAATGCATAGACTGCATGGATTGCATTCTATGCATTCTATGTATTCTATGTATTCCATGCATTCAATGCATGCTATGCATAGAATACAGAGAATGCATAGAGCGTATTCTATGTATTCTGTGAGTTCTATATATTCTATGCATTCGATGCATAGAATACATAGATTGCATTCTATGCATTCTATGTATGGTATACATAGATTGCATTATATGCATTCTATGCATAGAATACATGAAATGCATAGAGCGCATTCAATGCATTCTATGTACTCTATGCATTCCATTTATTCTATGCAATCGATGCGTAGAATACATAGATTGCATTCTATGCACTCTATGCATAGAATACATAGAATACATATAATACATAGAATACATAGAATACATAGACTGCATGCACTGCATTCGATGCATTCTATGTATTCTATGTATTCTTTATATTCCATGTATTCAATGCATTCTATGCATAGAATACATAGAAAGCATAGAGCGCACTCTATGTAATCTGTGCATTCTATGTATTCTATGCATTCGGTACATAGAATACATAGATTGCATTCTATGCACTCTATGCATAGAATACATATAATACATAGAATGCATAGACTGCATGGATTGCATCCTATGCATTCTATGTATTCTATGCATTCCATGTATTCAATGCATTCTATGCATAGAATACACAGAATGTATAGAGCGTATTCTATGTATTCTGTGCATTCCATGTATTCTATGCATTCGATGCATAGAATACATAGATTGCATTCTATGCATTCTATGTATGGTATACATAGATTGCATTATATGCATTCTATGCATTCCATGTATTCAATGCAATTCATGCATAGACTGCATGGATTGCATTCTATGCATTCTATGTATTCTATGCATTCCATGTATTCAATGCATTCTATGCATAGAATACACAGAATGTATAGAGCGTATTCTATGTATTCTGTGCATTCCATGTATTCTATGCATTCGATGCATAGAATACATAGATTGCATTCTATGCATTCTATGTATGGTATACATAGATTGCATTATATGCATTCTATGCATAGAATACATTGAATACATGAAATGCATAGAGCGCATTCAATGCATTCTATGTACTCTATGCATTCCATTTATTCTATGCAATCGATGGATAGAATACATAGATTGCATTCTATGCATTCTATGTATGGTATACATAGATTGCATTATATGCATTCTATGCATAGAATACATTGAATACATAGAATGCAATGACTGCATGTAATGCACTCTATGCATTCTATGTATTCTATGCATTCCATGTATTCAATGCATTCTATGCATAGAATACATAGAATGCATAAAGCGCATTCTATGTAATCTGTGCATTCTATGTATTCTATGCATTCGATGCATAAAATACATAGATTGCATTCTATGCATTCAATGTATGGAATACATAGATTGCATTATATGCATTCTATGCATAGAATACATTAAATACATGAAATGCATAGAGCGCATTCAATGCATTCTATGTACTCTATGCATTCCATTTCTATGCATTCGATACATAGAATACATAGATTGTATTCTATGCACTCTATGCATAGAATACATATAATACATAGAATGCATAGACTGCATGGATTGCATTCTATGCATTCTATGTATTCTATGCATTCCATGCATTCAATGCATGCTATGCATAGAATACAGAGAATGCATAGAGCGTATTCTATGTATTCTGTGAGTTCTATATATTCTATGCATTCGATGCATAGAATACATAGATTGCATTCTATGCATTCTATGTATGGTATACATAGATTGGATTATATGCATTCTATGCATAGAATACATGAAATGCATAGAGCGCATTCAATGCATTCTATGTACTCTATGCATTCCATTTATTCTATGCAATCAATGCATAGAATACATAGATTGCATTCTATGCATTCTATGTATGGAATACATAGATTGCATTATATGCATTCTATGCATAGAATACATTGAATACATGAAATGCATAGAGCGCATTCAATGCATTCTATGTACTCTATGCATTCCATTTATTCTATGCAATCGATGCGTAGAATACATAGATTGCATTCTATGCATTCTATGCATAGAATACATAGAATACATATAATACATAGAATACATAGAATACATAGACTGCATGCACTGCATTCTATGCATTCTATGTATTCTATGTATTCTTTATATTCCATGTATTCAATGCATTCTATGCATAGAATACATAGAAAGCATAGAGCGCACTCTATGTAATCTGTGCATTCTATGTATTCTATGCATTCGGTACATAGAATACATAGATTGCATTCTATGCACTCTATGCATAGAATACATATAATACATAGAATGCATAGACTGCATGGATTGCATTCTATGCATTCTATGTATTCTATGCATTCCATTTATTCTATGCAATCGATGCATAGAATACATAGATTGCATTCTATGCACTCTATGCATAGAATACATATAATACATAGAATGCATAGACTGCATGGATTGCATCCTATGCATTCTATGTATTCTATGCATTCCATGTATTCAATGCATTCTATGCATAGAATACACAGAATGTATAGAGCGTATTCTATGTATTCTGTGCATTCCATGTATTCTATGCATTCGATGCATAGAATACATAGATTGCATTCTATGCATTCTATGTATGGTATACATAGATTGCATTATATGCATTCTATGCATTCCATGTATTCAATGCAATTCATGCATAGACTGCATGGATTGCATTCTATGCATTCTATGTATTCTATGCATTCCATGTATTCAATGCATTCTATGCATAGAATACACAGAATGTATAGAGCGTATTCTATGTATTCTGTGCATTCCATGTATTCTATGCATTCGATGCATAGAATACATAGATTGCATTCTATGCATTCTATGTATGGTATACATAGATTGCATTATATGCATTCTATGCATAGAATACATTGAATACATGAAATGCATAGAGCGCATTCAATGCATTCTATGTACTCTATGCATTCCATTTATTCTATGCAATCGATGGATAGAATACATAGATTGCATTCTATGCATTCTATGTATGGTATACATAGATTGCATTATATGCATTCTATGCATAGAATACATTGAATACATAGAATGCAATGACTGCATGTAATGCACTCTATGCATTCTATGTATTCTATGCATTCCATGTATTCAATGCATTCTATGCATAGAATACATAGAATGCATAAAGCGCATTCTATGTAATCTGTGCATTCTATGTATTCTATGCATTCGATGCATAAAATACATAGATTGCATTCTATGCATTCAATGTATGGAATACATAGATTGCATTATATGCATTCTATGCATAGAATACATTAAATACATGAAATGCATAGAGCGCATTCAATGCATTCTATGTACTCTATGCATTCCATTTCTATGCATTCGATACATAGAATACATAGATTGTATTCTATGCACTCTATGCATAGAATACATATAATACATAGAATGCATAGACTGCATGGATTGCATTCTATGCATTCTATGTATTCTATGCATTCCATGCATTCAATGCATGCTATGCATAGAATACAGAGAATGCATAGAGCGTATTCTATGTATTCTGTGAGTTCTATATATTCTATGCATTCGATGCATAGAATACATAGATTGCATTCTATGCATTCTATGTATGGTATACATAGATTGGATTATATGCATTCTATGCATAGAATACATGAAATGCATAGAGCGCATTCAATGCATTCTATGTACTCTATGCATTCCATTTATTCTATGCAATCAATGCATAGAATACATAGATTGCATTCTATGCATTCTATGTATGGAATACATAGATTGCATTATATGCATTCTATGCATAGAATACATTGAATACATGAAATGCATAGAGCGCATTCAATGCATTCTATGTACTCTATGCATTCCATTTATTCTATGCAATCGATGCGTAGAATACATAGATTGCATTCTATGCATTCTATGCATAGAATACATAGAATACATATAATACATAGAATACATAGAATACATAGACTGCATGCACTGCATTCTATGCATTCTATGTATTCTATGTATTCTTTATATTCCATGTATTCAATGCATTCTATGCATAGAATACATAGAAAGCATAGAGCGCACTCTATGTAATCTGTGCATTCTATGTATTCTATGCATTCGGTACATAGAATACATAGATTGCATTCTATGCACTCTATGCATAGAATACATATAATACATAGAATGCATAGACTGCATGGATTGCATTCTATGCATTCTATGTATTCTATGCATTCCATTTATTCTATGCAATCGATGCATAGAATACATAGATTGCATTCTATGCACTCTATGCATAGAATACATATAATACATAGAATGCATAGACTGCATGGATTGCATTCTATGCATTCTATGTATTCTATGCATTCCATGTATTCAATGCATTCTATGCATAGAATACACAGAATGTATAGAGCGTATTCTATGTATTCTGTGCATTCCATGTATTCTATGCATTCGATGCATAGAATACATAGATTGCATTCTATGCATTCTATGTATGGTATACATAGATTGCATTATATGCATTCTATGCATAGAATACATTGAATACATGAAATGCATAGAGCGCATTCAATGCATTCTATGTACTCTATGCATTCCATTTATTCTATGCAATCGATGGATAGAATACATAGATTGCATTCTATGCATTCTATGTATGGTATACATAGATTGCATTATATGCATTCTATGCATAGAATACATAGAATACATAGAATGCAATGACTGCATGTAATGCACTCTATGCATTCTATGTATTCTATGCATTCCATGTATTCAATGCGTTCTATGCATAGAATACATAGAATGCATAAAGCGCATTCTATGTAATCTGTGCATTCTATGTATTCTATGCATTTGATGCATAAAATACATAGATTGCATTCTATGCATTCTATGTATGGAATACATAGATTGCATTCTATGCATTCTATGCATAGAATACATTGAATACATGAAATGCATAGAGCGCATTCAATGCATTCTATGTACTCTATGCATTCCATTTATTCTATGCAATCGATGCGTAAAATTCATAGATTGCATTCTATGCACTCTATGCATAGAATACATAGAATACATATAATACATAGAATACATAGAATACATAGACTGCATGCAATGCATTCTGTGCATTCTATGTATTCTATGTATTCTTTATATTCCATGTATTCAATGCATTCTATGCATAGAATACATAGAACGCATAGAACGCATTCTATGTAATCTGTGCATTCTATGTATTCTATGCATTCGATACATAGAATACATAGATTGTATTCTATGCACTCTATGCATAGAATACATATAATACATAGAATGCATAGACTGCATGGATTGCATTCTATGCATTCTATGTATTCTATGCATTCCATGCATTCAATGCATGCTATGCATAGAATACAGAGAATGCATAGAGCGTATTCTATGTATTCTGTGAGTTCTATATATTCTATGCATTCGATGCATAGAATACATAGATTGCATTCTATGCATTCTATGTATGGTATACATAGATTGCATTATATGCATTCTATGCATAGAATACATGAAATGCATAGAGCGCATTCAATGCATTCTATGTACTCTATGCATTCCATTTATTCTATGCAATCGATGCGTAGAATACATAGATTGCATTCTATGCACTCTATGCATAGAATACATAGAATACATATAATACATAGAATACATAGAATACATAGACTGCATGCACTGCATTCTATGCATTCTATGTATTCTATGTATTCTTTATATTCCATGTATTCAATGCATTCTATGCACAGAATACATAGAAAGCATAGAGCGCACTCTATGTAATCTGTGCATTCTATGTATTCTATGCATTCGGTACATAGAATACATAGATTGCATTCTATGCACTCTATGCATAGAATACATATAATACATAGAATGCATAGACTGCATGGATTGCATCCTATGCATTCTATGTATTCTATGCATTCCATGTATTCAATGCATTCTATGCATAGAATACACAGAATGTATAGAGCGTATTCTATGTATTCTGTGCATTCCATGTATTCTATGCATTCGATGCATAGAATACATAGATTGCATTCTATGCATTCTATGTATGGTATACATAGATTGCATTATATGCATTCTATGCATAGAATACATTGAATACATAGAATGCAATGACTGCATGTAATGCACTCTATGCATTCTATGTATTCTATGCATTCCATGTATTCAATGCGTTCTATGCATAGAATACATAGAATGCATAAAGCGCATTCTATGTAATCTGTGCATTCTAGGTATTCTATGCATTCGATGCATAAAATACATAGATTGCATTCTATGCATTCTATGTATGGAATACATAGATTGCATTATATGCATTCTATGCATAGAATACATTGAATACATGAAATGCATAGAGCGCATTCAATGCATTCTATGTACTCTATGCATTCCATTTATTCTATGCAATCGATGCGTAGAATACATAGATTGCATTCTATGCACTCTATGCATAGAATACATAGAATACATATAATACATAGAATACATAGACTGCATGCAATGCATTCTATGCATTCTATGTATTCTATGTATTCTTTATATTCCATGTATTCAATGCATTCTATGCATAGAATACATAGAACGCATAGAGCGCATTCTATGTAATCTGTGCATTCTATGTATTCTATGCATTCGATACATAGAATACATAGATTGTATTCTATGCACTCTATGCATAGAATACATATAATACATAGAATGCATAGACTGCATGGATTGCATTCTATGCATTCTATGTATTCTATGTATTCCATGCATTCAATGCATGCTATGCATAGAATACAGAGAATGCATAGAGCGTATTCTATGTATTCTGTGAGTTCTATATATTCTATGCATTCGATGCATAGAATACATAGATTGCATTCTATGCGTTCTATGTATGGTATACATAGATTGCATTATATGCATTCTATGCATAGAATGCATGAAATGCATAGAGTGCATTCAATGCATTCTATGTACTCTGTGCATTCCATTTATTCTATGCAATCAATGCATAGAATACATAGATTGCATTCTATGCATTCTATGTATGGTATACATAGATTGCATTATATGCATTCTATGCATAGAATACATTGAATACATAGAATGCATAGACTGCATGCAATGCACTCTATGCATTCTATGTATTCTATGCATTCCATGTATTCAATGCATTCTATGCATAGAATACATATAATACATAGAATGCATAGACTGCATGGAAGGCATTCTATGCATTCTATGTATTCTATGCTTTCCATGCATTCCATGCATTCAATGCATTCTATGCATAGAATACATAGATTGCATTCTATGCATTCTATGTATGGAATACATAGATTGCATTATATGCATTCTCTGCATAGAGCACATAGAATGCATAGAGCGCATTCGGCGTAATCTGTGCATTCTATGTATTCTATGCACTTTATGCATAGAATACATATAATACATAGAATGCATAGACTGCATGCAATGCACTCTATGCATTCTATGTATTCTATGCATTCCATGTATTCAATGCATTCTATGCATAGAATACATAGAATGCATAGAGCGCATTCTATGCAATCTGTGCATTCTATGTATTCTATGCATTCGATACATAGAATGCATAGATTGCATTCTATGCACTCTATGCATAGAATACATAGAATACATAAAATACATAGATTGCATTCTATGCATTCTATGTACTCTGTGCATTCCATTTATTCTATGCAATCAATGCATAGAATACATAGATTGCATTCTATGCATTCTATGTATGGTATACATAGATTGCATTATATGCATTCTATGCATAGAATACATTGAATACATGAAATGCATAGAGCGCATTCAATGCATTCTATGTACTCTATGCATTCCATGTATTCAATGCATTCTATGCATAGAATACATAGAATGCATAGAGCGCATTCTATGCAATCTGTGCATTCTATGTATTCTATGCATTCGATACATAGAATACATAGATTGCACTCTATGCACTCTATGCATAGAATACATATAATACATAGAATGCATAGACTGCATGGAAGGCATCCTATGCATTCTATGTATTCTATGCATTCCATGTATTCAATGCATTCTATGCATAGAATACACAGAATGTATAGAGCGTATTCTATGTATTCTGTGCATTCCATGTATTCTATGCATTCGATGCATAGAATACATAGATTGCATTCTATGCATTCTATGTATGGTATACATAGATTGCATTATATGCATTCTATGCATTCCATGTATTCAATGCAATTCATGCATAGACTGCATGGATTGCATTCTATGCATTCTATGTATTCTATGCATTCCATGTATTCAATGCATTCTATGCATAGAATACACAGAATGTATAGAGCGTATTCTATGTATTCTGTGCATTCCATGTATTCTATGCATTCGATGCATAGAATACATAGATTGCATTCTATGCATTCTATGTATGGTATACATAGATTGCATTATATGCATTCTATGCATAGAATACATTGAATACATGAAATGCATAGAGCGCATTCAATGCATTCTATGTACTCTATGCATTCCATTTATTCTATGCAATCGATGGATAGAATACATAGATTGCATTCTATGCATTCTATGTATGGTATACATAGATTGCATTATATGCATTCTATGCATAGAATACATTGAATACATAGAATGCAATGACTGCATGTAATGCACTCTATGCATTCTATGTATTCTATGCATTCCATGTATTCAATGCATTCTATGCATAGAATACATAGAATGCATAAAGCGCATTCTATGTAATCTGTGCATTCTATGTATTCTATGCATTCGATGCATAAAATACATAGATTGCATTCTATGCATTCAATGTATGGAATACATAGATTGCATTATATGCATTCTATGCATAGAATACATTAAATACATGAAATGCATAGAGCGCATTCAATGCATTCTATGTACTCTATGCATTCCATTTCTATGCATTCGATACATAGAATACATAGATTGTATTCTATGCACTCTATGCATAGAATACATATAATACATAGAATGCATAGACTGCATGGATTGCATTCTATGCATTCTATGTATTCTATGCATTCCATGCATTCAATGCATGCTATGCATAGAATACAGAGAATGCATAGAGCGTATTCTATGTATTCTGTGAGTTCTATATATTCTATGCATTCGATGCATAGAATACATAGATTGCATTCTATGCATTCTATGTATGGTATACATAGATTGGATTATATGCATTCTATGCACAGAATACATAGAAAGCATAGAGCGCACTCTATGTAATCTGTGCATTCTATGTATTCTATGCATTCGGTACATAGAATACATAGATTGCATTCTATGCACTCTATGCATAGAATACATATAATACATAGAATGCATAGACTGCATGGATTGCATCCTATGCATTCTATGTATTCTATGCATTCCATGTATTCAATGCATTCTATGCATAGAATACACAGAATGTATAGAGCGTATTCTATGTATTCTGTGCATTCCATGTATTCTATGCATTCGATGCATAGAATACATAGATTGCATTCTATGCATTCTATGTATGGTATACATAGATTGCATTATATGCATTCTATGCATAGAATACATTGAATACATGAAATGCATAGAGCGCATTCAATGCATTCTATGTACTCTATGCATTCCATTTATTCTATGCAATCGATGGCTAGAATACATAGATTGCATTCTATGCATTCTATGTATGGTATACATAGATTGCATTATATGCATTCTATGCATAGAATACATTGAATACATAGAATGCAATGACTGCATGTAATGCACTCTATGCATTCTATGTATTCTATGCATTCCATGTATTCAATGCGTTCTATGCATAGAATACATAGAATGCATAAAGCGCATTCTATGTAATCTGTGCATTCTAGGTATTCTATGCATTCGATGCATAAAATACATAGATTGCATTCTATGCATTCTATGTATGGAATACATAGATTGCATTATATGCATTCTATGCATAGAATACATTGAATACATGAAATGCATAGAGCGCATTCAATGCATTCTATGTACTCTATGCATTCCATTTATTCTATGCAATCGATGCGTAGAATACATAGATTGCATTCTATGCACTCTATGCATAGAATACATAGAATACATATAATACATAGAATACATAGACTGCATGCAATGCATTCTATGCATTCTATGTATTCTATGTATTCTTTATATTCCATGTATTCAATGCATTCTATGCATAGAATACATAGAACGCATAGAGCGCATTCTATGTAATCTGTGCATTCTATGTATTCTATGCATTCGATACATAGAATACATAGATTGTATTCTATGCACTCTATGCATAGAATACATATAATACATAGAATGCATAGACTGCATGGATTGCATTCTATGCATTCTATGTATTCTATGTATTCCATGCATTCAATGCATGCTATGCATAGAATACAGAGAATGCATAGAGCGTATTCTATGTATTCTGTGAGTTCTATATATTCTATGCATTCGATGCATAGAATACATAGATTGCATTCTATGCGTTCTATGTATGGTATACATAGATTGCATTATATGCATTCTATGCATAGAATACATGAAATGCATAGAGCGCATTCAATGCATTCTATGTACTCTGTGCATTCCATTTATTCTATGCAATCAATGCATAGAATACATAGATTGCATTCTATGCATTCTATGTATGGTATACATAGATTGCATTATATGCATTCTATGCATAGAATACATTGAATACATAGAATGCATAGACTGCATGCAATGCACTCTATGCATTCTATGTATTCTATGCATTCCATGTATTCAATGCATTCTATGCATAGAATACATATAATACATAGAATGCATAGACTGCATGGAAGGCATTCTATGCATTCTATGTATTCTATGCTTTCCATGCATTCCATGCATTCAATGCATTCTATGCATAGAATACATAGATTGCATTCTATGCATTCTATGTATGGAATACATAGATTGCATTATATGCATTCTCTGCATAGAGCACATAGAATGCATAGAGCGCATTCGGCGTAATCTGTGCATTCTATGTATTCTATGCACTTTATGCATAGAATACATATAATACATAGAATGCATAGACTGCATGCAATGCACTCTATGCATTCTATGTATTCTATGCATTCCATGTATTCAATGCATTCTATGCATAGAATACATAGAATGCATAGAGCGCATTCTATGCAATCTGTGCATTCTATGTATTCTATGCATTCGATACATAGAATGCATAGATTGCATTCTATGCACTCTATGCATAGAATACATAGAATACATAAAATACATAGATTGCATTCTATGCATTCTATGTACTCTGTGCATTCCATTTATTCTATGCAATCAATGCATAGAATACATAGATTGCATTCTATGCATTCTATGTATGGTATACATAGATTGCATTATATGCATTCTATGCATAGAATACATTGAATACATGAAATGCATAGAGCGCATTCAATGCATTCTATGTACTCTATGCGTTCCATGTATTCAATGCATTCTATGCATAGAATACATAGAATGCATAGAGCGCATTCTATGCAATCTGTGCATTCTATGTATTCTATGCATTCGATACATAGAATACATAGATTGCACTCTATGCACTCTATGCATAGAATACATATAATACATAGAATGCATAGACTGCATGGAAGGCATTCTATGCATTCTATGTATTCTATGCTTTCCATGCATTCAATGCATTCTATGCATAGAATACATAGATTGCATTCTATGCATTCTATGTATGGAATACATAGATTGCATTATATGCATTCTCTGCATAGAGCACATAGAATGCATAGAGCGCATTCGACGTAATCTGTGCATTCTATGTATTCTATGCACTTTATGCACTCATCGATGTTAAGGAAACGCGTTTTGAAAAAATGTTTCGGAGTTTTCTCCTACTTTAGCCCGTGATTCGCACGATGAACCTGCGGGCCGTCATCTCCGGGATTGGCGCGGGTACTGGGTCTAACTACCTACTATTTGACAGTTGTGTTCCCTCCTTCGATATTATAGTGGCTCGGCCATTAATTACTTGGCTCGGCTTGTGGATTTAATTAGGGGCAACACTGCTTCTGTGCTTCCGCTTATCAATCACTCCGGTCTAGTTGATCTTTCTTCAGCAGCTTTGTTAAATGTGAGTATTAGTATATAAATGCATTTAATCCTTAAATAGCTCTTCTACGCTTTTTATTATTATTTCTCATGTATATAATTAATAATAATATTCATAATAATATAATTGTTGTTTTCATAAATATAATAATATAAAAATATTAATATAACAATATAAATTTCATACAGATACACTAACACTTACAGCGTAGATAATAATATAATTTGAATTTTCAATTATTGTGTCTACTCAAACATGTGGTGCTGCTGTTAAATGATAATTTTATGCCTGATTTATATTTGCATTTTGTTAGCAGCTTTTTCTACAACTTGAAATTTACTTTGCCCTAAGTGACTGATACCGACCCGGTGACTGCATGAAAAAAGAGGAGTTGTCTACACCAGTTACCCACTTAAATTGTTGTCAGTCACCATTTTTTTGTAGTGTGATGAACAACAAACTTGGCACTATTGAAGGTCAAAGTAAAGAGGGGCTATTAGAGAGAGTCTGTGCTACCTTGAGAGATCTTTTTGTGGAAGTTAGTTGCAGTAGAGGTCAGATTATTACTTGATATACTCCAGCTCTCCAAGGAACTGGAATCTCCTTACTGCGACAAAACATATAGATATACATGAGAAATAGTGAGTCAACTTCATTTGTTGTCAAAAACTTCTTCTAAAGCTTGGAAAAATTAAATGATTAGATTTGCAGTGATTTTTACTGAGCTAACTTGCTTATAACTCTTTTAAAATGATCACAATATCCCACATCAATGATGTCACTTATCCTAAATATGCTTGAATCCAGTCTACTAGGAACTACCACCAGCACCCTACATTCAATTTGGCTTGGCATATTTCACTTAACTCCTTTTTGTAAATGGTTATGTTAGCATTTCAGCTTTGCAATGTAGGCCTAATATGTGCTGTGATTCACAGTGATATATGAACATGTAAAATAGCTTTGATTCTGCCTTGGATTAGATTCATTTGAGAGTGTTTCCTTTCCATTGAAGAGATTGCTGGTTTATAGGAAAGAAGTATATTATGGAGGTACATATTGGGACTGGTCTTGTGGAATTCGCTGGAGGTCTTTCCTACAACATAAACAGTGAGTGTTTTCATATTTGCATGGAGCCATGTTATACAGACATGTGACTAATGGGGAACATGGAATCTGTAGTTGTCCTGAAATAGTTTTAAATTATTTATTGAAATTTTGAGATTTTGTGCAAACTCACCAAATAAATGCTGTAGGTCGCAAAAAGTTAGCCACCATGTTTAAAATGTCTACAATCGTTTTACAAGTGGGAGTCGCCCACCCTTATTCTAATGCCAATTTTTGTTACTTTTTGCCCATTAGCTCAACTCGGTCACACAAAAAGAGTAATATTAAGTAGTCACAACTGCTTTCATTGCAAATATTAAATATTTAGGCTATGTGAAGTGTTCCTTTAGTAAACTAGATATTGGCCACATGCAACAGGCTCAATGCGCCAGAAACTGAGTAGGCATGTTCTACATTTGCCACACAAGCAGCCTACATGTATATTCACCAATCAATTCGAAAACTGTTAGGTACAGTAGTTGAAAAGTTAGATGGCCGTAGTAGGGATCACAGTGGTAGTGAATAAAACCGAAGATAACATATCTGCTCAAGTTTTAGAAAAGAGCGGAGGCCATCTCCAATTTTTCTACTTTTTACTCAGCACTATTTGGAAGCTTTGTATAAGTTTAAACAATCTTATTTTCAAAGTAAAACTTTTGATGCTGCGAAATTTTAAATTAGCACCTTAACCTCATGTGAGATAGTTCATGATTGGAACCTGTGTTGTACCTGCCTATCTGGTTAATTAAAATGTGGTAGTAGTAAAAGATGTGACGTTAGAAATAAATGTCGTGAGAGCGTGAAGACAACTGCAACTGATGTTAGAATGTCTGTTTTTACTAGGAAGAGTTAAAGATTGAAACATAGCTTTTGGTTAGGGAGATTGGGGTTACATGTTCTCTCCGCCCTACTCTAAGCATGCCAACGGCAGTCACTTTGGTTGGAGTTGTCTTCTTCTACTCTCACCCCATTTAATCCTCACATCACACCCACGTCTTTTACCACTACCAATTAAAATAATCATCACCATTATGTTATTTGATGTACCTTATTGTTGTTACCTTTGTAGACTGGCTTTTAACTCCTGTTGACAGGCATAATTCTACCACTCAGTTATGGTGAAAGAAGTTCTCTCAACACTGCTACAATGTGAGGTAAAATTAATAGAAATAGTATATATACGTTATACATATGTACAAAATGCATGAGAAAATATTCATAGCCAATGATCCTAAATAATTTGCTGTAATTTGCATGCAGAATAACACCCATTGCTTCTGACATGCAAGTTTGCAAGTTTACTAGCTATGGGACTAATACATGTACAGACTTAACATATTGTCAGCTTGTTTTTCAACAGAATGTTGGGATACCATTTGAATATAATTTTACATAACCTTGTGATATTTTCAGGCATACAATGACCCTGAAACAGACGTTACCTTTCCTGTCCAAGCTACACTATGCTCTTCTCTACATGTGCACCCCAGCACACTTCCTTAAATCTGTTTGCTCTTCTTTGCAGGTAAGATAGTGCAAAGTTAAATGATCAGTGCCTCCCAAATGTTCAACTCTACACAGGTAACTGAATAAAGTAAATAAATTGTGGTGGACAAATATCTTGCTAATTGCTTTCTCTAATATAGCTTCTGTAGCTACCCACTAGCTAGCTCAGATACACCAAGTCTAAGGCTGTTGCAGATGCTGCAGTATCCCTTCCATTCTTTTTGATACAGATTGATTATTGAACCTCCACAGATTCAATATGTACAAGTACATTCTTTCCTTTGTAAACTACTACATTAAATTTCAAATTTTTCATTGTACACATAGATTTATTGCCATCGATATGGGTCGTTTCAAGCATCAAGAGAAGACAGAGAGAGAGCATAACTCCTTCAACTTTGGCCAAGGTTGTGTACTCACACCCAAGAGTTACATGTACATGTATGTAATCACAACTTGAAAGACACATTGCAGTATATTGGAGTTGTCCCATGGAACTTGCTTGCAGTCTGCAGGTGCATCTAGAAGCTATGCTCTCTTCTACAAATATATTTGTAGTCATAGTGAGTACTCATAGTGAATATCTAACTGACTTCTGCAGATCGAATATTTTATGTTTACAGTTTTTCAACTAAATGGCTACGATCGCTGTCAACTCTGGGAGTCACATCTCTTGTCAATGATCTTACTCTATCTACACACATTGTTATTCTATGTTCAAGTACATTGTCATTACCAGCAATACCCAACAAGAGAAAGTTAGTGAACGGTGTTAATGATAAACTTGACCTATTTACATTGAATTGTAATTCTAAATTACAAATGTTGCTATTTTGTCATTCATCATGTTGTAATGTGTATAGATTTACCTTGACCCGGCCTGGGATTTGATTCACTGAAGAGCGGTTCTACATTATGTCGATGCAATTTATTCAGCTTATTGAATATATTAGGAGTTGTCCTGTGGAACTTGGTGACAGTCTTTTGGTGCATATTGAGAGTAATGGAAGACAATTGAGTCCACTCTACAAACAGAACAATATAGTGAGTTGATAGCGATTATAGTGTGCTGTAAAATTTTAACTGACTTGTCATGATCAAATATTTAATTTCTAGCATGTTAATTTTCACTGACAGATCTTTGAACTATTTCAAAACCGGCAACATCCTCAAAGTTACTGTTCTCGTACATCTAACCTGAACATGTGTAATTTTGCTTGACTTCCTAAGATATCAAGGTATTTACTGACTGTGACTGGGAAGATTCTTCAATACTAACTGTAACTTACATGTGCTTTCTACAGCTGCAATAAGAATCCTCCATAACTTCAACGAGTTTCCTTTCCTCTGTCTGGTGGCATTGTTGACCAACGACCAGCTCATATTCAAGGTGAATCAACTTTTTTGTAAACTAGGTATGCACCTACTATGTTCGTACCCTACAATGTTCATATATGTTCATGTACCTAGTATCTACCCGAGCCCAGTAATAATAACTGAGCAAATTAAATAAATATTGATGTCCATACAGTTAGTGTAGCTACCAATAGACACATCATGGGTTTTTGTATTAGATGGAGTGATGAAAGTACTAGATTTTTTCCAACTATTTCTGTATGTTAACAGGTTAATTCATCGCTAGGTTTTTCCTTCCATTTTTCTTGAGTCACAATGCTGGTTCTATGCTGACATGTTCATGTACATGTAACAATTATGCATTATGCTATGTACATGACTATGTGTAATTATAGAAAGTTCGTATGTATGTCGTTTGGGTACATTGCATGTCATTATTTTTTACCAATGCTACATGCTGATGCAATGGCATATCTTTCTTGCTGAAGGTGCAAATCAATACGGAAGCCAATGTATCATATCTGAGGAACAAATGGAGCCTACTCATGGACCTCGAACTTGGACCCACAGCCTTGGCTTTGGACCCACCGCCGCTACGCTTACCTACATGCTGCTTGCAGGTAATGGGCAATGTTGCAAAACTAGGAAACCCCATGACGTGTTTTATACACTAACTGGAAGTCTACACTAACTGGAAGTAGTGTGCATCAATTCAGGTAATTGCTCTGCTTGGTTTACTCAGTGGTCTTTGACGTGTAGCTCCCAAGAATATACCCTGAAGATAAATGCTTTTAAACCAATGCTAGATGAGGACTGTTGCTGTGTCTTTAGACCGGTACTTTTTGTGTAGCAGCACTAGTGCTTTTTATAATATGCAGTGCAGTAACATTTACAATAATATTTCAGCAGTTTGCTGCCTGAAGCATTTAAAAGATTCAATTTAGTAGATTGTATAGCCTAAGTATATGGCTTGTATCTGTGCATGTATGGGTTTGGTACAAAAGGCTTGTTATATGATTATATATTGCATACATGTACATGGTCCAAGTTCGAGGTCCATGAGTAGGCTCCATTTGTTCCTCATGTACATGTATGCTTCACGGGAAAATAGTTTTTACCCTAATTCAATAAAATCCAGTTAGTGTATAAAACACGTCATGGGGTTTCCTAGTTTTGCAACATTGCCCATTACCTGCAAGCAGCATGTAGGTAAGCGTAGCGGCGGTGGGTCCAAAGCCAAGGCTGTGGGTCCAAGTTCGAGGTCCATGAGTAGGCTCCATTTGTTCCTCATGTACATGTATGCTTCACGGGAAAATAGTTTTTACCCTAATTCAATAAAATCCAGTTTTGGCTGTCTCATTGCTTTCCTGGAATATACAATCTGCCAGCCAGCTCTTGAGAAATTATATTTTTCTATATTTAACATGCTTTCCCTACTTTCTTTGATTTTGATTAAAATGTCATTTCAGATATTCTGTCCGATGTATGTATTTACCTCCATTTCTTTTGCCAGTCAAGGTTGAAAACATTAACAAATTATAATTTTTCATGCACACATTTACAGAGTCCAGCTTCAATGGCAGGCAGCCTCACACACGTGTGGGTAAAGTTAGAATGAACTGATGACTGGTGGACTGGCCAACTGAATTCGCTCACACTAAAATCCTCAGTGTATTCTACTCCCCTCTCTCAATGAAAAGACCTAGAGTAAGAAACTAGTATTGTAATTTTCCATGTGAATGTCTATGGTATACTGTTGTACTACTTTGTATTCTTATGTGGCAATAAATCATACAGTCTAATAACACTCTTTGAACTGTCTACCAATTTACTGCAATAGTACCTCATATGCAGATCCCTTTCTGCCAGCCAGCAGCAATCTGTCAAACTGGGCCAAGTCTGCACATAGACTTAATTGTTCTGGGCTTCCAAGTAAAAACAATGGTTATGATGTTCTTCTCTCTATCACTGAAAAGTAGACAGTACTTACTGAGAACCGAATAGCAATAGCAAGAGTGACACATTTGTTACTTTGCAATATAGGTTTACTTTTGTTACATGTATATCAGAAAACTTTTTATATGGATTGTGTATGATGCAAGTGCCAAGTACCATGGCATAAACTAATATATACACATGTAGATATAGATAGATATAAAAGAAGATTAAAGCACAGCACAGAATTATTAACCACTTATACGAGTATGTATCACCATTTTACAGTCTGCATTGTTAGGTTATTGCCATGGCTCATAAGGTTTGTGGATGTACATGCAAGCATGGGTGATCTTGTAACAGTCAATACATAGCCACAGACCATTGATTATAGCCATCAGAGGGCAACACTTGTTCTGCACTAAACTATGCAGCTACATGTAATAAGGCAACAATAACATAGAGCTCTACTTCCAGCCCAGCACCAAATATTATATGAAGTAGTACAGTACTACATGTACAGTGCCAGTGCACTACACGTACAGTGCCAGTGTACTACATGTACAGTGCTGGTGTCAGTAGGCTATACATTGTACATTCTGCATTGCATTTACAGCTATGTGTGTGCGTACGTGCGCGTGTGTGAAATCATGACTGCCCTTCATTCTGCTTGTGGCTTTTACAGTGGCTTGCAGCTTCAGTTTTCGGCTATGTTATCAATGTGTAATTATCAACAGGTGCAGAATTTTGTGCTCTACAAAATTATGCCTAATATATTTTTTATAGGTAATAATGTGCTAAGCTAACCCAGCTAGATGTTATAGTTAGAAGATTAGTGCCATTCTACTACTGGAGTACCATTGTGAGGTTATAATACTAAACTATAATATTTTTATGAAGCATGAGCATTGGATATTAATCTTATCAAGGGTGTCTATACAATGCTTATACCATATCCTTACATCCATATTATCATTTATCATTATTCTGCAGATTTACATTGCCAGAACACTGCAGTAACTCTGGTTGAAATTTTTGGTTGGAAGTGCATTGGATCTACAATAAATGTTTCTTATACAATGTATAACATACACAGGCTAATGGCTAACTTCATTCATTCATTCATTCATTCATTGAAGCTTCGCGCCAATGGAAGTAACTGGGACAACTAGCCAATCACAGCAGGTTATTATGTTGGCTGAATGCCACAAATAATAGGCTACGCCTGTAATATGTACGTGATATTGAATGCAAGCCAGGGTTGATGTTTCAACAGTCAATACAAAGCCTGGCCATTGTTCACACGATCAACCTGCTCTGCACCAAATTATACTGTTTCCACAAAACACCAGTGATCTTTAGAGCTTGTCTTGCTGTATCTGTGTATGTGTTTTTGAGGCTTATTATTTTAGTGTATCTCAAGTTTGGGTGAAGTGTAGTTAAAAATATTTACCAGGGCAGAATTAATAAGTACAGTAATAATAAGTACGGATTCTATAGGTTTCACACTTTAAACTGTAGAACTGAAGATCTCTACAGGTTGTAGTCATATGGACTGAAAATTTTCAAAATCTATGGAGTTGCGCCTAACTGTTACATGGTGGAGCAGAGCATGCACACTGCATGCCTCATTAATTATTGAGCTTGTGCCATACAAATTAGCACCTACATGTATGTAAAAGGTCATCAACCATAGCTGTCAAGCTTGAGCGATTAGGTTGGGATGTACTGTATACTAGTTCTCAGCTTGCTTGTAATCAGTGATATTCCATGCTTCGAAATTTGCTTCGTATAATAATGATGAATTAGTACTTCCACACAACTACTCTCTTATGTACTTGTAAATAAAATTGTATAAAATGCTTTGCTTTGCTAAATAGTAAATACCAACTGAATGTTTCGAACAATGTGTTTTCTAGTGTCGTCTAGTCTAGTGTAGCTCATCCCCAGACAACCAGTTGCACATTCTGTAGTAGTAGCAGTAGCGGTAGTAGTAGTGGTAGTAGTAGTGGTAGTGGTAGTGGTAGTGGTAGTGGTAGTGGTAGTGGTAGTGGTAGTAGTAGTAGTAGTAGTAGTAGTAGTAGTAGTAGTAGTAGTAGTAGTAGTAGTGGGAGGCCTACTCTGGTAGCTCTAGGTATCAGATATGTGGGTGTGCAATTGCCCAATAGTAAGTTTTTATTATTCAACAAGATGTCTGGAAAACAATGTTACTCAGAGGCCATGCATTGGGCACTTTGTACAACCATACACTCTTCCAATAAGTCATGTTTCATTTGCAGAGGTGAAAGCCAAGTACAATTAGTAGTACTCTGAGATCTGGTGTGCTATGCATCTAATGTGCCAATCAACTAATAATTACAGTAATACAGTAATTGATGATACACTGATGAAATGAACAGAGCAGTGCTAAAATGTGATCAGTGGGGCGCATACACCTTTGTGTGCTATTAGTCATACTAATTATTTATAGTACTAATAACCATCAGTTGAGCAGCCACAGCTCAGTTAGTATCAATAGGATTGCACTGCATGTTGTTTACTTGATTGTGCTCTGTCGATTGAACATGAGCATAGCAACCATGCAGCATGGGTCATTATTTATGGCCAGGTGAAAAAACCTCTTCTGTTACACATAGGCAAGCAGACTGCTGGTAAAGAGTAGCCTGGATGTAACTTTTTAACATTATTGTAACACAGGCTCACTATTTGTGGGAGAAGCCTGGGTTCCAGGAAGACCTGATAATGTGAGGCCTTACATGTATAATGCAGTGTAGGTGCACAGTTTATAAAGATGCTGTTTCAATTGGACATTTAGTCAATTTTCGAGCTGACCACATACACCTACAAGGAATATGCCTGTGTATAATAGCTTGACCCAATAGTAGAGAATATTATTTGTAGCAACTCATCCTGATCACATCCAGTGCATAATGTAGGCTATTTCTACCCAATGGATTGTGAAAACTACAGTTTGGATTATTTAAAACAATATTGTTAATATAAGTGTTTTCAGTTCCACATTTGTGTTAAAGTAGTTCAGTGCTGCACTAATGCTTAATGCATAGAAAATATTGTAGGTTTAATACTTTAGTTCATCCGATGGTCTAGGCTACAGGCAGCATAATACATGTATCCAATACATGTACGTATTGGATGAGTACATTGTACATGGTAACTACTCAAGCAGATAACTGAGGTTAGCCCTATGCTCACAACTCAAGTTCACGCTTGATTTCATGTCTTACCCAATGAGGACATTGTGAACGATGTCTGTAGTACTGTGATGGTACGCCCAGTCGTATCTTACATCTGACACTCATTATTGCGTGCATACATGTATATATCTGCTTGTACTTTACTCTTATATTGTTATATATGATTGTATGATTATATCTAAGTCTTTTAATGCCTTTTATACCCATGTACAGAGGCCCGACCTCTCAGAATCCATTGATATTCATTTTGTACATGAATTGGACCATTATAAGCAACTTTTGTAGAACCCGACCTATTTTGGGTCGGCCGTCGGGCTTCCGGCGGCCATCTTGTTGCGCAACTTCCGGACGACCACACGTCGTCTTTTCCCGACGTCACGTCGGCCGAAAGTCCTTATACTATATAAAGGGCACTGTTTTACTGTTCATTGTCTCAGTCTACACTTGGCTTTCAATAAAGACACATCTATACTTGATACAGGGACTTTCTCTTCCTTTTACTAGGTCATTCGCTTTGCGAACCGCCTACTAGGTTGAACTACTCTCTTTCACTGTATAGTCTGAAGGTCGGACTTGAGATCAGATGGGTCGTCTTTGGTAGTATTTGGGCTACTGAGACCGCTCGATCTTTCATGTAATGCGAAGTCCTATTACCACTCATAGGCACTTCATTTCTGGGTCGATAGTCGTCCAAGGACGACCGCACCAAATCACAGAAACCATTACATTGGTGGCAGCGGTGGGATTCTAAGGTCGTACTCTTACGATACGAAGAGAAGGAAGGTGACCTCGGCCTCGGGTGACCGACCGACCTCATTCTTCAATACTTCTACGGCGATTTAGGACTCGGACCCGGGAACCTTGGATACGAGAAGGTGACAAACGCTAAAGTGCACCCATAATTCTCGTGGTTCCGCTGGATGTAGCCCGACCTACGCCGGATCTTCAATCAAAGACCGACCTCGGATCCAGAACAGATTGACGGTACTCAGTACGACCATTAGGCCGACACGGCCTAACAAACCAAAGCAGTTTTACTCACTACCCGACACCCTACCGACATGGACCGAATAAGGAACCTGCTCCAGCAGGTGATGTACCAAGCCGAGCAGGACCTCAAAACACTCAGCTACAACGGACAAGAGGACGTCGAACTCTTCATAGAAGACTTCACCGCTATGGCAGAGCGTTGCAACTGGAATGACAGAGCACGCCTCATACGGCTTAGAGCCGCCCTACACGGGCCCGCACAAGAATGCGGCCGACCCCGATCAGTCGAAGAGATATTTTCCCGACTGAGGGAGCAATATGGACTATCTGCCAAAGAAGCCCGATGGAAGCTGTCCATACTGGAACAGCCAGCCCACACGTCACTCAGAGACTATGCAGCTCTCATCCGTAGACTGATGGCAACAGCCTTTGAAGGAGCACCCCCTGCAATTTTGGACGAATGGGCTGTAGAGAAGTTCTGCCTCACAGTCCACGACCACGGCCTACGCTGGTACTATACATGGTTTCAGCCCGATGATATGGAGGAAGCACTGGAAGCCGGAATAGCCTTCCGGAGTAACAAGGATGACAAGGCCAGCCCTCCAAAACCACAAGAAGAGCTTCCCGCCGACCTCCTACGGAAAGCCCTACATACCCTCCTACAGAAATGTCGAGGCGCAGATGACGGACCAACGGTCACACCGGAGCCCGTCCCAGTAGACGACCCCATTCCTACTGTAGCCGAAACAGACAACAACTCAGGAGAAAGTGGACCAAACCACAATGGTCGTCCACAGAGGCCGACGGACACACCAGAACCCGTCCCAGTAGACGAACCCATTCCTACTGGAGCCCAGCAAGGAGAAGGTGGAACCCCCCACACTGGCCGTCCACAAAGGCCGACGGATACATCAGAACCCGTCCCAGTAGATGAACCCATTCCTACTGAGGCCAAACCCAAGAAGAGTGGACCAAACCACAATGGTCGTCCACTGAGGCCGACGGACACATCAGAACCCGTCCTAGTGGAAGAACCTATACCCACTAAGCCTAAAGACAAGAGTAGCCACTCCAAACAGAAAAACCCACGGGTAACTAGCCCATCACACTCCAGGCCGACGGTGTCACCTACGCCCGTCACAGTGGACGAACCTATACCCACTAGGCCAACAGCAGGCAAGAAACGACTCCACTCAAAGCCGGACACATCCAAAGGGACCACAGATCACCCCCCAAGGCTGAAAGGACGATTCATATGTCCCGCCCCGTCGGACCAAACCTCACAAGGTAAACCCGACCTATCCTCAACTCAGAAGGATCAACAGGATCTGGCCACGTCCAGACCCGACACTAATCAGCAATTGATTCCCGCCCAAATTCAGTATGCCCCGAAGGACGACTTATCGTGTGTAGAACTGCCAGACACTACAGTCCAAGTCCGCGGCCTGAGGATCGACACGGAGCAAACCGTGCTGGACCAAACCGGAGAGCTACCTCTGAACCTCTCGAAGAATGTACAAGTTTCAACAGCCCGACCTGATCCAGAGGACGCGAAATGTCGCGTAGCCGAACCTCAAGACATAATCCCAACGACGGAGATACAGTCTATACTGCCAGCAGTTCAAGTACACGAAGCAAAACGCTCTTGTATGGAATCTAGCATTGCCGAACAGTTTCAGCCGAAAATACAGATTGCCGAACTCTCGAAGTCCCACAAAGCGGATAAGAAGCAATCGAAGGCAACTATTGCCGTGTTCCCGCGCTTATTTGACGAGTCGAACAAAGAAAATGTGCCTGAGGCATTGCCTACAATTGAGCCAATTGCTCATCCCTCGGCTAGTATAAATACGACAGCTCACAGACGAGTAGTCCTTTCTCGTCCAGCACTTCACCGAAGCACATGTATCCCTACATGTGGCAACTTCTGCACTCCTCGTGTCACTGGTGAAGTTAACAGCACTCGTATCCTTTCTCATTCTCGTGCAGACGAGACGGCTACCCCTTCTAGTATGGATCACTCCAACCAGCCTGTCTTCACAGCTGAAGGTAAGCAAATCTCAGTGTTACCAGTAGGGAACAAATCAGAATTAGAGGAACAATCCACACCTGTGGGACTGTCAGGCATGAATTCTCTCTCCCTCCCCACTCGGCATAGACCAGTCGGGACAGAGGAGAATTCCCCTGAACATTCTCACAGGAAAGAGCATGAGTTAGAAGGCGGAGGATACACATCAGATGAATTATGTGTTGTAGATGCATCTCCTCTACGGAAGACGCTCACGCCAGACGGCACGCCTCCACCCACTCCACCTCCTGTTACCTCTACCCTGAAGTTAGCTACAATTAAGCTGCACAAACTCACTGACAAGCTGCCCATAGAGTCGTCCCAGCATTCCGGAGCCACTAAGCCATGGATTAGTACCTTCACTCAACAAGCCCGAGACGACTTGGCTAGAAGGAGTCAACCTAACCTCAAATGTGCAAAGTGTGGCTTCTCCGGCACCCTCAAGAGACTGAACATTCACATTTGGCAGCACTTTGCCCGCTTCTACTGTCGCTGCGGACGCAGCTCAGTTAGCCGTGATGCTCTAGGCCATCACTTCAGTCGGAGATCCAGTATCTGTGGGAAACGTCTCTTCCTCACGGACGGGCCCAGCTATGGGGCCCTCATGGAATGGTGGGGCGTAAAGGATCCCCCACCATTTCTACCATGTCGTCCTACTATGGACGGACAGTCGGGGACAAATAAACCAGTCTATTTGCCTAGCTCCTCCTCCACAAGGAAGCGACCTCCCAAGAGACGGCACAGCCCATCTCCAGAACAGACCCCCGACTCCGCACCTTCTGATGCTACCTCCTCCTCTTCCTCGTCGCCTACCACTCCTGCTGGACCTTCTCCCTGGCGACCCCCTGCTAGTACCTCCGCAGTAAGTGTCGGCCCCCCTGGCCGACGCGGACGTCTACCCTCTTGGAAGACAAGGCCTGCTCCAAGGAAGAGTATGCCTGCTCCTCAGTCAGGCCCTCTCTACAAAGGCTCTCCACCCAAGGTCTCATGTGCAGCTTCTTGTACAGCTTCTCCGACTCTACTGATCGAGCCACTGCAGTCCAGACCCACACTAGAGGTCTCACCGCACCGCTCTCCTTATACACCTGCCAGGGACCTACTCCGAGCCACTCCAGACTCTCCTGCCGTCCAGTCCCCACCTCCTGCATCTCCTGTACTAACTCAGCCGAATGCCACACGTCCTGCATCTCCGGATCCGTCGTTCATGCAACAACTTGCTGAACTCAAGCCACGGATTCACTACCTTGCCAGCCGTCAACAGGTGGGGGACACTCTACGCCAACATCTGGAACCTCTCTATGCTCGAGAAATAGCTCTTCGTGAACTAGCCAACCAGCATCTAAGCCACCCCCGACAACTCCAGCTTGTACAAGCAGACTTGGATATAGTATCCAGAGAATCTACACTGTACCGTACCCTTCTTAACTTGACACTAGAGACACCCATGACCTAGTGTGAGGGGGCTATGTGATGGTACGCCCAGTCGTATCTTACATCTGACACTCATTATTGCGTGCATACATGTATATATCTGCTTGTACTTTACTCTTATATTGTTATATATGATTGTATGATTATATCTAAGTCTTTTAATGCCTTTTATACCCATGTACAGAGGCCCGACCTCTCAGAATCCATTGATATTCATTTTGTACATGAATTGGACCATTATAAGCAACTTTTGTAGAACCCGACCTATTTTGGGTCGGCCGTCGGGCTTCCGGCGGCCATCTTGTTGCGCAACTTCCGGACGACCACACGTCGTCTTTTCCCGACGTCACGTCGGCCGGAAGTCCTTATACTATATAAAGGGCACTGTTTTACTGTTCATTGTCTCAGTCTACACTTGGCTTTCAATAAAGACACATCTATACTTGATACAGGGACTTTCTCTTCCTTTTACTAGGTCATTCGCTTTGCGAACCGCCTACTAGGTTGAACTACTCTCTTTCACTGTATAGTCTGAAGGTCGGACTTGAGATCAGATGGGTCGTCTTTGGTAGTATTTGGGCTACTGAGACCGCTCGATCTTTCATGTAATGCGAAGTCCTATTACCACTCATAGGCACTTCATTTCTGGGTCGATAGTCGTCCAAGGACGACCGCACCAAATCACAGAAACCATTACAGTACTACACTATGCTATTGTCATAGAATCTCAAGATTTCAATAGACAACTACTTGTATTCTAAAAATTAAAATGCGTGTTATTTACCATGTGTACTGCAGAGTGCAGGAGCATAGCAGTCATGCAGGTGATTGTCTATGCCTATGGGCAAGTGAATAAACTAATACATATAATATAGACAAGGGGGCAAAGTATTTAGTCCCACAATCCATTACCATAAAGATTTAAGAATGTCAGGCCTGGAGTCCAGGTTACATGTAGGCCTAAGGGCCCTATAAGGCACCAGTGATATCAATCATCTGTTGTCATAAATGTAACGTAGACACCATCTCTAATGTGTGTGTCATAAATGTGTGATTTGCCCACTTTTTATAATATTACTGTTCTCAGACAACAAAGCTGTTTTGTAATTAGTGGTGGTCACTTTGCTATGTTATGATACTGCACGCCTACATAGCAAGCTTTGATTTGTTTACATTGTTTTACATTTTGAGGCTGCTGTTTTGCTATCATAGCTTTATCAACTATATAATCTGATGCATAGTGTTTTCTAACCAGTTTATTATAATTGTCTTACAACCTGAGTAGTACAAATAAACTTCAGGATATATGTCTCTTAAAATATTGCCATAGAACAAATTCATGACATGGCGCTGCGAGTAGGGTGGCAATAATAAGAGAATATATTCATGACAGTGTGAGTTGACAATTTTGTCCGAGAGTTTTACTCCAGCTTCCCACATAAACAAATTTAACTTGAAAACAGTTTGATAATGCCAGAAAGTTTATTCAAACACCATTATATGTACATTATATTATGCACTATGTACTTTGGTGGTAAAAATATCATTGTCTGCCAATATGGATCAGCATTGAATCCTATTGATATTATTTTGTTCTTTGGACTGCCTTCAAAATAGAACATTTTACTTCATATGAACCATCTATATTGCAATTGTTGACTAGACATTTCCATGCTTGTGGGCTTATCAATTTTGTTATTATCATACCCATAGTAGTATCTAGCTAGTGGAATTACAGATCATGTTGTCTCTTTGTAAATCTGCCATTGGTCAAAATAGTATACCAGGCACCTTTATAAATGTTATTGTTGGCTGCAAGCCATTTGGATATAATTTCAACCCTGCTGCAACACTAGTGTACCTTAGAATAATGCCTGCTGTTTCATTCTCTCTTGAATTTCCAACATTGGAATAAACAATATTATTAATAGCATGCATGTTTATCCTTCAATTGAAAGAATTGAGTTTGTTATCATCACTAAAATAATTAAATTGCTGCTGAAAAGACCTAGAATTTAGCCAAAAAATAAAAATACAGGCCTGTAGGTGGACTTGATCCACTAAGCTTTTTAGTATGATCAAAGTTTATAGAAATAATAAGTTGTCTCACGGGTTTCTGCACCATTAAACGGCGTAGTCCAAAGTAGTTGAGCGACAACGAAAAATTACCAATAAAACAATGGAGTTTTCTCAAGATTGGCGAAAACATTATCCTCAGATTGGCTAGAAGTACCTGTGATGCTAGCCCATTATTATCAGGATACATGATGCTTATACCGGTAGCATCAATAGAAGAGGCAAGCATTTAGAGGAACTTGAATAGGGGTAAAATGCCCAAAAAGTTTGAGCCATCCTACTGAGCACGTTGTCTGGACTATTTATGCCTCATGTAGACCAAAGATGGTAAAAGTATGCTCTCTGTGTAGACTGTCAACTACTTCTGGCTGTTACGTCCACCTACATTTTTATAGCCTGAATGTATGTTTGCAAATAATCTATTTTATGTATGCATTAATGATTACAATGCACATTGTTTACTATATACACTGGGCATGTATAATTTGCCATGAGCATAGCCATCATGACGTTATTATTGTTTTTTGGCCAAGGGAGTAAGCTGATACATAATATAGGTAAACAGGCAAAATAATAGCCCCATAGCCCATTACTATTTCTAGGACCAGTCTGGGTTCCAGGAAGTTTTGAGAATATGAGTCCAGGTTACAGTGTAGGTCTAAACTAAGACCCTATTTAATGCACCGAGATACCATTACCAACTCTCTATAAACTGTTACAGGGGTACAATTTTTACTACATGTGAAAGTCTGCAATGCTACCACTATATTATAGGTCAATGCTGCAGATGCCCATGCATCAACCACATTCAGTCACCAATGAGGTTGCTGCCTCCTACTTAAATTGTAGTGTTGGTGATTGTGAAAGTTGGCACCTTATTTGGCTTGGAACTTACACTCATATTACTCTTGGGTACAATGATAATTTACCCCTCATTAATTTATTTGCCAAACGGTGGAATCCAACTAATTTTAAATTTCAACTCACAATGATGCTCTACATTTATTTAGTTGGCAATGAGGCACTGTAAAATACCAATTGTACTACAATGTATTTATTAGATTTAAAACTAGTTTAATGTTTCCTAAAGACACCTTGCATAATGTAACAAAATTATTTCTGAAATCATAACGTTGATATAAATTTTGTCTAAAGAAATTTAAAGATGTACGCCTATATTGTATCCATAAAATTATCCAGGTAAGTAAAAGGAAAAGGCTCCCCAGTTTGGAGTAGCCTAAATACATGTACATGTTAACAGTCAATAGAAACAAAGGTTTCAACTTTCATGTGAAATCCATGTAATGTAAGATGAGAAGTTATATTTGAATTTATTGGCACAATCATGGAGATAAATTTGAGAAGATATGGACAGTTTATTAACACACAGCATTTCCATGTACATGTACATTTGTATATTGAAACTGTGATAACATTCTTTCATAGATGCCTTATGTTCCCATGTAGGCATGACTTGTATAGGTTATTAGCCTATCACATGTAACATTTAGAGATACTTTGCAAAGACAATGCTGACACTACATTGAAATATTATGCAGATTTGTTTATGATTCTTGGTCAGAACAATGTACCCATAAATAGGAACACATTGGTAGAAAAGCTATGCTTTGGTATATTGTTCATTCTCATAGCATCATTGCCACTAAAGTAAATTCTTATTAGGCTGGGCCAGGAAAAGTTGACCATTTTAGCTGCTAATATGAAGCACAATAATTTAACTGAATCTTCTAACACATATGTGTGGAGTATAAACATGTTTGACCCTAGAACACTACAAAATTGATGACTGGTAATGGCACCATTACCTATCTCCAGCCTGCAGGCTAGTCCCTCCTATATTCTTCAGAAATTTTATGCCCAAGTATGAGAAATCATTCAGTCTCACCCTCAATGTTTTTCAGCTTACCATTTCATGTTGTCAAACATTGCCAACTTGTTGAAAATATTGCATTGGCCTACCTACATATACTACATGGTCTGTGTTCTTGGCCCAGTTCTAAAGTTGGTAGGCATGACAACAGAATTAGAACAGTATTAGAAGTGAAAAATATGATAGTGATATATCATGTACGCTACACTTTCAATTTTAGGGTGATGTCTCTTTCACCATGCATAGAGCTCCTTTGTGCACCATCACTTCTACACTTGAGTGGAACAGTTCAAAAGTACAGTGTAATATGTGCACTTTTTTGTTAGTTGCACAGCTACCAACATTTTTTGCATTGAAAGTGGTTGAATTACTATTTACATGTACCATTGCAAAAAGTATTATGTAGTATGCACATTAGTCCAGCCTATCTACACTACCAGTATATGCGGCCTGTAGGGAAACAGAGTCCCACACACAAGCAATCCACCAACTAATTCAGAAGGTGCAAATAGTAGAAGCCAAATTTGGAAACAATTAATTTAATTAATATGGTGACTCTCATAAAATTATGCTGGTTCCATTTTTTAATAGGAAAAGCAGTATAAGCCAATAGACCTGTAAAAAAAAGACCTTTCATCAATTGCAATGATAGTGCACTGTAGCAGTGCAGATATGAGTACAGGATTTTTAAGCTAATATGTCATGGGAACATTTAGGGTCCATTATACATGTACAAAGATTGAAGCATTTTAGGGACTGTGACAATGTTGAGAAGTTGTCCTCCCAATATTTCATAGGTTGCCTGCATTTATTATCTACACCACAAATGTACACTGTACTTTCTGTGCACCTTGTGGGTCCTTTTCAGATAACATAAACATGTTGAACAAATTTCTGACAGAAGTGTTTCACCATGCCTAAAGTTCCTTGTGCACCATCACTTCTACACTTGAGTGGAACAGTCCAAAAGTACAATGTGATATGTGCACTTTTTTGTTAGTTGCACAGCTACCAACATTTTTTGCATTGAAAGTGGTTGAATTACTATTTACATGTACCATTGCAAAAAGTATTATGTAGCATACACATTAGTCCAGTCTATCTACACTACCGGTATATGCGGCCTGTAGGGATCGAAACAGAGTCCCACACACAAGCAATCCACAAACTAATTCAGAAGGTGTAAATAATGGAAACCAAATTTGGAAACAATTAATATGGTGACTCTCATAAAATTATGCTGGTTCCATTTTTTTAATAGGAAAAGGAGTATAAGCCAATAGACCTGTAAAAAAAAGACCTTTCATCAATTGCAATGATAGTGCACTGTAGCAGTGCAGATATGAGTACAGGATTTTTAAGCTAATATGTCATGGGAATATTTAGGGTCCATTATACATGTACAAGGATTGAAGCATTTTAGGGACTGTGACAATGTTGAGAAGTTGCCTTCCCAATATTTCATATGTTGCCTGCATTTATTATCTACACAACGAATGTACACTGTACTTTCTGTGCACCTTGTGGGTTCTTTTTAGATAACATAAACATGTTGAACAAATTTCTGACAGAAGTGTTTATTGACTGTCCATAATAAAAAAATCAGACAAAATTGTTTAGTTACTACTTAGAGAAAACATAACTCTTCTTAAATCTTCATAAATATAGTTGAAATTAATTCAAAACTGTACATTAACGTTTGAACTTAGCATCGTAACTAAAAGGCAAATATTATTTCTAAACAGCTGTTATCATCGATGCTAAAAGATTTATTTGTTGTTCAACCTTGCTAGAGCAACATTGAGACATAGACTAGAAAATATAAGAAATATAGTTCCATTGGTGTTGGTACCAATGAATGTGTACTAAGTTGATTTTCATTCTGCAGTATACACTGCAGTATACACTGCAGTATACACTGCAGTATACACTGCAGTATACACTGCAGTATACACTGCAGTATACACTGCAGTATACACTGCAGTATACACTGCAGTATACACTGCAGTATACACTGCAGTATACACTGCAGTATACACTGCAGTATACACTGCAGTATACACTGCAGTATACACTGCAGTATACACTGCAGTATACACTGCAGTATACACTGCAGTATACACTGCAGTATACACTGCAGTATACACTGCAGTATACACTGCAGTATACACTGCAGTATACACTGCAGTATACACTGCAGTATACACTGCAGTATACACTGCAGGATGAAAATCAAACTAGAACACAATCATTGGCTGAAGTTATTTTCACGGTTTTTTGTGCTACTAAATATTCAAGCTATTGAAAATGTAGAATAGATATAACACTATAGATTTAGATATAACACCTTCTAATTCAAAAAGAAAAACAAACCGTTTTGACAAAACATGACATGCAAAAATTTTTTGTGACCATAGTACAAAACTGCACATACACACATACAAAAGTTTATCACACAATAGGCATTCAGACATACAGCTGCTGTTTAAGCTAGTTGGTGGATAGGTACTTGCAAAAGCCTACTGCTATACAGCTATGGACAAGCAGATAAACATGTTCATTTTGTTTTTAGCAGAACTCGTTACCAGTGTTCCAGATCCACTGGCTGCTGCAAGTTAATCTTTTTCAATTTACATGATACTGTATCATAGTCTCTCTGACTGTTGCCTACCCGTGAGAAAACCTCTGCACGTACTTCTGGTCTGTAGAATATCTTGAACCACGCTAGAAGCTCAAGACAATCTAAAAGAAAACAGGTAAAACTTTCTAATTTGGAAATTTTAAAATTCATTTCTTTGATACACATTCTTGAATACAAACGAGTCTAAGACAAATAGACAATCAAACAGGTATCTACGTGCCTAGATAGGGATAGGCTGTCAACAAACAAGTCATACAGCCTAGACATACATAATCTCTGTTCTATCAAAAAAGACTAATATGAGATATTACTCTCCAAGTTCATAACGTTGACATCCTACTATAGTCTTCTCCTCTTGTTGGATGTTTTGAACCGTGTGGTAATATATTTTCGACACACACTACTCTGCACACTATTTTTTGTAAAACCTATCCTACATGTACATCATACCTCTCCTCATCCTATACAAGTACGACATCTGACATTTCTATGTACATTATAAACTCTATTGCAGTGCATGTATATGCATACAATGTACATGTACATGTATTATTGCTCATGTACATAATAGACCTACTTACTTGTAAGTTTACCCTCTGCATCTCTGCTTGGAGGCTGGTCGTTTTGAAATTCCATAGAATGCAAGTGATGATAAAATTATCTTCTTCTACAGTACATGTACATTTTATTTCATTCAAATCAGCTCTGTTCTATGCTTCGGGAGTACATGCTCATCTGCCAGAACTTTTGCACTGGCATGGCTAAAATAATTAAATATATATTTATAAATATTCGCATTTTCTTGTTCTGCAATTCTTACTTTCATTCAAGAAACACCATTACCAAGCTTCATAAGTTTGAAGGTTATAAATTGCAAATTGAGTTACTATTTTTAACGCTGATTTAATAATAACCGTGGAAATCTACATATACATCATGCATTGGTTCAGTGTCACTGTGCCTAATCAAACATGTACTGACTAACAAGTAAATACTAGCATATGGCAGACATTCATGTACATCTATATAACTATATACCTGTACAATACATGTAGATTTTTAATAGGAAATTGACTCATTGATGGAGTTGTCACACCCTACCCTAAGGTGCGACAACTCCACAGAAATAGTTTATAATATACACTGTACATGTACTACATTACATAATAATTATACATGAAACAGACATTTGATGTATTTCTCTAGCGATTCAGTTGAAAGCATCTTTGATAAATGCTGTGTAGTTTATGATAAGCTTTCATATTATTTGACTGTCCTTCAAAATGATGCCATGACTAAATATTGCCGCGTATGCCACAACACACAGTTATACAAAAATATAATGATAGACAATTATACTTGTAGAATGGATGGATCTGAGAGCCATATTCTTTTTGGAACCATCAAAAGTCAAGATTCTCAATGGCTGGAATCTTTCTCTAGCTATTCTGCTTTCATCCCTGAACTGGTTTCACTGCTTCTAATAGAAGAAAAAACAAATATTAGTGTTCATAGTTTGTGCATGCCACATAGCATATAACATTTTCTTGCTTCTGTTCAACTGACTGCTACCTGTTGCTAATTAACAAATTTATATTTGACAAACTCTCTGATCTCTTAAGAATCCTGTCCTTACAAATCACAATCTTCTAATATTGGTTCTAAATAAGTTATAGTTCTGTTCACTGTTGAGACTTTTCTTTCCTTCCACTGTATATACAGACAACATATTTGAACAACACTGAATGTTTACAAATTATTAATAGAAGTGTACCTACAGCATATAGGCCTAGTTGTAGGCCTACTTTGAAACACAAATTTATGATGAACAAAAATTTTCCAGTAGTGTCTTTGTTATCTGGATGCTTAAGTTTTTAGGACCAAAAACCTTAATGTAATAATCTTACTGAAAATGGTTATAGTTAACATATTCATTAAAGTACGAGTTTGAACAAAGAAAAAATAAAAGAAATGAAGAAAATAAATACCACTGTTTTTAATCGTGCAATATTAACATCATTAATATTGATATTACTAGACACGCAATAATTTTGTAACAAGTATAGATAATAGCATAGTTAATAGGCCTAACCACATTATGATAAGATATAATATTAATATAGGTCCTATATATATTTATAACAATACTATACTGAATACAAATATTTTATTACATATGATATATTACCTATTATTCGTTACATTTTTAATATACATGTAAATATTAAAATATATTTATATTAAAACCAAAATAATAATATAATAGAAATACCAAACATTAATATTATATTAATATAAATAAATAATTATTATATTATTATAATATAATAATAATATAATTATTGTTAATTTTTTCTAAAACTGAAAATTTCAATTCCGTGGTATGTGTATAATAATGGATATTTACCAGTCATTGCTCCAAATACAATAAAAAACTTTTGAAGAATGAAGCTTTAGGTGGTCAAGCTACAAGCAGGTGGACCTTAGATAAAAATTGGAAACCGGCTGTGACTGAACAACAGCTTGAGCTTTCTAAATATGGAGGAAACTAATACCAAAGTTTATAGAACTAATAAGTTTTTCCACGGCTTCATACACCAATAGGATCGCGCGAAATTTGACCTAATAAGCGGCCTAGTTCAAAGTAGTTGAGCGGCAACGAAAAATTACCGAGAAAACACTGGAGTCTTCTCAAGATTGGCGAAAGAATTGCCCTGAGATTGGCTAGAAGTACTTGTAATGCTAGCTTATTATTTTCAGAATACATAATGTTTATACCTATAGCATCAATAGAAGATGCAAGCATTTAGAAAAGCAGAAATATAGGAAAAAGGCCCAAAAAGTTCGAGCCATCCTACTGATCACGTGGTCTGGACTATTTATGCCTCATGTAAACCAAAGAGGGTAAAAGTATGCTCTTTGTGCAGACTGTCAACTACTACTGCCGACCTATCTTTCTATAGCCTAAGCGTCTGGCCACAGAATGGGCGCTCGTTAAAAAGCAACGGTCTGCCCACTTTAGCGAGAGAACTACGGCAAATAAGTATACGCATCGTTTACTGGATAAACTTGGTATATAGAAACTTTGCTAATACCAAGTAAGTACTAACACTCGTCAAGGATGGCCACTGGCAGGCCCGGTCCTGAATAATTCGACACCTACTTGACGCCACTTGCCGATGGCAGAGGTGTTGATCAAGGATGTCACAACTCCCAATGTTTTAGTGCGGTCAGGGGTGATCACTCCCAAAATTGAGCTATATGGCGTGGAGATAAATCCATATCCGGTTAAGTTTCCGTGTTTCCTTAACATCGTTGAGCATAGAATACATATAATACATAGAATGCATAGACTGCATGCAATGCACTCTATGCATTCTATGTATTCTATGCATTCCATGTATTCAATGCATTCTATGCATAGAATACATAGAATGCATAGAGCGCATTCTATGCAATCTGTGCATTCTATGTATTCTATGCATTCGATACATAGAATGCATAGGTTGCATTCTATGCACTCTATGCATAGAATACATAGAATACATAAAATGCATAGAATGCGTCCTATGCATAGAATGAATAGAATACGTAGAATGCATTCTGTGCATTCTATGTATTCTATGCATTCCATGTATTCAATGCATTCTATGCATAGAATACATAAAATGCATAGAGCGCATTCTATGTAATCGGTGCATTCTATGTATTCAATGCACTTTATGCATAGAATACATATAAAACATAGAATGCATAGACTGCATGGAATGCATTCTCTGCATTCTATGTAGTCTATGCATTCCATGTATTCAATGCATTCTACGCATAGAATACACAGAATGCATAGAGCGTATTCTATGTATTCTGTGCATTCTATGTATTCTATGCATTCGATGCATAGAATACATAGATTGCATTCTATGCATTCTTTGTATGGAATACATAGATTGCATTATATGCATTCTATGCATAGAATACATTGAATACATAGAATGCATAGACTGCATGCAATGCATTCTATGCATTCTATGTATTCGATATATTCCATGTATTCAATGTATTCTATGCATAGAATACATAGAATGCAAAGAGCGCATTCTATGTAATCTGTGCATTCTATGTATTCTATGCATTCGATACATAGAATACATAGATTGCATTCTATGTATAGAATACATTGAATGCATAGAATGCATAGACTGCATGGAATACATTCTATGCTTTCTATGTATTCTATGCATTCTATGTATTCAATTTATTCTATGCATTCACTGCATTGAATGTATTCTATGCACATAGTGTATAGAACGCATTGAGTGCATTCTATGCATTCTATGTACTCTATGCATTCCATGCATTCAATGCATTCTATGCATAGAATACACAGAATGCATAGAGCGTATTCTATGTATTCTGCGAATTCTATATATTCTATGCACTCGATGCATAGAATACATAGATTGCATTCTATGCATTCTATGTATGGAATACATAGATTGCATTATATGCATTCTATGCATAGAATACATTGAATACATAGACTGCATGCAATGCATTCTATGCATTCTATGTATTTTATGCATTCTATGTATTCAATGCATTCTATGCATAGAATACATAGAATGCATGGAGCGCATTCGACGTAATCTGTGCATTCTATGTATTCTATGGACTTCATGCATAGAATACATAGAATACATAGAATGCATAGACTGCAGGGAATGCATTCTATGCATTCTATGTATTCTATGCATTCCATGTATTCAATGCATTCTATGCATAGAATACACAGAAGGCATAGAGCGTATTCTATGTATTCTGTGCATTCTATGTATTCTATGCATTCGATGCATAGAATACATAGATTGCATTCTATGCATTCTATGTATGGAATACATAGATTGCAATATATGCATTCTATGCATAGAATACATTTAATACATAGAATGCATAGACTGCATGCAATGTATTCTATGCATTCTAAGTATTCTATGCATTCCATGTATTCAATGCATTCTATGCATAGAATGCATAGAATGCATAAAGCGCATTCTATGTAATCTGTACATTCTATGTATTCTATGCATTCGATGCATAAAATACATAGATTGCATTCTATGCATTCTATGTATGGAATACATAGATTGCATTATATGCATTCTATGCATAGAATACATTGAATACATAGACTGCATGCAATGCATTCTATGCATTCTATGTATTTTATGCATTCTATGTATTCAATGCATTCTATGCATAGAATACATAGAATGCATAGAGCGCATTCGACGTAATCTGTGCATTCTATGTATTCTATGGACTTCATGCATAGAATACATATAATACATAGAATGCATAGACTGCAGGGAATGCATTCTATGCATTCTATGTATTCTATGCATTCCATGTATTCAATGCATTCTATGCATAGAATACACAGAAGGCATAGAGCGTATTTTATGCATTCTGTGCATTCTATGTATTCTATGCATTCGATGCATAGAATACATAGATTGCATTCTATGCATTCTATGTATGGAATACATACATGTAGATTGCATTATATGCATTCTATGCATAGAATACATTTAATACATAGAATGCATAGACTGCATGCAATGTATTCTATGCATTCGAAGTATTCTATGCATTCCATGTATTCAATGCATTCTATGCATAGAATGCATAGAATGCATAGAGCGCATTCTATGTAATCTGTGCATTTTATGTATTCTATGCATTCGATGCATAGAATACATAGATTACATTCTATGCATTCTTTGTATGGAATACCTAGATTGCATTATATGCATTCTATGCATAGAATACATTGAATACATAGAATGCATAGACTGCATGCAATGCATTCTATGCATTCTATGTATTCGATATATTCCATGTATTCAATGTATTCTATGCATAGAATACATAGAATGCAAAGAGCGCATTCTATGTAATCTGTGCATTCTATGTATTCTATGCATTCAATGCATAAAATACATAGATTGCATTCTATGCATTCTATGTATGGAATACATAGATTGCATTATATGCATTCTATGCATAGAATACATTGAATACATGAAATGCATAGAGCGCATTCAATGCATTCTATGTACTCTATGCATTCCATTTATTCTATGCAATCGATGCGTAGAATACATAGATTGCATTCTATGCACTCTATGCATAGAATACATAGAATGCATAGAGCGCATTCTATGCAATCTGTGCATTCTATGCATTCTATGCATTCGATACATAGAATGCATAGGTTGCATTCTATGCACTCTATGCATAGAATACATAGAATACATAAAATGCATAGAATGCGTCCTATGCATAGAATGAATAGAATACGTAGAATGCATTCTGTGCATTCTATGTATTCTATGCATTCCATGTATTCAATGCATTCTATGCATAGAATACATAAAATGCATAGAGCGCATTCTATGTAATCGGTGCATTCTATGTACTCAATGCACTTTATGCATAGAATACATATAAAACATAGAATGCATAGACTACATGGAATGCATTCTCTGCATTCTATGTAGTCTATGCATTCCATGTATTCAATGCATTCTACGCATAGAATACACAGAATGCATAGAGCGTATTCTATGTATTCTGTGCATTCTATGTATTCTATGCATTCGATGCATAGAATACATAGATTGCATTCTATGCATTCTTTGTATGGAATACATAGATTGCATTATATGCATTCTATGCATAGAATACATTGAATACATAGAATGCATAGACTGCATGCAATGCATTCTATGCATTCTATGTATTCGATATATTCCATGTATTCAATGTATTCTATGCATAGAATACATAGAATGCAAAGAGCGCATTCTATGTAATCTGTGCATTCTATGTATTCTATGCATTCGATACATAGAATACATAGATTGCATTCTATGTATAGAATACATTGAATGCATAGAATGCATAGACTGCATGGAATACATTCTATGCTTTCTATGTATTCTATGCATTCTATGTATTCAATTTATTCTATGCATTCACTGCATTGAATGTATTCTATGCACATAGTGTATAGAACGCATTGAGTGCATTCTATGCATTCTATGTACTCTATGCATTCAATGCATTCAATGCATTCTATGCATGGAATACACAGAATGCATAGAGCGTATTCTATGTATTCTGTGAATTCTATATATTCTATGCACTCGATGCATAGAATACATAGATTGCATTCTATGCATTCTATGTATGGAATACATAGATTGCATTATATGCATTCTATGCATAGAATACATTGAATACATAGACTGCATGCAATGCATTCTATGCATTCTATGTATTTTATGCATTCTATGTATTCAATGCATTCTATGCATAGAATACATAGAATGCATAGAGCGCATTCGACGTAATCTGTGCATTCTATGTATTCTATGGACTTCATGCATAGAATACATAGAATACATAGAATGCATAGACTGCAGGGACTGCATTCTATGCATTCTATGTATTCTATGCATTCCATGTATTCAATGCATTCTATGCATAGAATACACAGAAGGCATAGAGCGTATTCTATGTATTCTGTGCATTCTATGTATTCTATGCATTCGATGCATAGAATACATAGATTGCATTCTATGCATTCTATGTATGGAATACATAGATTGCATTATATGCATTCTATGCATAGAATACATTTAATACATAGAATGCATAGACTGCATGCAATGTATTCTATGCATTCTAAGTATTCTATGCATTCCATGTATTCAATGCATTCTATGCATAGAATGCATAGAATGCATAAAGCGCATTCTATGTAATCTGTACATTCTATGTATTCTATGCATTCGATGCATAAAATACATAGATTGCATTCTATGCATTCTATGTATGGAATACATAGATTGCATTATATGCATTCTATGCATAGAATACATTGAATACATAGACTGCATGCAATGCATTCTATGCATTCTATGTATTTTATGCATTCTATGTATTCAATGCATTCTATGCATAGAATACATAGAATGCATAGAGCGCATTCGACGTAATCTGTGCATTCTATGTATTCTATGGACTTCATGCATAGAATACATATAATACATAGAATGCATAGACTGCAGGGAATGCATTCTATGCATTCTATGTATTCTATGCATTCCATGTATTCAATGCATTCTATGCATAGAATACACAGAAGGCATAGAGCGTATTCTATGTATTCTGTGCATTCTATGTATTCTATGCATTCGATGCATAGAATACATAGATTGCATTCTATGCATTCTATGTATGGAATACATACATGTAGATTGCATTATATGCATTCTATGCATAGAATACATTTAATACATAGAATGCATAGACTGCATGCAATGTATTCTATGCATTCGAAGTATTCTATGCATTCCATGTATTCAATGCATTCTATGCATAGAATGCATATAATGCATAGAGCGCATTCTATGTAATCTGTGCATTTTATGTATTCTATGCATTCGATGCATAGAATACATAGATTACATTCTATGCATTCTTTGTATGGAATACATAGATTGCATTATATGCATTCTATGCATAGAATACATTGAATACATAGAATGCATATGCATATGTATTCTATGCATTCCATGTATTCAATGCATTCTATGCATAGAATACATAGAATGCATAGAGCGCATTCTATGCAATCTGTGCATTCTATGTATTCTATGCATTCGATACATAGAATGCATAGGTTGCATTCTATGCACTCTATGCATAGAATACATAGAATACATAAAATGCATAGAATGCGTCCTATGCATAGAATGAATAGAATACGTAGAATGCATTCTGTGCATTCTATGTATTCTATGCATTCCATGTATTCAATGCATTCTATGCATAGAATACATAAAATGCATAGAGCGCATTCTATGTAATCGGTGCATTCTATGTATTCAATGCACTTTATGCATAGAATACATATAAAACATAGAATGCATAGACTGCATGGAATGCATTCTCTGCATTCTATGTAGTCTATGCATTCCATGTATTCAATGCATTCTACGCATAGAATACACAGAATGCAAAGAGCGCATTCTATGTAATCTGTGCATTCTATGTATTCTATGCATTCGATACATAGAATACATAGATTGCATTCTATGTATAGAATACATTGAATGCATAGAATGCATAGACTGCATGGAATACATTCTATGCTTTCTATGTATTCTATGCATTCTATGTATTCAATTTATTCTATGCATTCACTGCATTGAATGTATTCTATGCACATAGTGTATAGAACGCATTGAGTGCATTCTATGCATTCTATGTACTCTATGCATTCAATGCATTCAATGCATTCTATGCATGGAATACACAGAATGCGTAGAGCGTATTCTATGTATTCTGTGAATTCTATATATTCTATGCACTCGATGCATAGAATACATAGATTGCATTCTATGCATTCTATGTATGGAATACATAGATTGCATTATATGCATTCTATGCATAGAATACATTGAATACATAGACTGCATGCAATGCATTCTATGCATTCTATGTATTTTATGCATTCTATGTATTCAATGCATTCTATGCATAGAATACATAGAATGCATAGAGCGCATTCGACGTAATCTGTGCATTCTATGTATTCTATGGACTTCATGCATAGAATACATAGAATACATAGAATGCATAGACTGCAGGGAATGCATTCTATGCATTCTATGTATTCTATGCATTCCATGTATTCAATGCATTCTATGCATAGAATACACAGAAGGCATAGAGCGTATTCTATGTATTCTGTGCATTCTATGTATTCTATGCATTCGATGCATAGAATACATAGATTGCATTCTATGCATTCTATGTATGGAATACATAGATTGCATTATATGCATTCTATGCATAGAATACATTTAATACATAGAATGCATAGACTGCATGCAATGTATTCTATGCATTCTAAGTATTCTATGCATTCCATGTATTCTATGCATTCCATGTATTCAATGCATTCTATGCATAGAATGCATAGAATGCATAAAGCGCATTCTATGTAATCTGTACATTCTATGTATTCTATGCATTCGATGCATAAAATACATAGATTGCATTCTATGCATTCTATGTATGGAATACATAGATTGCATTATATGCATTCTATGCATAGAATACATTGAATACATAGACTGCATGCAATGCATTCTATGCATTCTATGTATTTTATGCATTCTATGTATTCAATGCATTCTATGCATAGAATACATAGAATGCATAGAGCGCATTCGACGTAATCTGTGCATTCTATGTATTCTATGGACTTCATGCATAGAATACATATAATACATAGAATGCATAGACTGCAGGGAATGCATTCTATGCATTCTATGTATTCTATGCATTCCATGTATTCAATGCATTCTATGCATAGAATACACAGAAGGCATAGAGCGTATTCTATGTATTCTGTGCATTCTATGTATTCTATGCATTCGATGCATAGAATACATAGATTGCATTCTATGCATTCTATGTATGGAATACATACATGTAGATTGCATTATATGCATTCTATGCATAGAATACATTTAATACATAGAATGCATAGACTGCATGCAATGTATTCTATGCATTCGAAGTATTCTATGCATTCCATGTATTCAATGCATTCTATGCATAGAATGCATATAATGCATAGAGCGCATTCTATGTAATCTGTGCATTTTATGTATTCTATGCATTCGATGCATAGAATACATAGATTACACTCTATGCATTCTTTGTATGGAATACATAGATTGCATTATATGCATTCTATGCATAGAATACATTGAATACATAGAATGCATATGCATATGTATTCTATGCATTCCATGTATTCAATGCATTCTATGCATAGAATACATAGAATGCATAGAGCGCATTCTATGCAATCTGTGCATTCTATGTATTCTATGCATTCGATACATAGAATGCATAGGTTGCATTCTATGCACTCTATGCATAGAATACATAGAATACATAAAATGCATAGAATGCGTCCTATGCATAGAATGAATAGAATACGTAGAATGCATTCTGTGCATTCTATGTATTCTATGCATTCCATGTATTCAATGCATTCTATGCATAGAATACATAAAATGCATAGAGCGCATTCTATGTAATCGGTGCATTCTATGTATTCAATGCACTTTATGCATAGAATACATATAAAACATAGAATGCATAGACTGCATGGAATGCATTCTCTGCATTCTATGTAGTCTATGCATTCCATGTATTCAATGCATTCTACGCATAGAATACACAGAATGCATAGAGCGTATTCTATGTATTCTGTGCATTCTATGTATTCTATGCATTCGATGCATAGAATACATAGATTGCATTCTATGCATTCTTTGTATGGAATACATAGATTGCATTATATGCATTCTATGCATAGAATACATTGAATACATAGAATGCATAGACTGCATGCAATGCATTCTATGCATTCTATGTATTCGATATATTCCATGTATTCAATGTATTCTATGCATAGAATACATAGAATGCAAAGAGCGCATTCTATGTAATCTGTGCATTCTATGTATTCTATGCATTCGATACATAGAATACATAGATTGCATTCTATGTATAGAATACATTGAATGCATAGAATGCATAGACTGCATGGAATACATTCTATGCTTTCTATGTATTCTATGCATTCTATGTATTCAATTTATTCTATGCATTCACTGCATTGAATGTATTCTATGCACATAGTGTATAGAACGCATTGAGTGCATTCTATGCATTCTATGTACTCTATGCATTCCATGCATTCAATGCATTCTATGCATAGAATACACAGAATGCATAGAGCGTATTCTATGTATTCTGTGAATTCTATATATTCTATGCACTCGATGCATAGAATACATAGATTGCATTCTATGCATTCTATGTATGGAATACATAGATTGCATTATATGCATTCTATGCATAGAATACATTGAATACACAGACTGCATGCAATGCATTCTATGCATTCTATGTATTTTATGCATTCTATGTATTCAATGCATTCTATGCATAGAATACATAGAATGCATAGAGCGCATTCGACGTAATCTGTGCATTCTATGTATTCTATGGACTTCATGCATAGAATACATAGAATACATAGAATGCATAGACTGCAGGGAATGCATTCTATGCATTCTATGTATTCTATGCATTCCATGTATTCAATGCATTCTATGCATAGAATACACAGAAGGCATAGAGCGTATTCTATGTATTCTGTGCATTCTATGTATTCTATGCATTCGATGCATAGAATACATAGATTGCATTCTATGCATTCTATGTATGGAATACATAGATTGCATTATATGCATTCTATGCATAGAATACATTTAATACATAGAATGCATAGACTGCATGCAATGTATTCTATGCATTCTAAGTATTCTATGCATTCCATGTATTCAATGCATTCTATGCATAGAATGCATAGATTGCATTCTATGCATTCTATGTATGGAATACATAGATTGCATTACATGCATTCTATGCATAGAATACATTGAATACATAGAATGCATATACTGCATGCAATGCATTCTATGCATTCTATATATTCCATGCACTCCAAGTATTCAATGCATTCTCTGCATAGAATACATAGAATGCATAGAGCGCATTCTATGTAACCTGTGCATTCTATGTATTCTATGCACTTTATGCATAGAATACATATAATAATACATAGAATGCATAGACTGCATGGAATGCATTCTATGCATTCTATGTATTCTATGTATTCTATATATTCCATGTATTCAATGCATTCTATGCATAGAATACATAGAATGCATAGAGCGCATTCTATGTAATCTGTGCATTCTATGTATTCTATGCATTCACTGCATTGAATGTATTCTATGCATATATTGCATAGATTGCATAGAGCGCATTCTATGCATCCTATGTACTCTATTCAATCTATGCAATCGATGCATAGAATACATAGATTGCATTCTATGCACTATATGCATAGAATACATATAATACATAGAATGCATAGACTGCATGGAAGGCATTCTATGCATGCTATGTAATCTATGCATTCCATACATTCCATGCATTCCATGCATTCCATGCATTCTATGCATAGAATACATAGATTGCATAGAGCGCATTCTATGTAATCTGTGCATTCTATGTATTCTATGCATTCGATACATATAATAAATAGAATGCATAGACTGCATGGAAGGCTTTCTATGCATTCTATGCATTCTATGTATTCGATGCATAGAATACATAGATTGCATTCTATGCATTCTATGTAGGGAATACATAGATTGCATTATATGCAGTCTATGCATAGAATACATTGAACACATAGAATGCATAGACTGCATGCAATGCATTCTATGCACTCTATATGTATGTATTTTATGCATTCCAAGTATTCAATGCATTCTATGCATAGAATACACAGAATGCATAGAGCGCATTCTATGTAATCTGTGCATTCTATGTATTCTATGCATTCGATACATAGAATACATAGATTGCATTAAATGCATTCTATGTATGGAATACAATGATTGCATAGAATACATTGAATACATGAAATGCATAGAGCGCATTCAATTCATTCTATGTACTCTATGCATTCCATTTATTCTATGCAATCGATGCATAGAATACATAGATTGCATTCTATGCACTCTATGCATAGGATACATAGAATACATAGAATGCATAGAGCACATTCTATGTAATCTGTGCATTCTATGTATTCAATGCACCTTATGCATAGAATACATATAATACATAGAATGCATAGACTGCATGGAATGCATTCTGTGCATTCTATGTATTCTATGCATTCTATGTATTCAATGCATTCTATGTATTCAATGCATTCTATGCATAGAATACACAGAATGCATAGAGCGCATTCTATGCATTCTATGTACTCTATTCATTCTATGCAATCGATGCATAGAATACATATAATACATAGAATGCATAGGCTGCATGGAAGGCATTCTATGCATTCTATGTATTCTATGCATTCCATGCATTCAATGCATTCTATGCATAGAATAAATAGATTGCATTATATGCATTCTATGCATAGGATACATTGAATACATAGAATGCATAAACGGCTTGCAATGCATTCTATGCATTCTATGTATTCTATATATTCCATGTATTCAATGCATTCTATGCATAGAATACATAGAATGCATAGAGCGCATTTTATGTAATCTGTGCGCTCTATGTATTCTATGCATTCGATACATAGAATACATAGATTGCATTAAATGCATTCTATGTATGGAATACATAGATTGCATAGAATACATTGAATACATGAAATGCATAGAGCGCATTCAATTCATTCTATGTACTCTATGCATTCCATTTATTCTATGCAATCGATGCATAGAATACATAGATTGCATTCTATGCACTCTATGCATAGGATACATAGAATACATAGAATGCATAGAGCACATTCTATGTAATCTGTGCATTCTATGTATTCAATGCACCTTATGCATAGAATACATATAATACATAGAATGCATAGACTGCATGGAATGCATTCTATGCATTCTATGTATTCTATGCATTTCATGTATTCAATGAGTTCTATGCATAGAATACATAGAATACATAGCGCGCATTCGATGTAATCTGTGCATTCTATGTATTCTATGGACTTTATGCATAGAATACATAGAATACATAGAATGCATAGACTGCAGGGAATGCATTCTATGCATTCTATGTATTCTATGCATTCCATGTATTCAATGCATTCTATGCATAGAATACACAGAAGGCATAGAGCGTATTCTATGTATTCTGTGCATTCTATGTATTCTATGCATTCGATGCATAGAATACATAGATTGCATTCTATGCATTCTATGTATGGAATACATAGATTGCATTATATGCATTCTATGCATAGAATACATTTAATACATAGAATGCATAGACTGCATGCAATGTATTCTATGCATTCTAAGTATTCTATGCATTCCATGTATTCAATGCATTCTATGCATAGAATGCATAGAATGCATAAAGCGCATTCTATGTAATCTGTACATTCTATGTATTCTATGCATTCGATGCATAAAATACATAGATTGCATTCTATGCATTCTATGTATGGAATACATAGATTGCATTATATGCATTCTATGCATAGAATACATTGAATACATAGACTGCATGCAATGCATTCTATGCATTCTATGTATTTTATGCATTCTATGTATTCAATGCATTCTATGCATAGAATACATAGAATGCATAGAGCGCATTCGACGTAATCTGTGCATTCTATGTATTCTATGGACTTCATGCATAGAATACATATAATACATAGAATGCATAGACTGCAGGGAATGCATTCTATGCATTCTATGTATTCTATGCATTCCATGTATTCAATGCATTCTATGCATAGAATACACAGAAGGCATAGAGCGTATTCTATGTATTCTGTGCATTCTATGTATTCTATGCATTCGATGCATAGAATACATAGATTGCATTCTATGCATTCTATGTATGGAATACATACATGTAGATTGCATTATATGCATTCTATGCATAGAATACATTTAATACATAGAATGCATAGACTGCATGCAATGTATTCTATGCATTCGAAGTATTCTATGCATTCCATGTATTCAATGCATTCTATGCATAGAATGCATATAATGCATAGAGCGCATTCTATGTAATCTGTGCATTTTATGTATTCTATGCATTCGATGCATAGAATACATAGATTACATTCTATGCATTCTTTGTATGGAATACATAGATTGCATTATATGCATTCTATGCATAGAATACATTGAATACATAGAATGCATATGCATATGTATTCTATGCATTCCATGTATTCAATGCATTCTATGCATAGAATACATAGAATGCATAGAGCGCATTCTATGCAATCTGTGCATTCTATGTATTCTATGCATTCGATACATAGAATGCATAGGTTGCATTCTATGCACTCTATGCATAGAATACATAGAATACATAAAATGCATAGAATGCGTCCTATGCATAGAATGAATAGAATACGTAGAATGCATTCTGTGCATTCTATGTATTCTATGCATTCCATGTATTCAATGCATTCTATGCATAGAATACATAAAATGCATAGAGCGCATTCTATGTAATCGGTGCATTCTATGTATTCAATGCACTTTATGCATAGAATACATATAAAACATAGAATGCATAGACTGCATGGAATGCATTCTCTGCATTCTATGTAGTCTATGCATTCCATGTATTCAATGCATTCTACGCATAGAATACACAGAATGCATAGAGCGTATTCTATGTATTCTGTGCATTCTATGTATTCTATGCATTCGATGCATAGAATACATAGATTGCATTCTATGCATTCTTTGTATGGAATACATAGATTGCATTATATGCATTCTATGCATAGAATACATTGAATACATAGAATGCATAGACTGCATGCAATGCATTCTATGCATTCTATGTATTCGATATATTCCATGTATTCAATGTATTCTATGCATAGAATACATAGAATGCAAAGAGCGCATTCTATGTAATCTGTGCATTCTATGTATTCTATGCATTCGATACATAGAATACATAGATTGCATTCTATGTATAGAATACATTGAATGCATAGAATGCATAGACTGCATGGAATACATTCTATGCTTTCTATGTATTCTATGCATTCTATGTATTCAATTTATTCTATGCATTCACTGCATTGAATGTATTCTATGCACATAGTGTATAGAACGCATTGAGTGCATTCTATGCATTCTATGTACTCTATGCATTCCATGCATTCAATGCATTCTATGCATAGAATACACAGAATGCATAGAGCGTATTCTATGTATTCTGTGAATTCTATATATTCTATGCACTCGATGCATAGAATACATAGATTGCATTCTATGCATTCTATGTATGGAATACATAGATTGCATTATATGCATTCTATGCATAGAATACATTGAATACACAGACTGCATGCAATGCATTCTATGCATTCTATGTATTTTATGCATTCTATGTATTCAATGCATTCTATGCATAGAATACATAGAATGCATAGAGCGCATTCGACGTAATCTGTGCATTCTATGTATTCTATGGACTTCATGCATAGAATACATAGAATACATAGAATGCATAGACTGCAGGGAATGCATTCTATGCATTCTATGTATTCTATGCATTCCATGTATTCAATGCATTCTATGCATAGAATACACAGAAGGCATAGAGCGTATTCTATGTATTCTGTGCATTCTATGTATTCTATGCATTCGATGCATAGAATACATAGATTGCATTCTATGCATTCTATGTATGGAATACATAGATTGCATTATATGCATTCTATGCATAGAATACATTTAATACATAGAATGCATAGACTGCATGCAATGTATTCTATGCATTCTAAGTATTCTATGCATTCCATGTATTCAATGCATTCTATGCATAGAATGCATAGATTGCATTCTACGCATTCTATGTATGGAATACATAGATTGCATTACATGCATTCTATGCATAGAATACATTGAATACATAGAATGCATATACTGCATGCAATGCATTCTATGCATTCTATATATTCCATGCACTCCAAGTATTCAATGCATTCTCTGCATAGAATACATAGAATGCATAGAGCGCATTCTATGTAACCTGTGCATTCTATGTATTCTATGCACTTTATGCATAGAATACATATAATAATACATAGAATGCATAGACTGCATGGAATGCATTCTATGCATTCTATGTATTCTATGTATTCTATATATTCCATGTATTCAATGCATTCTATGCATAGAATACATAGAATGCATAGAGCGCATTCTATGTAATCTGTGCATTCTATGTATTCTATGCATTCACTGCATTGAATGTATTCTATGCATATATTGCATAGATTGCATAGAGCGCATTCTATGCATCCTATGTACTCTATTCAATCTATGCAATCGATGCATAGAATACATAGATTGCATTCTATGCACTATATGCATAGAATACATATAATACATAGAATGCATAGACTGCATGGAAGGCATTCTATGCATGCTATGTAATCTATGCATTCCATACATTCCATGCATTCCATGCATTCTATGCATAGAATACATAGATTGCATAGAGCGCATTCTATGTAATCTGTGCATTCTATGTATTCTATGCATTCGATACATATAATAAATAGAATGCATAGACTGCATGGAAGGCTTTCTATGCATTCTATGCATTCTATGTATTCGATGCATAGAATACATAGATTGCATTCTATGCATTCTATGTAGGGAATACATAGATTGCATTATATGCAGTCTATGCATAGAATACATTGAACACATAGAATGCATAGACTGCATGCAATGCATTCTATGCACTCTATATGTATGTATTTTATGCATTCCAAGTATTCAATGCATTCTATGCATAGAATACACAGAATGCATAGAGCGCATTCTATGTAATCTGTGCATTCTATGTATTCTATGCATTCGATACATAGAATACATAGATTGCATTAAATGCATTCTATGTATGGAATACAATGATTGCATAGAATACATTGAATACATGAAATGCATAGAGCGCATTCAATTCATTCTATGTACTCTATGCATTCCATTTATTCTATGCAATCGATGCATAGAATACATAGATTGCATTCTATGCACTCTATGCATAGGATACATAGAATACATAGAATGCATAGAGCACATTCTATGTAATCTGTGCATTCTATGTATTCAATGCACCTTATGCATAGAATACATATAATACATAGAATGCATAGACTGCATGGAATGCATTCTGTGCATTCTATGTATTCTATGCATTCTATGTATTCAATGCATTCTATGTATTCAATGCATTCTATGCATAGAATACACAGAATGCATAGAGCGCATTCTATGCATTCTATGTACTCTATTCATTCTATGCAATCGATGCATAGAATACATATAATACATAGAATGCATAGGCTGCATGGAAGGCATTCTATGCATTCTATGTATTCTATGCATTCCATGCATTCAATGCATTCTATGCATAGAATAAATAGATTGCATTATATGCATTCTATGCATAGGATACATTGAATACATAGAATGCATAAACGGCTTGCAATGCATTCTATGCATTCTATGTATTCTATATATTCCATGTATTCAATGCATTCTATGCATAGAATACATAGAATGCATAGAGCGCATTTTATGTAATCTGTGCGCTCTATGTATTCTATGCATTCGATACATAGAATACATAGATTGCATTAAATGCATTCTATGTATGGAATACATAGATTGCATAGAATACATTGAATACATGAAATGCATAGAGCGCATTCAATTCATTCTATGTACTCTATGCATTCCATTTATTCTATGCAATCGATGCATAGAATACATAGATTGCATTCTATGCACTCTATGCATAGGATACATAGAATACATAGAATGCATAGAGCACATTCTATGTAATCTGTGCATTCTATGTATTCAATGCACCTTATGCATAGAATACATATAATACATAGAATGCATAGACTGCATGGAATGCATTCTATGCATTCTATGTATTCTATGCATTTCATGTATTCAATGAGTTCTATGCATAGAATACATAGAATACATAGCGCGCATTCGATGTAATCTGTGCATTCTATGTATTCTATGGACTTTATGCATAGAATACATAGAATACATAGAATGCATAGACTGCAGGGAATGCATTCTATGCATTCTATGTATTCTATGCATTCCATGTATTCAATGCATTCTATGCATAGAATACACAGAAGGCATAGAGCGTATTCTATGTATTCTGTGCATTCTATGTATTCTATGCATTCGATGCATAGAATACATAGATTGCATTCTATGCATTCTATGTATGGAATACATAGATTGCATTATATGCATTCTATGCATAGAATACATTTAATACATAGAATGCATAGACTGCATGCAATGTATTCTATGCATTCTAAGTATTCTATGCATTCCATGTATTCAATGCATTCTATGCATAGAATGCATAGAATGCATAAAGCGCATTCTATGTAATCTGTACATTCTATGTATTCTATGCATTCGATGCATAAAATACATAGATTGCATTCTATGCATTCTATGTATGGAATACATAGATTGCATTATATGCATTCTATGCATAGAATACATTGAATACATAGACTGCATGCAATGCATTCTATGCATTCTATGTATTTTATGCATTCTATGTATTCAATGCATTCTATGCATAGAATACATAGAATGCATAGAGCGCATTCGACGTAATCTGTGCATTCTATGTATTCTATGGACTTCATGCATAGAATACATATAATACATAGAATGCATAGACTGCAGGGAATGCATTCTATGCATTCTATGTATTCTATGCATTCCATGTATTCAATGCATTCTATGCATAGAATACACAGAAGGCATAGAGCGTATTCTATGTATTCTGTGCATTCTATGTATTCTATGCATTTGATGCATAGAATACATAGATTGCATTCTATGCATTCTATGTATGGAATACATACATGTAGATTGCATTATATGCATTCTATGCATAGAACACATTTAATACATAGAATGCATAGACTGCATGCAATGTATTCTATGCATTCGAAGTATTCTATGCATTCCATGTATTCAATGCATTCTATGCATAGAATGCATATAATGCATAGAGCGCATTCTATGTAATCTGTGCATTTTATGTATTCTATGCATTCGATGCATAGAATACATAGATTACATTCTATGCATTCTTTGTATGGAATACATAGATTGCATTATATGCATTCTATGCATAGAATACATTGAATACATAGAATGCATATGCATATGTATTCTATGCATTCCATGTATTCAATGCATTCTATGCATAGAATACATAGAATGCATAGAGCGCATTCTATGCAATCTGTGCATTCTATGTATTCTATGCATTCGATACATAGAATGCATAGGTTGCATTCTATGCACTCTATGCATAGAATACATAGAATACATAAAATGCATAGAATGCGTCCTATGCATAGAATGAATAGAATACGTAGAATGCATTCTGTGCATTCTATGTATTCTATGCATTCCATGTATTCAATGCATTCTATGCATAGAATACATAAAATGCATAGAGCGCATTCTATGTAATCGGTGCATTCTATGTATTCAATGCACTTTATGCATAGAATACATATAAAACATAGAATGCATAGACTGCATGGAATGCATTCTCTGCATTCTATGTAGTCTATGCATTCCATGTATTCAATGCATTCTACGCATAGAATACACAGAATGCATAGAGCGTATTCTATGTATTCTGTGCATTCTATGTATTCTATGCATTCGATGCATAGAATACATAGATTGCATTCTATGCATTCTTTGTATGGAATACATAGATTGCATTATATGCATTCTATGCATAGAATACATTGAATACATAGAATGCATAGACTGCATGCAATGCATTCTATGCATTCTATGTATTCGATATATTCCATGTATTCAATGTATTCTATGCATAGAATACATAGAATGCAAAGAGCGCATTCTATGTAATCTGTGCATTCTATGTATTCTATGCATTCGATACATAGAATACATAGATTGCATTCTATGTATAGAATACATTGAATGCATAGAATGCATAGACTGCATGGAATACATTCTATGCTTTCTATGTATTCTATGCATTCTATGTATTCAATTTATTCTATGCATTCACTGCATTGAATGTATTCTATGCACATAGTGTATAGAACGCATTGAGTGCATTCTATGCATTCTATGTACTCTATGCATTCCATGCATTCAATGCATTCTATGCATAGAATACACAGAATGCATAGAGCGTATTCTATGTATTCTGTGAATTCTATATATTCTATGCACTCGATGCATAGAATACATAGATTGCATTCTATGCATTCTATGTATGGAATACATAGATTGCATTATATGCATTCTATGCATAGAATACATTGAATACATAGACTGCATGCAATGCATTCTATGCATTCTATGTATTTTATGCATTCTATGTATTCAATGCATTCTATGCATAGAATACATAGAATGCATAGAGCGCATTCGACGTAATCTGTGCATTCTATGTATTCTATGGACTTCATGCATAGAATACATAGAATACATAGAATGCATAGACTGCAGGGAATGCATTCTATGCATTCTATGTATTCTATGCATTCCATGTATTCAATGCATTCTATGCATAGAATACACAGAAGGCATAGAGCGTATTCTATGTATTCTGTGCATTCTATGTATTCTATGCATTCGATGCATAGAATACATAGATTGCATTCTATGCATTCTATGTATGGAATACATAGATTGCATTATATGCATTCTATGCATAGAATACATTTAATACATAGAATGCATAGACTGCATGCAATGTATTCTATGCATTCTAAGTATTCTATGCATTCCATGTATTCAATGCATTCTATGCATAGAATGCATAGATTGCATTCTATGCATTCTATGTATGGAATACATAGATTGCATTACATGCATTCTATGCATAGAATACATTGAATACATAGAATGCATATACTGCATGCAATGCATTCTATGCATTCTATATATTCCATGCACTCCAAGTATTCAATGCATTCTCTGCATAGAATACATAGAATGCATAGAGCGCATTCTATGTAACCTGTGCATTCTATGTATTCTATGCACTTTATGCATAGAATACATATAATAATACATAGAATGCATAGACTGCATGGAATGCATTCTATGCATTCTATGTATTCTATGTATTCTATATATTCCATGTATTCAATGCATTCTATGCATAGAATACATAGAATGCATAGAGCGCATTCTATGTAATCTGTGCATTCTATGTATTCTATGCATTCACTGCATTGAATGTATTCTATGCATATATTGCATAGATTGCATAGAGCGCATTCTATGCATCCTATGTACTCTATTCAATCTATGCAATCGATGCATAGAATACATAGATTGCATTCTATGCACTATATGCATAGAATACATATAATACATAGAATGCATAGACTGCATGGAAGGCATTCTATGCATGCTATGTAATCTATGCATTCCATACATTCCATGCATTCCATGCATTCTATGCATAGAATACATAGATTGCATAGAGCGCATTCTATGTAATCTGTGCATTCTATGTATTCTATGCATTCGATACATATAATAAATAGAATGCATAGACTGCATGGAAGGCTTTCTATGCATTCTATGCATTCTATGTATTCGATGCATAGAATACATAGATTGCATTCTATGCATTCTATGTAGGGAATACATAGATTGCATTATATGCAGTCTATGCATAGAATACATTGAACACATAGAATGCATAGACTGCATGCAATGCATTCTATGCACTCTATATGTATGTATTTTATGCATTCCAAGTATTCAATGCATTCTATGCATAGAATACACAGAATGCATAGAGCGCATTCTATGTAATCTGTGCATTCTATGTATTCTATGCATTCGATACATAGAATACATAGATTGCATTAAATGCATTCTATGTATGGAATACAATGATTGCATAGAATACATTGAATACATGAAATGCATAGAGCGCATTCAATTCATTCTATGTACTCTATGCATTCCATTTATTCTATGCAATCGATGCATAGAATACATAGATTGCATTCTATGCACTCTATGCATAGGATACATAGAATACATAGAATGCATAGAGCACATTCTATGTAATCTGTGCATTCTATGTATTCAATGCACCTTATGCATAGAATACATATAATACATAGAATGCATAGACTGCATGGAATGCATTCTGTGCATTCTATGTATTCTATGCATTCTATGTATTCAATGCATTCTATGTATTCAATGCATTCTATGCATAGAATACACAGAATGCATAGAGCGCATTCTATGCATTCTATGTACTCTATTCATTCTATGCAATCGATGCATAGAATACATATAATACATAGAATGCATAGGCTGCATGGAAGGCATTCTATGCATTCTATGTATTCTATGCATTCCATGCATTCAATGCATTCTATGCATAGAATAAATAGATTGCATTATATGCATTCTATGCATAGGATACATTGAATACATAGAATGCATAAACGGCTTGCAATGCATTCTATGCATTCTATGTATTCTATATATTCCATGTATTCAATGCATTCTATGCATAGAATACATAGAATGCATAGAGCGCATTTTATGTAATCTGTGCGCTCTATGTATTCTATGCATTCGATACATAGAATACATAGATTGCATTAAATGCATTCTATGTATGGAATACATAGATTGCATAGAATACATTGAATACATGAAATGCATAGAGCGCATTCAATTCATTCTATGTACTCTATGCATTCCATTTATTCTATGCAATCGATGCATAGAATACATAGATTGCATTCTATGCACTCTATGCATAGGATACATAGAATACATAGAATGCATAGAGCACATTCTATGTAATCTGTGCATTCTATGTATTCAATGCACCTTATGCATAGAATACATATAATACATAGAATGCATAGACTGCATGGAATGCATTCTATGCATTCTATGTATTCTATGCATTTCATGTATTCAATGAGTTCTATGCATAGAATACATAGAATACATAGCGCGCATTCGATGTAATCTGTGCATTCTATGTATTCTATGGACTTTATGCATAGAATACATAGAATACATAGAATGCATAGACTGCAGGGAATGCATTCTATGCATTCTATGTATTCTATGCATTCCATGTATTCAATGCATTCTATGCATAGAATACACAGAAGGCATAGAGCGTATTCTATGTATTCTGTGCATTCTATGTATTCTATGCATTCGATGCATAGAATACATAAATTGCATTCTATGCATTCTATGTATGGAATACATAGATTGCATTATATGCATTCTATGCATAGAATACATTTAATACATAGAATGCATAGACTGCATGCAATGTATTCTATGCATTCTAAGTATTCTATGCATTCCATGTATTCAATGCATTCTATGCATAGAATGCATAGAATGCATAAAGCGCATTCTATGTAATCTGTACATTCTATGTATTCTATGCATTCGATGCATAAAATACATAGATTGCATTCTATGCATTCTATGTATGGAATACATAGATTGCATTATATGCATTCTATGCATAGAATACATTGAATACATAGACTGCATGCAATGCATTCTATGCATTCTATGTATTTTATGCATTCTATGTATTCAATGCATTCTATGCATAGAATACATAGAATGCATAGAGCGCATTCGACGTAATCTGTGCATTCTATGTATTCTATGGACTTCATGCATAGAATACATATAATACATAGAATGCATAGACTGCAGGGAATGCATTCTATGCATTCTATGTATTCTATGCATTCCATGTATTCAATGCATTCTATGCATAGAATACACAGAAGGCATAGAGCGTATTCTATGTATTCTGTGCATTCTATGTATTCTATGCATTTGATGCATAGAATACATAGATTGCATTCTATGCATTCTATGTATGGAATACATACATGTAGATTGCATTATATGCATTCTATGCATAGAATACATTTAATACATAGAATGCATAGACTGCATGCAATGTATTCTATGCATTCGAAGTATTCTGTGCATTCCATGTATTCAATGCATTCTATGCATAGAATGCATATAATGCATAGAGCGCATTCTATGTAATCTGTGCATTTTATGTATTCTATGCATTCGATGCATAGAATACATAGATTACATTCTATGCATTCTTTGTATGGAATACATAGATTGCATTATATGCATTCTATGCATAGAATACATTGAATACATAGAATGCATATGCATATGTATTCTATGCATTCCATGTATTCAATGCATTCTATGCATAGAATACATAGAATGCATAGAGCGCATTCTATGCAATCTGTGCATTCTATGTATTCTATGCATTCGATACATAGAATGCATAGGTTGCATTCTATGCACTCTATGCATAGAATACATAGAATACATAAAATGCATAGAATGCGTCCTATGCATAGAATGAATAGAATACGTAGAATGCATTCTGTGCATTCTATGTATTCTATGCATTCCATGTATTCAATGCATTCTATGCATAGAATACATAAAATGCATAGAGCGCATTCTATGTAATCGGTGCATTCTATGTATTCAATGCACTTTATGCATAGAATACATATAAAACATAGAATGCATAGACTGCATGGAATGCATTCTCTGCATTCTATGTAGTCTATGCATTCCATGTATTCAATGCATTCTACGCATAGAATACACAGAATGCATAGAGCGTATTCTATGTATTTTGTGCATTCTATGTATTCTATGCATTCGATGCATAGAATACATAGATTGCATTCTATGCATTCTTTGTATGGAATACATAGATTGCATTATATGCATTCTATGCATAGAATACATAAAATGCATAGAGCGCATTCTATGTAATCGGTGCATTCTATGTATTCAATGCACTTTATGCATAGAATACATATAAAACATAGAATGCATAGACTGCATGCAATGCATTCTATGCATTCTATGTATTCGATATATTCCATGTATTCAATGTATTCTATGCATAGAATACATAGAATGCAAAGAGCGCATTCTATGTAATCTGTGCATTCTATGTATTCTATGCATTCGATACATAGAATACATAGATTGCATTCTATGTATAGAATACATTGAATGCATAGAATGCATAGACTGCATGGAATACATTCTATGCTTTCTATGTATTCTATGCATTCTATGTATTCAATTTATTCTATGCATTCACTGCATTGAATGTATTCTATGCACATAGTGTATAGAACGCATTGAGTGCATTCTATGCATTCTATGTACTCTATGCATTCCATGCATTCAATGCATTCTATGCATAGAATACACAGAATGCATAGAGTGTATTCTATGTATTCTGTGAATTCTATATATTCTATGCACTCGATGCATAGAATACATAGATTGCATTCTATGCATTCTATGTATGGAATACATAGATTGCATTATATGCAGTCTATGCATAGAATACATTGAACACATAGAATGCATAGACTGCATGCAATGCATTCTATGCACTCTATATGTATGTATTTTATGCATTCCAAGTATTCAATGCATTCTATGCATAGAATACACAGAATGCATAGAGCGCATTCTATGTAATCTGTGCATTCTATGTATTCTATGCATTCGATACATAGAATACATAGATTGCATTAAATGCATTCTATGTATGGAATACAATGATTGCATAGAATACATTGAATACATGAAATGCATAGAGCGCATTCAATTCATTCTATGTACTCTATGCATTCCATTTATTCTATGCAATCGATGCATAGAATACATAGATTGCATTCTATGCACTCTATGCATAGGATACATAGAATACATAGAATGCATAGAATGCGTCCTATGCATAGAATGAATAGAATACGTAGAATGCATTCTATGCATTCTATGTATGGAATACATAGATTGCATTATATGCATTCTATGCATAGAATACATTGAATACATAGACTGCATGCAATGCATTCTATGCATTCTATGTATTTTATGCATTCTATGTATTCTATGCATTCGATGCATAGAATAAATGGAATGCATAGAGCACATAGAATGCATTGAATGCGCTCTATGCATTCTATGTATTCGATGTATTCTATGCATAGAATACATAGATTGCATTCTACGTACTCTATGCATAGAATACATAGAATGCACAGAGAGCATTCTATGTAATCTGTGCATTCTATGTATTCTATGCATTCGCTACATAGAATACATAGATTGCATTCTATGTATAGAATACATTGAATACACAGAATGCATAGTCTGCATGGAATACATTCTATGCTTTCTATGTATTCTATGCATTCTATGTATTCAATGTACTCTATGCATTCACTGCATTGAATGTATTCGATGCATATAGTGCATATAATGCATAGAGTGCATTCTATGCATAGAGAGCATTCCATGTATTATACGCATTACATATGCATATGTATTCTACGCATAGAATACATAGAATAGATAGAATGCACAGAATGCTTTCTATGCATTTTTTGTATTCTATGTATTTTATGCATGGAATACATATGCATATGTAATGCGTATAATACATGGAATGCTCTCTCTGCATAGAATGCACTCTAGGCATTATATGCATAGGATTCAATCCATGCATTGAATACATAGAATGCATAGTTTGCATAGAGCGCATTCAATGCATTCTATGTGCTCTATGCATTCCATTTATTCTATGCAATCGATGCATAGAATACATAGAGTGCATTTTATGCACTCTACGCATAGAATACATAGAATACATATAATACATAGAATACATAGACTGCATGCAATGCATTCTATGCATTCTATGTATTCTATATATTCCAAGTATTCTATGCATAGAATACATAGAATGCATATAGCGCATTCTATGTCATCTGTGCATTCTATGTATTCTATGCATTCGATACATACAATGTAGAATACATAGATTGCATTCTATGCACTCTATGCATAGAATACATCGAATGCATAGAGCCCATTCAATGCATTCTATGTACTCTATGCATTCTATGTATTCTATATATTCCATGTATTCAATGCATTCTATGCATAGAATACATAGAATGCATAGAGCGCATTCTATGTAACCTGTGCATTCTATGTACATGTACTCTATGCATTCGATACATAGAATACATAGATTGCACAGACTGCATAGAATGCATTCTATGCATTCTATGTATTCAATGCATTCTATGCATAGAATACACAGAATGCACAGAGCGTATTCTATGTAATCTGTGCATTCTATGTATTCTATGCATCCGGTACATTGAATACATAGACTGCATTCTATGTATAGGATACATTGAATACATAGAATGCATAGTCTGCATGGAATACATTCTATGCTTTCTATGTATTCTATGCACTCTATGTATTCTATGCAAAGAATGCATCGAATACATGGAATATATAGAATGCATAGAATGCATAAAATTCATTGCATGCAGTCTATGTATTCTATGTATTCTATGTATTATATGTATTCTATGTATTCTATGCATAGAATACATAGAATGCATAGCGCATTCGATGTAATCTGTGCATTCTATGTATTCTATGGACTTTATGCATAGAATACATATAATATATAGAATGCATTCTATGCATTCTATGTATTCTATGCATTCCATGTATTCAATGCATTCTCTACATAGAATACATAGAATGCATAGAGCGCATTCTATTTAATCTGTGCATTCTATGTATTCTATGCATTCGATACATAGAATGCATTATATGCATGCATGCATGTATGCATGCATGCATGCATGCATGCATGCATTATATGCATAGAATACATAGAATGCATAGAGCGCATTCAATGCATTCGATGTACTCGATGCATTCTATGTATTCTATGCATTTTATGCATAGAATACATAGAATGCATAGAGCGCATTCTATGTAATCTGTGCATTCTATGTATTCAATGCATTCTATGCATAGAATACATAGATTGCATTATATGCATTCTATGCATAGAATACATTGAATACGTAGAATGCATAGACTGCTTGCAATGCATTCTATGCATTCTATGTATTCTATATATTCCATATAGTCAATGCATGCTATGCATAAAATACATAGAATGCATAGAGAGCATTCTATGTAATCTGCGCCTTCTATGTATTCTATGCATTCGATACATAGAATACATAGATTGCATTCTATGTATAGAATACATTGAATACACAGAATGCATAGTTTGCATGGCATACATTCTATGCTTTCTATGTATTCTATGCATTCTATCTATTGAATGTACTCTATGCATTCACTGCATTGAATGTATTCGATGCATATAGTGCATAGAACGCATAGAGCGCATTCTATGCATTCTGTGTACTCTATGCATTCCATGTATTAAATGCATTCTATGCATAGAATACACAGAATGCATAGAGCGTATTCTTTGTATTCTGTGCATTTTATGTATTCAATGCATTCGATGCATAGAATACATAGATTGCATTCTATGTATTCTATAATGCAATCAATGTATTCAATACATAGATTGCATTCTATGCATTCTATGTATGGAATACATAGATTGCATTATATGCATTCTATGCATGGAATACATAGAATGCATAGACTGCATGCAATGCATTCTATGCATTCTATGTATTCTATGCATTCCATGTATGCAATGCATTCTATGCATAGAATACATAGAATGCATAGAGCGCATTCGATGTAATCTGTGCATTCTATGTATTCTATGGACTTTATGCATAGAATACATATAATACATAGAATGCATAGACTGCATGGAATGCATTCTATGCATTCTATGTATTCTATGCATTCCATGTATTCAATGCATTCTCTACATAGAATACATAGAATACATAGAATGCATAGAGCGCATTCTATTTAATCTGTGCATTCTATGTATTCTATGCATTCGATACATAGAATGCATTATATGCATGCATGCATGTATGCATGCATGCATGCATGCATGCATTATATGCATAGAATACATAGAATGCATAGAGCGCATTCAATGCATTCGATGTACTCGATGCATTCTATGTATTCTATGCATTTTATGCATAGAATACATAGAATGCATAGAGCGCATTCTATGTAATCTGTGCATTCTATGTATTCTATGCACTTTAAGCATAGAATACACATAATACATAGAATGCATAGACTGCATGGATTGCATTCTATGCATTCTATGTATTCTATGCATTCCATGTGTTCAATGCATTCTATGCATAGAATAAACAGCATGTATATTGCGTATTCTATGTATTCTGCGCATTCTATGTATTCTATGCATTCGATGCATAGAATACATAGATTGCATTATATGCATTCTATGTATGGAATACATAGATTGCATTCTATGCATTCTATACATAGAATGCATAGAGCGCATTCAATGCATTCTATGTACTTTAAGCATTCTTTTTATTCTATGCATTCGATGCATAGAGTACATAGATTGCATTCTATGCATTCTATGTTTGGAATACATAGATTGCATTATATGCATAGAATACATTGAATACATAGAATGCATAGACTGCATGCAATGCATTCTATGCATTCTATGTATTTTATGCATTCCATGTATTCAATGCATTCTATGCATAGAATACATAGAATGCATAGAGCGTATTCTATGTATTCTGTGCATTCTATGTATTCTATGCATTCGATGCATAGAATACATAGATTGCGTTCTATGCATTCTATGTATGGAATACATAGATTGCATTATATGCATTCTATGCTTAGAATACATTGAATACATAGAATGCATAGAGCGTATTCAATGCTTCCTATGTACTCTATGCATTCTATTTATTCTATGCAATCGATGCATAGATTACATAGATTGCATTCTATGCACTCTACGCATAAAATACATAGAATGCATAGATCCCATTCAATGCATTCTATGTACTCTATGCATTCTATGTATTCTATGCAATCGATGCATAGAATACGTAGATTGCATTCTATGCACTCTATGCATAAAATACATAGAATGCATAGAGCCCATTCAATGCATTCTATGTACTCTATGCATTCTATGTATTCTATGCAATCGATGCATAGAATACGTAGATTGCATTCTATGCACTCTATGCATAGAATACATAGAATGCATAGAGCCCATTCAATGCATTCTATGTACTCTATGCTTTCTATTTATTTTATGCAATCGATGCATAGAATACATAGATTGCATTCTATGCACTCTATGCATAGAATACATATAATACATAGAATACATAGACTGCATGCAATGCATTCTATGCATTCTATGTATTCTATATATTCCGTGTATTCAATGCACTCTATGCATAGAATACATAGAATGCATAGAGCGCATTCTATGTAATCTGTGCATTCTATGTATTCTATGCATTCACTGCATTGAATGTATTCTATGCATATAGTGCATAGAACGCATAGAGCGCATTCTATGCATTCTATGTACTCTATTCATTCTATTTGTTCTATGCATTCGATGCATAGAATACATAGATTGCATTCTATGCTCTCTATGCATAAACTACATATAATACATAGATTGCATAGACTGCATGGAAGGCATTCTATGCATTCTATGTACTCTATGCATTCCATGCATTCAATGCATCCGATGCATAGAATACATAGATTGCATGATGTGTATTCCATGCATAGAATACATTGAATACATAGAATGCATAGACTGCTTGCAATGCATTCTATGCATTCCATGTATTCTATGCATTCCATGTATTCAATGCATTCTATGCATAGAATACATACAATGCATAGAGCGCATTCGATGTAATCTGTGCATTCTATGTATTCTATGCACTTTATGCATAGAACACATATAATACATAGAATGCATAGACTGCATAGAATGCATTCTATGCATTCTATGTATTCTATGCATTCCATCTATTCAATGCGTTCTATGCATAGAATACACAGAATGCATAGAGCGTATTCTATGTATTCTGTGCATTCTATGTATCCTATGCATTCTATGTATTCAATGCACTCTATGCATTCCATGTATTTAATGCATTCTATGCATAGAATACACAGAATGCATAGAGCGTATTCTATGTATTCTGTGCATTTTGTGTATTCTATGCATTCGATACATAGAATACATAGATTGCATTCACTGCATTGAATGTATTCGATGCATATAGTGCATAGAACGCATAGAGCGCATTCTATGCATTCTATGTACTCTATGCATTCTATGCATTCTATGTACTCTATGCATTCCATGTATTCAATGCATTCTATGCATAGAATACACAGAATGCATAGAGCGTATTCTATGTATTCTGTGCATTTTGTGTATTCTATGCATTCGATGCATAGAATACATAGATTGCATTCTATGCATTCTATGTATTCTATAATGTAATCTATGTATTCAATACATAGATTGCATTCTATGCATTCTATGTATGGAATACATAGATTGCATTATATGCATTCTATGCATAGAATACATTGAATACATAGAATGCATAGACTGCATGCAATGCATTCTATGCATTCTATGTATTCTATGCATTCCATGTATTCATGCATTCTATGCATAGAATACATAGAATGCATAGAGCGCATTTGATGTAATCTGTGCATTCTATGTATTCTATGGACTTTATGCATAGAATACATATAATACATAGAATGCATAGACTGCATGGAATGAATTCTATGCATTCTATGTATTCTATGCATTCCATGTATTCAATGCATTCTATGCATAGAATACACAGAATGCATAAAGCGTATTCTATGTATTCTGTGCATCCTATGTATTCTATGCATTCGATGCATAGAATACATAGATTGCATTCCATGCATTCTATGTATGGAATACATAGATTGCTTTATATGCATTCTATGCATAGAACACATTGTATACATAGAATGCATAGACTGCATGCAATGCATTCCATGCATTCTATGTATTCCATGCATTCCATGTATTCAATGCATTCTATGCATAGAATACATAGATTGCATTCTATGCATAGAATACATAGATTGCGTTCTATGCACTCTATGCATAGAATGCATCGAATACATAGAATACATAGACTGCATGCAATGCATTCTATGCATTCTATGTATTCTATATATTCCATGTATTCAATGCATTCTATGCATAGAATACATAGAATGCATAGAGCGCATTCTATGTAATCTGTGCATTCTATGTATTCTATGTATTATATGCATTCTATGTATTCTATGCATTCTATGCATAGAATACATAGATTGCATTCTATGCACTCTATGCATAGAATACATAGAATGCATAGAGCCCATTCAATGCATTCTATGTACTCTATGCATTCTATGTATTCTATATATTCCATGTATTCAATGCATTCTATGCATAGAATGCATAGAGCGCATTCTATGTAATCTGTGCATTCTATGTATTCTATGCATTCGATACATAGAATACATAGATTGCATTCTATGTATAGAATACATTGAATACATAGAATGCATTTTCTGCATGGAATACATTCTATGCAATTTCTATGTATTCTATGTATTCTATGCATAGAATGCATAGAATACATGGAATATATAGAATGCATAGAATGCACAAAATGCATTGCATGCAGTCTATGTATTCTATGCATTCTATGTATTCAATGTATTCTATGCATAGAATACATAGATTGCATTCTATGCACTCTATGCATAGAATACATATAATACATAGAATGCATAGACTGCATGGAAGGCATTGTGCGCATTCTATGTATTCTATGCATAGAACGCATAGAATGCAAATTACGCATTCTCTGCAATCTATGCATAAAATACATAGAATACATAGATTGCATTCTATGCACTCTATGCATAGAATACATATAATACATAGAATACATAGAGTACATAGAATACATAGACTGCATGCAATGCATTCTATGCATGCTATGTATTCTATGCATTCCATGTATTCAATGCATTCCATAGAATGCATGCAATGCATTCTATGCGTTCTATGTATTCTATATATTCCATGTATTCAATGCATTCTATGCATAGAATAAACAGCATGTATATTGCGTATTCTATGTATTCTGCGCATTCTATGTATTCTATGCATTCGATGCATAGAATACATAGATTGCATTATATGCATTCTATGTATGGAATACATAGATTGCATTCTATGCATTCTATACATAGAATGCATAGAGCGCATTCAATGCATTCTATGTACTTTAAGCATTCTTTTTATTCTATGCATTCGATGCATAGAGTACATAGATTGCATTCTATGCATTCTATGTTTGGAATACATAGATTGCATTATATGCATAGAATACATTGAATACATAGAATGCATAGACTGCATGCAATGCATTCTATGCATTCTATGTATTTTATGCATTCCATGTATTCAATGCATTCTATGCATAGAATACATAGAATGCATAGAGCGTATTCTATGTATTCTGTGCATTCTATGTATTCTATGCATTCGATGCATAGAATACATAGATTGCGTTCTATGCATTCTATGTATGGAATACATAGATTGCATTATATGCATTCTATGCTTAGAATACATTGAATACATAGAATGCATAGAGCGTATTCAATGCTTCCTATGTACTCTATGCATTCTATTTATTCTATGCAATCGATGCATAGATTACATAGATTGCATTCTATGCACTCTACGCATAAAATACATAGAATGCATAGATCCCATTCAATGCATTCTATGTACTCTATGCATTCTATGTATTCTATGCAATCGATGCATAGAATACGTAGATTGCATTCTATGCACTCTATGCATAAAATACATAGAATGCATAGAGCCCATTCAATGCATTCTATGTACTCTATGCATTCTATGTATTCTATGCAATCGATGCATAGAATACGTAGATTGCATTCTATGCACTCTATGCATAGAATACATAGAATGCATAGAGCCCATTCAATGCATTCTATGTACTCTATGCTTTCTATTTATTTTATGCAATCGATGCATAGAATACATAGATTGCATTCTATGCACTCTATGCATAGAATACATATAATACATAGAATACATAGACTGCATGCAATGCATTCTATGCATTCTATGTATTCTATATATTCCGTGTATTCAATGCACTCTATGCATAGAATACATAGAATGCATAGAGCGCATTCTATGTAATCTGTGCATTCTATGTATTCTATGCATTCACTGCATTGAATGTATTCTATGCATATAGTGCATAGAACGCATAGAGCGCATTCTATGCATTCTATGTACTCTATTCATTCTATTTGTTCTATGCATTCGATGCATAGAATACATAGATTGCATTCTATGCTCTCTATGCATAAACTACATATAATACATAGATTGCATAGACTGCATGGAAGGCATTCTATGCATTCTATGTACTCTATGCATTCCATGCATTCAATGCATCCGATGCATAGAATACATAGATTGCATGATGTGTATTCCATGCATAGAATACATTGAATACATAGAATGCATAGACTGCTTGCAATGCATTCTATGCATTCCATGTATTCTATGCATTCCATGTATTCAATGCATTCTATGCATAGAATACATACAATGCATAGAGCGCATTCGATGTAATCTGTGCATTCTATGTATTCTATGCACTTTATGCATAGAACACATATAATACATAGAATGCATAGACTGCATAGAATGCATTCTATGCATTCTATGTATTCTATGCATTCCATCTATTCAATGCGTTCTATGCATAGAATACACAGAATGCATAGAGCGTATTCTATGTATTCTGTGCATTCTATGTATCCTATGCATTCTATGTATTCAATGCACTCTATGCATTCCATGTATTTAATGCATTCTATGCATAGAATACACAGAATGCATAGAGCGTATTCTATGTATTCTGTGCATTTTGTGTATTCTATGCATTCGATACATAGAATACATAGATTGCATTCACTGCATTGAATGTATTCGATGCATATAGTGCATAGAACGCATAGAGCGCATTCTATGCATTCTATGTACTCTATGCATTCTATGCATTCTATGTACTCTATGCATTCCATGTATTCAATGCATTCTATGCATAGAATACACAGAATGCATAGAGCGTATTCTATGTATTCTGTGCATTTTGTGTATTCTATGCATTCGATGCATAGAATACATAGATTGCATTCTATGCATTCTATGTATTCTATAATGTAATCTATGTATTCAATACATAGATTGCATTCTATGCATTCTATGTATGGAATACATAGATTGCATTATATGCATTCTATGCATAGAATACATTGAATACATAGAATGCATAGACTGCATGCAATGCATTCTATGCATTCTATGTATTCTATGCATTCCATGAATTCATGCATTCTATGCATAGAATACATAGAATGCATAGAGCGCATTTGATGTAATCTGTGCATTCTATGTATTCTATGGACTTTATGCATAGAATACATATAATACATAGAATGCATAGACTGCATGGAATGAATTCTATGCATTCTATGTATTCTATGCATTCCATGTATTCAATGCATTCTATGCATAGAATACACAGAATGCATAAAGCGTATTCTATGTATTCTGTGCATCCTATGTATTCTATGCATTCGATGCATAGAATACATAGATTGCATTCCATGCATTCTATGTATGGAATACATAGATTGCTTTATATGCATTCTATGCATAGAACACATTGTATACATAGAATGCATAGACTGCATGCAATGCATTCCATGCATTCTATGTATTCCATGCATTCCATGTATTCAATGCATTCTATGCATAGAATACATAGATTGCATTCTATGCATAGAATACATAGATTGCGTTCTATGCACTCTATGCATAGAATGCATCGAATACATAGAATACATAGACTGCATGCAATGCATTCTATGCATTCTATGTATTCTATATATTCCATGTATTCAATGCATTCTATGCATAGAATACATAGAATGCATAGAGCGCATTCTATGTAATCTGTGCATTCTATGTATTCTATGTATTATATGCATTCTATGTATTCTATGCATTCTATGCATAGAATACATAGATTGCATTCTATGCACTCTATGCATAGAATACATAGAATGCATAGAGCCCATTCAATGCATTCTATGTACTCTATGCATTCTATGTATTCTATATATTCCATGTATTCAATGCATTCTATGCATAGAATGCATAGAGCGCATTCTATGTAATCTGTGCATTCTATGTATTCTATGCATTCGATACATAGAATACATAGATTGCATTCTATGTATAGAATACATTGAATACATAGAATGCATTTTCTGCATGGAATACATTCTATGCAATTTCTATGTATTCTATGTATTCTATGCATAGAATGCATAGAATACATGGAATATATAGAATGCATAGAATGCACAAAATGCATTGCATGCAGTCTATGTATTCTATGCATTCTATGTATTCAATGTATTCTATGCATAGAATACATAGATTGCATTCTATGCACTCTATGCATAGAATACATATAATACATAGAATGCATAGACTGCATGGAAGGCATTGTGCGCATTCTATGTATTCTATGCATAGAACGCATAGAATGCAAATTACGCATTCTCTGCAATCTATGCATAAAATACATAGAATACATAGATTGCATTCTATGCACTCTATGCATAGAATACATATAATACATAGAATACATAGAGTACATAGAATACACAGACTGCATGCAATGCATTCTATGCATGCTATGTATTCTATGCATTCCATGTATTCAATGCATTCCATAGAATGCATGCAATGCATTCTATGCGTTCTATGTATTCTATATATTCCATGTATTCAATGCATTCTATGCATAGAATACACAGAATGCATAGAGCGTATTCTATGTATTCTGTGCATTCTATGTATTCTATGCATTCGATGCATAGAATACATAGATTGCATTCTATGCATTCTATGTATGGAATACATAGATTGCATTATATGCATTCTATGCATAGAATACATTGAATACATAGAATGCATAGACTGCATGAAATGCATTCTATGCATTCTAAGCATTCTATGCATTTCATGTATTCAATGCATTCCATGCATAGAATACATAGAATGCGCACAATGCCTTCCATGCAGTCTATGCATTCTATGTATTATATGTATTCTATGCATAGAGTGCATAGAATGCAATCTATGTATTCTATGCATAGAATACATTGAATACATAGAATGCATAGAATACATAGACTGCGTGCAATGCATTTTGTGCATTCTATGCATTCTATATATTCCATGTATTCTATGCATTCTATGCATAGAATACATAGAAATTGCATAGAATGTATTCCATGCAGAAAATGCATTCTATGTATTCAATGTATTCTATACATAGAATGCAATCTATGTATTCTATGTATCGAATGCATAGAATACATAGAATGCACAGATTACATAGAATGCGCTCTATGCATTCTATGTATTCTATGCATAGAATGCATTGAATACATGGAATATATAGAATACATAGAATGCATAGAGTACATAGAATGCATTGAATAGGCTCTATGCATTCTATGTATTCTATGCATAGAGTGCATAGAATGCAATCTATGTATTCTATGTATGGAATACATAGATTGCATTATATGCATTCTATGCATAGAATACATTGAACACATAGAATGCATAGACTGCATGCAATGCATTCTATGCATTCTATGCATTCTATGCATTTCATGTATTCAATGCATTGCATGCATAGAATACATAGAATGCACCGAGCGCATTCTATGTAATCTGTGCATTCTATGTATTTTATGCATTCGATGAATAAAATACATAGATTGCATTCTATGCATTCTATGTATGGAATACATAAAATGCATAGAGCGCATTCAATGCATTCTATGTACTCTATGCTGTCTATTTATTTTATGCAATCGATGCATAGAATACCTAGATTGCATTCTATGCACTCTATGCATAGAATACATATAATACATAGAATACATAGACTGCATGCAATGCATGGAATGCATTCTATGCATTCTATGTATTCTATGCATTCCATGTATTCAATGCATTCTATGCATAGAAAACACAGAATGCATAGAGCGTATTCTATGTAATCTGTGCATTCTATGTATTCTATGCATTCGATACATAGAATACATAGATTGCATTCTATGTATAGAATACATTGAATACACCGAATGCATAGTTTGCATGGAATACATTCTATGCTTTCTATGTATTCTATGCATTCTATGTATTCAATGTACTCTATGTATTCACTGCATTGAATGTATTCGATGCATATAGTGCATAGAACGCATAGAGCGCATTCTATGCAATCTATGTACTCTATGCATTCCATGTATTCAATGCATTCTATGCATAGAATACACAGAATGCATAGAGCGAATTCTATGTATTCTGTGCATTGTATGTATTCTATGCATTCGATGCATAGAATACATAGATTGCATTCTATGCATTCTATACATAGAATGCATAGAGCGCATTCAATGCATTCTATGTACTTTATGCATTCTTTGTACTCTATGCATTCGATGCATAGAGTACATAGATTGCATTCTATGCATTCTATGTATGGAATACATAGATTGCATTATATGCATAGAATACATTGAATACATAGAATGCATAGACTGCATGCAATGCATTCTATGCATTCTATGTATTCTATGCATAGAATACATAAAATGCATTGAGCGCATTCTATGCAGTTTATGCATAGAATACATATAATACATAGAATGCATAGACTGCATGGAATGCATTCTATGCATTCTATGTATTCTATGCATAAAATACACAGAATGTATAGAGCGTATTCTATGTATTCTGTGCATTCTATGTATTCTATGCACTTTATGCATGGAACACATATAATACATAGAATGCATAGACTGCATGGAATGAATTCTATGCATTCTGTGCATTCTATGCATTCCATGTATTCAATGCATTCTATTCATAGAATACACAGAATGCATAGAGCGTATTCTATGTATTCTGTGCATTCTATGTATGCTATGCATTCGATACATAGAATACATAGATTGCATTCCATGTATAGAATACATTGAATACACAGAATGCATAGTTTGCATGGAATACATTCTATGCTTTCTATGTATTCTATGCATTCTATGTATTCAATGTCCTCTATGCATTCACTGCATTGAATGTATTCGATGCATATAGTGCATAGAACGCATAGAGCGCATTCTATGTACTCTATGCATTCTATGTACTCTATGCATTCCATGTATTCAATGCATTTTATGCATAGAATACACAGAATGCATAGAGCGTATTCTATGTATTCTGTGCATTTTGTGTATTCTATGCATTCGATGCATAGAATACATAGATTGCATTCTATGCATTCTATGTATTCTATGCAGTTTATGCATAGAATACATACAATACATAGAATGCATAGACTGCATGGAATGCATTCTATGCATTCTATGTATTCTATGCATAGAATACACAGAATGTATAGAGCGTATTCTATGTATTCTGTGCATTCTATGTATTCTATGCATTCGATGCATAGAATAAATGGAATGCATAGAGCACATAGAATGCATTGAATGCGCTCTATGCATTCTATGTATTCGATGTATTCTATGCATAGAATACATAGATTGCACTCTACGTACTCTATGCATAGAATACATAGAATGCACAGAGAGCATTCTATGTAATCTGTGCATTCTATGTATTCTATGCATTCGCTACATAGAATACATAGATTGCATTCTATGTATAGAATACATTGAATACACAGAATGCATAGTCTGCATGGAATACATTCTATGCTTTCTATGTATTCTATGCATTCTATGTATTCAATGTACTCTATGCATTCACTGCATTGAATGTATTCGATGCATATAGTGCATATAATGCATAGAGTGCATTCTATGCATAGAGAGCATTCCATGTATTATACGCATTACATATGCATATGTATTCTACGCATAGAATACATAGAATAGATAGAATGCACAGAATGCTTTCTATGCATTTTTTGTATTCTATGTATTTTATGCATGGAATACATATGCATATGTAATGCGTATAATACATGGAATGCTCTCTCTGCATAGAATGCACTCTAGGCATTATATGCATAGGATTCAATCCATGCATTGAATACATAGAATGCATAGTTTGCATAGAGCGCATTCAATGCATTCTATGTGCTCTATGCATTCCATTTATTCTATGCAATCGATGCATAGAATACATAGAGTGCATTCTATGCACTCTATGCATAGAATACATAGAATACATATAATACATAGAATACATAGACTGCATGCATTGCATTCTATGCATTCTATGTATTCTATATATTCCAAGTATTCTATGCATAGAATACATAGAATGCATAGAGCGCATTCTATGTCATCTGTGCATTCTATGTATTCTATGCATTCGATACATACAATGTAGAATACATAGATTGCATTCTATGCACTCTATGCATAGAATACATCGAATGCATAGAGCCCATTCAATGCATTCTATGTACTCTATGCATTCTATGTATTCTATATATTCCATGTATTCAATGCATTCTATGCATAGAATACATAGAATGCATAGAGCGCATTCTATGTAACCTGTGCATTCTATGTACATGTACTCTATGCATTCGATACATAGAATACATAGATTGCACAGACTGCATAGAATGCATTCTATGCATTCTATGTATTCAATGTACTCTATGCATAGAATACACAGAATGCACAGAGCGTATTCTATGTAATCTGTGCATTCTATGTATTCTATGCATCCGATACATTGAATACATAGACTGCATTCTATGTATAGGATACATTGAATACATAGACTGCATTCTATGTATAGGATACATTGAATACATAGAATGCATAGTCTGCATGGAATACATTCTATGCTTTCTATGTATTCTATGCATTCTATCTATTGAATGTACTCTATGCATTCACTGCATTGAATGTATTCGATGCATATAGTGCATAGAACGCATAGAGCGCATTCTATGCATTCTGTGTACTCTATGCATTCCATGTATTAAATGCATTCTATGCATAGAATACACAGAATGCATAGAGCGTATTCTTTGTATTCTGTGCATTTTATGTATTCAATGCATTCGATGCATAGAATACGTAGATTGCATTCTATGTATTCTATAATGCAATCAATGTATTCAATACATAGATTGCATTCTATGCATTCTATGTATGGAATACATAGATTGCATTATATGCATTCTATGCATGGAATACATAGAATGCATAGACTGCATGCAATGCATTCTATGCATTCTATGTATTCTATGCATTCCATGTATGCAATGCATTCTATGCATAGAATACATAGAATGCATAGAGCGCATTCGATGTAATCTGTGCATTCTATGTATTCTATGGACTTTATGCATAGAATACATATAATACATAGAATGCATAGACTGCATGGAATGCATTCTATGCATTCTATGTATTCTATGCATTCCATGTATTCAATGCATTCTCTACATAGAATACATAGAATGCATAGAGCGCATTCTATTTAATCTGTGCATTCTATGTATTCTATGCATTCGATACATAGAATGCATTATATGCATGCATGCATGTATGCATGCATGCATGCATGCATGCATTATATGCATAGAATACATAGAATGCATAGAGCGCATTCAATGCATTCGATGTACTCGATGCATTCTATGTATTCTATGCATTTTATGCATAGAATACATAGAATGCATAGAGCGCATTCTATGTAATCTGTGCATTCTATGTATTCTATGCACTTTAAGCATAGAATACACATAATACATAGAATGCATAGACTGCATGGATTGCATTCTATGCATTCTATGTATTCTATGCATTCCATGTGTTCAATGCATTCTATGCATAGAATAAACAGCATGTATATAGCGTATTCTATGTATTCTGCGCATTCTATGTATTCTATGCATTCGATGCATAGAATACATAGATTGCATTATATGCATTCTATGTATGGAATACATAGATTGCATTCTATGCATTCTATACATAGAATGCATAGAGCGCATTCAATGCATTCTATGTACTTTAAGCATTCTTTTTATTCTATGCATTCGATGCATAGAGTACATAGATTGCATTCTATGCATTCTATGTTTGGAATACATAGATTGCATTATATGCATAGAATACATTGAATACATAGAATGCATAGACTGCATGCAATGCATTCTATGCATTCTATGTATTCTATGCATTCCATGTATTCAATGCATTCTATGCATAGAATACATAGAATGCATAGAGCGTATTCTATGTATTCTGTGCATTCTATGTATTCTATGCATTCGATGCATAGAATACATAGATTGCGTTCTATGCATTCTATGTATGGAATACATAGATTGCATTATATGCATTCTATGCTTAGAATACATTGAATACATAGAATGCATAGAGCGTATTCAATGCTTCCTATGTACTCTATGCATTCTATTTATTCTATGCAATCGATGCATAGATTACATAGATTGCATTCTATGCACTCTACGCATAAAATACATAGAATGCATAGATCCCATTCAATGCATTCTATGTACTCTATGCATTCTATGTATTCTATGCAATCGATGCATAGAATACGTAGATTGCATTCTATGCACTCTATGCATAAAATACATAGAATGCATAGAGCCCATTCAATGCATTCTATGTACTCTATGCATTCTATGTATTCTATGCAATCGATGCAGAGAATACGTAGATTGCATTCTATGCACTCTATGCATAGAATACATAGAATGCATAGAGCCCATTCAATGCATTCTATGTACTCTATGCTTTCTATTTATTTTATGCAATCGATGCATAGAATACATAGATTGCATTCTATGCACTCTATGCATAGAATACATATAATACATAGAATACATAGACTGCATGCAATGCATTCTATGCATTCTATGTATTCTATATATTCCGTGTATTCAATGCACTCTATGCATAGAATACATAGAATGCATAGAGCGCATTCTATGTAATCTGTGCATTCTATGTATTCTATGCATTCACTGCATTGAATGTATTCTATGCATATAGTGCATAGAACGCATAGAGCGCATTCTATGCATTCTATGTACTCTATTCATTCTATTTGTTCTATGCATTCGATGCATAGAATACATAGATTGCATTCTATGCTCTCTATGCATAAACTACATATAATACATAGATTGCATAGACTGCATGGAAGGCATTCTATGCATTCTATGTACTCTATGCATTCCATGCATTCAATGCATCCGATGCATAGAATACATAGATTGCATGATGTGTATTCCATGCATAGAATACATTGAATACATAGAATGCATAGACTGCTTGCAATGCATTCTATGCATTCCATGTATTCTATGCATTCCATGTATTCAATGCATTCTATGCATAGAATACATACAATGCATAGAGCGCATTCGATGTAATCTGTGCATTCTATGTATTCTATGCACTTTATGCATAGAACACATATAATACATAGAATGCATAGACTGCATAGAATGCATTCTATGCATTCTATGTATTCTATGCATTCCATCTATTCAATGCATTCTATGCATAGAATACACAGAATACATAGAGCGTATTCTATGTATTCTGTGCATTCTATGTATCCTATGCATTCTATGTATTCAATGCACTCTATGCATTCCATGTATTTAATGCATTCTATGCATAGAATACACAGAATGCATAGAGCGTATTCTATGTATTCTGTGCATTTTGTGTATTCTATGCATTCGATACATAGAATACATAGATTGCATTCACTGCATTGAATGTATTCGATGCATATAGTGCATAGAACGCATAGAGCGCATTCTATGCATTCTATGTACTCTATGCATTCTATGCATTCTATGTACTCTATGCATTCTTTGTACTCTATGCATTCGATGCATAGAGTACATAGATTGCATTCTATGCATTCTATGTATGGAATACATAGATTGCATTATATGCATAGAATACATTGAATACATAGAATGCATAGACTGCATGCAATGCATTCTATGCATTCTATGTATTCTATGCATAGAATGCATAGAGCGCATTCAATGCATTCTATGTACTTTATGCATTCTTTGTACTCTATGCATTCGATGCATAGAGTACATAGATTGCATTCTATGCATTCTATGTATGGAATACATAGATTGCATTATATGCATAGAATACATTGAATACATAGAATGCATAGACTGCATGCAATGCATTCTATGCATTCTATGTATTCTATGCATAGAATACATAAAATGCATTGAGCGCATTCTATGCAGTTTATGCATAGAATACATATAATACATAGAATGCATAGACTGCATGGAATGCATTCTATGCATTCTATGTATTCTATGCATAAAATACACAGAATGTATAGAGCGTATTCTATGTATTCTGTGCATTCTATGTATTCTATGCACTTTATGCATGGAACACATATAATACATAGAATGCATAGACTGCATGGAATGAATTCTATGCATTCTGTGCATTCTATGCATTCCATGTATTCAATGCATTCTATTCATAGAATACACAGAATGCATAGAGCGTATTCTATGTATTCTGTGCATTCTATGTATGCTATGCATTCGATACATAGAATACATAGATTGCATTCCATGTATAGAATACATTGAATACACAGAATGCATAGTTTGCATGGAATACATTCTATGCTTTCTATGTATTCTATGCATTCTATGTATTCAATGTCCTCTATGCATTCACTGCATTGAATGTATTCGATGCATATAGTGCATAGAACGCATAGAGCGCATTCTATGTACTCTATGCATTCTATGTACTCTATGCATTCCATGTATTCAATGCATTTTATGCATAGAATACACAGAATGCATAGAGCGTATTCTATGTATTCTGTGCATTTTGTGTATTCTATGCATTCGATGCATAGAATACATAGATTGCATTCTATGCATTCTATGTATTCTATGCAGTTTATGCATAGAATACATACAATACATAGAATGCATAGACTGCATGGAATGCATTCTATGCATTCTATGTATTCTATGCATAGAATACACAGAATGTATAGAGCGTATTCTATGTATTCTGTGCATTCTATGTATTCTATGCATTCGATGCATAGAATAAATGGAATGCATAGAGCACATAGAATGCATTGAATGCGCTCTATGCATTCTATGTATTCGATGTATTCTATGCATAGAATACATAGATTGCACTCTACGTACTCTATGCATAGAATACATAGAATGCACAGAGAGCATTCTATGTAATCTGTGCATTCTATGTATTCTATGCATTCGCTACATAGAATACATAGATTGCATTCTATGTATAGAATACATTGAATACACAGAATGCATAGTCTGCATGGAATACATTCTATGCTTTCTATGTATTCTATGCATTCTATGTATTCAATGTACTCTATGCATTCACTGCATTGAATGTATTCGATGCATATAGTGCATATAATGCATAGAGTGCATTCTATGCATAGAGAGCATTCCATGTATTATACGCATTACATATGCATATGTATTCTACGCATAGAATACATAGAATAGATAGAATGCACAGAATGCTTTCTATGCATTTTTTGTATTCTATGTATTTTATGCATGGAATACATATGCATATGTAATGCGTATAATACATGGAATGCTCTCTCTGCATAGAATGCACTCTAGGCATTATATGCATAGGATTCAATCCATGCATTGAATACATAGAATGCATAGTTTGCATAGAGCGCATTCAATGCATTCTATGTGCTCTATGCATTCCATTTATTCTATGCAATCGATGCATAGAATACATAGAGTGCATTCTATGCACTCTATGCATAGAATACATAGAATACATATAATACATAGAATACATAGACTGCATGCATTGCATTCTATGCATTCTATGTATTCTATATATTCCAAGTATTCTATGCATAGAATACATAGAATGCATAGAGCGCATTCTATGTCATCTGTGCATTCTATGTATTCTATGCATTCGATACATACAATGTAGAATACATAGATTGCATTCTATGCACTCTATGCATAGAATACATCGAATGCATAGAGCCCATTCAATGCATTCTATGTACTCTATGCATTCTATGTATTCTATATATTCCATGTATTCAATGCATTCTATGCATAGAATACATAGAATGCATAGAGCGCATTCTATGTAACCTGTGCATTCTATGTACATGTACTCTATGCATTCGATACATAGAATACATAGATTGCACAGACTGCATAGAATGCATTCTATGCATTCTATGTATTCAATGTACTCTATGCATAGAATACACAGAATGCACAGAGCGTATTCTATGTAATCTGTGCATTCTATGTATTCTATGCATCCGATACATTGAATACATAGACTGCATTCTATGTATAGGATACATTGAATACATAGACTGCATTCTATGTATAGGATACATTGAATACATAGAATGCATAGTCTGCATGGAATACATTCTATGCTTTCTATGTATTCTATGCATTCTATCTATTGAATGTACTCTATGCATTCACTGCATTGAATGTATTCGATGCATATAGTGCATAGAACGCATAGAGCGCATTCTATGCATTCTGTGTACTCTATGCATTCCATGTATTAAATGCATTCTATGCATAGAATACACAGAATGCATAGAGCGTATTCTTTGTATTCTGTGCATTTTATGTATTCAATGCATTCGATGCATAGAATACGTAGATTGCATTCTATGTATTCTATAATGCAATCAATGTATTCAATACATAGATTGCATTCTATGCATTCTATGTATGGAATACATAGATTGCATTATATGCATTCTATGCATGGAATACATAGAATGCATAGACTGCATGCAATGCATTCTATGCATTCTATGTATTCTATGCATTCCATGTATGCAATGCATTCTATGCATAGAATACATAGAATGCATAGAGCGCATTCGATGTAATCTGTGCATTCTATGTATTCTATGGACTTTATGCATAGAATACATATAATACATAGAATGCATAGACTGCATGGAATGCATTCTATGCATTCTATGTATTCTATGCATTCCATGTATTCAATGCATTCTCTACATAGAATACATAGAATGCATAGAGCGCATTCTATTTAATCTGTGCATTCTATGTATTCTATGCATTCGATACATAGAATGCATTATATGCATGCATGCATGTATGCATGCATGCATGCATGCATGCATTATATGCATAGAATACATAGAATGCATAGAGCGCATTCAATGCATTCGATGTACTCGATGCATTCTATGTATTCTATGCATTTTATGCATAGAATACATAGAATGCATAGAGCGCATTCTATGTAATCTGTGCATTCTATGTATTCTATGCACTTTAAGCATAGAATACACATAATACATAGAATGCATAGACTGCATGGATTGCATTCTATGCATTCTATGTATTCTATGCATTCCATGTGTTCAATGCATTCTATGCATAGAATAAACAGCATGTATATAGCGTATTCTATGTATTCTGCGCATTCTATGTATTCTATGCATTCGATGCATAGAATACATAGATTGCATTATATGCATTCTATGTATGGAATACATAGATTGCATTCTATGCATTCTATACATAGAATGCATAGAGCGCATTCAATGCATTCTATGTACTTTAAGCATTCTTTTTATTCTATGCATTCGATGCATAGAGTACATAGATTGCATTCTATGCATTCTATGTTTGGAATACATAGATTGCATTATATGCATAGAATACATTGAATACATAGAATGCATAGACTGCATGCAATGCATTCTATGCATTCTATGTATTCTATGCATTCCATGTATTCAATGCATTCTATGCATAGAATACATAGAATGCATAGAGCGTATTCTATGTATTCTGTGCATTCTATGTATTCTATGCATTCGATGCATAGAATACATAGATTGCGTTCTATGCATTCTATGTATGGAATACATAGATTGCATTATATGCATTCTATGCTTAGAATACATTGAATACATAGAATGCATAGAGCGTATTCAATGCTTCCTATGTACTCTATGCATTCTATTTATTCTATGCAATCGATGCATAGATTACATAGATTGCATTCTATGCACTCTACGCATAAAATACATAGAATGCATAGATCCCATTCAATGCATTCTATGTACTCTATGCATTCTATGTATTCTATGCAATCGATGCATAGAATACGTAGATTGCATTCTATGCACTCTATGCATAAAATACATAGAATGCATAGAGCCCATTCAATGCATTCTATGTACTCTATGCATTCTATGTATTCTATGCAATCGATGCAGAGAATACGTAGATTGCATTCTATGCACTCTATGCATAGAATACATAGAATGCATAGAGCCCATTCAATGCATTCTATGTACTCTATGCTTTCTATTTATTTTATGCAATCGATGCATAGAATACATAGATTGCATTCTATGCACTCTATGCATAGAATACATATAATACATAGAATACATAGACTGCATGCAATGCATTCTATGCATTCTATGTATTCTATATATTCCGTGTATTCAATGCACTCTATGCATAGAATACATAGAATGCATAGAGCGCATTCTATGTAATCTGTGCATTCTATGTATTCTATGCATTCACTGCATTGAATGTATTCTATGCATATAGTGCATAGAACGCATAGAGCGCATTCTATGCATTCTATGTACTCTATTCATTCTATTTGTTCTATGCATTCGATGCATAGAATACATAGATTGCATTCTATGCTCTCTATGCATAAACTACATATAATACATAGATTGCATAGACTGCATGGAAGGCATTCTATGCATTCTATGTACTCTATGCATTCCATGCATTCAATGCATCCGATGCATAGAATACATAGATTGCATGATGTGTATTCCATGCATAGAATACATTGAATACATAGAATGCATAGACTGCTTGCAATGCATTCTATGCATTCCATGTATTCTATGCATTCCATGTATTCAATGCATTCTATGCATAGAATACATACAATGCATAGAGCGCATTCGATGTAATCTGTGCATTCTATGTATTCTATGCACTTTATGCATAGAACACATATAATACATAGAATGCATAGACTGCATAGAATGCATTCTATGCATTCTATGTATTCTATGCATTCCATCTATTCAATGCATTCTATGCATAGAATACACAGAATACATAGAGCGTATTCTATGTATTCTGTGCATTCTATGTATCCTATGCATTCTATGTATTCAATGCACTCTATGCATTCCATGTATTTAATGCATTCTATGCATAGAATACACAGAATGCATAGAGCGTATTCTATGTATTCTGTGCATTTTGTGTATTCTATGCATTCGATACATAGAATACATAGATTGCATTCACTGCATTGAATGTATTCGATGCATATAGTGCATAGAACGCATAGAGCGCATTCTATGCATTCTATGTACTCTATGCATTCTATGCATTCTATGTACTCTATGCATTCCATGTATTCAATGCATTCTATGCATAGAATACACAGAATGCATAGAGCGTATTCTATGTATTCTGTGCATTTTGTGTATTCTATGCATTCGATGCATAGAATACATAGATTGCATTCTATGCATTCTATGTATTCTATAATGTAATCTATGTATTCAATACATAGATTGCATTCTATGCATTCTATGTATGGAATACATAGATTGCATTCTATGCATTCTATGTATGGAATACATAGATTGCATTATATGCATTCTATGCATAGAATACATTGAATACATAGAATGCATAGACTGCATGCAATGCATTCTATGCATTCTATGTATTCTATGCATTCCATGTATTCAATGCATTCTATGCATAGAATACACAGAATGCATAAAGCGTATTCTATGTATTCTGTGCATCCTATGTATTCTATGCATTCGATGCATAGAATACATAGATTGCATTCCATGCATTCTATGTATGGAATACATAGATTGCTTTATATGCATTCTATGCATAGAACACATTGTATACATAGAATGCATAGACTGCATGCAATGCATTCTATGCATTCTATGTATTCCATGCATTCCATGTATTCAATGCATTCTATGCATAGAATACATAGATTGCATTCTATGCATAGAATACATAGATTGCGTTCTATGCACTCTATGCATAGAATGCATCGAATACATAGAATACATAGACTGCATGCAATGCATTCTATGCATTCTATGTATTCTATATATTCCATGTATTCAATGCATTCTATGCATAGAATACATAGAATGCATAGAGCGCATTCTATGTAATCTGTGCATTCTATGTATTCTATGTATTATATGCATTCTATGTATTCTATGCATTCTATGCATAGAATACATAGATTGCATTCTATGCACTCTATGCATAGAATACATAGAATGCATAGAGCCCATTCAATGCATTCTATGTACTCTATGCATTCTATGTATTCTATATATTCCATGTATTCAATGCATTCTATGCATAGAATGCATAGAGCGCATTCTATGTAATCTGTGCATTCTATGTATTCTATGCATTCGATACATAGAATACATAGATTGCATTCTATGTATAGAATACATTGAATACATAGAATGCATTTTCTGCATGGAATACATTCTATGCAATTTCTATGTATTCTATGTATTCTATGCATAGAATGCATAGAATACATGGAATATATAGAATGCATAGAATGCACAAAATGCATTGCATGCAGTCTATGTATTCTATGCATTCTATGTATTCAATGTATTCTATGCATAGAATACATAGATTGCATTCTATGCACTCTATGCATAGAATACATATAATACATAGAATGCATAGACTGCATGGAAGGCATTGTGCGCATTCTATGTATTCTATGCATAGAACGCATAGAATGCAAATTACGCATTCTCTGCAATCTATGCATAAAATACATAGAATACATAGATTGCATTCTATGCACTCTATGCATAGAATACATATAATACATAGAATACATAGAGTACATAGAATACATAGACTGCATGCAATGCATTCTATGCATGCTATGTATTCTATGCATTCCATGTATTCAATGCATTCCATAGAATGCATGCAATGCATTCTATGCGTTCTATGTATTCTATATATTCCATGTATTCAATGCATTCTATGCATAGAATACACAGAATGCATAGAGCGTATTCTATGTATTCTGTGCATTCTATGTATTCTATGCATTCGATGCATAGAATACATAGATTGCATTCTATGCATTCTATGTATGGAATACATAGATTGCATTATATGCATTCTATGCATAGAATACATTGAATACATAGAATGCATAGACTGCATGAAATGCATTCTATGCATTCTAAGCATTCTATGCATTTCATGTATTCAATGCATTCCATGCATAGAATACATAGAATGCGCACAATGCCTTCCATGCAGTCTATGCATTCTATGTATTATATGTATTCTATGCATAGAGTGCATAGAATGCAATCTATGTATTCTATGCATAGAATACATTGAATACATAGAATGCATAGAATACATAGACTGCGTGCAATGCATTTTGTGCATTCTATGCATTCTATATATTCCATGTATTCTATGCATTCTATGCATAGAATACATAGAAATTGCATAGAATGTATTCCATGCAGAAAATGCATTCTATGTATTCAATGTATTCTATACATAGAATGCAATCTATGTATTCTATGTATCGAATGCATAGAATACATAGAATGCACAGATTACATAGAATGCGCTCTATGCATTCTATGTATTCTATGCATAGAATGCATTGAATACATGGAATATATAGAATACATAGAATGCATAGAGTACATAGAATGCATTGAATGGGCTCTATGCATTCTATGTATTCTATGCATAGAGTGCATAGAATGCAATCTATGTATTCTATGTATGGAATACATAGATTGCATTATATGCATTCTATGCATAGAATACATTGAACACATAGAATGCATAGACTGCATGCAATGCATTCTATGCATTCTATGCATTCTATGCATTTCATGTATTCAATGCATTGCATGCATAGAATACATAGAATGCACCGAGCGCATTCTATGTAATCTGTGCATTCTATGTATTTTATGCATTCGATGAATAAAATACATAGATTGCATTCTATGCATTCTATGTATGGAATACATAAAATGCATAGAGCGCATTCAATGCATTCTATGTACTCTATGCTGTCTATTTATTTTATGCAATCGATGCATAGAATACCTAGATTGCATTCTATGCACTCTATGCATAGAATACATATAATACATAGAATACATAGACTGCATGCAATGCATGGAATGCATTCTATGCATTCTATGTATTCTATGCATTCCATGTATTCAATGCATTCTATCCATAGAAAACACAGAATGCATAGAGCGTATTCTATGTAATCTGTGCATTCTATGTATTCTATGCATTCGATACATAGAATACATAGATTGCATTCTATGTATAGAATACATTGAATACACCGAATGCATAGTTTGCATGGAATACATTCTATGCTTTCTATGTATTCTATGCATTCTATGTATTCAATGTACTCTATGTATTCACTGCATTGAATGTATTCGATGCATATAGTGCATAGAACGCATAGAGCGCATTCTATGCAATCTATGTACTCTATGCATTCCATGTATTCAATGCATTCTATGCATAGAATACACAGAATGCATAGAGCGAATTCTATGTATTCTGTGCATTGTATGTATTCTATGCATTCGATGCATAGAATACATAGATTGCATTCTATGCATTCTATACATAGAATGCATAGAGCGCATTCAATGCATTCTATGTACTTTATGCATTCTTTGTACTCTATGCATTCGATGCATAGAGTACATAGATTGCATTCTATGCATTCTATGTATGGAATACATAGATTGCATTATATGCATAGAATACATTGAATACATAGAATGCATAGACTGCATGCAATGCATTCTATGCATTCTATGTATTCTATGCATAGAATACATAAAATGCATTGAGCGCATTCTATGCAGTTTATGCATAGAATACATATAATACATAGAATGCATAGACTGCATGGAATGCATTCTATGCATTCTATGTATTCTATGCATAAAATACACAGAATGTATAGAGCGTATTCTATGTATTCTGTGCATTCTATGTATTCTATGCACTTTATGCATGGAACACATATAATACATAGAATGCATAGACTGCATGGAATGAATTCTATGCATTCTGTGCATTCTATGCATTCCATGTATTCAATGCATTCTATTCATAGAATACACAGAATGCATAGAGCGTATTCTATGTATTCTGTGCATTCTATGTATGCTATGCATTCGATACATAGAATACATAGATTGCATTCCATGTATAGAATACATTGAATACACAGAATGCATAGTTTGCATGGAATACATTCTATGCTTTCTATGTATTCTATGCATTCTATGTATTCAATGTACTCTATGCATTCACTGCATTGAATGTATTCGATGCATATAGTGCATAGAACGCATAGAGCGCATTCTTTGTACTCTATGCATTCTATGTACTCTATGCATTCCATGTATTCAATGCATTTTATGCATAGAATACACAGAATGCATAGAGCGTATTCTATGTATTCTGTGCATTTTGTGTATTCTATGCATTCGATGCATAGAATACATAGATTGCATTCTATGCATTCTATGTATTCTATGCAGTTTATGCATAGAATACATACAATACATAGAATGCATAGACTGCATGGAATGCATTCTATGCATTCTATGTATTCTATGCATAGAATACACAGAATGTATAGAGCGTATTCTATGTATTCTGTGCATTCTATGTATTCTATGCATTCGATGCATAGAATAAATAGAATGCATAGAGCACATAGAATGCATTGAATGCGCTCTATGCATTCTATGTATTCGATGTATTCTATGCATAGAATACATAGATTGCACTCTACGTACTCTATGCATAGAATACATAGAATGCACAGAGAGCATTCTATGTAATCTGTGCATTCTATGTATTCTATGCATTCGCTACATAGAATACATAGATTGCATTCTATGTATAGAATACATTGAATACACAGAATGCATAGTCTGCATGGAATACATTCTATGCTTTCTATGTATTCTATGCATTCTATGTATTCAATGTACTCTATGCATTCACTGCATTGAATGTATTCGATGCATATAGTGCATATAATGCATAGAGTGCATTCTATGCATAGAGAGCATTCCATGTATTATACGCATTACATATGCATATGTATTCTACGCATAGAATACATAGAATAGATAGAATGCACAGAATGCTTTCTATGCATTTTTTGTATTCTATGTATTTTATGCATGGAATACATATGCATATGTAATGCGTATAATACATGGAATGCTCTCTCTGCATAGAATGCACTCTAGGCATTATATGCATAGGATTCAATCCATGCATTGAATACATAGAATGCATAGTTTGCATAGAGCGCATTCAATGCATTCTATGTGCTCTATGCATTCCATTTATTCTATGCAATCGATGCATAGAATACATAGAGTGCATTCTATGCACTCTATGCATAGAATACATAGAATACATATAATACATAGAATACATAGACTGCATGCAATGCATTCTATGCATTCTATGTATTCTATATATTCCAAGTATTCTATGCATAGAATACATAGAATGCATAGAGCGCATTCTATGTCATCTGTGCATTCTATGTATTCTATGCATTCGATACATACAATGTAGAATACATAGATTGCATTCTATGCACTCTATGCATAGAATACATCGAATGCATAGAGCCCATTCAATGCATTCTATGTACTCTATGCATTCTATGTATTCTATATATTCCATGTATTCAATGCATTCTATGCATAGAATACATAGAATGCATAGAGCGCATTCTATGTAACCTGTGCATTCTATGTACATGTACTCTATGCATTCGATACATAGAATACATAGATTGCACAGACTGCATAGAATGCATTCTATGCATTCTATGTATTCAATGTACTCTATGCATAGAATACACAGAATGCACAGAGCGTATTCTATGTAATCTGTGCATTCTATGTATTCTATGCATCCGATACATTGAATACATAGACTGCATTCTATGTATAGGATACATTGAATACATAGACTGCATTCTATGTATAGGATACATTGAATACATAGAATGCATAGTCTGCATGGAATACATTCTATGCTTTCTATGTATTCTATGCACTCTATGTATTCTATGCAAAGAATGCATCGAATACATGGAATATATAGAATGCATAGAATGCATAAAATTCATTGCATGCAGTCTATGTATTCTATGTATTCTATGTATTATATGTATTCTATGTATTCTATGCATAGAATACATAGAATGCATAGCGCATTCGATGTAATCTGTGCATTCTATGTATTCTATGGACTTTATGCATAGAATACATATAATATATAGAATGCATTCTATGCATTCTATGTATTCTATGCATTCCATGTATTCAATGCATTCTCTACATAGAATACATAGAATGCATAGAGCGCATTCTATTTAATCTGTGCATTCTATGTATTCTATGCATTCGATACATAGAATGCATTATATGCATGCATGCATGTATGCATGCATGCATGCATGCATGCATGCATTATATGCATAGAATACATAGAATGCATAGAGCGCATTCAATGCATTCGATGTACTCGATGCATTCTATGTATTCTATGCATTTTATGCATAGAATACATAGAATGCATAGAGCGCATTCTATGTAATCTGTGCATTCTATGTATTCAATGCATTCTATGCATAGAATACATAGATTGCATTATATGCATTCTATGCATAGAATACATTGAATACGTAGAATGCATAGACTGCTTGCAATGCATTCTATGCATTCTATGTATTCTATTCATTCTATTTGTTCTATGCATTCGATGCATAGAATACATAGATTGCATTCTATGCTCTCTATGCATAGACTACATATAATACATAGATTGCATAGACTGCATGGAAGGCATTCTATGCATTCTATGTACTCTATGCATTCCATGCATTCAATGCATCCGATGCATAGAATACATAGATTGCATGATGTGTATTCCATGCATAGAATACATTGAATACATAGAATGCATAGACTGCATGCAATGCATTCTATGCATTCCATGTATTCTATGCATTCCATGTATTCAATGCATTCTATGCATAGAATACATACAATGCATAGAGCGCATTCGATGTAATCTGTGCATTCTATGTATTCTATGCACTTTATGCATAGAACACATATAATACATAGAATGCATAGACTGCATAGAATGCATTCTATGCATTCTATGTATTCTATGCATTCCATGTATTCAATGCATTCTATGCATAGAATACACAGAATGCATAGAGCGTATTCTATGTATTCTGTGCATTCTATGTATTCTATGCATTCTATGTATTCAATGCACTCTATGCATTCCATGTATTTAATGCATTCTATGCATAGAATACACAGAATGCATAGAGCGTATTCTATGTATTCTGTGCATTTTGTGTATTCTATGCATTCGATACATAGAATACATAGATTGCATTCACTGCATTGAATGTATTCGATGCATATAGTGCATAGAACGCATAGAGCGCATTCTATGCATTCTATGTACTCTATGCATTCTATGCATTCTATGTACTCTATGCATTCCATGTATTCAATGCATTCTATGCATAGAATACACAGAATGCATAGAGCGTATTCTATGTATTCTGTGCATTTTGTGTATTCTATGCATTCGATGCATAGAATACATAGATTGCATTCTATGCATTCTATGTATTCTATAATGTAATCTATGTATTCAATACATAGATTGCATTCTATGCATTCTATGTATGGAATACATAGATTGCATTATATGCATTCTATGCATAGAATACATTGAATACATAGAATGCATAGACTGCATGCAATGCATTCTATGCATTCTATGTATTCTATGCATTCCATGTATTCATGCATTCTATGCATAGAATACATAGAATGCATAGAGCGCATTCGATGTAATCTGTGCATTCTATGTATTCTATGGACTTTATGCATAGAATACATATAATACATAGAATGCATAGACTGCATGGAATGAATTCTATGCATTCTATGTATTCTATGCATTCCATGTATTCAATGCATTCTATGCATAGAATACACAGAATGCCTAAAGCGTATTCTATGTATTCTGTGCATCCTATGTATTCTATGCATTCGATGCATAGAATACATAGATTGCATTCCATGCATTCTATGTATGGAATACATAGATTGCTTTATATGCATTCTATGCATAGAACACATTGTATACATAGAATGCATAGACTGCATGCAATGCATTCTATGCATTCTATGTATTCCATGCATTCCGTGTATTCAATGCATTCTATGCATAGAATACATAGATTGCAATCTATGCATAGAATACATAGATTGCGTTCTATGCACTCTATGCATAGAATGCATCGAATACATAGAATACATAGACTGCATGCAATGCATTCTATGCATTCTATGTATTCTACATATTCCATGTATTCAATGCATTCTATGCATAGAATACATAGAATGCATAGAGCGCATTCTATGTAATCTGTGCATTCTATGTATTCTATGTGTTATATGCATTCTATGTATTCTATGCATTCTATGCATAGAATACATAGATTGCATTCTATGCACTCTATGCATAGAATACATAGAATGCATAGAGCCCATTCAATGCATTCTATGTACTCTATGCATTCTATGTATTCTATATATTCCATGTATTCAATGCATTCTATGCATAGAATGCATAGAGCGCATTCTATGTAATCTGTGCATTCTATGTATTCTATGCATTCGATACATAGAATACATAGATTGCATTCTATGTATAGAATACATTGAATACATAGAATGCATTTTCTGCATGGAATACATTCTATGCAATTTCTATGTATTCTATGTATTCTATGTATTCTATGCATAGAATGCATAGAATACATGGAATATATAGAATGCATAGAATGCACAAAATGCATTGCATGCAGTCTATGTATTCTATGCATTCTATGTATTCAATGTATTCTATGCATAGAATACATAGATTGCATTCTATGCACTCTATGCATAGAATACATATAATACATAGAATGCATAGACTGCATGGAAGGCATTGTGCGCATTCTATGTATTCTATGCATAGAACGCATAGAATGCAAATTACGCATTCTCTGCAATCTATGCATAAAATACATAGAATACATAGATTGCATTCTATGCACTCTATGCATAGAATACATATAATACATAGAATACATAGAGTACATAGAATACATAGACTGCATGCAATGCATTCTATGCATGCTATGTATTCTATGCATTCCATGTATTCAATGCATTCCATAGAATGCATGCAATGCATTCTATGCGTTCTATGTATTCTATATATTCCATGTATTCAATGCATTCTATGCATAGAATACACAGAATGCATAGAGCGTATTCTATGTATTCTGTGCATTCTATGTATTCTATGCATTCGATGCATAGAATACATAGATTGCATTCTATGCATTCTATGTATGGAATACATAGATTGCATTATATGCATTCTATGCATAGAATACATTGAATACATAGAATGCATAGACTGCATGCAATGCATTCTATGCATTCTAAGCATTCTATGCATTTCATGTATTCAATGCATTCCATGCATAGAATACATAGAATGCGCACAATGCCTTCCATGCAGTCTACGCATTCTATGTATTATATGTATTCTATGCATAGAGTGCATAGAATGCAATCTATGTATTCTATGCATAGAATACATTGAATACATAGAATGCATAGAATACATAGACTGCGTGCAATGCATTTTGTGCATTCTATGCATTCTATATATTCCATGTATTCTATGCATTCTATGCATAGAATACATAGAATACATAGAAATTGCATAGAATGTATTCCATGCAGAAAATGCATTCTATGTATTCAATGTATTCTATACATAGAATGCAATCTATGTATTCTATGTATCGAATGCATAGAATACATAGAATGCACAGATTACATAGAATGCGCTCTATGCATTCTATGTATTCTATGCATAGAATGCATTGAATACATGGAATATATAGAATACATGGAATGCATAGAGTACATAGAATGCATTGAATGGGCTCTATGCATTCTATGTATTCTATGCATAGAGTGCATAGAATGCAATCTATGTATTCTATGTATGGAATACATAGATTGCATTATATGCATTCTATGCATAGAATACATTGAACACATAGAATGCATAGACTGCATGCAATGCATTCTATGCATTCTATGCATTCTATGCATTTCATGTATTCAATGCATTGCATGCATAGAATACATAGAATGCACCGAGCGCATTCTATGTAATCTGTGCATTCTATGTATTCTATGGACTTTATGCATAGAATACATATAATACATAGAATGCATAGAGCGCATTCTATGTATTCTGTGCATTCTATGTATTCTATGCATTCGATACATAGAATACATAGATTGCATTCTATGTATAGAATACATTGAATACACAGAATGCATAGTTTGCATGGAATACATTCTATGCTTTCTATGTATTCTATGCATTCTATGTATTCAATGTACTCTATGCATTCACTGCATTGAATGTATTCGATGCATATAGTGCATAGAACGCATAGAGCGCATTCTATGTACTCTATGCATTCTATGCATTCTATGTACTCTATGCATTCCATGTATTCAATGCATTCTATGCATAGAATACACAGAATGCATAGAGCGTATTCTATGTATTCTGTGCATTTTGTGTATTCTATGCATTCGATGCATAGAATACATAGATTGCATTCTATGCATTCTATGTATTCTATAATGCAATCTATGTATTCAATACATAGATTGCATTCTATGCATTCTATGTATGGAATACATAGATTGCATTATATGCATTCTATGCATAGAATACATTGAATACATAGAATGCATAGACTGCATGCAATGCATTCTATGCATTCTATGTATTCTATGCATTCCATGTATTCATGCATTCCATGCATAGAATACATAGAATGCATAGAGCGCATTCGATGTAATCTGTGCATTCTTTGTATTCTATGGACTTTATGCATAGAATACATATAATACATAGAATGCATAGACTGCATGGAATGAATTCTTTGCATTCTATGTATTCTATGCATTCCATGTATTCAATGCATTCTATGCATAGAATACACAGAATGCATAGAGCGTATTCTATGTATTCTGTGCATCCTATGTAGTCTATGCATTCGATGCATAGAATACATAGATTGCATTCCATGCATTTTATGTATGGAATACATAGGTTGCATTATATGCATTCTATGCATAGAACACATTGTATACATAGAATGCATAGACTGCATGCAATGCATTCTATGCATTCTATGTATTCCATGCATTCCATGTATTCAATGCATTCTATGCATAGAATACATAGATTGCATTCTATGCATAGAATACATAGATTGCGTTCTATGCACTCTATGCATAGAATGCATAGAATACATAGAATACATAGAATACATAGATTGCATTCTATGCACTCTATGCATAGAATACATATAATACATAGAATACATAGAGTACATAGAATACATAGACTGCATGCAATGCATTCTATGCATGCTATGTATTCTATGCATTCCATGTATTCAATGCATTCCATAGAATGCATGCAATGCATTCTATGCGTTCTATGTATTCTATATATTCCATGTATTCAATGCATGCTATGCATAGAAGACACAGAATGCATAGAGCGAATTCTATGTATTCTGTGCATTCTATGTATTCTATGCATTCGATGCATAGAATACATAGAATGCATAGAGCGTATTCAATGCATTCTATGTACTTTATGCATTCTTTGTACTCTATGCATTCGATGCATAGAGTACATAGATTGCATTCTATGCATTCTATGTATGGAATACATAGATTGCATTATATGCATTCTATGCATAGAATACATTGAATACATAGAATGCATAGACTGCATGCAATGCATTCTATGCATTCTAAGCATTCTATGCATATCATGTATTCAATGCATTCCATGCATAGAATACATAGAATGCGCACAATGCCTTCCATGCAGTCTATGCATTCTATGTATTATATGTATTCTATGCATAGAGTGCATAGAATGCAATCTATGTATTCTATGCATAGAATACATTGAATACATAGAATGCATAGAATACATAGACTGCATGCAATGCATTTTGTGCATTCTATGCATTCTATATATTCCATGTATTCTATGCATTCTATGCATAGAATACATAGAATACATAGAATACATAGAATACATAGAAATTGCATAGAATGTATTCCATGCAGAAAATGCATTCTATGTATTCAATGTATTCTATACATAGAATGCAATCTATGTATTCTATGCAATCGATGCATAGAATACATAGATTGCATTCTATGCACTCTATGCATAGAATACATATAATACATAGAATACATAGACTGCATGCAATGCATTCTATGCATTCTATGTAATCTACATATTCCATGTATTCAATGCATTCTATGCATAGAATACATAGAATGCATAGAGCGCATTCTATGTAATCTGTGCATTCTATGTATTCTATGCATTCACTGCATTGAATGTATTCTATGCATATAGTGCATAGAACGCATAGAGCGCATTCTATGCATTCTATGTACTCTATTCATTCTATTTATTCTATGCAATCGATGCATAGAATACATAGATTGCATTCTATGCTCTCTATGCATAGACTACATATAATACATAGAATGCATAGACTGCATGGAAGGCATTCTATGCATTGTATGTACTCTATGCATTCCATGCATTCAATGCATTCGATGCATAAAATACATAGATTGCATGATATGCATTCTATGCATAGAATACATTGAATACGTAGAATGCATAGACTGCATGCAATGCATTCTATGCATTCCATGTATTCTATGCATTCCATGTATTCAATGCATTCTATGCATAGAATACATAGAATGCATAGAGCGCATTCGATGTAATCTGTGCATTCTATGTATTCTATGCACTTTATGCATGGAACACATATAATACATAGAATGCATAGACTGCATGGAATGCATTCTATGCATTCCATGTATTCAATGCATTCTATGCATAGAAAACACAGAATGCATAGAGCGTATTCTATGTATTCTGTGCATTCTATGTATTCTATGCATTCGATACATAGAATACATAGATTGCATTCTATGTATAGAATACATTGAATACACAGAATGCATAGTTTGCATGGAATACATTCTATGCTTTCTATGTATTCTATGCATTCTATGTATTCAATGTACTCTATGCATTCACTGCATTGAATGTATTCGATGCATATAGTGCATAGAACGCATAGAGCGCATTCTATGCAATCTATGTACTCTATGCATTCCATGTATTCAATGCATTCTATGCATAGAATACACAGAATGCATAGAGCGAATTCTATGTATTCTGTGCATTCTATGTATTCTATGCATTCGATGCATAGAATACATAGATTGCATTCTATGCATAGAATACATAGATTGCATTCTATACATAGAATGCATAGAGCGCATTCAATGCATTCTATGTACCTTATGCATTCTTTGTACTCTATGCATTCGATGCATAGAGTACATAGATTGCATTCTATGCATTCTATGTATGGAATACATAGATTGCATTATATGCATAGAATACATTGAATACATAGAATGCATAGACTGCATGCAATGCATTCTATGCATTCTATGTATTCTATGCATAGAATACATAAAATGCATTGAGCGCATTCTATGCAGTTTATGCATAGAATACATATAATACATAGAATGCATAGACTGCATGGAATGCATTCTATGCATTCTATGTATTCTATGCATAAAATACACAGAATGTATAGAGCGTAGTCTATGTATTCTGTGCATTCTATGTATTCTATGCACTTTATGCATGGAACACATATAATACATAGAATGCATAGACTGCATGGAATGCATTCTATGCATTCTGTGCATTCTATGCATTCCATGTATTCAATGCATTCTATGCATAGAATACACAGAATGCATAGAGCGTATTCTATGTATTCTGTGCATTCTATGTATTCTATGCATAGAACGCATAGAATGCAAATTACGCATTCTCTGCAATCTATGCATAGAATACATAGAATACATAGATTGCATTCTATGCATTCTATACATAGAATGCATAGAGCGCAATCAATGCATTCTATGTACTTTATGCATTCTTTGTACTCTATGCATTCGATGCATAGAGTACATAGATTGCATTATATGCATAGAATACATCGAATACATAGAATGCATAGACTGCATGGAATGCATTCTATGCATTCTATGTATTCTATGCATAGAATACACAGAATGTATGGAGCGTATTCTATGTATTCTGTGCATTCTATGTATTCTATGCACTTTATGCATGGAACACATATAATACATAGAATGCATAGACTGCATGGAATGCATTCTATGCATTCTATGTATTCTATGCATTCCATGTATTCAATGCATTCTATGCATAGAATACACAGAATGCATAGAGCGTATTCTATGTATTCTGTGCATTCTATGTATTCTATGCATTCGATACATAGAATACATAGATTGCATTCTATGTATAGAATACATTGAATACACAGAATGCATAGTTTGCATGGAATACATTCTATGCTTTCTATGTATTCTATGCATTCTATGTATTCAATGTACTCTATGCATTCACTGCATTGAATGTATTCGATGCATATAGTGCATAGAACGCATAGAGCGCATTCTATGCATTCTATGTACTCTATGCATTCCATGTATTCAATGCATTCTATGCATAGAATACACAGAATGCATAGAGCGTATTCTATGCATTCTGTGCATCTTATGTATTCTATGCATTCGATGCATAGAATACATAGATTGCATTCTATGTATTCTATAATGCAATCTATGTATTCAATACATAGATTGCATTCTATGCATTCTATGTATGGAATACATAGATTGCATTATATGCATTCTATGCATAGAATACATTGAATACATAGAATGCATAGACTGCATGCAATGCATTCTATGCATTCTATGTATTCTATGCATTTCATGTATTCAATGCATTCTATGCATAGAATACACAGAATGCATAGAGCGTATTCTATGTATTCTGTGCATTCTTTGTATTCTATGCATTTGATGCATAGAATACATAGATTGCATTCCATGCATTCTATGTATGGAATACATAGATTGCATTATATGCATTCTATGCATAGAACACATTGAATACATAGAATGCATAGACTGCATGCAATGCATTCTATGCATTCTATGTATTACATGCATTCCATGTATTCAATGCATTCTATGCATAGAATACATAGAATGCATTCTATGCACTCTATGCATAGAATGCATAGAATACATAGAATACATAGAATACATGGAATACATAGACTGCATGCAATGCATCCTATGCATTCTATGTATTCTATATATTCCATGTATTCAATGCATTCTATGCATAGAATACATAGAATGCATAGAGTGCATTCTATGTAATCTGTGCATTCTATGTATTCTATGTATTATATGTATTCTATGTATTCTAGGCATAGAGTGCATAGAATGGAATCTATGTATTCTATGCATCGGTTGCATAGAATAAATAGAATGCATAGAGTACATAGAATGCATTGAATGCGCTCTATGCATTCTATGTATTCAATGTATTCTATGCATTGAATACATAGATCGCATAGTTTGCATAGAGCGCATTCAATGCATTCTATGTACTCTATGCATTCCATTTATTCTATGCAATCGAAGCATAGAATACATAGAGTGCATTCTATGCACTCTATGCATAGAATACATAGAATACATATAATACATAGAATACATAGACTGCATGCAATGCATTCTATGCATTCTATGTATTCTATGCATTCCATGTATTCAATGCATTCTATGCATAGAATACACAGAATGCATAGAGCGTATTCTATGTATTCTGTGCATTCTTTGTATTCTATGCATTTGATGCATAGAATACATAGATTGCATTCCATGAATTCTATGTATGGAATACATAGATTGCATTATATGCATTCTATGCATAGAACACATTGAATACATAGAATGCATAGACTGCATGCAATGCATTCTATGCATTCTATGTATTCTATGCATTCCATGTATTCAATGCATTCTATGCATAGAATACATAGAATGCATAGAACGCATTCGATGTAATCTGTACATTCTATGTATTCTATGGACTTTATGCATAGAACACATATAATACATAGAATGCATAGACTGCATGGAATGCATTCTATGCATTCTATGTATTCTATATATTCCATGTATTCAATGCATTCTATGCATAGAATACATAGATTGCATTCTATGCACTCAATGCATAGAACACATTGAATACATAGAATGCATAGACTGCATGCAATGCATTCTATGCATTCTATGTATTCCATGCATTCCATGTATTCAATGCATTCTATGCATAGAATACATAGATTGCATTCTATGCACTCTACGCATAGAATGCATAGAATACATAGAATAGATAGAATGCACAGAATGCTTTCTATGCATTTTTTGTATTCTATGTATTTTATGCATGGAATACATATGCATATGTAATGCGTATAATACATGGAATGCTCTCTCTGCATAGAATGAACTCTATGCATTATATGCATAGAATTCAATCCATGCATTGAATACATAGAATACATAGTTTGCATAGAGCGCATTCAATGCATTCTATGTACTCTATGCATTCCATTTATTCTATGCAATCGAAGCATAGAATACATAGAGTGCATTCTATGCACTCTATGCATAGAATACATAGAATACATATAATACATAGAATACATAGACTGCATGCAATGCATTCTATGCATTCTATGTATTCTATGCATTCCATGTATTCAATGCATTCTATGCATAGAATGCATAGAACGCATTCGGTGTAATCTGTGCATTCTATGTATTCTATGGACTTTATGCATAGAACACATATAATACATAGAATGCATAGACTGCATGGAATGCATTCTATGCATTCTATGTATTCTATGCATTCCATGTATTCAATGCATTCTATGCATAGAATACACAGAATGCATAGAGCGTATTCTATGTATTCTGTGCATTCTATGTATTCTATGCATTCGATGCATAGAATACTTGGATTGCATTCCATGCATTCTATGTATGGAATACATAGGTTGCATTATATGCATTCTATGCATAGAACACATTGAATACATAGAATGCATAGACTGCATGCAATGCATTCTATGCATTCTATGTATTCCATGCATTCCATGTATTCAATGCATTCTATGCATAGAATACATAGATTGCATTCTATACACTCTATGCATAGAATGCATAGAATACATAGACTGCATGCAATGCATTCTATGCATTCTATGTATTCTATGTATTCCATGTATTCAATGCATTCTATGCATAGAATGCATAGAACGCATTCGATGTAATCTGTGCATTCTATGTATTCTATGGACTTTATGCATAGAACACATATAATACATAGAATGCATAGACTGCATGCAATGCATTCTATGCATTCTATGTATTCTATATATTCCATGTATTCAATGCATTCTATGCATAGAATACATAGAATGCATAGAGCGCATTCTATGTAATCTGTGCATTCTATGTATTCAATGCACTTCATGCATAGAATACATATAATACATAGAATGCATAGACTGCATGGAATGCATTCTATGCATTCTATGTATTCTGTGCATTCCATATATTCAATGCATTCTATGCATAGAATACGCAGAATCTATAGAGCGTATTCTATGTATTCTGTGCATTCTATGTATTCTATGCATTCGATGCATAGAATACATAGATTGAATTCCATGCATTCTATGTATGGAATGCATAGATTGCATTATATGCATTCTATGCATAGAATACATTGAATACATAGAATGCATAGACTGCACGCAATGCATTCTATGCATTCTATGTATTCTATGCATAGAGTGCATTGAATACATGGAATATATAGAATGCATAGATTGCACAAAATGCATTGCATGCAGTCTATGTATTCTATGTATTATATGTGTTCTATGTATTCTATGCAGAGAGTGCATAGAATGCAATCTATGTATCCTATGCATCGATTGCATAGAATAAATAGAATGCATAGAGTACATAGAATGCATTGAATGCGCTCTATGCATTCTATGTATTCTATGCATAGAATGCATAGAATGCAATCTATGTATTCTATGTATTCAATGCATGGATTGAATTCTATGCATGTAATGCATAGAGTGCATTCTATGCATAGAGAGCATTCCATGTATTATACGCATTGCATATGCATTTGTATTCTACGCATAGAATACATAGAATAGATGGAATGCACAGAATGCTTTCTATGCATTCTTTGTATTCTATGTATTTTATGCATAGAATACACATGCATATGTAATGCGTATAATACATGGAATGCTCTCTCTGCATAGAATGCACTCTATGCATTATATGCATAGAATTCAACCCATGCATCGAATACATAGAACACATAGATTGCATAGACTGCATGGAATGCATTCTATGCATTCTATGTATTCTATGCATTCCATGTATTCTATGCATTCTATGCATAGAATACACAGAATGTATAGAGCGTATTCCATGTATTCTGTGCATTCTATGTATTCTATGCATTCGATGCATAGAATACATAGATTGCATTCTATGCATTCTATGTATGGAATACATAGATTGCATTATATGCATTCTATGCATAGAGTACATTGAATACATAGAATGCATAGACTGCATGCAATGCATTCTATGCATTCTGTGCCTTCTATGCATTTCATGTATTCAATGCATTGCATGCATAGAATACATAGAATGCATAGAGCGCATTCTATGTAATCTGTGCATTCTATGTATTCTATGCATTTGATGCATAGAATACATAGATTGCATTCTATGCATTCTATGTATGGAATACATAGAACGCATAGAGCACATTCAATGCATTCTATGTACTCTATGCATTCTATTTATTTTATGCAATCGATGCATAGAATACATAGATTGCATTCTATGCAATCTATGCGTAGAATACACATAATACATAGAATACATAGACTGCATGCAATGCATTCTATGCATTCTATGTATTCTATATATTCCATGTATTCAATGCATTCTATGCATAGTATACATAGAATGCATAGAGCGCATTCTATGTAATCTGTGCATTCTATGTATTCTATGCATTCAATGCATAGAATACATAGATTGCATTCTATGCATTCTATGTATGGAATACATAGAATGCATAGAGCGCATTCAATGCATTCTATGTACTCTATGCATTCTATTTATTTTATGCGATTGATGCATAGAATACATAGATTGCATTCTATGCAATCTATGCATAGAATACATATAATACATAGAATACATAGACTGCATGCAATGCATTCTATGCATTCTATATATTCCATGTATTCAATGCATTCTATGCATAGAATACATAGAATGCATAGAGCGCATTCTATGTAATCTGTGCATTCTATGTATTCTATGCATTCACTGCATTGAATGTATTCTATGCATATAGTGCATAGAGTGCATAGAGCGCATTCAATGCATTCTATGTACCCTATGCATTCTATGTATTCTATGCATTCGATGCATAGAATACGTAGATTGCATTCTATGCATTCTATGTATGGAATACATAGATTGCATTATAGGCATTCTATGCATAGAATACATTGAATACATAGAATGCATAGACTGCATAGAATGCATTCTATGCTTTCTATGTATTCTATGCATTCTATGTATTCTATGTATTCCATTTATTCTATGCATATAATGCATAGAATGCATTCTCTGTATTCCATGTATTCTATTCAAAGCACATCGCACACTGAAAACTCGCTTTTGTGCATGATTGAACATCTTTGACTAGTTTGCAAACTAATAACTCAAGTGAATTTGTCAAAAGTGGCAAATTTGACCATATGTTTCATGTTTGCAAAGGTAAATATTGCTTATAAAACCATGTTTTACTGATTTCAGTCGAATTGTGCATTGTCAACATTGCAAAAGTGAATGAAATTCATTGTTGCAATCAGCAATTTGGCACAAAACTCACTGAAAGCATACTTTTAACTCATATTGAACATCTTTGACTAATTTACAAACCAATAACTCAAGTGAATTTGTCAAAAGTGACAAATTTGACATGATGTATCATGTTTCCAAAGTTACATATTCCTTGCAAAGCCATGTTTTGACAAATTTGAGATTGTGTTTCACGTTTGCAAAGGTAAATATTGCTTGTAAAACCATGTTTTACTGATTTCACACCAATTATGCATTGTCAACATTGCAGAAGTGAATGAAACATATTGTTCTAAACAGCGTTTTGGCACAAAACACACTGAGAACTCGCTTTTATGCAAGATTGAACATCTCTGACTAGTTCGCATGTTAACAATTCAAGTGAATTTGCCAAAAGTGACAAACTTGACTTCATGTTTCATGTTTGCAAAGTTAAATATTGTGTGCAACAGCATGTTTTACTGATTTCAGACAAATTATGTATTGTCAACATTGCAAGAGTGAATGAAACACATTGTTCTAAACAGCAATTTGGCACAACACACATTGAAAACTTACTTTTATGTACTATTGAACATCTTTGACTGGTTGACAAACTAATAACTCAAGTGAATTTGTCAAAAGTGACAAATTTGACATAATGTATCCTGTTTCTAAAGTTATATATTCCTTGCAAAGCCATGTTTTGACAAATTTGACATAATGTTTCATGTTTGCAAAGTTAAATATTGCTTGCAAAACCATGTTTTGATAACTTTCTAGTCGAATTATGCATTGTCAACATTGCAAAAGTGATTGAAATTCATTGTTCCAAACAGCAATTTGGCACAAAACACGCTGAAAACTCACTGTTATGCAATATTGAACATCTTTGACTGGTTTACAAACTAATAACTCAAGTGAATTTGTCAAAAGTGACCAACTTGACCATATGTTTCATGTTCGCAAAGTTAAATATTGCTTGCGAAGGCATGTTTTACTGATTTGAGACAAGTTATGCATTGTCAACATTGCAAAAGTGAATGAAACACATTGTTCTAAACAGCAATTTGGCACAAAACACACTGAAAACTTCCTTTTATGTAATATTGAACATCTTTGACTAGTTAACAAACTGATAACTGAAGCGACTTTGTTAAAAGCTAAACTTGACCATATGTTTCATGCTTGCAAAATTAAACATTCCTTGCAAAGGCATGTTTTGACAAATTTGACATTATGTTTCATGTTTGCAAAGTCAAATATTGCTTGTAAAACCATGTTTTACTGATTTCACACGAAATATGCATTGTCAACATTGCAAAAGTGAATGAAACACATTGTTCTAAACAACAAATTGGCACAAAACACACTGTAAACCTCTTTTTATGTAATATTGAACATCTTTGACTAGTTAACAAACTAATAACACGAGCGACTTTGTCAAAAGTGTCAAACTTTACCATATGTTTCATGTCTGCAAAGTTAAATATTCCTTGCAAAACCATGTTTTGATAAATTTGACAGTGTTTCATGTTTGCAAAATCAAACATTGCGTGCAAAACCATGTTTCGCACATTCCAGTCGAATTATGCATTGTCAACATTACAAAAGTGAATGAAACACATTGTTCTAAACAGCAATTTAGCACAAAACATACTGAAAACTCGCTTTTATGCAAGATTGAACATCTCTGACTAGTTCGCATGTTAACGATTCAAGTGAATTTGCCAAAAGTGACAAACTTGACTTCATGTTTCATGTTTGCAAAGTTAAATGTTGCTTGCGAAAGCATGTCTTACTGATTTCAGACGAATTATGCACTGTCAACATTGCAACAGTGAATGAAACACATTGTTCTAAACTGCAATTTGGCACATAACACATTGAAAACTTATTTTATGTAATATTCAACATCTTTCACTAGTTTACAAACTAATAACTCAAGTGAATTTGTCAAAAGTGGCAAATTTGACCATATGTTTCTTGTTTGCAAAGTTAAATATTGCTTGTAAAACCATGTTTTACTGATTTTAGTCGAATTATGCATTGTCAACATTGCACAAGTGAATGAAATTCATGGTTCCAAACAGCAATTTGGCACAAGACACACAGAAAACTTCCTTTTATGTAATATTGAACATCTTGGACTAGTTTACAAACCAATAACTCAAGTGAAATAGTCAAAAACCACAAATTTGACATTATGTTTCATGTTTGCAAAGTTGAATATTGCATGCAAAGCCATGTTTTATTGATTTTCATTCAAATTATGCATTCTGAACATTGTAAAAGTGAATAAAACACATTGTTACAAACAGCAATTAGGTACAAAACACGCTGAAAACGTACTTTCATGCAATATTGAACATCTTTTACTAGTTTACAAACTAATAACTTAAGTGAATTTGTCAAAAACCACAAATTTGACATTATGTTTCATGTTTGCAAAGTTGTATATTGCATGCAAAGCCATGTTTTATTGATTTTCATTCAAATTATGCATTCTGAACATTGCAAAAGTGAATGAAACACATTGTTACAAACAGCAATTTGGCACAAAACACACTGTAAACTTACTTCATGCAATATTGAACATCTTTTACTAGTTTACAAACCAATAACTCAAGTGAAATAGTCAAAAATCCCAAATCTGGCATTATGTTTCATGTTTGCAAAGTTGAATATTGCATGCAAAGACTTGTTTTATAGATTTTCATCCAAACTATGCATTCTGAACATTGCAAAAGTGAATGAAACACATTGTTACAATTGTAAAAGTGAATGAAACACATTGTTACAAACAGCAATTAGGTACAAAACACGCTGAAAACTTACTTTCATGCAATATTGAACATCTTTTACTAGTTTACAAACTAATAACTCAAGTGAATTTGTCAAAAACCACAAATCTGACATTATGTTTCATGTTTGCAAAGTTGAATATTGCATGCAAAGCCATGTTTTATTGATTTTCATTCAAATTATGCATTCTGAACATTGTAAAAGTGAATGAAACACATTGTTACAAACAGCAATTAGGTGCAAAACACGCTGAAAACTTACTTTCATGCAATATTGAACTTCTTTTACTAGTTTACAAACTAATAACTCAAGTGAATTTGTCAAAAACGACAACTCTGACATTATGTTTCATGTTTGCAAAGTTGTATATTGCATGCAAAGCCATGTTTTATTGATTTTCATTCAAACTATGCATTCTGAACATTGCACAAGTGAATGAAACACATTGTTACAAACAGCAATTTGGCACAAAACACACTGAAAACTTACTTCATGCAATATTGAACATCTTTTACTAGTTTACAAACTAATAACTCAGGTGAAATTGTAAAAATCACAAATCTGGCATTATGTTTCATGTTTGCAAAGTTGAATATTGCATGCAACGACTTGTTTTATAGATTTTCATCCAAACTATGCATCCTGAACACTGTAAAAGTGAATGAAACACATTGTTACAAACAGTAATTTAGTGCAAAACACGCTGAAAACTTACTTTTATGCAATATTGAACATCTTTTACTAGTTTACCAGCTAATAACTCAAGTGAATTTGTCAAAAACGACAAATTTGACATTATGTTTCATGTTTGCAAAGTTGAATATTGCATGCATAGCCATGTTTTATTGATTTTCATTCAAATTATGCATTCTGAACATTGCAAAAGTGAATGAAACACATTGTTACAGACAGCAATTTGGCACAAAAATCACTTAAAACTTACTTTTATGCAATATTGAACATCTTCTGCTAGTTTACAAACTAATAACTCAAGTGAATTTGTCAAAAGTCACGAATTTGACATTATGTTTCATGTTTGCAAAGTTAAATATTGCATGCAAAGCCATGATTTATTGATTTTCATTCAAATTGTGCATTCTGAACATTGCAAATGTGAATGAAACACATTGTTACAAACAGCAATTTGTCACAAAACACACTGAAAACTTACTTTCATGCAATATTGAACATCTTATACTAGTTTACCAACTAATAACTCAAGTGAATTTGTCAAAAACCACAAATTTGACATTATGTTTCATGTTTGCAAAGTTGAATATTGCATGCAAAGCCATGTTTTATTGATTTTCATTCAAATTATGCATTCTGAACATTGTAAAAGTGAATGAAACACATTGTTACAAACAGCAATTAGGTACAAAACACGCTGAAAACTTACTTTCATGCAATATTGAACTTCTTTTACTAGTTTACAAACTAATAACTCAAGTGAATTTGTCAAAAACGACAACTCTGACATTATGTTTCATGTTTGCAAAGTTGTATATTGCATGCAAAGCCATGTTTTATTGATTTTCATTCAAACTATGCATTCTGAACATTGCACAAGTGAATGAAACACATTGTTACAAACAGCAATTTGGCACAAAACACACTGTAAACTTACTTCATGCAATATTGAACATCTTTTACTAGTTTACAAACCAATAACTCAAGTGAAATAGTCAAAAATCCCAAATCTGGCATTATGTTTCATGTTTGCAAAGTTGAATATTGCATGCAAAGACTTGTTTTATAGATTTTCATCCAAACTATGCATTCTGAACATTGCAAAAGTGAATGAAACACATTGTTACAATTGTAAAAGTGAATGAAACACATTGTTACAAACAGCAATTAGGTACAAAACACGCTGAAAACTTACTTTCATGCAATATTGAACATCTTTTACTAGTTTACAAACTAATAACTCAAGTGAATTTGTCAAAAACCACAAATCTGACATTATGTTTCATGTTTGCAAAGTTGAATATTGCATGCAAAGCCATGTTTTATTGATTTTCATTCAAATTATGCATTCTGAACATTGTAAAAGTGAATGAAACACATTGTTACAAACAGCAATTAGGTGCAAAACACGCTGAAAACTTACTTTCATGCAATATTGAACTTCTTTTACTAGTTTACAAACTAATAACTCAAGTGAATTTGTCAAAAACGACAACTCTGACATTATGTTTCATGTTTGCAAAGTTGTATATTGCATGCAAAGCCATGTTTTATTGATTTTCATTCAAACTATGCATTCTGAACATTGCACAAGTGAATGAAACACATTGTTACAAACAGCAATTTGGCACAAAACACACTGAAAACTTACTTCATGCAATATTGAACATCTTTTACTAGTTTACAAACTAATAACTCAGGTGAAATTGTAAAAATCACAAATCTGGCATTATGTTTCATGTTTGCAAAGTTGAATATTGCATGCAACGACTTGTTTTATAGATTTTCATCCAAACTATGCATTCTGAACACTGTAAAAGTGAATGAAACACATTGTTACAAACAGTAATTTAGTGCAAAACACGCTGAAAACTTACTTTTATGCAATATTGAACATCTTTTACTAGTTTACCAGCTAATAACTCAAGTGAATTTGTCAAAAACGACAAATTTGACATTATGTTTCATGTTTGCAAAGTTGAATATTGCATGCATAGCCATGTTTTATTGATTTTCATTCAAATTATGCATTCTGAACATTGCAAAAGTGAATGAAACACATTGTTACAGACAGCAATTTGGCACAAAAATCACTTAAAACTTACTTTTATGCAATATTGAACATCTTCTGCTAGTTTACAAACTAATAACTCAAGTGAATTTGTCAAAAGTCACGAATTTGACATTATGTTTCATGTTTGCAAAGTTAAATATTGCATGCAAAGCCATGATTTATTGATTTTCATTCAAATTGTGCATTCTGAACATTGCAAATGTGAATGAAACACATTGTTACAAACAGCAATTTGTCACAAAACACACTGAAAACTTACTTTCATGCAATATTGAACATCTTATACTAGTTTACCAACTAATAACTCAAGTGAATTTGTCAAAAACCACAAATTTGACATTATGTTTCATGTTTGCAAAGTTGAATATTGCATGCAAAGCCATGTTTTATTGATTTTCATTCAAATTATGCATTCTGAACATTGTAAAAGTGAATGAAACACATTGTTACAAACAGCAATTAGGTACAAAACACGCTGAAAACTTACTTTCATGCAATATTGAACTTCTTTTACTAGTTTACAAACTAATAACTCAAGTGAATTTGTCAAAAACGACAACTCTGACATTATGTTTCATGTTTGCAAAGTTGTATATTGCATGCAAAGCCATGTTTTATTGATTTTCATTCAAACTATGCATTCTGAACATTGCACAAGTGAATGAAACACATTGTTACAAACAGCAATTTGGCACAAAACACACTGAAAACTTACTTCATGCAATATTGAACATCTTTTACTAGTTTACAAACTAATAACTCAGGTGAAATTGTAAAAATCACAAATCTGGCATTATGTTTCATGTTTGCAAAGTTGAATATTGCATGCAACGACTTGTTTTATAGATTTTCATCCAAACTATGCATTCTGAACACTGTAAAAGTGAATGAAACACATTGTTACAAACAGTAATTTAGTGCAAAACACGCTGAAAACTTACTTTTATGCAATATTGAACATCTTTTACTAGTTTACCAGCTAATAACTCAAGTGAATTTGTCAAAAACGACAAATTTGACATTATGTTTCATGTTTGCAAAGTTGAATATTGCATGCATAGCCATGTTTTACTGATTTTCATTCAAATTATGCATTCTGAACATTGCAAAAGTGAATGAAACACATTGTTACAGACAGCAATTTGGCACAAAAATCACTTAAAACTTACTTTTATGCAATATTGAACATCTTCTGCTAGTTTACAAACTAATAACTCAAGTGAATTTGTCAAAAGTCACGAATTTGACATTATGTTTCATGTTTGCAAAGTTAAATATTGCATGCAAAGCCATGATTTATTGATTTTCATTCAAATTGTGCATTCTGAACATTGCAAATGTGAATGAAACACATTGTTACAAACAGCAATTTGTCACAAAACACACTGAAAACTTACTTTCATGCAATATTGAACATCTTATACTAGTTTACCAACTAATAACTCAAGTGAATTTGTCAAAAACCACAAATTTGACATTATGTTTCATGTTTGCAAAGTTGAATATTGCATGCAAAGCCATGTTTTATTGATTTTCATTCAAATTATGCATTCTGAACATTGTAAAAGTGAATGAAACACATTGTTACAAACAGCAATTAGGTACAAAACACGCTGAAAACTTACTTTCATGCAATATTGAACTTCTTTTACTAATTTACAAACTAATAACTCAAGTGAATTTGTCAAAAACGACAACTCCGACATTATGTTTCATGTTTGCAAAGTTGTATATTGCATGCAAAGCCATGTTTTATTGATTTTCATTCAAACTATGCATTCTGAACATTGCACAAGTGAATGAAACACATTGTTACAAACAGCAATTTGGCACAAAACACACTGAAAACTTACTTCATGCAATATTGAACATCTTTTACTAGTTTACAAACTAATAACTCAGGTGAAATTGTAAAAATCACAAATCTGGCATTATGTTTCATGTTTGCAAAGTTGAATATTGCATGCAACGACTTGTTTTATAGATTTTCATCCAAACTATGCATTCTGAACACTGTAAAAGTGAATGAAACACATTGTTACAAACAGTAATTTAGTGCAAAACACGCTGAAAACTTACTTCATGCAATATTGAACATCTTTTACTAGTTTACAAACTAATAACTCAGGTGAAATTGTAAAAATCACAAATCTGGCATTATGTTTCATGTTTGCAAAGTTGAATATTGCATGCAACGACTTGTTTTATAGATTTTCATCCAAACTATGCATTCTGAACACTGTAAAAGTGAATGAAACACATTGTTACAAACAGTAATTTAGTGCAAAACACGCTGAAAACTTACTTTTATGCAATATTGAACATCTTTTACTAGTTTACCAGCTAATAACTCAAGTGAATTTGTCAAAAACCACAAGTTTGACATTATGTTTCATGTTTGCAAAGTTGAATATTGCATGCATAGCCATGTTTTATAGATTTTCATCCAAATTATGCATTCTGAACATTGCAAAAGTGAATGAAACACATTGTTACAGACAGCAATTTGGCACAAAAATCACTTAAAACTTACTTTTATGCAATATTGAACATCTTCTGCTAGTTTACAAACTAATAACTCAAGTGAATTTGTCAAAAGTGACGAATTTGACATTATGTTTCATGTTTGCAAAGTTAAATATTGCATGCAAAGCCATGATTTATTGATTTTCATTCAAATTATGCATTCTGAACATTGTAAAAGTGAATGAAACACATTGTTACAAACAGCAATTAGGTACAAAACACGCTGAAAACTTACTTTCATGCAATATTGAACTTCTTTTACTAGTTTACAAACTAATAACTCAAGTGAATTTGTCAAAAACGACAAATCTGACATTATGTTTCATGTTTGCAAAGTTGTATATTGCATGCAAAGCCATGTTTTATTGATTTTCATTCAAACTATGCATTCTGAACATTGCACAAGTGAATGAAACACATTGTTACAAACAGCAATTTGGCACAAAACACACTGAAAACTTACTTCATGCAATATTGAACATCTTTTACTAGTTTACAAACTAATAACTCAGGTGAAATTGTAAAAATCACAAATCTGGCATTATGTTTCATGTTTGCAAAGTTGAATATTGCCATGCAACGACTTGTTTTATAGATTTTCATCCAAACTATGCATTCTGAACACTGTAAAAGTGAATGAAACACATTGGTACAAACAGTAATTTAGTGCAAAACACGCTGAAAACTTACTTTTATGCAATATTGAACATCTTTTACTAGTTTACCAGCTAATAACTCAAGTGAATTTGTCAAAAACCACAAATTTGACATTATGTTTCATGTTTGCAAAGTTGAATATTGCATGCAAAGCCATGTTTTATTGATTTTCATTCAAATTAGGCATTCTGAACATTGTAAAAGTGAATGAAACACATTGTTACAAACAGCAATTAGGTACAAAACACGCTGAAAACTTACTTTCATGCAATATTGAACATCTTTTACTAGTTTACAAACTAATAACTCAAGTGAATTTGTCAAAAACCACAAATCTGACATTATGTTTCATGTTTGCAAAGTTGAATATTGCATGCAAAGCCATGTTTTATTGATTTTCATTCAAATTATGCATTCTGAACATTGTAAAAGTGAATGAAACACATTGTTACAAACAGCAATTAGGTACAAAACACGCTGAAAACTTACTTTCATGCAATATTGAACTTCTTTTACTAGTTTACAAACTAATAACTCAAGTGAATTTGTCAAAAACGACAACTCTGACATTATGTTTCATGTTTGCAAAGTTGTATATTGCATGCAAAGCCATGTTTTATTGATTTTCATTCAAACTATGCATTCTGAACATTGCACAAGTGAATGAAACACATTGTTACAAACAGCAATTTGGCACAAAACACACTGAAAACTTACTTCATGCAATATTGAACATCTTTTACTAGTTTACAAACTAATAACTCAGGTGAAATTGTAAAAATCACAAATCTGGCATTATGTTTCATGTTTGCAAAGTTGAATATTGCATGCAACGACTTGTTTTATAGATTTTCATCCAAACTATGCATTCTGAACACTGTAAAAGTGAATGAAACACATTGTTACAAACAGTAATTTAGTGCAAAACACGCTGAAAACTTACTTTTATGCAATATTGAACATCTTTTACTAGTTTACCAGCTAATAACTCAAGTGAATTTGTCAAAAACCACAAATTTGACATTATGTTTCATGTTTGCAAAGTTGAATATTGCATGCATAGCCATGTTTTATAGATTTTCATCCAAATTATGCATTCTGAACATTGCAAAAGTGAATGAAACACATTGTTACAGACAGCAATTTGGCACAAAAATCACTTAAAACTTACTTTTATGCAATAGAAGTGTCAAAAACCACAAATTTGACATTATGTTTCATGTTTGCAAAGTTGAATATTGCATGCATAGCCATGTTTTATAGATTTTCATCCAAATTATGCATTCTGAACATTGCAAAAGTGAATGAAACACATTGTTACAGACAGCAATTTGGCACAAAAATCACTTAACACTTACTTTTATGCAATATTGAACATCTTCTGCTAGTTTACAAACTAATAACTCAAGTGAATTTGTCAAAAGTCACGAATTTGACATTATGTTTCATGTTTGCAAAGTTAAATATTGCATGCAAAGCCATGATTTATTGATTTTCATTCAAATTGTGCATTCTGAACATTGCAAATGTGAACAAAACACATTGTTACAAACAGCAATTTGTCACAAAACACACTGAAAACTTACTTTCATGCAATATTGAACATCTTATACTAGTTTACCAACTAATAACTCAAGTGAATTTGTCAAAAACCACAAATTTGACATTATGTTTCATGTTTGCAAAGTTGAATATTGCATGCAAAGCCATGTTTTATTGATTTTCATTCAAATTATGCATTCTGAACATTGTAAAAGTGAATGAAACACATTGTTACAAACAGCAATTAGGTACAAAACACGCTGAAAACTTACTTTCATGCAATATTGAACTTCTTTTACTAGTTTACAAACTAATAACTCAAGTGAATTTGTCAAAAACGACAACTCTGACATTATGTTTCATGTTTGCAAAGTTGTATATTGCATGCAAAGCCATGTTTTATTGATTTTCATTCAAACTATGCATTCTGAACATTGCACAAGTGAATGAAACACATTGTTACAAACAGCAATTTGGCACAAAACACACTGAAAACTTACTTCATGCAATATTGAACATCTTTTACTAGTTTACAAACTAATAACTCAGGTGAAATTGTAAAAATCACAAATCTGGCATTATGTTTCATGTTTGCAAAGTTGAATATTGCATGCAACGACTTGTTTTATAGATTTTCATCCAAACTATGCATTCTGAACACTGTAAAAGTGAATGAAACACATTGTTACAAACAGTAATTTAGTGCAAAACACGCTGAAAACTTACTTTTATGCAATATTGAACATCTTTTACTAGTTTACCAGCTAATAACTCAAGTGAATTTGTCAAAAACGACAAATTTGACATTATGTTTCATGTTTGCAAAGTTGAATATTGCATGCATAGCCATGTTTTACTGATTTTCATTCAAATTATGCATTCTGAACATTGCAAAAGTGAATGAAACACATTGTTACAGACAGCAATTTGGCACAAAAATCACTTAAAACTTACTTTTATGCAATATTGAACATCTTCTGCTAGTTTACAAACTAATAACTCAAGTGAATTTGTCAAAAGTCACGAATTTGACATTATGTTTCATGTTTGCAAAGTTAAATATTGCATGCAAAGCCATGATTTATTGATTTTCATTCAAATTGTGCATTCTGAACATTGCAAATGTGAATGAAACACATTGTTACAAACAGCAATTTGTCACAAAACACACTGAAAACTTACTTTCATGCAATATTGAACATCTTATACTAGTTTACCAACTAATAACTCAAGTGAATTTGTCAAAAACCACAAATTTGACATTATGTTTCATGTTTGCAAAGTTGAATATTGCATGCAAAGCCATGTTTTATTGATTTTCATTCAAATTATGCATTCTGAACATTGTAAAAGTGAATGAAACACATTGTTACAAACAGCAATTAGGTACAAAACACGCTGAAAACTTACTTTCATGCAATATTGAACTTCTTTTACTAATTTACAAACTAATAACTCAAGTGAATTTGTCAAAAACGACAACTCCGACATTATGTTTCATGTTTGCAAAGTTGTATATTGCATGCAAAGCCATGTTTTATTGATTTTCATTCAAACTATGCATTCTGAACATTGCACAAGTGAATGAAACACATTGTTACAAACAGCAATTTGGCACAAAACACACTGAAAACTTACTTCATGCAATATTGAACATCTTTTACTAGTTTACAAACTAATAACTCAGGTGAAATTGTAAAAATCACAAATCTGGCATTATGTTTCATGTTTGCAAAGTTGAATATTGCATGCAACGACTTGTTTTATAGATTTTCATCCAAACTATGCATTCTGAACACTGTAAAAGTGAATGAAACACATTGTTACAAACAGTAATTTAGTGCAAAACACGCTGAAAACTTACTTTTATGCAATATTGAACATCTTTTACTAGTTTACCAGCTAATAACTCAAGTGAATTTGTCAAAAACCACAAATTTGACATTATGTTTCATGTTTGCAAAGTTGAATATTGCATGCATAGCCATGTTTTATAGATTTTCATCCAAATTATGCATTCTGAACATTGCAAAAGTGAATGAAACACATTGTTACAGACAGCAATTTGGCACAAAAATCACTTAAAACTTACTTTTATGCAATATTGAACATCTTCTGCTAGTTTACTAACTAATAACTCAAGTGAATTTGTCAAAAGTCACGAATTTGACATTATGTTTCATGTTTGCAAAGTTAAATATTGCATGCAAAGCCATGATTTATTGATTTTCATTCAAATTATGCATTCTGAACATTGTAAAAGTGAATGAAACACATTGTTACAAACAGCAATTAGGTACAAAACACGCTGAAAACTTACTTTCATGCAATATTGAACTTTTTTTACTAGTTTACAAACTAATAACTCAAGTGAATTTGTCAAAAACGACAAATCTGACATTATGTTTCATGTTTGCAAAGTTGTATATTGCATGCAAAGCCATGTTTTATTGATTTTCATTCAAACTATGCATTCTGAACATTGCACAAGTGAATGAAACACATTGTTACAAACAGCAATTTGGCACAAAACACACTGAAAACTTACTTCATGCAATATTGAACATCTTTTACTAGTTTACAAACTAATAACTCAGGTGAAATTGTAAAAATCACAAATCTGGCATTATGTTTCATGTTTGCAAAGTTGAATATTGCCATGCAACGACTTGTTTTATAGATTTTCATCCAAACTATGCATTCTGAACACTGTAAAAGTGAATGAAACACATTGTTACAAACAGTAATTTAGTGCAAAACACGCTGAAAACTTACTTTTATGCAATATTGAACATCTTTTACTAGTTTACCAGCTAATAACTCAAGTGAATTTGTCAAAAACCACAAATTTGACATTATGTTTCATGTTTGCAAAGTTGAATATTGCATGCAAAGCCATGTTTTATTGATTTTCATTCAAATTAGGCATTCTGAACATTGTAAAAGTGAATGAAACACATTGTTACAAACAGCAATTAGGTACAAAACACGCTGAAAACTTACTTTCATGCAATATTGAACATCTTTTACTAGTTTACAAACTAATAACTCAAGTGAATTTGTCAAAAACCACAAATCTGACATTATGTTTCATGTTTGCAAAGTTGAATATTGCATGCAAAGCCATGTTTTATTGATTTTCATTCAAATTATGCATTCTGAACATTGTAAAAGTGAATGAAACACATTGTTACAAACAGCAATTAGGTACAAAACACGCTGAAAACTTACTTTCATGCAATATTGAACTTCTTTTACTAGTTTACAAACTAATAACTCAAGTGAATTTGTCAAAAACGACAACTCTGACATTATGTTTCATGTTTGCAAAGTTGTATATTGCATGCAAAGCCATGTTTTATTGATTTTCATTCAAACTATGCATTCTGAACATTGTAAAAGTGAATGAAACACATTGTTACAAACAGCAATTAGGTACAAAACACGCTGAAAACTTACTTTCATGCAATATTGAACTTCTTTTACTAGTTTACAAACTAATAACTCAAGTGAATTTGTCAAAAACGACAACTCTGACATTATGTTTCATGTTTGCAAAGTTGTATATTGCATGCAAAGCCATGTTTTATTGATTTTCATTCAAACTATGCATTCTGAACATTGCACAAGTGAATGAAACACATTGTTACAAACAGCAATTTGGCACAAAACACACTGAAAACTTACTTCATGCAATATTGAACATCTTTTACTAGTTTACAAACTAATAACTCAGGTGAAATTGTAAAAATCACAAATCTGGCATTATGTTTCATGTTTGCAAAGTTGAATATTGCATGCAACGACTTGTTTTATAGATTTTCATCCAAACTATGCATTCTGAACACTGTAAAAGTGAATGAAACACATTGTTACAAACAGTAATTTAGTGCAAAACACGCTGAAAACTTACTTTTATGCAATATTGAACATCTTTTACTAGTTTACCAGCTAATAACTCAAGTGAATTTGTCAAAAACGACAAATTTGACATTATGTTTCATGTTTGCAAAGTTGAATATTGCATGCATAGCCATGTTTTACTGATTTTCATTCAAATTATGCATTCTGAACATTGCAAAAGTGAATGAAACACATTGTTACAGACAGCAATTTGGCACAAAAATCACTTAAAACTTACTTTTATGCAATATTGAACATCTTCTGCTAGTTTACAAACTAATAACTCAAGTGAATTTGTCAAAAGTCACGAATTTGACATTATGTTTCATGTTTGCAAAGTTAAATATTGCATGCAAAGCCATGATTTATTGATTTTCATTCAAATTGTGCATTCTGAACATTGCAAATGTGAATGAAACACATTGTTACAAACAGCAATTTGTCACAAAACACACTGAAAACTTACTTTCATGCAATATTGAACATCTTATACTAGTTTACCAACTAATAACTCAAGTGAATTTGTCAAAAACCACAAATTTGACATTATGTTTCATGTTTGCAAAGTTGAATATTGCATGCAAAGCCATGTTTTATTGATTTTCATTCAAATTATGCATTCTGAACATTGTAAAAGTGAATGAAACACATTGTTACAAACAGCAATTAGGTACAAAACACGCTGAAAACTTACTTTCATGCAATATTGAACTTCTTTTACTAATTTACAAACTAATAACTCAAGTGAATTTGTCAAAAACGACAACTCCGACATTATGTTTCATGTTTGCAAAGTTGTATATTGCATGCAAAGCCATGTTTTATTGATTTTCATTCAAACTATGCATTCTGAACATTGCACAAGTGAATGAAACACATTGTTACAAACAGCAATTTGGCACAAAACACACTGAAAACTTACTTCATGCAATATTGAACATCTTTTACTAGTTTACAAACTAATAACTCAGGTGAAATTGTAAAAATCACAAATCTGGCATTATGTTTCATGTTTGCAAAGTTGAATATTGCATGCAACGACTTGTTTTATAGATTTTCATCCAAACTATGCATTCTGAACACTGTAAAAGTGAATGAAACACATTGTTACAAACAGTAATTTAGTGCAAAACACGCTGAAAACTTACTTCATGCAATATTGAACATCTTTTACTAGTTTACAAACTAATAACTCAGGTGAAATTGTAAAAATCACAAATCTGGCATTATGTTTCATGTTTGCAAAGTTGAATATTGCATGCAACGACTTGTTTTATAGATTTTCATCCAAACTATGCATTCTGAACACTGTAAAAGTGAATGAAACACATTGTTACAAACAGTAATTTAGTGCAAAACACGCTGAAAACTTACTTTTATGCAATATTGAACATCTTTTACTAGTTTACCAGCTAATAACTCAAGTGAATTTGTCAAAAACCACAAATTTGACATTATGTTTCATGTTTGCAAAGTTGAATATTGCATGCATAGCCATGTTTTATAGATTTTCATCCAAATTATGCATTCTGAACATTGCAAAAGTGAATGAAACACATTGTTACAGACAGCAATTTGGCACAAAAATCACTTAAAACTTACTTTTATGCAATATTGAACATCTTCTGCTAGTTTACAAACTAATAACTCAAGTGAATTTGTCAAAAGTGACGAATTTGACATTATGTTTCATGTTTGCAAAGTTAAATATTGCATGCAAAGCCATGATTTATTGATTTTCATTCAAATTATGCATTCTGAACATTGTAAAAGTGAATGAAACACATTGTTACAAACAGCAATTAGGTACAAAACACGCTGAAAACTTACTTTCATGCAATATTGAACTTCTTTTACTAGTTTACAAACTAATAACTCAAGTGAATTTGCCAAAAACGACAAATCTGACATTATGTTTCATGTTTGCAAAGTTGTATATTGCATGCAAAGCCATGTTTTATTGATTTTCATTCAAACTATGCATTCTGAACATTGCACAAGTGAATGAAACACATTGTTACAAACAGCAATTTGGCACAAAACACACTGAAAACTTACTTCATGCAATATTGAACATCTTTTACTAGTTTACAAACTAATAACTCAGGTGAAATTGTAAAAATCACAAATCTGGCATTATGTTTCATGTTTGCAAAGTTGAATATTGCCATGCAACGACTTGTTTTATAGATTTTCATCCAAACTATGCATTCTGAACACTGTAAAAGTGAATGAAACACATTGGTACAAACAGTAATTTAGTGCAAAACACGCTGAAAACTTACTTTTATGCAATATTGAACATCTTTTACTAGTTTACCAGCTAATAACTCAAGTGAATTTGTCAAAAACCACAAATTTGACATTATGTTTCATGTTTGCAAAGTTGAATATTGCATGCAAAGCCATGTTTTATTGATTTTCATTCAAATTAGGCATTCTGAACATTGTAAAAGTGAATGAAACACATTGTTACAAACAGCAATTAGGTACAAAACACGCTGAAAACTTACTTTCATGCAATATTGAACATCTTTTACTAGTTTACAAACTAATAACTCAAGTGAATTTGTCAAAAACCACAAATCTGACATTATGTTTCATGTTTGCAAAGTTGAATATTGCATGCAAAGCCATGTTTTATTGATTTTCATTCAAATTATGCATTCTGAACATTGTAAAAGTGAATGAAACACATTGTTACAAACAGCAATTAGGTACAAAACACGCTGAAAACTTACTTTCATGCAATATTGAACTTCTTTTACTAGTTTACAAACTAATAACTCAAGTGAATTTGTCAAAAACGACAACTCTGACATTATGTTTCATGTTTGCAAAGTTGTATATTGCATGCAAAGCCATGTTTTATTGATTTTCATTCAAACTATGCATTCTGAACATTGCACAAGTGAATGAAACACATTGTTACAAACAGCAATTTGGCACAAAACACACTGAAAACTTACTTCATGCAATATTGAACATCTTTTACTAGTTTACAAACTAATAACTCAGGTGAAATTGTAAAAATCACAAATCTGGCATTATGTTTCATGTTTGCAAAGTTGAATATTGCATGCAACGACTTGTTTTATAGATTTTCATCCAAACTATGCATTCTGAACACTGTAAAAGTGAATGAAACACATTGTTACAAACAGTAATTTAGTGCAAAACACGCTGAAAACTTACTTTTATGCAATATTGAACATCTTTTACTAGTTTACCAGCTAATAACTCAAGTGAATTTGTCAAAAACCACAAATTTGACATTATGTTTCATGTTTGCAAAGTTGAATATTGCATGCATAGCCATGTTTTATAGATTTTCATCCAAATTATGCATTCTGAACATTGCAAAAGTGAATGAAACACATTGTTACAGACAGCAATTTGGCACAAAAATCACTTAAAACTTACTTTTATGCAATATTGAACATCTTCTGCTAGTTTACAAACTAATAACTCAAGTGAATTTGTCAAAAGTCACGAATTTGACATTATGTTTCATGTTTGCAAAGTTAAATATTGCATGCAAAGCCATGATTTATTGATTTTCATTCAAATTGTGCATTCTGAACATTGCAAATGTGAACAAAACACATTGTTACAAACAGCAATTTGTCACAAAACACACTGAAAACTTACTTTCATGCAATATTGAACATCTTATACTAGTTTACCAACTAATAACTCAAGTGAATTTGTCAAAAACCACAAATTTGACATTATGTTTCATGTTTGCAAAGTTGAATATTGCATGCAAAGCCATGTTTTATTGATTTTCATTCAAATTATGCATTCTGAACATTGTAAAAGTGAATGAAACACATTGTTACAAACAGCAATTAGGTACAAAACACGCTGAAAACTTACTTTCATGCAATATTGAACTTCTTTTACTAGTTTACAAACTAATAACTCAAGTGAATTTGTCAAAAACGACAACTCTGACATTATGTTTCATGTTTGCAAAGTTGTATATTGCATGCAAAGCCATGTTTTATTGATTTTCATTCAAACTATGCATTCTGAACATTGCACAAGTGAATGAAACACATTGTTACAAACAGCAATTTGGCACAAAACACACTGAAAACTTACTTCATGCAATATTGAACATCTTTTACTAGTTTACAAACTAATAACTCAGGTGAAATTGTAAAAATCACAAATCTGGCATTATGTTTCATGTTTGCAAAGTTGAATATTGCATGCAACGACTTGTTTTATAGATTTTCATCCAAACTATGCATTCTGAACACTGTAAAAGTGAATGAAACACATTGTTACAAACAGTAATTTAGTGCAAAACACGCTGAAAACTTACTTTTATGCAATATTGAACATCTTTTACTAGTTTACCAGCTAATAACTCAAGTGAATTTGTCAAAAACGACAAATTTGACATTATGTTTCATGTTTGCAAAGTTGAATATTGCATGCATAGCCATGTTTTACTGATTTTCATTCAAATTATGCATTCTGAACATTGCAAAAGTGAATGAAACACATTGTTACAGACAGCAATTTGGCACAAAAATCACTTAAAACTTACTTTTATGCAATATTGAACATCTTCTGCTAGTTTACAAACTAATAACTCAAGTGAATTTGTCAAAAGTCACGAATTTGACATTATGTTTCATGTTTGCAAAGTTAAATATTGCATGCAAAGCCATGATTTATTGATTTTCATTCAAATTGTGCATTCTGAACATTGCAAATGTGAATGAAACACATTGTTACAAACAGCAATTTGTCACAAAACACACTGAAAACTTACTTTCATGCAATATTGAACATCTTATACTAGTTTACCAACTAATAACTCAAGTGAATTTGTCAAAAACCACAAATTTGACATTATGTTTCATGTTTGCAAAGTTGAATATTGCATGCAAAGCCATGTTTTATTGATTTTCATTCAAATTATGCATTCTGAACATTGTAAAAGTGAATGAAACACATTGTTACAAACAGCAATTAGGTACAAAACACGCTGAAAACTTACTTTCATGCAATATTGAACTTCTTTTACTAATTTACAAACTAATAACTCAAGTGAATTTGTCAAAAACGACAACTCCGACATTATGTTTCATGTTTGCAAAGTTGTATATTGCATGCAAAGCCATGTTTTATTGATTTTCATTCAAACTATGCATTCTGAACATTGCACAAGTGAATGAAACACATTGTTACAAACAGCAATTTGGCACAAAACACACTGAAAACTTACTTCATGCAATATTGAACATCTTTTACTAGTTTACAAACTAATAACTCAGGTGAAATTGTAAAAATCACAAATCTGGCATTATGTTTCATGTTTGCAAAGTTGAATATTGCCATGCAACGACTTGTTTTATAGATTTTCATCCAAACTATGCATTCTGAACACTGTAAAAGTGAATGAAACACATTGTTACAAACAGTAATTTAGTGCAAAACACGCTGAAAACTTACTTTTATGCAATATTGAACATCTTTTACTAGTTTACCAGCTAATAACTCAAGTGAATTTGTCAAAAACCACAAATTTGACATTATGTTTCATGTTTGCAAAGTTGAATATTGCATGCATAGCCATGTTTTATAGATTTTCATCCAAATTATGCATTCTGAACATTGCAAAAGTGAATGAAACACATTGTTACAGACAGCAATTTGGCACAAAAATCACTTAAAACTTACTTTTATGCAATATTGAACATCTTCTGCTAGTTTACTAACTAATAACTCAAGTGAATTTGTCAAAAGTCACGAATTTGACATTATGTTTCATGTTTGCAAAGTTAAATATTGCATGCAAAGCCATGATTTATTGATTTTCATTCAAATTATGCATTCTGAACATTGTAAAAGTGAATGAAACACATTGTTACAAACAGCAATTAGGTACAAAACACGCTGAAAACTTACTTTCATGCAATATTGAACATCTTTTACTAGTTTACAAACTAATAACTCAGGTGAAATTGTAAAAATCACAAATCTGGCATTATGTTTCATGTTTGCAAAGTTGAATATTGCCATGCAACGACTTGTTTTATAGATTTTCATCCAAACTATGCATTCTGAACACTGTAAAAGTGAATGAAACACATTGTTACAAACAGTAATTTAGTGCAAAACACGCTGAAAACTTACTTTTATGCAATATTGAACATCTTTTACTAGTTTACCAGCTAATAACTCAAGTGAATTTGTCAAAAACCACAAATTTGACATTATGTTTCATGTTTGCAAAGTTGAATATTGCATGCAAAGCCATGTTTTATTGATTTTCATTCAAATTAGGCATTCTGAACATTGTAAAAGTGAATGAAACACATTGTTACAAACAGCAATTAGGTACAAAACACGCTGAAAACTTACTTTCATGCAATATTGAACATCTTTTACTAGTTTACAAACTAATAACTCAAGTGAATTTGTCAAAAACCACAAATCTGACATTATGTTTCATGTTTGCAAAGTTGAATATTGCATGCAAAGCCATGTTTTATTGATTTTCATTCAAATTATGCATTCTGAACATTGTAAAAGTGAATGAAACACATTGTTACAAACAGCAATTAGGTACAAAACACGCTGAAAACTTACTTTCATGCAATATTGAACTTCTTTTACTAGTTTACAAACTAATAACTCAAGTGAATTTGTCAAAAACGACAACTCTGACATTATGTTTCATGTTTGCAAAGTTGTATATTGCATGCAAAGCCATGTTTTATTGATTTTCATTCAAACTATGCATTCTGAACATTGCACAAGTGAATGAAACACATTGTTACAAACAGCAATTTGGCACAAAACACACTGAAAACTTACTTCATGCAATATTGAACATCTTTTACTAGTTTACAAACTAATAACTCAGGTGAAATTGTAAAAATCACAAATCTGGCATTATGTTTCATGTTTGCAAAGTTGAATATTGCATGCAACGACTTGTTTTATAGATTTTCATCCAAACTATGCATTCTGAACACTGTAAAAGTGAATGAAACACATTGTTACAAACAGTAATTTAGTGCAAAACACGCTGAAAACTTACTTTTATGCAATATTGAACATCTTTTACTAGTTTACCAGCTAATAACTCAAGTGAATTCGTCAAAAACCATAAATCTGACATTATGTTTCATGTTTGCAAAGTTGTATATTGCATGCAAAGCCATGTTTTATTGCTTTTTTTACAAACTATGCATTCTGAACATTGCACAAGTGAATGAAACACATTGTTACAGACCGCAATTTAGTACAAAACACACTGAAAACTTACTTTCATGCAATATTGAACATTTTATACTAGTTTACCAACTAATAACTCAAGTGAATTTGTCAAAAACCACAAATTTGACATTATGTTTCATGTTTGCAAAGTTGAATATTGCATGCAAAGCCATGTTTTATTGATTTTCATTCAAATTATGCATTCTAAACATTGCAAAAGTGAATGAAACACATTGTTACAGACAGCAATTTGGCACAAAAATCACTTAAAACTTACTTTTATGCAATATTGAACATCTTCTGCTAGTTTACAAACTAATAACTCAAGTGAATTTGTCAAAAGTCACGAATTTGACATTATGTTTCATGTTTGCAAAGTTAAATATTGCATGCAAAGCCATGATTTATGGATTTTCATTCAAATTGTGCATTCTGAACATTGCAAATGTGAACAAAACACATTGATACAAACAGCAATTTGTCACAAAACACACTGAAAACTTACTTTCATGCAATATTGAACATCTTATACTAGTTTACCAACTAATAACTCAAGTGAATTTGTCAAAAATCACAAATTTGACATTATGTTTCATGTTTGCAAAGTTGAATATTGCATGCAAAGCCATGTTTTATTGATTTTCATTCAAATTATGCATTCTGAACATTGTAAAAGTGAATGAAACACATTGTTACAAACAGCAATTAGGTACAAAACACGCTGAAAACTTACTTTCATGCAATATTGAACTTCTTTTACTAGTTTACAAACTAATGACTCAAGTGAATTTGTCAAAAACGACAACTCTGACATTATGTTTCATGTTTGCAAAGTTGTATATTGCATGCAAAGCCATGTTTTATTGATTTTCATTCAAACTATGCATTCTGAAGATTGCACAAGTGAATGAAACACATTGTTACAAACAGCAATTTGGCACAAAACACACTGAAAATTTACTTCATGCAATATTGAACATCTTTTACTAGTTTACAAACTAATAACTCAGGTGAAATTGTAAAAATGACAAATCTGGCATTATGTTTCATGTTTGCAAAGTTGAATATTGCATGCAACGACTTGTTTTATAGATTTTCATCCAAACTATGCATTCTGAACACTGTAAAAGTGAATGAAACACATTGTTACAAACAGTAATTTAGTGCAAAACACGCTGAAAACTTCCTTTTATGTAATATTGAACATATTGGACTAGTTTACAAATTATTAACTCAAGTGAATTTGTCAAAAGTGGCAAAGTCGACCATATGTTTCATGTTTGCAAAGTTAAATATTGCATGCAAAGCCATGTTTTATTGATTTTCATTCAAATTATGCATTCTGAACATTGTAAAAGTGAATGAAACACATTGTTACGGACCGCAATTTAGTACAAAACACACTGAAAACTTACTTTTATGCAATATTGAACATCTTTTACTAGTTTACCAGCTAATAACTCAAGTGAATTTGTCAAAAACCACAAATTTGACATTATGTTTCATGTTTGCAAAGTTGAATATTGCATGCATAGCCACGTTTTATAGATTTTCATCCAAATTATGCATTCTGAACATTGCAAAAGTGAATGAAACACATTGTTACAGACAGCAATTTGGCACAAAAATCACTTAAAACTTACTTTTATGCAATATTGAACATCTTCTGCTAGTTTACAAACTAATAACTCAAGTGAATTTGTCAAAAGTCACGAATTTGACATTATGTTTCATGTTTGCAAAGTTAAATATTGCATGCAAAGCCATGATTTATTGATTTTCATTCAAATTGTGCATTCTGAACATTGCAAATGTGAACAAAACACATTGTTACAAACAGCAATTTGTCACAAAACACACTGAAAACTTACTTTCATGCAATATTGAACATCTTATACTAGTTTACCAACTAATAACTCAAGTGAATTTGTCAAAAACCACAAATTTGACATTATGTTTCATGTTTGCAAAGTTGAATATTGCATGCAAAGCCATGTTTTATTGATTTTCATTCAAATTATGCATTCTGAACATTGTAAAAGTGAATGAAACACATTGTTACAAACAGTAATTTAGTGCAAAACACGCTGAAAACTTACTTTTATGCAATATTGAACATCTTTTACTAGTTTACCAGCTAATAACTCAAGTGAATTTGTCAAAAACCACAAATTTGACATTATGTTTCATGTTTGCAAAGTTGAATATTGCATGCATAGCCACGTTTTATAGATTTTCATCCAAATTATGCATTCTGAACATTGCAAAAGTGAATGAAACACATTGTTACAGACAGCAATTTGGCACAAAAATCACTTAAAACTTACTTTTATGCAATATTGAACATCTTCTGCTAGTTTACAAACTAATAACTCAAGTGAATTTGTCAAAAGTCACGAATTTGACGTTATGTTTCATGTTTGCAAAGTTAAATATTGCATGCAAAGCCATGATTTATTGATTTTCATTCAAATTGTGCATTCTGAACATTGCAAATGTGAACAAAACACATTGTTACAAACAGCAATTTGTCACAAAACACACTGAAAACTTACTTTCATGCAATATTGAACATCTTATACTAGTTTACCAACTAATAACTCAAGTGAATTTGTCAAAAACCACAAATTTGACATTATGTTTCATGTTTGCAAAGTTGAATATTGCATGCAAAGCCATGTTTTATTGATTTTCATTCAAATTATGCATTCTGAACATTGTAAAAGTGAATGAAACACATTGTTACAAACAGCAATTAGGTACAAAACACGCTGAAAACTTACTTTCATGCAATATTGAACTTCTTTTACTAGTTTACAAACTAATGACTCAAGTGAATTTGTCAAAAACGACAACTCTGACATTATGTTTCATGTTTGCAAAGTTGTTTATTGCATGCAAAGCCATGTTTTATTGATTTTCATTCAAACTATGCATTCTGAACATTGCACAAGTGAATGAAACACATTGTTACAAACAGCAATTTGGCACAAAACACACTGAAAACTTACTTCATGCAATATTGAACATCTTTTACTAGTTTACAAACTAATAACTCAGGTGAAATTGTAAAAATCACAAATCTGGCATTATGTTTCATGTTTGCAAAGTTGAATATTGCATGCAACGACTTGTTTTATAGATTTTCATCCAAACTATGCATTCTGAACACTGTAAAAGTGAATGAAACACATTGTTACAAACAGTAATTTAGTGCAAAACACGCTGAAAACTTACTTTTATGCAATATTGAACATCTTTTACTAGTTTACCAGCTAATAACTCAAGTGAATTTGTCAAAAACCACAAATTTGACATTATGTTTCATGTTTGCAAAGTTGAATATTGCATGCATAGCCATGTTTTATAGATTTTCATCCAAATTATGCATTCTGAACATTGCAAAAGTGAATGAAACACATTGTTACAGACAGCAATTTGGCACAAAAATCACTTAAAACTTACTTTTATGCAATATTGAACATCTTCTGCTAGTTTACAAACTAATAACTCAAGTGAATTTGTCAAAAGTCACGAATTTGACATTATGTTTCATGTTTGCAAAGTTAAATATTGCATGCAAAGCCATGATTTATTGATTTTCATTCAAATTGTGCATTCTGAACATTGCAAATGTGAACAAAACACATTGTTACAAACAGCAATTTGTCACAAAACACACTGAAAACTTACTTTCATGCAATATTGAACATCTTATACTAGTTTACCAACTAATAACTCAAGTGAATTTGTCAAAAACCACAAATTTGACATTATGTTTCATGTTTGCAAAGTTGAATATTGCATGCAAAGCCATGTTTTATTGATTTTCATTCAAATTATGCATTCTGAACATTGTAAAAGTGAATGAAACACATTGTTACAAACAGCAATTAGGTACAAAACACGCTGAACACTTACTTTCATGCAATATTGAACTTCTTTTACTAGTTTACAAACTAATGACTCAAGTGAATTTGTCAAAAACGACAACTCTGACATTATGTTTCATGTTTGCAAAGTTGTATATTGCATGCAAAGCCATGTTTTATTGATTTTCATTCAAACTATGCATTCTGAACATTGCACAAGTGAATGAAACACATTGTTACAAACAGCAATTTGGCACAAAACACACTGAAAACTTACTTCATGCAATATTGAACATCTTTTACTAGTTTACAAACTAATAACTCAGGTGAAATTGTAAAAATGACAAATCTGGCATTATGTTTCATGTTTGCAAAGTTGAATATTGCATGCAACGACTTGTTTTATAGATTTTCATCCAAACTATGCATTCTGAACACTGTAAAAGTGAATGAAACACATTGTTACAAACAGTAATTTAGTGCAAAACACGCTGAAAACTTACTTTTATGCAATATTGAACATCTTTTACCAGTTTACAAACTAATAACTCAAGTGAATTCGTCAAAAACCATAAATCTGACATTATGTTTCATGTTTGCAAAGTTGTATATTGCATGCAAAGCCATGTTTTATTGCTTTTTTTACAAACTATGCATTCTGAACATTGCACAAGTGAATGAAACACATTGTTACAGACCGCAATTTAGTACAAAACACACTGAAAACTTACTTTCATGCAATATTGAACATTTTATACTAGTTTACCAACTAATAACTCAAGTGAATTTGTCAAAAACCACAAATTTGACATTATGTTTCATGTTTGCAAAGTTGAATATTGCATGCAAAGCCATGTTTTATTGATTTTCATTCAAATTATGCATTCTAAACATTGCAAAAGTGAATGAAACACATTGTTACAGACAGCAATTTGGCACAAAAATCACTTAAAACTTACTTTTATGCAATATTGAACATCTTCTGCTAGTTTACAAACTAATAACTCAAGTGAATTTGTCAAAAGTCACGAATTTGACATTATGTTTCATGTTTGCAAAGTTAAATATTGCATGCAAAGCCATGATTTATGGATTTTCATTCAAATTGTGCATTCTGAACATTGCAAATGTGAACAAAACACATTGATACAAACAGCAATTTGTCACAAAACACACTGAAAACTTACTTTCATGCAATATTGAACATCTTATACTAGTTTACCAACTAATAACTCAAGTGAATTTGTCAAAAATCACAAATTTGACATTATGTTTCATGTTTGCAAAGTTGAATATTGCATGCAAAGCCATGTTTTATTGATTTTCATTCAAATTATGCATTCTGAACATTGTAAAAGTGAATGAAACACATTGTTACAAACAGCAATTAGGTACAAAACACGCTGAAAACTTACTTTCATGCAATATTGAACTTCTTTTACTAGTTTACAAACTAATGACTCAAGTGAATTTGTCAAAAACGACAACTCTGACATTATGTTTCATGTTTGCAAAGTTGTATATTGCATGCAAAGCCATGTTTTATTGATTTTCATTCAAACTATGCATTCTGAAGATTGCACAAGTGAATGAAACACATTGTTACAAACAGCAATTTGGCACAAAACACACTGAAAATTTACTTCATGCAATATTGAACATCTTTTACTAGTTTACAAACTAATAACTCAGGTGAAATTGTAAAAATGACAAATCTGGCATTATGTTTCATGTTTGCAAAGTTGAATATTGCATGCAACGACTTGTTTTATAGATTTTCATCCAAACTATGCATTCTGAACACTGTAAAAGTGAATGAAACACATTGTTACAAACAGTAATTTAGTGCAAAACACGCTGAAAACTTCCTTTTATGTAATATTGAACATATTGGACTAGTTTACAAATTATTAACTCAAGTGAATTTGTCAAAAGTGGCAAAGTCGACCATATGTTTCATGTTTGCAAAGTTAAATATTGCATGCAAAGCCATGTTTTATTGATTTTCATTCAAATTATGCATTCTGAACATTGTAAAAGTGAATGAAACACATTGTTACGGACCGCAATTTAGTACAAAACACACTGAAAACTTACTTTTATGCAATATTGAACATCTTTTACTAGTTTACCAGCTAATAACTCAAGTGAATTTGTCAAAAACCACAAATTTGACATTATGTTTCATGTTTGCAAAGTTGAATATTGCATGCATAGCCACGTTTTATAGATTTTCATCCAAATTATGCATTCTGAACATTGCAAAAGTGAATGAAACACATTGTTACAGACAGCAATTTGGCACAAAAATCACTTAAAACTTACTTTTATGCAATATTGAACATCTTCTGCTAGTTTACAAACTAATAACTCAAGTGAATTTGTCAAAAGTCACGAATTTGACATTATGTTTCATGTTTGCAAAGTTAAATATTGCATGCAAAGCCATGATTTATTGATTTTCATTCAAATTGTGCATTCTGAACATTGCAAATGTGAACAAAACACATTGTTACAAACAGCAATTTGTCACAAAACACACTGAAAACTTACTTTCATGCAATATTGAACATCTTATACTAGTTTACCAACTAATAACTCAAGTGAATTTGTCAAAAACCACAAATTTGACATTATGTTTCATGTTTGCAAAGTTAAATATTGCATGCAAAGCCATGTTTTATTGATTTTCATTCAAACTGTGCATTCTGAACATTGTAAAAGTGAATGAAACACATTGTTACAAACGGTAATTTAGTGCAAAACACACTGAAAACTTACTTTTATGCAATATTGAACATCTTTCACTAGTTTACCAGCTAATAACTCAAGTGAATTTGTCAAAAACCACAAATTTGACATTATGTTTCATGTTTGCAAAGTTGAATATTGCATGCATAGCCACGTTTTATAGATTTTCATCCAAATTATGCATTCTGAACATTGCAAAAGTGAATGAAACACATTGTTACAGACAGCAATTTGGCACAAAAATCACTTAAAACTTACTTTTATGCAATATTGAACATCTTCTGCTAGTTTACAAACTAATAACTCAAGTGAATTTGTCAAAAGTCACGAATTTGACGTTATGTTTCATGTTTGCAAAGTTAAATATTGCATGCAAAGCCATGATTTATTGATTTTCATTCAAATTGTGCATTCTGAACATTGCAAATGTGAACAAAACACATTGTTACAAACAGCAATTTGTCACAAAACACACTGAAAACTTACTTTCATGCAATATTGAACATCTTATACTAGTTTACCAACTAATAACTCAAGTGAATTTGTCAAAAACCACAAATTTGACATTATGTTTCATGTTTGCAAAGTTGAATATTGCATGCAAAGCCATGTTTTATTGATTTTCATTCAAATTATGCATTCTGAACATTGTAAAAGTGAATGAAACACATTGTTACAAACAGCAATTAGGTACAAAACACGCTGAAAACTTACTTTCATGCAATATTGAACTTCTTTTACTAGTTTACAAACTAATGACTCAAGTGAATTTGTCAAAAACGACAACTCTGACATTATGTTTCATGTTTGCAAAGTTGTTTATTGCATGCAAAGCCATGTTTTATTGATTTTCATTCAAACTATGCATTCTGAACATTGCACAAGTGAATGAAACACATTGTTACAAACAGCAATTTGGCACAAAACACACTGAAAACTTACTTCATGCAATATTGAACATCTTTTACTAGTTTACAAACTAATAACTCAGGTGAAATTGTAAAAATGACAAATCTGGCATTATGTTTCATGTTTGCAAAGTTGAATATTGCATGCAACGACTTGTTTTATAGATTTTCATCCAAACTATGCATTCTGAACACTGTAAAAGTGAATGAAACACATTGTTACAAACAGTAATTTAGTGCAAAACACGCTGAAAACTTCTTTTTATGTAATATTGAACATATTGGACTAGTTTACAAATTATTAACTCAAGTGAATTTGTCAAAAGTGGCAAAGTCGACCATATGTTTCATGTTTGCAAAGTTAAATATTGCATGCAAAGCCATGTTTTATTGATTTTCATTCAAATTATGCATTCTGAACATTGTAAAAGTGAATGAAACACATTGTTACAAACAGCAATTAGGTACAAAACACGCTGAAAACTTACTTTCATGCAATATTGAACTTCTTTTACTAGTTTACAAACTAATGACTCAAGTGAATTTGTCAAAAACGACAACTCTGACATTATGTTTCATGTTTGCAAAGTTGTTTATTGCATGCAAAGCCATGTTTTATTGATTTTCATTCAAACTATGCATTCTGAACATTGCACAAGTGAATGAAACACATTGTTACAAACAGCAATTTGGCACAAAACACACTGAAAACTTACTTCATGCAATATTGAACATCTTTTACTAGTTTACAAACTAATAACTCAGGTGAAATTGTAAAAATGACAAATCTGGCATTATGTTTCATGTTTGCAAAGTTGAATATTGCATGCAACGACTTGTTTTATAGATTTTCATCCAAACTATGCATTCTGAACACTGTAAAAGTGAATGAAACACATTGTTACAAACAGTAATTTAGTGCAAAACACGCTGAAAACTTCTTTTTATGTAATATTGAACATATTGGACTAGTTTACAAATTATTAACTCAAGTGAATTTGTCAAAAGTGGCAAAGTCGACCATATGTTTCATGTTTGCAAAGTTAAATATTGCATGCAAAGCCATGTTTTATTGATTTTCATTCAAATTATGCATTCTGAACATTGTAAAAGTGAATGAAACACATTGTTACGGACCGCAATTTAGTACAAAACACACTGAAAACTTACTTTTATGCAATATTGAGCATCTTTTACTAGTTTACCAACTAATAACTCAAGTGAATTTGTCAAAAACGACAACTCTGACATTATGTTTCATGTTTGCAAAGTTGTATATTGCATGCAAAGCCATGTTTTATTGATTTTCATTCAAACTATGCATTCTGAAGATTGCACAAGTGAATGAAACACATTGTTACAAACAGCAATTTGGCACAAAACACACTGAAAACTTACTTCATGCAATATTGAACATCTTTTACTAGTTTACAAACTAATAACTCAGGTGAAATTGTAAAAATGACAAATCTGGCATTATGTTTCATGTTTGCAAAGTTGAATATTGCATGCAACGACTTGTTTTATCGATTTTCATCCAAACTATGCATTCTGAACACTGTAAAAGTGAATGAAACACATTGTTACAAACAGTAATTTAGTGCAAAACACGCTGAAAACTTCCTTTTATGTAATATTGAACATATTGGACTAGTTTACAAATTATTAACTCAAGTGAATTTGTCAAAAGTGGCAAAGTCGACCATATGTTTCATGTTTGCAAAGTTAAATATTGCATGCAAAGCCATGTTTTATTGATTTTCATTCAAATTATGCATTCTGAAGATTGCACAAGTGAATGAAACACATTGTTACAGACAGCAATTTGGCACAAAAATCACTTAAAACTTTCTTTTATGCAATATTGAACATCTTCTGCTAGTTTACAAACTAATAACTCAAGTGAATTTGTCAAAAGTCACGAATTTGACATTATGTTTCATGTTTGCAAAGTTAAATATTGCATGCAAAGCCATGATTTATTGATTTTCATTCAAATTGTGCATTCTGAACATTGCAAATGTGAACAAAACACATTGTTACAAACAGCAATTTGTCACAAAACACACTGAAAACTTACTTTCATGCAATATTGAACATCTTATACTAGTTTACCAACTAATAACTCAAGTGAATTTGTCAAAAACCACAAATTTGACATTATGTTTCATGTTTGCAAAGTTGAATATTGCATGCAAAGCCATGTTTTATTGATTTTCATTCAAATTATGCATTCTGAACATTGTAAAAGTGAATGAAACACATTGTTACAAACAGTAATTTAGTGCAAAACACGCTGAAAACTTACTTTTATGCAATATTGAACATCTTTTACTAGTTTACCAGCTAATAACTCAAGTGAATTTGTCAAAAACCACAAATTTGACATTATGTTTCATGTTTGCAAAGTTGAATATTGCATGCATAGCCACGTTTTATAGATTTTCATCCAAATTATGCATTCTGAACATTGCAAAAGTGAATGAAACACATTGTTACAGACAGCAATTTGGCACAAAAATCACTTAAAACTTACTTTTATGCAATATTGAACATCTTCTGCTAGTTTACAAACTAATAACTCAAGTGAATTTGTCAAAAGTCACGAATTTGACGTTATGTTTCATGTTTGCAAAGTTAAATATTGCATGCAAAGCCATGATTTATTGATTTTCATTCAAATTGTGCATTCTGAACATTGCAAATGTGAACAAAACACATTGTTACAAACAGCAATTTGTCACAAAACACACTGAAAACTTACTTTCATGCAATATTGAACATCTTATACTAGTTTACCAACTAATAACTCAAGTGAATTTGTCAAAAACCACAAATTTGACATTATGTTTCATGTTTGCAAAGTTGAATATTGCATGCAAAGCCATGTTTTATTGATTTTCATTCAAATTATGCATTCTGAACATTGTAAAAGTGAATGAAACACATTGTTACAAACAGCAATTAGGTACAAAACACGCTGAAAACTTACTTTCATGCAATATTGAACTTCTTTTACTAGTTTACAAACTAATGACTCAAGTGAATTTGTCAAAAACGACAACTCTGACATTATGTTTCATGTTTGCAAAGTTGTATATTGCATGCAAAGCCATGTTTTATTGATTTTCATTCAAACTATGCATTCTGAAGATTGCACAAGTGAATGAAACACATTGTTACAAACAGCAATTTGGCACAAAACACACTGAAAACTTACTTCATGCAATATTGAACATCTTTTACTAGTTTACAAACTAATAACTCAGGTGAAATTGTAAAAATGACAAATCTGGCATTATGTTTCATGTTTGCAAAGTTGAATATTGCATGCAACGACTTGTTTTATAGATTTTCATCCAAACTATGCATTCTGAACACTGTAAAAGTGAATGAAACACATTGTTACAAACAGTAATTTAGTGCAAAACACGCTGAAAACTTCCTTTTATGTAATATTGAACATATTGGACTAGTTTACAAATTATTAACTCAAGTGAATTTGTCAAAAGTGGCAAAGTCGACCATATGTTTCATGTTTGCAAAGTTAAATATTGCATGCAAAGCCATGTTTTATTGATTTTCATTCAAATTATGCATTCTGAACATTGTAAAAGTGAATGAAACACATTGTTACGGACCGCAATTTAGTACAAAACACACTGAAAACTTACTTTTATGCAATATTGAACATCTTTTACTAGTTTACCAGCTAATAACTCAAGTGAATTTGTCAAAAACCACAAATTTGACATTATGTTTCATGTTTGCAAAGTTGAATATTGCATGCATAGCCACGTTTTATAGATTTTCATCCAAATTATGCATTCTGAACATTGCAAAAGTGAATGAAACACATTGTTACAGACAGCAATTTGGCACAAAAATCACTTAAAACTTACTTTTATGCAATATTGAACATCTTTTACTAGTTTACCAGCTAATAACTCAAGTGAATTTGTCAAAAGTCACGAATTTGACGTTATGTTTCATGTTTGCAAAGTTAAATATTGCATGCAAAGCCATGATTTATTGATTTTCATTCAAATTGTGCATTCTGAACATTGCAAATGTGAACAAAACACATTGTTACAAACAGCAATTTGTCACAAAACACACTGAAAACTTACTTTCATGCAATATTGAACATCTTATACTAGTTTACCAACTAATAACTCAAGTGAATTTGTCAAAAACCACAAATTTGACATTATGTTTCATGTTTGCAAAGTTGAATATTGCATGCAAAGCCATGTTTTATTGATTTTCATTCAAATTATGCATTCTGAACATTGTAAAAGTGAATGAAACACATTGTTACAAACAGCAATTAGGTACAAAACACGCTGAAAACTTACTTTCATGCAATATTGAACTTCTTTTACTAGTTTACAAACTAATGACTCAAGTGAATTTGTCAAAAACGACAACTCTGACATTATGTTTCATGTTTGCAAAGTTGTATATTGCATGCAAAGCCATGTTTTATTGATTTTCATTCAAACTATGCATTCTGAACATTGCACAAGTGAATGAAACACATTGTTACAAACAGCAATTTGGCACAAAACACACTGAAAACTAATAACTCAAGTGAATTTGTCAAAAACCACAAATTTGACATTATGTTTCATGTTTGCAAAGTTGAATATTGCATGCAAAGCCATGTTTTATTGATTTTCATTCAAATTATGCATTCTGAACATTGTAAAAGTGAATGAAACAGTAATTTAGTGCAAAACACGCTGAAAACTTACTTTTATGCAATATTGAACATCTTTTACTAGTTTACCAGCTAATAACTCAAGTGAATTTGTCAAAAACCACAAATTTGACATTATGTTTCATGTTTGCAAAGTTGAATATTGCATGCATAGCCACGTTTTATAGATTTTCATCCAAATTATGCATTCTGAACATTGCAAAAGTGAATGAAACACATTGTTACAGACAGCAATTTGGCACAAAAATCACTTAAAACTTACTTTTATGCAATATTGAACATCTTCTGCTAGTTTACAAACTAATAACTCAAGTGAATTTGTCAAAAGTCACGAATTTGACGTTATGTTTCATGTTTGCAAAGTTAAATATTGCATGCAAAGCCATGATTTATTGATTTTCATTCAAATTGTGCATTCTGAACATTGCAAATGTGAACAAAACACATTGTTACAAACAGCAATTTGTCACAAAACACACTGAAAACTTACTTTCATGCAATATTGAACATCTTATACTAGTTTACCAACTAATAACTCAAGTGAATTTGTCAAAAACCACAAATTTGACATTATGTTTCATGTTTGCAAAGTTGAATATTGCATGCAAAGCCATGTTTTATTGATTTTCATTCAAATTATGCATTCTGAACATTGTAAAAGTGAATGAAACACATTGTTACAAACAGCAATTAGGTACAAAACACGCTGAAAACTTACTTTCATGCAATATTGAACTTCTTTTACTAGTTTACAAACTAATGACTCAAGTGAATTTGTCAAAAACGACAACTCTGACATTATGTTTCATGTTTGCAAAGTTGTATATTGCATGCAAAGCCATGTTTTATTGATTTTCATTCAAACTATGCATTCTGAACATTGCACAAGTGAATGAAACACATTGTTACAAACAGCAATTTGGCACAAAACACACTGAAAACTTACTTCATGCAATATTGAACATCTTTTACTAGTTTACAAACTAATAACTCAGGTGAAATTGTAAAAATGACAAATCTGGCATTATGTTTCATGTTTGCAAAGTTGAATATTGCATGCAACGACTTGTTTTATAGATTTTCATCCAAACTATGCATTCTGAACACTGTAAAAGTGAATGAAACACATTGTTACAAACAGTAATTTAGTGCAAAACACGCTGAAAACTTCCTTTTATGTAATATTGAACATATTGGACTAGTTTACAAATTATTAACTCAAGTGAATTTGTCAAAAGTGGCAAAGTCGACCATATGTTTCATGTTTGCAAAGTTAAATATTGCATGCAAAGCCATGTTTTATTGATTTTCATTCAAATTATGCATTCTGAACATTGTAAAAGTGAATGAAACACATTGTTACGGACCGCAATTTAGTACAAAACACACTGAAAACTTACTTTTATGCAATATTGAGCATCTTTTACTAGTTTACCAACTAATAACTCAAGTGAATTTGTCAAAAACGACAACTCTGACATTATGTTTCATGTTTGCAAAGTCGTATATTGCATGCAAAGCCATGTTTTATTGATTTTCATTCAAACTATGCATTCTGAAGATTGCACAAGTGAATGAAACACATTGTTACAAACAGCAATTTGGCACAAAACACACTGAAAACTTACTTCATGCAATATTGAACATCTTTTACTAGTTTACAAACTAATAACTCAGGTGAAATTGTAAAAATGACAAATCTGGCATTATGTTTCATGTTTGCAAAGTTGAATATTGCATGCAACGACTTGTTTTATAGATTTTCATCCAAACTATGCATTCTGAACACTGTAAAAGTGAATGAAACACATTGTTACAAACAGTAATTTAGTGCAAAACACGCTGAAAACTTCCTTTTATGTAATATTGAACATATTGGACTAGTTTACAAATTATTAACTCAAGTGAATTTGTCAAAAGTGGCAAAGTCGACCATATGTTTCATGTTTGCAAAGTTAAATATTGCATGCAAAGCCATGTTTTATTGATTTTCATTCAAATTATGCATTCTGAACATTGTAAAAGTGAATGAAACACATTGTTACGGACCGCAATTTAGTACAAAACACACTGAAAACTTACTTTTATGCAATATTGAACATCTTTTACTAGTTTACCAGCTAATAACTCAAGTGAATTTGTCAAAAACCACAAATTTGACATTATGTTTCATGTTTGCAAAGTTGAATATTGCATGCATAGCCACGTTTTATAGATTTTCATCCAAATTATGCATTCTGAACATTGCAAAAGTGAATGAAACACATTGTTACAGACAGCAATTTGGCACAAAAATCACTTAAAACTTACTTTTATGCAATATTGAACATCTTCTGCTAGTTTACAAACTAATAACTCAAGTGAATTTGTCAAAAGTCACGAATTTGACATTATGTTTCATGTTTGCAAAGTTAAATATTGCATGCAAAGCCATGATTTATTGATTTTCATTCAAATTGTGCATTCTGAACATTGCAAATGTGAACAAAACACATTGTTACAAACAGCAATTTGTCACAAAACACACTGAAAACTTACTTTCATGCAATATTGAACATCTTATACTAGTTTACCAACTAATAACTCAAGTGAATTTGTCAAAAACCACAAATTTGACATTATGTTTCATGTTTGCAAAGTTGAATATTGCATGCAAAGCCATGTTTTATTGATTTTCATTCAAATTATGCATTCTGAACATTGTAAAAGTGAATGAAACACATTGTTACAAACAGCAATTAGGTACAAAACACGCTGAAAACTTGCTTTCATGCAATATTGAACTTCTTTTACTAGTTTACAAACTAATGACTCAAGTGAATTTGTCAAAAACGACAACTCTGACATTATGTTTCATGTTTGCAAAGTTGTATATTGCATGCAAAGCCATGTTTTATTGATTTTCATTCAAACTATGCATTCTGAACATTGCACAAGTGAATGAAACACATTGTTACAAACAGCAATTTGGCACAAAACACACTGAAAACTTACTTCATGCAATATTGAACATCTTTTACTAGTTTACAAACTAATAACTCAGGTGAAATTGTAAAAATGACAAATCTGGCATTATGTTTCATGTTTGCAAAGTTGAATATTGCATGCAACGACTTGTTTTATAGATTTTCATCCAAACTATGCATTCTGAACACTGTAAAAGTGAATGAAACACATTGTTACAAACAGTAATTTAGTGCAAAACACGCTGAAAACTTCCTTTTATGTAATATTGAACATATTGGACTAGTTTACAAATTATTAACTCAAGTGAATTTGTCAAAAGTGGCAAAGTCGACCATATGTTTCATGTTTGCAAAGTTAAATATTGCATGCAAAGCCATGTTTTATTGATTTTCATTCAAATTATGCATTCTGAACATTGTAAAAGTGAATGAAACACATTGTTACGGACCGCAATTTAGTACAAAACACACTGAAAACTTACTTTTATGCAATATTGAGCATCTTTTACTAGTTTACCAACTAATAACTCAAGTGAATTTGTCAAAAACCACAAATCTGACATTATGTTTCATGTTTGCAAAGTTGTATATTGCATGCAAAGCCATGTTTTATTGATTTTTTTACAAACTATGCATTCTGAACATTGCACAAGTGAATGAAAAACATTGTTACAGACCGCAATTTAGTACAAAACACACTGAAAACTTACTTTCATACAATATTGAACATCTTATACTAGTTTACCAACTAATAACTCAAGTGAATTTGTCAAAAACCACAAATTTGACATTATGTTTCATGTTTGCAAAGTTGAATATTGCATGCAAAGCCATGTTTTATTGATTTTCATTCAAATTATGCATTCTGAACATTGTAAAAGTGAATGAAACACATTGTTACAAACAGCAATTAGGTACAAAACACGCTGAAAACTTACTTTCATGCAATATTGAACTTCTTTTACTAGTTTACAAACTAATAACTCAAGTGAATTTGTCAAAAACGACAAATCTGACATTATGTTTCATGTTTGCAAAGTTGTATATTGCATGCAAAGCCATGTTTTATTGATTTTCATTCAAATTATGCATCCTGAGCATCGCAAAAGTGAATGAAACACATTGTTACAGGACAGCAATTGGGTACAAAACATGCTGAAAACTTACTTTCATGCAATATTGAACATCTTTTTCCAGTTTACAAACTAATAACTCAAGTGAATTTGTCAAAAACCATAAATCTGACATTATGTTTCATGTTTGCAGAGTTGTATATTGCATGCAAAGCCATGTTTTATTGATTTTCATTCAAATTATGCATTCTGAACATTGTAAAAGTGAATGAAACACATTGTTACAAACACCAATTAGGTACAAAACACGCTGAAAACTTACTTTCATGCAATATTGAACATGTTTTACTAGTTTACAAACTAATAACTCAAGTGAATTTGTCAAAAACCACAAATCTGACATTATGTTTCATGTTTGCAAAGTTGTATATTGCATGCAAAGCCATGTTTTATTGATTTTCATTCAAACTATGCATTCTGAACATTGCACAAGTGAATGAAACACATTATTCTAAACTGCAAGTTGGCACAAAACACATTGAAAACTTACTTTTATGAACTATTGAACATCTTGGACTAGTTTACAAACTGATAACTCGGGTGAATTTGTGAAAAGTGGCAAATTTGACCATATGTTTCTTGTTTGCAAAGTTAAATATTGCTTGTAAAACCATGTTTTACTGATTTTAGTCAAATTATGCATTGTCAACATTGCACAAGTGAATGAAATTCATGGTTCCAAACAGCAATTTGGCACAAGACACACAGAAAACTTCCTTTTATGTAATATTGAACATCTTGGACTAGTTTACAAATTATTAACTCAAGTCAATTTGTCAAAAGTGGCAAAGTCGACCATATGTTTCATGTTTGCAAAGTTAAATATTGCATGCAAAGCCATGTTTTGTTGATTTTCATTCAAATTATGCATTCTGAACATTGTAAAAGTGAATGAAACACATTGTTACAGACCGCAATTTAGTACAAAACACACTGAAAACTTACTTTCATGCAATATTGAACATCTTATACTAGTTTACCAACTAATAACTCAAGTGAATTTGTCAAAAACCACAAATTTGACATTATGTTTCATGTTTGCAAAGTTGAATATTGCATGCAACGACTTGTTTTATAGATTTTCATCCAAACTATGCATTCTGAACACTGTAAAAGTGAATGAAACACATTGTTACAAACAGTAATTTAGTGCAAAACACGCTGAAAACTTACTTTTATGCAATATTGAACATCTTTTACTAGTTTACCAGCTAATAACTCAAGTGAATTTGTCAAAAACCACAAATTTGACATTATGTTTCATGTTTGCAAAGTTGAATATTGCATGCATAGCCACGTTTTATAGATTTTCATCCAAATTATGCATTCTGAACATTGCAAAAGTGAATGAAACACATTGTTACAGACAGCAATTTGGCACAAAAATCACTTAAAACTTACTTTTATGCAATATTGAACATCTTCTGCTAGTTTACAAACTAATAACTCAAGTGAATTTGTCAAAAGTCACGAATTTGACATTATGTTTCATGTTTGCAAAGTTAAATATTGCATGCAAAGCCATGATTTATTGATTTTCATTCAAATTGTGCATTCTGAACATTGCAAATGTGAACAAAACACATTGTTACAAACAGCAATTTGTCACAAAACACACTGAAAACTTACTTTCATGCAATATTGAACATCTTATACTAGTTTACCAACTAATAACTCAAGTGAATTTGTCAAAAACCACAAATTTGACATTATGTTTCATGTTTGCAAAGTTGAATATTGCATGCAAAGCCATGTTTTATTGATTTTCATTCAAATTATGCATTCTGAACATTGTAAAAGTGAATGAAACACATTGTTACAAACAGCAATTAGGTACAAAACACGCTGAAAACTTACTTTCATGCAATATTGAACTTCTTTTACTAGTTTACAAACTAATGACTCAAGTGAATTTGTCAAAAACGACAACTCTGACATTATGTTTCATGTTTGCAAAGTTGTATATTGCATGCAAAGCCATGTTTTATTGATTTTCATTCAAACTATGCATTCTGAACATTGCACAAGTGAATGAAACACATTGTTACAAACAGCAATTTGGCACAAAACACACTGAAAACTTACTTCATGCAATATTGAACATCTTTTACTAGTTTACAAACTAATAACTCAGGTGAAATTGTAAAAATGACAAATCTGGCATTATGTTTCATGTTTGCAAAGTTGAATATTGCATGCAACGACTTGTTTTATAGATTTTCATCCAAACTATGCATTCTGAACACTGTAAAAGTGAATGAAACACATTGTTACAAACAGTAATTTAGTGCAAAACACGCTGAAAACTTCCTTTTATGTAATATTGAACATATTGGACTAGTTTACAAATTATTAACTCAAGTGAATTTGTCAAAAGTGGCAAAGTCGACCATATGTTTCATGTTTGCAAAGTTAAATATTGCATGCAAAGCCATGTTTTATTGATTTTCATTCAAATTATGCATTCTGAACATTGTAAAAGTGAATGAAACACATTGTTACGGACCGCAATTTAGTACAAAACACACTGAAAACTTACTTTTATGCAATATTGAGCATCTTTTACTAGTTTACCAACTAATAACTCAAGTGAATTTGTCAAAAACCACAAATCTGACATTATGTTTCATGTTTGCAAAGTTGTATATTGCATGCAAAGCCATGTTTTATTGATTTTTTTACAAACTATGCATTCTGAACATTGCACAAGTGAATGAAAAACATTGTTACAGACCGCAATTTAGTACAAAACACACTGAAAACTTACTTTCATACAATATTGAACATCTTATACTAGTTTACCAACTAACAACTCAAGTGAATTTGTCAAAAACCACAAATCTGACATTATGTTTCATGTTTGCAAAGTTGTATATTGCATGCAAAGCCATGTTTTATTGATTTTCATTCAAACTATGCATTCTGAACATTGCACAAGTGAATGAAACACATTATTCTAAACTGCAAGTTGGCACAAAACACATTGAAAACTTACTTTTATGAACTATTGAACATCTTGGACTAGTTTACAAACTGATAACTCGGGTGAATTTGTGAAAAGTGGCAAATTTGACCATATGTTTCTTGTTTGCAAAGTTAAATATTGCTTGTAAAACCATGTTTTACTGATTTTAGTCAAATTATGCATTGTCAACATTGCACAAGTGAATGAAATTCATGGTTCCAAACAGCAATTTGGCACAAGACACACAGAAAACTTCCTTTTATGTAATATTGAACATCTTGGACTAGTTTACAAATTATTAACTCAAGTCAATTTGTCAAAAGTGGCAAAGTCGACCATATGTTTGCAAAGTTAAATATTGCATGCAAAGCCATGTTTTGTTGATTTTCATTCAAATTATGCATTCTGAACATTGTAAAAGTGAATGAAACACATTGTTACGAACCGCAATTTAGTACAAAACACACTGAAAACTTACTTTTATGCAATATTGAGCATCTTTAACTAGTTTACCAACTAATAACTCAAGTGAATTTGTCAAAAACCACAAATCTGACATTATGTTTCATGTTTGCAAAGTTGTATATTGCATGCAAAGCCATGTTTTATTGATTTTTTTACAAACTATGCATTTTGAACATTGCACAAGTGAATGAAACACATTGTTACAGACCGCAATTTAGTACAAAACACACTGAAAACTTACTTTCATGCAATATTGAACATCTTATACTAGTTTACCAACTAATAACTCAAGTGAATTTGTCAAAAACCACAAATTTGACATTATGTTTCATGTTTGCAAAGTTGAATATTGCATGCAACGACTTGTTTTATAGATTTTCATCCAAACTATGCATTCTGAACACTGTAAAAGTGAATGAAACACATTGTTACAAACAGTAATTTAGTGCAAAACACGCTGAAAACTTACTTTTATGCAATATTGAACATCTTTTACTAGTTTACCAGCTAATAACTCAAGTGAATTTGTCAAAAACCACAAATTTGACATTATGTTTCATGTTTGCAAAGTTGAATATTGCATGCATAGCCACGTTTTATAGATTTTCATCCAAATTATGCATTCTGAACATTGCAAAAGTGAATGAAACACATTGTTACAGACAGCAATTTGGCACAAAAATCACTTAAAACTTACTTTTTTGCAATATTGAACATCTTCTGCTAGTTTACAAACTAATAACTCAAGTGAATTTGTCAAAAGTCACGAATTTGACATTATGTTTCATGTTTGCAAAGTTAAATATTGCATGCAAAGCCATGATTTATTAATTTTCATTCAAATTGTGCATTCTGAACATTGCAAATGTGAACAAAACACATTGTTACAAACAGCAATTTGTCACAAAACACACTGAAAACTTACTTTCATGCAATATTGAACATCTTATACTAGTTTACCAACTAATAACTCAAGTGAATTTGTCAAAAACCACAAATTTGACATTATGTTTCATGTTTGCAAAGTTGAATATTGCATGCAAAGCCATGTTTTATTGATTTTCATTCAAATTATGCATTCTGAACATTGTAAAAGTGAATGAAACACATTGTTACAAACAGCAATTAGGTACAAAACACGCTGAAAACTTACTTTCATGCAATATTGAACTTCTTTTACTAGTTTACAAACTAATAACTCAGGTGAAATTGTAAAAATGACAAATCTGGCATTATGTTTCATGTTTGCAAAGTTGAATATTGCATGCAACGACTTGTTTTATAGATTTTCATCCAAACTATGCATTCTGAACACTGTAAAAGTGAATGAAACACATTGTTACAAACAGTAATTTAGTGCAAAACACGCTGAAAACTTCCTTTTATGTAATATTGAACATATTGGACTAGTTTACAAATTATTAACTCAAGTGAATTTGTCAAAAGTGGCAAAGTCGACCATATGTTTCATGTTTGCAAAGTTAAATATTGCATGCAAAGCCATGTTTTATTGATTTTCATTCAAATTATGCATTCTGAACATTGTAAAAGTGAATGAAACACATTGTTACGGACCGCAATTTAGTACAAAACACACTGAAAACTTACTTTTATGCAATATTGAACATCTTTTACTAGTTTACCAGCTAATAACTCAAGTGAATTTGTCAAAAACCACAAATTTGACATTATGTTTCATGTTTGCAAAGTTGAATATTGCATGCATAGCCACGTTTTATAGATTTTCATCCAAATTATGCATTCTGAACATTGCAAAAGTGAATGAAACACATTGTTACAGACAGCAATTTGGCACAAAAATCACTTAAAACTTACTTTTATGCAATATTGAACATCTTCTGCTAGTTTACCAACTAATAACTCAAGTGAATTTGTCAAAAACCACAAATTTGACATTATGTTTCATGTTTGCAAAGTTGTATATTGCATGCAAACCCATGTTTTATTGATTTTTTTACAAACTATGCATTCTGAACATTGCACAAGTGAATGAAACACATTGTTACAGACCGCAATTTCGTACAAAACACACTGAAAACTTACTTTCATGCAATATTGAACATCTTATACTAGTTTACCAACTAATAACTCAAGTGAATTTGTCAAAAACCACAAATTTGACATTATGTTTCATGTTTGCAAAGTTGAATATTGCATGCAAAGCCATGTTTTATTGATTTTCATTCAAATTATGCATTCTGAACATTGTAAAAGTGAATGAAAAACATTGTTACAGACCGCAATTTAGTACAAAACACACTGAAAACTTACTTTCATGCAATATTGTACATCTTATACTAGTTTACCAACTAATGACTCAAGTGAATTTGTCAAAAACCACAAATTTGACATTATGTTTCATGTTTGCAAAGTTGAATATTGCATGCAAAGCCATGTTTTATTGATTTTCATTCAAATTATGCATTCTGAACATTGCAAAATTGAATGAAACACATTGTTACAAACAGCAATTTGGCACAAAACACACTGAAAACTTACTTCATGCAATATTGAACATCTTTTACTAGTTTACAAACCAATAACTCAAGTGAAATAGTCAAAAATCACAAATCTGGCATCATGTTTCATGTTTGCAAAGTTGAATATTGCATGCAAAGACTTGTTTTATAGATTTTCATCCAAACTATGCATTCTGAACATTGCAAAAGTGAATGAAACACATTGTTACAAACATCAATTTGTCACAAAACACACTGAAAACTTACTTTCATGCAATATTGAACATCTTATACTAGTTTACCAACTAATAACTCAAGTGAATTTGTCAAAAACCACAAATTTGACATTATGTTTCATGTTTGCAAAGTTGAATATTGCATGCAAAGCCATGTTTTATTGATTTTCATTCAAATTATGCATTCTGAACATTGTAAAAGTGAATGAAACACATTGTTACAGACAGCAATTAGGTACAAAACACGCTGAAAACTTACTTTCATGCAATATTGAACTTCTTTTACTAGTTTACAAACTAATAACTCAAGTGAATTTGTCAAAAACGACAAATCTGACATTATGTTTCATGTTTGCAAAGTTGTATATTGCATGCAAAGCCATGTTTTATTGATTTTCATTCAAACTATGCATTCTGAACATTGCACAAGTGAATGAAACACATTGTTACAAACAGCAATTTGTCACAAAACACACTGAAAACTTACTTTCATGCAATATTGAACATCTTTTACTAGTTTACAAACTAATAACTCAGGTGAAATTGTAAAAATCACAAATCTGGCATTATGTTTCATGTTTGCAAAGTTGAATATTGCATGCAACGACTTGTTTTATGGATTTTCATCCAAACTATGCATTCTGAACACTGTAAAAGTGAATGAAACACATTGTTCCAAACAGTAATTTAGTGCAAAACACGCTGAAAACTTACTTTTATGCAATATTGAACATCTTTTACTAGTTTACCAGCTAATAACTCAAGTGAATTTGTCAAAAACCACAAATTTGACATTATGTTTCATGTTTGCAAAGTTGAATATTGCATGCATAGCCATGTTTTATTGATTTTCATTCAAATTATGCATTCTGAACATTGCAAAAGTGAATGAAACACATTGTTACAGACAGCAATTTATCACAAAAATCACTTAAAACTAACTTTTATGCAATATTGAACATCTTCTGCTAGTTTACAAACTAATAACTCAAGTGAATTTGTCAAAAGTCACGAATTTGACATTATGTTTCATGTTTGCAAAGTTAAATATTGCATGCAAAGCCATGATTTATTGATTTTCATTCAAATTGTGCATTCTGAACATTGCAAATGTGAATGAAACACATTGTTACAAACAGCAATTTGTCACAAAACACACTGAAAACTTATTTTCATGCAATATTGAACATCTTATACTAGTTTACCAACTAATAACTCAAGTGAATTTGTCAAAAACCACAAATTTGACATTATGTTTCATGTTTGCAAAGTTGAATATTGCATGCAAAGCCATGTTTTATTGATTTTCATTCAAATTATGCATTCTGAACATTGTAAAAGTGAATGAAACACATTGTTACAAACAGCAATTAGGTACAAAACACGCTGAAAACTTACTTTCATGCAATATTGAACTTCTTTTACTAGTTTACAAACTAATAACTCAAGTGAATTTGTCAAAAACGACAAATCTGACATTATGTTTCATGTTTGCAAAGTTGTATATTGCATGCAAAGCCATGTTTTATTGATTTTCATTCAAACTATGCATTCTGAACATTGCACAAGTGAATGAAACACATTGTTACAAACAGCAATTTGGCACAAAACACACTGAAAACTTACTTCATGCAATATTGAACATCTTTTACTAGTTTACAAACTAATAACTCAGGTGAAATTGTAAAAATGACAAATCTGGCATTATGTTTCATGTTTGCAAAGTTGAATATTGCATGCAACGACTTGTTTTATAGATTTTCATCCAAACTATGCATTCTGAACACTGTAAAAGTGAATGAAACACATTGTTACAAACAGTAATTTAGTGCAAAACACGCTGAAAACTTCCTTTTATGTAATATTGAACATATTGGACTAGTTTACAAATTATTAACTCAAGTGAATTTGTCGAAAGTGGCAAAGTCGACCATATGTTTCATGTTTGCAAAGTTAAATATTGCATGCAAAGCCATGTTTTATTGATTTTCATTCAAATTATGCATTCTGAACATTGTAAAAGTGAATGAAACACATTGTTACGGACCGCAATTTAGTACAAAACACACTGAAAACTTACTTTTATGCAATATTGAACATCTTTTACTAGTTTACCAGCTAATAACTCAAGTGAATTTGTCAAAAACCACAAATTTGACATTATGTTTCATGTTTGCAAAGTTGAATATTGCATGCATAGCCACGTTTTATAGATTTTCATCCAAATTATGCATTCTGAACATTGCAAAAGTGAATGAAACACATTGTTACAGACAGCAATTTGGCACAAAAATCACTTAAAACTTACTTTTATGCAATATTGAACATCTTCTGCTAGTTTACAAACTAATAACTCAAGTGAATTTGTCAAAAGTCACGAATTTGACATTATGTTTCATGTTTGCAAAGTTAAATATTGCATGCAAAGCCATGATTTATTGATTTTCATTCAAATTGTGCATTCTGAACATTGCAAATGTGAACAAAACACATTGTTACAAACAGCAATTTGTCACAAAACACACTGAAAACTTACTTTCATGCAATATTGAACATCTTATACTAGTTTACCAACTAATAACTCAAGTGAATTTGTCAAAAACCACAAATTTGACATTATGTTTCATGTTTGCAAAGTTGAATATTGCATGCAAAGCCATGTTTTATTGATTTTCATTCAAATTATGCATTCTGAACATTGTAAAAGTGAATGAAACACATTGTTACAAACAGCAATTAGGTACAAAACACGCTGAAAACTTGCTTTCATGCAATATTGAACTTCTTTTACTAGTTTACAAACTAATGACTCAAGTGAATTTGTCAAAAACGACAACTCTGACATTATGTTTCATGTTTGCAAAGTTGTATATTGCATGCAAAGCCATGTTTTATTGATTTTCATTCAAACTATGCATTCTGAACATTGCACAAGTGAATGAAACACATTGTTACAAACAGCAATTTGGCACAAAACACACTGAAAACTTACTTCATGCAATATTGAACATCTTTTACTAGTTTACAAACTAATAACTCAGGTGAAATTGTAAAAATGACAAATCTGGCATTATGTTTCATGTTTGCAAAGTTGAATATTGCATGCAACGACTTGTTTTATTGATTTTCATCCAAACTATGCATTCTGAACACTGTAAAAGTGAATGAAACACATTGTTACAAACAGTAATTTAGTGCAAAACACGCTGAAAACTTCCTTTTATGTAATATTGAACATATTGGACTAGTTTACAAATTATTAACTCAAGTGAATTTGTCAAAAGTGGCAAAGTCGACCATATGTTTCATGTTTGCAAAGTTAAATATTGCATGCAAAGCCATGTTTTATTGATTTTCATTCAAATTATGCATTCTGAACATTGTAAAAGTGAATGAAACACATTGTTACGGACCGCAATTTAGTACAAAACACACTGAAAACTTACTTTTATGCAATATTGAGCATCTTTTACTAGTTTACCAACTAATAACTCAAGTGAATTTGTCAAAAACCACAAATCTGACATTATGTTTCATGTTTGCAAAGTTGTATATTGCATGCAAAGCCATGTTTTATTGATTTTTTTACAAACTATGCATTCTGAACATTGCACAAGTGAATGAAAAACATTGTTACAGACCGCAATTTAGTACAAAACACACTGAAAACTTACTTTCATACAATATTGAACATCTTATACTAGTTTACCAACTAATAACTCAAGTGAATTTGTCAAAAACCACAAATTTGACATTATGTTTCATGTTTGCAAAGTTGAATATTGCATGCAAAGCCATGTTTTATTGATTTTCATTCAAATTATGCATTCTGAACATTGTAAAAGTGAATGAAACACATTGTTACAAACAGCAATTAGGTACAAAACACGCTGAAAACTTACTTTCATGCAATATTGAACTTCTTTTACTAGTTTACAAACTAATAACTCAAGTGAATTTGTCAAAAACGACAAATCTGACATTATGTTTCATGTTTGCAAAGTTGTATATTGCATGCAAAGCCATGTTTTATTGATTTTCATTCAAATTATGCATCCTGAGCATCGCAAAAGTGAATGAAACACATTGTTACAGGACAGCAATTGGGTACAAAACATGCTGAAAACTTACTTTCATGCAATATTGAACATCTTTTTCCAGTTTACAAACTAATAACTCAAGTGAATTTGTCAAAAACCATAAATCTGACATTATGTTTCATGTTTGCAGAGTTGTATATTGCATGCAAAGCCATGTTTTATTGATTTTCATTCAAATTATGCATTCTGAACATTGTAAAAGTGAATGAAACACATTGTTACAAACACCAATTAGGTACAAAACACGCTGAAAACTTACTTTCATGCAATATTGAACATGTTTTACTAGTTTACAAACTAATAACTCAAGTGAATTTGTCAAAAACCACAAATCTGACATTATGTTTCATGTTTGCAAAGTTGTATATTGCATGCAAAGCCATGTTTTATTGATTTTCATTCAAACTATGCATTCTGAACATTGCACAAGTGAATGAAACACATTATTCTAAACTGCAAGTTGGCACAAAACACATTGAAAACTTACTTTTATGAACTATTGAACATCTTGGACTAGTTTACAAACTGATAACTCGGGTGAATTTGTGAAAAGTGGCAAATTTGACCATATGTTTCTTGTTTGCAAAGTTAAATATTGCTTGTAAAACCATGTTTTACTGATTTTAGTCAAATTATGCATTGTCAACATTGCACAAGTGAATGAAATTCATGGTTCCAAACAGCAATTTGGCACAAGACACACAGAAAACTTCCTTTTATGTAATATTGAACATCTTGGACTAGTTTACAAATTATTAACTCAAGTCAATTTGTCAAAAGTGGCAAAGTCGACCATATGTTTCATGTTTGCAAAGTTAAATATTGCATGCAAAGCCATGTTTTGTTGATTTTCATTCAAATTATGCATTCTGAACATTGTAAAAGTGAATGAAACACATTGTTACAGACCGCAATTTAGTACAAAACACACTGAAAACTTACTTTCATGCAATATTGAACATCTTATACTAGTTTACCAACTAATAACTCAAGTGAATTTGTCAAAAACCACAAATTTGACATTATGTTTCATGTTTGCAAAGTTGAATATTGCATGCAACGACTTGTTTTATAGATTTTCATCCAAACTATGCATTCTGAACACTGTAAAAGTGAATGAAACACATTGTTACAAACAGTAATTTAGTGCAAAACACGCTGAAAACTTACTTTTATGCAATATTGAACATCTTTTACTAGTTTACCAGCTAATAACTCAAGTGAATTTGTCAAAAACCACAAATTTGACATTATGTTTCATGTTTGCAAAGTTGAATATTGCATGCATAGCCACGTTTTATAGATTTTCATCCAAATTATGCATTCTGAACATTGCAAAAGTGAATGAAACACATTGTTACAGACAGCAATTTGGCACAAAAATCACTTAAAACTTACTTTTATGCAATATTGAACATCTTCTGCTAGTTTACAAACTAATAACTCAAGTGAATTTGTCAAAAGTCACGAATTTGACATTATGTTTCATGTTTGCAAAGTTAAATATTGCATGCAAAGCCATGATTTATTGATTTTCATTCAAATTGTGCATTCTGAACATTGCAAATGTGAACAAAACACATTGTTACAAACAGCAATTTGTCACAAAACACACTGAAAACTTACTTTCATGCAATATTGAACATCTTATACTAGTTTACCAACTAATAACTCAAGTGAATTTGTCAAAAACCACAAATTTGACATTATGTTTCATGTTTGCAAAGTTGAATATTGCATGCAAAGCCATGTTTTATTGATTTTCATTCAAATTATGCATTCTGAACATTGTAAAAGTGAATGAAACACATTGTTACAAACAGCAATTAGGTACAAAACACGCTGAAAACTTACTTTCATGCAATATTGAACTTCTTTTACTAGTTTACAAACTAATGACTCAAGTGAATTTGTCAAAAACGACAACTCTGACATTATGTTTCATGTTTGCAAAGTTGTATATTGCATGCAAAGCCATGTTTTATTGATTTTCATTCAAACTATGCATTCTGAACATTGCACAAGTGAATGAAACACATTGTTACAAACAGCAATTTGGCACAAAACACACTGAAAACTTACTTCATGCAATATTGAACATCTTTTACTAGTTTACAAACTAATAACTCAGGTGAAATTGTAAAAATGACAAATCTGGCATTATGTTTCATGTTTGCAAAGTTGAATATTGCATGCAACGACTTGTTTTATAGATTTTCATCCAAACTATGCATTCTGAACACTGTAAAAGTGAATGAAACACATTGTTACAAACAGTAATTTAGTGCAAAACACGCTGAAAACTTCCTTTTATGTAATATTGAACATATTGGACTAGTTTACAAATTATTAACTCAAGTGAATTTGTCAAAAGTGGCAAAGTCGACCATATGTTTCATGTTTGCAAAGTTAAATATTGCATGCAAAGCCATGTTTTATTGATTTTCATTCAAATTATGCATTCTGAACATTGTAAAAGTGAATGAAACACATTGTTACGGACCGCAATTTAGTACAAAACACACTGAAAACTTACTTTTATGCAATATTGAGCATCTTTTACTAGTTTACCAACTAATAACTCAAGTGAATTTGTCAAAAACCACAAATCTGACATTATGTTTCATGTTTGCAAAGTTGTATATTGCATGCAAAGCCATGTTTTATTGATTTTTTTACAAACTATGCATTCTGAACATTGCACAAGTGAATGAAAAACATTGTTACAGACCGCAATTTAGTACAAAACACACTGAAAACTTACTTTCATACAATATTGAACATCTTATACTAGTTTACCAACTAACAACTCAAGTGAATTTGTCAAAAACCACAAATTTGACATTATGTTTCATGTTTGCAAAGTTGAATATTGCATGCAAAGCCATGTTTTATTGATGTTCATTCAGATTATGCATTCTGAACATTGTAAAAGTGAATGAAACACATTGTTACAAACACCAATTAGGTACAAAACACGCTGAAAACTTACTTTCATGCAATATTGAACATGTTTTACTAGTTTACAAACTAATAACTCAAGTGAATTTGTCAAAAACCACAAATCTGACATTATGTTTCATGTTTGCAAAGTTGTATATTGCATGCAAAGCCATGTTTTATTGATTTTCATTCAAACTATGCATTCTGAACATTGCACAAGTGAATGAAACACATTATTCTAAACTGCAAGTTGGCACAAAACACATTGAAAACTTACTTTTATGAACTATTGAACATCTTGGACTAGTTTACAAACTGATAACTCGGGTGAATTTGTGAAAAGTGGCAAATTTGACCATATGTTTCTTGTTTGCAAAGTTAAATATTGCTTGTAAAACCATGTTTTACTGATTTTAGTCAAATTATGCATTGTCAACATTGCACAAGTGAATGAAATTCATGGTTCCAAACAGCAATTTGGCACAAGACACACAGAAAACTTCCTTTTATGTAATATTGAACATCTTGGACTAGTTTACAAATTATTAACTCAAGTCAATTTGTCAAAAGTGGCAAAGTCGACCATATGTTTGCAAAGTTAAATATTGCATGCAAAGCCATGTTTTGTTGATTTTCATTAAAATTATGCATTCTGAACATTGTAAAAGTGAATGAAACACATTGTTACGAACCGCAATTTAGTACAAAACACACTGAAAACTTACTTTTATGCAATATTGAGCATCTTTAACTAGTTTACCAACTAATAACTCAAGTGAATTTGTCAAAAACCACAAATCTGACATTATGTTTCATGTTTGCAAAGTTGTATATTGCATGCAAAGCCATGTTTTATTAATTTTTTTACAAACTATGCATTCTGAACATTGCACAAGTGAATGAAACACATTGTTACAGACCGCAATTTAGTACAAAACACACTGAAAACTTACTTTCATGCAATATTGAACATCTTATACTAGTTTACCAACTAATAACTCAAGTGAATTTGTCAAAAACCACAAATTTGACATTATGTTTCATGTTTGCAAAGTTGAATATTGCATGCAACGACTTGTTTTATAGATTTTCATCCAAACTATGCATTCTGAACACTGTAAAAGTGAATGAAACACATTGTTACAAACAGTAATTTAGTGCAAAACACGCTGAAAACTTACTTTTATGCAATATTGAACATCTTTTACTAGTTTACCAGCTAATAACTCAAGTGAATTTGTCAAAAACCACAAATTTGACATTATGTTTCATGTTTGCAAAGTTGAATATTGCATGCATAGCCACGTTTTATAGATTTTCATCCAAATTATGCATTCTGAACATTGCAAAAGTGAATGAAACACATTGTTACAGACAGCAATTTGGCACAAAAATCACTTAAAACTTACTTTTATGCAATATTGAACATCTTCTGCTAGTTTACAAACTAATAACTCAAGTGAATTTGTCAAAAGTCACGAATTTGACATTATGTTTCATGTTTGCAAAGTTAAATATTGCATGCAAAGCCATGATTTATTAATTTTCATTCAAATTGTGCATTCTGAACATTGCAAATGTGAACAAAACACATTGTTACAAACAGCAATTTGTCACAAAACACACTGAAAACTTACTTTCATGCAATATTGAACATCTTATACTAGTTTACCAACTAATAACTCAAGTGAATTTGTCAAAAACCACAAATTTGACATTATGTTTCATGTTTGCAAAGTTGAATATTGCATGCAAAGCCATGTTTTATTGATTTTCATTCAAATTATGCATTCTGAACATTGTAAAAGTGAATGAAACACATTGTTACAAACAGCAATTAGGTACAAAACACGCTGAAAACTTACTTTCATGCAATATTGAACTTCTTTTACTAGTTTACAAACTAATAACTCAGGTGAAATTGTAAAAATGACAAATCTGGCATTATGTTTCATGTTTGCAAAGTTGAATATTGCATGCAACGACTTGTTTTATAGATTTTCATCCAAACTATGCATTCTGAACACTGTAAAAGTGAATGAAACACATTGTTACAAACAGTAATTTAGTGCAAAACACGCTGAAAACTTCCTTTTATGTAATATTGAACATATTGGACTAGTTTACAAATTATTAACTCAAGTGAATTTGTCAAAAGTGGCAAAGTCGACCATATGTTTCATGTTTGCAAAGTTAAATATTGCATGCAAAGCCATGTTTTATTGATTTTCATTCAAATTATGCATTCTGAACATTGTAAAAGTGAATGAAACACATTGTTACGGACCGCAATTTAGTACAAAACACACTGAAAACTTACTTTTATGCAATATTGAACATCTTTTACTAGTTTACCAGCTAATAACTCAAGTGAATTTGTCAAAAACCACAAATTTGACATTATGTTTCATGTTTGCAAAGTTGAATATTGCATGCATAGCCACGTTTTATAGATTTTCATCCAAATTATGCATTCTGAACATTGCAAAAGTGAATGAAACACATTGTTACAGACAGCAATTTGGCACAAAAATCACTTAAAACTTACTTTTATGCAATATTGAACATCTTCTGCTAGTTTACCAACTAATAACTCAAGTGAATTTGTCAAAAACCACAAATTTGACATTATGTTTCATGTTTGCAAAGTTGTATATTGCATGCAAACCCATGTTTTATTGATTTTTTTACAAACTATGCATTCTGAACATTGCACAAGTGAATGAAACACATTGTTACAGACCGCAATTTCGTACAAAACACACTGAAAACTTACTTTCATGCAATATTGAACATCTTATACTAGTTTACCAACTAATAACTCAAGTGAATTTGTCAAAAACCACAAATTTGACATTATGTTTCATGTTTGCAAAGTTGAATATTGCATGCAAAGCCATGTTTTATTGATTTTCATTCAAATTATGCATTCTGAACATTGTAAAAGTGAATGAAAAACATTGTTACAGACCGCAATTTAGTACAAAACACACTGAAAACTTACTTTCATGCAATATTGTACATCTTATACTAGTTTACCAACTAATGACTCAAGTGAATTTGTCAAAAACCACAAATTTGACATTATGTTTCATGTTTGCAAAGTTGAATATTGCATGCAAAGCCATGTTTTATTGATTTTCATTCAAATTATGCATTCTGAACATTGCAAAATTGAATGAAACACATTGTTACAAACAGCAATTTGGCACAAAACACACTGAAAACTTACTTCATGCAATATTGAACATCTTTTACTAGTTTACAAACCAATAACTCAAATGAAATAGTCAAAAATCACAAATCTGGCATCATGTTTCATGTTTGCAAAGTTGAATATTGCATGCAAAGACTTGTTTTATAGATTTTCATCCAAACTATGCATTCTGAACATTGCAAAAGTGAATGAAACACATTGTTACAAACATCAATTTGTCACAAAACACACTGAAAACTTACTTTCATGCAATATTGAACATCTTATACTAGTTTACCAACTAATAACTCAAGTGAATTTGTCAAAAACCACAAATTTGACATTATGTTTCATGTTTGCAAAGTTGAGTATTGCATGCAAAGCCATGTTTTATTGATTTTCATTCAAATTATGCATTCTGAACATTGTAAAAGTGAATGAAACACATTGTTACAGACAGCAATTAGGTACAAAACACGCTGAAAACTTACTTTCATGCAATATTGAACTTCTTTTACTAGTTTACAAACTAATAACTCAAGTGAATTTGTCAAAAACGACAAATCTGACATTATGTTTCATGTTTGCAAAGTTGTATATTGCATGCAAAGCCATGTTTTATTGATTTTCATTCAAACTATGCATTCTGAACATTGCACAAGTGAATGAAACACATTGTTACAAACAGCAATTTGTCACAAAACACACTGAAAACTTACTTTCATGCAATATTGAACATCTTTTACTAGTTTACAAACTAATAACTCAGGTGAAATTGTAAAAATCACAAATCTGGCATTATGTTTCATGTTTGCAAAGTTGAATATTGCATGCAACGACTTGTTTTATGGATTTTCATCCAAACTATGCATTCTGAACACTGTAAAAGTGAATGAAACACATTGTTCCAAACAGTAATTTAGTGCAAAACACGCTGAAAACTTACTTTTATGCAATATTGAACATCTTTTACTAGTTTACCAGCTAATAACTCAAGTGAATTTGTCAAAAACCACAAATTTGACATTATGTTTCATGTTTGCAAAGTTGAATATTGCATGCATAGCCATGTTTTATTGATTTTCATTCAAATTATGCATTCTGAACATTGCAAAAGTGAATGAAACACATTGTTACAGACAGCAATTTATCACAAAAATCACTTAAAACTAACTTTTATGCAATATTGAACATCTTCTGCTAGTTTACAAACTAATAACTCAAGTGAATTTGTCAAAAGTCACGAATTTGACATTATGTTTCATGTTTGCAAAGTTAAATATTGCATGCAAAGCCATGATTTATTGATTTTCATTCAAATTGTGCATTCTGAACATTGCAAATGTGAATGAAACACATTGTTACAAACAGCAATTTGTCACAAAACACACTGAAAACTTATTTTCATGCAATATTGAACATCTTATACTAGTTTACCAACTAATAACTCAAGTGAATTTGTCAAAAACCACAAATTTGACATTATGTTTCATGTTTGCAAAGTTGAATATTGCATGCAAAGCCATGTTTTATTGATTTTCATTCAAATTATGCATTCTGAACATTGTAAAAGTGAATGAAACACATTGTTACAAACAGCAATTAGGTACAAAACACGCTGAAAACTTACTTTCATGCAATATTGAACTTCTTTTACTAGTTTACAAACTAATAACTCAAGTGAATTTGTCAAAAACGACAAATCTGACATTATGTTTCATGTTTGCAAAGTTGTATATTGCATGCAAAGCCATGTTTTATTGATTTTCATTCAAACTATGCATTCTGAACATTGCACAAGTGAATGAAACACATTGTTACAAACAGCAATTTGGCACAAAACACACTGAAAACTTACTTCATGCAGTATTGAACATCTTTTACTAGTTTACAAACTAATAACTCAGGTGAAATTGTAAAAATCACAAATCTGGCATTATGTTTCATGTTTGCAAAGTTGAATATTGCATGCAATGACTTGTTTTATGGATTTTCATCCAAACTATGCATTCTGAACACTGTAAAAGTGAATGAAACACATTGTTACAAACAGTAATTTAGTGCAAAACACGCTGAAAACTTGCTTTTATGCAATATTGAACATCTTTTACTAGTTTACCAGCTAATAACTCAAGTGAATTTGTCAAAAACCACAAATTTGACATTATGTTTCATGTTTGCAAAGTTGAATATTGCATGCATAGCCATGTTTTATTGATTTTCATCCAAATTATGCATTCTGAACATTGCAAAAGTGAATGAAACACATTGTTACAGACAGCAATTTGGCACAAAAATCACTTAAAACTTACTTTTATGCAATATTGAACATCTTCTGCTAGTATACAAACTAATAACTCAAGTGAATTTGTCAAAAGTCACGAATTTGACATTATGTTTCATGTTTGCAAAGTTAAATATTGCATGCAAAGCCATGATTTATTGATTTTCATTCAAATTGTGCATTCTGAACATTGCAAATGTGAATGAAACACATTGTTACAAACAGCAATTTGTCACAAAACACACTGAAAACTTACTTTCATGCAATATTGAACATCTTATACTAGGTTACCAACTAATAACTCAAGTGAATTTGTCAAAAACCACAAATTTGACATTATGTTTCATGTTTGCAAAGTTGAATATTGCATGCAAAGCCATGTTTTATTGATTTTCATTCAACTTATGCATTCTGAACATTGTAAAAGTGAATGAAACACATTGTTACAAACAGCAATTAGGTACAAAACACGCTGAAAACTTACTTTCATGCAATATTGAACTTCTTTTACTAGTTTACAAACTAATAACTCAAGTGAATTTGTCAAAAACGACAAATCTGACATTATGTTTCATGTTTGCAAAGTTGTATATTGCATGCAAAGCCATGTTTTATTGATTTTCATTCAAACTATGCATTCTGAACATTGCACAAGTGAATGAAACACATTGTTACAAACAGCAATTTGGCACAAAACACACTGAAAACTTACTTCATGCAGTATTGAACATGTTTTACTAGTTTACAAACTAATAACTCAGGTGAAATTGTAAAAATCACAAATCTGGCATTATGTTTCATGTTTGCAAAGTTGAATATTGCATGCAATGACTTGTTTTATGGATTTTCATCCAAACTATGCATTCTGAACACTGTAAAAGTGAATGAAACACATTGTTACAAACAGTAATTTAGTGCAAAACACACTGAAAACTTACTTTTATGCAATATTGAACATCTTTTACTAGTTTACCAGCTAATAACTCAAGTGAATTTGTCAAAAACCACAAATTTGACATTATGTTTCATGTTTGCAAAGTTGAATATTGCATGCAAAGCCATGTTTTATTGATTTTCATTCAAATTGTGCATTCTGAACATTGTAAAAGTGAATGAAACACATTGTTACAGACCGCAATTTAGTACAAAACACACTGAAAACTTACTTTCATGCAATATTGTACATCTTATACTAGTTTACCAACTAATAACTCAAGTGAATTTGTCAAAAGTCACGAATTTGACATTATGTTTCATGTTTGCAAAGTTAAATATTGCATGCAAAGCCATGATTTATTGATTTTCATTCAAATTGTGCATTCTGAACATTGCAAATGTGAATGAAACACATTGTTACAAGGAGCAATTTGTCACAAAACACACTGAAAACTTATTTTCATGCAATATTGAACATCTTATACTAGTTTACCAACTAATAACTCAAGTGAATTTGTCAAAAACCACAAATTTGACATTATGTTTCATGTTTGCAAAGTTGAATATTGCATGCAAAGCCATGATTTATTGATTTTCATTCAAATTGTGCATTCTGAACATTGCAAATGTGAATGAAACACATTGTTACAAACATCAATTTGTCACAAAACACACTGAAAACTTACTTTCATGCAATATTGAACATCTTATACTAGTTTACCAACTAATAACTCAAGTGAATTTGTCAAAAACCACAAATTTGACATTATGTTTCATGTTTGCAAAGTTGAATATTGCATGCAAAGCCATGTTTTATTGATTTTCATTCAAATTATGCATTCTGAACATTGTAAAAGTGAATGAAACACATTGTTACAAACAGCAATTAGGTACAAAACACGCTGAAAACTTACTTTCATGCAATATTGAACTTCTTTTACTAGTTTACAAACTAATAACTCAAGTGAATTTGTCAAAAACGACAAATCTGACATTATGTTTCATGTTTGCAAAGTTGTATATTGCATGCAAAGCCATGTTTTATTGATTTTCATTCAAACTATGCATTCTGAACATTGCACAAGTGAATGAAACACATTGTTACAAACAGCAATTTGGCACAAAACACACTGAAAACTTACTTCATGCAGTATTGAACATCTTTTACTAGTTTACAAACTAATAACTCAGGTGAAATTGTAAAAATCACAAATCTGGCATTATGTTTCATGTTTGCAAAGTTGAATATTGCATGCAACGACTTGTTTTATAGATTTTCATCCAAACTATGCATTCTGAACACTGTAAAAGTGAATGGAACACATTGTTACAAACAGTAATTTAGTGCAAAACACGCTGAAAACTTACTTTTATGCAATATTGAACATCTTTTACTAGTTTACCAGCTAATAACTCAAGTGAATTTGTCAAAAACCACAAATTTGACATTATGTTTCATGTTTGCAAAGTTGAATATTGCATGCATAGCCATGTTTTATTGATTTTCATTCAAATTATGCATTCTGAACATTGCAAAAGTGAATGAAACACATTGTCACAAACAGCAATTTGGCACAAAAATCACTTAAAACTTACTTTTATGCAATATTGAACATCTTCTGCTAGTTTACAAACTAATAACTCAAGTGAATTTGTCAAAAGTCACGAATTTGACATTATGTTTCATGTTTGCAAAGTTTAATATTGCATGCAAAGCCATGATTTATTGATTTTCATTCAAATTGTGCATTCTGAACATTGCAAATGTGAATGAAACACATTGTTACAAACAGCAATTTGTCACAAAACACACTGAAAGCTTACTTTCATGCAATATTGAACATCTTATACTAGTTTACCAACTAATAACTCAAGTGAATTTGTCAAAAACCACAAATTTGACATTATGTTTCATGTTTGCAAAGTTGAATATTGCATGCAAAGCCATGTTTTATTGATTTTCATTCAAATTATGCATTCTGAACATTGTAAAAGTGAATGAAACACATTGTTACAAACAGCAATTAGGTACAAAACACGCTGAAAACTTACTTTCATGCAATATTGAACTTCTTTTACTAGTTTACAAACTAATAACTCAAGTGAATTTGTCAAAAACGACACATCTGACATTATGTTTCATGTTTGCAAAGTTGTATATTGCATGCAAAGCCATGTTTTATTGATTTTCATTCAAACTATGCATTCTGAACATTGCACAAGTGAATGAAACACATTGTTACAAACAGCAATTTGGCACAAAACACACTGAAAACTTACTTCATGCAGTATTGAACATCTTTTACTAGTTTACAAACTAATAACTCAGGTGAAATTGTAAAAATCACAAATCTGGCATTATGTTTCATGTTTGCAAAGGTGAATATTGCATGCAATGACTTGTTTTATGGATTTTCATCCAAACTATGCATTCTGAACACTGTAAAAGTGAATGAAACACATTGTTACAAACAGTAATTTAGTGCAAAACACGCTGAAAACTTACTTTCATGCAATATTGAACTTCTTTTACTAGTTTACAAACTAATAACTCAAGTGAATTTGTCAAAAACGACAAATCTGACATTATGTTTCATGTTTGCAAAGTTGTATATTGCATGCAAAGCCATGTTTTATTGATTTTCATTCAAACTATGCATTCTGAACATTGCACAAGTGAATGAAACACATTGTTACAAACAGCAATTTGGCACAAAACACACTGAAAACTTACTTCATGCAATATTGAACATCTTTTACTAGTTTACAAACTAATAACTCAAGTGAATTTGTCAAAAGTCACGAATTTGACATTATGTTTCATGTTTGCAAAGTTAAATATTGCATGCAAAGCCATGATTTATTGATTTTCATTCAAATTGTGCATTCTGAACATTGCAAATGTGAATGAAACACATTGTTACAAGGAGCAATTTGTCACAAAACACACTGAAAACTTATTTTCATGCAATATTGAACATCTTATACTAGTTTACCAACTAATAACTCAAGTGAATTTGTCAAAAACCACAAATTTGACATTATGTTTCATGTTTGCAAAGTTGAATATTGCATGCAAAGCCATGATTTATTGATTTTCATTCAAATTGTGCATTCTGAACATTGCAAATGTGAATGAAACACATTGTTACAAACATCAATTTGTCACAAAACACACTGAAAACTTACTTTCATGCAATATTGAACATCTTATACTAGTTTACCAACTAATAACTCAAGTGAATTTGTCAAAAACCACAAATTTGACATTATGTTTCATGTTTGCAAAGTTGAATATTGCATGCAAAGCCATGTTTTATTGATTTTCATTCAAATTATGCATTCTGAACATTGTAAAAGTGAATGAAACACATTGTTACAAACAGCAATTAGGTACAAAACACGCTGAAAACTTACTTTCATGCAATATTGAACTTCTTTTACTAGTTTACAAACTAATAACTCAAGTGAATTTGTCAAAAACGACAAATCTGACATTATGTTTCATGTTTGCAAAGTTGTATATTGCATGCAAAGCCATGTTTTATTGATTTTCATTCAAACTATGCATTCTGAACATTGCACAAGTGAATGAAACACATTGTTACAAACAGCAATTTGGCACAAAACACACTGAAAACTTACTTCATGCAGTATTGAACATCTTTTACTAGTTTACAAACTAATAACTCAGGTGAAATTGTAAAAATCACAAATCTGGCATTATGTTTCATGTTTGCAAAGTTGAATATTGCATGCAACGACTTGTTTTATAGATTTTCATCCAAACTATGCATTCTGAACACTGTAAAAGTGAATGGAACACATTGTTACAAACAGTAATTTAGTGCAAAACACGCTGAAAACTTACTTTTATGCAATATTGAACATCTTTTACTAGTTTACCAGCTAATAACTCAAGTGAATTTGTCAAAAACCACAAATTTGACATTATGTTTCATGTTTGCAAAGTTGAATATTGCATGCATAGCCATGTTTTATTGATTTTCATTCAAATTATGCATTCTGAACATTGCAAAAGTGAATGAAACACATTGTCACAAACAGCAATTTGGCACAAAAATCACTTAAAACTTACTTTTATGCAATATTGAACATCTTCTGCTAGTTTACAAACTAATAACTCAAGTGAATTTGTCAAAAGTCACGAATTTGACATTATGTTTCATGTTTGCAAAGTTTAATATTGCATGCAAAGCCATGATTTATTGATTTTCATTCAAATTGTGCATTCTGAACATTGCAAATGTGAATGAAACACATTGTTACAAACAGCAATTTGTCACAAAACACACTGAAAGCTTACTTTCATGCAATATTGAACATCTTATACTAGTTTACCAACTAATAACTCAAGTGAATTTGTCAAAAACCACAAATTTGACATTATGTTTCATGTTTGCAAAGTTGAATATTGCATGCAAAGCCATGTTTTATTGATTTTCATTCAAATTATGCATTCTGAACATTGTAAAAGTGAATGAAACACATTGTTACAAACAGCAATTAGGTACAAAACACGCTGAAAACTTACTTTCATGCAATATTGAACTTCTTTTACTAGTTTACAAACTAATAACTCAAGTGAATTTGTCAAAAACGACACATCTGACATTATGTTTCATGTTTGCAAAGTTGTATATTGCATGCAAAGCCATGTTTTATTGATTTTCATTCAAACTATGCATTCTGAACATTGCACAAGTGAATGAAACACATTGTTACAAACAGCAATTTGGCACAAAACACACTGAAAACTTACTTCATGCAGTATTGAACATCTTTTACTAGTTTACAAACTAATAACTCAGGTGAAATTGTAAAAATCACAAATCTGGCATTATGTTTCATGTTTGCAAAGGTGAATATTGCATGCAATGACTTGTTTTATGGATTTTCATCCAAACTATGCATTCTGAACACTGTAAAAGTGAATGAAACACATTGTTACAAACAGTAATTTAGTGCAAAACACGCTGAAAACTTACTTTCATGCAATATTGAACTTCTTTTACTAGTTTACAAACTAATAACTCAAGTGAATTTGTCAAAAACGACAAATCTGACATTATGTTTCATGTTTGCAAAGTTGTATATTGCATGCAAAGCCATGTTTTATTGATTTTCATTCAAACTATGCATTCTGAACATTGCACAAGTGAATGAAACACATTGTTACAAACAGCAATTTGGCACAAAACACACTGAAAACTTACTTCATGCAGTATTGAACATGTTTTACTAGTTTACAAACTAATAACTCAGGTGAAATTGTAAAAATCACAAATCTGGCATTATGTTTCATGTTTGCAAAGTTGAATATTGCATGCAATGACTTGTTTTATGGATTTTCATCCAAACTATGCATTCTGAACACTGTAAAAGTGAATGAAACACATTGTTACAAACAGTAATTTAGTGCAAAACACACTGAAAACTTACTTTTATGCAATATTGAACATCTTTTACTAGTTTACCAGCTAATAACTCAAGTGAATTTGTCAAAAACCACAAATTTGACATTATGTTTCATGTTTGCAAAGTTGAATATTGCATGCAAAGCCATGTTTTATTGATTTTCATTCAAATTGTGCATTCTGAACATTGTAAAAGTGAATGAAACACATTGTTACAGACCGCAATTTAGTACAAAACACACTGAAAACTTACTTTCATGCAATATTGTACATCTTATACTAGTTTACCAACTAATAACTCAAGTGAATTTGTCAAAAGTCACGAATTTGACATTATGTTTCATGTTTGCAAAGTTAAATATTGCATGCAAAGCCATGATTTATTGATTTTCATTCAAATTGTGCATTCTGAACATTGCAAATGTGAATGAAACACATTGTTACAAGGAGCAATTTGTCACAAAACACACTGAAAACTTATTTTCATGCAATATTGAACATCTTATACTAGTTTACCAACTAATAACTCAAGTGAATTTGTCAAAAACCACAAATTTGACATTATGTTTCATGTTTGCAAAGTTGAATATTGCATGCAAAGCCATGATTTATTGATTTTCATTCAAATTGTGCATTCTGAACATTGCAAATGTGAATGAAACACATTGTTACAAACATCAATTTGTCACAAAACACACTGAAAACTTACTTTCATGCAATATTGAACATCTTATACTAGTTTACCAACTAATAACTCAAGTGAATTTGTCAAAAACCACAAATTTGACATTATGTTTCATGTTTGCAAAGTTGAATATTGCATGCAAAGCCATGATTTATTGATTTTCATTCAAATTATGCATTCTGAACATTGTAAAAGTGAATGAAACACATTGTTACAAACAGCAATTAGGTACAAAACACGCTGAAAACTTACTTTCATGCAATATTGAACTTCTTTTACTAGTTTACAAACTAATAACTCAAGTGAATTTGTCAAAAACGACAAATCTGACATTATGTTTCATGTTTGCAAAGTTGTATATTGCATGCAAAGCCATGTTTTATTGATTTTCATTCAAACTATGCATTCTGAACATTGCACAAGTGAATGAAACACATTGTTACAAACAGCAATTTGGCACAAAACACACTGAAAACTTACTTCATGCAGTATTGAACATCTTTTACTAGTTTACAAACTAATAACTCAGGTGAAATTGTAAAAATCACAAATCTGGCATTATGTTTCATGTTTGCAAAGTTGAATATTGCATGCAACGACTTGTTTTATAGATTTTCATCCAAACTATGCATTCTGAACACTGTAAAAGTGAATGGAACACATTGTTACAAACAGTAATTTAGTGCAAAACACGCTGAAAACTTACTTTTATGCAATATTGAACATCTTTTACTAGTTTACCAGCTAATAACTCAAGTGAATTTGTCAAAAACCACAAATTTGACATTATGTTTCATGTTTGCAAAGTTGAATATTGCATGCATAGCCATGTTTTATTGATTTTCATTCAAATTATGCATTCTGAACATTGCAAAAGTGAATGAAACACATTGTCACAAACAGCAATTTGGCACAAAAATCACTTAAAACTTACTTTTATGCAATATTGAACATCTTCTGCTAGTTTACAAACTAATAACTCAAGTGAATTTGTCAAAAGTCACGAATTTGACATTATGTTTCATGTTTGCAAAGTTTAATATTGCATGCAAAGCCATGATTTATTGATTTTCATTCAAATTGTGCATTCTGAACATTGCAAATGTGAATGAAACACATTGTTACAAACAGCAATTTGTCACAAAACACACTGAAAGCTTACTTTCATGCAATATTGAACATCTTATACTAGTTTACCAACTAATAACTCAAGTGAATTTGTCAAAAACCACAAATTTGACATTATGTTTCATGTTTGCAAAGTTGAATATTGCATGCAAAGCCATGTTTTATTGATTTTCATTCAAATTATGCATTCTGAACATTGTAAAAGTGAATGAAACACATTGTTACAAACAGCAATTAGGTACAAAACACGCTGAAAACTTACTTTCATGCAATATTGAACTTCTTTTACTAGTTTACAAACTAATAACTCAAGTGAATTTGTCAAAAACGACACATCTGACATTATGTTTCATGTTTGCAAAGTTGTATATTGCATGCAAAGCCATGTTTTATTGATTTTCATTCAAACTATGCATTCTGAACATTGCACAAGTGAATGAAACACATTGTTACAAACAGCAATTTGGCACAAAACACACTGAAAACTTACTTCATGCAGTATTGAACATCTTTTACTAGTTTACAAACTAATAACTCAGGTGAAATTGTAAAAATCACAAATCTGGCATTATGTTTCATGTTTGCAAAGGTGAATATTGCATGCAATGACTTGTTTTATGGATTTTCATCCAAACTATGCATTCTGAACACTGTAAAAGTGAATGAAACACATTGTTACAAACAGTAATTTAGTGCAAAACACGCTGAAAACTTACTTTTATGCAATATTGAACATCTTTTACTAGTTTACCAGCTAACAACTCAAGTGAATTTGTCAAAAACCACAAATTTGACATTATGTTTCATGTTTGCAAAGTTGAATATTGCATGCATAGCCATGTTTTATTGATTTTCATCCAAATTATGCATTCTGAACATTGCAAAAGTGAATGAAACACATTGTTACAGACAGCAATTTGGCACAAAAATCACTTAAAACTTACTTTTATGCAATATTAAACATCTTCTGCTAGTATACAAACTAATAACTCATGTGAATTTGTCAAAAGTCACGAATTTGACATTATGTTTCATGTTTGCAAAGTTAAATATTGCATGCAAAGCCATGATTTATTGATTTTCATTCAAATTGTGCATTCTGAACATTGCAAATGTGAATGAAACACATTGTTACAAACAGCAATTTGTCACAAAACACACTGAAAACTTACTTTCATGCAATATTGAACATCTTATACTAGGTTACCAACTAATAACTCAAGTGAATTTGTCAAAAACCACAAATTTGACATTATGTTTCATGTTTGCAAAGTTGAATATTGCATGCAAAGCCATGTTTTATTGATTTTCATTCAAATTATGCATTCTGAACATTGTAAAAGTGAATGAAACACATTGTTACAAACAGCAATTAGGTACAAAACACGCTGAAAACTTACTTTCATGCAATATTGAACTTCTTTTACTAGTTTACAAACTAATGACTCAAGTGAATTTGTCAAAAACGACAACTCTGACATTATGTTTCATGTTTGCAAAGTTGTATATTGCATGCAAAGCCATGTTTTATTGATTTTCATTCAAACTATGCATTCTGAACATTGCACAAGTGAATGAAACACATTGTTACAAACAGCAATTTGGCACAAAACACACTGAAAACTTACTTCATGCAATATTGAACATGTTTTACTAGTTTACAAACTAATAACTCAGGTGAAATTGTAAAAATCACAAATCTGGCATTATGTTTCATGTTTGCAAAGTTGAATATTGCATGCAACGACTTGTTTTATAGATTTTCATCCAAACTATGCATTCTGAACACTGTAAAAGTGAATGAAACACATTGTTACAAACAGTAATTTAGTGCAAAACACGCTGAAAACTTGCTTTTATGCAATATTGAACATCTTTTACTAGTTTACCAGCTAATAACTCAAGTGAATTTGTCAAAAACCACAAATTTGACATTATGTTTCATGTTTGCAAAGTTGAATATTGCATGCATAGCCATGTTTTATTGATTTTCATCCAAATTATGCATTCTGAACATTGCAAAAGTGAATGAAACACATTGTTACAGACAGCAATTTGGCACAAAAATCACTTAAAACTTACTTTTATGCAATATTGAACATCTTCTGCTAGTATACAAACTAATAACTCAAGTGAATTTGTCAAAAGTCACGAATTTGACATTATGTTTCATGTTTGCAAAGTTAAATATTGCATGCAAAGCCATGATTTATTGATTTTCATTCAAATTGTGCATTCTGAACATTGCAAATGTGAATGAAACACATTGTTACAAACAGCAATTTGTCACAAAACACACTGAAAACTTACTTTCATGCAATATTGAACATCTTATACTAGGTTACCAACTAATAACTCAAGTGAATTTGTCAAAAACCACAAATTTGACATTATGTTTCATGTTTGCAAAGTTGAATATTGCATGCAAAGCCATGTTTTATTGATTTTCATTCAACTTATGCATTCTGAACATTGTAAAAGTGAATGAAACACATTGTTACAAACAGCAATTAGGTACAAAACACGCTGAAAACTTACTTTCATGCAATATTGAACTTCTTTTACTAGTTTACAAACTAATAACTCAAGTGAATTTGTCAAAAACGACAAATCTGACATTATGTTTCATGTTTGCAAAGTTGTATATTGCATGCAAAGCCATGTTTTATTGATTTTCATTCAAACTATGCATTCTGAACATTGCACAAGTGAATGAAACACATTGTTACAAACAGCAATTTGGCACAAAACACACTGAAAACTTACTTCATGCAGTATTGAACATGTTTTACTAGTTTACAAACTAATAACTCAGGTGAAATTGTAAAAATCACAAATCTGGCATTATGTTTCATGTTTGCAAAGTTGAATATTGCATGCAATGACTTGTTTTATGGATTTTCATCCAAACTATGCATTCTGAACACTGTAAAAGTGAATGAAACACATTGTTACAAACAGTAATTTAGTGCAAAACACACTGAAAATTTACTTTTATGCAATATTGAACATCTTTTACTAGTTTACCAGCTAATAACTCAAGTGAATTTGTCAAAAACCACAAATTTGACATTATGTTTCATGTTTGCAAAGTTGAATATTGCATGCAAAGCCATGTTTTATTGATTTTCATTCAAATTGTGCATTCTGAACATTGTAAAAGTGAATGAAACACATTGTTACAGACCGCAATTTAGTACAAAACACACTGAAAACTTACTTTCATGCAATATTGTACATCTTATACTAGTTTACCAACTAATAACTCAAGTGAATTTGTCAAAAGTCACGAATTTGACATTATGTTTCATGTTTGCAAAGTTAAATATTGCATGCAAAGCCATGATTTATTGATTTTCATTCAAATTGTGCATTCTGAACATTGCAAATGTGAATGAAACACATTGTTACAAGGAGCAATTTGTCACAAAACACACTGAAAACTTATTTTCATGCAATATTGAACATCTTATACTAGTTTACCAACTAATAACTCAAGTGAATTTGTCAAAAACCACAAATTTGACATTATGTTTCATGTTTGCAAAGTTGAATATTGCATGCAAAGCCATGATTTATTGATTTTCATTCAAATTGTGCATTCTGAACATTGCAAATGTGAATGAAACACATTGTTACAAACAGCAATTTGTCACAAAACACACTGAAAACTTACTTTCATGCAATATTGAACATCTTATACTAGTTTACCAACTAATAACTCAAGTGAATTTGTCAAAAACCACAAATTTGACATTATGTTTCATGTTTGCAAAGTTGAATATTGCATGCAAAGCCATGTTTTATTGATTTTCATTCAAATTATGCATTCTGAACATTGTAAAAGTGAATGAAACACATTGTTACAAACAGCAATTAGGTACAAAACACGCTGAAAACTTACTTTCATGCAATATTGAACTTCTTTTACTAGTTTACAAACTAATAACTCAAGTGAATTTGTCAAAAACGACAAATCTGACATTATGTTTCATGTTTGCAAAGTTGTATATTGCATGCAAAGCCATGTTTTATTGATTTTCATTCAAACTATGCATTCTGAACATTGCACAAGTGAATGAAACACATTGTTACAAACAGCAATTTGGCACAAAACACACTGAAAACTTACTTCATGCAGTATTGAACATCTTTTACTAGTTTACAAACTAATAACTCAGGTGAAATTGTAAAAATCACAAATCTGGCATTATGTTTCATGTTTGCAAAGTTGAATATTGCATGCAACGACTTGTTTTATAGATTTTCATCCAAACTATGCATTCTGAACACTGTAAAAGTGAATGGAACACATTGTTACAAACAGTAATTTAGTGCAAAACACGCTGAAAACTTACTTTTATGCAATATTGAACATCTTTTACTAGTTTACCAGCTAATAACTCAAGTGAATTTGTCAAAAACCACAAATTTGACATTATGTTTCATGTTTGCAAAGTTGAATATTGCATGCATAGCCATGTTTTATTGATTTTCATTCAAATTATGCATTCTGAACATTGCAAAAGTGAATGAAACACATTGTCACAAACAGCAATTTGGCACAAAAATCACTTAAAACTTACTTTTATGCAATATTGAACATCTTCTGCTAGTTTACAAACTAATAACTCAAGTGAATTTGTCAAAAGTCACGAATTTGACATTATGTTTCATGTTTGCAAAGTTTAATATTGCATGCAAAGCCATGATTTATTGATTTTCATTCAAATTGTGCATTCTGAACATTGCAAATGTGAATGAAACACATTGTTACAAACAGCAATTTGTCACAAAACACACTGAAAGCTTACTTTCATGCAATATTGAACATCTTATACTAGTTTACCAACTAATAACTCAAGTGAATTTGTCAAAAACCACAAATTTGACATTATGTTTCATGTTTGCAAAGTTGAATATTGCATGCAAAGCCATGTTTTATTGATTTTCATTCAAATTATGCATTCTGAACATTGTAAAAGTGAATGAAACACATTGTTACAAACAGCAATTAGGTACAAAACACGCTGAAAACTTACTTTCATGCAATATTGAACTTCTTTTACTAGTTTACAAACTAATAACTCAAGTGAATTTGTCAAAAACGACACATCTGACATTATGTTTCATGTTTGCAAAGTTGTATATTGCATGCAAAGCCATGTTTTATTGATTTTCATTCAAACTATGCATTCTGAACATTGCACAAGTGAATGAAACACATTGTTACAAACAGCAATTTGGCACAAAACACACTGAAAACTTACTTCATGCAGTATTGATCATCTTTTACTAGTTTACAAACTAATAACTCAGGTGAAATTGTAAAAATCACAAATCTGGCATTATGTTTCATGTTTGCAAAGGTGAATATTGCATGCAATGACTTGTTTTATGGATTTTCATCCAATTATGCATTCTGAACATTGTAAAAGTGAATGAAACACATTGTTTACAAACAGTAATTTAGTGCAAAACACGCTGAAAACTTACTTTTATGCAATATTGAACATCTTTTACTAGTTTACCAGCTAACAACTCAAGTGAATTTGTCAAAAACCACAAATTTGACATTATGTTTCATGTTTGCAAAGTTGAATATTGCATGCATAGCCATGTTTTATTGATTTTCATCCAAATTATGCATTCTGAACATTGCAAAAGTGAATGAAACACATTGTTACAGACAGCAATTTGGCACAAAAATCACTTAAAACTTACTTTTATGCAATATTAAACATCTTCTGCTAGTATACAAACTAATAACTCATGTGAATTTGTCAAAAGTCACGAATTTGACATTATGTTTCATGTTTGCAAAGTTAAATATTGCATGCAAAGCCATGATTTATTGATTTTCATTCAAATTGTGCATTCTGAACATTGCAAATGTGAATGAAACACATTGTTACAAACAGCAATTTGTCACAAAACACACTGAAAACTTACTTTCATGCAATATTGAACATCTTATACTAGGTTACCAACTAATAACTCAAGTGGTATTTGTCAAAAACACAAATTTGACATTATGTTTCATGTTTGCAAAGTTGAATATTGCATGCAAAGCCATGTTTTATTGATTTTCATTCAAATTATGCATTCTGAACATTGTAAAAGTGAATGAAACACATTGTTACAAACAGCAATTAGGTACAAAACACGCTGAAAACTTACTTTCATGCAATATTGAACTTCTTTTACTAGTTTACAAACTAATGACTCAAGTGAATTTGTCAAAAACGACAACTCTGACATTATGTTTCATGTTTGCAAAGTTGTATATTGCATGCAAAGCCATGTTTTATTGATTTTCATTCAAACTATGCATTCTGAACATTGCACAAGTGAATGAAACACATTGTTACAAACAGCAATTTGGCACAAAACACACTGAAAACTTACTTCATGCAATATTGAACATGTTTCACTAGTTTACAAACTAATAACTCAGGTGAAATTGTAAAAATCACAAATCTGGCATTATGTTTCATGTTTGCAAAGTTGAATATTGCATGCAACGACTTGTTTTATAGATTTTCATCCAAACTATGCATTCTGAACACTGTAAAAGTGAATGAAACACATTGTTACAAACAGTAATTTAGTGCAAAACACGCTGAAAACTTCCTTTTATGTAATATTGAACATATTGGACTAGTTTACAAATTATTAACTCAAGTGAATTTGTCAAAAGTGGCAAAGTCGACCATATGTTTCATGTTTGCAAAGTTAAATATTGCATGCAAAGCCATGTTTTATTGATTTTCATTCAAATTATGCATTCTGAACATTGTAAAAGTGAATGAAACACATTGTTACGGACCGCAATTTAGTACAAAACACACTGAAAACTTACTTTTATGCAATATTGAGCATCTTTTACTAGTTTACCAACTAATAACTCAAGTGAATTTGTCAAAAACCACAAATCTGACATTATGTTTCATGTTTGCAAAGTTGTATATTGCATGCAAAGCCATGTTTTATTGATTTTTTTACAAACTATGCATTCTGAACATTGCACAAGTGAATGAAAAACATTGTTACAGACCGCAATTTAGTACAAAACACACTGAAAACTTACTTTCATACAATATTGAACATCTTATACTAGTTTACCAACTAATAACTCAAGTGAATTTGTCAAAAACCACAAATTTGACATTATGTTTCATGTTTGCAAAGTTGAATATTGCATGCAAAGCCATGTTTTATTGATTTTCATTCAAATTATGCATTTTGAACATTGTAAAAGTGAATGAAACACATTGTTACAAACAGCAATTAGGTACAAAACACGCTGAAAACTTACTTTCATGCAATATTGAACATCTTATACTAGTTTACCAACTAATAACTCAAGTGAATTTGTCAAAAACCACAAATTTGACATTATGTTTCATGTTTGCAAAGTTGAATATTGCATGCAAAGCCATGTTTTATTGATTTTCATTCAAATTATGCATTCTGAACATTGTAAAAGTGAATGAAACACATTGTTACAAACAGCAATTAGGTACAAAACACGCTGAAAACTTACTTTCATGCAATATTGAACTTCTTTTACTAGTTTACAAACTAATAACTCAAGTGAATTTGTCAAAAACGACAAATCTGACATTATGTTTCATGTTTGCAAAGTTGTATATTGCATGCAAAGCCATGTTTTATTGATTTTCATTCAAACTATGCATTCTGAACATTGCACAAGTGAATGAAACACATTGTTACAAACAGCAATTTGGCACAAAACACACTGAAAAATTACTTCATGCAGTATTGAACATCTTTTACTAGTTTACAAACTAATAACTCGGGTGAAATTGTAAAAATCACAAATCTGGCATTATGTTTCATGTTTGCAAAGTTGAATATTGCATGCAACGACTTGTTTTATAGATTTTCATCCAAACTATGCATTCTGAACACTGTAAAAGTGAATGGAACACATTGTTACAAACAGTAATTTAGTGCAAAACACGCTGAAAACTTACTTTTATGCAATATTGAACATCTTTTACTAGTTTACCAGCTAATAACTCAAGTGAATTTGTCAAAAACCACAAATTTGACATTATGTTTCATGTTTGCAAAGTTGAATATTGCATGCATAGCCATGTTTTATTGATTTTCATCCAAATTATGCATTCTGAACATTGCAAAAGTGAATGAAACACATTGTTACAGACAGCAATTTGGCACAAAAATCACTTAAAACTTACTTTTATGCAATATTAAACATCTTCTGCTAGTATACAAACTAATAACTCAAGTGAATTTGTCAAAAGTCACGAATTTGACATTATGTTTCATGTTTGCAAAGTTAAATATTGCATGCAAAGCCATGATTTATTGATTTTCATTCAAATTGTGCATTCTGAACATTGCAAATGTGAATGAAACACATTGTTACAAACAGCAATTTGTCACAAAACACACTGAAAACTTACTTTCATGCAATATTGAACATCTTATACTAGGTTACCAACTAATAACTCAAGTGAATTTGTCAAAAACCACAAATTTGACATTATGTTTCATGTTTGCAAAGTTGAATATTGCATGCAAAGCCATGTTTTATTGATTTTCATTCAAATTATGCATTCTGAACATTGTAAAAGTGAATGAAACACATTGTTACAAACAGCAATTAGGTACAAAACACGCTGAAAACTTACTTTCATGCAATATTGAACTTCTTTTACTAGTTTACAAACTAATGACTCAAGTGAATTTGTCAAAAACGACAACTCTGACATTATGTTTCATGTTTGCAAAGTTGTATATTGCATGCAAAGCCATGTTTTATTGATTTTCATTCAAACTATGCATTCTGAACATTGCACAAGTGAATGAAACACATTGTTACAAACAGCAATTTGGCACAAAACACACTGAAAACTTACTTCATGCAATATTGAACATCTTTTACTAGTTTACAAACTAATAACTCAGGTGAAATTGTAAAAATGACAAATCTGGCATTATGTTTCATGTTTGCAAAGTTGAATATTGCATGCAACGACTTGTTTTATAGATTTTCATCCAAACTATGCATTCTGAACACTGTAAAAGTGAATGAAACACATTGTTACAAACAGCAATTTGGCACAAAACACACTGAAAACTTACTTCATGCAGTATTGAACATCTTTTACTAGTTTACAAACTAATAACTCAGGTGAAATTGTAAAAATGACAAATCTGGCATTATGTTTCATGTTTGCAAAGTTGAATATTGCATGCAACGACTTGTTTTATAGATTTTCATCCAAACTATGCATTCTGAACACTGTAAAAGTGAATGAAACAGATTGTTACAAACAGTAATTTAGTGCAAAACACGCTGAAAACTTCCTTTTATGTAATATTGAACATATTGGACTAGTTTACAAATTATTAACTCAAGTGAATTTGTCAAAAGTGGCAAAGTCGACCATATGTTTCATGTTTGCAAAGTTAAATATTGCATGCAAAGCCATGTTTTATTGATTTTCATTCAAATTATGCATTCTGAACATTGTAAAAGTGAATGAAACACATTGTTACGGACCGCAATTTAGTACAAAACACACTGAAAACTTACTTTTATGCAATATTGAGCATCTTTTACTAGTTTACCAACTAATAACTCAAGTGAATTTGTCAAAAACCACAAATCTGACATTATGTTTCATGTTTGCAAAGTTGTATATTGCATGCAAAGCCATGTTTTATTGATTTTTTTACAAACTATGCATTCTGAACATTGCACAAGTGAATGAAAAACATTGTTACAGACCGCAATTTAGTACAAAACACACTGAAAACTTACTTTCATACAATATTGAACATCTTATACTAGTTTACCAACTAATAACTCAAGTGAATTTGTCAAAAACCACAAATTTGACATTATGTTTCATGTTTGCAAAGTTGAATATTGCATGCAAAGCCATGTTTTATTGATTTTCATTCAAATTATGCATTCTGAACATTGTAAAAGTGAGTGAAACACATTGTTACAAACAGCAATTAGGTACAAAACACGCTGAAAACTTACTTTCATGCAATATTGAACATCTTATACTAGTTTACCAACTAATAACTCAAGTGAATTTGTCAAAAACCACAAATTTGACATTATGTTTCATGTTTGCAAAGTTGAATATTGCATGCAAAGCCATGTTTTATTGATTTTCATTCAAATTATGCATTCTGAACATTGTAAAAGTGAATGAAACACATTGTTACAAACAGCAATTAGGTACAAAACACGCTGAAAACTTACTTTCATGCAATATTGAACTTCTTTTACTAGTTTACAAACTAATAACTCAAGTGAATTTGTCAAAAACGACAAATCTGACATTATGTTTCATGTTTGCAAAGTTGTATATTGCATGCAAAGCCATGTTTTATTGATTTTCATTCAAACTATGCATTCTGAACACTGTAAAAGTGAATGAAACACATTGTTACAAACAGTAATTTAGTGCAAAACACGCTGAAAACTTACTTTTATGCAATATTGAACATCTTTTACTAGTTTACCAGCTAATAACTCAAGTGAATTTGTCAAAAACCACAAATTTGACATTATGTTTCATGTTTGCAAAGTTGAATATTGCATGCATAGCCATGTTTTATTGATTTTCATCCAAATTATGCATTCTGAACATTGCAAAAGTGAATGAAACACATTGTTACAGACAGCAATTTGGCACAAAAATCACTTAAAACTTACTTTTATGCAATATTAAACATCTTCTGCTAGTATACAAACTAATAACTCAAGTGAATTTGTCAAAAGTCACGAATTTGACATTATGTTTCATGTTTGCAAAGTTAAATATTGCATGCAAAGCCATGATTTATTGATTTTCATTCAAATTGTGCATTCTGAACATTGCAAATGTGAATGAAACACATTGTTACAAACAGCAATTTGTCACAAAACACACTGAAAACTTACTTTCATGCAATATTGAACATCTTATACTAGGTTACCAACTAATAACTCAAGTGAATTTGTCAAAAACCACAAATTTGACATTATGTTTCATGTTTGCAAAGTTGAATATTGCATGCAAAGCCATGTTTTATTGATTTTCATTCAAATTATGCATTCTGAACATTGTAAAAGTGAATGAAACACATTGTTACAAACAGCAATTAGGTACAAAACACGCTGAAAACTTACTTTCATGCAATATTGAACTTCTTTTACTAGTTTACAAACTAATGACTCAAGTGAATTTGTCAAAAACGACAACTCTGACATTATGTTTCATGTTTGCAAAGTTGTATATTGCATGCAAAGCCATGTTTTATTGATTTTCATTCAAACTATGCATTCTGAACATTGCACAAGTGAATGAAACACATTGTTACAAACAGCAATTTGGCACAAAACACACTGAAAACTTACTTCATGCAATATTGAACATCTTTTACTAGTTTACAAACTAATAACTCAGGTGAAATTGTAAAAATGACAAATCTGGCATTATGTTTCATGTTTGCAAAGTTGAATATTGCATGCAACGACTTGTTTTATAGATTTTCATCCAAACTATGCATTCTGAACACTGTAAAAGTGAATGAAACACATTGTTACAAACAGTAATTTAGTGCAAAACACGCTGAAAACTTCCTTTTATGTAATATTGAACATATTGGACTAGTTTACAAATTATTAACTCAAGTGAATTTGTCAAAAGTGGCAAAGTCGACCATATGTTTCATGTTTGCAAAGTTAAATATTGCATGCAAAGCCATGTTTTATTGATTTTCATTCAAATTATGCATTCTGAACATTGTAAAAGTGAATGAAACACATTGTTACGGACCGCAATTTAGTACAAAACACACTGAAAACTTACTTTTATGCAATATTGAGCATCTTTTACTAGTTTACCAACTAATAACTCAAGTGAATTTGTCAAAAACCACAAATCTGACATTATGTTTCATGTTTGCAAAGTTGTATATTGCATGCAAAGCCATGTTTTATTGATTTTTTTACAAACTATGCATTCTGAACATTGCACAAGTGAATGAAAAACATTGTTACAGACCGCAATTTAGTACAAAACACACTGAAAACTTACTTTCATACAATATTGAACATCTTATACTAGTTTACCAACTAATAACTCAAGTGAATTTGTCAAAAACCACAAATTTGACATTATGTTTCATGTTTGCAAAGTTGAATATTGCATGCAAAGCCATGTTTTATTGATTTTCATTCAAATTATGCATTCTGAACATTGTAAAAGTGAATGAAACACATTGTTACAAACAGCAATTAGGTACAAAACACGCTGAAAACTTACTTTCATGCAATATTGAACTTCTTTTACTAGTTTACAAACTAATAACTCAAGTGAATTTGTCAAAAACGACAAATCTGACATTATGTTTCATGTTTGCAAAGTTGTATATTGCATGCAAAGCCATGATTTATTGATTTTCATTCAAACTATGCATTCTGAACATTGCAAATGTGAATGAAACACATTGTTACAAACAGCAATTTGTCACAAAACAAACTGAAAACTTATTTTCATGCAATATTGAACATCTTATACTAGTTTACCAACTAATAACTCAAGTGAATTTGTCAAAAACCACAAATTTGACATTATGTTTCATGTTTGCAAAGTTGAATATTGCATGCAAAGCCATGTTTTATTGATTTTCATTCAAATTATGCATTCTGAACATTGTAAAAGTGAATGAAACACATTGTTACAAACAGCAATTAGGTACAAAACACGCTGAAAACTTACTTTCATGCAATATTGAACTTCTTTTACTAGTTTACAAACTAATAACTCAAGTGAATTTGTCAAAAACGACAAATCTGACATTATGTTTCATGTTTGCAAAGTTGTATATTGCATGCAAAGCCATGTTTTATTGATTTTCATTCAAACTATGCATTCTGAACATTGCACAAGTGAATGAAACACATTGTTACAAACAGCAATTTGGCACAAAACACACTGAAAACTTACTTCATGCAGTATTGAACATCTTATACTAGTTTACCAACTAATAACTCAGGTGAAATTGTAAAAATCACAAATCTGGCATTATGTTTCATGTTTGCAAAGTTGAATATTGCATGCAATGACTTGTTTTATGGATTTTCATCCAAACTATACATTCTGAACACTGTAAAAGTGAATGAAACACATTGTTACAAACAGTAATTTAGTGCAAAACACGCTGAAAACTTGCTTTTATGCAATATTGAACATCTTTTACTAGTTTACCAGCTAATAACTCAAGTGAATTTGTCAAAAACCACAAATTTGACATTATGTTTCATGTTTGCAAAGTTGAATATTGCATGCATAGCCATGTTTTATTGATTTTCATCCAAATTATGCATTCTGAACATTGCAAAAGTGAATGAAACACATTGTTACAGACAGCAATTTGGCACAAAAATCACTTAAAACTTACTTTTATGCAATATTGAACATCTTCTGCTAGTATACAAACTAATAACTCAAGTGAATTTGTCAAAAGTCACGAATTTGACATTATGTTTCATGTTTGCAAAGTTAAATATTGCATGCAAAGCCATGATTTATTGATTTTCATTCAAATTGTGCATTCTGAACATTGCAAATGTGAATGAAACACATTGTTACAAACAGCAATTTGTCACAAAACACACTGAAAACTTACTTTCATGCAATATTGAACATCTTATACTAGGTTACCAACTAATAACTCAAGTGAATTTGTCAAAAACCACAAATTTGACATTATGTTTCATGTTTGCAAAGTTGAATATTGCATGCAAAGCCATGTTTTATTGATTTTCATTCAAATTATGCATTCTGAACATTGTAAAAGTGAATGAAACACATTGTTACAAACAGCAATTAGGTACAAAACACGCTGAAAACTTACTTTCATGCAATATTGAACTTCTTTTACTAGTTTACAAACTAATAACTCAAGTGAATTTGTCAAAAACGACAAATCTGACATTATGTTTCATGTTTGCAAAGTTGTATATTGCATGCAAAGCCATGTTTTATTGATTTTCATTCAAACTATGCATTCTGAACATTGCACAAGTGAATGAAACACATTGTTACAAACAGCAATTTGGCACAAAACACACTGAAAACTTACTTCATGCAGTATTGAACATGTTTTACTAGTTTACAAACTAATAACTCAGGTGAAATTGTAAAAATCACAAATCTGGCATTATGTTTCATGTTTGCAAAGTTGAATATTGCATGCAATGACTTGTTTTATGGATTTTCATCCAAACTATGCATTCTGAACACTGTAAAAGTGAATGAAACACATTGTTACAAACAGTAATTTAGTGCAAAACACACTGAAAACTTACTTTTATGCAATATTGAACATCTTTTACTAGTTTACCAGCTAATAACTCAAGTGAATTTGTCAAAAACCACAAATTTGACATTATGTTTCATGTTTGCAAAGTTGAATATTGCATGCAAAGCCATGTTTTATTGATTTTCATTCAAATTATGCATTCTGAACATTGTAAAAGTGAATGAAACACATTGTTACAGACCGCAATTTAGTACAAAACACACTGAAAACTTACTTTCATGCAATATTGTACATCTTATACTAGTTTACCAACTAATAACTCAAGTGAATTTGTCAAAAGTCACGAATTTGACATTATGTTTCATGTTTGCAAAGGTAAATATTGCATGCAAAGCCATGATTTATTGATTTTCATTCAAATTGTGCATTCTGAACATTGCAAATGTGAATGAAACACATTGTTACAAAGAGCAATTTGTCACAAAACACACTGAAAACTTATTTTCATGCAATATTGAACACCTTATACTAGTTTACCAACTAATAACTCAAGTGAATTTGTCAAAAACCACAAATTTGACATTATGTTTCATGTTTGCAAAGTTGAATATTGCATGCAAAGCCATGATTTATTGATTTTCATTCAAATTGTGCATTCTGAACATTGCAAATGTGAATGAAACACATTGTTACAAACATCAATTTGTCACAAAACACACTGAAAACTTACTTTCATGCAATATTGAACATCTTATACTAGTTTACCAACTAATAACTCAAGTGAATTTGTCAAAAACCACAAATTTGACATTTTGTTTCATGTTTGCAAAGTTGAATATTGCATGCAAAGCCATGTTTTATTGATTTTCATTCAAATTATGCATTCTGAACATTGTAAAAGTGAATGAAACACATTGTTACAAACAGCAATTAGGTACAAAACACGCTGAAAACTTACTTTCATGCAATATTGAACTTCTTTTACTAGTTTACAAACTAATAACTCAAGTGAATTTGTCAAAAACGACAAATCTGACATTATGTTTCATGTTTGCAAAGTTGTATATTGCATGCAAAGCCATGTTTTATTGATTTTCATTCAAACTATGCATTCTGAACATTGCACAAGTGAATGAAACACATTGTTACAAACAGCAATTTGGCACAAAACACACTGAAAACTTACTTCATGCAGTATTGAACATCTTTTACTAGTTTACAAACTAATAACTCAGGTGAAATTGTAAAAATCACAAATCTGGCATTATGTTTCATGTTTGCAAAGTTGAATATTGCATGCAACGACTTGTTTTATAGATTTTCATCCAAACTATGCATTCTGAACACTGTAAAAGTGAATGGAACACATTGTTACAAACAGTAATTTAGTGCAAAACACGCTGAAAACTTACTTTTATGCAATATTGAACATCTTTTACTAGTTTACCAGCTAATAACTCAAGTGAATTTGTCAAAAACCACAAATTTGACATTATGTTTCATGTTTGCAAAGTTGAATATTGCATGCATAGCCATGTTTTATTGATTTTCATTCAAATTATGCATTCTGAACATTGCAAAAGTGAATGAAACACATTGTCACAAACAGCAATTTGGCACAAAAATCACTTAAAACTTACTTTTATGCAATATTGAACATCTTCTGCTAGTTTACAAACTAATAACTCAAGTGAATTTGTCAAAAGTCACGAATTTGACATTATGTTTCATGTTTGCAAAGTTAAATATTGCATGCAAAGCCATGATTTATTGATTTTCATTCAAATTGTGCATTCTGAACATTGCAAATGTGAATGAAACACATTGTTACAAACAGCAATTTGTCACAAAACACACTGAAAACTTACTTTCATGCAATATTGAACATCTTATACTAGTTTACCAACTAATAACTCAAGTGAATTTGTCAAAAACCACAAATTTGACATTATGTTTCATGTTTGCAAAGTTGAATATTGCATGCAAAGCCATGTTTTATTGATTTTCATTCAAACTATGCATTCTGAACATTGCACAAGTGAATGAAACACATTGTTACAAACAGCAATTTGGCACAAAACACACTGAAAACTTACTTCATGCAGTATTGAACATCTTATACTAGTTTACCAACTAATAACTCAGGTGAAATTGTAAAAATCACAAATCTGGCATTATGTTTCATGTTTGCAAAGTTGAATATTGCATGCAATGACTTGTTTTATGGATTTTCATCCAAACTATGCATTCTGAACACTGTAAAAGTGAATGAAACACATTGTTACAAACAGTAATTTAGTGCAAAACACGCTGAAAACTTGCTTTTATGCAATATTGAACATCTTTTACTAGTTTACCAGCTAATAACTCAAGTGAATTTGTCAAAAACCACAAATTTGACATTATGTTTCATGTTTGCAAAGTTGAATATTGCATGCATAGCCATGTTTTATTGATTTTCATCCAAATTATGCATTCTGAACATTGCAAAAGTGAATGAAACACATTGTTACAGACAGCAATTTGGCACAAAAATCACTTAAAACTTACTTTTATGCAATATTGAACATCTTCTGCTAGTTTACAAACTAATAACTCAAGTGAATTTGTCAAAAGTCACGAATTTGACATTATGTTTCATGTTTGCAAAGTTAAATATTGCATGCAAAGCCATGATTTATTGATTTTCATTCAAATTGTGCATTCTGAACATTGCAAATGTGAATGAAACACATTGTTACAAACAGCAATTTGTCACAAAACACACTGAAAACTTACTTTCATGCAATATTGAACATCTTATACTAGTTTACCAACTAATAACTCAAGTGAATTTGTCAAAAACCACAAATTTGACATTATGTTTCATGTTTGCAAAGTTGAATATTGCATGCAAAGCCATGTTTTATTGATTTTCATTCAAACTATGCATTCTGAACATTGCACAAGTGAATGAAACACATTGTTACAAACAGCAATTTGGCACAAAACACACTGAAAACTTACTTCATGCAGTATTGAACATCTTATACTAGTTTACCAACTAATAACTCAGGTGAAATTGTAAAAATCACAAATCTGGCATTATGTTTCATGTTTGCAAAGTTGAATATTGCATGCAATGACTTGTTTTATGGATTTTCATCCAAACTATGCATTCTGAACACTGTAAAAGTGAATGAAACACATTGTTACAAACAGTAATTTAGTGCAAAACACGCTGAAAACTTGCTTTTATGCAATATTGAACATCTTTTACTAGTTTACCAGCTAATAACTCAAGTGAATTTGTCAAAAACCACAAATTTGACATTATGTTTCATGTTTGCAAAGTTGAATATTGCATGCATAGCCATGTTTTATTGATTTTCATCCAAATTATGCATTCTGAACATTGCAAAAGTGAATGAAACACATTGTTACAGACAGCAATTTGGCACAAAAATCACTTAAAACTTACTTTTATGCAATATTGAACATCTTCTGCTAGTATACAAACTAATAACTCAAGTGAATTTGTCAAAAGTCACGAATTTGACATTATGTTTCATGTTTGCAAAGTTAAATATTGCATGCAAAGCCATGATTTATTGATTTTCATTCAAATTGTGCATTCTGAACATTGCAAATGTGAATGAAACACATTGTTACAAACAGCAATTTGTCACAAAACACACTGAAAACTTACTTTCATGCAATATTGAACATCTTATACTAGGTTACCAACTAATAACTCAAGTGAATTTGTCAAAAACCACAAATTTGACATTATGTTTCATGTTTGCAAAGTTGAATATTGCATGCAAAGCCATGTTTTATTGATTTTCATTCAAATTATGCATTCTGAACATTGTAAAAGTGAATGAAACACATTGTTACAAACAGCAATTAGGTACAAAACACGCTGAAAACTTACTTTCATGCAATATTGAACTTCTTTTACTAGTTTACAAACTAATAACTCAAGTGAATTTGTCAAAAACGACAAATCTGACATTATGTTTCATGTTTGCAAAGTTGTATATTGCATGCAAAGCCATGTTTTATTGATTTTCATTCAAACTATGCATTCTGAACATTGCACAAGTGAATGAAACACATTGTTACAAACAGCAATTTGGCACAAAACACACTGAAAACTTACTTCATGCAGTATTGAACATGTTTTACTAGTTTACAAACTAATAACTCAGGTGAAATTGTAAAAATCACAAATCTGGCATTATGTTTCATGTTTGCAAAGTTGAATATTGCATGCAATGACTTGTTTTATGGATTTTCATCCAAACTATGCATTCTGAACACTGTAAAAGTGAATGAAACACATTGTTACAAACAGTAATTTAGTGCAAAACACACTGAAAACTTACTTTTATGCAATATTGAACATCTTTTACTAGTTTACCAGCTAATAACTCAAGTGAATTTGTCAAAAACCACAAATTTGACATTATGTTTCATGTTTGCAAAGTTGAATATTGCATGCAAAGCCATGTTTTATTGATTTTCATTCAAATTATGCATTCTGAACATTGTAAAAGTGAATGAAACACATTGTTACAGACCGCAATTTAGTACAAAACACACTGAAAACTTACTTTCATGCAATATTGTACATCTTATACTAGTTTACCAACTAATAACTCAAGTGAATTTGTCAAAAGTCACGAATTTGACATTATGTTTCATGTTTGCAAAGGTAAATATTGCATGCAAAGCCATGATTTATTGATTTTCATTCAAATTGTGCATTCTGAACATTGCAAATGTGAATGAAACACATTGTTACAAAGAGCAATTTGTCACAAAACACACTGAAAACTTATTTTCATGCAATATTGAACACCTTATACTAGTTTACCAACTAATAACTCAAGTGAATTTGTCAAAAACCACAAATTTGACATTATGTTTCATGTTTGCAAAGTTGAATATTGCATGCAAAGCCATGATTTATTGATTTTCATTCAAATTGTGCATTCTGAACATTGCAAATGTGAATGAAACACATTGTTACAAACATCAATTTGTCACAAAACACACTGAAAACTTACTTTCATGCAATATTGAACATCTTATACTAGTTTACCAACTAATAACTCAAGTGAATTTGTCAAAAACCACAAATTTGACATTATGTTTCATGTTTGCAAAGTTGAATATTGCATGCAAAGCCATGTTTTATTGATTTTCATTCAAATTATGCATTCTGAACATTGTAAAAGTGAATGAAACACATTGTTACAAACAGCAATTAGGTACAAAACACGCTGAAAACTTACTTTCATGCAATATTGAACTTCTTTTACTAGTTTACAAACTAATAACTCAAGTGAATTTGTCAAAAACGACAAATCTGACATTATGTTTCATGTTTGCAAAGTTGTATATTGCATGCAAAGCCATGTTTTATTGATTTTCATTCAAACTATGCATTCTGAACATTGCACAAGTGAATGAAACACATTGTTACAAACAGCAATTTGGCACAAAACACACTGAAAACTTACTTCATGCAGTATTGAACATCTTTTACTAGTTTACAAACTAATAACTCAGGTGAAATTGTAAAAATCACAAATCTGGCATTATGTTTCATGTTTGCAAAGTTGAATATTGCATGCAACGACTTGTTTTATAGATTTTCATCCAAACTATGCATTCTGAACACTGTAAAAGTGAATGAAACACATTGTTACAAACAGTAATTTAGTGCAAAACACGCTGAAAACTTCCTTTTATGTAATATTGAACATATTGGACTAGTTTACAAATTATTAACTCAAGTGAATTTGTCAAAAGTGGCAAAGTCGACCATATGTTTCATGTTTGCAAAGTTAAATATTGCATGCAAAGCCATGTTTTATTGATTTTCATTCAAATTATGCATTCTGAACATTGTAAAAGTGAATGAAACACATTGTTACGGACCGCAATTTAGTACAAAACACACTGAAAACTTACTTTTATGCAATATTGAGCATCTTTTACTAGTTTACCAACTAATAACTCAAGTGAATTTGTCAAAAACCACAAATCTGACATTATGTTTCATGTTTGCAAAGTTGTATATTGCATGCAAAGCCATGTTTTATTGATTTTTTTACAAACTATGCATTCTGAACATTGCACAAGTGAATGAAAAACATTGTTACAGACCGCAATTTAGTACAAAACACACTGAAAACTTACTTTCATACAATATTGAACATCTTATACTAGTTTACCAACTAATAACTCAAGTGAATTTGTCAAAAACCACAAATTTGACATTATGTTTCATGTTTGCAAAGTTGAATATTGCATGCAAAGCCATGTTTTATTGATTTTCATTCAAATTATGCATTCTGAACATTGTAAAAGTGAGTGAAACACATTGTTACAAACAGCAATTAGGTACAAAACACGCTGAAAACTTACTTTCATGCAATATTGAACATCTTATACTAGTTTACCAACTAATAACTCAAGTGAATTTGTCAAAAACCACAAATTTGACATTATGTTTCATGTTTGCAAAGTTGAATATTGCATGCAAAGCCATGTTTTATTGATTTTCATTCAAATTATGCATTCTGAACATTGTAAAAGTGAATGAAACACATTGTTACAAACAGCAATTAGGTACAAAACACGCTGAAAACTTACTTTCATGCAATATTGAACTTCTTTTACTAGTTTACAAACTAATAACTCAAGTGAATTTGTCAAAAACGACAAATCTGACATTATGTTTCATGTTTGCAAAGTTGTATATTGCATGCAAAGCCATGTTTTATTGATTTTCATTCAAACTATGCATTCTGAACACTGTAAAAGTGAATGAAACACATTGTTACAAACAGTAATTTAGTGCAAAACACGCTGAAAACTTACTTTTATGCAATATTGAACATCTTTTACTAGTTTACCAGCTAATAACTCAAGTGAATTTGTCAAAAACCACAAATTTGACATTATGTTTCATGTTTGCAAAGTTGAATATTGCATGCATAGCCATGTTTTATTGATTTTCATCCAAATTATGCATTCTGAACATTGCAAAAGTGAATGAAACACATTGTTACAGACAGCAATTTGGCACAAAAATCACTTAAAACTTACTTTTATGCAATATTAAACATCTTCTGCTAGTATACAAACTAATAACTCAAGTGAATTTGTCAAAAGTCACGAATTTGACATTATGTTTCATGTTTGCAAAGTTAAATATTGCATGCAAAGCCATGATTTATTGATTTTCATTCAAATTGTGCATTCTGAACATTGCAAATGTGAATGAAACACATTGTTACAAACAGCAATTTGTCACAAAACACACTGAAAACTTACTTTCATGCAATATTGAACATCTTATACTAGGTTACCAACTAATAACTCAAGTGAATTTGTCAAAAACCACAAATTTGACATTATGTTTCATGTTTGCAAAGTTGAATATTGCATGCAAAGCCATGTTTTATTGATTTTCATTCAAATTATGCATTCTGAACATTGTAAAAGTGAATGAAACACATTGTTACAAACAGCAATTAGGTACAAAACACGCTGAAAACTTACTTTCATGCAATATTGAACTTCTTTTACTAGTTTACAAACTAATGACTCAAGTGAATTTGTCAAAAACGACAACTCTGACATTATGTTTCATGTTTGCAAAGTTGTATATTGCATGCAAAGCCATGTTTTATTGATTTTCATTCAAACTATGCATTCTGAACATTGCACAAGTGAATGAAACACATTGTTACAAACAGCAATTTGGCACAAAACACACTGAAAACTTACTTCATGCAATATTGAACATCTTTTACTAGTTTACAAACTAATAACTCAGGTGAAATTGTAAAAATGACAAATCTGGCATTATGTTTCATGTTTGCAAAGTTGAATATTGCATGCAACGACTTGTTTTATAGATTTTCATCCAAACTATGCATTCTGAACACTGTAAAAGTGAATGAAACACATTGTTACAAACAGTAATTTAGTGCAAAACACGCTGAAAACTTCCTTTTATGTAATATTGAACATATTGGACTAGTTTACAAATTATTAACTCAAGTGAATTTGTCAAAAGTGGCAAAGTCGACCATATGTTTCATGTTTGCAAAGTTAAATATTGCATGCAAAGCCATGTTTTATTGATTTTCATTCAAATTATGCATTCTGAACATTGTAAAAGTGAATGAAACACATTGTTACGGACCGCAATTTAGTACAAAACACACTGAAAACTTACTTTTATGCAATATTGAGCATCTTTTACTAGTTTACCAACTAATAACTCAAGTGAATTTGTCAAAAACCACAAATCTGACATTATGTTTCATGTTTGCAAAGTTGTATATTGCATGCAAAGCCATGTTTTATTGATTTTTTTACAAACTATGCATTCTGAACATTGCACAAGTGAATGAAAAACATTGTTACAGACCGCAATTTAGTACAAAACACACTGAAAACTTACTTTCATACAATATTGAACATCTTATACTAGTTTACCAACTAATAACTCAAGTGAATTTGTCAAAAACCACAAATTTGACATTATGTTTCATGTTTGCAAAGTTGAATATTGCATGCAAAGCCATGTTTTATTGATTTTCATTCAAATTATGCATTCTGAACATTGTAAAAGTGAATGAAACACATTGTTACAAACAGCAATTAGGTACAAAACACGCTGAAAACTTACTTTCATGCAATATTGAACTTCTTTTACTAGTTTACAAACTAATAACTCAAGTGAATTTGTCAAAAACGACAAATCTGACATTATGTTTCATGTTTGCAAAGTTGTATATTGCATGCAAAGCCATGATTTATTGATTTTCATTCAAACTATGCATTCTGAACATTGCAAATGTGAATGAAACACATTGTTACAAACAGCAATTTGTCACAAAACAAACTGAAAACTTATTTTCATGCAATATTGAACATCTTATACTAGTTTACCAACTAATAACTCAAGTGAATTTGTCAAAAACCACAAATTTGACATTATGTTTCATGTTTGCAAAGTTGAATATTGCATGCAAAGCCATGTTTTATTGATTTTCATTCAAATTATGCATTCTGAACATTGTAAAAGTGAATGAAACACATTGTTACAAACAGCAATTAGGTACAAAACACGCTGAAAACTTACTTTCATGCAATATTGAACTTCTTTTACTAGTTTACAAACTAATAACTCAAGTGAATTTGTCAAAAACGACAAATCTGACATTATGTTTCATGTTTGCAAAGTTGTATATTGCATGCAAAGCCATGTTTTATTGATTTTCATTCAAACTATGCATTCTGAACATTGCACAAGTGAATGAAACACATTGTTACAAACAGCAATTTGGCACAAAACACACTGAAAACTTACTTCATGCAGTATTGAACATCTTATACTAGTTTACCAACTAATAACTCAGGTGAAATTGTAAAAATCACAAATCTGGCATTATGTTTCATGTTTGCAAAGTTGAATATTGCATGCAATGACTTGTTTTATGGATTTTCATCCAAACTATGCATTCTGAACACTGTAAAAGTGAATGAAACACATTGTTACAAACAGTAATTTAGTGCAAAACACGCTGAAAACTTGCTTTTATGCAATATTGAACATCTTTTACTAGTTTACCAGCTAATAACTCAAGTGAATTTGTCAAAAACCACAAATTTGACATTATGTTTCATGTTTGCAAAGTTGAATATTGCATGCATAGCCATGTTTTATTGATTTTCATCCAAATTATGCATTCTGAACATTGCAAAAGTGAATGAAACACATTGTTACAGACAGCAATTTGGCACAAAAATCACTTAAAACTTACTTTTATGCAATATTGAACATCTTCTGCTAGTATACAAACTAATAACTCAAGTGAATTTGTCAAAAGTCACGAATTTGACATTATGTTTCATGTTTGCAAAGTTAAATATTGCATGCAAAGCCATGATTTATTGATTTTCATTCAAATTGTGCATTCTGAACATTGCAAATGTGAATGAAACACATTGTTACAAACAGCAATTTGTCACAAAACACACTGAAAACTTACTTTCATGCAATATTGAACATCTTATACTAGGTTACCAACTAATAACTCAAGTGAATTTGTCAAAAACCACAAATTTGACATTATGTTTCATGTTTGCAAAGTTGAATATTGCATGCAAAGCCATGTTTTATTGATTTTCATTCAAATTATGCATTCTGAACATTGTAAAAGTGAATGAAACACATTGTTACAAACAGCAATTAGGTACAAAACACGCTGAAAACTTACTTTCATGCAATATTGAACTTCTTTCACTAGTTTACAAACTAATAACTCAAGTGAATTTGTCAAAAACGACAAATCTGACATTATGTTTCATGTTTGCAAAGTTGTATATTGCATGCAAAGCCATGTTTTATTGATTTTCATTCAAACTATGCATTCTGAACATTGCACAAGTGAATGAAACACATTGTTACAAACAGCAATTTGGCACAAAACACACTGAAAACTTACTTCATGCAGTATTGAACATGTTTTACTAGTTTACAAACTAATAACTCAGGTGAAATTGTAAAAATCACAAATCTGGCATTATGTTTCATGTTTGCAAAGTTGAATATTGCATGCAATGACTTGTTTTATGGATTTTCATCCAAACTATGCATTCTGAACACTGTAAAAGTGAATGAAACACATTGTTACAAACAGTAATTTAGTGCAAAACACACTGAAAACTTACTTTTATGCAATATTGAACATCTTTTACTAGTTTACCAGCTAATAACTCAAGTGAATTTGTCAAAAACCACAAATTTGACATTATGTTTCATGTTTGCAAAGTTGAATATTGCATGCAAAGCCATGTTTTATTGATTTTCATTCAAATTATGCATTCTGAACATTGTAAAAGTGAATGAAACACATTGTTACAGACCGCAATTTAGTACAAAACACACTGAAAACTTACTTTCATGCAATATTGTACATCTTATACTAGTTTACCAACTAATAACTCAAGTGAATTTGTCAAAAGTCACGAATTTGACATTATGTTTCATGTTTGCAAAGGTAAATATTGCATGCAAAGCCATGATTTATTGATTTTCATTCAAATTGTGCATTCTGAACATTGCAAATGTGAATGAAACACATTGTTACAAAGAGCAATTTGTCACAAAACACACTGAAAACTTATTTTCATGCAATATTGAACACCTTATACTAGTTTACCAACTAATAACTCAAGTGAATTTGTCAAAAACCACAAATTTGACATTATGTTTCATGTTTGCAAAGTTGAATATTGCATGCAAAGCCATGATTTATTGATTTTCATTCAAATTGTGCATTCTGAACATTGCAAATGTGAATGAAACACATTGTTACAAACATCAATTTGTCACAAAACACACTGAAAACTTACTTTCATGCAATATTGAACATCTTATACTAGTTTACCAACTAATAACTCAAGTGAATTTGTCAAAAACCACAAATTTGACATTATGTTTCATGTTTGCAAAGTTGAATATTGCATGCAAAGCCATGTTTTATTGATTTTCATTCAAATTATGCATTCTGAACATTGTAAAAGTGAATGAAACACATTGTTACAAACAGCAATTAGGTACAAAACACGCTGAAAACTTACTTTCATGCAATATTGAACTTCTTTTACTAGTTTACAAACTAATAACTCAAGTGAATTTGTCAAAAACGACAAATCTGACATTATGTTTCATGTTTGCAAAGTTGTATATTGCATGCAAAGCCATGTTTTATTGATTTTCATTCAAACTATGCATTCTGAACATTGCACAAGTGAATGAAACACATTGTTACAAACAGCAATTTGGCACAAAACACACTGAAAACTTACTTCATGCAGTATTGAACATCTTTTACTAGTTTACAAACTAATAACTCAGGTGAAATTGTAAAAATCACAAATCTGGCATTATGTTTCATGTTTGCAAAGTTGAATATTGCATGCAACGACTTGTTTTATAGATTTTCATCCAAACTATGCATTCTGAACACTGTAAAAGTGAATGGAACACATTGTTACAAACAGTAATTTAGTGCAAAACACGCTGAAAACTTACTTTTATGCAATATTGAACATCTTTTACTAGTTTACCAGCTAATAACTCAAGTGAATTTGTCAAAAACCACAAATTTGACATTATGTTTCATGTTTGCAAAGTTGAATATTGCATGCATAGCCATGTTTTATTGATTTTCATTCAAATTATGCATTCTGAACATTGCAAAAGTGAATGAAACACATTGTCACAAACAGCAATTTGGCACAAAAATCACTTAAAACTTACTTTTATGCAATATTGAACATCTTCTGCTAGTTTACAAACTAATAACTCAAGTGAATTTGTCAAAAGTCACGAATTTGACATTATGTTTCATGTTTGCAAAGTTAAATATTGCATGCAAAGCCATGATTTATTGATTTTCATTCAAATTGTGCATTCTGAACATTGCAAATGTGAATGAAACACATTGTTACAAACAGCAATTTGTCACAAAACACACTGAAAACTTACTTTCATGCAATATTGAACATCTTATACTAGTTTACCAACTAATAACTCAAGTGAATTTGTCAAAAACCACAAATTTGACATTATGTTTCATGTTTGCAAAGTTGAATATTGCATGCAAAGCCATGTTTTATTGATTTTCATTCAAATTATGCATTCTGAACATTGTAAAAGTGAATGAAACACATTGTTACAAACAGCAATTAGGTACAAAACACGCTGAAAACTTACTTTCATGCAATATTGAACTTCTTTTACTAGTTTACAAACTAATAACTCAAGTGAATTTGTCAAAAACGACAAATCTGACATTATGTTTCATGTTTGCAAAGTTGTATATTGCATGCAAAGCCATGTTTTATTGATTTTCATTCAAACTATGCATTCTGAACATTGCACAAGTGAATGAAACACATTGTTACAAACAGCAATTTGGCACAAAACACACTGAAAACTTACTTCATGCAGTATTGAACATCTTTTACTAGTTTACAAACTAATAACTCAGGTGAAATTGTAAAAATCACAAATCTGGCATTATGTTTCATGTTTGCAAAGTTGAATATTGCATGCAATGACTTGTTTTATGGATTTTCATCCAAACTATGCATTCTGAACACTGTAAAAGTGAATGAAACACATTGTTACAAACAGTAATTTAGTGCAAAACACGCTGAAAACTTACTTTTATGCAATATTGAACATCTTTTACTAGTTTACCAGCTAATAACTCAAGTGAATTTGTCAAAAACCACAAATTTGACATTATGTTTCATGTTTGCAAAGTTGAATATTGCATGCATAGCCATGTTTTATTGATTTTCATCCAAATTATGCATTCTGAACATTGCAAAAGTGAATGAAACACATTGTTACAGACAGCAATTTGGCACAAAAATCACTTAAAACTTACTTTTATGCAATATTAAACATCTTCTGCTAGTATACAAACTAATAACTCAAGTGAATTTGTCAAAAGTCACGAATTTGACATTATGTTTCATGTTTGCAAAGTTAAATATTGCATGCAAAGCCATGATTTATTGATTTTCATTCAAATTGTGCATTCTGAACATTGCAAATGTGAATGAAACACATTGTTACAAACAGCAATTTGTCACAAAACACACTGAAAACTTACTTTCATGCAATATTGAACATCTTATACTAGGTTACCAACTAATAACTCAAGTGAATTTGTCAAAAACCACAAATTTGACATTATGTTTCATGTTTGCAAAGTTGAATATTGCATGCAAAGCCATGTTTTATTGATTTTCATTCAAATTATGCATTCTGAACATTGTAAAAGTGAATGAAACACATTGTTACAAACAGCAATTAGGTACAAAACACGCTGAAAACTTACTTTCATGCAATATTGAACTTCTTTTACTAGTTTACAAACTAATAACTCAAGTGAATTTGTCAAAAACGACAAATCTGACATTATGTTTCATGTTTGCAAAGTTGTATATTGCATGCAAAGCCATGTTTTATTGATTTTCATTCAAACTATGCATTCTGAACATTGCACAAGTGAATGAAACACATTGTTACAAACAGCAATTTGGCACAAAACACACTGAAAACTTACTTCATGCAGTATTGAACATCTTTTACTAGTTTACAAACTAATAACTCAGGTGAAATTGTAAAAATCACAAATCTGGCATTATGTTTCAGGTTTGCAAAGTTGAATATTGCATGCAATGACTTGTTTTATGGATTTTCATCCAAACTATGCATTCTGAACACTGTAAAGGTGAATGAAACACATTGTTACAAACAGTAATTTAGTGCAAAACACACTGAAAACTTACTTTCATGCAATATTGAACATCTTTTACTAGTTTACCAGCTAATAACTCAAGTGAATTTGTCAAAAACCACAAATTTGACATTATGTTTCATGTTTGCAAAGTTGAATATTGCATGCATAGCCATGTATTATTGATTTTCATCCAAATTATGCATTCTGAACATTGCAAAAGTGAATGGAACACATTGTTACAGACAGCAATTTGGCACAAAACACACTTAAAACTTACTTTTATGCAATATTGAACATCTTTTACTAGTTTACCAACTAATAACTCAAGTGAATTAGTCAAAAACCACAAATTTGACATTATTTTTCATGTTTGCAAAGTTGAATATCGCATGCAAAGCCATGTTTTATTGATTTTCATTCAAATTATGCATTCTGAACATTGCAAAAGTGAATGAAACACATTGTTACAAACAGCAATTTGGCACAAAACACACTTAAAACTTACTTTTGTGCAATATTGCACATCTTCTACCAGTTTACAAACTAATAACTCAAGTGAGTTTGTCATAAGTCACGAATTTGACATTATGTTTCACGTTTGCAAAGTTAAATATTGCATGCAAAGCCATGTTTTATTGATTTTCATTCAAATTATGCATTCTGAACATTGTAAAAGTGAATGAAACACATTGTTACAGACCGCAATTTAGTACAAAACACACTGAAAACTTACTTTCATGCAATATTGTACATCTTATACTAGTTTACCAACTAATAACTCAAGTGAATTTGTCAAAAACCACAAATTTGACATTATGTTTCATGTTTGCAAAGTTGAATATTGCATGCAAAGCCATGTTTTATTGATTTTCATTCAAATTATGCATTCTGAACATTGTAAATGTGAATGAAACACATTGTCACAAAAAGCAATTAGGTACAAAACACTGAAAACCTACTTTCATGCAATATTGAACATCTTTAACTAGTTTACAAACTAATAACTTAAGTGAATTTGTCAAAAACCACAAATTTGACATTATGTTTCATGTTTGCAAAGTTGTGTATTGCATGCAAAGCCATGTTTTATTGATTTTCATTCAAATTATGCATTCTGAGCATTGTAAAAGTGAATGAAACACATTGTTCTAAACTGCAATTTGGCACAAAACACATTGAAAACTTACTTTTATGAACTATTGAACATCTTTGACTAGTTTACAAACTAATAACTCAAGTGAATTTAACAAAAGTGGCAAATTTGACCATATGTTTCTTGTTTGCAAAGTTAAATATTGCTTGTAAAACCATGTTTTACTGATTTTAGTCGAATTATGCATTGTCAACATTGCACAAGTGAATGAAATTCATGGTTCCAAACTGCAATTTGGCACAAGACACAGAAAACTTCCTTTTATGTAATATTGAACATCTTGGACTAGTTTACAAATTATTAACTCAAGTGAATTTGTCAAAAGTGGCAAAGTCGACCATATGTTTCACGTTTGCAAAGTTAAATATTGCATGCAAAGCCATGTTTTATTGATTTTCATTCAAATTATGCATTCTGAACATTGTAAAAGTGAATGAAACACATTGTTACAGACCGCAATTTAGTACAAAACACACTGAAAACTTACTTTCATGCAATATTGTACATCTTATACTAGTTTACCAACTAATAACTCAAGTGAATTTGTCAAAAACCACAAATTTGACATTATGTTTCATGTTTGCAAAGTTGAATATTGCATGCAAAGCCATGTTTTATTGATTTTCATTCAAATTATGCATTCTGAACATTGCAAAAGTGAATGAGACACATTGTTACAAACAGCAATTTGGCACAAAACACACTGAAAACTTACTTCATGAAATATTGAACATCTTTCACTAGTTTACAATCTAATAACTCAAGTGAAATTGTCAAAAATCACAAATCTGACATCATGTTTCATGTTTTCAAAGTTGAATATTGCGTGCAAAGTCATGTTCCATTGATTTTCATTCAAGTTATGCATTCTGAACATTGCAAAAGTGAATAAAACACATTGTTACAAACAGCAATTTGGCACAAAACACACTGAAAACTTACTTCATGCAATATTGAACATCTTTTACTAGTTTACAAACCAATAACTCAAGTGAAATAGTCAAAAATCACAAATCTGGCATTATGTTTCATGTTTGCAAAGTTGTGTATTGCATGCAAAGCCATGTTTTATTGATTTTCATTCAAACTATGCATTCTGAGCTTTGCAAAAGTGAATGGAACACATTGTTACAGACAGCAATTTGGCACAAAACACACTTAAAACTTACTTTTATGCAATATTGAACATCTTTTACTAGTTTACCAACTAATAACTCAAGTGAATTAGTCAAAAACCACAAATTTGACATTATTTTTCATGTTTGCAAAGTTGAATATCGCATGCAAAGCCATGTTTTATTGATTTTCATTCAAATTATGCATTCTGAACATTGCAAAAGTGAATGAAACACATTGTTACAAACAGCAATTTGGCACAAAACACACTTAAAACTTACTTTTGTGCAATATTGCACATCTTCTACTAGTTTACAAACTAATAACTCAAGTGAGTTTGTCATAAGTCACGAATTTGACATTATGTTTCACGTTTGCAAAGTTAAATATTGCATGCAAAGCCATGTTCCATTGATTTTCATTCAAATTATGCATTCTGAACATTGCAAAAGTGAATGAAACACATTGTTACAAACAGCAATTTGGCACAAAACACACTGAAAACTTACTTCATGAAATATTGAACATCTTTTACTAGTTTACAATCTAATAACTCAAGTGAAATTGTCAAAAATCACAAATCTGACATCATGTTTCATGTTTTCAAAGTTGAATATTGCGTGCAAAGTCATGTTCCATTGATTTTCATTCAAATTATGCATTCTGAACATTGCAAAAGTGAATGAAACACATTGTTACAAACAGCAATTAGGTACAAAACACGCTGAAAACTTACTTTCATGCAATATTGAACTTCTTTTACTAGTTTACAAACTAATAACTCAAGTGAATTTGTCAAAAACCACAAATTTGACATTATGTTTCATGTTTGCAAAGTTGAATATTGCATGCAAAGCCATGTTTTATTGATTTTCATTCAAATTATGCATTCTGAACATTGTAAAAGTGAATGAAACACATTGTTACAAACAGCAATTAGGTACAAAACACGCTGAAAACTTACTTTCATGCAATATTGAACTTCTTTTACTAGTTTACAAACTAATAACTCAAGTGAATTTGTCAAAAACGACAAATCTGACATTATGTTTCATGTTTGCAAAGTTGTATATTGCATGCAAAGCCATGTTTTATTGATTTTCATTCAAACTATGCATTCTGAACATTGCACAAGTGAATGAAACACATTGTTACAAACAGCAATTTGGCACAAAACACACTGAAAACTTACTTCATGCAGTATTGAACATCTTTTACTAGTTTACAAACTAATAACTCAGGTGAAATTGTAAAAATCACAAATCTGGCATTATGTTTCATGTTTGCAAAGTTGAATATTGCATGCAATGACTTGTTTTATGGATTTTCATCCAAACTATGCATTCTGAACACTGTAAAAGTGAATGAAACACATTGTTACAAACAGTAATTTAGTGCAAAACACGCTGAAAACTTACTTTTATGCAATATTGAACATCTTTTACTAGTTTACCAGCTAATAACTCAAGTGAATTTGTCAAAAACCACAAATTTGACATTATGTTTCATGTTTGCAAAGTTGAATATTGCATGCATAGCCATGTTTTATTGATTTTCATCCAAATTATGCATTCTGAACATTGCAAAAGTGAATGAAACACATTGTTACAGACAGCAATTTGGCACAAAAATCACTTAAAACTTACTTTTATGCAATATTAAACATCTTCTGCTAGTATACAAACTAATAACTCAAGTGAATTTGTCAAAAGTCACGAATTTGACATTATGTTTCATGTTTGCAAAGTTAAATATTGCATGCAAAGCCATGATTTATTGATTTTCATTCAAATTGTGCATTCTGAACATTGCAAATGTGAATGAAACACATTGTTACAAACAGCAATTTGTCACAAAACACACTGAAAACTTACTTTCATGCAATATTGAACATCTTATACTAGGTTACCAACTAATAACTCAAGTGAATTTGTCAAAAACCACAAATTTGACATTATGTTTCATGTTTGCAAAGTTGAATATTGCATGCAAAGCCATGTTTTATTGATTTTCATTCAAATTATGCATTCTGAACATTGTAAAAGTGAATGAAACACATTGTTACAAACAGCAATTAGGTACAAAACACGCTGAAAACTTACTTTCATGCAATATTGAACTTCTTTTACTAGTTTACAAACTAATAACTCAAGTGAATTTGTCAAAAACGACAAATCTGACATTATGTTTCATGTTTGCAAAGTTGTATATTGCATGCAAAGCCATGTTTTATTGATTTTCATTCAAACTATGCATTCTGAACATTGCACAAGTGAATGAAACACATTGTTACAAACAGCAATTTGGCACAAAACACACTGAAAACTTACTTCATGCAGTATTGAACATCTTTTACTAGTTTACAAACTAATAACTCAGGTGAAATTGTAAAAATCACAAATCTGGCATTATGTTTCAGGTTTGCAAAGTTGAATATTGCATGCAATGACTTGTTTTATGGATTTTCATCCAAACTATGCATTCTGAACACTGTAAAGGTGAATGAAACACATTGTTACAAACAGTAATTTAGTGCAAAACACACTGAAAACTTACTTTCATGCAATATTGAACATCTTTTACTAGTTTACCAGCTAATAACTCAAGTGAATTTTTCAAAAACCACAAATTTGACATTATGTTTCATGTTTGCAAAGTTGAATATTGCATGCATAGCCATGTATTATTGATTTTCATCCAAATTATGCATTCTGAACATTGCAAAAGTGAATGGAACACATTGTTACAGACAGCAATTTGGCACAAAACACACTTAAAACTTACTTTTATGCAATATCGAACATCTTTTACTAGTTTACCAACTAATAACTCAAGTGAATTAGTCAAAAACCACAAATTTGACATTATTTTTCATGTTTGCAAAGTTGAATATCGCATGCAAAGCCATGTTTTATTGATTTTCATTCAAATTATGCATTCTGAACATTGCAAAAGTGAATGAAACACATTGTTACAAACAGCAATTTGGCACAAAACACACTTAAAACTTACTTTTGTGCAATATTGCACATCTTCTACCAGTTTACAAACTAATAACTCAAGTGAGTTTGTCATAAGTCACGAATTTGACATTATGTTTCACGTTTGCAAAGTTAAATATTGCATGCAAAGCCATGTTTTATTGATTTTCATTCAAATTATGCATTCTGAACATTGTAAAAGTGAATGAAACACATTGTTACAGACCGCAATTTAGTACAAAACACACTGAAAACTTACTTTCATGCAATATTGTACATCTTATACTAGTTTACCAACTAATAACTCAAGTGAATTTGTCAAAAACCACAAATTTGACATTATGTTTCATGTTTGCAAAGTTGAATATTGCATGCAAAGCCATGTTTTATTGATTTTCATTCAAATTATGCATTCTGAACATTGTAAATGTGAATGAAACACATTGTCACAAAAAGCAATTAGGTACAAAACACTGAAAACCTACTTTCATGCAATATTGAACATCTTTAACTAGTTTACAAACTAATAACTTAAGTGAATTTGTCAAAAACCACAAATTTGACATTATGTTTCATGTTTGCAAAGTTGTGTATTGCATGCAAAGCCATGTTTTATTGATTTTCATTCAAATTATGCATTCTGAGCATTGTAAAAGTGAATGAAACACATTGTTCTAAACTGCAATTTGGCACAAAACACATTGAAAACTTACTTTTATGAACTATTGAACATCTTTGACTAGTTTACAAACTAATAACTCAAGTGAATTTAACAAAAGTGGCAAATTTGACCATATGTTTCTTGTTTGCAAAGTTAAATATTGCTTGTAAAACCATGTTTTACTGATTTTAGTCGAATTATGCATTGTCAACATTGCACAAGTGAATGAAATTCATGGTTCCAAACTGCAATTTGGCACAAGACACAGAAAACTTCCTTTTATGTAATATTGAACATCTTGGACTAGTTTACAAATTATTAACTCAAGTGAATTTGTCAAAAGTGGCAAAGTCGACCATATGTTTCACGTTTGCAAAGTTAAATATTGCATGCAAAGCCATGTTTTATTGATTTTCATTCAAATTATGCATTCTGAACATTGTAAAAGTGAATGAAACACATTGTTACAGACCGCAATTTAGTACAAAACACACTGAAAACTTACTTTCATGCAATATTGTACATCTTATACTAGTTTACCAACTAATAACTCAAGTGAATTTGTCAAAAACCACAAATTTGACATTATGTTTCATGTTTGCAAAGTTGAATATTGCATGCAAAGCCATGTTTTATTGATTTTCATTCAAATTATGCATTCTGAACATTGCAAAAGTGAATGAGACACATTGTTACAAACAGCAATTTGGCACAAAACACACTGAAAACTTACTTCATGAAATATTGAACATCTTTCACTAGTTTACAATCTAATAACTCAAGTGAAATTGTCAAAAATCACAAATCTGACATCATGTTTCATGTTTTCAAAGTTGAATATTGCGTGCAAAGTCATGTTCCATTGATTTTCATTCAAGTTATGCATTCTGAACATTGCAAAAGTGAATAAAACACATTGTTACAAACAGCAATTTGGCACAAAACACACTGAAAACTTACTTCATGCAATATTGAACATCTTTTACTAGTTTACAAACCAATAACTCAAGTGAAATAGTCAAAAATCACAAATCTGGCATTATGTTTCATGTTTGCAAAGTTGTGTATTGCATGCAAAGCCATGTTTTATTGATTTTCATTCAAACTATGCATTCTGAGCTTTGCAAAAGTGAATGGAACACATTGTTACAGACAGCAATTTGGCACAAAACACACTGAAAACTTACTTCATGAAATATTGAACATCTTTTACTAGTTTACAATCTAATAACTCAAGTGAAATTGTCAAAAATCACAAATCTGACATCATGTTTCATGTTTTCAAAGTTGAATATTGCGTGCAAAGTCATGTTCCATTGATTTTCATTCAAATTATGCATTCTGAACATTGCAAAAGTGAATGAAACACATTGTTACAAACAGCAATTAGGTACAAAACACGCTGAAAACTTACTTTCATGCAATATTGAACTTCTTTTACTAGTTTACAAACTAATAACTCAAGTGAATTTGTCAAAAACGACAAATCTGACATTATGTTTCATGTTTGCAAAGTTGTATATTGCATGCAAAGCCATGTTTTATTGATTTTCATTCAAACTATGCATTCTGAACATTGCACAAGTGAATGAAACACATTGTTACAAACAGCAATTTGGCACAAAACACACTGAAAACTTACTTCATGCAGTATTGAACATCTTTTACTAGTTTACAAACTAATAACTCAGGTGAAATTGTAAAAATCACAAATCTGGCATTATGTTTCAGGTTTGCAAAGTTGAATATTGCATGCAATGACTTGTTTTATGGATTTTCATCCAAACTATGCATTCTGAACACTGTAAAGGTGAATGAAACACATTGTTACAAACAGTAATTTAGTGCAAAACACACTGAAAACTTACTTTCATGCAATATTGAACATCTTTTACTAGTTTACCAGCTAATAACTCAAGTGAATTTTTCAAAAACCACAAATTTGACATTATGTTTCATGTTTGCAAAGTTGAATATTGCATGCATAGCCATGTATTATTGATTTTCATCCAAATTATGCATTCTGAACATTGCAAAAGTGAATGGAACACATTGTTACAGACAGCAATTTGGCACAAAACACACTTAAAACTTACTTTTATGCAATATCGAACATCTTTTACTAGTTTACCAACTAATAACTCAAGTGAATTAGTCAAAAACCACAAATTTGACATTATTTTTCATGTTTGCAAAGTTGAATATCGCATGCAAAGCCATGTTTTATTGATTTTCATTCAAATTATGCATTCTGAACATTGCAAAAGTGAATGAAACACATTGTTACAAACAGCAATTTGGCACAAAACACACTTAAAACTTACTTTTGTGCAATATTGCACATCTTCTACCAGTTTACAAACTAATAACTCAAGTGAGTTTGTCATAAGTCACGAATTTGACATTATGTTTCACGTTTGCAAAGTTAAATATTGCATGCAAAGCCATGTTTTATTGATTTTCATTCAAATTATGCATTCTGAACATTGTAAAAGTGAATGAAACACATTGTTACAGACCGCAATTTAGTACAAAACACACTGAAAACTTACTTTCATGCAATATTGTACATCTTATACTAGTTTACCAACTAATAACTCAAGTGAATTTGTCAAAAACCACAAATTTGACATTATGTTTCATGTTTGCAAAGTTGAATATTGCATGCAAAGCCATGTTTTATTGATTTTCATTCAAATTATGCATTCTGAACATTGTAAATGTGAATGAAACACATTGTCACAAAAAGCAATTAGGTACAAAACACTGAAAACCTACTTTCATGCAATATTGAACATCTTTAACCCATTAGGTCCTATACCGCCCGTTGCCGCCCTGGCAACTTTTTCCTGTAACGCCCGTAGCCGCCCGCTCCACTGAGGTTTCACTTTCATTTCTGTATGAGCTTTTATCAAGCTGAAACTGCTATAATAATTGGTTGCTAGGATACTAGAGCTATCCAGCAGTATTCTAGGAGTAGAAAATTGTATAGGTCAGATGAGAAAATTTTGAGAACAGCGTGTTTGAAAATTGGAGATTTTACCGCGATGGCTGCTTCCATTTGAACATTGCCAATGATTGATAATGACATTGCTGGTTGTGATAGCTTGTGATTATAGCTGATTGAGAGTATGTAAGTATTATGACAGCTATAAAGCATTTGCTCAGCTATTGGAATAAAAATTACAGAAATAGTCATAATGGGGATCAATGTTCCAGCTATTACTATCACACTAAATCACTCAATGGTTTTGATGAATAATCCAGGATCATTCTAGCATCTTAGTAGCAGAGTTAAAACATAATGCCCTACTGCTATAATTATTATAAACATGTAGCTAGTCCCAGGCTAGTGGCCTTGCAGATTTATTTATTTATTATTATATTTATTTTATTTCTATATTTATATCTGCTGGCTACTAGCTGGTACTCTGGACTGGCATACACAATACATCTTACAATTATTTACTCAATCTTATGACATGGTCTAAAACTACCAGAAATAATAATATACATGTAGGCCTATGTTATATTAGTAGATATTTTTCATAAGGTCATCTAACAAGTTCTAAATTTAGAAGGGGCATGGCCTATAGTCTGTGTATACGCAGCATATCCACTTCCTGGTTATAGTAGTTCTACACGACTGTGTACCCTCTTCCTCTGTTTCCACATCTAATGTACAAGCACAGGTTCACAGGTTCCATGCAGGTAGCCAGGTATCATTATTCACTTTCTGGTTAGTAGTGGGAACTCATTTCTTCCCTCTGTGTTATTTGTACTTCTAATAGTACACAGTTGATGTCCTAGTAGACTAGTAGGAACATGTGCATCTAGGTGGCCAGGTACCATTGTTCACTTCCTGGTTAGCAGTGGAAACTCATCCATACGCCTTTTGTAATCTGTACATGTACTGGTACACAGTTAGTGTTTTGGTAGCTCAGTAGGTGCAGATGCTTGTACATGTAGGTGGTCAGGCAAAAACATTCACTTCCTGGTTCATAGTTTCTCACCAGTATTTTTTTCTGATATTTCGTACATGATTCCATGTTCAAGTCGCCTAGTACGGAAGCCCAAGTGTACATGTATGTTGCCAGACAACCAACCATCTAGTTAGTCACTTTTGAATTATCCATGGTTCAGACTACATCATATAGTACACAGGTTCACTTGGTAGCAAGTTCCAATATCATTGTTCCTCTTCTTGTTCTGTTGTGCTCACACACCAGCCTAGTAGTTAGACCCTTCCTTCTGTAAGTACATGTACTAGACTGACTGCCTCTGGCTCTGCAATCATTGATCTTCCCAGTGTAGGTCCTATGTGCTGTGTGGAGGCTACATGCACTAAATTGACAAGCTTATAGTCAGCCTTGTAGTTATGAATCAAGCTTTACCCCATATACTCTCTCTAATTGCTCTTGTACCTGTAGGTGCAGAGCTATCATGTTTACTTTCTGGTTAGAAAGTTAGTACCAGGTTCACTGTTATAGTAACCTAGCAGACACATATGCATGGGGGGAACAGACTAAGAATTCACTTCCTGGCCAATAGTTTCTAATTCATAAGTTTATTTTTTACCCAAAATTTTGTGTAAATTATTATTATTTATTTGCACAGGCAAAGGTAGAGGTACTAACAGTAACAAGCCATGAACATTGATCCCATCATTAGCAGGCATTGCTTGTGACATTACTTTTCCCTGTCATTTGCCACATGCATATCAATCTGTTATATTATTCTGTTTCTAACATTTATGTACATATTATATGTAGCTACGTATCATCTTCTCAACTGTATGACATATTTTATATAATACCATATTATTTTTATCTGCATTGCACATACTAATTTTTCTGCTTTTGTATGACCATAAATAGATCACATGTAAACATTGTGATGTAGTATTGGTTTTATAAGGTAGCACCTCTAATATTATATGACATAAAACAGTTATATTATACAATGTACATGTACATGTATAAAATGTATTCATGGTAATTTTCAAATCGACATACCCAGAAACTCTTCCTCTGTTGAGCATTACACATAAGACTTGGAGAGCTATTACATATATCAAATTGTAGAGAATTTTTTGCAGATTCAGAATAAGTGAGAAAATAGAATACATCTAAGAGAGAATTCAAATTAGAGGATATGATATGTGAACCCTTAGCCTTGTGCATTGAGGGATATGATAAAAATAATATAGCTAAAGTTCATTGCCCTCTTGGATGTTCAATATAGGTAGCACAAGGTTGGAATACATGTCAAAATGTAGAGAATTATTTGCTGATTTGGAATATATGCATATGTGTGTATGAAAATGTTGATATTTTTAACACAAATTGCATAACAATGAAGCTATGTCCATAAGCCTGCTAAACAATGAATTCTCTTAGGACAGAAATGCCCATTGAATTAGAACACAATAGGACCTAATGGGTTAACTAGTTTACAAACTAATAACTTAAGTGAATTTGTCAAAAACCACAAATTTGACATTATGTTTCATGTTTGCAAAGTTGTGTATTGCATGCAAAGCCATGTTTTATTGATTTTCATTCAAATTATGCATTCTGAGCATTGTAAAAGTGAATGAAACACATTGTTCTAAACTGCAATTTGGCACAAAACACATTGAAAACTTACTTTTATGAACTATTGAACATCTTTGACTAGTTTACAAACTAATAACTCAAGTGAATTTAACAAAAGTGGCAAATTTGACCATATGTTTCTTGTTTGCAAAGTTAAATATTGCTTGTAAAACCATGTTTTACTGATTTTAGTCGAATTATGCATTGTCAACATTGCACAAGTGAATGAAATTCATGGTTCCAAACTGCAATTTGGCACAAGACACAGAAAACTTCCTTTTATGTAATATTGAACATCTTGGACTAGTTTACAAATTATTAACTCAAGTGAATTTGTCAAAAGTGGCAAAGTCGACCATATGTTTCACGTTTGCAAAGTTAAATATTGCATGCAAAGCCATGTTTTATTGATTTTCATTCAAATTATGCATTCTGAACATTGTAAAAGTGAATGAAACACATTGTTACAGACCGCAATTTAGTACAAAACACACTGAAAACTTACTTTCATGCAATATTGTACATCTTATACTAGTTTACCAACTAATAACTCAAGTGAATTTGTCAAAAACCACAAATTTGACATTATGTTTCATGTTTGCAAAGTTGAATATTGCATGCAAAGCCATGTTTTATTGATTTTCATTCAAATTATGCATTCTGAACATTGCAAAAGTGAATGAGACACATTGTTACAAACAGCAATTTGGCACAAAACACACTGAAAACTTACTTCATGAAATATTGAACATCTTTCACTAGTTTACAATCTAATAACTCAAGTGAAATTGTCAAAAATCACAAATCTGACATCATGTTTCATGTTTTCAAAGTTGAATATTGCGTGCAAAGTCATGTTCCATTGATTTTCATTCAAGTTATGCATTCTGAACATTGCAAAAGTGAATAAAACACATTGTTACAAACAGCAATTTGGCACAAAACACACTGAAAACTTACTTCATGCAATATTGAACATCTTTTACTAGTTTACAAACCAATAACTCAAGTGAAATAGTCAAAAATCACAAATCTGGCATTATGTTTCATGTTTGCAAAGTTGTGTATTGCATGCAAAGCCATGTTTTATTGATTTTCATTCAAACTATGCATTCTGAGCTTTGCAAAAGTGAATGGAACACATTGTTACAGACAGCAATTTGGCACAAAACACACTTAAAACTTACTTTTATGCAATATTGAACATCTTTTACTAGTTTACCAACTAATAACTCAAGTGAATTAGTCAAAAACCACAAATTTGACATTATTTTTCATGTTTGCAAAGTTGAATATCGCATGCAAAGCCATGTTTTATTGATTTTCATTCAAATTATGCATTCTGAACATTGCAAAAGTGAATGAAACACATTGTTACAAACAGCAATTTGGCACAAAACACACTTAAAACTTACTTTTGTGCAATATTGCACATCTTCTACTAGTTTACAAACTAATAACTCAAGTGAGTTTGTCATAAGTCACGAATTTGACATTATGTTTCACGTTTGCAAAGTTAAATATTGCATGCAAAGCCATGTTCCATTGATTTTCATTCAAATTATGCATTCTGAACATTGCAAAAGTGAATGAAACACATTGTTACAAACAGCAATTTGGCACAAAACACACTGAAAACTTACTTCATGAAATATTGAACATCTTTTACTAGTTTACAATCTAATAACTCAAGTGAAATTGTCAAAAATCACAAATCTGACATCATGTTTCATGTTTTCAAAGTTGAATATTGCGTGCAAAGTCATGTTCCATTGATTTTCATTCAAATTATGCATTCTGAACATTGCAAAAGTGAATGAAACACATTGTTACAAACAGCAATTAGGTACAAAACACGCTGAAAACTTACTTTCATGCAATATTGAACTTCTTTTACTAGTTTACAAACTAATAACTCAAGTGAATTTGTCAAAAACGACAAATCTGACATTATGTTTCATGTTTGCAAAGTTGTATATTGCATGCAAAGCCATGTTTTATTGATTTTCATTCAAACTATGCATTCTGAACATTGCACAAGTGAATGAAACACATTGTTACAAACAGCAATTTGGCACAAAACACACTGAAAACTTACTTCATGCAGTATTGAACATCTTTTACTAGTTTACAAACTAATAACTCAGGTGAAATTGTAAAAATCACAAATCTGGCATTATGTTTCATGTTTGCAAAGTTGAATATTGCATGCAACGACTTGTTTTATAGATTTTCATCCAAACTATGCATTCTGAACACTGTAAAAGTGAATGGAACACATTGTTACAAACAGTAATTTAGTGCAAAACACGCTGAAAACTTACTTTTATGCAATATTGAACATCTTTTACTAGTTTACCAGCTAATAACTCAAGTGAATTTGTCAAAAACCACAAATTTGACATTATGTTTCATGTTTGCAAAGTTGAATATTGCATGCATAGCCATGTTTTATTGATTTTCATTCAAATTATGCATTCTGAACATTGCAAAAGTGAATGAAACACATTGTCACAAACAGCAATTTGGCACAAAAATCACTTAAAACTTACTTTTATGCAATATTGAACATCTTCTGCTAGTTTACAAACTAATAACTCAAGTGAATTTGTCAAAAGTCACGAATTTGACATTATGTTTCATGTTTGCAAAGTTAAATATTGCATGCAAAGCCAGGATTTATTGATTTTCATTCAAATTGTGCATTCTGAACATTGCAAATGTGAATGAAACACATTGTTACAAACAGCAATTTGTCACAAAACGCACTGAAAACTTACTTTCATGCAATATTGAACATCTTATACTAGTTTACCAACTAATAACTCAAGTGAATTTGTCAAAAACCACAAATTTGACATTATGTTTCATGTTTGCAAAGTTGAATATTGCATGCAAAGCCATGTTTTATTGATTCTCATTCAAATTATGCATTCTGAACATTGTAAAAGTGAATGAAACACATTGTTACAAACAGCAATTAGGTACAAAACACGCTGAAAACTTACTTTCATGCAATATTGAACTTCTTTTACTAGTTTACAAACTAATAACTCAAGTGAATTTGTCAAAAACGACAAATCTGACATTATGTTTCATGTTTGCAAAGTTGTATATTGCATGCAAAGCCATGTTTTATTGATTTTCATTCAAACTATGCATTCTGAACATTGCACAAGTGAATGAAACACATTGTTACAAACAGCAATTTGGCACAAAACACACTGAAAACTTACTTCATGCAGTATTGAACATCTTTTACTAGTTTACAAACTAATAACTCAGGTGAAATTGTAAAAATCACAAATCTGGCATTATGTTTCATGTTTGCAAAGTTGAATATTGCATGCAATGACTTGTTTTATGGATTTTCATCCAAACTATGCATTCTGAACACTGTAAAAGTGAATGAAACACATTGTTACAAACAGTAATTTAGTGCAAAACACGCTGAAAACTTACTTTTATGCAATATTGAACATCTTTTACTAGTTTACCAGCTAATAACTCAAGTGAATTTGTCATAAGTCACGAATTTGACATTATGTTTCACGTTTGCAAAGTTAAATATTGCATGCAAAGCCATGTTCCATTGATTTTCATTCAAATTATGCATTCTGAACATTGCAAAAGTGAATGAAACACATTGTTACAAACAGCAATTTGGCACAAAACACACTGAAAACTTACTTCATGAAATATTGAACATCTTTTACTAGTTTACAAACTAATAACTCAAGTGAATTTGTCAAAAACGACAAATCTGACATTATGTTTCATGTTTGCAAAGTTGTATATTGCATGCAAAGCCATGTTTTATTGATTTTCATTCAAACTATGCATTCTGAACATTGCACAAGTGAATGAAACACATTGTTACATACAGCAATTTGGCACAAAACACACTGAAAACTTACTTCATGCAGTATTGAACATCTTTTACTAGTTTACAAACTAATAACTCAGGTGAAATTGTAAAAATCACAAATCTGGCATTATGTTTCATGTTTGCAAAGTTGAATATTGCATGCAACGACTTGTTTTATAGATTTTCATCCAAACTATGCATTCTGAACACTGTAAAAGTGAATGGAACACATTGTTACAAACAGTAATTTAGTGCAAAACACGCTGAAAACTTACTTTTATGCAATATTGAACATCTTTTACTAGTTTACCAGCTAATAACTCAAGTGAATTTGTCAAAAACCACAAATTTGACATTATGTTTCATGTTTGCAAAGTTGAATATTGCATGCATAGCCATGTTTTATTGATTTTCATTCAAATTATGCATTCTGAACATTGCAAATGTGAATGAAACACATTGTTACAAACAGCAATTTGTCACAAAACACACTGAAAACTTACTTTCATGCAATATTGAACATCTTATACTAGTTTACCAACTAATAACTCAAGTGAATTTGTCAAAAACCACAAATTTGACATTATGTTTCATGTTTGCAAAGTTGAATATTGCATGCAAAGCCATGTTTTATTGATTTTCATTCAAATTATGCATTCTGAACATTGTAAAAGTGAATGAAACACATTGTTACAAACAGCAATTAGGTACAAAACACGCTGAAAACTTACTTTCATGCAATATTGAACTTCTTTTACTAGTTTACAAACTAATAACTCAAGTGAATTTGTCAAAAACGACACATCTGACATTATGTTTCATGTTTGCAAAGTTGTATATTGCATGCAAAGCCATGTTTTATTGATTTTCATTCAAACTATGCATTCTGAACATTGCACAAGTGAATGAAACACATTGTTACAAACAGCAATTTGGCACAAAACACACTGAAAACTTACTTCATGCAGTATTGAACATCTTTTACTAGTTTACAAACTAATAACTCAGGTGAAATTGTAAAAATCACAAATCTGGCATTATGTTTCATGTTTGCAAAGTTGAATATTGCATGCAATGACTTGTTTTATGGATTTTCATCCAAACTATGCATTCTGAACACTGTAAAAGTGAATGAAACACATTGTTACAAACAGTAATTTAGTGCAAAACACGCTGAAAACTTACTTTTATGCAATATTGAACATCTTTTACTAGTTTACCAGCTAATAACTCAAGTGAATTTGTCAAAAACCACAAATTTGACATTATGTTTCATGTTTGCAAAGTTGAATATTGCATGCATAGCCATGTTTTATTGATTTTCATCCAAATTATGCATTCTGAACATTGCAAAAGTGAATGAAACACATTGTTACAGACACCAATTTGGCACAAAAATCACTTAAAACTTACTTTTATGCAATATTAAACATCTTCTGCTAGTATACAAACTAATAACTCAAGTGAATTTGTCAAAAGTCACGAATTTGACATTATGTTTCATGTTTGCAAAGTTAAATATTGCATGCAAAGCCATGATTTATTGATTTTCATTCAAATTGTGCATTCTGAACATTGCAAATGTGAATGAAACACATTGTTACAAACAGCAATTTGTCACAAAACACACTGAAAACTTACTTTCATGCAATATTGAACATCTTATACTAGGTTACCAACTAATAACTCAAGTGAATTTGTCAAAAACCACAAATTTGACATTATGTTTCATGTTTGCAAAGTTGAATATTGCATGCAAAGCCATGTTTTATTGATTTTCATTCAAATTATGCATTCTGAACATTGTAAAAGTGAATGAAACACATTGTTACAAACAGCAATTAGGTACAAAACACGCTGAAAACTTACATTCATGCAATATTGAACTTCTTTTACTAGTTTACAAACTAATAACTCAAGTGAATTTGTCAAAAACGACAAATCTGACATTATGTTTCATGTTTGCAAAGTTGTATATTGCATGCAAAGCCATGTTTTATTGATTTTCATTCAAACTATGCATTCTGAACATTGCACAAGTGAATGAAACACATTGTCACAAACAGCAATTTGGCACAAAACACACTGAAAACTTACTTCATGCAGTATTGAACATCTTTTACTAGTTTACAAACTAATAACTCAGGTGAAATTGTAAAAATCACAAATCTGGCATTATGTTTCAGGTTTGCAAAGTTGAATATTGCATGCAATGACTTGTTTTATGGATTTTCATCCAAACTATGCATTCTGAACACTGTAAAGGTGAATGAAACACATTGTTACAAACAGTAATTTAGTGCAAAACACACTGAAAACTTACTTTTATGCAATATTGAACATCTTTTACTAGTTTACCAGCTAATAACTCAAGTAGTGAATTTGTCAAAAACCACAAATTTGACATTATGTTTCATGTTTGCAAAGTTGAATATTGCATGCATAGCCATGTATTATTGATTTTCATCCAAATTATGCATTCTGAACATTGCAAAAGTGAATGGAACACATTGTTACAGACAGCAATTTGGCACAAAACACACTTAAAACTTACTTTAATGCAATATTGAACATCTTTTACTAGTTTACCAACTAATAACTCAAGTGAATTAGTCAAAAACCACAAATTTGACATTATTTTTCATGTTTGCAAAGTTGAATATCGCATGCAAAGCCATGTTTTATTGATTTTCATTCAAATTATGCATTCTGAACATTGTAAAAGTGAATGAAACACATTGTTACAAACAGCAATTAGGTACAAAACACGCTGAAAACTTACATTCATGCAATATTGAACTTCTTTTACTAGTTTACAAACTAATAACTCAAGTGAGTTTGTCATAAGTCACGAATTTGACATTATGTTTCACGTTTGCAAAGTTAAATATTGCATGCAAAGCCATGTTTTATTGATTTTCATTCAAATTATGCATTCTGAACATTGTAAAAGTGAATGAAACACATTGTTACAGACCGCAATTTGGCACAAAAATCACTTAAAACTTACTTTTATGCAATATTGAACATCTTCTGCTAGTTTACAAACTAATAACTCAAGTGAATTTGTCAAAAGTCACGAATTTGACATTATGTTTCATGTTTGCAAAGTTAAATATTGCATGCAAAGCCATGATTTATTGATTTTCATTCAAATTGTGCATTCTGAACATTGCAAATGTGAATGAAACACATTGTTACAAACAGCAATTTGTCACAAAACACACTGAAAACTTACTTTCATGCAATATTGAACATCTTATACTAGTTTACCAACTAATAACTCAAGTGAATTTGTCAAAAACCACAAATTTGACATTATGTTTCATGTTTGCAAAGTTGAATATTGCATGCAAAGCCATGTTTTATTGATTTTCATTCAAATTATGCATTCTGAACATTGTAAAAGTGAATGAAACACATTGTTACAAACAGCAATTAGGTACAAAACACGCTGAAAACTTACTTTCATGCAATATTGAACTTCTTTTACTAGTTTACAAACTAATAACTCAAGTGAATTTGTCAAAAACGACAAATCTGACATTATGTTTCATGTTTGCAAAGTTGTATATTGCATGCAAAGCCATGTTTTATTGATTTTCATTCAAACTATGCATTCTGAACATTGCACAAGTGAATGAAACACATTGTTACAAACAGCAATTTGGCACAAAACACACTGAAAACTTACTTCATGCAGTATTGAACATCTTTTACTAGTTTACAAACTAATAACTCAGGTGAAATTGTAAAAATCACAAATCTGGCATTATGTTTCATGTTTGCAAAGTTGAATATTGCATGCAATGACTTGTTTTATGGATTTTCATCCAAACTATGCATTCTGAACACTGTAAAAGTGAATGAAACACATTGTTACAAACAGTAATTTAGTGCAAAACACGCTGAAAACTTACTTTTATGCAATATTGAACATCTTTTACTAGTTTACCAGCTAATAACTCAAGTGAATTTGTCAAAAACCACAAATTTGACATTATGTTTCATGTTTGCAAAGTTGAATATTGCATGCATAGCCATGTTTTATTGATTTTCATCCAAATTATGCATTCTGAACATTGCAAAAGTGAATGAAACACATTGTTACAGACACCAATTTGGCACAAAAATCACTTAAAACTTACTTTTATGCAATATTAAACATCTTCTGCTAGTATACAAACTAATAACTCAAGTGAATTTGTCAAAAGTCACGAATTTGACATTATGTTTCATGTTTGCAAAGTTAAATATTGCATGCAAAGCCATGATTTATTGATTTTCATTCAAATTGTGCATTCTGAACATTGCAAATGTGAATGAAACACATTGTTACAAACAGCAATTTGTCACAAAACACACTGAAAACTTACTTTCATGCAATATTGAACATCTTATACTAGGTTACCAACTAATAACTCAAGTGAATTTGTCAAAAACCACAAATTTGACATTATGTTTCATGTTTGCAAAGTTGAATATTGCATGCAAAGCCATGTTTTATTGATTTTCATTCAAATTATGCATTCTGAACATTGTAAAAGTGAATGAAACACATTGTTACAAACAGCAATTAGGTACAAAACACGCTGAAAACTTACTTTCATGCAATATTGAACTTCTTTTACTAGTTTACAAACTAATAACTCAAGTGAATTTGTCAAAAACGACAAATCTGACATTATGTTTCATGTTTGCAAAGTTGTATATTGCATGCAAAGCCATGTTTTATTGATTTTCATTCAAACTATGCATTCTGAACATTGCACAAGTGAATGAAACACATTGTTACAAACAGCAATTTGGCACAAAACACACTGAAAACTTACTTCATGCAGTATTGAACATCTTTTACTAGTTTACAAACTAATAACTCAGGTGAAATTGTAAAAATCACAAATCTGGCATTATGTTTCAGGTTTGCAAAGTTGAATATTGCATGCAATGACTTGTTTTATGGATTTTCATCCAAACTATGCATTCTGAACACTGTAAAGGTGAATGAAACACATTGTTACAAACAGTAATTTAGTGCAAAACACACTGAAAACTTACTTTTATGCAATATTGAACATCTTTTACTAGTTTACCAGCTAATAACTCAAGTGAATTTGTCAAAAACCACAAATTTGACATTATGTTTCATGTCTGCAAAGTTGAATATTGCATGCATAGCCATGTATTATTGATTTTCATCCAAATTATGCATTCTGAACATTGCAAAAGTGAATGGAACACATTGTTACAGACAGCAATTTGGCACAAAACACACTTAAAACTTACTTTAATGCAATATTGAACATCTTTTACTAGTTTACCAACTAATAACTCAAGTGAATTAGTCAAAAACCACAAATTTGACATTATTTTTCATGTTTGCAAAGTTGAATATCGCATGCAAAGCCATGTTTTATTGATTTTCATTCAAATTATGCATTCTGAACATTGCAAAAGTGAATGAAACACATTGTTACAAACAGCAATTTGGCACAAAACACACTTAAAACTTACTTTTGTGCAATATTGCACATCTTCTACCAGTTTACAAACTAATAACTCAAGTGAGTTTGTCATAAGTCACGAATTTGACATTATGTTTCACGTTTGCAAAGTTAAATATTGCATGCAAAGCCATGTTTTATTGATTTTCATTCAAATTATGCATTCTGAACATTGTAAAAGTGAATGAAACACATTGTTACAGACCGCAATTTAGTACAAAACACACTGAAAACTTACTTTCATGCAATATTGTACATCTTATACTAGTTTACCAACTAATAACTCAAGTGAATTTGTCAAAAACCACAAATTTGACATTATGTTTCATGTTTGCAAAGTTGAATATTGCATGCAAAGCCATGTTTTATTGATTTTCATTCAAATTATGCATTCTGAACATTGTAAATGTGAATGAAACACATTGTCACAAAAAGCAATTAGGTACAAAACACTGAAAACCTACTTTCATGCAATATTGAACATCTTTAACTAGTTTACAAACTAATAACTTAAGTGAATTTGTCAAAAACCACAAATTTGACATTATGTTTCATGTTTGCAAAGTTGTGTATTGCATGCAAAGCCATGTTTTATTGATTTTCATTCAAATTATGCATTCTGAGCATTGTAAAAGTGAATGAAACACATTGTTCTAAACTGCAATTTGGCACAAAACACATTGAAAACTTACTTTTATGAACTATTGAACATCTTTGACTAGTTTACAAACTAATAACTCAAGTGAATTTAACAAAAGTGGCAAATTTGACCATATGTTTCTTGTTTGCAAAGTTAAATATTGCTTGTAAAACCATGTTTTACTGATTTTAGTCGAATTATGCATTGTCAACATTGCACAAGTGAATGAAATTCATGGTTCCAAACTGCAATTTGGCACAAGACACAGAAAACTTCCTTTTATGTAATATTGAACATCTTGGACTAGTTTACAAATTATTAACTCAAGTGAATTTGTCAAAAGTGGCAAAGTCGACCATATGTTTCACGTTTGCAAAGTTAAATATTGCATGCAAAGCCATGTTTTATTGATTTTCATTCAAATTATGCATTCTGAACATTGTAAAAGTGAATGAAACACATTGTTACAGACCGCAATTTAGTACAAAACACACTGAAAACTTACTTTCATGCAATATTGTACATCTTATACTAGTTTACCAACTAATAACTCAAGTGAATTTGTCAAAAACCACAAATTTGACATTATGTTTCATGTTTGCAAAGTTGAATATTGCATGCAAAGCCATGTTTTATTGATTTTCATTCAAATTATGCATTCTGAACATTGTAAATGTGAATGAAACACATTGTCACAAAAAGCAATTAGGTACAAAACACTGAAAACCTACTTTCATGCAATATTGAACATCTTTAACTAGTTTACAAACTAATAACTTAAGTGAATTTGTCAAAAACCACAAATTTGACATTATGTTTCATGTTTGCAAAGTTGTGTATTGCATGCAAAGCCATGTTTTATTGATTTTCATTCAAGTTATGCATTCTGAACATTGCAAAAGTGAATAAAACACATTGTTACAAACAGCAATTTGGCACAAAACACACTGAAAACTTACTTCATGCAATATTGAACATCTTTTACTAGTTTACAAACCAATAACTCAAGTGAAATAGTCAAAAATCACAAATCTGGCATTATGTTTCATGTTTGCAAAGTTGTGTATTGCATGCAAAGCCATGTTTTATTGATTTTCATTCAAACTATGCATTCTGAGCTTTGCAAAAGTGAATGGAACACATTGTTACAGACAGCAATTTGGCACAAAACACACTTAAAACTTACTTTTATGCAATATTGAACATCTTTTACTAGTTTACCAACTAATAACTCAAGTGAATTAGTCAAAAACCACAAATTTGACATTATTTTTCATGTTTGCAAAGTTGAATATCGCATGCAAAGCCATGTTTTATTGATTTTCATTCAAATTATGCATTCTGAACATTGCAAAAGTGAATGAAACACATTGTTACAAACAGCAATTTGGCACAAAACACACTTAAAACTTACTTTTGTGCAATATTGCACATCTTCTACTAGTTTACAAACTAATAACTCAAGTGAGTTTGTCATAAGTCACGAATTTGACATTATGTTTCACGTTTGCAAAGTTAAATATTGCATGCAAAGCCATGTTCCATTGATTTTCATTCAAATTATGCATTCTGAACATTGCAAAAGTGAATGAAACACATTGTTACAAACAGCAATTTGGCACAAAACACACTGAAAACTTACTTCATGAAATATTGAACATCTTTTACTAGTTTACAATCTAATAACTCAAGTGAAATTGTCAAAAATCACAAATCTGACATCATGTTTCATGTTTTCAAAGTTGAATATTGCGTGCAAAGTCATGTTCCATTGATTTTCATTCAAATTATGCATTCTGAACATTGCAAAAGTGAATGAAACACATTGTTACAAACAGCAATTTGGCACAAAACACACTGAAAACTTACTTTATGCAATATTGAACATCTTTTACTAGTTTACCAGCTAATAACTCAAGTGAATTTGTCAAAAACCACAAATCTGACATCATGTTTCATGTTTTCAAAGTTGAATATTGCGTGCAAAGTCATGTTCCATTGATTTTCATTCAAATTATGCATTCTGAACATTGCAAAAGTGAATGAAACACATTGTTACAAACAGCAATTTGGCACAAAACACACTGAAAACTTACTTTATGCAATATTGAACATCTTTTACTAGTTTACAAACCAATAACTCAAGTGAAACAGTCAAAAATCACAAATCTGGCATTATGTTTCATGTTTGCAAAGTTGAATATTGCATGCAAAGACTTGTTTTATAGATTTTCATCCAAACTATGCATTCTGAACATTGCAAAAGTGAATGAAACACATTGTTACAAACAGTAATTTAGTGCAAAACATGCTGAAAACTTACTTGTATGCAATACTGAACATCTTTTACTAGTTTCCCAACTAATAACTCAAGTGAATTTGTCAAAAACCATAAATCTGACATTATGTTTCATGTTTGCAAAGTTGTATATTGCATGCAAACCCATGTTTTATTGATTTTTTTACAAACTATGCATTCTGAACATTGCACAAGTGAATGAAACACATTGTTACACACCGCAATTTCGTACAAAACACACTGAAAACTTACTTTCATGCAATATTGAACATCTTATACTAGTTTACCAACTAATAACTCAAGTGAATTTGTCAAAAACCACAAATTTGACATTATGTTTCATGTTTGCAAAGTTGAATATTGCATGCAAAGCCATGTTTTATTGATTTTCATTCAAATTATGCATTCTGAACATTGTAGAAGTGAATGAAACACATTGTTACAGACCGCAATTTAGTACAAAACACACTGAAAACTTACTTTCATGCAATATTGTACATCTTATACTAGTTTACCAACTAATAACTCAAGTGAATTTGTCAAAAACCACAAATTTGACATTATGTTTCATGTTTGCAAAGTTGAATATTGCATGCAAAGCCATGTTTTATTGATTTTCATTCAAATTATGCTTTCTGAACATTGTAAATGTGAATGAAACACATTGTGACAAAAAGCAATTAGGTACAAAACACTGAAAACCTACTTTCATGCAATATTGAACATCTTTAACTAGTTTACAAACTAATAACTTAAGTGAATTTGTCAAAAACCACAAATTTGACATTATGTTTCATGTTTGCAAAGTTGTGTATTGCATGCAAAGCCATGTTTTATTGATTTTCATTCAAATTGTGCATTCTGAACATTGCAAATGTGAATGAAACACATTGTTACAAACAGCAATTTGTCACAAAACACACTGAAAACTTACTTTCATGCAATATTGAACATCTTATACTAGGTTACCAACTAATAACTCAAGTGAATTTGTCAAAAACCACAAATTTGACATTATGTTTCATGTTTGCAAAGTTGAATATTGCATGCAAAGCCATGTTTTATTGATTTTCATTCAAATTATGCATTCTGAACATTGTAAAAGTGAATGAAACACATTGTTACAAACAGCAATTAGGTACAAAACACGCTGAAAACTTACTTTCATGCAATATTGAACTTCTTTTACTAGTTTACAAACTAATAACTCAAGTGAATTTGTCAAAAACGACAAATCTGACATTATGTTTCATGTTTGCAAAGTTGTATATTGCATGCAAAGCCATGTTTTATTGATTTTCATTCAAACTATGCATTCTGAACATTGCACAAGTGAATGAAACACATTGTTACAAACAGCAATTTGGCACAAAACACACTGAAAACTTACTTCATGCAGTATTGAACATCTTTTACTAGTTTACAATCTAATAACTCAGGTGAAATTGTAAAAATCACAATTCTGGCATTATGTTTCAGGTTTGCAAAGTTGAATATTGCATGCAATGACTTGTTTTATGGATTTTCATCCAAACTATGCATTCTGAACACTGTAAAGGTGAATGAAACACATTGTTACAAACAGTAATTTAGTGCAAAACACACTGAAAACTTACTTTTATGCAATATTGAACATCTTTTACTAGTTTACCAGCTAATAACTCAAGTGAATTTGTCAAAAACCACAAATTTGACATTATGTTTCATGTTTGCAAAGTTGAATATTGCATGCATAGCCATGTATTATTGATTTTCATCCAAATTATGCATTCTGAACATTGCAAAAGTGAATGGAACACATTGTTACAGACAGCAATTTGGCACAAAACACACTTAAAACTTACTTTAATGCAATATTGAACATCTTTTACTAGTTTACCAACTAATAACTCAAGTGAATTAGTCAAAAACCACAAATTTGACATTATTTTTCATGTTTGCAAAGTTGAATATCGCATGCAAAGCCATGTTTTATTGATTTTCATTCAAATTATGCATTCTGAACATTGCAAAAGTGAATGAAACACATTGTTACAAACAGCAATTTGGCACAAAACACACTTAAAACTTACTTTTGTGCAATATTGCACATCTTCTACCAGTTTACAAACTAATAACTCAAGTGAGTTTGTCATAAGTCACGAATTTGACATTATGTTTCACGTTTGCAAAGTTAAATATTGCATGCAAAGCCATGTTTTATTGATTTTCATTCAAATTATGCATTCTGAACATTGTAAAAGTGAATGAAACACATTGTTACAGACCGCAATTTAGTACAAAACACACTGAAAACTTACTTTCATGCAATATTGTACATCTTATACTAGTTTACCAACTAATAACTCAAGTGAATTTGTCAAAAACCACAAATTTGACATTATGTTTCATGTTTGCAAAGTTGAATATTGCATGCAAAGCCATGTTTTATTGATTTTCATTCAAATTATGCATTCTGAACATTGTAAATGTGAATGAAACACATTGTCACAAAAAGCAATTAGGTACAAAACACTGAAAACCTACTTTCATGCAATATTGAACATCTTTAACTAGTTTACAAACTAATAACTTAAGTGAATTTGTCAAAAACCACAAATTTGACATTATGTTTCATGTTTGCAAAGTTGTGTATTGCATGCAAAGCCATGTTTTATTGATTTTCATTCAAATTATGCATTCTGAGCATTGTAAAAGTGAATGAAACACATTGTTCTAAACTGCAATTTGGCACAAAACACATTGAAAACTTACTTTTATGAACTATTGAACATCTTTGACTAGTTTACAAACTAATAACTCAAGTGAATTTAACAAAAGTGGCAAATTTGACCATATGTTTCTTGTTTGCAAAGTTAAATATTGCTTGTAAAACCATGTTTTACTGATTTTAGTCGAATTATGCATTGTCAACATTGCACAAGTGAATGAAATTCATGGTTCCAAACTGCAATTTGGCACAAGACACAGAAAACTTCCTTTTATGTAATATTGAACATCTTGGACTAGTTTACAAATTATTAACTCAAGTGAATTTGTCAAAAGTGGCAAAGTCGACCATATGTTTCACGTTTGCAAAGTTAAATATTGCATGCAAAGCCATGTTTTATTGATTTTCATTCAAATTATGCATTCTGAACATTGTAAAAGTGAATGAAACACATTGTTACAGACCGCAATTTAGTACAAAACACACTGAAAACTTACTTTCATGCAATATTGTACATCTTATACTAGTTTACCAACTAATAACTCAAGTGAATTTGTCAAAAACCACAAATTTGACATTATGTTTCATGTTTGCAAAGTTGAATATTGCATGCAAAGCCATGTTTTATTGATTTTCATTCAAATTATGCATTCTGAACATTGTAGAAGTGAATGAAACACATTGTTACAGACCGCAATTTAGTACAAAACACACTGAAAACTTACTTTCATGCAATATTGTACATCTTATACTAGTTTACCAACTAATAACTCAAGTGAATTTGTCAAAAACCACAAATTTGACATTATGTTTCATGTTTGCAAAGTTGAATATTGCATGCAAAGCCATGTTTTATTGATTTTCATTCAAATTATGCTTTCTGAACATTGTAAATGTGAATGAAACACATTGTGACAAAAAGCAATTAGGTACAAAACACTGAAAACCTACTTTCATGCAATATTGAACATCTTTAACTAGTTTACAAACTAATAACTTAAGTGAATTTGTCAAAAACCACAAATTTGACATTATGTTTCATGTTTGCAAAGTTGTGTATTGCATGCAAAGCCATGTTTTATTGATTTTCATTCAAACTATGCATTCTGAGCTTTGCAAAAGTGAATGGAACACATTGTTACAAACAGCAATTTGGCACAAAACACACTTAAAACTTACTTTTATGCAATATTGAACATCTTTTACTAGTTCACCAACTAATAACTCAAGTGAATTAGTCAAAAACCACAAATTTGACATTATGTTTCATGTTTGCAAAGTTGAATATCACATGCAAAGCCATGTTTTATTGATTTTCATTCAAATTATGCATTCTGAACATTGCAAAATTGAATGAAACACATTGTTACAAACAGCAATTTGGCACAAAACACACTGAAAACTTACTTCATGCAATATTGAACATCTTTTACTAGTTTACAAACCAATAACTCAAGTGAAATAGTCAAAAATCACAAATCTGGCATCATGTTTCATGTTTGCAAAGTTGAATATTGCATGCAAAGACTTGTTTTATAGATTTTCATCCAAACTATGCATTTTGAACATTGCAAAAGTGAATGAAACACATTGTTACAAACATCAATTTGTCACAAAACACACTGAAAACTTACTTTAATGCAATATTGAACATCTTATACTAGTTTACCAACTAATAACTCAAGTGAATTTGTCAAAAACCACAAATTTGACATTATGTATCATGTTTGCAAAGTTGAATATTGCATGCAAAGCCATGTTTTATTGATTTTCATTCAAATTATGCATTCTGAACATTGTAAAAGTGAATGAAACACATTGTTACAAACAGCAATTAGGTACAAAACACGCTGAAAACTTACTTTCATGCAATATTGAACTTCTTTTACTAGTTTACAAACTAATAACTCAAGTGAATTTGTCAAAAACCACAAATTTGACATTATGTTTCATGTTTGCAAAGTTGAATATTGCATGCATAGCCATGTTTTATTGATTTTCATCCAAATTATGCATTCTGAACATTGCAAAAGTGAATGAAACACATTGTTACAGACACCAATTTGACACAAAAATCACTTATAACTTACTTTTATGCAATATTAAACATCTTCTGCTAGTATACAAACTAATAACTCAAGTGAATTTGTCAAAAGTCACGAATTTGACATTATGTTTCATGTTTGCAAAGTTAAATATTGCATGCAAAGCCATGATTTATTGATTTTCATTCAAATTGTGCATTCTGAACATTGCAAATGTGAATGAAACACATTGTTACAAACAGCAATTTGTCACAAAACACACTGAAAACTTACTTTCATGCAATATTGAACATCTTATACTAGGTTACCAACTAATAACTCAAGTGAATTTGTCAAAAACCACAAATTTGACATTATGTTTCATGTTTGCAAAGTTGAATATTGCATGCAAAGCCATGTTTTATTGATTTTCATTCAAATTATGCATTCTGAACATTGTAAAAGTGAATGAAACACATTGTTACAAACAGCAATTAGGTACAAAACACGCTGAAAACTTACTTTCATGCAATATTGAACTTCTTTTACTAGTTTACAAACTAATAACTCAAGTGAATTTGTCAAAAACGACAAATCTGACATTATGTTTCATGTTTGCAAAGTTGTATATTGCATGCAAAGCCATGTTTTATTGATTTTCATTCAAACTATGCATTCTGAACATTGCACAAGTGAATGAAACACATTGTTACAAACAGCAATTTGGCACAAAACACACTGAAAACTTACTTCATGCAGTATTGAACATCTTTTACTAGTTTACAAACTAATAACTCAGGTGAAATTGTAAAAATCACAATTCTGGCATTATGTTTCAGGTTTGCAAAGTTGAATATTGCATGCAATGACTTGTTTTATGGATTTTCATCCAAACTATGCATTCTGAACACTGTAAAGGTGAATGAAACACATTGTTACAAACAGTAATTTAGTGCAAAACACACTGAAAACTTACTTTTATGCAATATTGAACATCTTTTACTAGTTTACCAGCTAATAACTCAAGTGAATTTGTCAAAAACCACAAATTTGACATTATGTTTCATGTTTGCAAAGTTGAATATTGCATGCATAGCCATGTATTATTGATTTTCATCCAAATTATGCATTCTGAACATTGCAAAAGTGAATGGAACACATTGTTACAGACAGCAATTTGGCACAAAACACACTTAAAACTTACTTTAATGCAATATTGAACATCTTTTACTAGTTTACCAACTAATAACTCAAGTGAATTAGTCAAAAACCACAAATTTGACATTATTTTTCATGTTTGCAAAGTTGAATATCGCATGCAAAGCCATGTTTTATTGATTTTCATTCAAATTATGCATTCTGAACATTGCAAAAGTGAATGAAACACATTGTTACAAACAGCAATTTGGCACAAAACACACTTAAAACTTACTTTTGTGCAATATTGCACATCTTCTACCAGTTTACAAACTAATAACTCAAGTGAGTTTGTCATAAGTCACGAATTTGACATTATGTTTCACGTTTGCAAAGTTAAATATTGCATGCAAAGCCATGTTTTATTGATTTTCATTCAAATTATGCATTCTGAACATTGTAAAAGTGAATGAAACACATTGTTACAGACCGCAATTTAGTACAAAACACACTGAAAACTTACTTTCATGCAATATTGTACATCTTATACTAGTTTACCAACTAATAACTCAAGTGAATTTGTCAAAAACCACAAATTTGACATTATGTTTCATGTTTGCAAAGTTGAATATTGCATGCAAAGCCATGTTTTATTGATTTTCATTCAAATTATGCATTCTGAACATTGTAAATGTGAATGAAACACATTGTCACAAAAAGCAATTAGGTACAAAACACTGAAAACCTACTTTCATGCAATATTGAACATCTTTAACTAGTTTACAAACTAATAACTTAAGTGAATTTGTCAAAAACCACAAATTTGACATTATGTTTCATGTTTGCAAAGTTGTGTATTGCATGCAAAGCCATGTTTTATTGATTTTCATTCAAATTATGCATTCTGAGCATTGTAAAAGTGAATGAAACACATTGTTCTAAACTGCAATTTGGCACAAAACACATTGAAAACTTACTTTTATGAACTATTGAACATCTTTGACTAGTTTACAAACTAATAACTCAAGTGAATTTAACAAAAGTGGCAAATTTGACCATATGTTTCTTGTTTGCAAAGTTAAATATTGCTTGTAAAACCATGTTTTACTGATTTTAGTCGAATTATGCATTGTCAACATTGCACAAGTGAATGAAATTCATGGTTCCAAACTGCAATTTGGCACAAGACACAGAAAACTTCCTTTTATGTAATATTGAACATCTTGGACTAGTTTACAAATTATTAACTCAAGTGAATTTGTCAAAAGTGGCAAAGTCGACCATATGTTTCACGTTTGCAAAGTTAAATATTGCATGCAAAGCCATGTTTTATTGATTTTCATTCAAATTATGCATTCTGAACATTGTAAAAGTGAATGAAACACATTGTTACAGACCGCAATTTAGTACAAAACACACTGAAAACTTACTTTCATGCAATATTGTACATCTTATACTAGTTTACCAACTAATAACTCAAGTGAATTTGTCAAAAACCACAAATTTGACATTATGTTTCATGTTTGCAAAGTTGAATATTGCATGCAAAGCCATGTTTTATTGATTTTCATTCAAATTATGCATTCTGAACATTGTAAATGTGAATGAAACACATTGTCACAAAAAGCAATTAGGTACAAAACACTGAAAACCTACTTTCATGCAATATTGAACATCTTTAACTAGTTTACAAACTAATAACTTAAGTGAATTTGTCAAAAACCACAAATTTGACATTATGTTTCATGTTTGCAAAGTTGTGTATTGCATGCAAAGCCATGTTTTATTGATTTTCATTCAAGTTATGCATTCTGAACATTGCAAAAGTGAATAAAACACATTGTTACAAACAGCAATTTGGCACAAAACACACTGAAAACTTACTTCATGCAATATTGAACATCTTTTACTAGTTTACAAACCAATAACTCAAGTGAAATAGTCAAAAATCACAAATCTGGCATTATGTTTCATGTTTGCAAAGTTGTGTATTGCATGCAAAGCCATGTTTTATTGATTTTCATTCAAACTATGCATTCTGAGCTTTGCAAAAGTGAATGGAACACATTGTTACAGACAGAAATTTGGCACAAAACACACTTAAAACTTACTTTTATGCAATATTGAACATCTTTTACTAGTTTACCAACTAATAACTCAAGTGAATTAGTCAAAAACCACAAATTTGACATTATTTTTCATGTTTGCAAAGTTGAATATCGCATGCAAAGCCATGTTTTATTGATTTTCATTCAAATTATGCATTCTGAACATTGCAAAAGTGAATGAAACACATTGTTACAAACAGCAATTTGGCACAAAACACACTTAAAACTTACTTTTGTGCAATATTGCACATCTTCTACTAGTTTACAAACTAATAACTCAAGTGAGTTTGTCATAAGTCACGAATTTGACATTATGTTTCACGTTTGCAAAGTTAAATATTGCATGCAAAGCCATGTTCCATTGATTTTCATTCAAATTATGCATTCTGAACATTGCAAAAGTGAATGAAACACATTGTTACAAACAGCAATTTGGCACAAAACACACTGAAAACTTACTTCATGAAATATTGAACATCTTTTACTAGTTTACAATCTAATAACTCAAGTGAAATTGTCAAAAATCACAAATCTGACATCATGTTTCATGTTTTCAAAGTTGAATATTGCGTGCAAAGTCATGTTCCATTGATTTTCATTCAAATTATGCATTCTGAACATTGCAAAAGTGAATGAAACACATTGTTACAAACAGCAATTTGGCACAAAACACACTGAAAACTTACTTTATGCAATATTGAACATCTTTTACTAGTTTACCAGCTAATAACTCAAGTGAATTTGTCAAAAACCACAAATCTGACATCATGTTTCATGTTTTCAAAGTTGAATATTGCGTGCAAAGTCATGTTCCATTGATTTTCATTCAAATTATGCATTCTGAACATTGCAAAAGTGAATGAAACACATTGTTACAAACAGCAATTTGGCACAAAACACACTGAAAACTTACTTTATGCAATATTGAACATCTTTTACTAGTTTACAAACCAATAACTCAAGTGAAACAGTCAAAAATCACAAATCTGGCATTATGTTTCATGTTTGCAAAGTTGAATATTGCATGCAAAGACTTGTTTTATAGATTTTCATCCAAACTATGCATTCTGAACATTGCAAAAGTGAATGAAACACATTGTTACAAACAGTAATTTAGTGCAAAACATGCTGAAAACTTACTTGTATGCAATACTGAACATCTTTTACTAGTTTCCCAACTAATAACTCAAGTGAATTTGTCAAAAACCATAAATCTGACATTATGTTTCATGTTTGCAAAGTTGTATATTGCATGCAAACCCATGTTTTATTGATTTTTTTACAAACTATGCATTCTGAACATTGCACAAGTGAATGAAACACATTGTTACAGACCGCAATTTCGTACAAAACACACTGAAAACTTACTTTCATGCAATATTGAACATCTTATACTAGTTTACCAACTAATAACTCAAGTGAATTTGTCAAAAACCACAAATTTGACATTATGTTTCATGTTTGCAAAGTTGAATATTGCATGCAAAGCCATGTTTTATTGATTTTCATTCAAATTATGCATTCTGAACATTGTAAAAGTGAATGAAACACATTGTTACAGACCGCAATTTAGTACAAAACACACTGAAAACTTACTTTCATGCAATATTGTACATCTTATACTAGTTTACCAACTAATAACTCAAGTGAATTTGTCAAAAACCACAAATATGACATTATGTTTCATGTTTGCAAAGTTGAATATTGCATGCAAAGCCATGTTTTATTGATTTTCATTCAAATTATGCATTCTGAACATTGTAAATGTGAATGAAACACATTGTGACAAAAAGCAATTAGGTACAAAACACTGAAAACCTACTTTCATGCAATATTGAACATCTTTAACTAGTTTACAAACTAATAACTTAAGTGAATTTGTCAAAAACCACAAATTTGACATTATGTTTCATGTTTGCAAAGTTGTGTATTGCATGCAAAGCCATGTTTTATTGATTTTCATTCAAACTATGCATTCTGAGCTTTGCAAAAGTGAATGGAACACATTGTTACAAACAGCAATTTGGCACAAAACACACTTAAAACTTACTTTTATGCAATATTGAACATCTTTTACTAGTTCACCAACTAATAACTCAAGTGAATTAGTCAAAAACCACAAATTTGACATTATGTTTCATGTTTGCAAAGTTGAATATCACATGCAAAGCCATGTTTTATTGATTTTCATTCAAATTATGCATTCTGAACATTGCAAAAGTGAATGAAACACATTGTTACAAACAGCAATTTGGCACAAAACACACTGAAAACTTACTTCATGAAATATTGAACATCTTTTACTAGTTTACAATCTAATAACTCAAGTGAAATTGTCAAAAATCACAAATCTGACATCATGTTTCATGTTTTCAAAGTTGAATATTGCGTGCAAAGTCATGTTCCATTGATTTTCATTCAAATTATGCATTCTGAACATTGCAAAAGTGAATGAAACACATTGTTACAAACAGCAATTTGGCACAAAACACACTGAAAACTTACTTTATGCAATATTGAACATCTTTTACTAGTTTACCAGCTAATAACTCAAGTGAATTTGTCAAAAACCACAAATCTGACATCATGTTTCATGTTTTCAAAGTTGAATATTGCGTGCAAAGTCATGTTCCATTGATTTTCATTCAAATTATGCATTCTGAACATTGCAAAAGTGAATGAAACACATTGTTACAAACAGCAATTTGGCACAAAACACACTGAAAACTTACTTTATGCAATATTGAACATCTTTTACTAGTTTACAAACCAATAACTCAAGTGAAACAGTCAAAAATCACAAATCTGGCATTATGTTTCATGTTTGCAAAGTTGAATATTGCATGCAAAGACTTGTTTTATAGATTTTCATCCAAACTATGCATTCTGAACATTGCAAAAGTGAATGAAACACATTGTTACAAACAGTAATTTAGTGCAAAACATGCTGAAAACTTACTTGTATGCAATACTGAACATCTTTTACTAGTTTCCCAACTAATAACTCAAGTGAATTTGTCAAAAACCATAAATCTGACATTATGTTTCATGTTTGCAAAGTTGTATATTGCATGCAAACCCATGTTTTATTGATTTTTTTACAAACTATGCATTCTGAACATTGCACAAGTGAATGAAACACATTGTTACAGACCGCAATTTCGTACAAAACACACTGAAAACTTACTTTCATGCAATATTGAACATCTTATACTAGTTTACCAACTAATAACTCAAGTGAATTTGTCAAAAACCACAAATTTGACATTATGTTTCATGTTTGCAAAGTTGAATATTGCATGCAAAGCCATGTTTTATTGATTTTCATTCAAATTATGCATTCTGAACATTGTAAAAGTGAATGAAACACATTGTTACAGACCGCAATTTAGTACAAAACACACTGAAAACTTACTTTCATGCAATATTGTACATCTTATACTAGTTTACCAACTAATAACTCAAGTGAATTTGTCAAAAACCACAAATATGACATTATGTTTCATGTTTGCAAAGTTGAATATTGCATGCAAAGCCATGTTTTATTGATTTTCATTCAAATTATGCATTCTGAACATTGTAAATGTGAATGAAACACATTGTGACAAAAAGCAATTAGGTACAAAACACTGAAAACCTACTTTCATGCAATATTGAACATCTTTAACTAGTTTACAAACTAATAACTTAAGTGAATTTGTCAAAAACCACAAATTTGACATTATGTTTCATGTTTGCAAAGTTGTGTATTGCATGCAAAGCCATGTTTTATTGATTTTCATTCAAACTATGCATTCTGAGCTTTGCAAAAGTGAATGGAACACATTGTTACAAACAGCAATTTGGCACAAAACACACTTAAAACTTACTTTTATGCAATATTGAACATCTTTTACTAGTTCACCAACTAATAACTCAAGTGAATTAGTCAAAAACCACAAATTTGACATTATGTTTCATGTTTGCAAAGTTGAATATCACATGCAAAGCCATGTTTTATTGATTTTCATTCAAATTATGCATTCTGAACATTGCAAAAGTGAATGAAACACATTGTTACAAACAGCAATTTGGCACAAAACACACTGAAAACTTACTTCATGAAATATTGAACATCTTTTACTAGTTCACAATCTAATAACTCAAGTGAAATTGTCAAAAATCACAAATCTGACATCATGTTTCATGTTTTCAAAGTTGAATATTGCGTGCAAAGTCATGTTCCATTGATTTTCATTCAAATTATGCATTCTGAACATTGCAAAAGTGAATGAAACACATTGTTACAAACAGCAATTTGGCACAAAACACACTGAAAACTTACTTTATGCAATATTGAACATCTTTTACTAGTTTACCAGCTAATAACTCAAGTGAATTTGTCAAAAACCACAAATCTGACATCATGTTTCATGTTTTCAAAGTTGAATATTGCGTGCAAAGTCATGTTCCATTGATTTTCATTCAAATTATGCATTCTGAACATTGCAAAAGTGAATGAAACACATTGTTACAAACAGCAATTTGGCACAAAACACACTGAAAACTTGCTTTATGCAATATTGAACATCTTTTACTAGTTTACAAACCAATAACTCAAGTGAAACAGTCAAAAATCACAAATCTGGCATTATGTTTCATGTTTGCAAAGTTGAATATTGCATGCAAAGACTTGTTTTATAGATTTTCATCCAAACTATGCATTCTGAACATTGCAAAAGTGAATGAAACACATTGTTACAAACAGTAATTTAGTGCAAAACATGCTGAAAACTTACTTGTATGCAATACTGAACATCTTTTACTAGTTTCCCAACTAATAACTCAAGTGAATTTGTCAAAAACCATAAATCTGACATTATGTTTCATGTTTGCAAAGTTGTATATTGCATGCAAACCCATGTTTTATTGATTTTTTTACAAACTATGCATTCTGAACATTGCACAAGTGAATGAAACACATTGTTACACACCGCAATTTCATACAAAACACACTGAAAACTTACTTTCATGCAATATTGAACATCTTATACTAGTTTACCAACTAATAACTCAAGTGAATTTGTCAAAAACCACAAATTTGACATTATGTTTCATGTTTGCAAAGTTGAATATTGCATGCAAAGCCATGTTTTATTGATTTTCATTCAAATTATGCATTCTGAACATTGTAAAAGTGAATGAAACACATTGTTACAGACCGCAATTTAGTACAAAACACACTGAAAACTTACTTTCATGCAATATTGTACATCTTATACTAGTTTACCAACTAATAACTCAAGTGAATTTGTCAAAAACCACAAATTTGACATTATGTTTCATGTTTGCAAAGTTGAATATTGCATGCAAAGCCATGTTTTATTGATTTTCATTCAAATTATGCTTTCTGAACATTGTAAAAGTGAATGAAACACATTGTTACAGACCGCAATTTAGTACAAAACACACTGAAAACTTACTTTATGCAATATTGAACATCTTTTACTAGTTTACCAGCTAATAACTCAAGTGAATTTGTCAAAAACCACAAATCTGACATCATGTTTCATGTTTTCAAAGTTGAATATTGCGTGCAAAGTCATGTTCCATTGATTTTCATTCAAATTATGCATTCTGAACATTGCAAAAGTGAATGAAACACATTGTTACAAACAGCAATTTGGCACAAAACACACTGAAAACTTACTTTATGCAATATTGAACATCTTTTACTAGTTTACAAACCAATAACTCAAGTGAAACAGTCAAAAATCACAAATCTGGCATTATGTTTCATGTTTGCAAAGTTGAATATTGCATGCAAAGACTTGTTTTATAGATTTTCATCCAAACTATGCATTCTGAACATTGCAAAAGTGAATGAAACACATTGTTACAAACAGTAATTTAGTGCAAAACATGCTGAAAACTTACTTGTATGCAATACTGAACATCTTTTACTAGTTGCCCAACTAATAACTCAAGTGAATTTGTCAAAAACCATAAATCTGACATTATGTTTCATGTTTGCAAAGTTGTATATTGCATGCAAACCCATGTTTTATTGATTTTTTTACAAACTATGCATTCTGAACATTGCACAAGTGAATGAAACACATTGTTACAGACCGCAATTTCGTACAAAACACACTGAAAACTTACTTTCATGGAATATTGAACATCTTATACTAGTTTACCAACTAATAACTCAAGTGAATTTGTCAAAAACCACAAATTTGACATTATGTTTCATGTTTGCAAAGTTGAATATTGCATGCAAAGCCATGTTTTATTGATTTTCATTCAAATTATGCATTCTGAACATTGTAAAAGTGAATGAAACACATTGTTACAGACCGCAATTTAGTACAAAACACACTGAAAACTTACTTTCATGCAATATTGTACATCTTATACTAGTTTACCAACTAATAACTCAAGTGAATTTGTCAAAAACCACAAATATGACATTATGTTTCATGTTTGCAAAGTTGAATATTGCATGCAAAGCCATGTTTTATTGATTTTCATTCAAATTATGCATTCTGAACATTGTAAATGTGAATGAAACACATTGTGACAAAAAGCAATTAGGTACAAAACACTGAAAACCTACTTTCATGCAATATTGAACATCTTTAACTAGTTTACAAACTAATAACTTAAGTGAATTTGTCAAAAACCACAAATTTGACATTATGTTTCATGTTTGCAAAGTTGTGTATTGCATGCAAAGCCATGTTTTATTGATTTTCATTCAAACTATGCATTCTGAGCTTTGCAAAAGTGAATGGAACACATTGTTACAAACAGCAATTTGGCACAAAACACACTTAAAACTTACTTTTATGCAATATTGAACATCTTTTACTAGTTCACCAACTAATAACTCAAGTGAATTAGTCAAAAACCACAAATTTGACATTATGTTTCATGTTTGCAAAGTTGAATATCACATGCAAAGCCATGTTTTATTGATTTTCATTCAAATTATGCATTCTGAACATTGCAAAAGTGAATGAAACACATTGTTACAAACAGCAATTTGGCACAAAACACACTGAAAACTTACTTCATGAAATATTGAACATCTTTTACTAGTTTACAATCTAATAACTCAAGTGAAATTGTCAAAAATCACAAATCTGACATCATGTTTCATGTTTTCAAAGTTGAATATTGCGTGCAAAGTCATGTTCCATTGATTTTCATTCAAATTATGCATTCTGAACATTGCAAAAGTGAATGAAACACATTGTTACAAACAGCAATTTGGCACAAAACACACTGAAAACTTACTTTATGCAATATTGAACATCTTTTACTAGTTTACCAGCTAATAACTCAAGTGAATTTGTCAAAAACCACAAATCTGACATCATGTTTCATGTTTTCAAAGTTGAATATTGCGTGCAAAGTCATGTTCCATTGATTTTCATTCAAATTATGCATTCTGAACATTGCAAAAGTGAATGAAACACATTGTTACAAACAGCAATTTGGCACAAAACACACTGAAAACTTACTTTATGCAATATTGAACATCTTTTACTAGTTTACAAACCAATAACTCAAGTGAAACAGTCAAAAATCACAAATCTGGCATTATGTTTCATGTTTGCAAAGTTGAATATTGCATGCAAAGACTTGTTTTATAGATTTTCATCCAAACTATGCATTCTGAACATTGCAAAAGTGAATGAAACACATTGTTACAAACAGTAATTTAGTGCAAAACATGCTGAAAACTTACTTGTATGCAATACTGAACATCTTTTACTAGTTGCCCAACTAATAACTCAAGTGAATTTGTCAAAAACCATAAATCTGACATTATGTTTCATGTTTGCAAAGTTGTATATTGCATGCAAACCCATGTTTTATTGATTTTTTTACAAACTATGCATTCTGAACATTGCACAAGTGAATGAAACACATTGTTACAGACCGCAATTTCGTACAAAACACACTGAAAACTTACTTTCATGCAATATTGAACATCTTATACTAGTTTACCAACTAATAACTCAAGTGAATTTGTCAAAAACCACAAATTTGACATTATGTTTCATGTTTGCAAAGTTGAATATTGCATGCAAAGCCATGTTTTATTGATTTTCATTCAAATTATGCATTCTGAACATTGTAAAAGTGAATGAAACACATTGTTACAGACCGCAATTTAGTACAAAACACACTGAAAACTTACTTTCATGCAATATTGTACATCTTATACTAGTTTACCAACTAATAACTCAAGTGAATTTGTCAAAAACCACAAATATGACATTATGTTTCATGTTTGCAAAGTTGAATATTGCATGCAAAGCCATGTTTTATTGATTTTCATTCAAATTATGCATTCTGAACATTGTAAATGTGAATGAAACACATTGTGACAAAAAGCAATTAGGTACAAAACACTGAAAACCTACTTTCATGCAATATTGAACATCTTTAACTAGTTTACAAACTAATAACTTAAGTGAATTTGTCAAAAACCACAAATTTGACATTATGTTTCATGTTTGCAAAGTTGTGTATTGCATGCAAAGCCATGTTTTATTGATTTTCATTCAAACTATGCATTCTGAGCTTTGCAAAAGTGAATGGAACACATTGTTACAAACAGCAATTTGGCACAAAACACACTTAAAACTTACTTTTATGCAATATTGAACATCTTTTACTAGTTCACCAACTAATAACTCAAGTGAATTAGTCAAAAACCACAAATTTGACATTATGTTTCATGTTTGCAAAGTTGAATATCACATGCAAAGCCATGTTTTATTGATTTTCATTCAAATTATGCATTCTGAACATTGCAAAAGTGAATGAAACACATTGTTACAAACAGCAATTTGGCACAAAACACACTGAAAACTTACTTCATGAAATATTGAACATCTTTTACTAGTTTACAATCTAATAACTCAAGTGAAATTGTCAAAAATCACAAATCTGACATCATGTTTCATGTTTTCAAAGTTGAATATTGCGTGCAAAGTCATGTTCCATTGATTTTCATTCAAATTATGCATTCTGAACATTGCAAAAGTGAATGAAACACATTGTTACAAACAGCAATTTAGTGCAAAACATGCTGAAAACTTACTTGTATGCAATACTGAACATCTTTTACTAGTTGCCCAACTAATAACTCAAGTGAATTTGTCAAAAACCATAAATCTGACATTATGTTTCATGTTTGCAAAGTTGTATATTGCATGCAAACCCATGTTTTATTGATTTTTTTACAAACTATGCATTCTGAACATTGCACAAGTGAATGAAACACATTGTTACAGACCGCAATTTCGTACAAAACACACTGAAAACTTACTTTCATGGAATATTGAACATCTTATACTAGTTTACCAACTAATAACTCAAGTGAATTTGTCAAAAACCACAAATTTGACATTATGTTTCATGTTTGCAAAGTTGAATATTGCATGCAAAGCCATGTTTTATTGATTTTCATTCAAATTATGCATTCTGAACATTGTAAAAGTGAATGAAACACATTGTTACAGACCGCAATTTAGTACAAAACACACTGAAAACTTACTTTCATGCAATATTGTACATCTTATACTAGTTTACCAACTAATAACTCAAGTGAATTTGTCAAAAACCACAAATATGACATTATGTTTCATGTTTGCAAAGTTGAATATTGCATGCAAAGCCATGTTTTATTGATTTTCATTCAAATTATGCATTCTGAACATTGTAAATGTGAATGAAACACATTGTGACAAAAAGCAATTAGGTACAAAACACTGAAAACCTACTTTCATGCAATATTGAACATCTTTAACTAGTTTACAAACTAATAACTTAAGTGAATTTGTCAAAAACCACAAATTTGACATTATGTTTCATGTTTGCAAAGTTGTGTATTGCATGCAAAGCCATGTTTTATTGATTTTCATTCAAACTATGCATTCTGAGCTTTGCAAAAGTGAATGGAACACATTGTTACAAACAGCAATTTGGCACAAAACACACTTAAAACTTACTTTTATGCAATATTGAACATCTTTTACTAGTTCACCAACTAATAACTCAAGTGAATTAGTCAAAAACCACAAATTTGACATTATGTTTCATGTTTGCAAAGTTGAATATCACATGCAAAGCCATGTTTTATTGATTTTCATTCAAATTATGCATTCTGAACATTGCAAAAGTGAATGAAACACATTGTTACAAACAGCAATTTGGCACAAAACACACTGAAAACTTACTTCATGAAATATTGAACATCTTTTACTAGTTTACAATCTAATAACTCAAGTGAAATTGTCAAAAATCACAAATCTGACATCATGTTTCATGTTTTCAAAGTTGAATATTGCGTGCAAAGTCATGTTCCATTGATTTTCATTCAAATTATGCATTCTGAACATTGCAAAAGTGAATGAAACACATTGTTACAAACAGCAATTTGGCACAAAACACACTGAAAACTTACTTTATGCAATATTGAACATCTTTTACTAGTTTACCAGCTAATAACTCAAGTGAATTTGTCAAAAACCACAAATCTGACATCATGTTTCATGTTTTCAAAGTTGAATATTGCGTGCAAAGTCATGTTCCATTGATTTTCATTCAAATTATGCATTCTGAACATTGCAAAAGTGAATGAAACACATTGTTACAAACAGCAATTTGGCACAAAACACACTGAAAACTTACTTTATGCAATATTGAACATCTTTTACTAGTTTACAAACCAATAACTCAAGTGAAACAGTCAAAAATCACAAATCTGGCATTATGTTTCATGTTTGCAAAGTTGAATATTGCATGCAAAGACTTGTTTTATAGATTTTCATCCAAACTATGCATTCTGAACATTGCAAAAGTGAATGAAACACATTGTTACAAACAGTAATTTAGTGCAAAACATGCTGAAAACTTACTTGTATGCAATACTGAACATCTTTTACTAGTTGCCCAACTAATAACTCAAGTGAATTTGTCAAAAACCATAAATCTGACATTATGTTTCATGTTTGCAAAGTTGTATATTGCATGCAAACCCATGTTTTATTGATTTTTTTACAAACTATGCATTCTGAACATTGCACAAGTGAATGAAACACATTGTTACAGACCGCAATTTCGTACAAAACACACTGAAAACTTACTTTCATGCAATATTGAACATCTTATACTAGTTTACCAACTAATAACTCAAGTGAATTTGTCAAAAACCACAAATTTGACATTATGTTTCATGTTTGCAAAGTTGAATATTGCATGCAAAGCCATGTTTTATTGATTTTCATTCAAATTATGCATTCTGAACATTGTAAAAGTGAATGAAACACATTGTTACAGACCGCAATTTAGTACAAAACACACTGAAAACTTACTTTCATGCAATATTGTACATCTTATACTAGTTTACCAACTAATAACTCAAGTGAATTTGTCAAAAACCACAAATATGACATTATGTTTCATGTTTGCAAAGTTGAATATTGCATGCAAAGCCATGTTTTATTGATTTTCATTCAAATTATGCATTCTGAACATTGTAAATGTGAATGAAACACATTGTGACAAAAAGCAATTAGGTACAAAACACTGAAAACCTACTTTCATGCAATATTGAACATCTTTAACTAGTTTACAAACTAATAACTTAAGTGAATTTGTCAAAAACCACAAATTTGACATTATGTTTCATGTTTGCAAAGTTGTGTATTGCATGCAAAGCCATGTTTTATTGATTTTCATTCAAACTATGCATTCTGAGCTTTGCAAAAGTGAATGGAACACATTGTTACAAACAGCAATTTGGCACAAAACACACTTAAAACTTACTTTTATGCAATATTGAACATCTTTTACTAGTTCACCAACTAATAACTCAAGTGAATTAGTCAAAAACCACAAATTTGACATTATGTTTCATGTTTGCAAAGTTGAATATCACATGCAAAGCCATGTTTTATTGATTTTCATTCAAATTATGCATTCTGAACATTGCAAAAGTGAATGAAACACATTGTTACAAACAGCAATTTGGCACAAAACACACTGAAAACTTACTTCATGAAATATTGAACATCTTTTACTAGTTTACAATCTAATAACTCAAGTGAAATTGTCAAAAATCACAAATCTGACATCATGTTTCATGTTTTCAAAGTTGAATATTGCGTGCAAAGTCATGTTCCATTGATTTTCATTCAAATTATGCATTCTGAACATTGCAAAAGTGAATGAAACACATTGTTACAAACAGCAATTTGGCACAAAACACACTGAAAACTTACTTTATGCAATATTGAACATCTTTTACTAGTTTACCAGCTAATAACTCAAGTGAATTTGTCAAAAACCACAAATCTGACATCATGTTTCATGTTTTCAAAGTTGAATATTGCGTGCAAAGTCATGTTCCATTGATTTTCATTCAAATTATGCATTCTGAACATTGCAAAAGTGAATGAAACACATTGTTACAAACAGCAATTTGGCACAAAACACACTGAAAACTTACTTTATGCAATATTGAACATCTTTTACTAGTTTACAAACCAATAACTCAAGTGAAACAGTCAAAAATCACAAATCTGGCATTATGTTTCATGTTTGCAAAGTTGAATATTGCATGCAAAGACTTGTTTTATAGATTTTCATCCAAACTATGCATTCTGAACATTGCAAAAGTGAATGAAACACATTGTTACAAACAGTAATTTAGTGCAAAACATGCTGAAAACTTACTTGTATGCAATACTGAACATCTTTTACTAGTTTCCCAACTAATAACTCAAGTGAATTTGTCAAAAACCATAAATCTGACATTATGTTTCATGTTTGCAAAGTTGTATATTGCATGCAAACCCATGTTTTATTGATTTTTTTACAAACTATGCATTCTGAACATTGCACAAGTGAATGAAACACATTGTTACACACCGCAATTTCATACAAAACACACTGAAAACTTACTTTCATGCAATATTGAACATCTTATACTAGTTTACCAACTAATAACTCAAGTGAATTTGTCAAAAACCACAAATTTGACATTATGTTTCATGTTTGCAAAGTTGAATATTGCATGCAAAGCCATGTTTTATTGATTTTCATTCAAATTATGCATTCTGAACATTGTAAAAGTGAATGAAACACATTGTTACAGACCGCAATTTAGTACAAAACACACTGAAAACTTACTTTCATGCAATATTGTACATCTTATACTAGTTTACCAACTAATAACTCAAGTGAATTTGTCAAAAACCACAAATTTGACATTATGTTTCATGTTTGCAAAGTTGAATATTGCATGCAAAGCCATGTTTTATTGATTTTCATTCAAATTATGCTTTCTGAACATTGTAAATGTGAATGAAACACATTGTGACAAAAAGCAATTAGGTACAAAACACTGAAAACCTACTTTCATGCAATATTGAACATCTTTAACTAGTTTACAAACTAATAACTTAAGTGAATTTGTCAAAAACCACAAATTTGACATTATGTTTCATGTTTGCAAAGTTGTGTATTGCATGCAAAGCCATGTTTTATTGATTTTCATTCAAACTATGCATTCTGAGCTTTGCAAAAGTGAATGGAACACATTGTTACAAACAGCAATTTGGCACAAAACACACTTAAAACTTACTTTTATGCAATATTGAACATCTTTTACTAGTTCACCAACTAATAACTCAAGTGAATTAGTCAAAAACCACAAATTTGACATTATGTTTCATGTTTGCAAAGTTGAATATCACATGCAAAGCCATGTTTTATTGATTTTCATTCAAATTATGCATTCTGAACATTGCAAAATTGAATGAAACACATTGTTACAAACAGCAATTTGGCACAAAACACACTGAAAACTTACTTCATGCAATATTGAACATCTTTTACTAGTTTACAAACCAATAACTCAAGTGAAATAGTCAAAAATCACAAATCTGGCATCATGTTTCATGTTTGCAAAGTTGAATATTGCATGCAAAGAGTTGTTTTATAGATTTTCATCCAAACTATGCATTTTGAACATTGCAAAAGTGAATGAAACACATTGTTACAAACATCAATTTGTCACAAAACACACTGAAAACTTACTTTCATGCAATATTGAACATCTTATACTAGTTTACCAACTAATAACTCAAGTGAATTTGTCAAAAACCACAAATTTGACATTATGTTTCATGTTTGCAAAGTTGAATATTGCATGCAAAGCCATGTTTTATTGATTTTCATTCAAATTATGCATTCTGAACATTGTAAAAGTGAATGAAACACATTGTTACAAACAGCAATTAGGTACAAAACACGCTGAAAACTTACTTCATGCAATATTGAACATCTTTAACTAGTTTACAAACTAATAACTTAAGTGAATTTGTCAAAAACCACAAATTTGACATTATGTTTCATGTTTGCAAAGTTGTGTATTGCATGCAAAGCCATGTTTTATTGATTTTCATTCAAACTATGCATTCTGAGCTTTGCAAAAGTGAATGGAACACATTGTTACAAACAGCAATTTGGCACAAAACACACTTAAAACTTACTTTTATGCAATATTGAACATCTTTTACTAGTTCACCAACTAATAACTCAAGTGAATTAGTCAAAAACCACAAATTTGACATTATGTTTCATGTTTGCAAAGTTGAATATCACATGCAAAGCCATGTTTTATTGATTTTCATTCAAATTATGCATTCTGAACATTGCAAAAGTGAATGAAACACATTGTTACAAACAGCAATTTGGCACAAAACACACTGAAAACTTACTTCATGAAATATTGAACATCTTTTACTAGTTTACAATCTAATAACTCAAGTGAAATTGTCAAAAATCACAAATCTGACATCATGTTTCATGTTTTCAAAGTTGAATATTGCGTGCAAAGTCATGTTCCATTGATTTTCATTCAAATTATGCATTCTGAACATTGCAAAAGTGAATGAAACACATTGTTACAAACAGCAATTTGGCACAAAACACACTGAAAACTTACTTTATGCAATATTGAACATCTTTTACTAGTTTACCAGCTAATAACTCAAGTGAATTTGTCAAAAACCACAAATCTGACATCATGTTTCATGTTTTCAAAGTTGAATATTGCGTGCAAAGTCATGTTCCATTGATTTTCATTCAAATTATGCATTCTGAACATTGCAAAAGTGAATGAAACACATTGTTACAAACAGCAATTTGGCACAAAACACACTGAAAACTTACTTTATGCAATATTGAACATCTTTTACTAGTTTACAAACCAATAACTCAAGTGAAACAGTCAAAAATCACAAATCTGGCATTATGTTTCATGTTTGCAAAGTTGAATATTGCATGCAAAGACTTGTTTTATAGATTTTCATCCAAACTATGCATTCTGAACATTGCAAAAGTGAATGAAACACATTGTTACAAACAGTAATTTAGTGCAAAACATGCTGAAAACTTACTTGTATGCAATACTGAACATCTTTTACTAGTTTCCCAACTAATAACTCAAGTGAATTTGTCAAAAACCATAAATCTGACATTATGTTTCATGTTTGCAAAGTTGTATATTGCATGCAAACCCATGTTTTATTGATTTTTTTACAAACTATGCATTCTGAACATTGCACAAGTGAATGAAACACATTGTTACACACCGCAATTTCATACAAAACACACTGAAAACTTACTTTCATGCAATATTGAACATCTTATACTAGTTTACCAACTAATAACTCAAGTGAATTTGTCAAAAACCACAAATTTGACATTATGTTTCATGTTTGCAAAGTTGAATATTGCATGCAAAGCCATGTTTTATTGATTTTCATTCAAATTATGCATTCTGAACATTGTAAAAGTGAATGAAACACATTGTTACAGACCGCAATTTAGTACAAAACACACTGAAAACTTACTTTCATGCAATATTGTACGTCTTATACTAGTTTACCAACTAATAACTCAAGTGAATTTGTCAAAAACCATAAATTTGACATTATGTTTCATGTTTGCAAAGTTGAATATTGCATGCAAAGCCATGTTTTATTGATTTTCATTCAAATTATGCTTTCTGAACATTGTAAATGTGAATGAAACACATTGTGACAAAAAGCAATTAGGTACAAAACACTGAAAACCTACTTTCATGCAATATTGAACATCTTTAACTAGTTTACAAACTAATAACTTAAGTGAATTTGTCAAAAACCACAAATTTGACATTATGTTTCATGTTTGCAAAGTTGTGTATTGCATGCAAAGCCATGTTTTATTGATTTTCATTCAAACTATGCATTCTGAGCTTTGCAAAAGTGAATGGAACACATTGTTACAAACAGCAATTTGGCACAAAACACACTTAAAACTTACTTTTATGCAATATTGAACATCTTTTACTAGTTCACCAACTAATAACTCAAGTGAATTAGTCAAAAACCACAAATTTGACATTATGTTTCATGTTTGCAAAGTTGAATATCACATGCAAAGCCATGTTTTATTGATTTTCATTCAAATTATGCATTCTGAACATTGCAAAATTGAATGAAACACATTGTTACAAACAGCAATTTGGCACAAAACACACTGAAAACTTACTTCATGCAATATTGAACATCTTTTACTAGTTTACAAACCAATAACTCAAGTGAAATAGTCAAAAATCACAAATCTGGCATCATGTTTCATGTTTGCAAAGTTGAATATTGCATGCAAAGACTTGTTTTATAGATTTTCATCCAAACTATGCATTTTGAACATTGCAAAAGTGAATGAAACACATTGTTACAAACATCAATTTGTCACAAAACACACTGAAAACTTACTTTCATGCAATATTGAACATCTTATACTAGTTTACCAACTAATAACTCAAGTGAATTTGTCAAAAACCACAAATTTGACATTATGTTTCATGTTTGCAAAGTTGAATATTGCATGCAAAGCCATGTTTTATTGATTTTCATTCAAATTATGCATTCTGAACATTGTAAAAGTGAATGAAACACATTGTTACAAACAGCAATTAGGTACAAAACACGCTGAAAACTTACTTCATGCAATATTGAACATCTTTTACTAGTTTACAAACCAATAACTCAAGTGAAATAGTCAAAAATCACAAATCTGGCATTATGTTTCATGTTTGCAAAGTTGTGTATTGCATGCAAAGCCATGTTTTATTGATTTTCATTCAAACTATGCATTCTGAGCTTTGCAAAAGTGAATGGAACACATTGTTACAGACAGAAATTTGGCACAAAACACACTTAAAACTTACTTTTATGCAATATTGAACATCTTTTACTAGTTTACCAACTAATAACTCAAGTGAATTAGTCAAAAACCACAAATTTGACATTATTTTTCATGTTTGCAAAGTTGAATATCGCATGCAAAGCCATGTTTTATTGATTTTCATTCAAATTATGCATTCTGAACATTGCAAAAGTGAATGAAACACATTGTTACAAACAGCAATTTGGCACAAAACACACTTAAAACTTACTTTTGTGCAATATTGCACATCTTCTACTAGTTTACAAACTAATAACTCAAGTGAGTTTGTCATAAGTCACGAATTTGACATTATGTTTCACGTTTGCAAAGTTAAATATTGCATGCAAAGCCATGTTCCATTGATTTTCATTCAAATTATGCATTCTGAACATTGCAAAAGTGAATGAAACACATTGTTACAAACAGCAATTTGGCACAAAACACACTGAAAACTTACTTCATGAAATATTGAACATCTTTTACTAGTTTACAATCTAATAACTCAAGTGAAATTGTCAAAAATCACAAATCTGACATCATGTTTCATGTTTTCAAAGTTGAATATTGCGTGCAAAGTCATGTTCCATTGATTTTCATTCAAATTATGCATTCTGAACATTGCAAAAGTGAATGAAACACATTGTTACAAACAGCAATTTGGCACAAAACACACTGAAAACTTACTTTATGCAATATTGAACATCTTTTACTAGTTTACCAGCTAATAACTCAAGTGAATTTGTCAAAAACCACAAATCTGACATCATGTTTCATGTTTTCAAAGTTGAATATTGCGTGCAAAGTCATGTTCCATTGATTTTCATTCAAATTATGCATTCTGAACATTGCAAAAGTGAATGAAACACATTGTTACAAACAGCAATTTGGCACAAAACACACTGAAAACTTACTTTATGCAATATTGAACATCTTTTACTAGTTTACAAACCAATAACTCAAGTGAAACAGTCAAAAATCACAAATCTGGCATTATGTTTCATGTTTGCAAAGTTGAATATTGCATGCAAAGACTTGTTTTATAGATTTTCATCCAAACTATGCATTCTGAACATTGCAAAAGTGAATGAAACACATTGTTACAAACAGTAATTTAGTGCAAAACATGCTGAAAACTTACTTGTATGCAATACTGAACATCTTTTACTAGTTGCCCAACTAATAACTCAAGTGAATTTGTCAAAAACCATAAATCTGACATTATGTTTCATGTTTGCAAAGTTGTATATTGCATGCAAACCCATGTTTTATTGATTTTTTTACAAACTATGCATTCTGAACATTGCACAAGTGAATGAAACACATTGTTACAGACCGCAATTTCGTACAAAACACACTGAAAACTTACTTTCATGCAATATTGAACATCTTATACTAGTTTACCAACTAATAACTCAAGTGAATTTGTCAAAAACCACAAATTTGACATTATGTTTCATGTTTGCAAAGTTGAATATTGCATGCAAAGCCATGTTTTATTGATTTTCATTCAAATTATGCATTCTGAACATTGTAAAAGTGAATGAAACACATTGTTACAGACCGCAATTTAGTACAAAACACACTGAAAACTTACTTTCATGCAATATTGTACATCTTATACTAGTTTACCAACTAATAACTCAAGTGAATTTGTCAAAAACCACAAATATGACATTATGTTTCATGTTTGCAAAGTTGAATATTGCATGCAAAGCCATGTTTTATTGATTTTCATTCAAATTATGCATTCTGAACATTGTAAATGTGAATGAAACACATTGTGACAAAAAGCAATTAGGTACAAAACACTGAAAACCTACTTTCATGCAATATTGAACATCTTTAACTAGTTTACAAACTAATAACTTAAGTGAATTTGTCAAAAACCGCAAATTTGACATTATGTTTCATGTTTGCAAAGTTGTGTATTGCATGCAAAGCCATGTTTTATTGATTTTCATTCAAACTATGCATTCTGAGCTTTGCAAAAGTGAATGGAACACATTGTTACAAACAGCAATTTGGCACAAAACACACTTAAAACTTACTTTTATGCAATATTGAACATCTTTTACTAGTTCACCAACTAATAACTCAAGTGAATTAGTCAAAAACCACAAATTTGACATTATGTTTCATGTTTGCAAAGTTGAATATCACATGCAAAGCCATGTTTTATTGATTTTCATTCAAATTATGCATTCTGAACATTGCAAAAGTGAATGAAACACATTGTTACAAACAGCAATTTGGCACAAAACACACTGAAAACTTACTTCATGAAATATTGAACATCTTTTACTAGTTTACAATCTAATAACTCAAGTGAAATTGTCAAAAATCACAAATCTGACATCATGTTTCATGTTTTCAAAGTTGAATATTGCGTGCAAAGTCATGTTCCATTGATTTTCATTCAAATTATGCATTCTGAACATTGCAAAAGTGAATGAAACACATTGTTACAAACAGCAATTTGGCACAAAACACACTGAAAACTTACTTTATGCAATATTGAACATCTTTTACTAGTTTACCAGCTAATAACTCAAGTGAATTTGTCAAAAACCACAAATCTGACATCATGTTTCATGTTTTCAAAGTTGAATATTGCGTGCAAAGTCATGTTCCATTGATTTTCATTCAAATTATGCATTCTGAACATTGCAAAAGTGAATGAAACACATTGTTACAAACAGCAATTTGGCACAAAACACACTGAAAACTTACTTTATGCAATATTGAACATCTTTTACTAGTTTACAAACCAATAACTCAAGTGAAACAGTCAAAAATCACAAATCTGGCATTATGTTTCATGTTTGCAAAGTTGAATATTGCATGCAAAGACTTGTTTTATAGATTTTCATCCAAACTATGCATTCTGAACATTGCAAAAGTGAATGAAACACATTGTTACAAACAGTAATTTAGTGCAAAACATGCTGAAAACTTACTTGTATGCAATACTGAACATCTTTTACTAGTTGCCCAACTAATAACTCAAGTGAATTTGTCAAAAACCATAAATCTGACATTATGTTTCATGTTTGCAAAGTTGTATATTGCATGCAAACCCATGTTTTATTGATTTTTTTACAAACTATGCATTCTGAACATTGCACAAGTGAATGAAACACATTGTTACAGACCGCAATTTCGTACAAAACACACTGAAAACTTACTTTCATGCAATATTGAACATCTTATACTAGTTTACCAACTAATAACTCAAGTGAATTTGTCAAAAACCACAAATTTGACATTATGTTTCATGTTTGCAAAGTTGAATATTGCATGCAAAGCCATGTTTTATTGATTTTCATTCAAATTATGCATTCTGAACATTGTAAAAGTGAATGAAACACATTGTTACAGACCGCAATTTAGTACAAAACACACTGAAAACTTACTTTCATGCAATATTGTACATCTTATACTAGTTTACCAACTAATAACTCAAGTGAATTTGTCAAAAACCACAAATATGACATTATGTTTCATGTTTGCAAAGTTGAATATTGCATGCAAAGCCATGTTTTATTGATTTTCATTCAAATTATGCATTCTGAACATTGTAAATGTGAATGAAACACATTGTGACAAAAAGCAATTAGGTACAAAACACTGAAAACCTACTTTCATGCAATATTGAACATCTTTAACTAGTTTACAAACTAATAACTTAAGTGAATTTGTCAAAAACCGCAAATTTGACATTATGTTTCATGTTTGCAAAGTTGTGTATTGCATGCAAAGCCATGTTTTATTGATTTTCATTCAAACTATGCATTCTGAGCTTTGCAAAAGTGAATGGAACACATTGTTACAAACAGCAATTTGGCACAAAACACACTTAAAACTTACTTTTATGCAATATTGAACATCTTTTACTAGTTCACCAACTAATAACTCAAGTGAATTAGTCAAAAACCACAAATTTGACATTATGTTTCATGTTTGCAAAGTTGAATATCACATGCAAAGCCATGTTTTATTGATTTTCATTCAAATTATGCATTCTGAACATTGCAAAAGTGAATGAAACACATTGTTACAAACAGCAATTTGGCACAAAACACACTGAAAACTTACTTCATGAAATATTGAACATCTTTTACTAGTTTACAATCTAATAACTCAAGTGAAATTGTCAAAAATCACAAATCTGACATCATGTTTCATGTTTTCAAAGTTGAATATTGCGTGCAAAGTCATGTTCCATTGATTTTCATTCAAATTATGCATTCTGAACATTGCAAAAGTGAATGAAACACATTGTTACAAACAGCAATTTGGCACAAAACACACTGAAAACTTACTTTATGCAATATTGAACATCTTTTACTAGTTTACCAGCTAATAACTCAAGTGAATTTGTCAAAAACCACAAATCTGACATCATGTTTCATGTTTTCAAAGTTGAATATTGCGTGCAAAGTCATGTTCCATTGATTTTCATTCAAATTATGCATTCTGAACATTGCAAAAGTGAATGAAACACATTGTTACAAACAGCAATTTGGCACAAAACACACTGAAAACTTACTTTATGCAATATTGAACATCTTTTACTAGTTTACAAACCAATAACTCAAGTGAAACAGTCAAAAATCACAAATCTGGCATTATGTTTCATGTTTGCAAAGTTGAATATTGCATGCAAAGACTTGTTTTATAGATTTTCATCCAAACTATGCATTCTGAACATTGCAAAAGTGAATGAAACACATTGTTACAAACAGTAATTTAGTGCAAAACATGCTGAAAACTTACTTGTATGCAATACTGAACATCTTTTACTAGTTTCCCAACTAATAACTCAAGTGAATTTGTCAAAAACCATAAATCTGACATTATGTTTCATGTTTGCAAAGTTGTATATTGCATGCAAACCCATGTTTTATTGATTTTTTTACAAACTATGCATTCTGAACATTGCACAAGTGAATGAAACACATTGTTACACACCGCAATTTCATACAAAACACACTGAAAACTTACTTTCATGCAATATTGAACATCTTATACTAGTTTACCAACTAATAACTCAAGTGAATTTGTCAAAAACCACAAATTTGACATTATGTTTCATGTTTGCAAAGTTGAATATTGCATGCAAAGCCATGTTTTATTGATTTTCATTCAAATTATGCATTCTGAACATTGTAAAAGTGAATGAAACACATTGTTACAGACCGCAATTTAGTACAAAACACACTGAAAACTTACTTTCATGCAATATTGTACATCTTATACTAGTTTACCAACTAATAACTCAAGTGAATTTGTCAAAAACCACAAATTTGACATTATGTTTCATGTTTGCAAAGTTGAATATTGCATGCAAAGCCATGTTTTATTGATTTTCATTCAAATTATGCTTTCTGAACATTGTAAATGTGAATGAAACACATTGTGACAAAAAGCAATTAGGTACAAAACACTGAAGACCTACTTTCATGCAATATTGAACATCTTTAACTAGTTTACAAACTAATAACTTAAGTGAATTTGTCAAAAACCACAAATTTGACATTATGTTTCATGTTTGCAAAGTTGTGTATTGCATGCAAAGCCATGTTTTATTGATTTTCATTCAAACTATGCATTCTGAGCTTTGCAAAAGTGAATGGAACACATTGTTACAAACAGCAATTTGGCACAAAACACACTTAAAACTTACTTTTATGCAATATTGAACATCTTTTACTAGTTCACCAACTAATAACTCAAGTGAATTAGTCAAAAACCACAAATTTGACATTATGTTTCATGTTTGCAAAGTTGAATATCACATGCAAAGCCATGTTTTATTGATTTTCATTCAAATTATGCATTCTGAACATTGCAAAAGTGAATGAAACACATTGTTACAAACAGCAATTTGGCACAAAACACACTGAAAACTTACTTCATGAAATATTGAACATCTTTTACTAGTTTACAATCTAATAACTCAAGTGAAATTGTCAAAAATCACAAATCTGACATCATGTTTCATGTTTTCAAAGTTGAATATTGCGTGCAAAGTCATGTTCCATTGATTTTCATTCAAATTATGCATTCTGAACATTGCAAAAGTGAATGAAACACATTGTTACAAACAGCAATTTGGCACAAAACACACTGAAAACTTACTTTATGCAATATTGAACATCTTTTACTAGTTTACCAGCTAATAACTCAAGTGAATTTGTCAAAAACCACAAATCTGACATCATGTTTCATGTTTTCAAAGTTGAATATTGCGTGCAAAGTCATGTTCCATTGATTTTCATTCAAATTATGCATTCTGAACATTGCAAAAGTGAATGAAACACATTGTTACAAACAGCAATTTGGCACAAAACACACTGAAAACTTACTTTATGCAATATTGAACATCTTTTACTAGTTTACAAACCAATAACTCAAGTGAAACAGTCAAAAATCACAAATCTGGCATTATGTTTCATGTTTGCAAAGTTGAATATTGCATGCAAAGACTTGTTTTATAGATTTTCATCCAAACTATGCATTCTGAACATTGCAAAAGTGAATGAAACACATTGTTACAAACAGTAATTTAGTGCAAAACATGCTGAAAACTTACTTGTATGCAATACTGAACATCTTTTACTAGTTTCCCAACTAATAACTCAAGTGAATTTGTCAAAAACCATAAATCTGACATTATGTTTCATGTTTGCAAAGTTGTATATTGCATGCAAACCCATGTTTTATTGATTTTTTTACAAACTATGCATTCTGAACATTGCACAAGTGAATGAAACACATTGTTACACACCGCAATTTCATACAAAACACACTGAAAACTTACTTTCATGCAATATTGAACATCTTATACTAGTTTACCAACTAATAACTCAAGTGAATTTGTCAAAAACCACAAATTTGACATTATGTTTCATGTTTGCAAAGTTGAATATTGCATGCAAAGCCATGTTTTATTGATTTTCATTCAAATTATGCATTCTGAACATTGTAAAAGTGAATGAAACACATTGTTACAGACCGCAATTTAGTACAAAACACACTGAAAACTTACTTTCATGCAATATTGTACATCTTATACTAGTTTACCAACTAATAACTCAAGTGAATTTGTCAAAAACCACAAATTTGACATTATGTTTCATGTTTGCAAAGTTGAATATTGCATGCAAAGCCATGTTTTATTGATTTTCATTCAAATTATGCTTTCTGAACATTGTAAATGTGAATGAAACACATTGTGACAAAAAGCAATTAGGTACAAAACACTGAAAACCTACTTTCATGCAATATTGAACATCTTTAACTAGTTTACAAACTAATAACTTAAGTGAATTTGTCAAAAACCACAAATTTGACATTATGTTTCATGTTTGCAAAGTTGTGTATTGCATGCAAAGCCATGTTTTATTGATTTTCATTCAAACTATGCATTCTGAGCTTTGCAAAAGTGAATGGAACACATTGTTACAAACAGCAATTTGGCACAAAACACACTTAAAACTTACTTTTATGCAATATTGAACATCTTTTACTAGTTCACCAACTAATAACTCAAGTGAATTAGTCAAAAACCACAAATTTGACATTATGTTTCATGTTTGCAAAGTTGAATATCACATGCAAAGCCATGTTTTATTGATTTTCATTCAAATTATGCATTCTGAACATTGCAAAATTGAATGAAACACATTGTTACAAACAGCAATTTGGCACAAAACACACTGAAAACTTACTTCATGCAATATTGAACATCTTTTACTAGTTTACAAACCAATAACTCAAGTGAAATAGTCAAAAATCACAAATCTGGCATCATGTTTCATGTTTGCAAAGTTGAATATTGCATGCAAAGACTTGTTTTATAGATTTTCATCCAAACTATGCATTTTGAACATTGCAAAAGTGAATGAAACACATTGTTACAAACATCAATTTGTCACAAAACACACTGAAAACTTACTTTCATGCAATATTGAACATCTTATACTAGTTTACCAACTAATAACTCAAGTGAATTTGTCAAAAACCACAAATTTGACATTATGTTTCATGTTTGCAAAGTTGAATATTGCATGCAAAGCCATGTTTTATTGATTTTCATTCAAATTATGCATTCTGAACATTGTAAAAGTGAATGAAACACATTGTTACAAACAGCAATTAGGTACAAAACACGCTGAAAACTTACTTTCATGCAATATTGAACTTCTTTTACTAGTTTACAAACTAATAACTCAAGTGAATTTGTCAAAAACGACAAATCTGACATTATGTTTCATGTTTGCAAAGTTGTATATTGCATGCAAAGCCATGTTTTATTGATTTTCATTCAAACTATGCATTCTGAACATTGCACAAGTGAATGAAACACATTGTTACAAACAGCAATTTGGCACAAAACACACTGAAAACTCACTTCATGCAGTATTGAACATCTTTTACTAGTTTACAAACTAATAACTCAGGTGAAATTGTAAAAATCACAAATCTGGCATTATGTTTCATGTTTGCAAAGTTGAATATTGCATGCAACGACTTGTTTTATGGATTTTCATCCAAACTATGCATTCTGAACACTGTAAAAGTGAATGAAACACATTGTTCCAGACAGTAATTTAGTGCAAAACACGCTGAAAACTTACTTTTATGCAATATTGAACATCTTTTACTAGTTTACCAGCTAATAACTCAAGTGAATTTGTCAAAAACCACAAATTTGACATTATGTTTCATGTTTGCAAAGTTGAATATTGCATGCATAGCCATGTTTTATTGATTTTCATTCAAATTATGCATTCTGAACATTGCAAAAGTGAATGAAACACATTGTTACAGACAGCAATTTGGCACAAAAATCACTTAAAACTTACTTTTATGCAATATTGAACATCTTCTGCTAGTTTACAAACTAATAACTCAAGTGAATTTGTCAAAAGTCACGAATTTGACATTATGTTTCATGTTTGCAAAGTTAAATATTGCATGCAAAGCCATGATTTATTGATTTTCATTCAAATTGTGCATTCTGAACATTGCAAATGTGAATGAAACACATTGTTACAAACAGCAATTTGTCACAAAACACACTGAAAATTTATTTTCATGCAATATTGAACATCTTATACTAGTTTACCAACTAATAACTCAAGTGAATTTGTCAAAAACCACAAATTTGACATTATGTTTCATGTTTGCAAAGTTGAATATTGCATGCAAAGCCATGTTTTATTGATTTTCATTCAAATTATGCATTCTGAACATTGTAAAAGTGAATGAAACACATTGTTACAAACAGCAATTAGGTACAAAACACGCTGAAAACTTACTTTCATGCAATATTGAACTTTATTTACTAGTTTACAAACTAATAACTCAAGTGAATTTGTCAAAAACGACAACTCTGACATTATGTTTCATGTTTGCAAAGTTGTATATTGCATGCAAAGCCATGTTTTATTGATTTTCATTCAAACTATGCATTCTGAACATTGCACAAGTGAATGAAACACATTGTTACAAACAGCAATTTGGCACAAAACACACTGAAAACTTACTTCATGCAATATTGAACATCTTTTACTAGTTTACAAACTAATAACTCAGGTGAAATTGTAAAAATCACAAATCTGGCATTATGTTTCATGTTTGCAAAGTTGAATATTGCATGCAACGACTTGTTTTATAGATTTTCATCCAAACTATGCATTCTGAACATTGTAAAAGTGAATGAAACACATTGTTACAAACAGCAATTAGGTACAAAACACGCTGAAAACTTACTTTCATGCAATATTGAACTTCTTTTACTAGTTTACAAACTAATAACTCAGGTGAATTTGTCAAAAACGACAAATCTGACATTATGTTTCATGTTTGCAAAGTTGTATATTGCATGCAAAGCCATGTTTTATTGATTTTCATTCAAACTATGCATTCTGAACATTGCACAAGTGAATGAAACACATTGTTACAAACAGCAATTTGGCACAAAACACACTGAAAACTTACTTCATGCAGTATTGAACATCTTTTACTAGTTTACAAACTAATAACTCAGGTGAAATTGTAAAAATCACAAATCTGTCATTATGTTTCATGTTTGCAAAGTTGAATATTGCATGCAACGACTTGTTTTATAGATTTTCATCCAAACTATGCATTCTGAACACTGTAAAATTGAATGGAACACATTGTTACAAACAGTAATTTGGTGCAAAACACGCTGAAAACTTACTTTTATGCAATATTGAACATCTTTTACTAGTTTACCAGCTAATAACTCAAGTGAATTTGTCAAAAACCACAAATTTGACATTATGTTTCATGTTTGCAAAGTTGAATATTGCATGCATGGCCATGTTTTATTGATTTTCATTCAAATTATGCATTCTGAACATTGCAAAAGTGAATGAAACACATTGTTACAGACAGCAATTTGGCACAAAAATCACTTAAAACTTACTTTTATGCAATATTGAACATCTTCTGCTAGTTTACAAACTAATAACTCAAGTGAATTTGTCAAAAGTCACGAATTTGACATTATGTTTCATGTTTGCAAAGTTAAATATTGCATGCAAAGCCATGATTTATTGATTTTCATTCAAATTGTGCATTCTGAACATTGCAAATGTGAATGAAACACATTGTTACAAACAGCAATTTGTCACAAAACACACTGAAAACTTATTTTCATGCAATATTGAACATCTTATACTAGTTTACCAACTAATAACTCAAGTGAATTTGTCAAAAACCACAAATTTGACATTATGTTTCATGTTTGCAAAGTTGAATATTGCATGCAAAGCCATGTTTTATTGATTTTCATTCAAATTATGCATTCTGAACATTGTAAAAGTGAATGAAACACATTGTTACAAACAGCAATTAGGTACAAAACACGCTGAAAACTTACTTTCATGCAATATTGAACTTTATTTACTAGTTTACAAACTAATAACTCAAGTGAATTTGTCAAAAACGACAACTCTGACATTATGTTTCATGTTTGCAAAGTTGTATATTGCATGCAAAGCCATGTTTTATTGATTTTCATTCAAACTATGCATTCTGAACATTGCACAAGTGAATGAAACACATTGTTACAAACAGCAATTTGGCACAAAACACACTGAAAACTTACTTCATGCAATATTGAACATCTTTTACTAGTTTACAAACTAATAACTCAGGTGAAATTGTAAAAATCACAAATCTGGCATTATGTTTCATGTTTGCAAAGTTGAATATTGCATGCAACGACTTGTTTTATAGATTTTCATCCAAACTATGCATTCTGAACATTGTAAAAGTGAATGAAACACATTGTTACAAACAGCAATTAGGTACAAAACACGCTGAAAACTTACTTTCATGCAATATTGAACTTCTTTTACTAGTTTACAAACTAATAACTCAGGTGAATTTGTCAAAAACGACAAATCTGACATTATGTTTCATGTTTGCAAAGTTGTATATTGCATGCAAAGCCATGTTTTATTGATTTTCATTCAAACTATGCATTCTGAACATTGCACAAGTGAATGAAACACATTGTTACAAACAGCAAATTGGCACAAAACAAACTGAAAACTTACTTCATGCAGTATTGAACATCTTTTACTAGTTTACAAACTAATAACTCAGGTGAAATTGTAAAAATCACAAATCTGGCATTATGTTTCATGTTTGCAAAGTTGAATATTGCATGCAACGACTTGTTTTATAGATTTTCATCCAAACTATGCATTCTGAACACTGTAAAATTGAATGGAACACATTGTTACAAACAGTAATTTGGTGCAAAACACGCTGAAAACTTACTTTTATGCAATATTGAACATCTTTTACTAGTTTACCAGCTAATAACTCAAGTGAATTTGTCAAAAACCACAAATTTGACATTATGTTTCATGTTTGCAAAGTTGAATATTGCATGCATAGCCATGTTTTATTGATTTTCATCCAAATTATGCATTCTGAACATTGCAAAAGTGAATGAAACACATTGTTACAGACAGCAATTTGGCACAAAAATCACTTAAAACTTACTTTTATGCAATATTGAACATCTTCTGCTAGTATACAAACTAATAACTCAAGTGAATTTGTCAAAAGTCACGAATTTGACATTATGTTTCATGTTTGCAAAGTTAAATATTGCATGCAAAGCCATGATTTATTGATTTTCATTCAAATTGTGCATTCTGAACATTGCAAATGTGAATGAAACACATTGTTACAAACAGCAATTTGTCACAAAACACACTGAAAACTTATTTTCATGCAATATTGAACATCTTATACTAGTTTACCAACTAATAACTCAAGTGAATTTGTCAAAAACCACAAATTTGACATTATGTTTCATGTTTGCAAAGTTGAATATTGCATGCAAAGCCATGTTTTATTGATTTTCATTCAAATTATGCATTCTGAACATTGTAAAAGTGAATGAAACACATTGTTACAAACAGCAATTAGGTACAAAACACGCTGAAAACTTACTTTCATGCAATATTGAACTTTATTTACTAGTTTACAAACTAATAACTCAAGTGAATTTGTCAAAAACGACAACTCTGACATTATGTTTCATGTTTGCAAAGTTGTATATTGCATGCAAAGCCATGTTTTATTGATTTTCATTCAAACTATGCATTCTGAACATTGCACAAGTGAATGAAACACATTGTTACAAACAGCAATTTGGCACAAAACACACTGAAAACTTACTTCATGCAATATTGAACATCTTTTACTAGTTTACAAACTAATAACTCAGGTGAAATTGTAAAAATCACAAATCTGGCATTATGTTTCATGTTTGCAAAGTTGAATATTGCATGCAACGACTTGTTTTATAGATTTTCATCCAAACTATGCATTCTGAACATTGTAAAAGTGAATGAAACACATTGTTACAAACAGCAATTAGGTACAAAACACGCTGAAAACTTACTTTCATGCAATATTGAACTTCTTTTACTAGTTTACAAACTAATAACTCAGGTGAATTTGTCAAAAACGACAAATCTGACATTATGTTTCATGTTTGCAAAGTTGTATATTGCATGCAAAGCCATGTTTTATTGATTTTCATTCAAACTATGCATTCTGAACATTGCACAAGTGAATGAAACACATTGTTACAAACAGCAATTTGGCACAAAACACACTGAAAACTTACTTCATGCAGTATTGAACATCTTTTACTAGTTTACAAACTAATAACTCAGGTGAAATTGTAAAAATCACAAATCTGGCATTATGTTTCATGTTTGCAAAGTTGAATATTGCATGCAACGACTTGTTTTATAGATTTTCATCCAAACTATGCATTCTGAACACTGTAAAATTGAATGGAACACATTGTTACAAACAGTAATTTGGTGCAAAACACGCTGAAAACTTACTTTTATGCAATATTGAACATCTTTTACTAGTTTACCAGCTAATAACTCAAGTGAATTTGTCAAAAACCACAAATTTGACATTATGTTTCATGTTTGCAAAGTTGAATATTGCATGCATGGCCATGTTTTATTGATTTTCATTCAAATTATGCATTCTGAACATTGCAAAAGTGAATGAAACACATTGTTACAGACAGCAATTTGGCACAAAAATCACTTAAAACTTACTTTTATGCAATATTGAACATCTTCTGCTAGTTTACAAACTAATAACTCAAGTGAATTTGTCAAAAGTCACGAATTTGACATTATGTTTCATGTTTGCAAAGTTAAATATTGCATGCAAAGCCATGATTTATTGATTTTCATTCAAATTGTGCATTCTGAACATTGCAAATGTGAATGAAACACATTGTTACAAACAGCAATTTGTCACAAAACACACTGAAAACTTATTTTCATGCAATATTGAACATCTTATACTAGTTTACCAACTAATAACTCAAGTGAATTTGTCAAAAACCACAAATTTGACATTATGTTTCATGTTTGCAAAGTTGAATATTGCATGCAAAGCCATGTTTTATTGATTTTCATTCAAATTATGCATTCTGAACATTGTAAAAGTGAATGAAACACATTGTTACAAACAGCAATTAGGTACAAAACACGCTGAAAACTTACTTTCATGCAATATTGAACTTTATTTACTAGTTTACAAACTAATAACTCAAGTGAATTTGTCAAAAACGACAACTCTGACATTATGTTTCATGTTTGCAAAGTTGTATATTGCATGCAAAGCCATGTTTTATTGATTTTCATTCAAACTATGCATTCTGAACATTGCACAAGTGAATGAAACACATTGTTACAAACAGCAACTTGGCACAAAACACACTGAAAACTTACTTCATGCAATATTGAACATCTTTTACTAGTTTACAAACTAATAACTCAGGTGAAATTGTAAAAATCACAAATCTGGCATTATGTTTCATGTTTGCAAAGTTGAATATTGCATGCAACGACTTGTTTTATAGATTTTCATCCAAACTATGCATTCTGAACATTGTAAAAGTGAATGAAACACATTGTTACAAACAGCAATTAGGTACAAAACACGCTGAAAACTTACTTTCATGCAATATTGAACTTCTTTTACTAGTTTACAAACTAATAACTCAGGTGAATTTGTCAAAAACGACAAATCTGACATTATGTTTCATGTTTGCCAAGTTGTATATTGCATGCAAAGCCATGTTTTATTGATTTTCATTCAAACTATGCATTCTGAACATTGCACAAGTGAATGAAACACATTGTTACAAACAGCAATTTGGCACAAAACAAACTGAAAACTTACTTCATGCAGTATTGAACATCTTTTACTAGTTTACAAACTAATAACTCAGGTGAAATTGTAAAAATCACAAATCTGGCATTATGTTTCATGTTTGCAAAGTTGAATATTGCATGCAACGACTTGTTTTATAGATTTTCATCCAAACTATGCATTCTGAACACTGTAAAATTGAATGGAACACATTGTTACAAACAGTAATTTGGTGCAAAACACGCTGAAAACTTACTTTTATGCAATATTGAACATCTTTTACTAGTTTACCAGCTAATAACTCAAGTGAATTTGTCAAAAACCACAAATTTGACATTATGTTTCATGTTTGCAAAGTTGAATATTGCATGCATAGCCATGTTTTATTGATTTTCATCCAAATTATGCATTCTGAACATTGCAAAAGTGAATGAAACACATTGTTACAGACAGCAATTTGGCACAAAAATCACTTAAAACTTACTTTTATGCAATATTGAACATCTTCTGCTAGTATACAAACTAATAACTCAAGTGAATTTGTCAAAAGTCACGAATTTGACATTATGTTTCATGTTTGCAAAGTTAAATATTGCATGCAAAGCCATGATTTATTGATTTTCATTCAAATTGTGCGTTCTGAACATTGCAAATGTGAATGAAACACATTGTTACAAACAGCAATTTGTCACAAAACACACTGAAAACTTACTTTCATGCAATATTGAACATCTTATACTAGGTTACCAACTAATAACTCAAGTGAATTTGTCAAAAACCACAAATTTGACATTATGTTTCATGTTTGCAAAGTTGAATATTGCATGCAAAGCCATGTTTTATTGATTTTCATTCAAATTATGCATTCTGAACATTGTAAAAGTGAATGAAACACATTGTTACAAACAGCAATTAGGTACAAAACACACTGAAAACTTACTTTCATGCAATATTGAACTTCTTTTACTAGTTTACAAACTAATAACTCAAGTGAATTTGTCAAAAACGACAAATCTGACATTATGTTTCATGTTTGCAAAGTTGTATATTGCATGCAAAGCCATGTTTTATTGATTTTCATTCAAACTATGCATTCTGAACATTGCACAAGTGAATGAAACACATTGTTACAAACAGCAATTTGGCACAAAACACACTGAAAACTTACTTCATGCAGTATTGAACATCTTTTACTAGTTTACAAACTAATAACTCAGGTGAAATTGTAAAAATCACCAATCTGGCATTATGTTTCATGTTTGCAAAGTTGAATATTGCATGCAATGACTTGTTTTATGGATTTTCATCCAAACTATGCATTCTGAACACTGTAAAAGTGAATGAAACACATTGTTACAAACAGTAATTTAGTGCAAAACACACTGAAAACTTACTTTTATGCAATATTGAACATCTTTTACTAGTTTACCAGCTAATAACTCAAGTGAATTTGTCAAAAACCACAAATTTGACATTATGTTTCATGTTTGCAAAGTTGAATATTGCATGCAAAGCCATGTTTTATTGATTTTCATTCAAATTATGCATTCTGAACATTGCAAAAGTGAATGAAACACATTGTTACAAACAGCAATTTGGCACAAAACACACTGAAAACTTACTTCATGAAATATTGAACATCTTTTACTAGTTTACAATCTAATAACTCAAGTGAAATTGTCAAAAATCACAAATCTGACATCATTTTTCATGTTTTCAAAGTTGAATATTGCGTGCAAAGTCATGTTCCATTGATTTTCATTCAAATTATGCATTCTGAACATTGCAAAAGTGAATGAAACACATTGTTACAAACAGCAATTTGGCACAAAACACACTGAAAACTTACTTTATGCAATATTGAACATCTTTTACTAGTTTACAAACCAATAACTCAAGTGAAACAGTCAAAAATCACAAATCTGGCATTATGTTTCATGTTTGCAAAGTTGAATATTGCATGCAAAGACTTGTTTTATAGATTTTCATCCAAACTATGCATTCTGAACATTGCAAAAGTGAATGAAACACATTGTTACAAACAGTAATTTAGTGCAAAACATGCTGAAAACTTACTTGTATGCAATACTGAACATCTTTTACTAGTTTCCCAACTAATAACTCAAGTGAATTTGTCAAAAACCATAAATCTGACATTATGTTTCATGTTTGCAAAGTTGTATATTGCATGCAAACCCATGTTTTATTGATTTTTTTACAAACTATGCATTCTGAACATTGCACAAGTGAATGAAACACATTGTTACACACCGCAATTTCGTACAAAACACACCGAAAACTCACTTTCATGCAATATTGAACATCTTTAACTAGTTTACAAACTAATAACTTAAGTGAATTTGTCAAAAACCACAAATTTGACATTATGTTTCATGTTTGCAAAGTTGTGTATTGCATGCAAAGCCATGTTTTATTGATTTTCATTCAAACTATGCATTCTGAGCTTTGCAAAAGTGAATGGAACACATTGTTACAAACAGCAATTTGGCACAAAACACACTTAAAACTTACTTTTATGCAATATTGAACATCTTTTACTAGTTCACCAACTAATAACTCAAGTGAATTAGTCAAAAACCACAAATTTGACATTATGTTTCATGTTTGCAAAGTTGAATATCACATGCAAAGCCATGTTTTATTGATTTTCATTCAAATTATGCATTCTGAACATTGCAAAATTGAATGAAACACATTGTTACAAACAGCAATTTGGCACAAAACACACTGAAAACTTACTTCATGCAATATTGAACATCTTTTACTAGTTTACAAACCAATAACTCAAGTGAAATAGTCAAAAATCACAAATCTGGCATCATGTTTCATGTTTGCAAAGTTGAATATTGCATGCAAAGACTTGTTTTATAGATTTTCATCCAAACTATGCATTTTGAACATTGCAAAAGTGAATGAAACACATTGTTACAAACATCAATTTGTCACAAAACACACTGAAAACTTACTTTCATGCAATATTGAACATCTTATACTAGTTTACCAACTAATAACTCAAGTGAATTTGTCAAAAACCACAAATTTGACATTATGTTTCATGTTTGCAAAGTTGAATATTGCATGCAACGACTTGTTTTATGGATTTTCATCCAAACTATGCATTCTGAACACTGTAAAAGTGAATGAAACACATTGTTCCAAACAGTAATTTAGTGCAAAACACGCTGAAAACTTACTTTTATGCAATATTGAACATCTTTTACTAGTTTACCAGCTAATAACTCAAGTGAATTTGTCAAAAACCACAAATTTGACATTATGTTTCATGTTTGCAAAGTTGAATATTGCATGCATAGCCATGTTTTATTGATTTTCATTCAAATTATGCATTCTGAACATTGCAAAAGTGAATGAAACACATTGTTACAGACAGCAATTTGGCACAAAAATCACTTAAAACTTACTTTTATGCAATATTGAACATCTTCTGCTAGTTTACAAACTAATAACTCAAGTGAATTTGTCAAAAGTCACGAATTTGACATTATGTTTCATGTTTGCAAAGTTGAATATTGCATGCAAAGCCATGTTTTATTGATTTTCATTCAAATTATGCATTCTGAACATTGCAAAAGTGAATGAAACACATTGTTACAAACAGCAATTTGGCACAAAACACACTGAAAACTTACTTCATGAAATATTGAACATCTTTTACTAGTTTACAATCTAATAACTCAAGTGAAATTGTCAAAAATCACAAATCTGACATCATTTTTCATGTTTTCAAAGTTGAATATTGCGTGCAAAGTCATGTTCCATTGATTTTCATTCAAATTATGCATTCTGAACATTGCAAAAGTGAATGAAACACATTGTTACAAACAGCAATTTGGCACAAAACACACTGAAAACTTACTTTATGCAATATTGAACATCTTTTACTAGTTTACAAACCAATAACTCAAGTGAAACAGTCAAAAATCACAAATCTGGCATTATGTTTCATGTTTGCAAAGTTGAATATTGCATGCAAAGACTTGTTTTATAGATTTTCATCCAAACTATGCATTCTGAACATTGCAAAAGTGAATGAAACACATTGTTACAAACAGTAATTTAGTGCAAAACATGCTGAAAACTTACTTGTATGCAATACTGAACATCTTTTACTAGTTTCCCAACTAATAACTCAAGTGAATTTGTCAAAAACCATAAATCTGACATTATGTTTCATGTTTGCAAAGTTGTATATTGCATGCAAACCCATGTTTTATTGATTTTTTTACAAACTATGCATTCTGAACATTGCACAAGTGAATGAAACACATTGTTACACACCGCAATTTCGTACAAAACACACCGAAAACTCACTTTCATGCAATATTGAACATCTTTAACTAGTTTACAAACTAATAACTTAAGTGAATTTGTCAAAAACCACAAATTTGACATTATGTTTCATGTTTGCAAAGTTGTGTATTGCATGCAAAGCCATGTTTTATTGATTTTCATTCAAACTATGCATTCTGAGCTTTGCAAAAGTGAATGGAACACATTGTTACAAACAGCAATTTGGCACAAAACACACTTAAAACTTACTTTTATGCAATATTGAACATCTTTTACTAGTTCACCAACTAATAACTCAAGTGAATTAGTCAAAAACCACAAATTTGACATTATGTTTCATGTTTGCAAAGTTGAATATCACATGCAAAGCCATGTTTTATTGATTTTCATTCAAATTATGCATTCTGAACATTGCAAAATTGAATGAAACACATTGTTACAAACAGCAATTTGGCACAAAACACACTGAAAACTTACTTCATGCAATATTGAACATCTTTTACTAGTTTACAAACCAATAACTCAAGTGAAATAGTCAAAAATCACAAATCTGGCATCATGTTTCATGTTTGCAAAGTTGAATATTGCATGCAAAGACTTGTTTTATAGATTTTCATCCAAACTATGCATTTTGAACATTGCAAAAGTGAATGAAACACATTGTTACAAACATCAATTTGTCACAAAACACACTGAAAACTTACTTTCATGCAATATTGAACATCTTATACTAGTTTACCAACTAATAACTCAAGTGAATTTGTCAAAAACCACAAATTTGACATTATGTTTCATGTTTGCAAAGTTGAATATTGCATGCAACGACTTGTTTTATGGATTTTCATCCAAACTATGCATTCTGAACACTGTAAAAGTGAATGAAACACATTGTTCCAAACAGTAATTTAGTGCAAAACACGCTGAAAACTTACTTTTATGCAATATTGAACATCTTTTACTAGTTTACCAGCTAATAACTCAAGTGAATTTGTCAAAAACCACAAATTTGACATTATGTTTCATGTTTGCAAAGTTGAATATTGCATGCATAGCCATGTTTTATTGATTTTCATTCAAATTATGCATTCTGAACATTGCAAAAGTGAATGAAACACATTGTTACAGACAGCAATTTGGCACAAAAATCACTTAAAACTTACTTTTATGCAATATTGAACATCTTCTGCTAGTTTACAAACTAATAACTCAAGTGAATTTGTCAAAAGTCACGAATTTGACATTATGTTTCATGTTTGCAAAGTTAAATATTGCATGCAAAGCCATGATTTATTGATTTTCATTCAAATTGTGCATTCTGAACATTGCAAATGTGAATGAAACACATTGTTACAAACAGCAATTTGTCACAAAACACACTGAAAACTTATTTTCATGCAATATTGAATATCTTATACTAGTTTACCAACTAATAACTCAAGTGAATTTGTCAAAAACCACAAATTTGACATTATGTTTCATGTTTGCAAAGTTGAATATTGCATGCAAAGCCATGTTTTATTGATTTTCATTCAAATTATGCATTCTGAACATTGTAAAAGTGAATGAAACACATTGTTACAAACAGCAATTAGGTACAAAACACGCTGAAAACTTACTTTCATGCAATATTGAACTTCTTTTACTAGTTTACAAACTAATAACTCAAGTGAATTTGTCAAAAACGACAACTCTGACATTATGTTTCATGTTTGCAAAGTTGTATATTGCATGCAAAGCCATGTTTTATTGATTTTCATTCAAACTATGCATTCTGAACATTGCACAAGTGAATGAAACACATTGTTACAAACAGCAATTTGGCACAAAACACACTGAAAACTTACTTCATGCAATATTGAACATCTTTTACTAGTTTACAAACTAATAACTCAGGTGAAATTGTAAAAATCACAAATCTGGCATTATGTTTCATGTTTGCAAAGTTGAATATTGCATGCAACGACTTGTTTTATAGATTTTCATCCAAACTATGCATTCTGAACATTGTAAAAGTGAATGAAACACATTGTTACAAACAGCAATTAGGTACAAAACACGCTGAAAACTTACTTTCATGCAATATTGAACTTCTTTTACTAGTTTACAAACTAATAACTCAAGTGAATTTGTCAAAAACGACAAATCTGACATTATGTTTCATGTTTGCAAAGTTGTATATTGCATGCAAAGCCATGTTTTATTGATTTTCATTCAAACTATGCATTCTGAACATTGCACAAGTGAATGAAACACATTGTTACAAACAGCAATTTGGCACAAAACACACTGAAAACTTACTTCATGCAGTATTGAACATCTTTTACTAGTTTACAAACTAATAACTCAGGTGAAATTGTAAAAATCACAAATCTGGCATTATGTTTCATGTTTGCAAAGTTGAATATTGCATGCAACGACTTGTTTTATAGATTTTCATCCAAACTATGCATTCTGAACACTGTAAAATTGAATGGAACACATTGTTACAAACAGTAATTTGGTGCAAAACACGCTGAAAACTTACTTTTATGCAATATTGAACATCTTTTACTAGTTTACCAGCTAATAACTCAAGTGAATTTGTCAAAAACCACAAATTTGACATTATGTTTCATGTTTGCAAAGTTGAATATTGCATGCATAGCCATGTTTTATTGATTTTCATCCAAATTATGCATTCTGAACATTGCAAAAGTGAATGAAACACATTGTTACAGACAGCAATTTGGCACAAAAATCACTTAAAACTTACTTTTATGCAATATTGAACATCTTCTGCTAGTATACAAACTAATAACTCAAGTGAATTTGTCAAAAGTCACGAATTTGACATTATGTTTCATGTTTGCAAAGTTAAATATTGCATGCAAAGCCATGATTTATTGATTTTCATTCAAATTGTGCATTCTGAACATTGCAAATGTGAATGAAACACATTGTTACAAACAGCAATTTGTCACAAAACACACTGAAAACTTACTTTCATGCAATATTGAACATCTTATACTAGGTTATCAACTAATAACTCAAGTGAATTTGTCAAAAACCACAAATTTGACATTATGTTTCATGTTTGCAAAGTTGAATATTGCATGCAAAGCCATGTTTTATTGATTTTCATTCAAATTATGCATTCTGAACATTGTAAAAGTGAATGAAACACATTGTTACAAACAGCAATTAGGTACAAAACACGCTGAAAACTTACTTTCATGCAATATTGAACTTCTTTTACTAGTTTACAAACTAATAACTCAAGTGAATTTGTCAAAAACGACAAATCTGACATTATGTTTCATGTTTGCAAAGTTGTATATTGCATGCAAAGCCATGTTTTATTGATTTTCATTCAAACTATGCATTCTGAACATTGCACAAGTGAATGAAACACATTGTTACAAACAGCAATTTGGCACAAAACACACTGAAAACTTACTTCATGCAGTATTGAACATCTTTTACTAGTTTACAAACTAATAACTCAGGTGAAATTGTAAAAATCACCAATCTGGCATTATGTTTCATGTTTGCAAAGTTGAATATTGCATGCAATGACTTGTTTTATGGATTTTCATCCAAACTATGCATTCTGAACACTGTAAAAGTGAATGAAACACATTGTTACAAACAGTAATTTAGTGCAAAACACACTGAAAACTTACTTTTATGCAATACTGAACATCTTTTACTAGTTTCCCAACTAATAACTCAAGTGAATTTGTCAAAAACCATAAATCTGACATTATGTTTCATGTTTGCAAAGTTGTATATTGCATGCAAACCCATGTTTTATTGATTTTTTTACAAACTATGCATTCTGAACATTGCACAAGTGAATGAAACACATTGTTACACACCGCAATTTCGTACAAAACACACCAAAAACTTACTTTCATGCAATATTGAACATCTTATACTAGTTTACCAACTAATAACTCAAGTGAATTTGTCAAAAACCACAAATTTGACATTATGTTTCATGTTTGCAAAGTTGAATATTGCATGCAAAGCCATGTTTTATTGATTTTCATTCAAATTATGCATTCTGAACATTGTAAAAGTGAATGAAACACATTGTTACAGACCGCAATTTAGTACAAAACACACTGAAAACTTACTTTCATGCAATATTGTACATCTTATACTAGTTTACCAACTAATAACTCAAGTGAATTTGTCAAAAACCACAAATTTGACATTATGTTTCATGTTTGCAAAGTTGAATATTGCATGCAAAGCCATGTTTTATTGATTTTCATTCAAATTATGCTTTCTGAACATTGTGAATGTGAATGAAACACATTGTGACAAAAAGCAATTAGGTACAAAACACTGAAAACCTACTTTCATGCAATATTGAACATCTTTAACTAGTTTACAAACTAATAACTTAAGTGAATTTGTCAAAAACCACAAATTTGACATTATGTTTCATGTTTGCAAAGTTGTGTATTGCATGCAAAGCCATGTTTTATTGATTTTCATTCAAACTATGCATTCTGAGCTTTGCAAAAGTGAATGGAACACATTGTTACAAACAGCAATTTGGCACAAAACACACTTAAAACTTACTTTTATGCAATATTGAACATCTTTTACTAGTTCACCAACTAATAACTCAAGTGAATTAGTCAAAAACCACAAATTTGACATTATGTTTCATGTTTGCAAAGTTGAATATCACATGCAAAGCCATGTTTTATTGATTTTCATTCAAATTATGCATTCTGAACATCGCAAAATTGAATGAAACACATTGTTACAAACAGCAATTTGGCACAAAACACACTGAAAACTTACTTCATGCAATATTGAACATCTTTTACTAGTTTACAAACCAATAACTCAAGTGAAATAGTCAAAAATCACAAATCTGGCATCATGTTTCATGTTTGCAAAGTTGAATATTGCATGCAAAGACTTGTTTTATAGATTTTCATCCAAACTATGCATTTTGAACATTGCAAAAGTGAATGAAACATTGTTACAAACATCAATTTGTCACAAAACACACTGAAAACTTACTTTCATGCAATATTGAACATCTTATACTAGTTTACCAACTAATAACTCAAGTGAATTTGTCAAAAACCACAAATTTGACATTATGTTTCATGTTTGCAAAGTTGAATATTGCATGCAACGACTTGTTTTATGGATTTTCATCCAAACTATGCATTCTGAACACTGTAAAAGTGAATGAAACACATTGTTCCAAACAGTAATTTAGTGCAAAACACGCTGAAAACTTACTTTTATGCAATATTGAACATCTTTTACTAGTTTACCAGCTAATAACTCAAGTGAATTTGTCAAAAACCACAAATTTGACATTATGTTTCATGTTTGCAAAGTTGAATATTGCATGCATAGCCATGTTTTATTGATTTTCATTCAAATTATGCATTCTGAACATTGCAAAAGTGAATGAAACACATTGTTACAGACAGCAATTTGGCACAAAAATCACTTAAAACTTACTTTTATGCAATATTGAACATCTTCTGCTAGTTTACAAACTAATAACTCAAGTGAATTTGTCAAAAGTCACGAATTTGACATTATGTTTCATGTTTGCAAAGTTAAATATTGCATGCAAAGCCATGATTTATTGATTTTCATTCAAATTGTGCATTCTGAACATTGCAAATGTGAATGAAACACATTGTTACAAACAGCAATTTGTCACAAAACACACTGAAAACTTATTTTCATGCAATATTGAATATCTTATACTAGTTTACCAACTAATAACTCAAGTGAATTTGTCAAAAACCACAAATTTGACATTATGTTTCATGTTTGCAAAGTTGAATATTGCATGCAAAGCCATGTTTTATTGATTTTCATTCAAATTATGCATTCTGAACATTGTAAAAGTGAATGAAACACATTGTTACAAACAGCAATTAGGTACAAAACACGCTGAAAACTTACTTTCATGCAATATTGAACTTCTTTTACTAGTTTACAAACTAATAACTCAAGTGAATTTGTCAAAAACGACAAATCTGACATTATGTTTCATGTTTGCAAAGTTGTATATTGCATGCAAAGCCATGTTTTATTGATTTTCATTCAAACTATGCATTCTGAACATTGCACAAGTGAATGAAACACATTGTTACAAACAGCAATTTGGCACAAAACACACTGAAAACTTACTTCATGCAGTATTGAACATCTTTTACTAGTTTACAAACTAATAACTCAGGTGAAATTGTAAAAATCACCAATCTGGCATTATGTTTCATGTTTGCAAAGTTGAATATTGCATGCAATGACTTGTTTTATGGATTTTCATCCAAACTATGCATTCTGAACACTGTAAAAGTGAATGAAACACATTGTTACAAACAGTAATTTAGTGCAAAACACACTGAAAACTTACTTTTATGCAATACTGAACATCTTTTACTAGTTTCCCAACTAATAACTCAAGTGAATTTGTCAAAAACCATAAATCTGACATTATGTTTCATGTTTGCAAAGTTGTATATTGCATGCAAACCCATGTTTTATTGATTTTTTTACAAACTATGCATTCTGAACATTGCACAAGTGAATGAAACACATTGTTACACACCGCAATTTCGTACAAAACACACCAAAAACTTACTTTCATGCAATATTGAACATCTTATACTAGTTTACCAACTAATAACTCAAGTGAATTTGTCAAAAACCACAAATTTGACATTATGTTTCATGTTTGCAAAGTTGAATATTGCATGCAAAGCCATGTTTTATTGATTTTCATTCAAATTATGCATTCTGAACATTGTAAAAGTGAATGAAACACATTGTTACAGACCGCAATTTAGTACAAAACACACTGAAAACTTACTTTCATGCAATATTGTACATCTTATACTAGTTTACCAACTAATAACTCAAGTGAATTTGTCAAAAACCACAAATTTGACATTATGTTTCATGTTTGCAAAGTTGAATATTGCATGCAAAGCCATGTTTTATTGATTTTCATTCAAATTATGCTTTCTGAACATTGTGAATGTGAATGAAACACATTGTGACAAAAAGCAATTAGGTACAAAACACTGAAAACCTACTTTCATGCAATATTGAACATCTTTAACTAGTTTACAAACTAATAACTTAAGTGAATTTGTCAAAAACCACAAATTTGACATTATGTTTCATGTTTGCAAAGTTGTGTATTGCATGCAAAGCCATGTTTTATTGATTTTCATTCAAACTATGCATTCTGAGCTTTGCAAAAGTGAATGGAACACATTGTTACAAACAGCAATTTGGCACAAAACACACTTAAAACTTACTTTTATGCAATATTGAACATCTTTTACTAGTTCACCAACTAATAACTCAAGTGAATTAGTCAAAAACCACAAATTTGACATTATGTTTCATGTTTGCAAAGTTGAATATCACATGCAAAGCCATGTTTTATTGATTTTCATTCAAATTATGCATTCTGAACATTGCAAAATTGAATGAAACACATTGTTACAAACAGCAATTTGGCACAAAACACACTGAAAACTTACTTCATGCAATATTGAACATCTTTTACTAGTTTACAAACCAATAACTCAAGTGAAATAGTCAAAAATCACAAATCTGGCATCATGTTTCATGTTTGCAAAGTTGAATATTGCATGCAAAGACTTGTTTTATAGATTTTCATCCAAACTATGCATTTTGAACATTGCAAAAGTGAATGAAACACATTGTTACAAACATCAATTTGTCACAAAACACGCTGAAAACTTACTTTCATGCAATATTGAACTTCTTTTACTAGTTTACAAACTAATAACTCAAGTGAATTTGTCAAAAACGACAAATCTGACATTATGTTTCATGTTTGCAAAGTTGTATATTGCATGCAAAGCCATGTTTTATTGATTTTCATTCAAACTATGCATTCTGAACATTGCACAAGTGAATGAAACACATTGTTACAAACAGCAATTTGGCACAAAACACACTGAAAACTTACTTCATGCAGTATTGAACATCTTTTACTAGTTTACAAACTAATAACTCAGGTGAAATTGTAAAAATCACCAATCTGGCATTATGTTTCATGTTTGCAAAGTTGAATATTGCATGCAATGACTTGTTTTATGGATTTTCATCCAAACTATGCATTCTGAACACTGTAAAAGTGAATGAAACACATTGTTACAAACAGTAATTTAGTGCAAAACACACTGAAAACTTACTTTTATGCAATACTGAACATCTTTTACTAGTTTCCCAACTAATAACTCAAGTGAATTTGTCAAAAACCATAAATCTGACATTATGTTTCATGTTTGCAAAGTTGTATATTGCATGCAAACCCATGTTTTATTGATTTTTTTACAAACTATGCATTCTGAACATTGCACAAGTGAATGAAACACATTGTTACACACCGCAATTTCGTACAAAACACACCAAAAACTTACTTTCATGCAATATTGAACATCTTATACTAGTTTACCAACTAATAACTCAAGTGAATTTGTCAAAAACCACAAATTTGACATTATGTTTCATGTTTGCAAAGTTGAATATTGCATGCAAAGCCATGTTTTATTGATTTTCATTCAAATTATGCATTCTGAACATTGTAAAAGTGAATGAAACACATTGTTACAGACCGCAATTTAGTACAAAACACACTGAAAACTTACTTTCATGCAATATTGTACATCTTATACTAGTTTACCAACTAATAACTCAAGTGAATTTGTCAAAAACCACAAATTTGACATTATGTTTCATGTTTGCAAAGTTGAATATTGCATGCAAAGCCATGTTTTATTGATTTTCATTCAAATTATGCTTTCTGAACATTGTGAATGTGAATGAAACACATTGTGACAAAAAGCAATTAGGTACAAAACACTGAAAACCTACTTTCATGCAATATTGAACATCTTTAACTAGTTTACAAACTAATAACTTAAGTGAATTTGTCAAAAACCACAAATTTGACATTATGTTTCATGTTTGCAAAGTTGTGTATTGCATGCAAAGCCATGTTTTATTGATTTTCATTCAAACTATGCATTCTGAGCTTTGCAAAAGTGAATGGAACACATTGTTACAAACAGCAATTTGGCACAAAACACACTTAAAACTTACTTTTATGCAATATTGAACATCTTTTACTAGTTCACCAACTAATAACTCAAGTGAATTAGTCAAAAACCACAAATTTGACATTATGTTTCATGTTTGCAAAGTTGAATATCACATGCAAAGCCATGTTTTATTGATTTTCATTCAAATTATGCATTCTGAACATTGCAAAATTGAATGAAACACATTGTTACAAACAGCAATTTGGCACAAAACACACTGAAAACTTACTTCATGCAATATTGAACATCTTTTACTAGTTTACAAACCAATAACTCAAGTGAAATAGTCAAAAATCACAAATCTGGCATCATGTTTCATGTTTGCAAAGTTGAATATTGCATGCAAAGACTTGTTTTATAGATTTTCATCCAAACTATGCATTTTGAACATTGCAAAAGTGAATGAAACACATTGTTACAAACATCAATTTGTCACAAAACACACTGAAAACTTACTTTCATGCAATATTGAACATCTTATACTAGTTTACCAACTAATAACTCAAGTGAATTTGTCAAAAACCACAAATTTGACATTATGTTTCATGTTTGCAAAGTTGAATATTGCATGCAACGACTTGTTTTATGGATTTTCATCCAAACTATGCATTCTGAACACTGTAAAAGTGAATGAAACACATTGTTCCAAACAGTAATTTAGTGCAAAACACGCTGAAAACTTACTTTTATGCAATATTGAACATCTTTTACTAGTTTACCAGCTAATAACTCAAGTGAATTTGTCAAAAACCACAAATTTGACATTATGTTTCATGTTTGCAAAGTTGAATATTGCATGCATAGCCATGTTTTATTGATTTTCATTCAAATTATGCATTCTGAACATTGCAAAAGTGAATGAAACACATTGTTACAGACAGCAATTTGGCACAAAAATCACTTAAAACTTACTTTTATGCAATATTGAACATCTTCTGCTAGTTTACAAACTAATAACTCAAGTGAATTTGTCAAAAGTCACGAATTTGACATTATGTTTCATGTTTGCAAAGTTAAATATTGCATGCAAAGCCATGATTTATTGATTTTCATTCAAATTGTGCATTCTGAACATTGCAAATGTGAATGAAACACATTGTTACAAACAGCAATTTGTCACAAAACACACTGAAAACTTATTTTCATGCAATATTGAATATCTTATACTAGTTTACCAACTAATAACTCAAGTGAATTTGTCAAAAACCACAAATTTGACATTATGTTTCATGTTTGCAAAGTTGAATATTGCATGCAAAGCCATGTTTTATTGATTTTCATTCAAATTATGCATTCTGAACATTGTAAAAGTGAATGAAACACATTGTTACAAACAGCAATTAGGTACAAAACACGCTGAAAACTTACTTTCATGCAATATTGAACTTCTTTTACTAGTTTACAAACTAATAACTCAAGTGAATTTGTCAAAAACGACAAATCTGACATTATGTTTCATGTTTGCAAAGTTGTATATTGCATGCAAAGCCATGTTTTATTGATTTTCATTCAAACTATGCATTCTGAACATTGCACAAGTGAATGAAACACATTGTTACAAACAGCAATTTGGCACAAAACACACTGAAAACTTACTTCATGCAGTATTGAACATCTTTTACTAGTTTACAAACTAATAACTCAGGTGAAATTGTAAAAATCACCAATCTGGCATTATGTTTCATGTTTGCAAAGTTGAATATTGCATGCAATGACTTGTTTTATGGATTTTCATCCAAACTATGCATTCTGAACACTGTAAAAGTGAATGAAACACATTGTTACAAACAGTAATTTAGTGCAAAACACACTGAAAACTTACTTTTATGCAATACTGAACATCTTTTACTAGTTTCCCAACTAATAACTCAAGTGAATTTGTCAAAAACCATAAATCTGACATTATGTTTCATGTTTGCAAAGTTGTATATTGCATGCAAACCCATGTTTTATTGATTTTTTTACAAACTATGCATTCTGAACATTGCACAAGTGAATGAAACACATTGTTACAGACAGCAATTTCGTACAAAACACACCAAAAACTTACTTTCATGCAATATTGAACATCTTATACTAGTTTACCAACTAATAACTCAAGTGAATTTGTCAAAAGTCACGAATTTGACATTATGTTTCATGTTTGCAAAGTTAAATATTGCATGCAAAGCCATGATTTATTGATTTTCATTCAAATTGTGCATTCTGAACATTGCAAATGTGAATGAAACACATTGTTACAAACAGCAATTTGTCACAAAACACACTGAAAACTTACTTTCATGCAATATTGAACATCTTATACTAGGTTACCAACTAATAACTCAAGTGAATTTGTCAAAAACCACAAATTTGACATTATGTTTCATGTTTGCAAAGTTGAATATTGCATGCAAAGCCATGTTTTATTGATTTTCATTCAAATTATGCATTCTGAACATTGTAAAAGTGAATGAAACACATTGTTACAAACAGCAATTAGGTACAAAACACGCTGAAAACTTACTTTCATGCAATATTGAACTTCTTTTACTAGTTTACAAACTAATAACTCAAGTGAATTTGTCAAAAACGACAAATCTGACATTATGTTTCATGTTTGCAAAGTTGTATATTGCATGCAAAGCCATGTTTTATTGATTTTCATTCAAACTATGCATTCTGAACATTGCACAAGTGAATGAAACACATTGTTACAAACAGCAATTTGGCACAAAACACACTGAAAACTTACTTCATGCAGTATTGAACATCTTTTACTAGTTTACAAACTAATAACTCAGGTGAAATTGTAAAAATCACCAATCTGGCATTATGTTTCATGTTTGCAAAGTTGAATATTGCATGCAATGACTTGTTTTATGGATTTTCATCCAAACTATGCATTCTGAACACTGTAAAAGTGAATGAAACACATTGTTACAAACAGTAATTTAGTGCAAAACACACTGAAAACTTACTTTTATGCAATACTGAACATCTTTTACTAGTTTCCCAACTAATAACTCAAGTGAATTTGTCAAAAACCATAAATCTGACATTATGTTTCATGTTTGCAAAGTTGTATATTGCATGCAAACCCATGTTTTATTGATTTTTTTACAAACTATGCATTCTGAACATTGCACAAGTGAATGAAACACATTGTTACACACCGCAATTTCGTACAAAACACACCAAAAACTTACTTTCATGCAATATTGAACATCTTATACTAGTTTACCAACTAATAACTCAAGTGAATTTGTCAAAAACCACAAATTTGACATTATGTTTCATGTTTGCAAAGTTGAATATTGCATGCAAAGCCATGTTTTATTGATTTTCATTCAAATTATGCATTCTGAACATTGTAAAAGTGAATGAAACACATTGTTACAGACCGCAATTTAGTACAAAACACACTGAAAACTTACTTTCATGCAATATTGTACATCTTATACTAGTTTACCAACTAATAACTCAAGTGAATTTGTCAAAAACCACAAATTTGACATTATGTTTCATGTTTGCAAAGTTGAATATTGCATGCAAAGCCATGTTTTATTGATTTTCATTCAAATTATGCTTTCTGAACATTGTGAATGTGAATGAAACACATTGTGACAAAAAGCAATTAGGTACAAAACACTGAAAACCTACTTTCATGCAATATTGAACATCTTTAACTAGTTTACAAACTAATAACTTAAGTGAATTTGTCAAAAACCACAAATTTGACATTATGTTTCATGTTTGCAAAGTTGTGTATTGCATGCAAAGCCATGTTTTATTGATTTTCATTCAAACTATGCATTCTGAGCTTTGCAAAAGTGAATGGAACACATTGTTACAAACAGCAATTTGGCACAAAACACACTTAAAACTTACTTTTATGCAATATTGAACATCTTTTACTAGTTCACCAACTAATAACTCAAGTGAATTAGTCAAAAACCACAAATTTGACATTATGTTTCATGTTTGCAAAGTTGAATATCACATGCAAAGCCATGTTTTATTGATTTTCATTCAAATTATGCATTCTGAACATCGCAAAATTGAATGAAACACATTGTTACAAACAGCAATTTGGCACAAAACACACTGAAAACTTACTTCATGCAATATTGAACATCTTTTACTAGTTTACAAACCAATAACTCAAGTGAAATAGTCAAAAATCACAAATCTGGCATCATGTTTCATGTTTGCAAAGTTGAATATTGCATGCAAAGACTTGTTTTATAGATTTTCATCCAAACTATGCATTTTGAACATTGCAAAAGTGAATGAAACATTGTTACAAACATCAATTTGTCACAAAACACACTGAAAACTTACTTTCATGCAATATTGAACATCTTATACTAGTTTACCAACTAATAACTCAAGTGAATTTGTCAAAAACCACAAATTTGACATTATGTTTCATGTTTGCAAAGTTGAATATTGCATGCAACGACTTGTTTTATGGATTTTCATCCAAACTATGCATTCTGAACACTGTAAAAGTGAATGAAACACATTGTTCCAAACAGTAATTTAGTGCAAAACACGCTGAAAACTTACTTTTATGCAATATTGAACATCTTTTACTAGTTTACCAGCTAATAACTCAAGTGAATTTGTCAAAAACCACAAATTTGACATTATGTTTCATGTTTGCAAAGTTGAATATTGCATGCATAGCCATGTTTTATTGATTTTCATTCAAATTATGCATTCTGAACATTGCAAAAGTGAATGAAACACATTGTTACAGACAGCAATTTGGCACAAAAATCACTTAAAACTTACTTTTATGCAATATTGAACATCTTCTGCTAGTTTACAAACTAATAACTCAAGTGAATTTGTCAAAAGTCACGAATTTGACATTATGTTTCATGTTTGCAAAGTTAAATATTGCATGCAAAGCCATGATTTATTGATTTTCATTCAAATTGTGCATTCTGAACATTGCAAATGTGAATGAAACACATTGTTACAAACAGCAATTTGTCACAAAACACACTGAAAACTTATTTTCATGCAATATTGAATATCTTATACTAGTTTACCAACTAATAACTCAAGTGAATTTGTCAAAAACCACAAATTTGACATTATGTTTCATGTTTGCAAAGTTGAATATTGCATGCAAAGCCATGTTTTATTGATTTTCATTCAAATTATGCATTCTGAACATTGTAAAAGTGAATGAAACACATTGTTACAAACAGCAATTAGGTACAAAACACGCTGAAAACTTACTTTCATGCAATATTGAACTTCTTTTACTAGTTTACAAACTAATAACTCAAGTGAATTTGTCAAAAACGACAAATCTGACATTATGTTTCATGTTTGCAAAGTTGTATATTGCATGCAAAGCCATGTTTTATTGATTTTCATTCAAACTATGCATTCTGAACATTGCACAAGTGAATGAAACACATTGTTACAAACAGCAATTTGGCACAAAACACACTGAAAACTTACTTCATGCAGTATTGAACATCTTTTACTAGTTTACAAACTAATAACTCAGGTGAAATTGTAAAAATCACCAATCTGGCATTATGTTTCATGTTTGCAAAGTTGAATATTGCATGCAATGACTTGTTTTATGGATTTTCATCCAAACTATGCATTCTGAACACTGTAAAAGTGAATGAAACACATTGTTACAAACAGTAATTTAGTGCAAAACACACTGAAAACTTACTTTTATGCAATACTGAACATCTTTTACTAGTTTCCCAACTAATAACTCAAGTGAATTTGTCAAAAACCATAAATCTGACATTATGTTTCATGTTTGCAAAGTTGTATATTGCATGCAAACCCATGTTTTATTGATTTTTTTACAAACTATGCATTCTGAACATTGCACAAGTGAATGAAACACATTGTTACACACCGCAATTTCGTACAAAACACACCAAAAACTTACTTTCATGCAATATTGAACATCTTATACTAGTTTACCAACTAATAACTCAAGTGAATTTGTCAAAAACCACAAATTTGACATTATGTTTCATGTTTGCAAAGTTGAATATTGCATGCAAAGCCATGTTTTATTGATTTTCATTCAAATTATGCATTCTGAACATTGTAAAAGTGAATGAAACACATTGTTACAGACCGCAATTTAGTACAAAACACACTGAAAACTTACTTTCATGCAATATTGTACATCTTATACTAGTTTACCAACTAATAACTCAAGTGAATTTGTCAAAAACCACAAATTTGACATTATGTTTCATGTTTGCAAAGTTGAATATTGCATGCAAAGCCATGTTTTATTGATTTTCATTCAAATTATGCTTTCTGAACATTGTGAATGTGAATGAAACACATTGTGACAAAAAGCAATTAGGTACAAAACACTGAAAACCTACTTTCATGCAATATTGAACATCTTTAACTAGTTTACAAACTAATAACTTAAGTGAATTTGTCAAAAACCACAAATTTGACATTATGTTTCATGTTTGCAAAGTTGTGTATTGCATGCAAAGCCATGTTTTATTGATTTTCATTCAAACTATGCATTCTGAGCTTTGCAAAAGTGAATGGAACACATTGTTACAAACAGCAATTTGGCACAAAACACACTTAAAACTTACTTTTATGCAATATTGAACATCTTTTACTAGTTCACCAACTAATAACTCAAGTGAATTAGTCAAAAACCACAAATTTGACATTATGTTTCATGTTTGCAAAGTTGAATATCACATGCAAAGCCATGTTTTATTGATTTTCATTCAAATTATGCATTCTGAACATTGCAAAATTGAATGAAACACATTGTTACAAACAGCAATTTGGCACAAAACACACTGAAAACTTACTTCATGCAATATTGAACATCTTTTACTAGTTTACAAACCAATAACTCAAGTGAAATAGTCAAAAATCACAAATCTGGCATCATGTTTCATGTTTGCAAAGTTGAATATTGCATGCAAAGACTTGTTTTATAGATTTTCATCCAAACTATGCATTTTGAACATTGCAAAAGTGAATGAAACACATTGTTACAAACATCAATTTGTCACAAAACACGCTGAAAACTTACTTTCATGCAATATTGAACTTCTTTTACTAGTTTACAAACTAATAACTCAAGTGAATTTGTCAAAAACGACAAATCTGACATTATGTTTCATGTTTGCAAAGTTGTATATTGCATGCAAAGCCATGTTTTATTGATTTTCATTCAAACTATGCATTCTGAACATTGCACAAGTGAATGAAACACATTGTTACAAACAGCAATTTGGCACAAAACACACTGAAAACTTACTTCATGCAGTATTGAACATCTTTTACTAGTTTACAAACTAATAACTCAGGTGAAATTGTAAAAATCACCAATCTGGCATTATGTTTCATGTTTGCAAAGTTGAATATTGCATGCAATGACTTGTTTTATGGATTTTCATCCAAACTATGCATTCTGAACACTGTAAAAGTGAATGAAACACATTGTTACAAACAGTAATTTAGTGCAAAACACACTGAAAACTTACTTTTATGCAATACTGAACATCTTTTACTAGTTTCCCAACTAATAACTCAAGTGAATTTGTCAAAAACCATAAATCTGACATTATGTTTCATGTTTGCAAAGTTGTATATTGCATGCAAACCCATGTTTTATTGATTTTTTTACAAACTATGCATTCTGAACATTGCACAAGTGAATGAAACACATTGTTACACACCGCAATTTCGTACAAAACACACCAAAAACTTACTTTCATGCAATATTGAACATCTTATACTAGTTTACCAACTAATAACTCAAGTGAATTTGTCAAAAACCACAAATTTGACATTATGTTTCATGTTTGCAAAGTTGAATATTGCATGCAAAGCCATGTTTTATTGATTTTCATTCAAATTATGCATTCTGAACATTGTAAAAGTGAATGAAACACATTGTTACAGACCGCAATTTAGTACAAAACACACTGAAAACTTACTTTCATGCAATATTGTACATCTTATACTAGTTTACCAACTAATAACTCAAGTGAATTTGTCAAAAACCACAAATTTGACATTATGTTTCATGTTTGCAAAGTTGAATATTGCATGCAAAGCCATGTTTTATTGATTTTCATTCAAATTATGCTTTCTGAACATTGTGAATGTGAATGAAACACATTGTGACAAAAAGCAATTAGGTACAAAACACTGAAAACCTACTTTCATGCAATATTGAACATCTTTAACTAGTTTACAAACTAATAACTTAAGTGAATTTGTCAAAAACCACAAATTTGACATTATGTTTCATGTTTGCAAAGTTGTGTATTGCATGCAAAGCCATGTTTTATTGATTTTCATTCAAACTATGCATTCTGAGCTTTGCAAAAGTGAATGGAACACATTGTTACAAACAGCAATTTGGCACAAAACACACTTAAAACTTACTTTTATGCAATATTGAACATCTTTTACTAGTTCACCAACTAATAACTCAAGTGAATTAGTCAAAAACCACAAATTTGACATTATGTTTCATGTTTGCAAAGTTGAATATCACATGCAAAGCCATGTTTTATTGATTTTCATTCAAATTATGCATTCTGAACATTGCAAAATTGAATGAAACACATTGTTACAAACAGCAATTTGGCACAAAACACACTGAAAACTTACTTCATGCAATATTGAACATCTTTTACTAGTTTACAAACCAATAACTCAAGTGAAATAGTCAAAAATCACAAATCTGGCATCATGTTTCATGTTTGCAAAGTTGAATATTGCATGCAAAGACTTGTTTTATAGATTTTCATCCAAACTATGCATTTTGAACATTGCAAAAGTGAATGAAACACATTGTTACAAACATCAATTTGTCACAAAACACACTGAAAACTTACTTTCATGCAATATTGAACATCTTATACTAGTTTACCAACTAATAACTCAAGTGAATTTGTCAAAAACCACAAATTTGACATTATGTTTCATGTTTGCAAAGTTGAATATTGCATGCAACGACTTGTTTTATGGATTTTCATCCAAACTATGCATTCTGAACACTGTAAAAGTGAATGAAACACATTGTTCCAAACAGTAATTTAGTGCAAAACACGCTGAAAACTTACTTTTATGCAATATTGAACATCTTTTACTAGTTTACCAGCTAATAACTCAAGTGAATTTCTCAAAAACCACAAATTTGACATTATGTTTCATGTTTGCAAAGTTGAATATTGCATGCATAGCCATGTTTTATTGATTTTCATTCAAATTATGCATTCTGAACATTGCAAAAGTGAATGAAACACATTGTTACAGACAGCAATTTTGCACAAAAATCACTTAAAACTTACTTTTATGCAATATTGAACATCTTCTGCTAGTTTACAAACTAATAACTCAAGTGAATTTGTCAAAAGTCACGAATTTGACATTATGTTTCATGTTTGCAAAGTTAAATATTGCATGCAAAGCCATGATTTATTGATTTTCATTCAAATTGTGCATTCTGAACATTGCAAATGTGAATGAAACACATTGTTACAAACAGCAATTTGTCACAAAACACACTGAAAACTTATTTTCATGCAATATTGAATATCTTATACTAGTTTACCAACTAATAACTCAAGTGAATTTGTCAAAAACCACAAATTTGACATTATGTTTCATGTTTGCAAAGTTGAATATTGCATGCAAAGCCATGTTTTATTGATTTTCATTCAAATTATGCATTCTGAACATTGTAAAAGTGAATGAAACACATTGTTACAAACAGCAATTAGGTACAAAACACGCTGAAAACTTACTTTCATGCAATATTGAACTTCTTTTACTAGTTTACAAACTAATAACTCAAGTGAATTTGTCAAAAACGACAAATCTGACATTATGTTTCATGTTTGCAAAGTTGTATATTGCATGCAAAGCCATGTTTTATTGATTTTCATTCAAACTATGCATTCTGAACATTGCACAAGTGAATGAAACACATTGTTACAAACAGCAATTTGGCACAAAACACACTGAAAACTTACTTCATGCAGTATTGAACATCTTTTACTAGTTTAAAAACTAATAACTCAGGTGAAATTGTAAAAATCACCAATCTGGCATTATGTTTCATGTTTGCAAAGTTGAATATTGCATGCAATGACTTGTTTTATGGATTTTCATCCAAACTATGCATTCTGAACACTGTAAAAGTGAATGAAACACATTGTTACAAACAGTAATTTAGTGCAAAACACACTGAAAACTTACTTTTATGCAATACTGAACATCTTTTACTAGTTTCCCAACTAATAACTCAAGTGAATTTGTCAAAAACCATAAATCTGACATTATGTTTCATGTTTGCAAAGTTGTATATTGCATGCAAACCCATGTTTTATTGATTTTTTTACAAACTATGCATTCTGAACATTGCACAAGTGAATGAAACACATTGTTACACACCGCAATTTCGTACAAAACACACCAAAAACTTACTTTCATGCAATATTGAACATCTTATACTAGTTTACCAACTAATAACTCAAGTGAATTTGTCAAAAACCACAAATTTGACATTATGTTTCATGTTTGCAAAGTTGAATATTGCATGCAAAGCCATGTTTTATTGATTTTCATTCAAATTATGCATTCTGAACATTGTAAAAGTGAATGAAACACATTGTTACAGACCGCAATTTAGTACAAAACACACTGAAAACTTACTTTCATGCAATATTGTACATCTTATACTAGTTTACCAACTAATAACTCAAGTGAATTTGTCAAAAACCACAAATTTGACATTATGTTTCATGTTTGCAAAGTTGAATATTGCATGCAAAGCCATGTTTTATTGATTTTCATTCAAATTATGCTTTCTGAACATTGTGAATGTGAATGAAACACATTGTGACAAAAAGCAATTAGGTACAAAACACTGAAAACCTACTTTCATGCAATATTGAACATCTTTAACTAGTTTACAAACTAATAACTTAAGTGAATTTGTCAAAAACCACAAATTTGACATTATGTTTCATGTTTGCAAAGTTGTGTATTGCATGCAAAGCCATGTTTTATTGATTTTCATTCAAACTATGCATTCTGAGCTTTGCAAAAGTGAATGGAACACATTGTTACAAACAGCAATTTGGCACAAAACACACTTAAAACTTACTTTTATGCAATATTGAACATCTTTTACTAGTTCACCAACTAATAACTCAAGTGAATTAGTCAAAAACCACAAATTTGACATTATGTTTCATGTTTGCAAAGTTGAATATCACATGCAAAGCCATGTTTTATTGATTTTCATTCAAATTATGCATTCTGAACATTGCACAAGTGAATGAAACACATTGTTACAAACAGCAATTTGGCACAAAACACACTGAAAACTTACTTCATGCAGTATTGAACATCTTTTACTAGTTTACAAACTAATAACTCAGGTGAAATTGTAAAAATCACAAATCTGGCATTATGTTTCATGTTTGCAAAGTTGAATATTGCATGCAACGACTTGTTTTATAGATTTTCATCCAAACTATGCATTCTGAACACTGTAAAATTGAATGGAACACATTGTTACAAACAGTAATTTGGTGCAAAACACGCTGAAAACTTACTTTTATGCAATATTGAACATCTTTTACTAGTTTACCAGCTAATAACTCAAGTGAATTTGTCAAAAACCACAAATTTGACATTATGTTTCATGTTTGCAAAGTTGAATATTGCATGCATAGCCATGTTTTATTGATTTTCATCCAAATTATGCATTCTGAACATTGCAAAAGTGAATGAAACACATTGTTACAGACAGCAATTTGGCACAAAAATCACTTAAAACTTACTTTTATGCAATATTGAACATCTTCTGCTAGTATACAAACTAATAACTCAAGTGAATTTGTCAAAAGTCACGAATTTGACATTATGTTTCATGTTTGCAAAGTTAAATATTGCATGCAAAGCAATGATTTATTGATTTTCATTCAAATTGTGCATTCTGAACATTGCAAATGTGAATGAAACACATTGTTACAAACAGCAATTTAGTGCAAAACATGCTGAAAACTTACTTGTATGCAATACTGAACATCTTTTACTAGTTTCCCAACTAATAACTCAAGTGAATTTGTCAAAAACCATAAATCTGACATTATGTTTCATGTTTGCAAAGTTGTATATTGCATGCAAAGCCATGTTTTATTGATTTTCATTCAAATTATGCTTTCTGAACATTGTGAATGTGAATGAAACACATTGTGACAAAAAGCAATTAGGTACAAAACACTGAAAACCTACTTTCATGCAATATTGAACATCTTTAACTAGTTTACAAACTAATAACTTAAGTGAATTTGTCAAAAACCACAAATTTGACATTATGTTTCATGTTTGCAAAGTTGTGTATTGCATGCAAAGCCATGTTTTATTGATTTTCATTCAAACTATGCATTCTGAGCTTTGCAAAAGTGAATGGAACACATTGTTACAAACAGCAATTTGGCACAAAACACACTTAAAACTTACTTTTATGCAATATTGAACATCTTTTACTAGTTCACCAACTAATAACTCAAGTGAATTAGTCAAAAACCACAAATTTGACATTATGTTTCATGTTTGCAAAGTTGAATATCACATGCAAAGCCATGTTTTATTGATTTTCATTCAAATTATGCATTCTGAACATTGCAAAATTGAATGAAACACATTGTTACAAACAGCAATTTGGCACAAAACACACTGAAAACTTACTTCATGCAATATTGAACATCTTTTACTAGTTTACAAACCAATAACTCAAGTGAAATAGTCAAAAATCACAAATCTGGCATCATGTTTCATGTTTGCAAAGTTGAATATTGCATGCAAAGACTTGTTTTATAGATTTTCATCCAAACTATGCATTTTGAACATTGCAAAAGTGAATGAAACACATTGTTACAAACATCAATTTGTCACAAAACACACTGAAAACTTACTTTCATGCAATATTGAACATCTTATACTAGTTTACCAACTAATAACTCAAGTGAATTTGTCAAAAACCACAAATTTGACATTATGTTTCATGTTTGCAAAGTTGAATATTGCATGCAACGACGTGTTTTATGGATTTTCATCCAAACTATGCATTCTGAACACTGTAAAAGTGAATGAAACACATTGTTCCAAACAGTAATTTAGTGCAAAACACGCTGAAAACTTACTTTCATGCAATATTGAACTTCTTTTACTAGTTTACAAACTAATAACTCAAGTGAATTTGTCAAAAACGACAAATCTGACATTATGTTTCATGTTTGCAAAGTTGTATATTGCATGCAAACCCATGTTTTATTGATTTTTTTACAAACTATGCATTCTGAACATTGCACAAGTGAATGAAACACATTGTTACACACCGCAATTTCGTACAAAACACACCGAAAACTTACTTTCATGCAATATTGAACATCTTATACTAGTTTACCAACTAATAACTCAAGTGAATTTGTCAAAAACCACAAATTTGACATTATGTTTCATGTTTGCAAAGTTGAATATTGCATGCAAAGCCATGTTTTATTGATTTTCATTCAAATTATGCATTCTGAACATTGTAAAAGTGAATGAAACACATTGTTACAGACCGCAATTTAGTACAAAACACACTGAAAACTTACTTTCATGCAATATTGTACATCTTATACTAGTTTACCAACTAATAACTCAAGTGAATTTGTCAAAAACCACAAATTTGACATTATGTTTCATGTTTGCAAAGTTGAATATTGCATGCAAAGCCATGTTTTATTGATTTTCATTCAAATTATGCTTTCTGAACATTGTGAATGTGAATGAAACACATTGTGACAAAAAACAATTAGGTACAAAACACTGAAAACCTACTTTCATGCAATATTGAACATCTTTAACTAGTTTACAAACTAATAACTTAAGTGAATTTGTCAAAAACCACAAATTTGACATTATGTTTCATGTTTGCAAAGTTGTGTATTGCATGCAAAGCCATGTTTTATTGATTTTCATTCAAACTATGCATTCTGAGCTTTGCAAAAGTGAATGGAACACATTGTTACAAACAGCAATTTGGCACAAAACACACTTAAAACTTACTTTTATGCAATATTGAACATCTTTTACTAGTTCACCAACTAATAACTCAAGTGAATTAGTCAAAAACCACAAATTTGACATTATGTTTCATGTTTGCAAAGTTGAATATCACATGCAAAGCCATGTTTTATTGATTTTCATTCAAATTATGCATTCTGAACATTGCACAAGTGAATGAAACACATTGTTACAAACAGCAATTTGGCACAAAACACACTGAAAACTTACTTCATGCAGTATTGAACATCTTTTACTAGTTTACAAACTAATAACTCAGGTGAAATTGTAAAAATCACAAATCTGGCATTATGTTTCATGTTTGCAAAGTTGAATATTGCATGCAACGACTTGTTTTATAGATTTTCATCCAAACTATGCATTCTGAACACTGTAAAATTGAATGGAACACATTGTTACAAACAGTAATTTGGTGCAAAACACGCTGAAAACTTACTTTTATGCAATATTGAACTTCTTTTACTAGTTTACCAGCTAATAACTCAAGTGAATTTGTCAAAAACCACAAATTTGACATTATGTTTCATGTTTGCAAAGTTGAATATTGCATGCATAGCCATGTTTTATTGATTTTCATCCAAATTATGCATTCTGAACATTGCAAAAGTGAATGAAACACATTGTTACAGACAGCAATTTGGCACAAAAATCACTTAAAACTTACTTTTATGCAATATTGAACATCTTCTGCTAGTATACAAACTAATAACTCAAGTGAATTTGTCAAAAGTCACGAATTTGACAATATGTTTCATGTTTGCAAAGTTAAATATTGCATGCAAAGCCATGATTTATTGATTTTCATTCAAATTGTGCATTCTGAACATTGCAAATGTGAATGAAACACATTGTTACAAACAGCAATTTGTCACAAAACACACTGAAAACTTACTTTCATGCAATATTGAACATCTTATACTAGGTTACCAACTAATAACTCAAGTGAATTTGTCAAAAACCACAAATTTGACATTATGTTTCATGTTTGCAAAGTTGAATATTGCATGCAAAGCCATGTTTTATTGATTTTCATTCAAATTATGCATTCTGAACATTGTAAAAGTGAATGAAACACATTGTTACAAACAGCAATTAGGTACAAAACACGCTGAAAACTTACTTTCATGCAATATTGAACTTCTTTTACTAGTTTACAAACTAATAACTCAAGTGAATTTGTCAAAAACGACAAATCTGACATTATGTTTCATGTTTGCAAAGTTGTATATTGCATGCAAAGCCATGTTTTATTGATTTTCATTCAAACTATGCATTCTGAACATTGCACAAGTGAATGAAACACATTGTTACAAACAGCAATTTGGCACAAAACACACTGAAAACTTACTTCATGCAGTATTGAACATCTTTTACTAGTTTACAAACTAATAACTCAGGTGAAATTGTAAAAATCACCAATCTGGCATTATGTTTCATGTTTGCAAAGTTGAATATTGCATGCAATGACTTGTTTTATGGATTTTCATCCAAACTATGCATTCTGAACACTGTAAAAGTGAATGAAACACATTGTTACAAACAGTAATTTAGTGCAAAACACACTGAAAACTTACTTTTATGCAATACTGAACATCTTTTACTAGTTTCCCAACTAATAACTCAAGTGAATTTGTCAAAAACCATAAATCTGACATTATGTTTCATGTTTGCAAAGTTGTATATTGCATGCAAACCCATGTTTTATTGATTTTTTTACAAACTATGCATTCTGAACATTGCACAAGTGAATGAAACACATTGTTACACACCGCAATTTCGTACAAAACACACCGAAAACTTACTTTCATGCAATATTGAACATCTTATACTAGTTTACCAACTAATAACTCAAGTGAATTTGTCAAAAACCACAAATTTGACATTATGTTTCATGTTTGCAAAGTTGAATATTGCATGCAAAGCCATGTTTTATTGATTTTCATTCAAATTATGCATTCTGAACATTGTAAAGGTGAATGAAACACATTGTTACAGACCGCAATTTAGTACAAAACACACTGAAAACTTACTTTCATGCAATATTGTACATCTTATACTAGTTTACCAACTAATAACTCAAGTGAATTTGTCAAAAACCACAAATTTGACATTATGTTTCATGTTTGCAAAGTTGAATATTGCATGCAAAGCCATGTTTTATTGATTTTCATTCAAATTATGCTTTCTGAACATTGTGAATGTGAATGAAACACATTGTGACAAAAAGCAATTAGGTACAAAACACTGAAAACCTACTTTCATGCAATATTGAACATCTTTAACTAGTTTACAAACTAATAACTTAAGTGAATTTGTCAAAAACCACAAATTTGACATTATGTTTCATGTTTGCAAAGTTGTGTATTGCATGCAAAGCCATGTTTTATTGATTTTCATTCAAACTATGCATTCTGAGCTTTGCAAAAGTGAATGGAACACATTGTTACAAACAGCAATTTGGCACAAAACACACTTAAAACTTACTTTTATGCAATATTGAACATCTTTTACTAGTTCACCAACTAATAACTCAAGTGAATTAGTCAAAAACCACAAATTTGACATTATGTTTCATGTTTGCAAAGTTGAATATCACATGCAAAGCCATGTTTTATTGATTTTCATTCAAATTATGCATTCTGAACATTGCAAAATTGAATGAAACACATTGTTACAAACAGCAATTTGGCACAAAACACACTGAAAACTTACTTCATGCAATATTGAACATCTTTTACTAGTTTACAAACCAATAACTCAAGTGAAATAGTCAAAAATCACAAATCTGGCATCATGTTTCATGTTTGCAAAGTTGAATATTGCATGCAAAGACTTGTTTTATAGATTTTCATCCAAACTATGCATTTTGAACATTGCAAAAGTGAATGAAACACATTGTTACAAACATCAATTTGTCACAAAACACACTGAAAACTTACTTTCATGCAATATTGAACATCTTATACTAGTTTACCAACTAATAACTCAAGTGAATTTGTCAAAAACCACAAATTTGACATTATGTTTCATGTTTGCAAAGTTGAATATTGCATGCAACGACGTGTTTTATGGATTTTCATCCAAACTATGCATTCTGAACACTGTAAAAGTGAATGAAACACATTGTTCCAAACAGTAATTTAGTGCAAAACACGCTGAAAACTTACTTTTATGCAATATTGAACATCTTTTACTAGTTTACCAGCTAATAACTCAAGTGAATTTGTCAAAAACCACAAATTTGACATTATGTTTCATGTTTGCAAAGTTGAATATTGCATGCATAGCCATGTTTTATTGATTTTCATTCAAATTATGCATTCTGAACATTGCAAAAGTGAATGAAACACATTGTTACAGACAGCAATTTGGCACAAAAATCACTTAAAACTTACTTTTATGCAATATTGAACATCTTCTGCTAGTTTACAAACTAATAACTCAAGTGAATTTGTCAAAAGTCACGAATTTGACATTATGTTTCATGTTTGCAAAGTTAAATATTGCATGCAAAGCCATGATTTATTGATTTTCATTCAAATTATGCATTCTGAACATTGCAAATGTGAATGAAACACATTGTTACAAACAGCAATTTGTCACAAAACACACTGAAAACTTATTTTCATGCAATATTGAATATCTTATACTAGTTTACCAACTAATAACTCAAGTGAATTTGTCAAAAACCACAAATTTGACATTATGTTTCATGTTTGCAAAGTTGAATATTGCATGCAAAGCCATGTTTTATTGATTTTCATTCAAATTATGCATTCTGAACATTGTAAAAGTGAATGAAACACATTGTTACAAACAGCAATTAGGTACAAAACACGCTGAAAACTTACTTTCATGCAATATTGAACTTCTTTTACTAGTTTACAAACTAATAACTCAAGTGAATTTGTCAAAAACGACAACTCTGACATTATGTTTCATGTTTGCAAAGTTGTATATTGCATGCAAAGCCATGTTTTATTGATTTTCATTCAAACTATGCATTCTGAACATTGCACAAGTGAATGAAACACATTGTTACAAACAGCAATTTGGCACAAAACACACTGAAAACTTACTTCATGCAATATTGAACATCTTTTACTAGTTTACAAACTAATAACTCAGGTGAAATTGTAAAAATCACAAATCTGGCATTATGTTTCATGTTTGCAAAGTTGAATATTGCATGCAACGACTTGTTTTATAGATTTTCATCCAAACTATGCATTCTGAACATTGTAAAAGTGAATGAAACACATTGTTAAAAACAGCAATTAGGTACAAAACACGCTGAAAACTTACTTTCATGCAATATTGAACTTCTTTTACTAGTTTACAAACTAATAACTCAAGTGAATTTGTCAAAAACGACAAATCTGACATTATGTTTCATGTTTGCAAAGTTGTATATTGCATGCAAAGCCATGTTTTATTGATTTTCATTCAAACTATGCATTCTGAACATTGCACAAGTGAATGAAACACATTGTTACAAACAGCAATTTGGCACAAAACACACTGAAAACTTACTTCATGCAGTATTGAACATCTTTTACTAGTTTACAAACTAATAACTCAGGTGAAATTGTAAAAATCACAAATCTGGCATTATGTTTCATGTTTGCAAAGTTGAATATTGCATGCAACGACTTGTTTTATAGATTTTCATCCAAACTATGCATTCTGAACACTGTAAAATTGAATGGAACACATTGTTACAAACAGTAATTTGGTGCAAAACACGCTGAAAACTTACTTTTATGCAATATTGAACATCTTTTACTAGTTTACCAGCTAATAACTCAAGTGAATTTGTCAAAAACCACAAATTTGACATTATGTTTCATGTTTGCAAAGTTGAATATTGCATGCATAGCCATGTTTTATTGATTTTCATCCAAATTATGCATTCTGAACATTGCAAAAGTGAATGAAACACATTGTTACAGACAGCAATTTGGCACAAAAATCACTTAAAACTTACTTTTATGCAATATTGAACATCTTCTGCTAGTATACAAACTAATAACTCAAGTGAATTTGTCAAAAGTCACGAATTTGACATTATGTTTCATGTTTGCAAAGTTAAATATTGCATGCAAAGCCATGATTTATTGATTTTCATTCAAATTGTGCATTCTGAACATTGCAAATGTGAATGAAACACATTGTTACAAACAGCAATTTGTCACAAAACACACTGAAAACTTACTTTCATGCAATATTGAACATCTTATACTAGGTTACCAACTAATAACTCAAGTGAATTTGTCAAAAACCACAAATTTGACATTATGTTTCATGTTTGCAAAGTTGAATATTGCATGCAAAGCCATGTTTTATTGATTTTCATTCAAATTATGCATTCTGAACATTGTAAAAGTGAATGAAACACATTGTTACAAACAGCAATTAGGTACAAAACACGCTGAAAACTTACTTTCATGCAATATTGAACTTCTTTTACTAGTTTACAAACTAATAACTCAAGTGAATTTGTCAAAAACGACAAATCTGACATTATGTTTCATGTTTGCAAAGTTGTATATTGCATGCAAAGCCATGTTTTATTGATTTTCATTCAAACTATGCATTCTGAACATTGCACAAGTGAATGAAACACATTGTTACAAACAGCAATTTGGCACAAAACACACTGAAAACTTACTTCATGCAGTATTGAACATCTTTTACTAGTTTACAAACTAATAACTCAGGTGAAATTGTAAAAATCACCAATCTGGCATTATGTTTCATGTTTGCAAAGTTGAATATTGCATGCAATGACTTGTTTTATGGATTTTCATCCAAACTATGCATTCTGAACACTGTAAAAGTGAATGAAACACATTGTTACAAACAGTAATTTAGTGCAAAACACACTGAAAACTTACTTTTATGCAATATTGAACATCTTTTACTAGTTTACCAGCTAATAACTCAAGTGAATTTGTCAAAAACCACAAATTTGACATTATGTTTCATGTTTGCAAAGTTGAATATTGCATGCATAGCCATGTTTTATTGATTTTCATCCAAATTATGCATTCTGAACATTGCAAAAGTGAATGGAACACATTGTTACAGACAGCAATTTGGCACAAAACACACTTAAAACTTACTTTTATGCAATATTGAACATCTTTTACTAGTTTACCAACTAATAACTCAAGTGAATTAGTCAAAAACCACAAATTTGACATTATTTTTCATGTTTGCAAAGTTGAATATCGCATGCAAAGCCATGTTTTATTGATTTTCATTCAAATTATGCATTCTGAACATTGCAAAAGTGAATGAAACACATTGTTACAAACAGCAATTTGGCACAAAACACACTTAAAACTTACTTTTGTGCAATATTGCACATCTTCTACCAGTTTACAAACTAATAACTCAAGTGAGTTTGTCATAAGTCACGAATTTGACATTATGTTTCACGTTTGCAAAGTTAAATATTGCATGCAAAGCCATGTTTTATAGATTTTCATCCAAACTATGCATTCTGAACACTGTAAAATTGAATGGAACACATTGTTACAAACAGTAATTTGGTGCAAAACACGCTGAAAACTTACTTTTATGCAATATTGAACATCTTTAACTAGTTTACAAACTAATAACTTAAGTGAATTTGTCAAAAACCACAAATTTGACATTATGTTTCATGTTTGCAAAGTTGTGTATTGCATGCAAAGCCATGTTTTATTGATTTTCATTCAAACTATGCATTCTGAGCTTTGCAAAAGTGAATGGAACACATTGTTACAAACAGCAATTTGGCACAAAACACACTTAAAACTTACTTTTATGCAATATTGAACATCTTTTACTAGTTCACCAACTAATAACTCAAGTGAATTAGTCAAAAACCACAAATTTGACATTATGTTTCATGTTTGCAAAGTTGAATATCACATGCAAAGCCATGTTTTATTGATTTTCATTCAAATTATGCATTCTGAACATTGCAAAATTGAATGAAACACATTGTTACAAACAGCAATTTGGCACAAAACACACTGAAAACTTACTTCATGCAATATTGAACATCTTTTACTAGTTTACAAACCAATAACTCAAGTGAAATAGTCAAAAATCACAAATCTGGCATCATGTTTCATGTTTGCAAAGTTGAATATTGCATGCAAAGACTTGTTTTATAGATTTTCATCCAAACTATGCATTTTGAACATTGCAAAAGTGAATGAAACACATTGTTACAAACATCAATTTGTCACAAAACACACTGAAAACTTACTTTCATGCAATATTGAACATCTTATACTAGTTTACCAACTAATAACTCAAGTGAATTTGTCAAAAACCACAAATTTGACATTATGTTTCATGTTTGCAAAGTTGAATATTGCATGCAACGACGTGTTTTATGGATTTTCATCCACACTATGCATTCTGAACACTGTAAAAGTGAATGAAACACATTGTTCCAAACAGTAATTTAGTGCAAAACACGCTGAAAACTTACTTTTATGCAATATTGAACATCTTTTACTAGTTTACCAGCTAATAACTCAAGTGAATTTGTCAAAAACCACAAATTTGACATTATGTTTCATGTTTGCAAAGTTGAATATTGCATGCATAGCCATGTTTTATTGATTTTCATTCAAATTATGCATTCTGAACCTTGCAAAAGTGAATGAAACACATTGTTACAGACAGCAATTTGGCACAAAAATCACTTAAAACTTACTTTTATGCAATATTGAACATCTTCTGCTAGTTTACAAACTAATAACTCAAGTGAATTTGTCAAAAGTCACGAATTTGACATTATGTTTCATGTTTGCAAAGTTAAATATTGCATGCAAAGCCATGATTTATTGATTTTCATTCAAATTGTGCATTCTGAACATTGCAAATGTGAATGAAACACATTGTTACAAACAGCAATTTGTCACAAAACACACTGAAAACTTATTTTCATGCAATATTGAATATCTTATACTAGTTTACCAACTAATAACTCAAGTGAATTTGTCAAAAACCACAAATTTGACATTATGTTTCATGTTTGCAAAGTTGAATATTGCATGCAAAGCCATGTTTTATTGATTTTCATTCAAATTATGCATTCTGAACATTGTAAAAGTGAATGAAACACATTGTTACAAACAGCAATTAGGTACAAAACACGCTGAAAACTTACTTTCATGCAATATTGAACTTCTTTTACTAGTTTACAAACTAATAACTCAAGTGAATTTGTCAAAAACGACAACTCTGACATTATGTTTCATGTTTGCAAAGTTGTATATTGCATGCAAAGCCATGTTTTATTGATTTTCATTCAAATTATGCTTTCTGAACATTGTGAATGTGAATGAAACACATTGTGACAAAAAGCAATTAGGTACAAAACACTGAAAACCTACTTTCATGCAATATTGAACATCTTTAACTAGTTTACAAACTAATAACTTAAGTGAATTTGTCAAAAACCACAAATTTGACATTATGTTTCATGTTTGCAAAGTTGTGTATTGCATGCAAAGCCATGTTTTATTGATTTTCATTCAAACTATGCATTCTGAGCTTTGCAAAAGTGAATGGAACACATTGTTACAAACAGCAATTTGGCACAAAACACACTTAAAACTTACTTTTATGCAATATTGAACATCTTTTACTAGTTCACCAACTAATAACTCAAGTGAATTAGTCAAAAACCACAAATTTGACATTATGTTTCATGTTTGCAAAGTTGAATATCACATGCAAAGCCATGTTTTATTGATTTTCATTCAAATTATGCTTTCTGAACATTGTGAATGTGAATGAAACACATTGTGACAAAAAGCAATTAGGTACAAAACACTGAAAACCTACTTTCATGCAATATTGAACATCTTTAACTAGTTTACAAACTAATAACTTAAGTGAATTTGTCAAAAACCACAAATTTGACATTATGTTTCATGTTTGCAAAGTTGTGTATTGCATGCAAAGCCATGTTTTATTGATTTTCATTCAAACTATGCATTCTGAGCTTTGCAAAAGTGAATGGAACACATTGTTACAAACAGCAATTTGGCACAAAACACACTTAAAACTTACTTTTATGCAATATTGAACATCTTTTACTAGTTCACCAACTAATAACTCAAGTGAATTAGTCAAAAACCACAAATTTGACATTATGTTTCATGTTTGCAAAGTTGAATATCACATGCAAAGCCATGTTTTATTGATTTTCATTCAAATTATGCATTCTGAACATTGCAAAATTGAATGAAACACATTGTTACAAACAGCAATTTGGCACAAAACACACTGAAAACTTACTTCATGCAATATTGAACATCTTTTACTAGTTTACAAACCAATAACTCAAGTGAAATAGTCAAAAATCACAAATCTGGCATCATGTTTCATGTTTGCAAAGTTGAATATTGCATGCAAAGACTTGTTTTATAGATTTTCATCCAAACTATGCATTTTGAACATTGCAAAAGTGAATGAAACACATTGTTACAAACATCAATTTGTCACAAAACACACTGAAAACTTACTTTCATGCAATATTGAACATCTTATACTAGTTTACCAACTAATAACTCAAGTGAATTTGTCAAAAACCACAAATTTGACATTATGTTTCATGTTTGCAAAGTTGAATATTGCATGCAACGACGTGTTTTATGGATTTTCATCCAAACTATGCATTCTGAACACTGTAAAAGTGAATGAAACACATTGTTCCAAACAGTAATTTAGTGCAAAACACGCTGAAAACTTACTTTTATGCAATATTGAACATCTTTTACTAGTTTACCAGCTAATAACTCAAGTGAATTTGTCAAAAACCACAAATTTGACATTATGTTTCATGTTTGCAAAGTTGAATATTGCATGCATAGCCATGTTTTATTGATTTTCATTCAAATTATGCATTCTGAACATTGCAAAAGTGAATGAAACACATTGTTACAGACAGCAATTTGGCACAAAAATCACTTAAAACTTACTTTTATGCAATATTGAACATCTTCTGCTAGTTTACAAACTAATAACTCAAGTGAATTTGTCAAAAGTCACGAATTTGACATTATGTTTCATGTTTGCAAAGTTAAATATTGCATGCAAAGCCATGATTTATTGATTTTCATTCAAATTATGCATTCTGAACATTGCAAATGTGAATGAAACACATTGTTACAAACAGCAATTTGTCACAAAACACACTGAAAACTTATTTTCATGCAATATTGAATATCTTATACTAGTTTACCAACTAATAACTCAAGTGAATTTGTCAAAAACCACAAATTTGACATTATGTTTCATGTTTGCAAAGTTGAATATTGCATGCAAAGCCATGTTTTATTGATTTTCATTCAAATTATGCATTCTGAACATTGTAAAAGTGAATGAAACACATTGTTACAAACAGCAATTAGGTACAAAACACGCTGAAAACTTACTTTCATGCAATATTGAACTTCTTTTACTAGTTTACAAACTAATAACTCAAGTGAATTTGTCAAAAACGACAACTCTGACATTATGTTTCATGTTTGCAAAGTTGTATATTGCATGCAAAGCCATGTTTTATTGATTTTCATTCAAACTATGCATTCTGAACATTGCACAAGTGAATGAAACACATTGTTACAAACAGCAATTTGGCACAAAACACACTGAAAACTTACTTCATGCAATATTGAACATCTTTTACTAGTTTACAAACTAATAACTCAGGTGAAATTGTAAAAATCACAAATCTGGCATTATGTTTCATGTTTGCAAAGTTGAATATTGCATGCAACGACTTGTTTTATAGATTTTCATCCAAACTATGCATTCTGAACATTGTAAAAGTGAATGAAACACATTGTTAAAAACAGCAATTAGGTACAAAACACGCTGAAAACTTACTTTCATGCAATATTGAACTTCTTTTACTAGTTTACAAACTAATAACTCAAGTGAATTTGTCAAAAACGACAAATCTGACATTATGTTTCATGTTTGCAAAGTTGTATATTGCATGCAAAGCCATGTTTTATTGATTTTCATTCAAACTATGCATTCTGAACATTGCACAAGTGAATGAAACACATTGTTACAAACAGCAATTTGGCACAAAACACACTGAAAACTTACTTCATGCAGTATTGAACATCTTTTACTAGTTTACAAACTAATAACTCAGGTGAAATTGTAAAAATCACAAATCTGGCATTATGTTTCATGTTTGCAAAGTTGAATATTGCATGCAACGACTTGTTTTATAGATTTTCATCCAAACTATGCATTCTGAACACTGTAAAATTGAATGGAACACATTGTTACAAACAGTAATTTGGTGCAAAACACGCTGAAAACTTACTTTTATGCAATATTGAACATCTTTTACTAGTTTACCAGCTAATAACTCAAGTGAATTTGTCAAAAACCACAAATTTGACATTATGTTTCATGTTTGCAAAGTTGAATATTGCATGCATAGCCATGTTTTATTGATTTTCATCCAAATTATGCATTCTGAACATTGCAAAAGTGAATGAAACACATTGTTACAGACAGCAATTTGGCACAAAAATCACTTAAAACTTACTTTTATGCAATATTGAACATCTTCTGCTAGTATACAAACTAATAACTCAAGTGAATTTGTCAAAAGTCACGAATTTGACATTATGTTTCATGTTTGCAAAGTTAAATATTGCATGCAAAGCCATGATTTATTGATTTTCATTCAAATTGTGCATTCTGAACATTGCAAATGTGAATGAAACACATTGTTACAAACAGCAATTTGTCACAAAACACACTGAAAACTTACTTTCATGCAATATTGAACATCTTATACTAGGTTACCAACTAATAACTCAAGTGAATTTGTCAAAAACCACAAATTTGACATTATGTTTCATGTTTGCAAAGTTGAATATTGCATGCAAAGCCATGTTTTATTGATTTTCATTCAAATTATGCATTCTGAACATTGTAAAAGTGAATGAAACACATTGTTACAAACAGCAATTAGGTACAAAACACGCTGAAAACTTACTTTCATGCAATATTGAACTTCTTTTACTAGTTTACAAACTAATAACTCAAGTGAATTTGTCAAAAACGACAAATCTGACATTATGTTTCATGTTTGCAAAGTTGTATATTGCATGCAAAGCCATGTTTTATTGATTTTCATTCAAACTATGCATTCTGAACATTGCACAAGTGAATGAAACACATTGTTACAAACAGCAATTTGGCACAAAACACACTGAAAACTTACTTCATGCAGTATTGAACATCTTTTACTAGTTTACAAACTAATAACTCAGGTGAAATTGTAAAAATCACCAATCTGGCATTATGTTTCATGTTTGCAAAGTTGAATATTGCATGCAATGACTTGTTTTATGGATTTTCATCCAAACTATGCATTCTGAACACTGTAAAAGTGAATGAAACACATTGTTACAAACAGTAATTTAGTGCAAAACACACTGAAAACTTACTTTTATGCAATATTGAACATCTTTTACTAGTTTACCAGCTAATAACTCAAGTGAATTTGTCAAAAACCACAAATTTGACATTATGTTTCATGTTTGCAAAGTTGAATATTGCATGCATAGCCATGTTTTATTGATTTTCATCCAAATTATGCATTCTGAACATTGCAAAAGTGAATGGAACACATTGTTACAGACAGCAATTTGGCACAAAACACACTTAAAACTTACTTTTATGCAATATTGAACATCTTTTACTAGTTTACCAACTAATAACTCAAGTGAATTAGTCAAAAACCACAAATTTGACATTATTTTTCATGTTTGCAAAGTTGAATATCGCATGCAAAGCCATGTTTTATTGATTTTCATTCAAATTATGCATTCTGAACATTGCAAAAGTGAATGAAACACATTGTTACAAACAGCAATTTGGCACAAAACACACTTAAAACTTACTTTTGTGCAATATTGCACATCTTCTACCAGTTTACAAACTAATAACTCAAGTGAGTTTGTCATAAGTCACGAATTTGACATTATGTTTCACGTTTGCAAAGTTAAATATTGCATGCAAAGCCATGTTTTATAGATTTTCATCCAAACTATGCATTCTGAACACTGTAAAATTGAATGGAACACATTGTTACAAACAGTAATTTGGTGCAAAACACGCTGAAAACTTACTTTTATGCAATATTGAACATCTTTAACTAGTTTACAAACTAATAACTTAAGTGAATTTGTCAAAAACCACAAATTTGACATTATGTTTCATGTTTGCAAAGTTGTGTATTGCATGCAAAGCCATGTTTTATTGATTTTCATTCAAACTATGCATTCTGAGCTTTGCAAAAGTGAATGGAACACATTGTTACAAACAGCAATTTGGCACAAAACACACTTAAAACTTACTTTTATGCAATATTGAACATCTTTTACTAGTTCACCAACTAATAACTCAAGTGAATTAGTCAAAAACCACAAATTTGACATTATGTTTCATGTTTGCAAAGTTGAATATCACATGCAAAGCCATGTTTTATTGATTTTCATTCAAATTATGCATTCTGAACATTGCAAAATTGAATGAAACACATTGTTACAAACAGCAATTTGGCACAAAACACACTGAAAACTTACTTCATGCAATATTGAACATCTTTTACTAGTTTACAAACCAATAACTCAAGTGAAATAGTCAAAAATCACAAATCTGGCATCATGTTTCATGTTTGCAAAGTTGAATATTGCATGCAAAGACTTGTTTTATAGATTTTCATCCAAACTATGCATTTTGAACATTGCAAAAGTGAATGAAACACATTGTTACAAACATCAATTTGTCACAAAACACACTGAAAACTTACTTTCATGCAATATTGAACATCTTATACTAGTTTACCAACTAATAACTCAAGTGAATTTGTCAAAAACCACAAATTTGACATTATGTTTCATGTTTGCAAAGTTGAATATTGCATGCAACGACGTGTTTTATGGATTTTCATCCACACTATGCATTCTGAACACTGTAAAAGTGAATGAAACACATTGTTCCAAACAGTAATTTAGTGCAAAACACGCTGAAAACTTACTTTTATGCAATATTGAACATCTTTTACTAGTTTACCAGCTAATAACTCAAGTGAATTTGTCAAAAACCACAAATTTGACATTATGTTTCATGTTTGCAAAGTTGAATATTGCATGCATAGCCATGTTTTATTGATTTTCATTCAAATTATGCATTCTGAACCTTGCAAAAGTGAATGAAACACATTGTTACAGACAGCAATTTGGCACAAAAATCACTTAAAACTTACTTTTATGCAATATTGAACATCTTCTGCTAGTTTACAAACTAATAACTCAAGTGAATTTGTCAAAAGTCACGAATTTGACATTATGTTTCATGTTTGCAAAGTTAAATATTGCATGCAAAGCCATGATTTATTGATTTTCATTCAAATTGTGCATTCTGAACATTGCAAATGTGAATGAAACACATTGTTACAAACAGCAATTTGTCACAAAACACACTGAAAACTTATTTTCATGCAATATTGAATATCTTATACTAGTTTACCAACTAATAACTCAAGTGAATTTGTCAAAAACCACAAATTTGACATTATGTTTCATGTTTGCAAAGTTGAATATTGCATGCAAAGCCATGTTTTATTGATTTTCATTCAAATTATGCATTCTGAACATTGTAAAAGTGAATGAAACACATTGTTACAAACAGCAATTAGGTACAAAACACGCTGAAAACTTACTTTCATGCAATATTGAACTTCTTTTACTAGTTTACAAACTAATAACTCAAGTGAATTTGTCAAAAACGACAACTCTGACATTATGTTTCATGTTTGCAAAGTTGTATATTGCATGCAAAGCCATGTTTTATTGATTTTCATTCAAATTATGCTTTCTGAACATTGTGAATGTGAATGAAACACATTGTGACAAAAAGCAATTAGGTACAAAACACTGAAAACCTACTTTCATGCAATATTGAACATCTTTAACTAGTTTACAAACTAATAACTTAAGTGAATTTGTCAAAAACCACAAATTTGACATTATGTTTCATGTTTGCAAAGTTGTGTATTGCATGCAAAGCCATGTTTTATTGATTTTCATTCAAACTATGCATTCTGAGCTTTGCAAAAGTGAATGGAACACATTGTTACAAACAGCAATTTGGCACAAAACACACTTAAAACTTACTTTTATGCAATATTGAACATCTTTTACTAGTTCACCAACTAATAACTCAAGTGAATTAGTCAAAAACCACAAATTTGACATTATGTTTCATGTTTGCAAAGTTGAATATCACATGCAAAGCCATGTTTTATTGATTTTCATTCAAATTATGCATTCTGAACATTGCAAAATTGAATGAAACACATTGTTACAAACAGCAATTTGGCACAAAACACACTGAAAACTTACTTCATGCAATATTGAACATCTTTTACTAGTTTACAAACCAATAACTCAAGTGAAATAGTCAAAAATCACAAATCTGGCATCATGTTTCATGTTTGCAAAGTTGAATATTGCATGCAAAGACTTGTTTTATAGATTTTCATCCAAACTATGCATTTTGAACATTGCAAAAGTGAATGAAACACATTGTTACAAACATCAATTTGTCACAAAACACACTGAAAACTTACTTTCATGCAATATTGAACATCTTATACTAGTTTACCAACTAATAACTCAAGTGAATTTGTCAAAAACCACAAATTTGACATTATGTTTCATGTTTGCAAAGTTGAATATTGCATGCAACGACGTGTTTTATGGATTTTCATCCAAACTATGCATTCTGAACACTGTAAAAGTGAATGAAACACATTGTTCCAAACAGTAATTTAGTGCAAAACACGCTGAAAACTTACTTTTATGCAATATTGAACATCTTTTACTAGTTTACCAGCTAATAACTCAAGTGAATTTGTCAAAAACCACAAATTTGACATTATGTTTCATGTTTGCAAAGTTGAATATTGCATGCATAGCCATGTTTTATTGATTTTCATTCAAATTATGCATTCTGAACATTGCAAAAGTGAATGAAACACATTGTTACAGACAGCAATTTGGCACAAAAATCACTTAAAACTTACTTTTATGCAATATTGAACATCTTCTGCTAGTTTACAAACTAATAACTCAAGTGAATTTGTCAAAAGTCACGAATTTGACATTATGTTTCATGTTTGCAAAGTTAAATATTGCATGCAAAGCCATGATTTATTGATTTTCATTCAAATTGTGCATTCTGAACATTGCAAATGTGAATGAAACACATTGTTACAAACAGCAATTTGTCACAAAACACACTGAAAACTTATTTTCATGCAATATTGAATATCTTATACTAGTTTACCAACTAATAACTCAAGTGAATTTGTCAAAAACCACAAATTTGACATTATGTTTCATGTTTGCAAAGTTGAATATTGCATGCAAAGCCATGTTTTATTGATTTTCATTCAAATTATGCATTCTGAACATTGTAAAAGTGAATGAAACACATTGTTACAAACAGCAATTAGGTACAAAACACGCTGAAAACTTACTTTCATGCAATATTGAACTTCTTTTACTAGTTTACAAACTAATAACTCAAGTGAATTTGTCAAAAACGACAACTCTGACATTATGTTTCATGTTTGCAAAGTTGTATATTGCATGCAAAGCCATGTTTTATTGATTTTCATTCAAACTATGCATTCTGAACATTGCACAAGTGAATGAAACACATTGTTACAAACAGCAATTTGGCACAAAACACACTGAAAACTTACTTCATGCAATATTGAACATCTTTTACTAGTTTACAAACTAATAACTCAGGTGAAATTGTAAAAATCACAAATCTGGCATTATGTTTCATGTTTGCAAAGTTGAATATTGCATGCAACGACTTGTTTTATAGATTTTCATCCAAACTATGCATTCTGAACATTGTAAAAGTGAATGAAACACATTGTTAAAAACAGCAATTAGGTACAAAACACGCTGAAAACTTACTTTCATGCAATATTGAACTTCTTTTACTAGTTTACAAACTAATAACTCAAGTGAATTTGTCAAAAACGACAAATCTGACATTATGTTTCATGTTTGCAAAGTTGTATATTGCATGCAAAGCCATGTTTTATTGATTTTCATTCAAACTATGCATTCTGAACATTGCACAAGTGAATGAAACACATTGTTACAAACAGCAATTTGGCACAAAACACACTGAAAACTTACTTCATGCAGTATTGAACATCTTTTACTAGTTTACAAACTAATAACTCAGGTGAAATTGTAAAAATCACAAATCTGGCATTATGTTTCATGTTTGCAAAGTTGAATATTGCATGCAACGACTTGTTTTATAGATTTTCATCCAAACTATGCATTCTGAACACTGTAAAATTGAATGGAACACATTGTTACAAACAGTAATTTGGTGCAAAACACGCTGAAAACTTACTTTTATGCAATATTGAACATCTTTTACTAGTTTACCAGCTAATAACTCAAGTGAATTTGTCAAAAACCACAAATTTGACATTATGTTTCATGTTTGCAAAGTTGAATATTGCATGCATAGCCATGTTTTATTGATTTTCATCCAAATTATGCATTCTGAACATTGCAAAAGTGAATGAAACACATTGTTACAGACAGCAATTTGGCACAAAAATCACTTAAAACTTACTTTTATGCAATATTGAACATCTTCTGCTAGTATACAAACTAATAACTCAAGTGAATTTGTCAAAAGTCACGAATTTGACATTATGTTTCATGTTTGCAAAGTTAAATATTGCATGCAAAGCCATGATTTATTGATTTTCATTCAAATTGTGCATTCTGAACATTGCAAATGTGAATGAAACACATTGTTACAAACAGCAATTTGTCACAAAACACACTGAAAACTTACTTTCATGCAATATTGAACATCTTATACTAGGTTACCAACTAATAACTCAAGTGAATTTGTCAAAAACCACAAATTTGACATTATGTTTCATGTTTGCAAAGTTGAATATTGCATGCAAAGCCATGTTTTATTGATTTTCATTCAAATTATGCATTCTGAACATTGTAAAAGTGAATGAAACACATTGTTACACACAGCAATTAGGTACAAAACACGCTGAAAACTTACTTTCATGCAATATTGAACTTCTTTTACTAGTTTACAAACTAATAACTCAAGTGAATTTGTCAAAAACGACAAATCTGACATTATGTTTCATGTTTGCAAAGTTGTATATTGCATGCAAAGCCATGTTTTATTGATTTTCATTCAAACTATGCATTCTGAACATTGCACAAGTGAATGAAACACATTGTTACAAACAGCAATTTGGCACAAAACACACTGAAAACTTACTTCATGCAGTATTGAACATCTTTTACTAGTTTACAAACTAATAACTCAGGTGAAATTGTAAAAATCACCAATCTGGCATTATGTTTCATGTTTGCAAAGTTGAATATTGCATGCAATGACTTGTTTTATGGATTTTCATCCAAACTATGCATTCTGAACACTGTAAAAGTGAATGAAACACATTGTTACAAACAGTAATTTAGTGCAAAACACACTGAAAACTTACTTTTATGCAATATTGAACATCTTTTACTAGTTTACCAGCTAATAACTCAAGTGAATTTGTCAAAAACCACAAATTTGACATTATGTTTCATGTTTGCAAAGTTGAATATTGCATGCATAGCCATGTTTTATTGATTTTCATCCAAATTATGCATTCTGAACATTGCAAAAGTGAATGGAACACATTGTTACAGACAGCAATTTGGCACAAAACACACTTAAAACTTACTTTTATGCAATATTGAACATCTTTTACTAGTTTACCAACTAATAACTCAAGTGAATTAGTCAAAAACCACAAATTTGACATTATTTTTCATGTTTGCAAAGTTGAATATCGCATGCAAAGCCATGTTTTATTGATTTTCATTCAAATTATGCATTCTGAACATTGCAAAAGTGAATGAAACACATTGTTACAAACAGCAATTTGGCACAAAACACACTTAAAACTTACTTTTGTGCAATATTGCACATCTTCTACCAGTTTACAAACTAATAACTCAAGTGAGTTTGTCATAAGTCACGAATTTGACATTATGTTTCACGTTTGCAAAGTTAAATATTGCATGCAAAGCCATGTTTTATAGATTTTCATCCAAACTATGCATTCTGAACACTGTAAAATTGAATGGAACACATTGTTACAAACAGTAATTTGGTGCAAAACACGCTGAAAACTTACTTTTATGCAATATTGAACATCTTTAACTAGTTTACAAACTAATAACTTAAGTGAATTTGTCAAAAACCACAAATTTGACATTATGTTTCATGTTTGCAAAGTTGTGTATTGCATGCAAAGCCATGTTTTATTGATTTTCATTCAAACTATGCATTCTGAGCTTTGCAAAAGTGAATGGAACACATTGTTACAAACAGCAATTTGGCACAAAACACACTTAAAACTTACTTTTATGCAATATTGAACATCTTTTACTAGTTCACCAACTAATAACTCAAGTGAATTAGTCAAAAACCACAAATTTGACATTATGTTTCATGTTTGCAAAGTTGAATATCACATGCAAAGCCATGTTTTATTGATTTTCATTCAAATTATGCATTCTGAACATTGCAAAATTGAATGAAACACATTGTTACAAACAGCAATTTGGCACAAAACACACTGAAAACTTACTTCATGCAATATTGAACATCTTTTACTAGTTTACAAACCAATAACTCAAGTGAAATAGTCAAAAATCACAAATCTGGCATCATGTTTCATGTTTGCAAAGTTGAATATTGCATGCAAAGACTTGTTTTATAGATTTTCATCCAAACTATGCATTTTGAACATTGCAAAAGTGAATGAAACACATTGTTACAAACATCAATTTGTCACAAAACACACTGAAAACTTACTTTCATGCAATATTGAACATCTTATACTAGTTTACCAACTAATAACTCAAGTGAATTTGTCAAAAACCACAAATTTGACATTATGTTTCATGTTTGCAAAGTTGAATATTGCATGCAACGACGTGTTTTATGGATTTTCATCCACACTATGCATTCTGAACACTGTAAAAGTGAATGAAACACATTGTTCCAAACAGTAATTTAGTGCAAAACACGCTGAAAACTTACTTTTATGCAATATTGAACATCTTTTACTAGTTTACCAGCTAATAACTCAAGTGAATTTGTCAAAAACCACAAATTTGACATTATGTTTCATGTTTGCAAAGTTGAATATTGCATGCATAGCCATGTTTTATTGATTTTCATCAAATTATGCATTCTGAACATTGCAAAAGTGAATGAAACACATTGTTACAGACAGCAATTTGGCACAAAAATCACTTAAAACTTACTTTTATGCAATATTGAACATCTTCTGCTAGTTTACAAACTAATAACTCAAGTGAATTTGTCAAAAGTCACGAATTTGACATTATGTTTCATGTTTGCAAAGTTAAATATTGCATGCAAAGCCATGATTTATTGATTTTCATTCAAATTGTGCATTCTGAACATTGCAAATGTGAATGAAACACATTGTTACAAACAGCAATTTGTCACAAAACACACTGAAAACTTATTTTCATGCAATATTGAATATCTTATACTAGTTTACCAACTAATAACTCAAGTGAATTTGTCAAAAACCACAAATTTGACATTATGTTTCATGTTTGCAAAGTTGAATATTGCATGCAAAGCCATGTTTTATTGATTTTCATTCAAATTATGCATTCTGAACATTGTAAAAGTGAATGAAACACATTGTTACAAACAGCAATTAGGTACAAAACACGCTGAAAACTTACTTTCATGCAATATTGAACTTCTTTTACTAGTTTACAAACTAATAACTCAAGTGAATTTGTCAAAAACGACAACTCTGACATTATGTTTCATGTTTGCAAAGTTGTATATTGCATGCAAAGCCATGTTTTATTGATTTTCATTCAAACTATGCATTCTGAACATTGCACAAGTGAATGAAACACATTGTTACAAACAGCAATTTGGCACAAAACACACTGAAAACTTACTTCATGCAATATTGAACATCTTTTACTAGTTTACAAACTAATAACTCAGGTGAAATTGTAAAAATCACAAATCTGGCATTATGTTTCATGTTTGCAAAGTTGAATATTGCATGCAACGACTTGTTTTATAGATTTTCATCCAAACTATGCATTCTGAACATTGTAAAAGTGAATGAAACACATTGTTACAAACAGCAATTAGGTACAAAACACGCTGAAAACTTACTTTCATGCAATATTGAACTTCTTTTACTAGTTTACAAACTAATAACTCAAGTGAATTTGTCAAAAACGACAAATCTGACATTATGTTTCATGTTTGCAAAGTTGTATATTGCATGCAAAGCCATGTTTTATTGATTTTCATTCAAACTATGCATTCTGAACATTGCACAAGTGAATGAAACACATTGTTACAAACAGCAATTTGGCACAAAACACACTGAAAACTTACTTCATGCAGTATTGAACATCTTTTACTAGTTTACAAACTAATAACTCAGGTGAAATTGTAAAAATCACAAATCTGGCATTATGTTTCATGTTTGCAAAGTTGAATATTGCATGCAACGACTTGTTTTATAGATTTTCATCCAAACTATGCATTCTGAACACTGTAAAATTGAATGGAACACATTGTTACAAACAGTAATTTGGTGCAAAACACGCTGAAAACTTACTTTTATGCAATATTGAACATCTTTTACTAGTTTACCAGCTAATAACTCAAGTGAATTTGTCAAAAACCACAAATTTGACATTATGTTTCATGTTTGCAAAGTTGAATATTGCATGCATAGCCATGTTTTATTGATTTTCATCCAAATTATGCATTCTGAACATTGCAAAAGTGAATGAAACACATTGTTACAGACAGCAATTTGGCACAAAAATCACTTAAAACTTACTTTTATGCAATATTGAACATCTTCTGCTAGTATACAAACTAATAACTCAAGTGAATTTGTCAAAAGTCACGAATTTGACATTATGTTTCATGTTTGCAAAGTTAAATATTGCATGCAAAGCCATGATTTATTGATTTTCATTCAAATTGTGCATTCTGAACATTGCAAATGTGAATGAAACACATTGTTACAAACAGCAATTTGTCACAAAACACACTGAAAACTTACTTTCATGCAATATTGAACATCTTATACTAGGTTACCAACTAATAACTCAAGTGAATTTGTCAAAAACCACAAATTTGACATTATGTTTCATGTTTGCAAAGTTGAATATTGCATGCAAAGCCATGTTTTATTGATTTTCATTCAAATTATGCATTCTGAACATTGTAAAAGTGAATGAAACACATTGTTACAAACAGCAATTAGGTACAAAACACGCTGAAAACTTACTTTCATGCAATATTGAACTTCTTTTACTAGTTTACAAACTAATAACTCAAGTGAATTTGTCAAAAACGACAAATCTGACATTATGTTTCATGTTTGCAAAGTTGTATATTGCATGCAAAGCCATGTTTTATTGATTTTCATTCAAACTATGCATTCTGAACATTGCACAAGTGAATGAAACACATTGTTACAAACAGCAATTTGGCACAAAACACACTGAAAACTTACTTCATGCAGTATTGAACATCTTTTACTAGTTTACAAACTAATAACTCAGGTGAAATTGTAAAAATCACCAATCTGGCATTATGTTTCATGTTTGCAAAGTTGAATATTGCATGCAATGACTTGTTTTATGGATTTTCATCCAAACTATGCATTCTGAACACTGTAAAAGTGAATGAAACACATTGTTACAAACAGTAATTTAGTGCAAAACACACTGAAAACTTACTTTTATGCAATATTGAACATCTTTTACTAGTTTACCAGCTAATAACTCAAGTGAATTTGTCAAAAACCACAAATTTGACATTATGTTTCATGTTTGCAAAGTTGAATATTGCATGCATAGCCATGTTTTATTGATTTTCATCCAAATTATGCATTCTGAACATTGCAAAAGTGAATGGAACACATTGTTACAGACAGCAATTTGGCACAAAACACACTTAAAACTTACTTTTATGCAATATTGAACATCTTTTACTAGTTTACCAACTAATAACTCAAGTGAATTAGTCAAAAACCACAAATTTGACATTATTTTTCATGTTTGCAAAGTTGAATATCGCATGCAAAGCCATGTTTTATTGATTTTCATTCAAATTATGCATTCTGAACATTGCAAAAGTGAATGAAACACATTGTTACAAACAGCAATTTGGCACAAAACACACTTAAAACTTACTTTTGTGCAATATTGCACATCTTCTACCAGTTTACAAACTAATAACTCAAGTGAGTTTGTCATAAGTCACGAATTTGACATTATGTTTCACGTTTGCAAAGTTAAATATTGCATGCAAAGCCATGTTTTATAGATTTTCATCCAAACTATGCATTCTGAACACTGTAAAATTGAATGGAACACATTGTTACAAACAGTAATTTGGTGCAAAACACGCTGAAAACTTACTTTTATGCAATATTGAACATCTTTTACTAGTTTACTAGCTAATAACTCAAGTGAATTTGTCAAAAACCACAAATTTGACATTATGTTTCATGTTTGCAAAGTTGAATATTGCATGCATAGCCATGTTTTATTGATTTTCATCCAAATTATGCATTCTGAACATTGCAAAAGTGAATGAAACACATTGTTACAGACAGCAATTTGGCACAAAAATCACTTAAAACTTACTTTTATGCAATATTGAACATCTTCTGCTAGTATACAAACTAATAACTCAAGTGAATTTGTCAAAAGTCACGAATTTGACATTATGTTTCATGTTTGCAAAGTTAAATATTGCATGCAAAGCCATGATTTATTGATTTTCATTCAAATTGTGCATTCTGAACATTGCAAATGTGAATGAAACACATTGTTACAAACAGCAATTTGTCACAAAACACACTGAAAACTTACTTTCATGCAATATTGAACATCTTATACTAGGTTACCAACTAATAACTCAAGTGAATTTGTCAAAAACCACAAATTTGACATTATTTTTCATGTTTGCAAAGTTGAATATTGCATGCAAAGCCATGTTTTATTGATTTTCATTCAAATTATGCATTCTGAACATTGTAAAAGTGAATGAAACACATTGTTACAAACAGCAATTAGGTACAAAACACGCTGAAAACTTACTTTCATGCAATATTGAACTTCTTTTACTAGTTTACAAACTAATAACTCAAGTGAATTTGTCAAAAACGACAAATCTGACATTATGTTTCATGTTTGCAAAGTTGTATATTGCATGCAAAGCCATGTTTTATTGATTTTCATTCAAACTATGCATTCTGAACATTGCACAAGTGAATGAAACACATTGTTACAAACAGCAATTTGGCACAAAACACACTGAAAACTTACTTCATGCAGTATTGAACATCTTTTACTAGTTTACAAACTAATAACTCAGGTGAAATTGTAAAAATCACCAATCTGGCATTATGTTTCATGTTTGCAAAGTTGAATATTGCATGCAATGACTTGTTTTATGGATTTTCATCCAAACTATGCATTCTGAACACTGTAAAAGTGAATGAAACACATTGTTACAAACAGTAATTTAGTGCAAAACACACTAAAAACTTACTTTTATGCAATATTGAACATCTTTTACTAGTTTACCAGCTAATAACTCAAGTGAATTTGTCAAAAACCACAAATTTGACATTATGTTTCATGTTTGCAAAGTTGAATATTGCATGCATAGCCATGTTTTATTGATTTTCATCCAAATTATGCATTCTGAACATTGTAAAAGTGAATGAAACACATTGTTACAAACAGTAATTTGGTGCAAAACACGCTGAAAACTTACTTTTATGCAATATTGAACATCTTTTACTAGTTTACCAGCTAATAACTCAAGTGAATTTGTCAAAAACCACAAATTTGACATTATGTTTCATGTTTGCAAAGTTGAATATTGCATGCAACGACTTGTTTTATAGATTTTCATCCAAACTATGCATTCTGAACATTGTAAAAGTGAATGAAACACATTGTTACAAACAGCAATTAGGTACAAAACACGCTGAAAACTTACTTTCATGCAATATTGAACTTCTTTTACTAGTTTACAAACTAATAACTCAAGTGAATTTGTCAAAAACGACAAATCTGACATTATGTTTCATGTTTGCAAAGTTGTATATTGCATGCAAAGCCATGTTTTATTGATTTTCATTCAAACTATGCATTCTGAACATTGCACAAGTGAATGAAACACATTGTTACAAACAGCAATTTGGCAAAAAACAACACTGAAAACTTACTTCATGCAGTATTGAACATCTTTTACTAGTTTACAAACTAATAACTCAGGTGAAATTGTAAAAATCACAAATCTGGCATTATGTTTCATGTTTGCAAAGTTGAATATTGCATGCAACGACTTGTTTTATAGATTTTCATCCAAACTATGCATTCTGAACACTGTAAAATTGAATGGAACACATTGTTACAAACAGTAATTTGGTGCAAAACACGCTGAAAACTTACTTTTATGCAATATTGAACATCTTTTACTAGTTTACCAGCTAATAACTCAAGTGAATTTGTCAAAAACCACAAATTTGACATTATGTTTCATGTTTGCAAAGTTGAATATTGCATGCATAGCCATGTTTTATTGATTTTCATCCAAATTATGCATTCTGAACATTGCAAAAGTGAATGAAACACATTGTTACAGACAGCAATTTGGCACAAAAATCACTTAAAACTTACTTTTATGCAATATTGAACATCTTCTGCTAGTATACAAACTAATAACTCAAGTGAATTTGTCAAAAGTCACGAATTTGACATTATGTTTCATGTTTGCAAAGTTAAATATTGCATGCAAAGCCATGATTTATTGATTTTCATTCAAATTGTGCATTCTGAACATTGCAAATGTGAATGAAACACATTGTTACAAACAGCAATTTGTCACAAAACACACTGAAAACTTACTTTCATGCAATATTGAACATCTTATACTAGGTTACCAACTAATAACTCAAGTGAATTTGTCAAAAACCACAAATTTGACATTATGTTTCATGTTTGCAAAGTTGAATATTGCATGCAAAGCCATGTTTTATTGATTTTCATTCAAATTATGCATTCTGAACATTGTAAAAGTGAATGAAACACATTGTTACAAACAGCAATTAGGTACAAAACACGCTGAAAACTTACTTTCATGCAATATTGAACTTCTTTTACTAGTTTACAAACTAATAACTCAAGTGAATTTGTCAAAAACGACAAATCTGACATTATGTTTCATGTTTGCAAAGTTGTATATTGCATGCAAAGCCATGTTTTATTGATTTTCATTCAAACTATGCATTCTGAACATTGCACAAGTGAATGAAACACATTGTTACAAACAGCAATTTGGCACAAAACACACTGAAAACTTACTTCATGCAGTATTGAACATCTTTTACTAGTTTACAAACTAATAACTCAGGTGAAATTGTAAAAATCACCAATCTGGCATTATGTTTCATGTTTGCAAAGTTGAATATTGCATGCAATGACTTGTTTTATGGATTTTCATCCAAACTATGCATTCTGAACACTGTAAAAGTGAATGAAACACATTGTTACAAACAGTAATTTAGTGCAAAACACACTGAAAACTTACTTTTATGCAATATTGAACATCTTTTACTAGTTTACCAGCTAATAACTCAAGTGAATTTGTCAAAAACCACAAATTTGACATTATGTTTCATGTTTGCAAAGTTGAATATTGCATGCATAGCCATGTTTTATTGATTTTCATCCAAATTATGCATTCTGAACATTGCAAAAGTGAATGGAACACATTGTTACAGACAGCAATTTGGCACAAAACACACTTAAAACTTACTTTTATGCAATATTGAACATCTTTTACTAGTTTACCAACTAATAACTCAAGTGAATTAGTCAAAAACCACAAATTTGACATTATTTTTCATGTTTGCAAAGTTGAATATCGCATGCAAAGCCATGTTTTATTGATTTTCATTCAAATTATGCATTCTGAACATTGCAAAAGTGAATGAAACACATTGTTACAAACAGCAATTTGGCACAAAACACACTTAAAACTTACTTTTGTGCAATATTGCACATCTTCTACCAGTTTACAAACTAATAACTCAAGTGAGTTTGTCATAAGTCACGAATTTGACATTATGTTTCACGTTTGCAAAGTTAAATATTGCATGCAAAGCCATGTTTTATAGATTTTCATCCAAACTATGCATTCTGAACACTGTAAAATTGAATGGAACACATTGTTACAAACAGTAATTTGGTGCAAAACACGCTGAAAACTTACTTTTATGCAATATTGAACATCTTTTACTAGTTTACCAGCTAATAACTCAAGTGAATTTGTCAAAAACCACAAATTTGACATTATGTTTCATGTTTGCAAAGTTGAATATTGCATGCATAGCCATGTTTTATTGATTTTCATCCAAATTATGCATTCTGAACATTGCAAAAGTGAATGAAACACATTGTTACAGACAGCAATTTGGCACAAAAATCACTTAAAACTTACTTTTATGCAATATTGAACATCTTCTGCTAGTATACAAACTAATAACTCAAGTGAATTTGTCAAAAGTCACGAATTTGACATTATGTTTCATGTTTGCAAAGTTAAATATTGCATGCAAAGCCATGATTTATTGATTTTCATTCAAATTGTGCATTCTGAACATTGCAAATGTGAATGAAACACATTGTTACAAACAGCAATTTGTCACAAAACACACTGAAAACTTACTTTCATGCAATATTGAACATCTTATACTAGGTTACCAACTAATAACTCAAGTGAATTTGTCAAAAACCACAAATTTGACATTATTTTTCATGTTTGCAAAGTTGAATATTGCATGCAAAGCCATGTTTTATTGATTTTCATTCAAATTATGCATTCTGAACATTGTAAAAGTGAATGAAACACATTGTTACAAACAGCAATTAGGTACAAAACACGCTGAAAACTTACTTTCATGCAATATTGAACTTCTTTTACTAGTTTACAAACTAATAACTCAAGTGAATTTGTCAAAAACGACAAATCTGACATTATGTTTCATGTTTGCAAAGTTGTATATTGCATGCAAAGCCATGTTTTATTGATTTTCATTCAAACTATGCATTCTGAACATTGCACAAGTGAATGAAACACATTGTTACAAACAGCAATTTGGCACAAAACACACTGAAAACTTACTTCATGCAGTATTGAACATCTTTTACTAGTTTACAAACTAATAACTCAGGTGAAATTGTAAAAATCACCAATCTGGCATTATGTTTCATGTTTGCAAAGTTGAATATTGCATGCAATGACTTGTTTTATGGATTTTCATCCAAACTATGCATTCTGAACACTGTAAAAGTGAATGAAACACATTGTTACAAACAGTAATTTAGTGCAAAACACACTAAAAACTTACTTTTATGCAATATTGAACATCTTTTACTAGTTTACCAGCTAATAACTCAAGTGAATTTGTCAAAAACCACAAATTTGACATTATGTTTCATGTTTGCAAAGTTGAATATTGCATGCATAGCCATGTTTTATTGATTTTCATCCAAATTATGCATTCTGAACATTGTAAAAGTGAATGAAACACATTGTTACAAACAGTAATTTGGTGCAAAACACGCTGAAAACTTACTTTTATGCAATATTGAACATCTTTTACTAGTTTACCAGCTAATAACTCAAGTGAATTTGTCAAAAACCACAAATTTGACATTATGTTTCATGTTTGCAAAGTTGAATATTGCATGCATAGCCATGTTTTATTGATTTTCATCCAAACTATGCATTCTGAACATTGTAAAAGTGAATGAAACACATTGTTACAAACAGCAATTAGGTACAAAACACGCTGAAAACTTACTTTCATGCAATATTGAACTTCTTTTACTAGTTTACAAACTAATAACTCAAGTGAATTTGTCAAAAACGACAAATCTGACATTATGTTTCATGTTTGCAAAGTTGTATATTGCATGCAAAGCCATGTTTTATTGATTTTCATTCAAACTATGCATTCTGAACATTGCACAAGTGAATGAAACACATTGTTACAAACAGCAATTTGGCACAAAACACACTGAAAACTTACTTCATGCAGTATTGAACATCTTTTACTAGTTTACAAACTAATAACTCAGGTGAAATTGTAAAAATCACAAATCTGGCATTATGTTTCATGTTTGCAAAGTTGAATATTGCATGCAACGACTTGTTTTATAGATTTTCATCCAAACTATGCATTCTGAACACTGTAAAATTGAATGGAACACATTGTTACAAACAGTAATTTGGTGCAAAACACGCTGAAAACTTACTTTTATGCAATATTGAACATCTTTTACTAGTTTACCAGCTAATAACTCAAGTGAATTTGTCAAAAACCACAAATTTGACATTATGTTTCATGTTTGCAAAGTTGAATATTGCATGCATAGCCATGTTTTATTGATTTTCATCCAAATTATGCATTCTGAACATTGCAAAAGTGAATGAAACACATTGTTACAGACAGCAATTTGGCACAAAAATCACTTAAAACTTACTTTTATGCAACATTGAACATCTTCTGCTAGTATACAAACTAATAACTCAAGTGAATTTGTCAAAAGTCACGAATTTGACATTATGTTTCATGTTTGCAAAGTTAAATATTGCATGCAAAGCCATGATTTATTGATTTTCATTCAAATTGTGCATTCTGAACATTGCACATGTGAATGAAACACATTGTTACAAACAGCAATTTGTCACAAAACACACTGAAAACTTACTTTCATGCAATATTGAACATCTTATACTAGGTTACCAACTAATAACTCAAGTGAATTTGTCAAAAACCACAAATTTGACATTATGTTTCATGTTTGCAAAGTTGAATATTGCATGCAAAGCCATGTTTTATTGATTTTCATTCAAATTATGCATTCTGAACATTGTAAAAGTGAATGAAACACATTGTTACAAACAGCAATTAGGTACAAAACACGCTGAAAACTTACTTTCATGCAATATTGAACTTCTTTTACTAGTTTACAAACTAATAACTCAAGTGAATTTGTCAAAAACGACAAATCTGACATTATGTTTCATGTTTGCAAAGTTGTATATTGCATGCAAAGCCATGTTTTATTGATTTTCATTCAAACTATGCATTCTGAACATTGCACAAGTGAATGAAACACATTGTTACAAACAGCAATTTGGCACAAAACACACTGAAAACTTACTTCATGCAGTATTGAACATCTTTTACTAGTTTACAAACTAATAACTCAGGTGAAATTGTAAAAATCACCAATCTGGCATTATGTTTCACGTTTGCAAAGTTAAATATTGCATGCAAAGCCATGTTTTATAGATTTTCATCCAAACTATGCATTCTGAACACTGTAAAATTGAATGGAACACATTGTTACAAACAGTAATTTGGTGCAAAACACGCTGAAAACTTACTTTTATGCAATATTGAACATCTTTTACTAGTTTACCAGCTAATAACTCAAGTGAATTTGTCAAAAACCACAAATTTGACATTATGTTTCATGTTTGCAAAGTTGAATATTGCATGCATAGCCATGTTTTATTGATTTTCATCCAAATTATGCATTCTGAACATTGCAAAAGTGAATGAAACACATTGTTACAGACAGCAATTTGGCACAAAAATCACTTAAAACTTACTTTTATGCAATATTGAACATCTTCTGCTAGTATACAAACTAATAACTCAAGTGAATTTGTCAAAAGTCACGAATTTGACATTATGTTTCATGTTTGCAAAGTTAAATATTGCATGCAAAGCCATGATTTATTGATTTTCATTCAAATTGTGCATTCTGAACATTGCAAATGTGAATGAAACACATTGTTACAAACAGCAATTTGTCACAAAACACACTGAAAACTTACTTTCATGCAATATTGAACATCTTATACTAGGTTACCAACTAATAACTCAAGTGAATTTGTCAAAAACCACAAATTTGACATTATTTTTCATGTTTGCAAAGTTGAATATTGCATGCAAAGCCATGTTTTATTGATTTTCATTCAAATTATGCATTCTGAACATTGTAAAAGTGAATGAAACACATTGTTACAAACAGCAATTAGGTACAAAACACGCTGAAAACTTACTTTCATGCAATATTGAACTTCTTTTACTAGTTTACAAACTAATAACTCAAGTGAATTTGTCAAAAACGACAAATCTGACATTATGTTTCATGTTTGCAAAGTTGTATATTGCATGCAAAGCCATGTTTTATTGATTTTCATTCAAACTATGCATTCTGAACATTGCACAAGTGAATGAAACACATTGTTACAAACAGCAATTTGGCACAAAACACACTGAAAACTTACTTCATGCAGTATTGAACATCTTTTACTAGTTTACAAACTAATAACTCAGGTGAAATTGTAAAAATCACCAATCTGGCATTATGTTTCATGTTTGCAAAGTTGAATATTGCATGCAATGACTTGTTTTATGGATTTTCATCCAAACTATGCATTCTGAACACTGTAAAAGTGAATGAAACACATTGTTACAAACAGTAATTTAGTGCAAAACACACTAAAAACTTACTTTTATGCAATATTGAACATCTTTTACTAGTTTACCAGCTAATAACTCAAGTGAATTTGTCAAAAACCACAAATTTGACATTATGTTTCATGTTTGCAAAGTTGAATATTGCATGCATAGCCATGTTTTATTGATTTTCATCCAAATTATGCATTCTGAACATTGTAAAAGTGAATGAAACACATTGTTACAAACAGTAATTTGGTGCAAAACACGCTGAAAACTTACTTTTATGCAATATTGAACATCTTTTACTAGTTTACCAGCTAATAACTCAAGTGAATTTGTCAAAAACCACAAATTTGACATTATGTTTCATGTTTGCAAAGTTGAATATTGCATGCATAGCCATGTTTTATTGATTTTCATCCAAACTATGCATTCTGAACATTGTAAAAGTGAATGAAACACATTGTTACAAACAGCAATTAGGTACAAAACACGCTGAAAACTTACTTTCATGCAATATTGAACTTCTTTTACTAGTTTACAAACTAATAACTCAAGTGAATTTGTCAAAAACGACAAATCTGACATTATGTTTCATGTTTGCAAAGTTGTATATTGCATGCAAAGCCATGTTTTATTGATTTTCATTCAAACTATGCATTCTGAACATTGCACAAGTGAATGAAACACATTGTTACAAACAGCAATTTGGCACAAAACACACTGAAAACTTACTTCATGCAGTATTGAACATCTTTTACTAGTTTACAAACTAATAACTCAGGTGAAATTGTAAAAATCACAAATCTGGCATTATGTTTCATGTTTGCAAAGTTGAATATTGCATGCAACGACTTGTTTTATAGATTTTCATCCAAACTATGCATTCTGAACACTGTAAAATTGAATGGAACACATTGTTACAAACAGTAATTTGGTGCAAAACACGCTGAAAACTTACTTTTATGCAATATTGAACATCTTTTACTAGTTTACCAGCTAATAACTCAAGTGAATTTGTCAAAAACCACAAATTTGACATTATGTTTCATGTTTGCAAAGTTGAATATTGCATGCATAGCCATGTTTTATTGATTTTCATCCAAATTATGCATTCTGAACATTGCAAAAGTGAATGAAACACATTGTTACAGACAGCAATTTGGCACAAAAATCACTTAAAACTTACTTTTATGCAATATTGAACATCTTCTGCTAGTATACAAACTAATAACTCAAGTGAATTTGTCAAAAGTCACGAATTTGACATTATGTTTCATGTTTGCAAAGTTAAATATTGCATGCAAAGCCATGATTTATTGATTTTCATTCAAATTGTGCATTCTGAACATTGCACATGTGAATGAAACACATTGTTACAAACAGCAATTTGTCACAAAACACACTGAAAACTTACTTTCATGCAATATTGAACATCTTATACTAGGTTACCAACTAATAACTCAAGTGAATTTGTCAAAAACCACAAATTTGACATTATGTTTCATGTTTGCAAAGTTGAATATTGCATGCAAAGCCATGTTTTATTGATTTTCATTCAAATTATGCATTCTGAACATTGTAAAAGTGAATGAAACACATTGTTACAAACAGCAATTAGGTACAAAACACGCTGAAAACTTACTTTCATGCAATATTGAACTTCTTTTACTAGTTTACAAACTAATAACTCAAGTGAATTTGTCAAAAACGACAAATCTGACATTATGTTTCATGTTTGCAAAGTTGTATATTGCATGCAAAGCCATGTTTTATTGATTTTCATTCAAACTATGCATTCTGAACATTGCACAAGTGAATGAAACACATTGTTACAAACAGCAATTTGGCACAAAACACACTGAAAACTTACTTCATGCAGTATTGAACATCTTTTACTAGTTTACAAACTAATAACTCAGGTGAAATTGTAAAAATCACCAATCTGGCATTATGTTTCATGTTTGCAAAGTTGAATATTGCATGCAATGACTTGTTTTATGGATTTTCATCCAAACTATGCATTCTGAACACTGTAAAAGTGAATGAAACACATTGTTACAAACAGTAATTTAGTGCAAAACACACTGAAAACTTACTTTTATGCAATATTGAACATCTTTTACTAGTTTACCAGCTAATAACTCAAGTGAATTTGTCAAAAACCACAAATTTGACATTATGTTTCATGTTTGCAAAGTTGAATATTGCATGCATAGCCATGTTTTATTGATTTTCATCCAAATTATGCATTCTGAACATTGCAAAAGTGAATGGAACACATTGTTACAGACAGCAATTTGGCACAAAACACACTTAAAACTTACTTTTATGCAATATTGAACATCTTTTACTAGTTTACCAACTAATAACTCAAGTGAATTAGTCAAAAACCACAAATTTGACATTATTTTTCATGTTTGCAAAGTTGAATATCGCATGCAAAGCCATGTTTTATTGATTTTCATTCAAATTATGCATTCTGAACATTGCAAAAGTGAATGAAACACATTGTTACAAACAGCAATTTGGCACAAAACACACTTAAAACTTACTTTTGTGCAATATTGCACATCTTCTACCAGTTTACAAACTAATAACTCAAGTGAGTTTGTCATAAGTCACGAATTTGACATTATGTTTCACGTTTGCAAAGTTAAATATTGCATGCAAAGCCATGTTTTATAGATTTTCATCCAAACTATGCATTCTGAACACTGTAAAATTGAATGGAACACATTGTTACAAACAGTAATTTGGTGCAAAACACGCTGAAAACTTACTTTTATGCAATATTGAACATCTTTTACTAGTTTACCAGCTAATAACTCAAGTGAATTTGTCAAAAACCACAAATTTGACATTATGTTTCATGTTTGCAAAGTTGTATATTGCATGCAAAGCCATGTTTTATTGATTTTCATTCAAACTATGCATTCTGAACATTGCACAAGTGAATGAAACACATTGTTACAAACAGCAATTTGGCACAAAACACACTGAAAACTTACTTCATGCAGTATTGAACATCTTTTACTAGTTTACAAACTAATAACTCAGGTGAAATTGTAAAAATCACCAATCTGGCATTATGTTTCATGTTTGCAAAGTTGAATATTGCATGCAATGACTTGTTTTATGGATTTTCATCCAAACTATGCATTCTGAACACTGTAAAAGTGAATGAAACACATTGTTACAAACAGTAATTTAGTGCAAAACACACTGAAAACTTACTTTTATGCAATATTGAACATCTTTTACTAGTTTACCAGCTAATAACTCAAGTGAATTTGTCAAAAACCACAAATTTGACATTATGTTTCATGTTTGCAAAGTTGAATATTGCATGCATAGCCATGTTTTATTGATTTTCATCCAAATTATGCATTCTGAACATTGTAAAAGTGAATGAAACACATTGTTACAAACAGTAATTTGGTGCAAAACACGCTAAAAACTTACTTTTATGCAATATTGAACATCTTTTACTAGTTTACCAGCTAATAACTCAAGTGAATTTGTCAAAAACCACAAATTTGACATTATGTTTCATGTTTGCAAAGTTGAATATTGCATGCATAGCCATGTTTTATTGATTTTCATCCAAACTATGCATTCTGAACATTGTAAAAGTGAATGAAACACATTGTTACAAACAGCAATTAGGTACAAAACACGCTGAAAACTTACTTTCATGCAATATTGAACTTCTTTTACTAGTTTACAAACTAATAACTCAAGTGAATTTGTCAAAAACGACAAATCTGACATTATGTTTCATGTTTGCAAAGTTGTATATTGCATGCAAAGCCATGTTTTATTGATTTTCATTCAAACTATGCATTCTGAACATTGCACAAGTGAATGAAACACATTGTTACAAACAGCAATTTGGCACAAAACACACTGAAAACTTACTTCATGCAGTATTGAACATCTTTTACTAGTTTACAAACTAATAACTCAGGTGAAATTGTAAAAATCACAAATCTGGCATTATGTTTCATGTTTGCAAAGTTGAATATTGCATGCAACGACTTGTTTTATAGATTTTCATCCAAACTATGCATTCTGAACACTGTAAAATTGAATGGAACACATTGTTACAAACAGTAATTTGGTGCAAAACACGCTGAAAACTTACTTTTATGCAATATTGAACATCTTTTACTAGTTTACCAGCTAATAACTCAAGTGAATTTGTCAAAAACCACAAATTTGACATTATGTTTCATGTTTGCAAAGTTGAATATTGCATGCATAGCCATGTTTTATTGATTTTCATCCAAATTATGCATTCTGAACATTGCAAAAGTGAATGAAACACATTGTTACAGACAGCAATTTGGCACAAAAATCACTTAAAACTTACTTTTATGCAATATTGAACATCTTCTGCTAGTATACAAACTAATAACTCAAGTGAATTTGTCAAAAGTCACGAATTTGACATTATGTTTCATGTTTGCAAAGTTAAATATTGCATGCAAAGCCATGATTTATTGATTTTCATTCAAATTGTGCATTCTGAACATTGCACATGTGAATGAAACACATTGTTACAAACAGCAATTTGTCACAAAACACACTGAAAACTTACTTTCATGCAATATTGAACATCTTATACTAGGTTACCAACTAATAACTCAAGTGAATTTGTCAAAAACCACAAATTTGACATTATGTTTCATGTTTGCAAAGTTGAATATTGCATGCAAAGCCATGTTTTATTGATTTTCATTCAAATTATGCATTCTGAACATTGTAAAAGTGAATGAAACACATTGTTACAAACAGCAATTAGGTACAAAACACGCTGAAAACTTACTTTCATGCAATATTGAACTTCTTTTACTAGTTTACAAACTAATAACTCAAGTGAATTTGTCAAAAACGACAAATCTGACATTATGTTTCATGTTTGCAAAGTTGTATATTGCATGCAAAGCCATGTTTTATTGATTTTCATTCAAACTATGCATTCTGAACATTGCACAAGTGAATGAAACACATTGTTACAAACAGCAATTTGGCACAAAACACACTGAAAACTTACTTCATGCAGTATTGAACATCTTTTACTAGTTTACAAACTAATAACTCAGGTGAAATTGTAAAAATCACCAATCTGGCATTATGTTTCATGTTTGCAAAGTTGAATATTGCATGCAATGACTTGTTTTATGGATTTTCATCCAAACTATGCATTCTGAACACTGTAAAAGTGAATGAAACACATTGTTACAAACAGTAATTTAGTGCAAAACACACTGAAAACTTACTTTTATGCAATATTGAACATCTTTTACTAGTTTACCAGCTAATAACTCAAGTGAATTTGTCAAAAACCACAAATTTGACATTATGTTTCATGTTTGCAAAGTTGAATATTGCATGCATAGCCATGTTTTATTGATTTTCATCCAAATTATGCATTCTGAACATTGCAAAAGTGAATGGAACACATTGTTACAGACAGCAATTTGGCACAAAACACACTTAAAACTTACTTTTATGCAATATTGAACATCTTTTACTAGTTTACCAACTAATAACTCAAGTGAATTAGTCAAAAACCACAAATTTGACATTATTTTTCATGTTTGCAAAGTTGAATATCGCATGCAAAGCCATGTTTTATTGATTTTCATTCAAATTATGCATTCTGAACATTGCAAAAGTGAATGAAACACATTGTTACAAACAGCAATTTGGCACAAAACACACTTAAAACTTACTTTTGTGCAATATTGCACATCTTCTACCAGTTTACAAACTAATAACTCAAGTGAGTTTGTCATAAGTCACGAATTTGACATTATGTTTCACGTTTGCAAAGTTAAATATTGCATGCAAAGCCATGTTTTATAGATTTTCATCCAAACTATGCATTCTGAACACTGTAAAATTGAATGGAACACATTGTTACAAACAGTAATTTGGTGCAAAACACGCTGAAAACTTACTTTTATGCAATATTGAACATCTTTTACTAGTTTACCAGCTAATAACTCAAGTGAATTTGTCAAAAACCACAAATTTGACATTATGTTTCATGTTTGCAAAGTTGAATATTGCATGCATAGCCATGTTTTATTGATTTTCATCCAAATTATGCATTCTGAACATTGCAAAAGTGAATGAAACACATTGTTACAGACAGCAATTTGGCACAAAAATCACTTAAAACTTACTTTTATGCAATATTGAACATCTTCTGCTAGTATACAAACTAATAACTCAAGTGAATTTGTCAAAAGTCACGAATTTGACATTATGTTTCATGTTTGCAAAGTTAAATATTGCATGCAAAGCCATGATTTATTGATTTTCATTCAAATTGTGCATTCTGAACATTGCAAATGTGAATGAAACACATTGTTACAAACAGCAATTTGTCACAAAACACACTGAAAACTTACTTTCATGCAATATTGAACATCTTATACTAGGTTACCAACTAATAACTCAAGTGAATTTGTCAAAAACCACAAATTTGACATTATGTTTCATGTTTGCAAAGTTGAATATTGCATGCAAAGCCATGTTTTATTGATTTTCATTCAAATTATGCATTCTGAACATTGTAAAAGTGAATGAAACACATTGTTACAAACAGCAATTAGGTACAAAACACGCTGAAAACTTACTTTCATGCAATATTGAACTTCTTTTACTAGTTTACAAACTAATAACTCAAGTGAATTTGTCAAAAACGACAAATCTGACATTATGTTTCATGTTTGCAAAGTTGTATATTGCATGCAAAGCCATGTTTTATTGATTTTCATTCAAACTATGCATTCTGAACATTGCACAAGTGAATGAAACACATTGTTACAAACAGCAATTTGGCACAAAACACACTGAAAACTTACTTCATGCAGTATTGAACATCTTTTACTAGTTTACAAACTAATAACTCAGGTGAAATTGTAAAAATCACCAATCTGGCATTATGTTTCATGTTTGCAAAGTTGAATATTGCATGCAATGACTTGTTTTATGGATTTTCATCCAAACTATGCATTCTGAACACTGTAAAAGTGAATGAAACACATTGTTACAAACAGTAATTTAGTGCAAAACACACTGAAAACTTACTTTTATGCAATATTGAACATCTTTTACTAGTTTACCAGCTAATAACTCAAGTGAATTTGTCAAAAACCACAAATTTGACATTATGTTTCATGTTTGCAAAGTTGAATATTGCATGCATAGCCATGTTTTATTGATTTTCATCCAAATTATGCATTCTGAACATTGTAAAAGTGAATGAAACACATTGTTACAAACAGTAATTTGGTGCAAAACACGCTGAAAACTTACTTTTATGCAATATTGAACATCTTTTACTAGTTTACCAGCTAATAACTCAAGTGAAATTGTCAAAAACCACAAATTTGACATTATGTTTCATGTTTGCAAAGTTGAATATTGCATGCATAGCCATGTTTTATTGATTTTCATCCAAATTATGCATTCTGAACATTGCAAAAGTGAATGAAACACATTGTTACAGACAGCAATTTGGCACAAAAATCACTTAAAACTTACTTTTATGCAATATTGAACATCTTCTGCTAGTATACAAACTAATAACTCAAGTGAATTTGTCAAAAGTCACGAATTTGACATTATGTTTCATGTTTGCAAAGTTAAATATTGCATGCAAAGCCATGATTTATTGATTTTCATTCAAATTGTGCATTCTGAACATTGCAAATGTGAATGAAACACATTGTTACAAACAGCAATTTGTCACAAAACACACTGAAAACTTACTTTCATGCAATATTGAACATCTTATACTAGGTTACCAACTAATAACTCAAGTGAATTTGTCAAAAACCACAAATTTGACATTATGTTTCATGTTTGCAAAGTTGAATATTGCATGCAAAGCCATGTTTTATTGATTTTCATTCAAATTATGCATTCTGAACATTGTAAAAGTGAATGAAACACATTGTTACAAACAGCAATTAGGTACAAAACACGCTGAAAACTTACTTTCATGCAATATTGAACTTCTTTTACTAGTTTACAAACTAATAACTCAAGTGAATTTGTCAAAAACGACAAATCTGACATTATGTTTCATGTTTGCAAAGTTGTATATTGCATGCAAAGCCATGTTTTATTGATTTTCATTCAAACTATGCATTCTGAACATTGCACAAGTGAATGAAACACATTGTTACAAACAGCAATTTGGCACAAAACACACTGAAAACTTACTTCATGCAGTATTGAACATCTTTTACTAGTTTACAAACTAATAACTCAGGTGAAATTGTAAAAATCACCAATCTGGCATTATGTTTCATGTTTGCAAAGTTGAATATTGCATGCAATGACTTGTTTTATGGATTTTCATCCAAACTATGCATTCTGAACACTGTAAAAGTGAATGAAACACATTGTTACAAACAGTAATTTAGTGCAAAACACACTGAAAACTTACTTTTATGCAATATTGAACATCTTTTACTAGTTTACCAGCTAATAACTCAAGTGAATTTGTCAAAAACCACAAATTTGACATTATGTTTCATGTTTGCAAAGTTGAATATTGCATGCATAGCCATGTTTTATTGATTTTCATCCAAATTATGCATTCTGAACATTGCAAAAGTGAATGGAACACATTGTTACAGACAGCAATTTGGCACAAAACACACTTAAAACTTACTTTTATGCAATATTGAACATCTTTTACTAGTTTACCAACTAATAACTCAAGTGAATTTGTCAAAAACCACAAATTTGACATTATGTTTCATGTTTGCAAAGTTGAATATTGCATGCAAAGCCATGTTTTATTGATTTTCATTCAAATTATGCATTCTGAACATTGTAAATGTGAATGAAACACATTGTCACAAAAAGCAATTAGGTACAAAACACTGAAAACCTACTTTCATGCAATATTGAACATCTTTAACTAGTTTACAAACTAATGACTTAAGTGAATTTGTCAAAAACCACAAATTTGACATTATGTTTCATGTTTGCAAAGTTGTGTATTGCATGCAAAGCCATGTTTTATTGATTTTCATTCAAATTATGCATTCTGAGCATTGTAAAAGTGAATGAAACACATTGTTCTAAACTGCAATTTGGCACAAAACACATTGAAAACTTACTTTTATGAACTATTGAACATCTTTGACTAGTTTACAAACTAATAACTCAAGTGAATTTAACAAAAGTGGCAAATTTGACCATATGTTTCTTGTTTGCAAAGTTGAATATCACATGCAAAGCCATGTTTTATTGATTTTCATTCAAATTATGCATTCTGAACATTGCAAAATTGAATGAAACACATTGTTACAAACAGCAATTTGGCACAAAACACACTGAAAACTTACTTCATGCAATATTGAACATCTTTTACTAGTTTACAAACCAATAACTCAAGTGAAATAGTCAAAAATCACAAATCTGGCATCATGTTTCATGTTTGCAAAGTTGAATATTGCATGCAAAGACTTGTTTTATAGATTTTCATCCAAACTATGCATTCTGAACATTGCAAAAGTGAATGAAACACATTGTTACAAACAGTAATTTAGTGCAAAACATGCTGAAAACTTACTTTTATGCAATACTGAACATCTTTTACTAGTTTCCCAACTAATAACTCAAGTGAATTTGTCAAAAACCATAAATCTGACATTATGTTTCATGTTTGCAAAGTTGAATATCGCATGCAAAGCCATGTTTTATTGATTTTCATTCAAATTATGCATTCTGAACATTGCAAAAGTGAATGAAACACATTGTTACAAACAGCAATTTGGCACAAAACGCACTTAAAACTTACTTTTGTGCAATATTGCACATCTTCTACCAGTTTACAAACTAATAACTCAAGTGAGTTTGTCATAAGTCACGAATTTGACATTATGTTTCACGTTTGCAAAGTTAAATATTGCATGCAAAGCCATGTTTTATTGATTTTCATTCAAATTATGCATTCTGAACATTGTAAAAGTGAATGAAACACATTGTTACAGACCGCAATTTAGTACAAAACACACTGAAAACTTACTTTCATGCAATATTGTACATCTTATACTAGTTTACCAACTAATAACTCAAGTGAATTTGTCAAAAACCACAAATTTGACATTATGTTTCATGTTTGCAAAGTTGAATATTGCATGCAAAGCCATGTTTTATTGATTTTCATTCAAATTATGCATTCTGAACATTGTAAATGTGAATGAAACACATTGTTACAGACAGCAATTTGGCACAAAAATCACTTAAAACTTACTTTTATGCAATATTGAACATCTTCTGCTAGTATACAAACTAATAACTCAAGTGAATTTGTCAAAAGTCACGAATTTGACATTATGTTTCATGTTTGCAAAGTTAAATATTGCATGCAAAGCCATGATTTATTGATTTTCATTCAAATTGTGCATTCTGAACATTGCAAATGTGAATGAAACACATTGTTACAAACAGCAATTTGTCACAAAACACACTGAAAACTTACTTTCATGCAATATTGAACATCTTATACTAGGTTACCAACTAATAACTCAAGTGAATTTGTCAAAAACCACAAATTTGACATTATGTTTCATGTTTGCAAAGTTGAATATTGCATGCAAAGCCATGTTTTATTGATTTTCATTCAAATTATGCATTCTGAACATTGTAAAAGTGAATGAAACACATTGTTACAAACAGCAATTAGGTACAAAACACGCTGAAAACTTACTTTCATGCAATATTGAACTTCTTTTACTAGTTTACAAACTAATAACTCAAGTGAATTTGTCAAAAACGACAAATCTGACATTATGTTTCATGTTTGCAAAGTTGTATATTGCATGCAAAGCCATGTTTTATTGATTTTCATTCAAACTATGCATTCTGAACATTGCACAAGTGAATGAAACACATTGTTACAAACAGCAATTTGGCACAAAACACACTGAAAACTTACTTCATGCAGTATTGAACATCTTTTACTAGTTTACAAACTAATAACTCAGGTGAAATTGTAAAAATCACCAATCTGGCATTATGTTTCATGTTTGCAAAGTTGAATATTGCATGCAATGACTTGTTTTATGGATTTTCATCCAAACTATGCATTCTGAACACTGTAAAAGTGAATGAAACACATTGTTACAAACAGTAATTTAGTGCAAAACACACTGAAAACTTACTTTTATGCAATATTGAACATCTTTTACTAGTTTACCAGCTAATAACTCAAGTGAATTTGTCAAAAACCACAAATTTGACATTATGTTTCATGTTTGCAAAGTTGAATATTGCATGCATAGCCATGTTTTATTGATTTTCATCCAAATTATGCATTCTGAACATTGTAAAAGTGAATGAAACACATTGTTACAAACAGTAATTTGGTGCAAAACACGCTGAAAACTTACTTTTATGCAATATTGAACATCTTTTACTAGTTTACCAGCTAATAACTCAAGTGAATTTGTCAAAAACCACAAATTTGACATTATGTTTCATGTTTGCAAAGTTGAATATTGCATGCATAGCCATGTTTTATTGATTTTCATCCAAATTATGCATTCTGAACATTGCAAAAGTGAATGAAACACATTGTTACAGACAGCAATTTGGCACAAAAATCACTTAAAACTTACTTTTATGCAATATTGAACATCTTCTGCTAGTATACAAACTAATAACTCAAGTGAATTTGTCAAAAGTCACGAATTTGACATTATGTTTCATGTTTGCAAAGTTAAATATTGCATGCAAAGCCATGATTTATTGATTTTCATTCAAATTGTGCATTCTGAACATTGCAAATGTGAATGAAACACATTGTTACAAACAGCAATTTGTCACAAAACACACTGAAAACTTACTTTCATGCAATATTGAACATCTTATACTAGGTTACCAACTAATAACTCAAGTGAATTTGTCAAAAACCACAAATTTGACATTATGTTTCATGTTTGCAAAGTTGAATATTGCATGCAAAGCCATGTTTTATTGATTTTCATTCAAATTATGCATTCTGAACATTGTAAAAGTGAATGAAACACATTGTTACAAACAGCAATTAGGTACAAAACACGCTGAAAACTTACTTTCATGCAATATTGAACTTCTTTTACTAGTTTACAAACTAATAACTCAAGTGAATTTGTCAAAAACGACAAATCTGACATTATGTTTCATGTTTGCAAAGTTGTATATTGCATGCAAAGCCATGTTTTATTGATTTTCATTCAAACTATGCATTCTGAACATTGCACAAGTGAATGAAACACATTGTTACAAACAGCAATTTGGCACAAAACACACTGAAAACTTACTTCATGCAGTATTGAACATCTTTTACTAGTTTACAAACTAATAACTCAGGTGAAATTGTAAAAATCACCAATCTGGCATTATGTTTCATGTTTGCAAAGTTGAATATTGCATGCAATGACTTGTTTTATGGATTTTCATCCAAACTATGCATTCTGAACACTGTAAAAGTGAATGAAACACATTGTTACAAACAGTAATTTAGTGCAAAACACACTGAAAACTTACTTTTATGCAATATTGAACATCTTTTACTAGTTTACCAGCTAATAACTCAAGTGAATTTGTCAAAAACCACAAATTTGACATTATGTTTCATGTTTGCAAAGTTGAATATTGCATGCATAGCCATGTTTTATTGATTTTCATCCAAATTATGCATTCTGAACATTGCAAAAGTGAATGGAACACATTGTTACAGACAGCAATTTGGCACAAAACACACTTAAAACTTACTTTTAGGCAATATTGAACATCTTTTACTAGTTTACCAACTAATAACTCAAGTGAATTTGTCAAAAACCACAAATTTGACATTATGTTTCATGTTTGCAAAGTTGAATATTGCATGCAAAGCCATGTTTTATTGATTTTCATTCAAATTATGCATTCTGAACATTGTAAATGTGAATGAAACACATTGTCACAAAAAGCAATTAGGTACAAAACACTGAAAACCTACTTTCATGCAATATTGAACATCTTTAACTAGTTTACAAACTAATGACTTAAGTGAATTTGTCAAAAACCACAAATTTGACATTATGTTTCATGTTTGCAAAGTTGTGTATTGCATGCAAAGCCATGTTTTATTGATTTTCATTCAAATTATGCATTCTGAGCATTGTAAAAGTGAATGAAACACATTGTTCTAAACTGCAATTTGGCACAAAACACATTGAAAACTTACTTTTATGAACTATTGAACATCTTTGACTAGTTTACAAACTAATAACTCAAGTGAATTTAACAAAAGTGGCAAATTTGACCATATGTTTCTTGTTTGCAAAGTTGAATATCACATGCAAAGCCATGTTTTATTGATTTTCATTCAAATTATGCATTCTGAACATTGCAAAATTGAATGAAACACATTGTTACAAACAGCAATTTGGCACAAAACACACTGAAAACTTACTTCATGCAATATTGAACATCTTTTACTAGTTTACAAACCAATAACTCAAGTGAATTTGTCAAAAACCACAAATTTGACATTATGTTTCATGTTTGCAAAGTTGAATATTGCATGCATAGCCATGTTTTATTGATTTTCATCCAAATTATGCATTCTGAACATTGTAAAAGTGAATGAAACACATTGTTACAAACAGTAATTTGGTGCAAAACACGCTGAAAACTTACTTTTATGCAATATTGAACATCTTTTACTAGTTTACCAGCTAATAACTCAAGTGAATTTGTCAAAAACCACAAATTTGACATTATGTTTCATGTTTGCAAAGTTGAATATTGCATGCATAGCCATGTTTTATTGATTTTCATCCAAATTATGCATTCTGAACATTGCAAAAGTGAATGAAACACATTGTTACAGACAGCAATTTGGCACAAAAATCACTTAAAACTTACTTTTATGCAATATTGAACATCTTCTGCTAGTATACAAACTAATAACTCAAGTGAATTTGTCAAAAGTCACGAATTTGACATTATGTTTCATGTTTGCAAAGTTAAATATTGCATGCAAAGCCATGATTTATTGATTTTCATTCAAATTGTGCATTCTGAACATTGCAAATGTGAATGAAACACATTGTTACAAACAGCAATTTGTCACAAAACACACTGAAAACTTACTTTCATGCAATATTGAACATCTTATACTAGGTTACCAACTAATAACTCAAGTGAATTTGTCAAAAACCACAAATTTGACATTATGTTTCATGTTTGCAAAGTTGAATATTGCATGCAAAGCCATGTTTTATTGATTTTCATTCAAATTATGCATTCTGAACATTGTAAAAGTGAATGAAACACATTGTTACAAACAGCAATTAGGTACAAAACACGCTGAAAACTTACTTTCATGCAATATTGAACTTCTTTTACTAGTTTACAAACTAATAACTCAAGTGAATTTGTCAAAAACGACAAATCTGACATTATGTTTCATGTTTGCAAAGTTGTATATTGCATGCAAAGCCATGTTTTATTGATTTTCATTCAAACTATGCATTCTGAACATTGCACAAGTGAATGAAACACATTGTTACAAACAGCAATTTGGCACAAAACACACTGAAAACTTACTTCATGCAGTATTGAACATCTTTTACTAGTTTACAAACTAATAACTCAGGTGAAATTGTAAAAATCACCAATCTGGCATTATGTTTCATGTTTGCAAAGTTGAATATTGCATGCAATGACTTGTTTTATGGATTTTCATCCAAACTATGCATTCTGAACACTGTAAAAGTGAATGAAACACATTGTTACAAACAGTAATTTAGTGCAAAACACACTGAAAACTTACTTTTATGCAATATTGAACATCTTTTACTAGTTTACCAGCTAATAACTCAAGTGAATTTGTCAAAAACCACAAATTTGACATTATGTTTCATGTTTGCAAAGTTGAATATTGCATGCATAGCCATGTTTTATTGATTTTCATCCAAATTATGCATTCTGAACATTGCAAAAGTGAATGGAACACATTGTTACAGACAGCAATTTGGCACAAAACACACTTAAAACTTACTTTTATGCAATATTGAACATCTTTTACTAGTTTACCAACTAATAACTCAAGTGAATTTGTCAAAAACCACAAATTTGACATTATGTTTCATGTTTGCAAAGTTGAATATTGCATGCAAAGCCATGTTTTATTGATTTTCATTCAAATTATGCATTCTGAACATTGTAAATGTGAATGAAACACATTGTCACAAAAAGCAATTAGGTACAAAACACTGAAAACCTACTTTCATGCAATATTGAACATCTTTAACTAGTTTACAAACTAATGACTTAAGTGAATTTGTCAAAAACCACAAATTTGACATTATGTTTCATGTTTGCAAAGTTGTGTATTGCATGCAAAGCCATGTTTTATTGATTTTCATTCAAATTATGCATTCTGAGCATTGTAAAAGTGAATGAAACACATTGTTCTAAACTGCAATTTGGCACAAAACACATTGAAAACTTACTTTTATGAACTATTGAACATCTTTGACTAGTTTACAAACTAATAACTCAAGTGAATTTAACAAAAGTGGCAAATTTGACCATATGTTTCTTGTTTGCAAAGTTGAATATTGCATGCAAAGCCATGTTTTATTGATTTTCATTCAAATTATGCATTCTGAACATTGTAAAAGTGAATGAAACACATTGTTACAAACAGCAATTAGGTACAAAACACGCTGAAAACTTACTTTCATGCAATATTGAACTTCTTTTACTAGTTTACAAACTAATAACTCAAGTGAATTTGTCAAAAACGACAAATCTGACATTATGTTTCATGTTTGCAAAGTTGTATATTGCATGCAAAGCCATGTTTTATTGATTTTCATTCAAACTATGCATTCTGAACATTGCACAAGTGAATGAAACACATTGTTACAAACAGCAATTTGGCACAAAACACACTGAAAACTTACTTCATGCAGTATTGAACATCTTTTACTAGTTTACAAACTAATAACTCAGGTGAAATTGTAAAAATCACCAATCTGGCATTATGTTTCATGTTTGCAAAGTTGAATATTGCATGCAATGACTTGTTTTATGGATTTTCATCCAAACTATGCATTCTGAACACTGTAAAAGTGAATGAAACACATTGTTACAAACAGTAATTTAGTGCAAAACACACTGAAAACTTACTTTTATGCAATATTGAACATCTTTTACTAGTTTACCAGCTAATAACTCAAGTGAATTTGTCAAAAACCACAAATTTGACATTATGTTTCATGTTTGCAAAGTTGAATATTGCATGCATAGCCATGTTTTATTGATTTTCATCCAAATTATGCATTCTGAACATTGCAAAAGTGAATGGAACACATTGTTACAGACAGCAATTTGGCACAAAACACACTTAAAACTTACTTTTATGCAATATTGAACATCTTTTACTAGTTTACCAACTAATAACTCAAGTGAATTTGTCAAAAACCACAAATTTGACATTATGTTTCATGTTTGCAAAGTTGAATATTGCATGCAAAGCCATGTTTTATTGATTTTCATTCAAATTATGCATTCTGAACATTGTAAATGTGAATGAAACACATTGTCACAAAAAGCAATTAGGTACAAAACACTGAAAACCTACTTTCATGCAATATTGAACATCTTTAACTAGTTTACAAACTAATGACTTAAGTGAATTTGTCAAAAACCACAAATTTGACATTATGTTTCATGTTTGCAAAGTTGTGTATTGCATGCAAAGCCATGTTTTATTGATTTTCATTCAAATTATGCATTCTGAGCATTGTAAAAGTGAATGAAACACATTGTTCTAAACTGCAATTTGGCACAAAACACATTGAAAACTTACTTTTATGAACTATTGAACATCTTTGACTAGTTTACAAACTAATAACTCAAGTGAATTTAACAAAAGTGGCAAATTTGACCATATGTTTCTTGTTTGCAAAGTTGAATATCACATGCAAAGCCATGTTTTATTGATTTTCATTCAAATTATGCATTCTGAACATTGCAAAATTGAATGAAACACATTGTTACAAACAGCAATTTGGCACAAAACACACTGAAAACTTACTTCATGCAATATTGAACATCTTTTACTAGTTTACAAACCAATAACTCAAGTGAAATAGTCAAAAATCACAAATCTGGCATCATGTTTCATGTTTGCAAAGTTGAATATTGCATGCAAAGACTTGTTTTATAGATTTTCATCCAAACTATGCATTCTGAACATTGCAAAAGTGAATGAAACACATTGTTACAAACAGTAATTTAGTGCAAAACATGCTGAAAACTTACTTTTATGCAATATTGAACATCTTTTACTAGTTTCCCAACTAATAACTCAAGTGAATTTGTCAAAAACCATAAATCTGACATTATGTTTCATGTTTGCAAAGTTGAATATCGCATGCAAAGCCATGTTTTATTGATTTTCATTCAAATTATGCATTCTGAACATTGCAAAAGTGAATGAAACACATTGTTACAAACAGCAATTTGGCACAAAACGCACTTAAAACTTACTTTTGTGCAATATTGCACATCTTCTACCAGTTTACAAACTAATAACTCAAGTGAGTTTGTCATAAGTCACGAATTTGACATTATGTTTCACGTTTGCAAAGTTAAATATTGCATGCAAAGCCATGTTTTATTGATTTTCATTCAAATTATGCATTCTGAACATTGTAAAAGTGAATGAAACACATTGTTACAGACCGCAATTTAGTACAAAACACACTGAAAACTTACTTTCATGCAATATTGTACATCTTATACTAGTTTACCAACTAATAACTCAAGTGAATTTGTCAAAAACCACAAATTTGACATTATGTTTCATGTTTGCAAAGTTGAATATTGCATGCAAAGCCATGTTTTATTGATTTTCATTCAAATTATGCATTCTGAACATTGTAAATGTGAATGAAACACATTGTTACAGACAGCAATTTGGCACAAAAATCACTTAAAACTTACTTTTATGCAATATTGAACATCTTCTGCTAGTATACAAACTAATAACTCAAGTGAATTTGTCAAAAGTCACGAATTTGACATTATGTTTCATGTTTGCAAAGTTAAATATTGCATGCAAAGCCATGATTTATTGATTTTCATTCAAATTGTGCATTCTGAACATTGCAAATGTGAATGAAACACATTGTTACAAACAGCAATTTGTCACAAAACACACTGAAAACTTACTTTCATGCAATATTGAACATCTTATACTAGGTTACCAACTAATAACTCAAGTGAATTTGTCAAAAACCACAAATTTGACATTATGTTTCATGTTTGCAAAGTTGAATATTGCATGCAAAGCCATGTTTTATTGATTTTCATTCAAATTATGCATTCTGAACATTGTAAAAGTGAATGAAACACATTGTTACAAACAGCAATTAGGTACAAAACACGCTGAAAACTTACTTTCATGCAATATTGAACTTCTTTTACTAGTTTACAAACTAATAACTCAAGTGAATTTGTCAAAAACGACAAATCTGACATTATGTTTCATGTTTGCAAAGTTGTATATTGCATGCAAAGCCATGTTTTATTGATTTTCATTCAAACTATGCATTCTGAACATTGCACAAGTGAATGAAACACATTGTTACAAACAGCAATTTGGCACAAAACACACTGAAAACTTACTTCATGCAGTATTGAACATCTTTTACTAGTTTACAAACTAATAACTCAGGTGAAATTGTAAAAATCACCAATCTGGCATTATGTTTCATGTTTGCAAAGTTGAATATTGCATGCAATGACTTGTTTTATGGATTTTCATCCAAACTATGCATTCTGAACACTGTAAAAGTGAATGAAACACATTGTTACAAACAGTAATTTAGTGCAAAACACACTGAAAACTTACTTTTATGCAATATTGAACATCTTTTACTAGTTTACCAGCTAATAACTCAAGTGAATTTGTCAAAAACCACAAATTTGACATTATGTTTCATGTTTGCAAAGTTGAATATTGCATGCATAGCCATGTTTTATTGATTTTCATCCAAATTATGCATTCTGAACATTGTAAAAGTGAATGAAACACATTGTTACAAACAGTAATTTGGTGCAAAACACGCTGAAAACTTACTTTTATGCAATATTGAACATCTTTTACTAGTTTACCAGCTAATAACTCAAGTGAATTTGTCAAAAACCACAAATTTGACATTATGTTTCATGTTTGCAAAGTTGAATATTGCATGCATAGCCATGTTTTATTGATTTTCATCCAAATTATGCATTCTGAACATTGCAAAAGTGAATGAAACACATTGTTACAGACAGCAATTTGGCACAAAAATCACTTAAAACTTACTTTTATGCAATATTGAACATCTTCTGCTAGTATACAAACTAATAACTCAAGTGAATTTGTCAAAAGTCACGAATTTGACATTATGTTTCATGTTTGCAAAGTTAAATATTGCATGCAAAGCCATGATTTATTGATTTTCATTCAAATTGTGCATTCTGAACATTGCAAATGTGAATGAAACACATTGTTACAAACAGCAATTTGTCACAAAACACACTGAAAACTTACTTTCATGCAATATTGAACATCTTATACTAGGTTACCAACTAATAACTCAAGTGAATTTGTCAAAAACCACAAATTTGACATTATGTTTCATGTTTGCAAAGTTGAATATTGCATGCAAAGCCATGTTTTATTGATTTTCATTCAAATTATGCATTCTGAACATTGTAAAAGTGAATGAAACACATTGTTACAAACAGCAATTAGGTACAAAACACGCTGAAAACTTACTTTCATGCAATATTGAACTTCTTTTACTAGTTTACAAACTAATAACTCAAGTGAATTTGTCAAAAACGACAAATCTGACATTATGTTTCATGTTTGCAAAGTTGTATATTGCATGCAAAGCCATGTTTTATTGATTTTCATTCAAACTATGCATTCTGAACATTGCACAAGTGAATGAAACACATTGTTACAAACAGCAATTTGGCACAAAACACACTGAAAACTTACTTCATGCAGTATTGAACATCTTTTACTAGTTTACAAACTAATAACTCAGGTGAAATTGTAAAAATCACCAATCTGGCATTATGTTTCATGTTTGCAAAGTTGAATATTGCATGCAATGACTTGTTTTATGGATTTTCATCCAAACTATGCATTCTGAACACTGTAAAAGTGAATGAAACACATTGTTACAAACAGTAATTTAGTGCAAAACACACTGAAAACTTACTTTTATGCAATATTGAACATCTTTTACTAGTTTACCAGCTAATAACTCAAGTGAATTTGTCAAAAACCACAAATTTGACATTATGTTTCATGTTTGCAAAGTTGAATATTGCATGCATAGCCATGTTTTATTGATTTTCATCCAAATTATGCATTCTGAACATTGCAAAAGTGAATGGAACACATTGTTACAGACAGCAATTTGGCACAAAACACACTTAAAACTTACTTTTATGCAATATTGAACATCTTTTACTAGTTTACCAACTAATAACTCAAGTGAATTTGTCAAAAACCACAAATTTGACATTATGTTTCATGTTTGCAAAGTTGAATATTGCATGCAAAGCCATGTTTTATTGATTTTCATTCAAATTATGCATTCTGAACATTGTAAATGTGAATGAAACACATTGTCACAAAAAGCAATTAGGTACAAAACACTGAAAACCTACTTTCATGCAATATTGAACATCTTTAACTAGTTTACAAACTAATGACTTAAGTGAATTTGTCAAAAACCACAAATTTGACATTATGTTTCATGTTTGCAAAGTTGTGTATTGCATGCAAAGCCATGTTTTATTGATTTTCATTCAAATTATGCATTCTGAGCATTGTAAAAGTGAATGAAACACATTGTTCTAAACTGCAATTTGGCACAAAACACATTGAAAACTTACTTTTATGAACTATTGAACATCTTTGACTAGTTTACAAACTAATAACTCAAGTGAATTTAACAAAAGTGGCAAATTTGACCATATGTTTCTTGTTTGCAAAGTTGAATATCACATGCAAAGCCATGTTTTATTGATTTTCATTCAAATTATGCATTCTGAACATTGCAAAATTGAATGAAACACATTGTTACAAACAGCAATTTGGCACAAAACACACTGAAAACTTACTTCATGCAATATTGAACATCTTTTACTAGTTTACAAACCAATAACTCAAGTGAATTTGTCAAAAACCACAAATTTGACATTATGTTTCATGTTTGCAAAGTTGAATATTGCATGCATAGCCATGTTTTATTGATTTTCATCCAAATTATGCATTCTGAACATTGTAAAAGTGAATGAAACACATTGTTACAAACAGTAATTTGGTGCAAAACACGCTGAAAACTTACTTTTATGCAATATTGAACATCTTTTACTAGTTTACCAGCTAATAACTCAAGTGAATTTGTCAAAAACCACAAATTTGACATTATGTTTCATGTTTGCAAAGTTGAATATTGCATGCATAGCCATGTTTTATTGATTTTCATCCAAATTATGCATTCTGAACATTGCAAAAGTGAATGAAACACATTGTTACAGACAGCAATTTGGCACAAAAATCACTTAAAACTTACTTTTATGCAATATTGAACATCTTCTGCTAGTATACAAACTAATAACTCAAGTGAATTTGTCAAAAGTCACGAATTTGACATTATGTTTCATGTTTGCAAAGTTAAATATTGCATGCAAAGCCATGATTTATTGATTTTCATTCAAATTGTGCATTCTGAACATTGCAAATGTGAATGAAACACATTGTTACAAACAGCAATTTGTCACAAAACACACTGAAAACTTACTTTCATGCAATATTGAACATCTTATACTAGGTTACCAACTAATAACTCAAGTGAATTTGTCAAAAACCACAAATTTGACATTATGTTTCATGTTTGCAAAGTTGAATATTGCATGCAAAGCCATGTTTTATTGATTTTCATTCAAATTATGCATTCTGAACATTGTAAAAGTGAATGAAACACATTGTTACAAACAGCAATTAGGTACAAAACACGCTGAAAACTTACTTTCATGCAATATTGAACTTCTTTTACTAGTTTACAAACTAATAACTCAAGTGAATTTGTCAAAAACGACAAATCTGACATTATGTTTCATGTTTGCAAAGTTGTATATTGCATGCAAAGCCATGTTTTATTGATTTTCATTCAAACTATGCATTCTGAACATTGCACAAGTGAATGAAACACATTGTTACAAACAGCAATTTGGCACAAAACACACTGAAAACTTACTTCATGCAGTATTGAACATCTTTTACTAGTTTACAAACTAATAACTCAGGTGAAATTGTAAAAATCACCAATCTGGCATTATGTTTCATGTTTGCAAAGTTGAATATTGCATGCAATGACTTGTTTTATGGATTTTCATCCAAACTATGCATTCTGAACACTGTAAAAGTGAATGAAACACATTGTTACAAACAGTAATTTAGTGCAAAACACACTGAAAACTTACTTTTATGCAATATTGAACATCTTTTACTAGTTTACCAGCTAATAACTCAAGTGAATTTGTCAAAAACCACAAATTTGACATTATGTTTCATGTTTGCAAAGTTGAATATTGCATGCATAGCCATGTTTTATTGATTTTCATCCAAATTATGCATTCTGAACATTGCAAAAGTGAATGGAACACATTGTTACAGACAGCAATTTGGCACAAAACACACTTAAAACTTACTTTTATGCAATATTGAACATCTTTTACTAGTTTACCAACTAATAACTCAAGTGAATTTGTCAAAAACCACAAATTTGACATTATGTTTCATGTTTGCAAAGTTGAATATTGCATGCAAAGCCATGTTTTATTGATTTTCATTCAAATTATGCATTCTGAACATTGTAAATGTGAATGAAACACATTGTCACAAAAAGCAATTAGGTACAAAACACTGAAAACCTACTTTCATGCAATATTGAACATCTTTAACTAGTTTACAAACTAATGACTTAAGTGAATTTGTCAAAAACCACAAATTTGACATTATGTTTCATGTTTGCAAAGTTGTGTATTGCATGCAAAGCCATGTTTTATTGATTTTCATTCAAATTATGCATTCTGAGCATTGTAAAAGTGAATGAAACACATTGTTCTAAACTGCAATTTGGCACAAAACACATTGAAAACTTACTTTTATGAACTATTGAACATCTTTGACTAGTTTACAAACTAATAACTCAAGTGAATTTAACAAAAGTGGCAAATTTGACCATATGTTTCTTGTTTGCAAAGTTGAATATCACATGCAAAGCCATGTTTTATTGATTTTCATTCAAATTATGCATTCTGAACATTGCAAAATTGAATGAAACACATTGTTACAAACAGCAATTTGGCACAAAACACACTGAAAACTTACTTCATGCAATATTGAACATCTTTTACTAGTTTACAAACCAATAACTCAAGTGAAATAGTCAAAAATCACAAATCTGGCATCATGTTTCATGTTTGCAAAGTTGAATATTGCATGCAAAGACTTGTTTTATAGATTTTCATCCAAACTATGCATTCTGAACATTGCAAAAGTGAATGAAACACATTGTTACAAACAGTAATTTAGTGCAAAACATGCTGAAAACTTACTTTTATGCAATATTGAACATCTTTTACTAGTTTCCCAACTAATAACTCAAGTGAATTTGTCAAAAACCATAAATCTGACATTATGTTTCATGTTTGCAAAGTTGAATATCGCATGCAAAGCCATGTTTTATTGATTTTCATTCAAATTATGCATTCTGAACATTGCAAAAGTGAATGAAACACATTGTTACAAACAGCAATTTGGCACAAAACACACTTAAAACTTACTTTTGTGCAATATTGCACATCTTCTACCAGTTTACAAACTAATAACTCAAGTGAGTTTGTCATAAGTCACGAATTTGACATTATGTCTCTTGTTTGCAAAGTTAAATATTGCTTGTAAAACCATGTTTTACTGATTTTAGTCGAATTATGCATTGTCAACATTGCACAAGTGAATGAAATTCATGGTTCCAAACTGCAATTTGGCACAAGACACACAGAAAACTTCCTTTTATGTAATATTGAACATCTTGGACTAGTTTACAAATTATTAACTCAAGTGAATTTGTCAAAAGTGGCAAAGTCGACCATATGTTTCATGTTTGCAAAGTTCAATATTGCATGCAAAGCCATGTTTTATTGATTTTCATTCAAATTATGCATTCTGAACATTGCAAAAGTGAATGAGACACATTGTTACAAACAGCAATTTGGCACAAAACACACTGAAAACTTACTTCATGAAATATTGAACATCTTTCACTAGTTTACAATCTAATAACTCAAGTGAAATTGTCAAAAATCACAAATCTGACATCATGTTTCATGTTTTCAAAGTTGAATATTGCGTGCAAAGTCATGTTCCATTGATTTTCATTCAAGTTATGCATTCTGAACATTGCAAAAGTGAATAAAACACATTGTTACAAACAGCAATTTGGCACAAAACACACTGAAAACTTACTTCATGCAATATTGAACATCTTTTACTAGTTTACAAACCAATAACTCAAGTGAAATAGTCAAAAATCACAAATCTGGCATTATGTTTCATGTTTGCAAAGTTGTGTATTGCATGCAAAGCCATGTTTTATTGATTTTCATTCAAACTATGCATTCTGAGCTTTGCAAAAGTGAATGGAACACATTGTTACAGACAGCAATTTGGCACAAAACACACTTAAAACTTACTTTTATGCAATATTGAACATCTTTTACTAGTTCACCAACTAATAACTCAAGTGAATTAGTCAAAAACCACAAATTTGACATTATTTTTCATGTTTGCAAAGTTGAATATCGCATGCAAAGCCATGTTTTATTGATTTTCATTCAAATTATGCATTCTGAACATTGCAAAAGTGAATGAAACACATTGTTACAAACAGCAATTTGGCACAAAACACACTTAAAACTTACTTTTGTGCAATATTGCACATCTTCTACTAGTTTACAAACTAATAACTCAAGTGAGTTTGTCATAAGTCACGATTTTGACATTATGTTTCACGTTTGCAAAGTTAAATATTGCATGCAAAGCCATGTTCCATTGATTTTCATTCAAATTATGCATTCTGAACATTGCAAAAGTGAATGAAACACATTGTTACAAACAGCAATTTGGCACAAAACACACTGAAAACTTACTTCATGAAATATTGAACATCTTTTACTAGTTTACAATCTAATAACTCAAGTGAAATTGTCAAAAATCACAAATCTGACATCATGTTTCATGTTTTCAAAGTTGAATATTGCGTGCAAAGTCATGTTCCATTGATTTTCATCCAAATTATGCATTCTGAACATTGCAAAAGTGAATGAAACACATTGTTACAAACAGCAATTTGGCACAAAACACACTGAAAACTTACTTTATGCAATATTGAACATCTTTTACTAGTTTACCAGCTAATAACTCAAGTGAATTTGTCAAAAACCACAAATCTGACATTATGTTTCATGTTTGCAAAGTTGAATATTGCATGCAAAGCCATGTTTTATTGATTTTCATTCAAATTATGCATTCTGAACATTGTAAAAGTGAATGAAACACATTGTTACAGACCGCAATTTAGTACAAAACACACTGAAAACTTACTTTCATGCAATATTGTACATCTTATACTAGTTTACCAACTAATAACTCAAGTGAATTTGTCAAAAACCACAAATTTGACATTATGTTTCATGTTTGCAAAGTTGAATATTGCATGCAAAGCCATGTTTTATTGATTTTCATTCAAATTATGCATTCTGAACATTGTAAATGTGAATGAAACACATTGTGACAAAAAGCAATTAGGTACAAAACACTGAAAACCTACTTTCATGCAATATTGAACATCTTTAACTAGTTTACAAACTAATAACTTAAGTGAATTTGTCAAAAACCACAAATTTGACATTATGTTTCATGTTTGCAAAGTTGTGTATTGCATGCAAAGCCATGTTTTATTGATTTTCATTCAAACTATGCATTCTGAGCTTTGCAAAAGTGAATGGAACACATTGTTACAAACAGCAATTTGGCACAAAACACACTTAAAACTTACTTTTATGCAATATTGAACATCTTTTACTAGTTCACCAACTAATAACTCAAGTGAATTAGTCAAAAACCACAAATTTGACATTATGTTTCATGTTTGCAAAGTTGAATATCACATGCAAAGCCATGTTTTATTGATTTTTATTCAAATTATGCATTCTGAACATTGCAAAATTGAATGAAACACATTGTTACAAACAGCAATTTGGCACAAAACACACTGAAAACTTACTTCATGCAATATTGAACATCTTTTACTAGTTTACAAACCAATAACTCAAGTGAAATAGTCAAAAATCACAAATCTGGCATCATGTTTCATGTTTGCAAAGTTGAATATTGCATGCAAAGACTTGTTTTATAGATTTTCATCCAAACTATGCATTCTGAACATTGCAAAAGTGAATGAAACACATTGTAACAAACAGTAATTTAGTGCAAAACATGCTGAAAACTTACTTTTATGCAATATTGAACATCTTTTACTAGTTTCCCAACTAATAACTCAAGTGAATTTGTCAAAAACCATAAATCTGACATTATGTTACATGTTTGCAAAGTTGTATATTGCATGCAAAGCCATGTTTTCTTGATTTTTTTACAAACTATGCATTCTGAACATTGCACAAGTGAATGAAACACATTGTTACAGACCGCAATTTAGTACAAAACACACTGAAAACTTACTTTCATGCAATATTGAACATCTTATAGTAGTTTACCAACTAATAACTTAAGTGAATTTGTCAAAAGTCACGAATTTGACATTATGTTTCATGTTTGCAAAGTTAAATATTGCATGCAAAGCCATGATTTATTGATTTTCATTCAAATTGTGCATTCTGAACATTGCAAATGTGAATGAAACACATTGTTACAAACAGCAATTTGTCACAAAACACACTGAAAACTTACTTCATGAAATATTGAACATCTTTTACTAGTTTACCAACTAATAACTCAAGTGAATTTGTCAAAAACCACAAATTTGACATTATGTTTCATGTTTGCAAAGTTGAATATTGCATGCAAAGCCATGTTTTATTGATTTTCATTCAAACTATGCATTCTGAGCTTTGCAAAAGTGAATGGAACACATTGTTACAGACAGCAATTTGGCACAAAACACACTTAAAACTTACTTTTATGCAATATTGAACATCTTTTACTAGTTTACCAACTAATAACTCAAGTGAATTAGTCAAAAACCACAAATTTGACATTATTTTTCATGTTTGCAAAGTTGAATATCGCATGCAAAGCCATGTTTTATTGATTTTCATTCAAATTATGCATTCTGAACATTGCAAAAGTGAATGAAACACATTGTTACAAACAGCAATTTGGCACAAAACACACTTAAAACTTACATTTGTGCAATATTGCACATCTTCTACTAGTTTACAAACTAATAACTCAAGTGAGTTTGTCATAAGTCACGAATTTGACATTATGTTTCACGTTTGCAAAGTTAAATATTGCATGCAAAGCCATGTTCCATTGATTTTCATTCAAATTATGCATTCTGAACATTGCAAAAGTGAATGAAACACATTGTTACAAACAGCAATTTGGCACAAAACACACTGAAAACTTACTTCATGAAATATTGAACATCTTTTACTAGTTTACAATCTAATAACTCAAGTGAAATTGTCAAAAATCACAAATCTGACATCATGTTTCATGTTTTCAAAGTTGAATATTGCGTGCAAAGTCATGTTCCATTGATTTTCATTCAAATTATGCATTCTGAACATTGCAAAAGTGAATGAAACACATTGTTACAAACAGCAATTTGGCACAAAACACACTGAAAACTTACTTTATGCAATATTGAACATCTTTTACTAGTTTACAAACCAATAACTCAAGTGAAACAGTCAAAAATCACAAATCTGGCATTATGTTTCATGTTTGCAAAGTTGAATATTGCATGCAAAGACGTGTTTTATAGATTTTCATCCAAACTATGCATTCTGAACATTGCAAAAGTGAATGAAACACATTGTTACAAACAGTAATTTAGTGCAAAACATGCTGAAAACTTACTTTTATGCAATACTGAACATCTTTTACTAGTTTCCCCAACTAATAACTCAAGTGAATTTGTCAAAAACCATAAATCTGACATTATGTTTCATGTTTGCAAAGTTGTATATTGCATGCAAACCCATGTTTTATTGATTTTTTTACAACCTATGCATTCTGAACATTGCACAAGTGAATGAAACACATTGTTACAGACCGCAATTTAGTACAAAACACACTGAAAACTTACTTTCATGCAATATTGAACATCTTATACTAGTTTACCAACTAATAACTCAAGTGAATTTGTCAAAAACCACAAATTTGACATTATGTTTCATGTTTGCAAAGTTGAATATTGCATGCAAAGCCATGTTTTATTGATTTTCATTCAAATTATGCATTCTGAACATTGTAAATGTGAATGAAACACATTGTCACAAAAAGCAATTAGGTACAAAACACTGAAAACCTACTTTCATGCAATATTGAACATCTTTAACTAGTTTACAAACTAATAACTTAAGTGAATTTGTCAAAAACCACAAATTTGACATTATGTTTCATGTTTGCAAAGTTGTGTATTGCATGCAAAGCCATGTTTTATTGATTTTCATTCAAACTATGCATTCTGAGCTTTGCAAAAGTGAATGGAACACATTGTTACAAACAGCAATTTGGCACAAAACACACTTAAAACTTACTTTTATGCAATATTGAACGTCTTTTACTGGTTCACCAACTAATAACTCAAGTGAATTAGTCAAAAACCACAAATTTGACATTATGTTTCATGTTTGCAAAGTTGAATATCGCATGCAAAGCCATGTTTTATTGATTTTCATTCAAATTATGCATTCTGAACATTGCAAAATTGAATGAAACACATTGTTACAAACAGCAATTTGGCACAAAACACACTGAAAACTTACTTCACGCAATATTGAACATCTTTTACTAGTTTACAAACCAATAACTCAAGTGAAATAGTCAAAAATCACAAATCTGTCATCATGTTTCATGTTTGCAAAGTTGAATATTGCATGCAAAGACTTGTTTTATAGATTTTCATCCAAACTATGCATTCTGAACATTGCAAAAGTGAATGAAACACATTGTTACAAACAGTAATTTAGTGCAAAACATGCTGAAAACTTACTTTTATGCAATATTGAACATCTTTTACTAGTTTCCCAACTAATAACTCAAGTGAATTTGTCAAAAACCACAAATTTGACATTATTTTTCATGTTTGCAAAGTTGAATATCGCATGCAAAGCCATGTTTTATTGATTTTCATTCAAATTATGCATTCTGAACATTGCAAAAGTGAATGAAACACATTGTTACAAACAGCAATTTGGCACAAAACACACTTAAAACTTACATTTGTGCAATATTGCACATCTTCTACTAGTTTACAAACTAATAACTCAAGTGAGTTTGTCATAAGTCACGAATTTGACATTATGTTTCACGTTTGCAAAGTTAAATATTGCATGCAAAGCCATGTTCCATTGATTTTCATTCAAATTATGCATTCTGAACATTGCAAAAGTGAATGAAACACATTGTTACAAACAGCAATTTGGCACAAAACACACTGAAAACTTACTTCATGAAATATTGAACATCTTTTACTAGTTTACAATCTAATAACTCAAGTGAAATTGTCAAAAATCACAAATCTGACATCATGTTTCATGTTTTCAAAGTTGAATATTGCGTGCAAAGTCATGTTCCATTGATTTTCATTCAAATTATGCATTCTGAACATTGCAAAAGTGAATGAAACACATTGTTACAAACAGCAATTTGGCACAAAACACACTGAAAACTTACTTTATGCAATATTGAACATCTTTTACTAGTTTACAAACCAATAACTCAAGTGAAACAGTCAAAAATCACAAATCTGGATTTATGTTTCATGTTTGCAAAGTTGAATATTGCATGCAAAGACGTGTTTTATAGATTTTCATCCAAACTATGCATTCTGAACATTGCAAAAGTGAATGAAACACATTGTTACAAACAGTAATTTAGTGCAAAACATGCTGAAAACTTACTTTTATGCAATACTGAACATCTTTTACTAGTTTCCCCAACTAATAACTCAAGTGAATTTGTCAAAAACCATAAATCTGACATTATGTTTCATGTTTGCAAAGTTGTATATTGCATGCAAACCCATGTTTTATTGATTTTTTTACAACCTATGCATTCTGAACATTGCACAAGTGAATGAAACACATTGTTACAGACCGCAATTTAGTACAAAACACACTGAAAACTTACTTTCATGCAATATTGAACATCTTATACTAGTTTACCAACTAATAACTCAAGTGAATTTGTCAAAAACCACAAATTTGACATTATGTTTCATGTTTGCAAAGTTGAATATTGCATGCAAAGCCATGTTTTATTGATTTTCATTCAAATTATGCATTCTGAACATTGTAAATGTGAATGAAACACATTGTCACAAAAAGCAATTAGGTACAAAACACTGAAAACCTACTTTCATGCAATATTGAACATCTTTAACTAGTTTACAAACTAATAACTTAAGTGAATTTGTCAAAAACCACAAATTTGACATTATGTTTCATGTTTGCAAAGTTGTGTATTGCATGCAAAGCCATGTTTTATTGATTTTCATTCAAACTATGCATTCTGAGCTTTGCAAAAGTGAATGGAACACATTGTTACAAACAGCAATTTGGCACAAAACACACTTAAAACTTACTTTTATGCAATATTGAACGTCTTTTACTGGTTCACCAACTAATAACTCAAGTGAATTAGTCAAAAACCACAAATTTGACATTATGTTTCATGTTTGCAAAGTTGAATATCGCATGCAAAGCCATGTTTTATTGATTTTCATTCAAATTATGCATTCTGAACATTGCAAAATTGAATGAAACACATTGTTACAAACAGCAATTTGGCACAAAACACACTGAAAACTTACTTCACGCAATATTGAACATCTTTTACTAGTTTACAAACCAATAACTCAAGTGAAATAGTCAAAAATCACAAATCTGGCATCATGTTTCATGTTTGCAAAGTTGAATATTGCATGCAAAGACTTGTTTTATAGATTTTCATCCAAACTATGCATTCTGAACATTGCAAAAGTGAATGAAACACATTGTTACAAACAGTAATTTAGTGCAAAACATGCTGAAAACTTACTTTTATGCAATATTGAACATCTTTTACTAGTTTCCCAACTAATAACTCAAGTGAATTTGTCAAAAACCATAAATCTGACATTATGTTACATGTTTGCAAAGTTGTATATTGCATGCAAAGCCATGTTTTCTTGATTTTTTTACAAACTATGCATTCTGAACATTGCACAAGTGAATGAAACACATTGTTACAGACCGCAATTTAGTACAAAACACACTGAAAACTTACTTTCATGCAATATTGAACATCTTATAGTAGTTTACCAACTAATAACTTAAGTGAATTTGTCAAAAGTCACGAATTTGACATTATGTTTCATGTTTGCAAAGTTAAATATTGCATGCAAAGCCATGATTTATTGATTTTCATTCAAATTGTGCATTCTGAACATTGCAAATGTGAATCAAACACATTGTTACAAACAGCAATTTGTCACAAAACACACTGAAAACTTACTTCATGAAATATTGAACATCTTTTACTAGTTTACCAACTAATAACTCAAGTGAATTTGTCAAAAACCACAAATTTGACATTATGTTTCATGTTTGCAAAGTTGAATATTGCATGCAAAGCCATGTTTTATTGATTTTCATTCAAACTATGCATTCTGAGCTTTGCAAAAGTGAATGGAACACATTGTTACAGACAGCAATTTGGCACAAAACACACTTAAAACTTACTTTTATGCAATATTGAACATCTTTTACTAGTTTACCAACTAATAACTCAAGTGAATTAGTCAAAAACCACAAATTTGACATTATTTTTCATGTTTGCAAAGTTGAATATCGCATGCAAAGCCATGTTTTATTGATTTTCATTCAAATTATGCATTCTGAACATTGCAAAAGTGAATGAAACACATTGTTACAAACAGCAATTTGGCACAAAACACACTTAAAACTTACATTTGTGCAATATTGCACATCTTCTACTAGTTTACAAACTAATAACTCAAGTGAGTTTGTCATAAGTCACGAATTTGACATTATGTTTCACGTTTGCAAAGTTAAATATTGCATGCAAAGCCATGTTCCATTGATTTTCATTCAAATTATGCATTCTGAACATTGCAAAAGTGAATGAAACACATTGTTACAAACAGCAATTTGGCACAAAACACACTGAAAACTTACTTCATGAAATATTGAACATCTTTTACTAGTTTACAATCTAATAACTCAAGTGAAATTGTCAAAAATCACAAATCTGACATCATGTTTCATGTTTTCAAAGTTGAATATTGCGTGCAAAGTCATGTTCCATTGATTTTCATTCAAATTATGCATTCTGAACATTGCAAAAGTGAATGAAACACATTGTTACAAACAGCAATTTGGCACAAAACACACTGAAAACTTACTTTATGCAATATTGAACATCTTTTACTAGTTTACAAACCAATAACTCAAGTGAAACAGTCAAAAATCACAAATCTGGCATTATGTTTCATGTTTGCAAAGTTGAATATTGCATGCAAAGACTTGTTTTATAGATTTTCATCCAAACTATGCATTCTGAACATTGCAAAAGTGAATGAAACACATTGTTACAAACAGTAATTTAGTGCAAAACATGCTGAAAACTTACTTTTATGCAATACTGAACATCTTTTACTAGTTTCCCCAACTAATAACTCAAGTGAATTTGTCAAAAACCATAAATCTGACATTATGTTTCATGTTTGCAATGTTGTATATTGCATGCAAACCCATGTTTTATTGATTTTTTTACAACCTATGCATTCTGAACATTGCACAAGTGAATGAAACACATTGTTACAGACCGCAATTTAGTACAAAACACACTGAAAACTTACTTTCATGCAATATTGAACATCTTATACTAGTTTACCAACTAATAACTCAAGTGAATTTGTCAAAAACCACAAATTTGACATTATGTTTCATGTTTGCAAAGTTGAATATTGCATGCAAAGCCATGTTTTATTGATTTTCATTCAAATTATGCATTCTGAACATTGTAAATGTGAATGAAACACATTGTCACAAAAAGCAATTAGGTACAAAACACTGAAAACCTACTTTCATGCAATATTGAACATCTTTAACTAGTTTACAAACTAATAACTTAAGTGAATTTGTCAAAAACCACAAATTTGACATTATGTTTCATGTTTGCAAAGTTGTGTATTGCATGCAAAGCCATGTTTTATTGATTTTCATTCAAACTATGCATTCTGAGCTTTGCAAAAGTGAATGGAACACATTGTTACAAACAGCAATTTGGCACAAAACACACTTAAAACTTACTTTTATGCAATATTGAACGTCTTTTACTGGTTCACCAACTAATAACTCAAGTGAATTAGTCAAAAACCACAAATTTGACATCATGTTTCATGTTTGCAAAGTTGAATATCGCATGCAAAGCCATGTTTTATTGATTTTCATTCAAATTATGCATTCTGAACATTGCAAAATTGAATGAAACACATTGTTACAAACAGCAATTTGGCACAAAACACACTGAAAACTTACTTCACGCAATATTGAACATCTTTTACTAGTTTACAAACCAATAACTCAAGTGAAATAGTCAAAAATCACAAATCTGGCATCATGTTTCATGTTTGCAAAGTTGAATATTGCATGCAAAGACTTGTTTTATAGATTTTCATCCAAACTATGCATTCTGAACATTGCAAAAGTGAATGAAACACATTGTTACAAACAGTAATTTAGTGCAAAACATGCTGAAAACTTACTTTTATGCAATATTGAACATCTTTTACTAGTTTCCCAACTAATAACTCAAGTGAATTTGTCAAAAACCATAAATCTGACATTATGTTACATGTTTGCAAAGTTGTATATTGCATGCAAAGCCATGTTTTCTTGATTTTTTTACAAACTATGCATTCTGAACATTGCACAAGTGAATGAAACACATTGTTACAGTCCGCAATTTAGTACAAAACACACTGAAAACTTACTTTCATGCAATATTGAACATCTTATAGTAGTTTACCAACTGTAATGTGATGCTAGACGTCAACGGGTTTGGCGAATAGCCGCGGAGATATTAGAAGTCTCTTACGTCTTGAATGCTGGATCAACAACACGTGCCTTCAGAGACTCCTTATTCTACATCCACTACTAGTAACTATCAAGTAAGTGTGTTTATCTGCGTATACGAACATACCTGACCCACGTAACATAACATGGTACCACGGGTGGGGTAGTCGCAAGATTGTAAGAGCCTTTGTCTTGGAGATTTCAGAATTTCCATTCTGTGCTTCAAGAATAATTTTGTGATAACAAGGGAGTGAATAAAGTTGAGTTAATTGAGTTATAGAGTCTTGAGTTAATAGGGTCATAGAGTTAACTGAGTTATAGAGTCTTGGGTTAATAGGGAATAAATTAAAATTGAGTTACTGAGACTTGGGTTAAGTGAGTCAATTGGGTCGAGTCTTGAGTAGTGAGTTCTGAGAGTCTTGAGGTAACTAGTGAGTGAGGAGATTTACTTGTACGCTGTCGTGGTATAACCCGGTGACAGTTATACTAACCATGGCCAAAGCCCCCACAGCATGGCCTAACCTAGCTATTGACCCTAATGATGTTTCGGGATCATTTCAAATGTGGTTAGAGGAATTCGAAATAGCTATCGAATTAAAAATAGTAGAGTCAGGGAAGAAAGTGGTAGAGGGTGAAAACGTAGATGCATTTACCCCTAGATGTAAATTGCTGGCGCTATTGAAAGCGATAGGCAGGGAAGGCCGAGAGGCACTCCGCTCAAAGGGAATAAAGGGTCTAGACGCTACTTCCACTTATACAAATGTATTAGCTTCGCTGAAAGACCATTATGAACGGGAAGAGGCCGTTTTTGTTAGGATGCAAAAGCTTGTAGTCGTGAGGCAAGGTAATGGAGAAGACCCCCGAGACTACTTGCTTAGAGTGGAGCGGTTGAGTCGGGATTGTGGGGCGTTTGAGCAGGCAGCAGAAGCAAATGTCAGTGCAGCATTGACTAGGTCGAGGGAGCTGTTCTGCCTCACCCTCGCAGTCAACGGTCTCAGAGACTCAGCTCTGCGCAAGGAGTTAATGGCTAACAATGCTTTAACATGGGAACTATTGGGACAGACTTTAAAATCTAGGTCTAAGGCGTCGGAAGCAGCCAGGCGATTAGAGAACCCTGTCGAACCTACGGCAGCGGTTAAGCAGGAGGTAGCCGAAGTAAGCGATAGGTTTAGAAGCCCCTCTAGGGGGAGATACAGTGACTCAATGGGCGAACAACGTAGGTCACGAGACTATTCGATAGACAGGAGTAGTGGTAGTAGCAATGGTAGAGATGATAGAAGGAGCAGAGACCGGTACTATACCACTAGAACCCGAAGTAGAAACGACAGCGGGCAGTCGTTTCAAGATAGCTATCGGGGATACAGGGACTACAGTCACTCGCCCCGACAGGAGCGAAGGGGAAACGATAGAAGAGTGGGTAGATATGGACATGCAGACCGCAGCCAGTCTCCCTGGCCTAGGCGGAGAGATGAAGATAGGCAGCGCAGTAGGAACGAGTACCGAGAGGCCAGGCCTAAATGTTACGAGTGTGGAAGAGAAGGGCACCTGGCTAGAAACTGCCCTGACATAGTTTGCAGAAAATGCGGTGAACGGGGCCATGTCCTCAGGGACTGCTCGGGAAACAGGGGCCAGGCCCTTAGATCCCGGGATCAGAGCCCCGGCCACACCCCATACCGGAGAGTCAGAATGGCCGATTCTCAATGACTATATGATAGAGGCCTTGAGTACAAAGTGACGCTGCAAGTAAACGGATTGAACCTCGTGTTTGCTCTAGACACGGGGGCCCAAGTGACAGTCTTAACGGAATCATCATTCAAGATCTTGAAAACGCGGCTGAATCCACCCAGGCGAGTCCTGGTTGGAGCAGGGGGCAACACGCTGGAACAGTTAGGAGAGACGCCAATCGCTCTGACCAGCTCAGCAAAGTCTACCAGGTGTGTTGCTTCCGTAGTAAAAGGAGTGTCTCGGAACCTCCTAGGCATTAAAGAAATTGAAGAACTCGGTCTTATAAGAGTTGTGAACCGCATTAGAACCAAAGCTTTTGACCCTTTGGAGGAGTACCCAAAACTGTTCTCCGGGTTGGGCTCCATGCCCGACATTTTTGTGATCTCCTTGAAAGACGACGCTAGCCCTTACCAGCTATTCAGTCCTAGACCGATAGCAGCGGGTTTGAGGGAGAAGGCGAGAGCAGAAATAGACAAGATGCTCGAACTGGGAGTGATCGAGAGAGTGGAAACACCAACAGACTGGTGCTCTGGCTTGACGATTGCACTAAAGGCAAGCGGGGACATCAGGATGTGTGTCGACTTAACGAGGCTGAACAAGAGTGTGAAAAGAGAAACCTACCCCCTCCCGAGGGTTAGCGACATGTTGGCCAGACTGTCGGAAGGGAGGGTCTTTTCCAAACTCGATGCCAACTCTGGGTTTTGGCAAGTGCGCTTTCCCAACTAATAACTCAAGTGAATTTGTCAAAAACCATATATCTGACATTATGTTACATGTTTGCAAAGTTGTATATTGCATGCAAAGCCATGTTTTCTTGATTTTTTTACAAACTATGCATTCTGAACATTGCACAAGTGAATGAAACACATTGTTACAGACCGCAATTCAGTACAAAACACACTGAAAACTTACTTTCATGCAATATTGAACATCTTATAGTAGTTTACCAACTAATAACTTAAGTGAATTTGTCAAAAGTCACGAATTTGACATTATGTTTCATGTTTGCAAAGTTAAATATTGCATGCAAAGCCATGATTTATTGATTTTCATTCAAATTGTGCATTCTGAACATTGCAAATGTGAATGAAACACATTGTTACAAACAGCAATTTGTCACAAAACACACTGAAAACTTACTTCATGAAATATTGAACATCTTTTACTAGTTTACCAACTAATAACTCAAGTGAATTTGTCAAAAACCACAAATTTGACATTATGTTTCATGTTTGCAAAGTTGAATATTGCATGCAAAGCCATGTTTTATTGATTTTCATTCAAACTATGCATTCTGAGCTTTGCAAAAGTGAATGGAACACATTGTTACAGACAGCAATTTGGCACAAAACACACTTAAAACTTACTTTTATGCAATATTGAACATCTTTTACTAGTTTACAAACCAATAACTCAAGTGAAATAGTCAAAAATCACAAATCTGGCATTATGTTTCATGTTTGCAAAGTTGTGTATTGCATGCAAAGCCATGTTTTATTGATTTTCATTCAAACTATGCATTCTGAGCTTTGCAAAAGTGAATGGAACACATTGTTACAGACGGCAATTTGGCACAAAACACACTTAAAACTTACTTTTATGCAATATTGAACATCTTTTACTAGTTTACCAACTAATAACTCAAGTGAATTAGTCAAAAACCACAAATTTGACATTATGTTTCATGTTTGCAAAGTTGAATATCGCATGCAAAGCCATGTTTTATTGATTTTCATTTAAATTATGCATTCTGAACATTGCAAAAGTGAATGAAACACATTGTTACAAACAGCAATTTGGCACAAAACACACTTAAAACTTACTTTTGTGCAATATTGCACATCTTCTACTAGTTTACAAACTAATAACTCAAGTGAGTTTGTCATAAGTCACGAATTTGACATTATGTTTCACGTTTGCAAAGTTAAATATTGCATGCAAAGCCATGTTCCATTGATTTTCATTCAAATTATGCATTCTGAACATTGCAAAAGTGAATGAAACACATTGTTACAAAGAGCAATTAGGTACAAAACACACTGAAAACTTACTTTCATGCAATATTGAACATCTTTTACTAGTTTAGAAACTAATAACTCAAGTGAATTTGTCAAAAACCGCAAATCTGACATTATGTTTCATGTTTGCAAAGTTGTATATTGCATGCAAAGCCATGTTTTATTGATTTTCATTCAAACTATGCATTCTGAGCATTGCAAAAGTGAATGAAACACATTGTTGCAGACAGCTATTTGGCACAAAACACACTTAAAACTTACTTTTGTGCAATATTGCACATCTTCTACTAGTTTACAAACTAATAACTCAAGTGAGTTTGTCATAAGTCACGAATTTGACATTATGTTTCATGTTTGCAAAGTTGTATATTGCGTGCAAAGCCATGTTTTCTTGGTTTTTTACAAACTATGCATTCTGAACATTGCACAAGTGAATGAAACACATTGTTACAGACCGCAATTTAGTACAAAACACACTGAAAACTTACTTTCATGCAATATTGAACATCTTATAGTAGTTTACCAACTAATAACTTAAGTGAATTTGTCAAAAGTCACGAATTTGACATTATGTTTCATGTTTGCAAAGTTAAATATTGCATGCAAAGCCATGATTTATTGATTTTCATTCAAATTGTGCATTCTGAACATTGCAAATGTGAATGAAACACATTGTTACAAACAGCAATTTGTCACAAAACACACTGAAAACTTACTTCATGAAATATTGAACATCTTTTACTAGTTTACCAACTAATAACTCAAGTGAATTTGTCAAAAACCACAAATTTGACATTATGTTTCATGTTTGCAAAGTTGAATATTGCATGCAAAGCCATGTTTTATTGATTTTCATTCAAATTATGCATTCTGAGCATTGTAAAAGTGAATGAAACACATTGTTCTAAACTGAAATTTGGCACAAAACACATTGAAAACTTACTTTTATGAACTATTGAACATCTTTGACTAGTTTACAAACTAATAACTCAAGTGAATTTAACAAAAGTGGCAAATTTGACCATATGTTTCTTGTTTGCAAAGTTAAATATTGCTTGTAAAACCCTTTTTTACTGATTTTAGTCGAATTATGCATTGTCAACATTGCACAAGTGAATGAAATTCATGGTTCCAAACTGCAATTTGGCACAAGACACACAGAAAACTTCCTTTTATGTAATATTGAACATCTTGGACTAGTTTACAAATTATCAACTCAAGTGAATTTGTCAAAAGTGGCAAAGTCGACCATATGTTTCATGTTTGCAAAGTTAAATATTGCATGCAAAGCCATGTTTTATTGATTTTCATTCAAATTATGCATTCCGAACATTGCAAAAGTGAATGAAACACATTGTTACAAACAGCAATTTGGCACAAAACACACTGAAAACTTACTTCATGAAATATTGAAAGATCTTTTACTAGTTTACAAACTAATAACTCAAGTGAATTTGTCAAAAACCACAAATCTGACATTATGTTTCGTGTTTGCACAGTGAAATATTGCATGCAAAGCCATGTTTTATTGATTTTCATTCAAATTATGCATTCTGAACATTGCAAAAGTGAATGAGACACATTGTTACAAACAGCAATTTGGCACAAAACACACTGAAAACTTACTTCATGAAATATTGAACATCTTTTACTAGTTTACAATCTAATAACTCAAGTGAAATTGTCAAAAATCACAAATCTGACATCATGTTTCATGTTTTCAAAGTTGAATATTGCGTGCAAAGTCATGTTCCATTGATTTTCATTCAAATTATGCATTCTGAACATTGCAAAAGTGAATGAAACACATTGTTACAAACAGCAATTTGGCACAAAACTCACTTAAAACTTACTTTTGTGCAATATTGCACATCTTCTACTAGTTTACAAACTAATAACTCAAGTGAGTTTGTCATAAGTCACGAATTTGACATTATGTTTCACGTTTGCAAAGTTAAATATTGCATGCAAAGCCATGTTCCATTGATTTTCATTCAAATTATGCATTCTGAACATTGCAAAAGTGAATGAAACACATTGTTACAAACAGCAATTTGGCACAAAACACACTGAAAACTTACTTCATGCCATATTGAACATCTTTTACTAGTTTACCAATTAATAACTCGAGTGAATTTGTCAAAAACCGCAAATTTGACATTATGTTTCATGTTTGCAAAGTTGAATATTGCATGCAAAGACTTGTTTTATAGATTTTCATCCAAACTATGCATTCTGAACATTGCAAAAGTGAATGAAACACATTGTTACAGACCGTAATTTGGCAAAAAACACACATGAAACTTACTTTTATGCAATATTGCACATCTTCTACTAGTTTACAAACTAAAAACTCAAGTGAGTTTGTCAAAAGTCACGAATTTGACATTATTTTTCATGTTTGCAAAGTTGTATATTGCATGCAAAGCCATGTTTTATTGATTTTCATTCAAACTATGCATTCTGAGCATTGCAAAAGTGAATGAAACACATTGTTGCAGACAGCTATTTGGCACAAAACACACTTAAAACTTACTTTTGTGCAATATTGCACATCTTCTACTAGTTTACAAACTAATAACTCAAGTAAGTTTGTCATAAGTCACGAATTTGACATTATGTTTCATGTTTGCAAAGTTAAATATTGCATGCAAAGCCATGTTCCATTGATTTTCATTCAAATTATGCATTCTGAACATTGCAAAAGTGAATGAAACACATTGTTACAAACAGCAATTTGGCACAAAACACACTGAAAACTTACTTCATGCCATATTGAACATCTTTTACTAGTTTACCAATTAATAACTCGAGTGAATTTGTCAAAAACCGCAAATTTGACATTATGTTTCATGTTTGCAAAGTTGAATATTGCATGCAAAGACTTGTTTTATACATTTTCATCCAAACTATGCATTCTGAACATTGCAAAAGTGAATGAAACACATTGTTACAGACCGCAATTTGGCAAAAAACACACATGAAACTTACTTTTATGCAATATTGCACATCTTCTACTAGTTTACAAACTAAAAACTCAAGTGAGTTTGTCAAAAGTCACGAATTTGACATTATTTTTCATGTTTGAAAAGTTGAATATTGCATGAAAAGCCATGTTTTGTTGATTTTCACTCAAATTATGCATTCTGAACATTGTAAAAGTGAATGAAACACATTGTTACAAAGAGCAATTAGGTACAAAACACACTGAAAACTTACTTTATGCAATATTGAACATCTTTTACTAGTTTAGAAACTAATAACTCAAGTGAATTTGTCAAAAACCGCAAATCTGACATTATGTTTCATGTTTGCAAAGTTGTATATTGCATGCAAAGCCATGTTTTATTGATTTTCATTCAAACTATGCATTCTGAGCATTGCAAAAGTGAATGAAACACATTGTTGCAGACAGCTATTTGGCACAAAACACACTTAAAACTTACTTTTGTGCAATATTGCACATCTTCTACTAGTTTACAAACTAATAACTCAAGTGAGTTTGTCATAAGTCACGAATTTGACATTATGTTTCATGTTTGCAAAGTTAAATATTGCATGCAATGTGAGACTTCACGAGAGCTCAGTCTAGAAGAGTTGCAACGACTGACCCCGTGAGCATCGGCACAAGAAGGAACTCCACCGATCTCTAAGAGTGGCTAGGGAATAGACAAAGAGATTGGACGGCGGCTTTGATGCTCTGGCACTTTCATGACTGAACTCTAGGTGAGCACACGCACTTCTTATATTATCAATTATCGGCCACTACCACATGGCGCAGTTGACTTAGAACCTATGAGAAGTGAAAACTAGACAGCAAATTACATTATCATTATTAGCAAATCAATAACATTTCATTTATTACGTAAGTAAGTAGAGGAGGAGTAGAGTAGGAGTAGTAGAGTAGGAGTAGTAGAGTAAGAGTAGTAGAGTAAGAGTAGTAGAGTAAGACTAGTAGAGTAGGAGTAGTAGAGTAGGAGTAGTAGAGTAGGAGGAGAAGAGTAGGAGAAGAGTAGCATAGAGTAGCAGGTGTGAGTTGAGGGGAGTTGAATAGTTGAGTATAGGTGGTAGTAGTAAGTGAAAAGAAAATACATTTATTCTTTTCTGTATTGAGAAAATTTTTATGAAATAATTTAATATTTATCTGAATTACCTAACTAAGAAATTTACTAAATTAAGAATTTTTTTTCATATTTTTTCCGGATTACCATAGCCAGGTTGTCAAGATGCCTGATAATGGAATGAATTTCCCAACCCTCAGAATTGACCCCAGGGATGTTAGTGGTTCTTGGAAGATTTTTATAGACAGGTTTACTGTTGCAGTGCGCTTTTCTGTAAAAAACAAGGGAACTAGAAAGGAAGGCGAGGGCCCTCAAGAACGTCAAGTCCCGATTTTTGACGATGAAATGAAATTATGTGCATTATTAAATAGTATTAGTAGTGAAGGTTTTCAAGTATTACAGGCCCAAGGAATTGACATCAATAGTACTGAATTAACATCTGACCAAGCATTACAAGCATTGAAAAACACATATGAGCGCGAAGAGTCCCTGAATGTGAGGTTGTCAAACCTTTGCAGCGCCCGCCAGCAGACTGGGGAGGATTCCAGGGATTACCTTAGGAGGGTCGAGCATTTATCACGCACGGCCGGAATTTTTAAGACTGCCGCAGTTGGTTTAGACGCCACTCATACTGCTGCTGCCAATGCCGAATGCGAACGAATTAGGAAGACCATGGCGCAAGTAATTGTTGTTAATGGCCTGCAAGATTTGATGTTGAGAAGGGAATTGATGGCCAAACATGATCTTACATGGGAAACTTTGACTACTGTTTTGTCTTGTCGCGGCACAGCTACTGAATCCGAGCAAAAACTCGAACGTCCTGCCACACAAGTACCCAATGTTCCTATCAAACAAGAGGTTGCAGAGGCCAGATTTGAGGATTCCCGTCGTGACGATAGTCGTAGTCGTCATGACAGATTTTACAGGGACTCCCGCCCGTCCCAAAGTTATGATAACCGTTACAATAGAAGTAGTAGTAGGCCCAGAGGTTATAGAAGCCCAAGTCCTGATAAATATGGAAGCAGGCGAGGATTTGATAGTGGTGGTAGGACTAGTTTTGACCGGAATTACCGCCGTGACAGTCGCGATCGTCGGAACAGTCGTGACCAACGTCAGGGACTTGGGTCCAATAGTGGCAACTATTACAACAGGCCCAAAAGTGATAGTCGAGATGGCTATCGCCGTTACGGTAGTAGAGACTCAGATAGGGGTAGAGGCACTTCTGGTGGGTGTTATCGTTGTGGTGACCCCAACCACAGAGTTAGATTTTGCCCTCATGTAGTATGTCACAAATGCAACAAAAAAGGCCATATGACTGGTGACTGTCAAACTGAGTCAAAAGATCATGACAGCACTAGGTACATGAGTAGTAGAGATTATCCGAAACCCCTCCGCAGTCGTGAACCTAGCCCATATCCTGACAGAGGCCGTAAGTCTAGCCCTAATCATTATATGGATGTTAGGAGACTTAACATTGATCCTGACAAGATTTTTGGTAACAGTTGACTATCAGTGGGTAGAACAGAATTAGAATTTAGAGTTTGTGTTGAGGTCAATGGTAAAGGAGTGGATTTTACATTAGACACTGGTTCTGATGTTACTATCATTACAGACCAAACCTCTCGTGAATTGAATTTAGAATTAAAACCACTGAGTCGTCATTTGATTGGGCCAGATTCTACTCCCTTGAAGGTCATAGGCGAGAGCGCGGTCGTATTGAGCAATAAGGGTCTTGAATTGCCTGCTCTTGCTTCAATCTTGAAAAATGCTTCTAGGAATCTATTAGGAATTGCTGAAATTAGAGGATTGCAGTTGTTAGCCGTTGTAAACTCCATACAACCCTGCCCCGAAAAATTTGATCCGTTTGAAGTTTTTGCTAAGTTATTTCAAGGCCTTGGCACTATGCCAGAAGTCTATAGAATTACAATGAAGGCAGATATTAAACCTTACAAAATCCGCACGCCTAGACCAATAGCGTTTGGACTTAGGGAAAAGGCACGCAAAGAATTACAAAGTATGGTTGATTGGCAGATTGTTTTCGAAGTTGGACGCCAATTCAGGATTTTGGCAAATTGTATTGGACCCTGAAAGTAGGGAGTTGACTACTTTTCTCACGCCATGGGGAAGGTGGAAATTCAAACGCCTCCCTTTTGGCCTAAGTTCGGCCCCAGAGGTCTTCCAACATAGCATGGAGAAAGTTCTCCATGGTCTCGAGGGAGTCATTTGCATGATGGATGACGTCCTTGTATTTGGTACCACAGCCAAAGAGCATTGGAGTAGACTTCGAAAAGTGTTGAGCCGAATCTTGAATTCTGGCATGACATTGAAAAAAGAAAAGTGTGAATTTGGAGTTACAAAAGTAAAATTTCTAGGTCATATCGTGTGTTTAGAGGGTGTTAAGTTAGATCCAGACAAGGCCAAAGCCATAATGTCTATTTCACCCCCAACATGCAAGAAGGAAGCTAAAAAATTTTTAGGGATGGTGAATTACCTGAATAAATTTAGTAGTCGAATTGCATCTTTGTGTTCCCCAATTTATGAGACCACCGGTGCAGTCCCGTTTGTCTGGGGCCCTGACCAACAGAGTGCATTCGAAGAAGTTAAAAAGGAATTATCCAGCGCCCCTGTGTTGTGTGCATTTGATGCAAATCGTAAGCATAAAGTCTCAGCGGATTCCTCTAGAACTGCTCTTGGCGCTGTTTTATTGCAGTATACTGTTAATGAATCTTGGCAGCCTGTCGAGTATGCATCTAGGAAGTTATTACCCGCTGAAAAGAATTATGCTATGATAGAATTGGAAGCTTTAGGCATTACCTGGGCTTGCGAGAAGTTCGATTTTTACCTTGTAGGTAGGGAATTTCAAATCGAAACTGACCACAAACCTCTCATCAGTTTGCTAGGTGAAAAAGATTTATCGCAACTCCCACTCAGAGTTCAAAGATTTAAAATGAGGCTCATGAGGTATTCTTTTTCAATATCTCATACACCGGGCATTTGCATGTACATTGCTGCTTCCTCAGTCGCCCATGCAACCCATTGGGCTGTGAGGACCGTGATATTGCGGAGTGTGGGCTTGTAGAATGCTATGTTGCTAGTAATATGAAGAGTATTTTGCCAGACAACTTTAGAGAGCGTGAATTACTGCAAGCCGTTTTGAATGATGAAACTTGTATTGCTTTGAAAAATTATATATCAAAAGAATGGCCTATTGATGTTTCAGAACTTTCTCCAGAACTGAAAAGGCTTTATCAAGTACGGGATAGCATTACCTTATATGGTGACATTATAATGTACGAGTCACGTCTCTACATCCCGGAGTCGTTGCGCAACAAGTATTTAGAATTATGTCATGAAGGCCACCAGGGGATTACCAAATGCTTAAGAAGATCAAGACAGATATTCTGGTGGCCAGGGTGTAGTAAAGGCATCGAGGAATTTGTATCAAATTGTGATATCTGTACTAAGTTTTCCAGAATAAAACACCAACCGATGGAAAATATTGATTTACCCGATGGCCCTTGGGTAGAATTGGGATCAGATACATGTGAATTTAAGGGCAGATTGTTCCTCGTGGTTGTGTGTTATTATTCCGCATGGGTGGAAATTAAACCCCTGTTGTCGTTATCTAGTCATAATGTTATTCAGGAATTTAAAGGAATTTTCTCTTGTTACGGTATTCCAGAATTATTGAGAAGCGATAACGCTGGTTGTTACACTAGCGAGAGCTTTAAGAATTTTGCTCAAACGTGGGGTTTCGACCAAAGATTTAGTAGCCCACGCTACCCTGAGAGCAACGGTCTTGCTGAGCGGTGCGTAAGGATTTTTAAGAATTTAGTTAGAAAATCTGACGATATCTACTCTGCATTGTTAGCGTATAGGGCTACCCCCCTTATAGATGGGTATTCCCCCGGTGAATTGATGTTTGGTAGACCGCTCAGGACACCGCTAGGTTATGCCCGAGACAGAACAGTGAATTATGAAGAATTTGAAAATAATTGTGTTTCGCGGCGCGAAGAGGCTGCAGATAAGTGGAATAGAAAGTATTGCGCCAAGAATTTACCTGAATTAAATCCTGGTCAACTTGTCTGGGTTAAGGCACCAACTGATAAAGGTCAAGAAGGAATTGTTATGTATAAGGATGACCTTCACCCACAGAGTTATTGGGTACAAATAGGTGATAGTGTTGTAAGAAGGAATCGTAAGCATTTGCTTCTTTTACAGGAACTTCCACCCGACAATGACTACAATACTATCATGGCTCTTGCATTGGATTGGTATTGTCCAATTACAGGTGATAATCAATGTAGTATTCCTGGTGGTGAACGTGTGAACCCTGGTGTGAGCTTTAACATAGAACCCACTGTAGTTGTTCCTTCTGGTGAAACTGACTTTGATGCACCGGTAGAATTACCCGTAGAATTACCCGTAGAATTACCCGTAGATGTAGATGGTAGTGCTAATAATAGCGGCTTATCTAATTTGACTGATTCATCTGGTACTGGTGGTGGCATAGCTAGAAACAGTAGTGAATTTAACCCTGATAGTGATGCTACTTCTAACATTAACCAAGCAGAGAGTGAATTTAGTACTAGCATTGATCACGATTTGTCTGGCTTGAGCCTTGAACCAGATTTGGCAAAGGAGGTTTTGACAAAGCCCAAGCCTGTAACCACAAAATCAGGCCGTACATCTAAACCTAATCGGAGAAAAGATTGTGTCTATTTTGACACAAAATAATGCATTGAATTTCAGTTTTATGATGTCTTGAGTTCGCTTTTAAGAAATTTGTATTTATGATAATCCTTTCTTCTCTTTTTAGGTAAGACATAATATCTTGAGTCCAGAGTCCTGAGTTCCATAATAAGACGCAATATCCAAAGTCCCCGAGTTTGGTAGTAAGTATGGTAAACCAGAGTTACTGCCCCTTATGTGACAAGGAGAACCCTGGTCACGAGTTTGGGTATTGTCCAACACTTACTTGCTTTAACCCCGAGTGTGGGGAGACGGGACATTCAAAATATAATTGCCCTAAAGTAAAGTGCTTCACGCGTGGTCTTCGTGGTCACACGAAGCGCGACTGCCCCGAGGCCCCGAGGCGTAGTCAGGCCACCCAGAATTCCTCCCAAACCCTCCAGCATTCACAGAATTCATCGCAGCCCTTAAAGTTGTCGCGACCTCAGAATTTGCCCGCCTCTAGTCATGCTTTGAATTTGAATACCCAGGCTAAGAATTCAGCATGGAATAGGGGCAAAGGTAAGGCTAAGGCCAGTACCAGACCAACCGCCTCATTCGCAGCCCCAAAACCACCATCTCTCATTACCCTCAAAACGAGAGCACCCCAGAGTTCGGGAATTCCCCAAGCCTATGCCGAGGCAACCAGGCCGAACCGTGAGTTGCAAAGCAACCACAACAAAAAACCAATAAACAAACGTCCTGCGGCAGAATTGGATGAAACCCAGAGCCAGGCTTGCAAGTTGGTTAAGGTATTTGATGAATTTAAGAAAAGGCTAGATTCAACTCATGACAAGCTGGCCAATTTAAACCGTGAGGAAAAAGACCTTAGGGCAGAATTTGCAGAAAGAATGGCCAACTTAGAGATGCGCCGCCACGCGGTTCTGGTTGAGCAGGAGTGTGCGGATAAGATAAGAGAGGCCATGTCCAGAGCTGAGGACTTCATCTCTATAATGAGATCAGTAAGCTCAGCGTCATTCCCACTACCCAGAATTCCCAGGCTTCACTGCTCCAAAACTCCCAAACTTCCCTATCCTCACAGAGTGCCTCCACAGCCTTGAATTTGCAGCCCTCACAGGATCTCCCCTCAACCTTGAATTTGCAATCCAAGACGCCCACAGTCCTGACCCTCGACATCAGCAGTTCCCAGCCCAGTTCCCCAAGCATTACCCAGCCGACTCCTAAGCAGACCCTATCGCTCGAGGTCTTAGACGACCAACAGCCATTTTTTAGTGCGGCCTCATCACCGGCTACAACCAACCCTGCTCGATCCAGCCCCACACGACCCAACACTGGCCCTGAACCTAATCACTCTGACCTTATGCCGCCTCCACCCTCGATTCAAACCCCCGAATGGTTGAGGGATATCATGCAGGAGAATTCCCCGAAGCAGGAAACTATGGATACCGAGGAGTCGGTACCAGGTCCTAACCCCAGCGCCAAGACTGGCGACACTGGCCAATCCAGTCAGTAATAACATCGCCTATAAAAGAGGAGTGACGGTGTAATAATCTGACCTCCCTCTGAATTGTAGTGAATTAGTTTGTTGTATTGCTGTGTTGTATTGAATTTGTATTCGGAATTGAAGCCGTATGATTATCTAGCATTGAATTGCGTTTGGTGTTGTATTGAATTCGAATTTAGAATTGAATTGGATTTTAACCCGACGCCAAATGAATTGAGTTATGCGTTGGTATTCCCCAATGCCCGAAGTGAACTGCAGTTGAGTCATTACCAGAATTTACGAATTTGTAAAGTTGGGTCGTTGCAGAATTCGGGTATTTGATCCTCTACGCTTCTCCTACATAAAAGGGAGAGCGTGTGAGACTTCACGAGAGCTCAGTCTAGAAGAGTTGCAACGACTGACCCCGTGAGCATCGGCACAAGAAGGAACTCCACCGATCTCTAAGAGTGGCTAGGGAATAGACAAAGAGATTGGACGGCGGCTTTGATGCTCTGGCACTTTCATGACTGAACTCTAGGTGAGCACACGCACTTCTTATATTATCAATTATCGGCCACTACCACATGCAAAGCCATGTTCCACTGATTTTCATTCAAATTGTGCATTCTGAACATTGTAAAAGTGAACGAAACACATTGTTACAAACAGCAATTAGGTACAAAACACACTGAAAACTTACTTTCATGCAATATTGAACATCTTTTACTAGTTTACAAACTAATAACTCAAGTGAATTTGTCAAAAACCAAAAATCTGACATTATGTTTCATGTTTGCAAAGTTGAATGTTGCATGCAAAGCCATGTTTTATTGATTTTCATTCAAATTATGCATTTTGAACATTGTAAAAGTGGATGAAACACATTGTTACAGACCGCAATTTGGCACAAAACACACATGAAACTTACTTTTATGCAATATTGCACATATTCTACTAGTTTACAAACTAATAACTCAAGTGAGTTTGTCAAAAGTCACGAATTTGACATTATGTTTCATGTTTGAAAAGTTGAATATTGCATGAAAAGCCATGTTTTATTGATTTTAATTCAAATTATGCATTCTGAACATTGCAAAAGTGAATGAAACACATTGTTACAAACAGCAATTTGGCACAAAACAAACTGAAAACTTACTTCATGCCATATTGAACATCTTTTACTAGTTTACCAACTAATAACTGAAGTGAATTTGTCAAAAACCACAAATTTGACATTATGTTTCATGTTTGCAAAGTTGAATATTGCATGCAAAGCCATGTTTTATTGATTTTCATTCAAATTATGCATTCTGAACATTGTAAAAGTGAATGAAACACATTGTTACAGACCGCAATTTGGCACAAAACACACATGAAACTTACTTTTATGCAATATTGCACATCTTCTACTAGTTTACAAACCAATAACTCAAGTGAGTTTGTCAAAAGTCACGAATTTGACATTATGTTTCATGTTTGAAAAGTAGAATATTGCATGAAAAGCCATATTTTATTGATTTTCATTCAAATTATGCATTCTGAACATTGCAAAAGTGAATGAAACACATTGTTACAAACAGCAATTTAGCACAAAACAAACAAAAAACTTATTTCATGCCACTTTGAACATCTTTTACTAGTTTACCAACTAATAACTCAAGTGAATGTGTCAAAAGTCACGAATTTGACATCATGTTTCATGTTTGAAAAGTTGAATATTGCATGAAAAGCCATGTTTTATTGATTTTCATTCAAATTATGCATTCTGAACATTGCAAAAGTGAATGAAACACATTGTTACAAACAGCAATTTCGCACAAAACACACTAAAAACTTACTTCATGCCATTTTGAACATCTTTTACTAGTTTACCAACTAATAACTCAAGTGAATTTGTCAAAAGTCACGAATTTGACATTATGTTTCTTGTTTGAAAAGTTGAATATTGCATGAAAAGCCATGTTTTATTGATTTTCATTCAAATTATGCATTCTGAGCATTGCAAAAGTGAATGAAACACATTGTTACAGACAGCTATTTGGCACAAAACACACTTAAAACTTACTTTTATGCATATTGCACATCTTCTACTAGTTTACAAACTAATAACTCAAGTGAATATGTCAAAAGTCACGAATTTGACATAATGTTTCATGTTTGCAAAGTTTAGTATTGCATGCAAAGCCATGTTCCATTGATTTTCATTGAAATTATGCATTCTGGGCATTGCAAAAGTGAATGAAACACCTTGTTACAGACAGCAATTTGGCACAAAACACACTGAAAACTTACTTTTATGCAATATTGAACGTCTTTTACTAGTTTACAAACCAATAACTCAAGTGCATTTGTCAAAAGTCACGAATTTGACATTATGTTTCATGTTTGCAAAGTTAAATATTGCGTGCAAAGCCATGTTCCATTGATTTTCATTCAAATTATGCATTCTGAGCATTGCAAAAGTCAATGAAACACATTGTTACAGACAGCAATTTGGCACAAAACACACTGAAAACTTACTTTTATGCAATATTGAACGTCTTTTACTAGTTTACAAACCAATAACCCAAGTGCATTTAACAAAAGTCACGAATTTGACATTATGTTTGATGTTTGCAAAGTTAAATATTGCGTGCAAAGCCATGTTTTATTGATTTTCATTCAAATTATGCATTCTGAACATTGTAAAAGTGAATGAAACACATTGTTACAAACAGCAATTTGGCACAAAACACACTGAAACTTACTTCATGCAATATTGAACATATTTTACTAGTTTGCATTATGCGCATAGAATGCATTCTATGCATTCTATGCATTCTATGCATTCTATGCGTTCTATGCATTCAATGCATTCTATGCATTCAATGCATTCAATGCATTCTATGCATAGAACGCATGCTATGCATTCTATGCATTCTATACGTGCTTTGCATTCGATGCATTCGATGCATTCGATGCATTCTATGCATTCTATGCATTTTATGCATAGAATGCATTGTATGTATTCTATGCGTTCAATGCATTCTATGCATAGAACGCATGCTATGCATTCTTTGCCTTCTATTAATTCTATGCATTTTATGCATTCTATGCATTCTATGCATTATACGCATTCTATGCATTCTACGCATCCTATGCATTCTCTGCATTCTATGCATAGATTGCATGCTATGCATTCTTTACATCTTATGCATTCTATACATCCTATGCACTATGCATTCTATGCATCCTATGCATTCTATGCATTCTATGCATTATTTGCATTCTATGCATTCTATGCATTCTATGCATCCTATGCATTCTATGCATTCTATGCATTCTGCGCATAGAATGCATTCTATGCAGAGAATGCATTGTATGCATTATATGCATTATATGCATTTTATGCATTCTATACACGCTTTGCATTCGATGCATTCTACACAGGGTAGATAAGGTGTCAAATTTAAGGAATTGTGAATAATTTGGAGTTGCTCCTCCATTGTTATCTGTTGGCCGTGAAAAACGAGCTTCTGCTTGGAATTGAACCCGAGTCTACCTGCACTCACGCCTTGCTGCTATCTAACTGAGCTACTGCAGACCATTGCCCGTAAAGATAATAATTATCATACAAGCAGAACCATTATAATACGCATGAGTTAACATGATATTATATTTCAGCCTACTATGGTAGGCTTGCTCATGGTATTTTGTCCACAGGTTATAAACTCTCAGTTTGTGCCTTGTGGTGTGCTAGGTATTTGTATGTACATGTACATGTATTTCATTATGCCAATTGTATTTGGCCATACTGTATTAGGGGGTTTGATAGTGGACAGATACATCTAAATGTATCTGTACAAGTGCATGGATGTTGGTTGTGGGTATAGTTTCAGTTCTTATGCACAAAACCACTACATAATGCAGCAATAAGGTTAAAACATTCACCTTGCCTCTCAGCCTATTATGCAAACAAATAACACATGCAAAAATGTTTATGAATATTTATGACAAACTATTTTGTATAGATTCTATGAGCAAGATTGTCCGAACCACCATAATTTGTACTTGAGTGCTGTGTGTAATCTCAGGATCATTTGAATGAGCTGTCGCCTAGTGTGACAGATCCACCTACATGTACAGTGCAATATACATTATTCACATAGAAGTACATGGCATCCATTTAGAGGTATTTTGCAGTAGTAAAATATTCAGTGCTGGAAATCTACTATTGTAGCAATGGAACATAGAGTGTACATTAATTGTATGTCATCAACAAGCTTCACCCAAGTTTCACAAGATTTTTCTGAAATGTCGTTTAACTATAATATTGTAATGGTTTCTGGTATTTCGTGCGGTCGTCCTTGGACGACTACCAACCCAAAACTGAAGTGCCTATGAGTGGTGCTAGGCCTTCTCATTACATGAAAGATTGAGCGGTCTCAGTAGCCCAATAATTACCAGAGACGACCCATCTGGTCCCAAATCTGACCTTCAGGCTATACGTTGAAAGAGAGTGATCTGACCTAGTAGGCGGTTCGCTAAGCGAATGACCTGACAAAAGGAAGTGAAAGTCTCTGTATCAAGTATTTAGATGTGTCTTTATTGAAAGCCAAGTGAAGACTGAGACAATGAACAGTGAAACAATGCCCTTTATATAGTATAAAGACTTCCGCCCGACGTAGTGTCGGGAAAAGACGACGTAGGGTCGTCCGGAAGTTGCGCAACAACATGGCCGCCGGAAGCCTGACGGCCGACCCAAAATGGGTCAGGTTTTACAAAAGTTGCTTATAATGATCCAGTTCATGAACAAAATGAATATCAAGTGATTCTGAGAGGTCGGGCCTCTGTACATGGGTATAAAAGGCACTAAAAGACTTAGTAATTATCATACAAGTATATACATCAGTATGTAGTTAAGTAAAGTGAGTATAAACACATAGACACACGTATGTAGACAGTAAATGAATGGTTTAGACATGCAATGCAGTTGAGTATAAGCATACGAACAGTTAGTTATGAGAGTATGAGTGTTAGCTGAGTAGCGCTGTGACAACTACTAGGCACTTAGGGTGCTGCCGGGTTCTTCTGGTAACTGGAGTCGTATATGAATGTCCTGTACCATCACAATATATATACATGTACTACAATCTGTTGACTAGATATTACAATTTTTTTTCAAAACGATGTGCCTTACTGTTATGTTATCTTTATGTGTAAATCTAACAGTAGCTTGAATTCCATGTTTTGTAGTGGTTGCAATTTGGGGTAAACAGATGCAAACAATGAAATTTCTTTACCTGCTAGAATTGTAACATAGAATGAGCTAAGGCTAACTTGTTATTATTCTATTGCTGAGCCAATGATATTATATTATCATTGGCTGAGCATTTACTAGTTAGGATGGCAGACAATAGCAGCTGCTACAATGACCATCCTATACTTATTGCAGTCTAATACACATAGGGGGTCAAAGGGCACATAGAGGAATGCAGAATTTGATGAGTGTGGTTAGCAGTAATAATTATTCTAGTTTCTAAAAAACTGACTCACTGCCTGCTGGCTGTATAGTACAAACCCACTGGATTAAATAGAGTCCTTACACTTTACTACACTACACTGCGCTACAACACTACACTACACTACACTACACTACACTACACTACACTACACTACACTACACTACACTACACTACACTACACTACACTACACTACACTACACTACACTACACTACACTAATAACACTACCCTACACTGCACCGCGCTGCACCGCACCGCACTGCAATGCACTGCACTGCATTGCGCTACACATCACTATAACACATCTGTGAACGTACTTGGACATGTAATGAGCAGTTATGCCAGCATTATGTACAATACCAATATTATAGATGTACCATATAATATGCCTACATGGAGTTTGATGTTAATTATTTACAAGTTTTCATGTAGTTTATAACTTGGTGTTTAATAATATTCAGAATCATCTTGAATATGTAATAAAGTAATATATAGAAAGGTTAGACATAATTTTATTTCTCATATTTTAATACTGATCCTCGAATTGTCATCAGAGGAAAAAACATTGAAAATAATTCAGCTGCAATTTCAACCAGATTCTGCTATAGTGCATATAGTAAAATTGAATATATACAAGTATGTACAAATGAATTTTGCATGCATATACTGTGCCTGTACATTCCACACTAGTAATCATTAATCCAATAACGTTTTGTAGTACATGCAAGACATGTTGACATCAAGTCTCTGTCTCTCTCTCTCTTTTGACCAGGTACAAACAGTATCCACTACGTAGGTATTTTACTGTAGAACTGGATCAGTTGCATGTATGTGCAATGTACAGCTAGGTATGGCTATTACAGTCAGTAATGCGGCCGTCTAGGACTGTGTAGCTGATAGTGTTCAATTTAATTTTTTCACTCAGTATTAGAATGAGTCTGTAAAAAAGTAAACATGACAATACTGTAGCACAAGATAAACACATTGCACTAGAGAAGAAGCATGCATTTACGATGAATATAAAAAATAAAGTGATAAGTTATAAGTTGGGAGGCTCACTAACACATACATGCAACATTTGGTCTTGTAGATAAATTTGCCACTAGACTCGGCATAGTAGCCTATATTTAAAAACTAAAAAGACGAATTCTATTGAGGTATAAGCAAGCTTTTGAAGTAATTGAAGCAAGAATGAGTTTACAAGTTGCTTAGCCTAAACTGAGTATCTATTATACAATATGAACAAATCTCCCATGACAATTACACACTGTAGATCTGCTGTTGAACAAACAATGTGATTCCATGTGAGTTTTTGGTGTAATTAAGATGAAAAGCACATATCATACATATTATAGTTTAACTTTTGGTGGTAAAAATATAACAAAATGCAATTACCCAACTAGAATTAACCATGCAAAATTCCCTGCTTGGCATTTAATTAGTAGTTACAATCGACTCAAGTATAAGTACTTGTATGTCCTGCTACGTTGACATGGCTAAGTGTTGAACAAGATGTGTGAAGTAAGGATAATAACACTATGTGTACCAATGCATTTCCTTCAGAAGTAATACGTTGTCTATTATACTGTATTTATACATGTGCATCACATTATAATATGTATACGTGTATATTACAATGTAATATAAATGTATATTACAATGTGATATAAATATATATTACAATGTGATATAAATATATATTACAATGTAATATACATTTATATTACATTGTAATATACATTTATATTACATTGTAATATACATTTATATTACATTGTAATATATATTTATATTACATTGCAATATACATTTATATTACAATGTAATATATATTTATATTACATTGTAATATACATTTATATTACATTGCAATATACATTTATATTACATTGTAATATAAATGTATATTACATTGTAATATACATTTATATTACATTGTAATATACATTTATATTACATTGTAATATATATTTATATCACATTGTAATATACATTTATATTACAATGTAATATAAATGTATATTACAATGTAATATAAATATATATTACAATGTAATATAAATGTATATTACAATGTGATATAAATATATATTACAATGTAATATACATTTATATTACATTGTAATATACATTTATATTACATTGCAATATACATTTATATTACATTGTAATATAAATGTATATTACATTGTAATATACATTTATATCACATTGTAATATATATTTATATCACATTGTAATATATATTTATATCACATTGTAATATACATTTATATTACATTGTAATATATATTTATATTACATTGTAATATAAATGTATATTACAATGTGATATAAATATATATTACAATGTAATATAAATGTATATTACAATGTGATATAAATGTATATTACAATGTAATATACATTTATATTACAATGTAATATAAATGTATATTGCAATGTAATATAAATGTATATTACAATGTAATATAAATATATATTACAATGTAATATAAATGTATATTGCAATGTAATATAAATATATATTACAATGTAATATAAATGTATATTACAATGTAATATAAATGTATATTACATTGTAATATAAATGTATATTACAATGTAATATAAATGTATATTACAATGTAATATAAATGTATATTACAATGTGATATAAATATATATTACAATGTAATATAAATATATATTACAATGTAATATAAATGTATATTACAATGTAATATAAATGTATATTACAATGTAATATAAATGTATATTACAATGTGATATAAATATATATTACAATGTAATACAAATGTATATTGCAATGTAATATAAATGTATATTACAATGTAATATAAATGTATATTACAATGTAATATAAATGTATATTACAATGTGATATAAATATATATTACAATGTGATATAAATATATATTACAATGTAATATAAATGTATATTACAATGTAATATAAATGTATATTACAATGTAATATAAATGTATATTACAATGTGATATAAATATATATTACAATGTAATATAAATGTATATTGCAATGTAATATAAATGTATATTACAATGTAATATAAATGTATATTGCAATGTAATATAAATGTATATTACAATGTAATATAAATGTATATTACAATGTAATATAGGCTACATGTAGTACGGCACGTATATAACGCGATGGAACAAATAAATGTATGTAAGTAACATGATGCATAATATACAATATCGTACATAAACACGTAGAAAACAACCATGCAGTTATGTGCCGCCTATGCTACATGACTGATACATGACTTGTACATTTGTTTTGTACACGCTGGAACAGGGCCGTAGCGCCCTAAGAAATGTTGGTGGGGCCAAAATATTAGGCCGGGGGTCCAGGGGGCCGCCTAGGCCCCCTGGCGGGGTCCGGGGCAGCGCCCCGGCCGCCGGCGCCCTGAGAGTGTTTTTCAGAAAAATAGAGCAAATTTGAAGCAGTTCTGGCTTATGAAATATACCTGTGTAATAACATTAAATATAATCCAGCCTCATACATATATATGCATGTACATTGTATACATTGTATCTGTTCACAGTTATGACTGAACATAAATCATTCAACTCTAACGACATTTACAAATACTTTACTCCTTTACAATGATGAAAAACATGCAATGAAATGAAGTAGAGCTAACGAATCTACAAAAAGCGGCTGAAAGCATGTGTTTCTTTCCTACCATAGAGATATTTCTTATTTCTCCCTATAAGATTGAATGCCTAAGTAAATATATTAACAACAATGTAGGGCAGACAGATAGCCGCATCCAAAAAGTTTGTTCAATTGAAAACTAATATAATTGTTTAGATTTTCAAGGTTTATATTTTTTAACACACCCAGTACATGGACTGTGTATATGGCACCTCTTGTACTGTATACTGTAATAATCTTCAAATTTAGAGTTATCTCCCCTGACAGGTTTTCAATATCTAAAATGTTACATAACTGCAGTTAAGTACAGTAGTATTTAGAATTTTCTAATATAAAAGTATTTAGTACACTTATTATCACCATATCCTTACATATGTTGTAAACCCCGCAAATAGGAAAGTAAAAGAAACTTTAAACACTTATCTGACCATGATAATAAATTGAGTAGATTTCGACTTTGCAATGCTAAAAGTTGAGACGGCCAGGCCGCACGGCCGTATAGGGCACTACGGCCCTGCGCTGGAATATGCAGTAATCGTGACAAAAGCTGAATTAAATGACTAATGCCATAATCATAATGAAATACTGTAGAGTCCATCATTGTAATTTGTAAGCAGTCTAAGCAAAACTGTTGTAACCACTATATAAAATAAGTAACTCATCTTACCTTATTGACATCAGGACCACTATCACAATTACTTCCTTCATGCAGTGTTAGCACTGCTGGATCTAGCTGTCTTTGTCTGCTGTAGGATGCAGTCAGTGATATGTAGAGCTTGGGTCAGAGGTTGATATTTGTGTAGCAGCTGTGTTGTTTATTAATGTAACCACAAAGAGATAAGGATGTAAACTGTGCCAAGTGTATGAATAAACCATGCGCCTGGTTTTGGCAGAAAATTTGTTGTTGTGCTATTATTCTGCACCTCAGCAATATTATAAAAAGTTGTTGCTGACATTTGGGGTAATACAGTGGATTTTGCCTCTATCAGAGGCTGAAAGCTGAAATGTGGCGCAGTATTCTGACAATGTAACTCTGCAAATGAGAAGTGATTTTATGGACAAGGTATAAGCATTGCATATACACCCTTGATAAGATAAATATCCAATGTTCATGCTCCATAATATTACATGTACCACAGCAGTAGCATGGCACTAATCTTCTTAGTATAACTAACCTATCTGGATTAGCTTAGCATGATTAATACATATAAACAATATATTAGGCATCATTTTGTAGAGCACAAAATTCTGCACTTGTTGATAATTATACATTGGTAACATAGCATGAAAACTGATGCTGCAAGCCACTGTAAAAGCCACAAGCGGAATGAAGGGCATTCATGTGAATTCGCACATAGCTGTAAATGCAATACAGAATGTACAATGTACATGTGTATCCCACTGTTTGTCTACAATGTATACACTGTACACCAGCACTGGGCATACATGTACATGTACTTCATAATAATATGCAGTAATACATTGGGTGCTAGGTTGGAGTACCAGCTGTACGTTATTGTTGCCTTGTGTCATCTTCCATAGCCTATTATTTGTGGCATTTAGCCAACATAATAACCTACTGTGATTGGCTAGTTGCTCTAGCTAACTTTGTTGGCGCGAAGCCTCAATGGTTGAATGAACTCAATGCAGTGCCCAGCCGCATAGCCTACTATGTTATATAAGGAACATTTCATTGTAGATCCAGTGCACTTCCAGCCAAATTGAGAGAAAACTATAAGTTTTATTGCAAAAACTTTTTTTGTGTCTCACACAGTAATACAATGGCTAGAGATTAAAGTGAGTTGTGTAAAGATGGGACAATTTTGACCAGTGCTATGCTGGCTGGAATGGACCCTCTATAATGTTACATTCTTCCCAAAAAATAGACAAAATGCCCGATAATTCAATAATGATGGTTTAAGGAAAAAATCTGAGAAAATCCTCCAGAAGATCTTTTTAAGAGCTATAAAATGGTGTCTATAGCAACTCTCTAGCACTTTTCAAAATTTCTAAAACGTCGGGACAAATTTTGCACTTTTTTCGTCATTTTTGGCCTTAAAACTTTTTTGACGCTTTAAGGAAAAAATCTGAAAAAATCCTCCGGAGCGTCTTGTAAAGAGCTATCTAATGGTATTTACATTAAGTTTCTAGCACCGACCAAACTGGTTTAATGAACGGGACAAGTTTTATATAAGCCACAATGAAAGGGCAATTTTCTAAAAGTGATACCTTATCCACACTGTCTATGCATTCTATGCATTTTATGCATTCTATGCATTCTATGCATCCTATGCATCCTATGCATCCTATGCATTCTATGCATTCTACGCATTCAATGCATTCTATGCATTCTATGCATTCTATGCATTCTATGCATTCTATGCGTTCTATGCCTTCTATGCAATCTTTGCATTCAATGCATTCAATGCATTCTATGCATAGAACGCATGCTATGCATTCTTTGCATGTTATGCGGTCTATGCCTTCTATGCATTCTATGCATTCTATGCATTCTATGCATTCTATGCATTCTATGCATTCTATGCATTCTAAGCATTCCATGCATTCTATGCATCCTATGCAATCTATGCATTCTCTGCATTCTATGCATAGAATGCATGCTGTGCATTCTTTGCATCTCATGCATTTTATGCATTCTATGCATTATGCGCATAGAATGCATTCTATGCATTCTATGCATTCTATTCACTCTATGCATTCTATGCATTCTATGCATTCAATGCATTCTATGCATAGAACGCATGCTATGCATTCTTTGCCTTCTATTAATTCTATGCATTCTATGCATTCTATGCATTCTATGCATTCTATGCATTCTATGCATTATACGCATTCTATGCATTCTATGCATCCTATGCATTCTCTGCATTCTATGCATAGAATGCATGCTATGCATTCTTTACAACTTATGCATTCTATACATCCTATGCACCATGCATTCTATGCATCCTATGCATTCTATGCATCCTATGCACTCTATGCATTCTATGCATCCTATGCATTCTATGCATTCCATGCATTCTATGCATTCTATGCATTCTCTGCATTCCATGCATTCTATGCATTCTATGCGTTCTATGCATCCTATGCATTCTATGCATTCAATGCATTCTATGCATTCCATACATTCTATGCATTCTATGCATGGAATGCATTCTATGCATGGAATGCATTCCATGTATGGAATGCGTTCTATGCATGGAATGCATAAAACGCATTATATGTATTGTGCATAGAATGCATTCTATGCATTCCATATGCATAGAATGCATTCTATGCATTCTATGCATTCTATGCATTCTCTGCATTCTATGCATAGAATGCATGCTATGCATTCTTTACATCTTATGCATTCTATGCATCCTATGCACTCCATGCATTCTATGCATCCTATGCATTCTATGCATTCTATGCATTATCTGCATTCTATGCATTCTATGCATCCTATGCATCCTATGCATTCTATGCATTCTATGCATTCTGCGCATAGAATGCATTCTATGCATTCTGCGCATATAATGCATTCTATGCAGTGAATGCATTGCATGTGTTCTATGCATTCAATGCATTCTATCCATAGAACGCATGCTATGCATTCTTTGCATTCTATTCATTCTATGCATTCTATACATTCTATGCATTCTATGCATTCTATGCATCATGCGCATAGAGTGCATTCTATGCATTCCATGCATAGAATGCATTCTAAGCATTCTATGCATAGAATGCATAGAATGCATTCAATGTATTCTGTGCATTCTATACATGCTTTGCAATCGAAGCATTCTAGGCATTCTATGCATTCTATACATTCTATGCATTCTATGCATTCAATGCATTCTATGCATTCCATACATTCTATGCATTCTATGCATGGAATGCATTCTATGCATGGAATGCATTCCATGTATGGAATGCGTTCTATGCATGGAATGCATAAAACGCATTATATGTATTGTGCATAGAAAGCATTCTATGCATTCCATATGCATAGAATGCATTCTATGCATTCTATGCATTCTATGCATTCAATGCATTCTATGCATTCCATACATTCTATGCATTCTATGCATGGAATGCATTGTATGCATGGAATGCATAAAACGCATTATATGTATTGTGCATAGAATGCATTCTATGCATTCCATATGCATAGAATGCATTCTATGCATTCTATGCATTCTATGCATTCTCTGCATTCTATGCATAGAATGCATGCTATGCATTCTTTACATCTTATGCATTCTATGCATCCTATGCACTCCATGCATTCTATGCATCCTATGCATTCTATGCATTCTATGCATTATCTGCATTCTATGCATTCTATGCATTCTATGCATCCTATGCATTCTATGCATTCTATGCATTCTATGCATAGAATGCATTCTATGCATTCTGCGCATATAATGCATTCTATGCAGTGAATGCATTGCATGTGTTCTATGCATTCAATGCATTCTATCCATAGAACGCATGCTATGCATTCTTTGCATTCTATTCATTCTATGCCCTCTATACATTCTTTGCATTCTATGCATTCTATACATTCTATGCATTCTATGCATTCTATGCTTCATGCGCATAGAGTGCATTCTATGCATTTCATGCATAGAATGCATAGAATGCATAGAATGCATTGTAAGCATTCTATGCATAGAATGCATAGAATGCATTCAATGTATTCTGTGCATTCTTTACATGCTTTGCAATTGATGCATTCTATGCATTCTATGCATTCTATACATTCTATGCATTCTATGCAATCTATGCATTCTATGCATTCTATGCATTCTATGCATTTTATGCATAGATTGCATTCTATGCATAGAATGCATTATAATATGCAGTCTATGCAGCCCATGCATTCTATGCATGAAATGCATTCTATACATGGAATGCATAGATCGCATTGTATGTATTATATGCATTCAATGCATTCTATGCATTCTACACATGCTTTGCATTCGATGCATTCTATGCATTCTATGCATTCTATGCATTCCATGCAATCTATGCATTCTATGCAGTCTGTGCATTCTATGCATTCCATGCATTCTATGCATTCTATGCATTCTATGCATTTTATGCATAGACTGCATTCTATGCATAGAATGCATTATAATATGCAGTCTATGCAGCCCATGCATTCTATGCATGAAATTCATTCTATACATGGAATGCATAGAACGCATTGTATGTATTATATCCATTCAACGCATTCTATGCATTCTGCGCATAGAATGCATTCTATGCAGTGAATGCATTGCATGTGTTCTATGCATTCAAAGCATTCTATCCATAGAACGCATGCTATGCATTCTTTGCATTCTATTCATTCTATGCACTCTATACATTCATTGCATTCTATGCATTATATTCATTCTATGAATTATATGCATTCTATGCATCATGCGCATAGAGTGCATTCTATGCATTCCATGCATAGATTGCATTCTAAGCATTCTATGCATAGAATGCATAGAATGCATTCAATGTATTCTATGCATTCTATACATGCTTTGCATTCGATGCATTCTATGCATTATGCGAATAGAATGCATTCTATGCATTCCATGCATAGTTTGCATTCTATGCATTCTATACATGCTTTGCAATCGATGCATTCTATGCATTCTATGCATTCTATACATTCTACGCATTCTATGCAATCTATGCATTCCATGCATTCTATGCGTTCCATGCATTCTATGCATTTTATGCATAGAATGCATTCTATGCATAGAATGCATTATATGCAGTCTATGCATCCCATGCATTCTATGCATGAAATGAATTCTATGCATGGAATGCATAGAACGCATTGTATGTATTATATGCATTCAATGCATTCTATGCATTCTACACTTGCTTTGCATTCGATGCATTCTATGCATTCCATGCAATCTATGCATTCTATGCATTCTATGCAGTCTTTGCATTCGATGCATTATATGCATTTTATGCATTCTATGCACGCTAGGCATAGAATGCATTATTTGCATTTAAGGCATAGAACGCATGCTATGCATTCTTTACATCTTATGCATTCTATGCATCCTATGCACTCTACGCATTCTATGCATCCTATGCATTCTATGCATTCCATGCATTCTATGCATTCTATGCATTCTCTGCATTCCATGCTTTCTATGCATTCTATGCATTCTATGCATCCTATGTATTCTATGCATTCTATGCATTCAATGCATTCTATGCATTCCATACATTCTATGCATTCTATGCATGGAATGCATTCTATGCATGGAATGCATTCCATGTATGGAATGCGTTCTATGCATGGAATGCATAAAACGCATTATATGTATTGTGCATAGAAAGCATTCTATGCATTCCATATGCATAGAATGCATTCTATGCATTCTATGCATTCTATGCATTCAATGCATTCTATGCATTCCATACATTCTATGCATTCTATGCATGGAATGCATTCTATGCATGGAATGCATAAAACGCATTATATGCATGGAATGCATAAAACGCATTATATGTATTGTGCATAGAATGCATTCTATGCATTCCATATGCATAGAATGCATTCTATGCATTCTATGCATTCTATGCATTCTCTGCATTCTATGCATAGAATGCATGCTATGCATTCTTTACATCTTATGCATTCTATGCATCCTATGCACTCCATGCATTCTATGCATCCTATGCATTCTATGCATTCTATGCATTATCTGCATTCTATGCATTCTATGCATTCTATGCATCCTATGCATTCTATGCATTCTATGCATTCTATGCATTCTGCGCATAGAATGCATTCTATGCATTCTGCGCATATAATGCATTCTATGCAGTGAATGCATTGCATGTGTTCTATGCATTCAATGCATTCTATCCATAGAACGCATGCTATGCATTCTTTGCATTCTATTCATTCTATGCCCTCTATACATTCTTTGCATTCTATGCATTCTATACATTCTATGCATTCTATGCATTCTATGCTTCATGCGCATAGAGTGCATTCTATGCATTCCATGCATAGAATGCATAGAATGCATAGAATGCATTCAATGTATTCTGTGCATTCTTTACATGCTTTGCAATTGATGCATTCTATGCATTCTATGCATTCTATACATTCTATGCATTCTATGCAATCTATGCATTCTATGCATTCTATGCATTCTATGCATTTTATGCATAGATTGCATTCTATGCATAGAATGCATTATAATATGCAGTCTATGCAGCCCATGCATTCTATGCATGAAATGCATTCTATACATGGAATGCATAGATCGCATTGTATGTATTATATGCATTCAATGCATTCTATGCATTCTACACATGCTTTGCATTCGATGCATTCTATGCATTCTATGCATTCTATGCATTCCATGCAATCTATGCATTCTATGCAGTCTGTGCATTCTATGCATTCCATGCATTCTATGCATTCTATGCATTCTATGCATTTTATGCATAGACTGCATTCTATGCATAGAATGCATTATAATATGCAGTCTATGCAGCCCATGCATTCTATGCATGAAATTCATTCTATACATGGAATGCATAGAATGCATTGTATGTATTATATCCATGCATTCTACGCATAGAATGCATTCTATGCAGTGAATGCATTGCATGTGTTCTATGCATTCAAAGCATTCTATCCATAGAACGCATGCTATGCATTCTTTGCATTCTATTCATTCTATGCACTCTATACATTCATTGCATTCTATGCATTATATTCATTCTATGAATTATATGCATTCTATGCATCATGCGCATAGAATGCATTCTATGCAGTGAATGCATTGCATGTGTTCTATGCATTCAAAGCATTCTATCCATAGAACGCATGCTATGCATTCTTTGCATTCTATTCATTCTATGCACTCTATACATTCATTGCATTCTATGCATTATATTCATTCTATGAATTATATGCATTCTATGCATCATGCGCATAGAGTGCATTCTATGCATTCCATGCATAGATTGCATTCTAAGCATTCTATGCATAGAATGCATAGAATGCATTCAATGTATTCTATGCATTCTATACATGCTTTGCATTCGATGCATTCTATGCATTATGCGAATAGAATGCATTCTATGCATTCCATGCATAGTTTGCATTCTATGCATTCTATACATGCTTTGCAATCGATGCATTCTATGCATTCTATGCATTCTATACATTCTACGCATTCTATGCAATCTATGCATTCCATGCATTCTATGCGTTCCATGCATTCTATGCATTTTATGCATAGAATGCATTCTATGCATAGAATGCATTATATGCAGTCTATGCATCCCATGCATTCTATGCATGAAATGAATTCTATGCATGGAATGCATAGAACGCATTGTATGTATTATATGCATTCAATGCATTCTATGCATTCTACACTTGCTTTGCATTCGATGCATTCTATGCATTCCATGCAATCTATGCATTCTATGCATTCTATGCAGTCTTTGCATTCGATGCATTATATGCATTTTATGCATTCTATGCACGCTAGGCATAGAATGCATTATTTGCATTTAAGGCATAGAACGCATGCTATGCATTCTTTACATCTTATGCATTCTATGCATCCTATGCACTCTACGCATTCTATGCATCCTATGCATCCTATGCATTCCATGCATTCTATGCATTCTATGCATTCTCTGCATTCCATGCTTTCTATGCATTCTATGCATTCTATGCATCCTATGTATTCTATGCATTCTATGCATTCAATGCATTCTATGCATTCCATACATTCTATGCATTCTATGCATGGAATGCATTCTATGCATGGAATGCATTCCATGTATGGAATGCGTTCTATGCATGGAATGCATAAAACGCATTATATGTATTGTGCATAGAAAGCATTCTATGCATTCCATATGCATAGAATGCATTCTATGCATTCTATGCATTCTATGCATTCAATGCATTCTATGCATTCCATACATTCTATGCATTCTATGCATGGAATGCATTCTATGCATGGAATGCATAAAACGCATTATATGTATTGTGCATAGAATGCATTCTATGCATTCCATATGCATAGAATGCATTCTATGCATTCTATGCATTCTATGCATTCTCTGCATTCTATGCATAGAATGCATGCTATGCATTCTTTACATCTTATGCATTCTATGCATCCTATGCACTCCATGCATTCTATGCATCCTATGCATTCTATGCATTCTATGCATTATCTGCATTCTATGCATTCTATGCATTCTATGCATCCTATGCATTCTATGCATTCTATGCATTCTATGCATTCTGCGCATAGAATGCATTCTATGCATTCTGCGCATATAATGCATTCTATGCAGTGAATGCATTGCATGTGTTCTATGCATTCAATGCATTCTATCCATAGAACGCATGCTATGCATTCTTTGCATTCTATTCATTCTATGCCCTCTATACATTCTTTGCATTCTATGCATTCTATACATTCTATGCATTCTATGCATTCTATGCTTCATGCGCATAGAGTGCATTCTATGCATTCCATGCATAGAATGCATAGAATGCATAGAATGCATTCAATGTATTCTGTGCATTCTTTACATGCTTTGCAATTGATGCATTCTATGCATTCTATGCATTCTATACATTCTATGCATTCTATGCAATCTATGCATTCTATGCATTCTATGCATTTTATGCATAGATTGCATTCTATGCATAGAATGCATTATAATATGCAGTCTATGCAGCCCATGCATTCTATGCATGAAATGCATTCTATACATGGAATGCATAGATCGCATTGTATGTATTATATGCATTCAATGCATTCTATGCATTCTACACATGCTTTGCATTCGATGCATTCTATGCATTCTATGCATTCTATGCATTCCATGCAATCTATGCATTCTATGCAGTCTGTGCATTCTATGCATTCCATGCATTCTATGCATTCTATGCATTCTATGCATTTTATGCATAGACTGCATTCTATGCATAGAATGCATTATAATATGCAGTCTATGCAGCCCATGCATTCTATGCATGAAATTCATTCTATACATGGAATGCATAGAACGCATTGTATGTATTATATCCATGCATTCTACGCATAGAATGCATTCTATGCAGTGAATGCATTGCATGTGTTCTATGCATTCAAAGCATTCTATCCATAGAACGCATGCTATGCATTCTTTGCATTCTATTCATTCTATGCACTCTATACATTCATTGCATTCTATGCATTATATTCATTCTATGAATTATATGCATTCTATGCATCATGCGCATAGAGTGCATTCTATGCATTCCATGCATAGATTGCATTCTAAGCATTCTATGCATAGAATGCATAGAATGCATTCAATGTATTCTATGCATTCTATACATGCTTTGCATTCGATGCATTCTATGCATTATGCGAATAGAATTCATTCTATGCATTCAATGCATAGTTTGCATTCTATGCATTCTATACATGCTTTGCAATCGATGCATTCTATGCATTCTATGCATTCTATACATTCTACGCATTCTATGCAATCTATGCATTCCATGCATTCTATGCGTTCTATGCATTCTATGCATTTTATGCATAGAATGCATTCTATGCATAGAATGCATTATATGCAGTCTATGCATCCCATGCATTCGATGCATGAAATGAATTCTATGCATGGAATGCATAGAACGCATTGTATGTATTATATGCATTCAATGCATTCTATGCATTCTACACTTGCTTTGCATTCGATGCATTCTATGCATTCCATGCAATCTATGCATTCTATGCATTCTATGCAGTCTTTGCATTCGATGCATTCTATGCATTTTATGCATTCTATGCATGCTAGGCATAGAATGCATTATTTGCATTTAAGGCATAGTATGCATGCTATGCATTCTTTACATCTTATGCATTCTATGCATCCTATGCACTCTATGCATTCTATGCATCCTATGCATTCTATGCATTCCATGCATTCTATGCATTCTATGCATTCTCTGCATTCCATGCATTCTATGCATTCTATGCATTCTATGCATCCTATGCATTCTATGCATTCTATGCATTCAATGCATTCTATGCATTCCATACATTCTATGCATTCTATGCATTCTATGCATCCTATGCATTCTATGCACTCTATGCATTCAATGCATACTATGCATTCCATACATTCTATGCATTCTATGCATGGAATGCATTCTATGTATGGAATGCATCCTATGCATTCTATGCATTCCATGCATTTTATGCATTCTCTGCATTCCATGCATTCTATGCATTCCATGCATTCTATGCATCCTATGCATTCTATGCATTCTATGCATTCAATGCATTCTAATCATTCCATACATTCTATGCATGGAATGCATTCTATGCATAGAAAGCATTCCATTTTTGGAATGCATGCTATGCATCGAGTGCATAAATTGCATTATATGTATTGTGCATAGAATGCATTCTATGCATTCCATATGCATAGAATGCATTCTATGCATTCTATGCATTCTATGCATTCTATGCATTCAATGCATTTTATGCATAGAATGCATTCTATGCATAGAATGCATTATATGCAGTCTATGCATCCCATGCATTCCATGCATGAAATGAATTCTATGCATGGAATGCATAGAACGCATTGTATGTATTATATGCATTCAATGCATTCTACACTTGCTTTGCATTCGATGCATTCTATGCATTCCATGCAATCTATGCATTCTATGCATTCTATGCAGTCTTTGCATTCGATGCATTCTATGCATTTTATGCATAGATTGCATTCTATGCATAGAATGCATTATAATATGCAGTCTATGCAGCCCATGCATTCTATGCATGAAATGCATTCTATACATGGAATGCATAGATCGCATTGTATGTATTATATGCATTCAATGCATTCTATGCATTCTACACATGCTTTGCATTCGATGCATTCTATGCATTCTATGCATTCTATGCATTCCATGCAATCTATGCATTCTATGCAGTCTGTGCATTCTATGCATTCCATGCATTCTATGCATTCTATGCATTCTATGCATTTTATGCATAGACTGCATTCTATGCATAGAATGCATTATAATATGCAGTCTATGCAGCCCATGCATTCTATGCATGAAATTCATTCTATACATGGAATGCATAGAATGCATTGTATGTATTATATCCATGCATTCTACGCATAGAATGCATTCTATGCAGTGAATGCATTGCATGTGTTCTATGCATTCAAAGCATTCTATCCATAGAACGCATGCTATGCATTCTTTGCATTCTATTCATTCTATGCACTCTATACATTCATTGCATTCTATGCATTATATTCATTCTATGAATTATATGCATTCTATGCATCATGCGCATAGAATGCATTCTATGCAGTGAATGCATTGCATGTGTTCTATGCATTCAAAGCATTCTATCCATAGAACGCATGCTATGCATTCTTTGCATTCTATTCATTCTATGCACTCTATACATTCATTGCATTCTATGCATTATATTCATTCTATGAATTATATGCATTCTATGCATCATGCGCATAGAGTGCATTCTATGCATTCCATGCATAGATTGCATTCTAAGCATTCTATGCATAGAATGCATAGAATGCATTCAATGTATTCTATGCATTCTATACATGCTTTGCATTCGATGCATTCTATGCATTATGCGAATAGAATGCATTCTATGCATTCCATGCATAGTTTGCATTCTATGCATTCTATACATGCTTTGCAATCGATGCATTCTATGCATTCTATGCATTCTATACATTCTACGCATTCTATGCAATCTATGCATTCCATGCATTCTATGCGTTCCATGCATTCTATGCATTTTATGCATAGAATGCATTCTATGCATAGAATGCATTATATGCAGTCTATGCATCCCATGCATTCTATGCATGAAATGAATTCTATGCATGGAATGCATAGAACGCATTGTATGTATTATATGCATTCAATGCATTCTATGCATTCTACACTTGCTTTGCATTCGATGCATTCTATGCATTCCATGCAATCTATGCATTCTATGCATTCTATGCAGTCTTTGCATTCGATGCATTATATGCATTTTATGCATTCTATGCACGCTAGGCATAGAATGCATTATTTGCATTTAAGGCATAGAACGCATGCTATGCATTCTTTACATCTTATGCATTCTATGCATCCTATGCACTCTACGCATTCTATGCATCCTATGCATCCTATGCATTCCATGCATTCTATGCATTCTATGCATTCTCTGCATTCCATGCTTTCTATGCATTCTATGCATTCTATGCATCCTATGTATTCTATGCATTCTATGCATTCCATGCATAGAATGCATTCTAAGCATTCTATCCATAGAACGCATGCTATGCATTCTTTGCATTCTATTCATTCTATGCACTCTATATATTCTTTGCATTCTATGCATTCTATACATTCTACGCATTCTATGCATTCTATGCATTCTATGCATTCTCTGCATTCCACGCATTCTATGCATTCTATGCATTCTATGCATCCTATGCATTGTATGCATTTTATGCATTCAATGCATTCTATGCATTCCATACATTCTATGCATTCTATGCATTCTATGCATCCTATGCATTGTATGTATTATATGCATTCAATGCATTCTATGCATTCTACACTTGCTTTGCATTCGATGCATTCTATGCATTCCATGCAATCTATGCATTCTATGCATTCTATGCAGTCTTTGCATTCGATGCATTCTATGCATTTTATGCATTCTATGCATGCTAGGCATAGAATGCATTATTTGCATTTAAGGCATAGTATGCATGCTATGCATTCTTTACATCTTATGCATTCTATGCATCCTATGCACTCTATGCATTCTATGCATCCTATGCATTCTATGCATTCCATGCATTCTATGCATTCTATGCATTCTCTGCATTCCATGCATTCTATGCATTCTATGCATTCTATGCATCCTATGCATTCTATGCATTCTATGCATTCAATGCATTCTATGCATTCCATACATTCTATGCATTCTATGCATGGAATGCATCCTATGCATGGAATGCATTCCATGTATGGAATGAGTTCTATGCATGGAATGCATAAAACGCATTATATGTATTGTGCATAGAATGCATTCTATGCATTCCATATGCATAGAATGCACTCTATGCATTCTATGCATTCTATGCATTCTCTGCATTCTATGCATAGAATGCATGCTATGCATCCTATGCACTCCATGCATTCTATGCATCCTATGCATTCTATGCATTCTATGCATTATCAGCATTCTATGCATTCTATGCATTCTATGCATCCTATGCATTCTATGCATTCTGCGCATAGAATGCATTCTATGCAGTCTGCGCATATAATGCATTCTATGCAGTGAATGCATTGCATGTGTTCTATGCATTCAATGCATTCTATCCATAGAACGCATGCTATGCATTCTTTGCATTCTATTCATTCTATGCACTCTATACATTCTTTGCATTCTATGCATTCTATACATTCTATGCATTCTATGCAGTCTATGCATCATGCGCATAGAGTGCATTCTATGCATTCCATGCATAGAATGCATTCTAAGCATTCTATGCATAGAATGCATAGAATGCATTCAATGTATTCTATGCATTCTATACATGCTTTGCATTTGATGCATTCTATGCATTATGCGCATAGAATGCATTCTATGCATTCCATGCATAGTTTGCATTCTATGCATTCTATACATGCTTTGCAATCGATGCATTCTATGCATTCTATACATTCTATGCATTCTATGCAATTATGCATTCTATGTATTCTATGCATTCTATGCGTTCTATGCATTCTATGCATTTTATGCATAGAATGCATTCTATGCATAGAATGCATTATATGCAGTCTATGCATCCCATGCATTCTATGCATGAAATGCATTCTATACATGGAATGCATAGAACGCATTGTATGTATTATATGCATTCAATGCATTCTATGCATTCTGCGCATAGAATGCATTCTATGCAGTGAATGCATTGCATGTGTTCTATGCATTCAATGCATTCTATCCATAGAATGCATGCTATGCATTCTTTACATCTTATGCACTCTATGCATCCTATGCACTCTATGCATTCTATGCATCCTATGCATTCTATGCATTCCATGCATTCTATGCATTCTATGCATTCTCTGCATTCCATGCATTCTATGCATTCTATGCATTCTATGCATCCTATGCGTTCTATGCATTCTATGCATTCAATGCATTCTATGCATTCCATACATTCTATGCTTTCTATGCATGGAATGCATAAAACGCATTATATGTATTGTGCATAGAGTGCATTCTATGCATTCCATATGCATAGAGTGCATTCTATGCATTCAATGCATTCTATGCATTCTATGCATTCTATGCATTCTATGCATTCTAAGCATTCCATGCATTCTATGCATCCTATGCAATCTATGCATTCTCTGCATTCTATGCATAGAATGCATGCTGTGCATTCTTTGCATCTCATGCATTCTATGCATTCTATGCATTATGCGCATAGAATGCATTCTATGCATTCTATGCATTCTATTCACTCTATGCATTCTATGCATTCTATGCATTCAATGCATTCTATGCATAGAACGCATGCTATGCATTCTTTGCCCTCTATTAATTCTATGCATTCTATGCATTCTATGCATTCTATGCATTCTATGCATTATACGCATTCTATGCATTCTATGCATCCTATGCATTCTCTGCATTCTATGCATAGAATGCATGCTATGCATTCTTTACAACTTATGCATTCTATACATCCTATGCACTATGCATTCTATGCATCCTATGCGTTCTATGCATCCTATGCACTCTATGCATTCTATGCATCCTATGCATTCTATGCATTCCATGCATTCTATGCATTCTATGCATTCTCTGCATTCCATGCATTCTATGCATTCTATGCATTCTATGCATCCTATGCATTCTATGCATTCTATGCATTCAATGCATTCTGTGCATTCCATACATTCTATGCATTCTATGCATGGAATGCATTCTATGCATGGAATGCATTCCATGTATGGAATGCGTTCTATGCATGGAATGCATAAAACGCATTATATGTATTGTGCATAGAATGCATTCTATGCATTCTATGCATTCTATGCATTCAATGCATTTTATGCATTCCATACATTCTATGCATTCTATGCATGGAATGCATTCTATGCATGGAATGCATAAAACGCATTATATGTATTGTGCATAGAATGCATTCTATACATTCTATGCATTCTATGCATTCTATGCATCATGCGCATAGAGTGCATTCTATGCATTCCATGCATAGAATGCATTCTAAGCATTCTATGCATAGAATACATAGAATGCATTCAATGTATTCTGTGCATTCTATACATGCTTTGCAATCGATGCATTCTATGCATTCTATGCATTCTACACATTCCATGCATTCTATGCAATCTATGCATTCTATGCATTCTATGCATTCTATGCATTCTATGCATTCTATGCATTTTATGCATAGAATGCATTCTATGCATAGAATGCATTATAATATGCAGTCTATGCAGCCCATGCATTCTATGCATGAAATGCATTCTATACATGGAATGCATAGATCGCATTGTATGTATTATAGGCATTCAATGCATTCTATGCATTCTACACATGCTTTGCATTCGATGCATTCTATGCATTCTATGAATTCTATGCATTCCATGCAATCTATGCATTCTATGCAGTCTGTGCATTCTATGCATTCTATGCATTCTATGCGTTCTATGCATTCTATGCATTTTATGCATAGAATGCAATCTATGCATAGAATGCATTATATGCAGTCTATGCATCCCATGCATTCTATGCATGAAATGCATTCTATACATGGAATGCATAGAACGCATTGTATGTATTATATCCATTCAATGCATTCTATGCATTCTGCGCATAGAATGCATTCTATGCAGTGAATGCATTGCATGTGTTCTATGCATTCAAAGCATTCTATCCATAGAACGCATGCTATGCATTCTTTGCATTCTATTCATTCTATGCACTCTATACATTCATTGCATTCTATGCATTATATTCATTCTATGAATTATATGCATTCTATGCATTCTATGCATTCTATGCATTCTATACATTCTATGCATTCTATGCATTCTATGCATCATGCGCATAGAGTGCATTCTATGCATTCCATGCATAGAATGCATTCTAAGCATTCTATGCATAGAATGCATAGAATGCATTCAATGTATTCTATGCATTCTATACATGCTTTGCATTCGATGCATTCTATGCATTATGCGCATAGAATGCATTCTATGCATTCCATGCATAGTTTGCATTCTATGCATTCTATACATTCTATGCATTCTATGCAATTATGCATTCTATGCATTCTATGCATTCTACGCATTCTATGCAATCTATGCATTCCATGCATTCTATGCGTTCCATGCATTCTATGCATTTTATGCATAGAATGCAGTCTATGCATAGAATGCATTATATGCAGTCTATGCATCCCATGCATTCTATGCATGAAATGAATTCTATGCATGGAATGCATAAAACGCATTGTATGTATTATATGCATTCAATGCAATCTATGCATTCTACACATGCTTTGCATTCGATGCATTCTAGGCATTCTATGCATTCCATGCAATCTATGCATTCTATGCATTCTCTGCATTCCATGCATTCTATGCATTCTATGCATTCTATGCATCCTATACATTCTATGCATTCTATGCATTCAATGCATTCTATGCACTATGCATTCTATGCATCCTATGCATTCTATGCATTCCATGCATTCTATGCATTCTATGCATTCTATGCATTCTCTGCATTCCATGCATTCTATGCATTCTATGCATTCTATGCATCCTATACATTCTATGCATTCTATGCATTCAATGCATTCTATGCACTATGCATTCTATGCATCCTATACATTCTATGCATTCCATGCATTCTATGTATTCTATGCATTTTATGCATTCTATGCATGCTAGGCATAGAATGCATTATTTGCATTTAAGGCATAGTATGCATGCTATGCATTCTTTACATCTTATGCATTCTATGCATCCTATGCACTATGCATCCTATGCATCCTATGCATTCTATGCATTCCATGCATTCTATGCATTCTATGCATTCTATGCATTCTCTGCATTCCATGCATTCTATGCATTCTATGCATTCTATGCATCCTATACATTCTATGCATTCTATGCATTCAATGCATTCTATGCACTATGCATTCTATGCATCCTATGCATTCTATGCATTCCATGCATTCTATGCACTCTATGCATTCTCTGCATTCAATGCATTCTATGCATTCTACACATGCTTTGCATTCGATGCATTCTACTCATTCTATGCCTTCCATGCAATCTATGCATTCTATGCATTCTTTGCAGTCTTTGCATTCGATGCATTCTATGCATGTTGTGCATTCTATGCATGCTAGGCATAGAATGCATTATTTGCATTTAAGGCATAGAATGCATGCTATGCATTCTTTACATCTTATGCATTCTATGCATCCTATGCACTCTATGCATTCTATGCATCCTATGCATTCTATGCATTCCATGCATTCTATGTATTCTCTGCATTCCATCCATTCTATGCATTCTATGCATTCTATGCATCCTATGCATTCTATGCACTCTATGCATTCAATGCATACTATGCATTCCATACATTCTATGCATTCTATGCATGGAATGCATTCTATGTATGGAATGCATCCTATGCATTCTATGCATTCCATGCATTTTATGCATTCTATGCATTCTCTGCATTCCATGCATTCTATGCATTCCATGCATTCTATGCATCCTATGCATTCTATGCATTCTATGCATTCAATGCATTCTAATCATTCCATACATTCTATGCATGGAATGCATTCTATGCATAGAAAGCATTCCATTTTTGGAATGCATGCTATGCATCGAGTGCATAAATTGCATTATATGTATTGTGCATAGAATGCATTCTATGCATTCCATATGCATAGAATGCATTCTATGCATTCTATGCATTCTATGCATTCTATGCATTCAATGCATTTTATGCATAGAATGCATTCTATGCATAGAATGCATTATATGCAGTCTATGCATCCCATGCATTCCATGCATGAAATGAATTCTATGCATGGAATGCATAGAACGCATTGTATGTATTATATGCATTCAATGCATTCTACACTTGCTTTGCATTCGATGCATTCTATGCATTCCATGCAATCTATGCATTCTATGCATTCTATGCAGTCTTTGCATTCGATGCATTCTATGCATTTTATGCATTCTATGCATGCTAGGCATAGAATGCATTATTTGCATTTAAGGCATAGAATGCATGCTATGCATTCTTTACATCTTATGCATTCTATGCATCCTATGCACTCTATGCATTCTATGCATCCTATGCATTCTATGCATTCCATGCATTCTATGTATTCTATGCATTCTCTGCATTCCATGCATTCTATGCATTCTATGCATTCTATGCATCCTATGCATTCTATGCATTCTATGCATTCAATGCATTCTATGCATTCCATACATTCTATGCATTCTATGCATGGAATGCATTCTATGCATGGAATGCATTCCATGTATGGAATGCGTTCTATGCATGGAATGCATAAAACGCATTATATGTATTGTGCATAGAATGCATTCTATGCATTCCATATGCATAGAATGCATTCTATGCATTCTATGCATTCTCTGCATTCTATGCATAGAATGCATGCTATGCATCCTATGCACTCCATGCATTCCATGCATCCTATGCATTCTATGCATTCTATGCATTATCTGCATTCTATGCATTCTATGCATCCTATGCATTCTATGCATTCTATGCATTCTGCGCATAGAATGCATTCTATGCATTCTGCGCATATAATGCATTCTATGCAGTGAATGCATTGCATGTGTTCTATGTATTCAATGCATTCTATCCATAGAACGCATGCTATGCATTCTTTGCATTCTATTCATTCTATGCACTCTATACATTCTTTGCATTCTATGCATTCTATACATTCTATGCATTCTATGCATTCTATGCATCATGCGCATAGAGTGCATTCTATGCATTCCATGCATAGAATGCATTCTAAGCATTCTATCCATAGAACGCATGCTATGCATTCTTTGCATTCTATTCATTCTATGCACTCTATATATTCTTTGCATTCTATGCATTCTATACATTCTACGCATTCTATGCATTCTATGCATTCTATGCATTCTCTGCATTCCACGCATTCTATGCATTCTATGCATTCTATGCATCCTATGCATTGTATGCATTTTATGCATTCAATGCATTCTATGCATTCCATACATTCTATGCATTCTATGCATGGAATGCATAAAACGCATTATATGTATTGTGCATAGAGTGCATTCTATGCATTCCATATGCATAGAGTGCATTCTATGCATTCTATGCATTCTATGCGTTCTATGCATTCTATGCATTCTATGCATTTTATGCATAGAATGCATTCTATGCATAGAATGCATTATAATATGCAGTCTATGCAGCCCATGCATTCTATGCACGAAATGCATTCTATACATGGAATGCATAGATCGCATTGTATGTATTATATGCATTCAATGCATTCTATGCATTCCACACATGCTTTGCATTCGATGCATTCTATGAATTCTATGCATTCTACGCATTCCATGCAATCTATGCATTCTATGCAGTCTTTGCATTCTATGCATTCCATGCATTCTATGCGTTCTATGCATTCTATGCATTTTATGCATAGAATGCATTCTATGCATAGAATGCATTATATGCAGTCTATGCATCCCATGCATTCTATGCATGAAATGCATTCTATACATGGAATGCATAGAACGCATTGTATGTATTATATGCATTCAATGCATTCTATGCATTCTGCGCATAGAATGCATTCTATGCAGTGAATGCATTGCTTGTGTTCTATGCATTCAATGCATTCTATCCATAGAACGCATGCTATGCATTCGTTGCATTCTATTCATTCTATGCACTCTGTACATCCATTGCATTCTATGCATTATATACATTCTATGAATTATATGCATTCTATGCATCATGCGCATAGAATGCATTCTATGCATTCCATGCATAGATTGCATTCTAAGCATTCTATGTATAGAATGCATAGAATGCATTCAATGTATTCTATGCATTCTATACATGCTTTGCATTCGATGCATTCTATGCATTATGCGCATAGAATGCATTCTATGCATTCCATGCATAGTTTGCATTCTATGCATTCTATACACGCTTTGCAATTGATGCATTCTATGCATTCTATGCATTCTATACATTCTACGCATTCTATGCAATCTATGCATTCCATGCATTCTATGCGTTCCATGCATTCTATGCATTTTATGCATAGATTGCAGTCTATGCATAGAATGCATTATATGCAGTCTATGCATCCCATGCATTCTATGCATGAAATGAATTCTATGCATGGAATGCATAGAACGCATTGTATGTATTATATGCATTCAATGCAAGCTATGCATTCTACACATGCTTTGCATTCGATGCATTCTATGCATTCTATGCATTCCATGCAATCTATGCATTCTATGCATTCTATGCAGTCTTTGCATTCGATGCATTCTATGCATTTTATGCATTCTATGCATGCTAGGCATAGAATGCATTATTTGCATTTAAGGCATAGTATGCATGCTATGCATTCTTTACATCTTATGCATTCTATGCATCCTATGCACTATGCATCCTATGCATCCTATGCATTCTATGCATTCCATGCATTCTATGCATTCTATGCATTCTCTGCATTCCATGCATTCTATGCATTCTATGCATTCTATGCATCCTATACATTCTATGCATTCTATGCATTCAATGCATTCTATGCACTATGCATTCTATGCATCCTATGCATTCTATGCATTCCAAGCATTCTATGCATTCTATGCATTCTCTGCATTCAATGCATTCTATGCATTCTACACATGCTTTGCATTCGATGCATTCTATTCATTCTATGCCTTCCATGCAATCTATGCATTCTATGCATTCTATGCAGTCTTTGCATTCGATGCATTCTATGCATGTTGTGCATTCTATGCATGCTAGGCATAGAATGCATTATTTGCATTTAAGGCATAGAATGCATGCTATGCATTCTTTACATCTTATGCATTCTATGCATCCTATGCACTATGCATTCTATGCATCCTATGCATTCTATGCATTCCATGCATTCTATGCATTCTCTGCATTCCATGCATTCTATGCATTCTATGCATTCTATGCATCCTATGCATTCTATGCACTATGCATTCAATGCATTCTATGCATTCCATACATTCTATGCATTCTATGCATGAAATGCATTCTATGTATGGAATGCATCCTATGCATTCTATGCATTCCATGCATTCTATGCATTCTATGCATTCTCTGCATTCCATGCATTCTATGCATTCCATGCATTCTATGCATCCTATGCATTCTATGCATTCTATGCATTCAATGCATTCTAATCATTCCATACATTCTATGCATTCTATGCATGGAATGCATTCTATGCATGGAAAGCATTCCATTTTTGGAATGCATGCTATGCATGGAGTGCATAAAACGCATTATATGTATTGTGCATAGAATGCATTCTATGCATTCCATATGAATAGAATGCATTCTATGCATTCTATGCATTCTATGCATTCTATGCATTTTATGCATAGAATGCATTCTATGCATAGAATGCATTATATGCAGTCTATGCATCCCATGCATTCTATGCATGAAATGCATTCTATACATGGAATGCATAGAACGCATTGTATGTATTATATGCATTCAATGCATTCTATGCATTCTGCGCATAGAATGCATTCTATGCAGTGAATGCATTGCATGTGTTCTATGCATTCAATGCATTCTATCCATAGAACGCATGCTATGCATTCGTTGCATTCTATTCATTCTATGCACTCTATACATTCATTGCATTCTATGCATTATATACATTCTATGAATTATATGCATTCTATGCATCATGCGCATAGAGTGCATTCTATGCATTCCATGCATAGATTGCATTCTAAGCATTCTATGCATAGAATGCATTCAATGTATTCTATGCATTCTATACATGCTTTGCAATTGATGCATTCTATGCATTCTATGCAATCTATACATTCTACGCATTCTATGCAATCTATGCATTCCATGCATTCTATGCGTTCCATGCATTCTATGCATTTTATGCATAGAATGCAGTCTATGCATAGAATGCATTATATGCAGTCTATGCATCCCATGCATTCTATGCATGAAATGAATTCTATGCATGGAATGCATAGAACGCATTGTATGTATTATATGCATTCAATGCAATCTATGCATTCTACACATGCTTTGCATTCGATGCATTCTATGCATTCTATGCATTCCATGCAATCTATGCATTCTATGCATTCTATGCAGTCTTTGCATTCGATGCATTCTATGCAGTTTATGCATTCTATGCATGCTAGGCATAGAATGCATTATTTGCATTTGAGGCATAGTATGCATGCTATGCATAGAATGCATTATATGCAGTCTATGGATCCCATGCATTCTATGCATGAAATGCATTCTTTACATGGAATGCATAGAACGCATTGTATGCATTATATGCATTCAATGCATTCTATGCATTCTGCGCATAGAATGCATTCTATGCAGTGAATGCATTGCATGTGTTCTATGCATTCTATGCATTCTCTGCATTCCATGCATTCTATGCACTATGCATTCTATGCATCCTATGCATTCTATGCATTCTATGCATTCTATGCATTCTATGCATTCTATACATTCTATGCATTCTATGCAATTATGCATTCTATGCATTCTATGCATTCTACGCATTCTATGCAATCTATGCATTCCATGCATTCTATGCGTTCCATGCATTCTATGCATTTTATGCATAGAATGCAGTCTATGCATAGAATGCATTATATGCAGTCTATGCATCCCATGCATTCTATGCATGAAATGAATTCTATGCATGGAATGCATAAAACGCATTGTATGTATTATATGCATTCAATGCAATCTATGCATTCTACACATGCTTTGCATTCGATGCATTCTATGCATTCTATGCATTCCATGCAATCTATGCATTCTATGCATTCTATGCAGTCTTTGCATTCGATGCATTCTATGCATTCTATGCATTTTATGCATTCTATGCATGCTAGGCATAGAATGCATTATTTGCATTCTATGCATCCTATGCATTGTATGCATTTTATGCATTCAATGCATTCTATGCATTCCATACATTCTATGCATTCTATGCATGGAATGCATAAAACGCATTATATGTATTGTGCATAGAGTGCATTCTATGCATTCCATATGCATAGAGTGCATTCTATGCATTCTATGCATTCTATGCGTTCTATGCATTCTATGCATTCTATGCATTTTATGCATAGAATGCATTCTATGCATAGAATGCATTATAATATGCAGTCTATGCAGCCCATGCATTCTATGCACGAAATGCATTCTATACATGGAATGCATAGATCGCATTGTATGTATTATATGCATTCAATGCATTCTATGCATTCCACACATGCTTTGCATTCGATGCATTCTATGCATTCTATGCATTCTACGCATTCCATGCAATCTATGCATTCTATGCAGTCTTTGCATTCTATGCATTCCATGCATTCTATGCGTTCTATGCATTCTATGCATTTTATGCATAGAATGCATTCTATGCATAGAATGCATTATATGCAGTCTATGCATCCCATGCATTCTATGCATGAAATGCATTCTATACATGGAATGCATAGAACGCATTGTATGTATTATATGCATTCAATGCATTCTATGCATTCTGCGCATAGAATGCATTCTATGCAGTGAATGCATTGCTTGTGTTCTATGCATTCAATGCATTCTATCCATAGAACGCATGCTATGCATTCGTTGCATTCTATTCATTCTATGCACTCTGTACATCCATTGCATTCTATGCATTATATACATTCTATGAATTATATGCATTCTATGCATCATGCGCATAGAATGCATTCTATGCATTCCATGCATAGATTGCATTCTAAGCATTCTATGTATAGAATGCATAGAATGCATTCAATGTATTCTATGCATTCTATACATGCTTTGCATTCGATGCATTCTATGCATTATGCGCATAGAATGCATTCTATGCATTCCATGCATAGTTTGCATTCTATGCATTCTATACACGCTTTGCAATTGATGCATTCTATGCATTCTATGCATTCTATACATTCTACGCATTCTATGCAATCTATGCATTCCATGCATTCTATGCGTTCCATGCATTCTATGCATTTTATGCATAGATTGCAGTCTATGCATAGAATGCATTATATGCAGTCTATGCATCCCATGCATTCTATGCATGAAATGAATTCTATGCATGGAATGCATAGAACGCATTGTATGTATTATATGCATTCAATGCAAGCTATGCATTCTACACATGCTTTGCATTCGATGCATTCTATGCATTCTATGCATTCCATGCAATCTATGCATTCTATGCATTCTATGCAGTCTTTGCATTCGATGCATTCTATGCATTTTATGCATTCTATGCATGCTAGGCATAGAATGCATTATTTGCATTTAAGGCATAGTATGCATGCTATGCATTCTTTACATCTTATGCATTCTATGCATCCTATGCACTATGCATCCTATGCATCCTATGCATTCTATGCATTCCATGCATTCTATGCATTCTATGCATTCTCTGCATTCCATGCATTCTATGCATTCTATGCATTCTATGCATCCTATACATTCTATGCATTCTATGCATTCAATGCATTCTATGCACTATGCATTCTATGCATCCTATGCATTCTATGCATTCCAAGCATTCTATGCATTCTATGCATTCTCTGCATTCAATGCATTCTATGCATTCTACACATGCTTTGCATTCGATGCATTCTATTCATTCTATGCCTTCCATGCAATCTATGCATTCTATGCATTCTATGCAGTCTTTGCATTCGATGCATTCTATGCATGTTGTGCATTCTATGCATGCTAGGCATAGAATGCATTATTTGCATTTAAGGCATAGAATGCATGCTATGCATTCTTTACATCTTATGCATTCTATGCATCCTATGCACTATGCATTCTATGCATCCTATGCATTCTATGCATTCCATGCATTCTATGCATTCTCTGCATTCCATGCATTCTATGCATTCTATGCATTCTATGCATCCTATGCATTCTATGCACTATGCATTCAATGCATTCTATGCATTCCATACATTCTATGCATTCTATGCATGAAATGCATTCTATGTATGGAATGCATCCTATGCATTCTATGCATTCCATGCATTCTATGCATTCTATGCATTCTCTGCATTCCATGCATTCTATGCATTCCATGCATTCTATGCATCCTATGCATTCTATGCATTCTATGCATTCAATGCATTCTAATCATTCCATACATTCTATGCATTCTATGCATGGAATGCATTCTATGCATGGAAAGCATTCCATTTTTGGAATGCATGCTATGCATGGAGTGCATAAAACGCATTATATGTATTGTGCATAGAATGCATTCTATGCATTCCATATGAATAGAATGCATTCTATGCATTCTATGCATTCTATGCATTCTATGCATTTTATGCATAGAATGCATTCTATGCATAGAATGCATTATATGCAGTCTATGCATCCCATGCATTCTATGCATGAAATGCATTCTATACATGGAATGCATAGAACGCATTGTATGTATTATATGCATTCAATGCATTCTATGCATTCTGCGCATAGAATGCATTCTATGCAGTGAATGCATTGCATGTGTTCTATGCATTCAATGCATTCTATCCATGGAACGCATGCTATGCATTCGTTGCATTCTATTCATTCTATGCACTCTATACATTCATTGCATTCTATGCATTATATACATTCTATGAATTATATGCATTCTATGCATCATGCGCATAGAGTGCATTCTATGCATTCCATGCATAGATTGCATTCTAAGCATTCTATGCATAGAATGCATTCAATGTATTCTATGCATTCTATACATGCTTTGCAATTGATGCATTCTATGCATTCTATGCAATCTATACATTCTACGCATTCTATGCAATCTATGCATTCCATGCATTCTATGCGTTCCATGCATTCTATGCATTTTATGCATAGAATGCAGTCTATGCATAGAATGCATTATATGCAGTCTATGCATCCCATGCATTCTATGCATGAAATGAATTCTATGCATGGAATGCATAGAACGCATTGTATGTATTATATGCATTCAATGCAATCTATGCATTCTACACATGCTTTGCATTCGATGCATTCTATGCATTCTATGCATTCCATGCAATCTATGCATTCTATGCATTCTATGCAGTCTTTGCATTCGATGCATTCTATGCATTTTATGCATTCTATGCATGCTAGGCATAGAATGCATTATTTGCATTTGAGGCATAGTATGCATGCTATGCATAGAATGCATTATATGCAGTCTATGGATCCCATGCATTCTATGCATGAAATGCATTCTTTACATGGAATGCATAGAACGCATTGTATGCATTATATGCATTCAATGCATTCTATGCATTCTGCGCATAGAATGCATTCTATGCAGTGAATGCATTGCATGTGTTCTATGCATTCTATGCATTCTCTGCATTCCATGCATTCTATGCACTATGCATTCTATGCATCCTATGCATTCTATGCATTCTATGCACTCTATGCATTCTATGCATCCTATGCATTCTATGCATTCCATGCATTCTATGCATTCTATGCATCCTATGCATTCTATGCATTCTATGCATTCAATGCATTCTATGCATTCCATACATTCTATGCATTCTATGCATGGAATGCATTCTATGCATGGAATGCATTCCATGTATGGAATGCGTTCTATGCATGGAATGCATAAAACGCATTATATGTATTGTGCATAGAATGCATTCTATGCATTCCATATGCATAGAATGCATTCTATGCATTCTATGCATTCTCTGCATTCTATGCATAGAATGCATGCTATGCATCCTATGCACTCCATGCATTCCCTGCATCCTATGCATTCTATGCATTATCTGCATTCTATGCATTCTATGCATCCTATGCATTCTATGCATTCTATGCATTCTGCGCATAGAATGCATTCTATGCATTCTGCGCATATAATGCATTCTATGCAGTGAATGCATTGCATGTGTTCTATGTATTCAATGCATTCTATCCATAGAACGCATGCTATGCATTCTTTGCATTCTATTCATTCTATGCACTCTATACATTCTTTGCATTCTATGCATTCTATACATTCTATGCATTCTATGCATTCTATGCATCATGCGCATAGAGTGCATTCTATGGATTCCATGCATAGAATGCATTCTAAGCATTCTATCCATAGAACGCATGCTATGCATTCTTTGCATTCTATTCATTCTATGCACTCTATATATTCTTTGCATTCTATGCATTCTATACATTCTACGCATTCTATGCATTCTATGCATTCTATGCATTCTCTGCATTCCACGCATTCTATGCATTCTATGCATTTTATGCATAGAATGCAGTCTATGCATAGAATGCATTATATGCAGTCTATGCATCCCATGCATTCTATGCATGAAATGAATTCTATGCATGGAATGCATAAAACGCATTGTATGTATTATATGCATTCAATGCAATCTATGCATTCTACACATGCTTTGCATTCGATGCATTCTATGCATTCTATGCATTCCATGCAATCTATGCATTCTATGCATTCTATGCAGTCTTTGCATTCGATGCATTCTATGCATTCTATGCATTTTATGCATTCTATGCATGCTAGGCATAGAATGCATTATTTGCATTTAAGGCATAGTATGCATGCTATGCATTCTTTACATCTTATGCATTCTATGCATCCTATGCACTATGCATCCTATGCATCCTATGCATTCTATGCATTCCATGCATTCTCTGCATTCCATGCATTCTATGCATTCTCTGCATTCCATGCATTCTATGCATTCTATGCATTCTATGCATCCTATACATTCTATGCATTCTATGCATTCAATGCATTCTATGCACTATGCATTCTATGCATCCTATGCATTCTATGCATTCCATGCATTCTATGCACTCTATGCATTCTCTGCATTCAATGCATTCTATGCATTCTACACATGCTTTGCATTCGATGCATTCTACTCATTCTATGCCTTCCATGCAATCTATGCATTCTATGCATTCTATGCAGTCTTCGCATTCGATGCATTCTATGCATGTTGTGCATTCTATGCATGCTAGGCATAGAATGCATTATTTGCATTTAAGGCATAGAATGCATGCTATGAATTCTTTACATCTTATGCATTCTATGCATCCTATGCACTCTATGCATTCTATGCATCCTATGCATTCTATGCATTCCATGCATTCTATGCATTCTATGCATCCTATGCATTCTATGCATTCTATGCATTCAATGCATTCTATGCATTCCATACATTCTATGCATTCTATGCATGGAATGCATTCTATGCATGGAATGCATTCCATGTATGGAATGCGTTCTATGCATGGAATGCATAAAACGCATTATATGTATTGTGCATAGAATGCATTCTATGCATTCCATATGCATAGAATGCATTCTATGCATTCTATGCATTCTCTGCATTCTATGCATAGAATGCATGCTATGCATCCTATGCACTCCATGCATTCCCTGCATCCTATGCATTCTATGCATTATCTGCATTCTATGCATTCTATGCATCCTATGCATTCTATGCATTCTATGCATTCTGCGCATAGAATGCATTCTATGCATTCTGCGCATATAATGCATTCTATGCAGTGAATGCATTGCATGTGTTCTATGTATTCAATGCATTCTATCCATAGAACGCATGCTATGCATTCTTTGCATTCTATTCATTCTATGCACTCTATACATTCTTTGCATTCTATGCATTCTATACATTCTATGCATTCTATGCATTCTATGCATCATGCGCATAGAGTGCATTCTATGCATTCCATGCATAGAATGCATTCTAAGCATTCTATCCATAGAACGCATGCTATGCATTCTTTGCATTCTATTCATTCTATGCACTCTATATATTCTTTGCATTCTATGCATTCTATACATTCTACGCATTCTATGCATTCTATGCATTCTATGCATTCTCTGCATTCCACGCATTCTATGCATTCTATGCATTCTATGCATCCTATGCATTCTATGCATTTTATGCATTCAATGCATTCTATGCATTCCATACATTCTATGCATTCTATGCATGGAATGCATAAAACGCATTATATGTATTGTGCATAGAGTGCATTCTATGCATTCCATATGCGTAGAGTGCATTCTATGCATTCTATGCATTCTATGCGTTCTATGCATTCTATGCATTCTATGCATTCTATGCATTTTCTGCATAGAATGCATTCTATGCATAGAATGCATTATAATATGCAGTCTATGCAGCCCATGCATTCTATGCACGAAATGCATTCTATACATGGAATGCATAGATCGCATTGTATGTATTATATGCATTCAATGCATTCTATGCATTCTACACATGCTTTGCATTCGATGCATTCTATGCATTCTATGCATTCTACGCATTCCATGCAATCTATGCATTCTATGCAGTCTTTGCATTCTATGCATTCCATGCATTCTATGCGTTCTATGCATTCTATGCATTTTATGCATAGAATGCATTCTATGCATAGAATGCATTATATGCAGTCTATGCATCCCATGCATTCTATGCATGAAATGCATTCTATACATGGAATGCATAGAACGCATTGTATGTATTATATGCATTCAATGAATTCTATGCATTCTGCGCATAGAATGCATTCTATGCAGTGAATGCATTGCTTGTGTTCTATGCATTCAATGCATTCTATCCATAGAATGCATGCTATGCATTCGTTGCATTCTATTCATTCTATGCACTCTATACATCCATTGCATTCTATGCATTATATACATTCTATGAATTATATGCATTCTATGCATCATGCGCATAGAATGCATTCTATGCATTCCATGCATAGATTGCATTCTAAGCATTCTATGCATAGAATGCATAGAATGCATTCAATGTATTCTATGCATTCTATACATGCTTCGCATTCGATGCATTCTATGCATTATGCGCATAGAATGCATTCTATGCATTCCATGCATAGTTTGCATTCTATGCATTCTATACATGCTTTGCAATTGATGCATTCTATGCATTCTATGCATTCTATACATTCTACGCATTCTATGCAATCAATGCATTCCATGCATTCTATGCGTTCCATGCATTCTATGCATTTTATGCATAGATTGCAGTCTATGCATAAAATGCATTATATGCAGTCTATGCATCCCATGCATTCTATGCATGAAATGAATTCTATGCATGGAATGCATAGAACGCATTGTATGTATTATATGCATTCAATGCAAGCTATGCATTCTACACATGCTTTGCATTCGATGCATTCTATGCATTCTATGCATTCCATGCAATCTATGCATTCTATGCATTCTATGCAGTCTTTGCATTCGATGCATTCTATGCATTTTATGCATTCTATGCATGCTAGGCATAGAATGCATTATTTGCATTTAAAGCATAGTATGCATGCTATGCATTCTTTACATCTTATGCATTCTATGCATCCTATGCACTATGCATCCTATGCATCCTATGCATTCTATGCATTCCATGCATTCTATGCATTCTATGCATTCTCTGCATTCCATGCATTCTATGCATTCTATGCATTCTATGCATCCTATACATTCTATGCATTCTATGCATTCAATGCATTCTATGCACTATGCATTCTATGCATCCTATGCATTCTATGCATTCCAAGCATTCTATGCGTTCTATGCATTCTCTGCATTCAATGCATTCTATGCATTCTACACATGCTTTGCATTCGATGCATTCTATTCATTCTATGCCTTCCTTGCAATCTATGCATTCTATGCATTCTATGCAGTCTTTGCATTCGATGCATTCTATGCATGTTGTGCATTCTATGCATGCTAGGCATAGAATGCATTATTTGCATTTAAGGCATAGAATGCATGCTATGCATTCTTTACATCTTATGCATTCTATGCATCCTATGCACTATGCATTCTATGCATCCTATGCATTCTATGCATTCCATGCATTCTATGCATTCTCTGCATTCCATGCATTCTATGCATTCTATGCATTCTATGCATCCTATGCATTCTATGCACTCTATGCATTCAATGCATTCTATGCATTCCATACATTCTATGCATTCTATGCATGAAATGCATTCTATGTATGGAATGCATCCTATGCATTCTATGCATTCTCTGCATTCCATGCATTCTATGCATTCTATGCATTCTATGCATCCTATACATTCTATGCATTCTATGCATTCAATGCATTCTATGCACTCTATACATTCATTGCATTCTATGCATTATATACATTCTATGAATTATATGCATTCTATGCATCATGCGCATAGAGTGCATTCTATGCATTCCATTCATAGATTGCATTCTAAGCATTCTATGCATAGAATGCATTCAATGTATTCTATGCATTCTATACATGCTTTGCAATTGATGCATTCTATGCATTCTATGCAATCTATACATTCTACGCATTCTATGCAATCTATGCATTCCATGCATTCTATGCGTTCCATGCATTCTATGCATTTTATGCATAGAATGCAGTCTATGCATAGAATGCATTATATGCAGTCTATGCATCCCATGCATTCTATGCATGAAATGAATTCTATGCATGGAATGCATAGAACGCATTGTATGTATTATATGCATTCAATGCAATCTATGCATTCTACACATGCTTTGCATTCGATGCATTCTATGCATTCTATGCATTCCATGCAATCTATGCATTCTATGCATTCTATGCAGTCTTTGCATTCGATGCATTCTATGCATTTTATGCATTCTATGCATGCTAGGCATAGAATGCATTATTTGCATTTGAGGCATAGTATGCATGCTATGCATAGAATGCATTATATGCAGTCTATGGATCCCATGCATTCTATGCATGAAATGCATTCTTTACATGGAATGCATAGAACGCATTGTATGTATTATATGCATTCAATGCATTCTATGCATTCTGCGCATAGAATGCATTCTATGCAGTGAATGCATTGCATGTGTTCTATGCATTCTATGCATTCTCTGCATTCCATGCATTCTATGCACTATGCATTCTATGCATTCTATGCATTCTATGCATTCTATACATTCTATGCATTCTATGCAATTATGCATTCTATGCATTCTATGCATTCTATGCATTCTATGCATTCTATACATTCTATGCATTCTATGCAATTATGCATTCTATGCATTCTATGCATTCTACGCATTCTATGCAATCTATGCATTCCATGCATTCTATGCGTTCCATGCATTCTATGCATTTTATGCATAGAATGCAGTCTATGCATAGAATGCATTATATGCAGTCTATGCATCCCATGCATTCTATGCATGAAATGAATTCTATGCATGGAATGCATAAAACGCATTGTATGTATTATATGCATTCAATGCAATCTATGCATTCTACACATGCTTTGCATTGGATGCATTCTATGCATTCTATGCATTCCATGCAATCTATGCATTCTATGCATTCTATGCAGTCTTTGCATTCGATGCATTCTATGCATTCTATGCATTTTATGCATTCTATGCATGCTAGGCATAGAATGCATTATTTGCATTTAAGGCATAGTATGCATGCTATGCATTCTTTACATCTTATGCATTCTATGCATCCTATGCACTATGCATCCTATGCATCCTATGCATTCTATGCATTCCATGCATTCTATGCATTCTATGCATTCTCTGCATTCCATGCATTCTATGCATTCTATGCATTCTATGCATCCTATACATTCTATGCATTCTATGCATTCAATGCATTCTATGCACTATGCATTCTATGCATCCTATGCATTCTATGCATTCCATGCATTCTATGCACTCTATGCATTCTCTGCATTCAATGCATTCTATGCATTCAACACATGCTTTGCATTCGATGCATTCTACTCATTCTATGCCTTCCATGCAATCTATGCATTCTATGCAGTCTTTGCATTCGATGCATTCTATGCATGTTGTGCATTCTATGCATGCTAGGCATAGAATGCATTATTTGCATTTAAGGCATAGAATGCATGCTATGCATTCTTTACATCTTATGCATTCTATGCATCCTATGCACTCTATGCATTCTATGCATCCTATGCATTCCATGCATTCCATGCATTCTATGCATTCTCTGCATTCCATCCATTCTATGCATTCTATGCATTCTATGCATCCTATGCATTCTATGCACTATGCATTCAATGCATTCTATGCATTCCATACATTCTATGCATTCTATGCATGGAATGCATTCTATGTATGGAATGCATCCTATGCATTCTATGCATTTTATGCATTCTATGCATTCTCTGCATTCCATGCATTCTATGCATTCCATGCATTCTATGCATCTTATGCATTCTAGGCATTCTATGCATTCAATGCATTCTAATCATTCCATACATTCTATGCATGGAATGCATTCTATGCATAGAAAGCATTCCATTTTTGGAATGCATGCTATGCATGGAGTGCATAAATTGCATTATATGTATTGTGCATAGAATGCATTCTATGCATTCCATATGCATAGAATGCATTCTATGCATTCTATGCATTCTATGCATTCTATGCATTCTATGCATTCAATGCATTTTATGCATAGAATGCATTCTATGCATAGAATGCATTATATGCAGTCTATGCATCCCATGCATTCCATGCATGAAATGAATTCTATGCATGGAATGCATAGAACGCATTGTATGTATTATATGCATTCAATGCATTCTACACTTGCTTTGCATTCGATGCATTCTATGCATTCCATGCAATCTATGCATTCTATGCATTCTATGCAGTCTTTGCATTCGATGCATTCTATGCATTTTATGCATTCTATGCATGCTAGGCATAGAATGCATTATTTGCATTTAAGGCATAGAATGCATGCTATGCATTCTTTACATCTTATGCATTCTATGCATCCTATGCACTATGCATTCTATGCATCCTATGCATTCTATGCATTCCATGCATTCTATGCATTCTATGCATTCTCTGCATTCCATGCATTCTATGCATTCTATGCATTCTATGCATTTTATGCATCCTATGCATTCTATGCATTCTATGCATTCAATGCATTCTATGCATTCCATACATTCTATGCATTCTATGCATGGAATGCATTCTATGCATGGAATGCATTCCATGTATGGAATGCGTTCTATGCATGGAATGCATAAAACGCATTATATGTATTGTGCATAGAATGCATTCTATGCATTCCATATGCATAGAATGCATTCTATGCATTCTATGCATTCTATGCATTCTCTGCATTCTATGCATAGAATGCATGCTATGCATCCTATGCACTCCATGCATTCTATGCATCCTATGCATTCTATGCATTCTATGCATTATCTGCATTCTATGCATTCTATGCATCCTATGCATTCTATGCATTCTATGCATTCTGCGCATAGAATGCATTCTATGCATTCTGCGCATATAATGCATTCTATGCAGTGAATGCATTGCATGTGTTCTATGTATTCAATGCATTCTATCCATAGAACGCATGTTATGCATTCTTTGCATTCTATTCATTCTATGCACTCTATACATTCTTTGCATTCTATGCATTCTATACATTCTATGCATTCTATGCATTCTATGCATCATGCGCATAGAGTGCATTCTATGCATTCCATGCATAGAATGCATTCTAAGCATTCTATCCATAGAACGCATGCTATGCATTCTTTGCATTCTATTCATTCTATGCACTCTATACATTCTTTGCATTCTATGCATTCTATACATTCTACGCATTCTATGCATTCTATGCATTCTATGCATTCTCTGCATTCCACACATTCTATGCATTCTATGCATTCTATGCATCCTATGCATTCTATGCATTTTATGCATTCAATGCATTCTATGCATTCCATACATTCTATGCATTCTATGCATGGAATGCATAAAACGCATTATATGTATTGTGCATAGAGTGCATTCTATGCATTCCATATGCATAGAGTGCATTCTATGCATTCTATGCATTCTATGCGTTCTATGCATTCTATGCATTCTATGCATTTTATGCATAGAATGCATTCTATGCATAGAATGCATTATAATATGCAGTCTATGCAGCCCATGCATTCTATGCACGAAATGCATTCTATACATGGAATGCATAGATCGCATTGTATGTATTATATGCATTCAATGCATTCTATGCATTCTACACATGCTTTGCATTCGATGCATTCTATGCATTCTATGCATTCCATGCAATCTATGCATTCTATGCACGAAATGCATTCTTTACATGGAATGCATAGAACGCATTGTATGTATTATATGCATTCAATGCATTCTATGCATTCTGCGCATAGAATGCATTCTATGCAGTGAATGCATTGCATGTGTTCTATGCATTCTATGCATTCTCTGCATTCCATGCATTCTATGCACTATGCATTCTATGCATCCTATGCATTCTATGCATTCTATGCATTCTATGCATTCTATGCATTCTATACATTCTATGCATTCTATGCAATTATGCATTCTATGCATTCTATGCATTCTACGCATTCTATGCAATCTATGCATTCCATGCATTCTATGCATCCTATGCATTCTAGGCATTCTATGCATTCCATACATTCTATGCATTCTATGCATGGAATGCATTCTATGTATGGAATGCATCCTATGCATTCTATGCATTCCATGCATTTTATGCATTCTATGCATTCTCTGCATTCCATGCATTCTATGCATTCCATGCATTCTATGCATCCTATGCATTCTAGGCATTCTATGCATTCAATGCATTCTAATCATTCCATACATTCTATGCATGGAATGCATTCTATGCATAGAAAGCATTCCATTTTTGGAATGCATGCTATGCATGGAGTGCATAAATTGCATTATATGTATTGTGCATAGAATGCATTCTATGCATTCCATATGCATAGAATGCATTCTATGCATTCTATGCATTCTATGCATTCTATGCATTCTATGCATTCAATGCATTTTATGCATAGAATGCATTCTATGCATAGAATGCATTATATGCAGTCTATGCATCCCATGCATTCCATGCATGAAATGAATTCTATGCATGGAATGCATAGAACGCATTGTATGTATTATATGCATTCAATGCATTCTACACTTGCTTTGCATTCGATGCATTCTATGCATTCCATGCAATCTATGCATTCTATGCATTCTATGCAGTCTTTGCATTCGATGCATTCTATGCATTTTATGCATTCTATGCATGCTAGGCATAGAATGCATTATTTGCATTTAAGGCATAGAATGCATGCTATGCATTCTTTACATCTTATGCATTCTATGCATCCTATGCACTATGCATTCTATGCATCCTATGCATTCTATGCATTCCATGCATTCTATGCATTCTATGCATTCTCTGCATTCCATGCATTCTATGCATTCTATGCATTCTATGCATTTTATGCATCCTATGCATTCTATGCATTCTATGCATTCAATGCATTCTATGCATTCCATACATTCTATGCATTCTATGCATGGAATGCATTCTATGCATGGAATGCATTCCATGTATGGAATGCGTTCTATGCATGGAATGCATAAAACGCATTATATGTATTGTGCATAGAATGCATTCTATGCATTCCATATGCATAGAATGCATTCTATGCATTCTATGCATTCTATGCATTCTCTGCATTCTATGCATAGAATGCATGCTATGCATCCTATGCACTCCATGCATTCTATGCATCCTATGCATTCTATGCATTCTATGCATTATCTGCATTCTATGCATTCTATGCATCCTATGCATTCTATGCATTCTATGCATTCTGCGCATAGAATGCATTCTATGCATTCTGCGCATATAATGCATTCTATGCAGTGAATGCATTGCATGTGTTCTATGTATTCAATGCATTCTATCCATAGAACGCATGTTATGCATTCTTTGCATTCTATTCATTCTATGCACTCTATACATTCTTTGCATTCTATGCATTCTATACATTCTATGCATTCTATGCATTCTATGCATCATGCGCATAGAGTGCATTCTATGCATTCCATGCATAGAATGCATTCTAAGCATTCTATCCATAGAACGCATGCTATGCATTCTTTGCATTCTATTCATTCTATGCACTCTATACATTCTTTGCATTCTATGCATTCTATACATTCTACGCATCCTATGCATTCTATGCATTCTATGCATTCTCTGCATTCCACACATTCTATGCATTCTATGCATTCTATGCATCCTATGCATTCTATGCATTTTATGCATTCAATGCATTCTATGCATTCCATACATTCTATGCATTCTATGCATGGAATGCATAAAACGCATTATATGTATTGTGCATAGAGTGCATTCTATGCATTCCATATGCATAGAGTGCATTCTATGCATTCTATGCATTCTATGCGTTCTATGCATTCTATGCATTCTATGCATTTTATGCATAGAATGCATTCTATGCATAGAATGCATTATAATATGCAGTCTATGCAGCCCATGCATTCTATGCACGAAATGCATTCTATACATGGAATGCATAGATCGCATTGTATGTATTATATGCATTCAATGCATTCTATGCATTCTACACATGCTTTGCATTCGATGCATTCTATGCATTCTATGCATTCTATGCATTCCATGCAATCTATGCATTCTATGCACGAAATGCATTCTTTACATGGAATGCATAGAACGCATTGTATGTATTATATGCATTCAATGCATTCTATGCATTCTGCGCATAGAATGCATTCTATGCAGTGAATGCATTGCATGTGTTCTATGCATTCTATGCATTCTCTGCATTCCATGCATTCTATGCACTATGCATTCTATGCATCCTATGCATTCTATGCATTCTATGCATTCTATGCATTCTATGCATTCTATACATTCTATGCATTCTATGCAATTATGCATTCTATGCATTCTATGCATTCTACGCATTCTATGCAATCTATGCATTCCATGCATTCTATGCGTTCCATGCATTCTATGCATTTTATGCATAGAATGCAGTCTATGCATAGAATGCATTATATGCAGTCTATGCATCCCATGCATTCTATGCATGAAATGAATTCTATGCATGGAATGCATAAAACGCATTGTATGTATTATATGCATTCAATGCAATCTATGCATTCTACACATGCTTTGCATTCGATGCATTCTATGCATTCCATGCAATCTATGCATTCTATGCATTCTATGCAGTCTTTGCATTCGATGCATTCTATGCATTCTATGCATTTTATGCATTCTATGCATGCTAGGCATAGAATGCATTATTTGCATTTAAGGCATAGTATGCATGCTATGCATTCTTTACATCTTATGCATTCTATGCATCCTATGCACTATGCATCCTATGCATCCTATGCATTCTATGCATTCCATGCATTCTATGCATTCTATGCATTCTATGCATTCTCTGCATTCCATGCATTCTATGCATTCTATGCATTCTATGCATCCTATACATTCTATGCATTCTATGCATTCAATGCATTCTATGCACTATGCATTCTATGCATCCTATGCATTCTATGCATTCCATGCATTCTATGCACTCTATGCATTCTCTGCATTCAATGCATTCTATGCATTCTACACATGCTTTGCATTCGATGCATTCTACTCATTCTATGCCTTCCATGCAATCTATGCATTCTATGCATTCTATGCAGTCTTTGCATTCGATGCATTCTATGCATGTTGTGCATTCTATGCATGCTAGGCATAGAATGCATTATTTGCATTTAAGGCATAGAATGCATGCTATGCATTCTTTACATCTTATGCATTCTATGCATCCTATGCACTCTATGCATTCTATGCATCCTATGCATTCCATGCATTCCATGCATTCTATGCATTCTCTGCATTCCATCCATTCTATGCATTCTATGCATTCTATGCATCCTATGCATTCTATGCACTCTATGCATTCAATGCATTCTATGCATTCCATACATTCTATGCATTCTATGCATGGAATGCATTCTATGTATGGAATGCATCCTATGCATTCTATGCATTCCATGCATTTTATGCATTCTATGCATTCTCTGCATTCCATGCATTCTATGCATTCCATGCATTCTATGCATCCTATGCATTCTATGCATTCTATGCATTCAATGCATTCTAATCATTCCATACATTCTATGCATGGAATGCATTCTATGCATAGAAAGCATTCCATTTTTGGAATGCATGCTATGCATGGAGTGCATAAATTGCATTACATGTATTGTGCATAGAATGCATTCTATGCATTCCATATGCATAGAATGCATTCTATGCATTCTATGCATTCTATGCATTCTATGCATTCAATGCATTTTATGCATAGAATGCATTCTATGCATAGAATGCATTATATGCAGTCTATGCATCCCATGCATTCCATGCATGAAATGAATTCTATGCATGGAATGCATAGAACGCATTGTATGTATTATATGCATTCAATGCATTCTACACTTGCTTTGCATTCGATGCATTCTATGCATTCCATGCAATCTATGCATTCTATGCATTCTATGCAGTCTTTGCATTCGATGCATTCTATGCATTTTATGCATTCTATGCATGCTAGGCATAGAATGCATTATTTGCATTTAAGGCATAGAATGCATGCTATGCATTCTTTACATCTTATGCATTCTATGCATTCTATGCATTCAATGCATTCTATGCATTCCATACATTCTATGCATTCTATGCATGGAATGCATTCTATGCATGGAATGCATTCTATGCATGGAATGCATTCTATGCATGGAATGCATTCCATGTATGGAATGCGTTCTATGCATGGAATGCATAAAACGCATTATATGTATCGTGCATAGAATGCATTCTATGCATTCCATATGCATAGAATGCATTCTATGCATTCTCTGCATAGAATGCATGCTATGCATCCTATGCACTCCATGCATTCTATGCATCCTATGCATTCTATGCATTCTATGCATTATCTGCATTCTATGCATTCTATGCATCCTATGCATTCTATGCATTCTATGCATTCTATGCATTCTGCGCATAGAATGCATTCTATGCAGTGAATGCATTTCATGTGTTCTATGCATTCAATGCATTCTATCCATAGAACGCATGCTATGCATTCTTTGCATTCTATTCATTCTATGCACTCTATACATTCTTTGCATTCTATGCATTCTATACATTCTATGCATTCTATGCATTCTATGCATCATGCGCATAGAATGCATTCTATGCATTCCATGCATAGAATGCATTCTAAGCATTCTATCCATAGAACGCATGCTATGCATTCTTTGCATTCTATTCATTCTATGCACTCTATACATTCTTTGCATTCTATGCATTCTATACTTCCCACGCATTCTGTGCAATCTATGCATTCCATGCATTCTATGCGTTCCATGCATTCTATGCATTTTATGCATAGAATGCAGTCTATGCATAGAATGCATTATATGCAGTCTATGCATCCCATGCATTCTATGCATGAAATGAATTCTATGCATGGAATGCATAGAACGCATTGTATGTATTATATGCATTCAATGCAATCTATGCATTCTACACATGCTTTGCATTCGATGCATTCTATGCATTCTATGCATTCCATGCAATCTATGCATTCTATGCATTCTATGCAGTCTTTGCATTCGATGCATTCTATGCATTTTATGCATTCTATGCATGCTAGGCATAGAATGCATTATTCGCATTTAAGGCATAGTATGCATGCTATGCATTCTTTACATCTTATGCATTCTATGCATCCTATGCACTATGCATTCTATGCATCCTATGCATTCTATGCATTCCATGCATTCTATGCATTCCATGCATTCTCTGCATTCCAAGCATTCTATGCATTCTATGCATTCTCTGCATCCTATACATTCTATGCATTCTATGCATTCAATGCATTCTATGCATTGCATACATTCTATGCATTCTATGCATGGAATGCATTCTATGCATGGAATGCATTCCATGTATGGAATGCATTCTATGCATGGAATGCATAAAACGCATTATATGTATTGTGCATAGAATGCATTCTATGCATTCCATATGCATAGAATGCATTCTATGCATTCTATGCATTCTCTGCATTCTATGCATAGAATGCATGCTATGCATTCTTTACATCTCATGCATTCTATGCATCCTATGCACTCCATGCATTCTATGCATCCTATGCATTCTATGCATTCTATGCATTATCTGCATTCTATGCATTCTGCGCATAGAATGCATTCTATGCAGTCTGCGCATATAATGCATTCTATGCAGTGAATGCATTGCATGTGTTCTATGCATTCAATGCATTCTATCCATAGAACGCATGCTATGGATTCTTTGCATTCTATTCATTCTATGCACTCTATACATTCTTTGCATTCTATGCATTCTATACATTCTATGCATTCTATGCATTCTATGCATCATGCGCATAGAGTGCATTCTATGCATAGAATGCATTCTAAGCATTCTATGTATAGAATGCATAGAATGCATTCAATGTATTCTATGCATTCTATACATGCTTTGCATTCGATGCATGCTATGCATTATGCGCATAGAATGCATTCTATGCATTCAATGCATAGTTTGCATCCTATGCATTCTATACATGCTTTGCAATCGATGCATTCTATGCATTCTATACATTCTATGCATTCTATGCAATTATGCATTCTATGCATTTTATGCATTCTATGCATTCTATGCGTTCTATGCATTCTATGCATCCTATGCATTTTATGCATAGAATGCATTCTATGCATAGAATGCATTATATGCAGTCTATGCATCCCATGCATTCTATGCATGAAATGCATTCTATACATGGAATGCATAGAACGCATTGTATGTATTATATGCATTCAATGCATTCTATGCATTCTACACATGCTTTGCATTCGATGCATTCTATGCATTCTATGCATTCCAAGCAATCTATGCATTCTATGCAGTCTTTGCATTCTATGCATTCCATGCATTCTATGCGTTCTATGCATCCTATGCATTCTATGCATTCTATGCATTATCTGCATTCTATGCATTCTATGCATCCTATGCATTCTATGCATTCTATGCATTCTATGCATTCTGCGCATAGAATGCATTCTATGCAGTGAATGCATTTCATGTGTTCTATGCATTCAATGCATTCTATCCATAGAACGCATGCTATGCATTCTTTGCATTCTATTCATTCTATGCACTCTATACATTCTTTGCATTCTATGCATTCTATACATTCTATGCATTCTATGCATTCTATGCATCATGCGCATAGAATGCATTCTATGCATTCCATGCATAGAATGCATTCTAAGCATTCTATCCATAGAACGCATGCTATGCATTCTTTGCATTCTATTCATTCTATGCACTCTATACATTCTTTGCATTCTATGCATTCTATACTTCCCACGCATTCTGTGCAATCTATGCATTCCATGCATTCTATGCGTTCCATGCATTCTATGCATTTTATGCATAGAATGCAGTCTATGCATAGAATGCATTATATGCAGTCTATGCATCCCATGCATTCTATGCATGAAATGAATTCTATGCATGGAATGCATAGAACGCATTGTATGTATTATATGCATTCAATGCAATCTATGCATTCTACACATGCTTTGCATTCGATGCATTCTATGCATTCTATGCATTCCATGCAATCTATGCATTCTATGCATTCTATGCAGTCTTTGCATTCGATGCATTCTATGCATTTTATGCATTCTATGCATGCTAGGCATAGAATGCATTATTCGCATTTAAGGCATAGTATGCATGCTATGCATTCTTTACATCTTATGCATTCTATGCATCCTATGCACTATGCATTCTATGCATCCTATGCATTCTATGCATTCCATGCATTCTATGCATTCCATGCATTCTCTGCATTCCAAGCATTCTATGCATTCTATGCATTCTCTGCATCCTATACATTCTATGCATTCTATGCATTCAATGCATTCTATGCATTGCATACATTCTATGCATTCTATGCATGGAATGCATTCTATGCATGGAATGCATTCCATGTATGGAATGCATTCTATGCATGGAATGCATAAAACGCATTATATGTATTGTGCATAGAATGCATTCTATGCATTCCATATGCATAGAATGCATTCTATGCATTCTATGCATTCTCTGCATTCTATGCATAGAATGCATGCTATGCATTCTTTACATCTCATGCATTCTATGCATCCTATGCACTCCATGCATTCTATGCATCCTATGCATTCTATGCATTCTATGCATTATCTGCATTCTATGCATTCTGCGCATAGAATGCATTCTATGCAGTCTGCGCATATAATGCATTCTATGCAGTGAATGCATTGCATGTGTTCTATGCATTCAATGCATTCTATCCATAGAACGCATGCTATGGATTCTTTGCATTCTATTCATTCTATGCACTCTATACATTCTTTGCATTCTATGCATTCTATACATTCTATGCATTCTATGCATTCTATGCATCATGCGCATAGAGTGCATTCTATGCATAGAATGCATTCTAAGCATTCTATGTATAGAATGCATAGAATGCATTCAATGTATTCTATGCATTCTATACATGCTTTGCATTCGATGCATGCTATGCATTATGCGCATAGAATGCATTCTATGCATTCAATGCATAGTTTGCATCCTATGCATTCTATACATGCTTTGCAATCGATGCATTCTATGCATTCTATACATTCTATGCATTCTATGCAATTATGCATTCTATGCATTTTATGCATTCTATGCATTCTATGCGTTCTATGCATTCTATGCATCCTATGCATTTTATGCATAGAATGCATTCTATGCATAGAATGCATTATATGCAGTCTATGCATCCCATGCATTCTATGCATGAAATGCATTCTATACATGGAATGCATAGAACGCATTGTATGTATTATATGCATTCAATGCATTCTATGCATTCTACACATGCTTTGCATTCGATGCATTCTATGCATTCTATGCATTCTATGCATTCCAAGCAATCTATGCATTCTATGCAGTCTTTGCATTCTATGCATTCCATGCATTCTATGCGTTCTATGCATTCTATGCATTTTATGCATAGAATGCATTCTATGCATAGAATGCATTATATGCAGTCTATGCATCCCATGCATTCTATGCATGAAATGCATTCTATACATGGAATGCATAGGACGCATTGTATGTATTATATGCATTCAATGCATTCTATGCATTCTGCGCATAGAATGCATTCTATGCAGTGAATGCATTGCATGTGTTCTATGCATTCAATGCATTCTATCCATAGAACGCATGCTATACATTCGTTGCATTCTATGCATTATATACATTCTATGAATTATATGCATTCTATGCATCATGCGCATAGAGTGCATTCTATGCATTCCATGCATAGATTTCATTCTAGGCATTCTATGCATAGAATGCATAGAATGCATTCTAAGCATTCTATGCATAGAATGCATAGAATGCATTCAATGTATTCTATGCATTCTATACATGCTTTGCATTCGATGCATTCTATGCATTATGCGCATAGAATGCATTCCATGCATTCCATGCATAGTTTGCATTCTATGCATTCTATACATGCTTTGCAATCGATGCATTCTATGCATTCTATACATTCTATGCATTCTATGCAATCTATGCATTCCATGCATTCTATGCGTTCCATGCATTCTATGCATTTTATGCATAGAATGCATTCTATGCATAGAATGCATTATATGCAGTCTATGCATCCCATGCATTCTATGTATGAAATGCATTCTATACATGGAATGCATAGAACGCATTGTATGTATTATATGCATTCAATGCATTCTGCGCATAGAATGCATTCTGCGCATAGAATGCATTCTATGCAGCGAATGCATTGCATGTGTTCTATGCATTCAATGCATTCTATCCATAAAACGCATGCTATGCATTCTTTGCATTCTATCCATTCTATGCACTCTATACATTCGTTGCATTCTATGCATTATATACATTCTATGAATTATATGCATTCTATGCATCATGCGCATAGAGTGCATTCTATGCATTCCATGCATAGATTGCATTCTAAGCATTCTATGCATAGAATGCACTCTATGCATCGAATGCATGCTATGCATGGAATGCATTATTTGCAGACTATGCATTCTATGCACCGAACGCATTCTTTGCATTCTATACATTCTATGCATTCTGCGCATAGAATACATTCTACGCATTCTATGCATAGAATGCATTCTATGCATTCTTTGCGTTCTGTGCATTCTACGCATTCTATGCATTCTATGCATAGAATGCATTCTATGCATAGAATGCACTCTGTGCATAGAATGCATAGAATGCACTCTGTGCATAGAATGCATTCTATGCATAGATTGCATTATTTGCATTCTATGCATGCTTTGTGTACGATGCATTCTATGCATAGAATGCATTATTTGCATTCTATGCATGCTTTGCATTCGATGCGTTCGATGCATTCTATGCATAGAATGCATTATTTGCATTCAATGCATAGAATGCATTCTACGTATGGAGTGCATAGAATGCATTGTATGCATTCTATGCATTCAATGCATTCTATGCATAGAATGCCTGCTATGCATAGCAAGCATTATTTGCATTCTTTGCACTCTAGGCATTCTATGCATAGAATGTATTGTATGTTTTCTATGCATTCAATGCATTCTATGCATAGAACGCATCCTTTGCATCCTATGCATTCTATGCGTTCTATGCATTCTGTGCATAGAATGCATTCTATGCATTCTACGCATTCTATGCATTCTATGCATATTATGCATTCTATACATAGAATGCACTCTATGCATAAAATGCATTCTATGCATAGAATGCATTATTTGCATTCTATGCACTGGGCCACTGGGCCATGAAAAATGAATTGTTTGAGCAAGGGCAATATTGGTACAAACTGAAATGGGAACAAGGAACGGTCTTAGAACGTAATAAGGCAAAGATGTGTTGGGACGTTGAATATCAGTTGAGAAAAGAAACAACGGTTCAGAGACCAGATGTGACTATTGAGTATAAAGATTATAAACTGATTCAGATCATAGAAATGGCTTGCCCCAATGACCAGAGTATAAAAGAGAAGGTAAAAGAGAAATGGCAAAAATATCAGCAGCTAGCTTATGAGATTAGGGAGAGAAGACTCATCCCGATTCGAGATCATCCCTATGGTAGTAGGATGCATGGGAGGAGGAGCAAAAATACTGAAAGAACAGGTGGCTAGAGAAGTAGAAGCTGTTGAGAGTAAGATGAAGTACAGTAACTATGGAGAGAGGTGCCGAAGGCTGTACTGACTGAGAGTGAGGGTATGATAAGGAAAGTGTTGTCAAACATAATCACAGCAGAGTAGGATGAAGGAAGGTGGCTAGCAAATTTTGGTGGCAACCTGATCCAACCAGCCTGTTTAAAGGCTATCACACACATAAAGATTAGTAGTGGCATGTTTCCTGCTAGACATTGCGTCTTCTCCTGCCATTCCTTTCCGACTGTATAATAGTATAGTGTCCTCCTTCTGAGTATAGAGTATAGTATTCTCCTTCTGTTAGCATAATACCTGTTCCGTTCCAACACCTGTAGAACTGTTGAAGAATGAGCAATGACAACACCCTCAACCACTACTCAGTCCTGTTCTGGGTACTATTAGGTCGAGCCTCTTTTACAAAAACTGGAAAAATAATGCTTCATGGACTGCTAAACAATTATCATTCCGGTGTGTATAGCTAACTCCTGGGCTGAGAATACATAACATGTTTGTATATAAGATATTATCAGATAGCCTTGTCTACGTGCAAGTGATATGTAGTGTATTGTTAGTTGTCGTAGAACGTAGCACTATAGACATAGCCACTCGTACTGCATTGCATTGTCATGAATAATTCACATAAATTATTTATGTACGTTGATTAGCCTGTGCAGAAACATATCTTATACTCACTTGTTATGTGCATTGCTGAGTATTTAAATACCCTTTTTATACTTGTGTACCGGGGCCGACCCCTCAGGAATTACTGTGATAGACTTTGCACATGATTTGCATGTTTTTAACAAACTTTTGTTATGGCCGACCTAATTTGTGTCTGCCCTCGGCCACCATCTTGTTGTGCAATTTCCGGACGACGCTACGTCGGCTTTTTACCAGAACTATGTTCTAGAAGTTAGAATACTATATAGAGCCAGTGGCCTTTACTGTCATTGTCTCAGTTAACGCTTGGATTTCAATAAAGACACTTCTATACTACTTATACAGAGTCTTCTCTCGTAGTACAGGTTAGTTCCAGCTGATAAAGTCTTCGACCTTGATGCCCGAACAACCTCCTAGGACTGAACATACTCATTCTCAAGTATAGCAACAAGCATTGACTGGGGACCACCTGGGTCGTCTTGGTTAACTCATTGACTACAAGTACCTGTCGACCTTCCATGTAATGACGAAGGCCCGCCTCAAACATCCTGGGTTATGGATAATAATTATAATAATGTGGTGTTTTAGATTCACTCACATATGCTGACACTTTATATAACTGCCTGACAATGACCTGTATTGCTCACCTTGTTACTGGCTGGTTTATCTATAGCATATGACTGTTTACGCTAATTATGCCTGTCTAAACTTACCCACTATTGTTTGCAGTGCTTTTTTGTAGGGGGCTCTCTGGGCTTCCGGGAGTCCCCTCAAAAATCATGGTTTGTTGTGGGGGCTTCCGAGAGCCCTCTCAACAAATTGCCATGTACATGTTACCTGGTACATGTATTATGTTAAGAAGCTATGGTGAACCTCAATGTTGGCTCATGATTCCAGACTATATAACGTACATGTATGTATTGTAGTGAGCAGCCAGCTAAGGAGAATAGCTAACCTTGCATGTGTTACTAAACTGAATGTGCTTTAAAGGGCCAACCCAATGTATTAGTGAATGATATGTATGTTTTTACCATTCCCTCTCCCCCCCCCACCCCCCGACTTGTCACATAGGACCGACCGCTGTACCTTGGCTCTCAGGTGCCCACAGTTACATGTATGTCCTAGTTGTCCTTCCCACCACTCCGCCAAACTATGTGTGTTATAAGGAACGATTGACAGCTATTTTACGTAATTAAAGTATAAACACATTTATTTTATTTTTCCCTGAGTTAATATGATTTATTACGGTTTTTAATAACATTTATTTGAGCATCCATGATGCTGTATAATTTGGTATGGGACCGACCCCTGGAAGGCCGATAAACCACTTTCGGTCCTTCCCACATGACTACAAGTGTACGCAAGAACTTTACAATATACATGTAACATCTCAACGGCAGCAAGAAACCAAAACGAGCTGCGAGATAAAGCATTTAGCTTGAATGAGGAGGTTATCAAGATTGGCGCGATTGGTGGCGATTAGCTTGAGAACTATAAAAGCTGTGCGGAACTCTTTCAATAGCCTCTCTTCTTAGAGACAGTATAGCCTCTAACTCATTTATACATTCGGTCCTCCACTGGAGTTATTTGTGCCCAGACCCTATGTTATGTTATGCTATGACATGGTGGAGAAAAGGGAGGTACAGTGCAATTGACGAAAATGCCAAATGCCAAACAGCATAACAGGGATGAACAATTCCCTATTGTCTGGGAAATCTTAGCAAGATAACTTTAATCACTTATATGTATAGGATGATTCGTATGCAAGGAATTTGTCTTTTGAGCAATCAGAGACTTGTTTGACATCCATGAAAATACCAGTTCCTCACCGGGTTTGAATCCGGGACCTCTACGACATCTAATCGCCTAGCACAGTGAGCGGACCCTACTACCACTGCACCAGCTCAGCAACCTTATAAAAGGAAGGTTTGCCAGGCAGCAGTAGATATGCTCCGAGCCAACTGCACACATACTGTATTACGGCCTCCTTGTTATATATTCCGCAAAACATTTGACCATGAGTTCTATAATAATGTCAAGCAAATGCAGTCGGAGTGCGATGTAGCATGTGTGAAGGTGAGAGCAGGAAGGGAATCTGAAATATGTAGGGAGCCCCCACAACTAATCTTACAAAAAAAAGCACTGATTGTTTGTATCATGCAATCATGTGAAACCTTATTATACTAAGTATTTTCTATGTTGGAAATCTATTAGAAATAAGGCCAACGTGTCGGAATATGCTGGTTTTGATATACATGTATAATACGTTTCTCATGATTACAAGCATCTTTTATAACGGCCAACCGTTTTTAGGTCGGACCTCGGCCGTTTGCCACCGTTTTCTTACACAATTTCCTGGGCGGTACTATATCGTCCCGCCCGATTCTCTATCTCTACCGGAACCGGTTTTAGTATAAAGGTGAGAGCATTTTGCTGTACAAATCAGTTGATGATTAGACTAATAAAGTCACATCTGCCAACTCAACCTTACAGAGTCTTCTCTTTGAGAGAGGTAGTTCCAGCCTTGGTCCCCTTGGACCACTCGCCCAAACTCATGCTCGACTGAACATACTCTTTCATGAGCACTAGCATCAGGCAACTATAAGTGCATAAGCTACTACATACTGTTCAACTCTTTATGTAATGCTGGAAGCATAGCTTGGTCGACCACTCCCCACACTCATGGCACCGTGTGTACTCGTCAGCAGAAACATTACAATAATATATTATACTTGTCAAGATAAAGCTTCTATTAGCATAAAATTCCTATGACGCAAAGTGGTCTTAAAATTTTGGCCATTAGTGTATGCCCTTAGTCTGAACGACACAAAATTTATTTTAAAAGATTTTACATGTCATCACAGAAAGAGATTGTTAAGTAAACATGAAGAATAATTAGTGTGCTTGAATAGATTGTAATTACAGCCCAATTATGGGATTCATTAAAAATGGAACATACTAGAGTCAAAACACTTGGAAATGTATAAGAACAGTTAGATATACATGTGTATAAAATTAATATAGAACTGCAAATTTTGTGCAATCCCAGAACCACAACGCAGGAAAATACAAAGAAATAGCAGATTACAGCTGCAATGTTATCAATCCAGCAGCTGTGTGGAAGCCCTTGGCATAACCTGCAGTAGTATTCAGCAAGTTTTTTAAAAATATCGTTCAGGAATGTTACATGTCATTTTCTCATTTTTTTCTTCAAGTTCCAGTCATAGTGTCAGATAATTGCCGCATATCAGTAGAGCACTCTATTTGCTTGGTTGCTCGAGCGCTACCACTGTCAGCAATCTGCAGGGAAGGCAGAAGAGTTGAATCCATTTTTTTTACTACTGTTAGTGCAAGTAGTTCTCCACTGCTCAGTATCATAGACTTCAATTTTCTCAGACCAGCACACTTAACATTGATGCCATTTACGCCTATTATTATGTCTCCCGATTTTAGACCTTCTCCCTGTTTAAAACACAGTTAATTGGTGTTATAGTGTACAACATGCATTGAACAAGAAGTCAGGCAGTTTATTACACAATTAACAATTCATAACATTTCTTCACCTCATGAGTAGCTTCTTCACAGAGATAGTTTACACCTGTTTCGTAACAAACTTATCGTTTGAATTATGAATTACAAGCAAATTTTCAATGTTTCGAACTAACAATACAGTACTATGCACTGGTTGTACTGTACTACCAGACAGATTATTGAAGTTCTGCTTCACTCATAGCTCCAAAAGCTAAACAATGAGATAGCTTTAGTGGATATGCAGGAAACTGGTTACTTTGCTTTTGGACTGCAGGTGGCTGGGTCGCATAGATTACTACCATAGATGGACACGCAAGTGTAACTTTGTTTTGTAGAATATGGTGTACCAGCATTGATGCTTTGCATCCTGCTGATCATTGGAATCGCTTGCTTCGCAAGCGTGGGTCTTCCTGTACACCATAAGGTATGCTGCCATGCACAATACCTATGATCCGACTGTTGCCTTAGCACATTGCACATTGTGTTGATTATGGGTAGCTTGATAATATCAACATGCCCTGGGTCCTCATGCACAGTCCAGTAGTTATACAAACAATTATATTGATGATGACCCGACTGTTGCAGTAGCACTTTCATGTTGCTTATAAGTGGCTTGATATTACCCTAAAAGCAGAATTCTTTCACGTAAGAAAGTTTCGGAGCCAGCTAGTATTGAAGCAATTTGCAATGGAAATTATTTGTGTGTTTTGTCCATTGCGAAATTTGAAATTTTTCTGTTAACTTAATGTATAAACAGTTTATGTTCATAACTAGTGTGTAGCTACAAAATTCATTAAATGCTACTAGTATTTTATCTAATGAAATATGTGCTACTAAATATCGGTAGTGCTTTTGAATTCTATCTATTAAAAAAATTGATTGACTAAATATTTATTAATACAAGAAATTCTTACTTTTAAAAGATCAAGGGAGATCATATAACTAAAGACGAAACGGTTTACGATCTACGGTTTACGGTCTACGGTTTACGGTCTGCCATCCTCCAATCAGATTTGGGGTCGAAAATTGGGACGATTCATATATGTTGCAATGCTGCCGGTCAGCATCTCGGCTCCGGGTGGCGCTAGGACCTTGGGACCGGGTTCCCCTACATCGCTGCCGGGGTGGGTCCCTAGCCTTAGGCCCTCGGACCCGACATAGGGTGGGGTGGGTGCTCGACCCACCCCACCCGCGAAATAAGTGTTAGAACTCAGGCTATGCCGACAGCGAAGATCCTCTTAGAGACTTGATTTATATATGTTACAATGCTGCCGGTGAGGATCTTGGTTCCGGGTGGTGCTAGGACTTTGGAACCGGGTCCCCAGGCATCGCTGCCGGGGCAGGGCCGTAGCCTTAGGCCTTCAACCCTGACCAAGGGCGGGGTGGGTACCCGACCCACTCCACCCGACTCTTTGGTGTTGGAACTCGGGCTATGGACTTAGAGTTGTCTTCTTAATGCAAGGGAGCGCAACTCCTTATGGAATCACTGTAACATGCCCGCGCCACCAGAGGTCATGCACATGCATGACCACAGCACATGAACACAAGCCATCATTACACGCAAGCAACTAATGTAGTGAGACTTGCGTCGCAGACCAAGCACGAAGTGCTTGTAACTCCTATTCTACTAATTTCTAACAAAAATGGGAGTGTATTATGTAGAGTCGGAGTCGTCTTTTCTTCTATATAAGTAATAGTGATTATTACCAAATGTGAAGTTTTCTCCCCTTAATATTTAAGTTAATTCGTTTTTGCAATTTTTGCTGTGTTATAATATGATATTTCTGAGTTAAAATAATACAATATTAAAACCTTCATTTGACTATACAAACTTCTCCAGTTTTATATGAAAACCTTTATTGATCATGTAAACCAAAATCTTAAACACCTGTCTGTTTCAATAAAAATTTGTTGATATTATAGTTAGGAAGAAGATTTTAATAGCGAGTGATATTGTTCGCGAGTTTGTCACACGTGGAAATCGCGAAAGTAAAAACTCACGAACTGTATCTGCTTTTAGGGTATATTGAGAACAAGCCTGGGTCCTCATGCACAGCCCAACAGTTATACATATAACTGTACTGATAATGACCCGACTGTTGCAGTAACACATTACACATTATGTCGCCTATGGGTGGCTTGATGATATTGAGAACAAGCCTGTGTCCCCATGCACAGTCTAATAATTATACACATTACATTGATAATGACTCTATTGTTGCAGTAACACATTTGTGTTGCCTATATATCCCCATGCACAGTCTAATAGTTGTGTATACAGCTGCATTGATAATGACCCGACTGTTGCAGTAACACATTGGTGTTGCTCAGGGGTGGCTTGACATTGTATTGTAAACAAGCCTGGGTCCCAAGAACAGTCCGATAGTTATACATATACATGTACATGTAGCTATATTGATAGTGACCCTATTGTTGCAGTGACACATAGATGTATTTTGTGTAACCTATGAATGGCCTGATATTATGTTAACAAGCTTGTGTCCCTATCCACAGTCTAATAGTTATGTACATGTATAACTACATGTATATTGATGATGACACCACTGTCACAGTATGTTATGCTGCTTATGGATGGCTTGACATTATATTGTGAACAAGCCTGTGTCCCTATGAATAAGTACAGTCTAAGACATATTGATAATTATCTGTCTGTTGCAGTAACACAACCTGTGTTGTTTATAATGGCTTGATGTTATATGAGCAAGCCTCGGCTTTATCTAGCAACCTATATTATTGATGTGGCCAACTGTCAAGCAACACAATGTGCCATTTACTGGGTGGCATGATATTATATTATGAAAAAGCCTCCGTTCTGTAGCACAGTTTAATTGCTATAATAGAGATGGCAAGAGTGCGAGAGCAACCAGCCTCTCTTCCGGATTGCTGGATGTTTCATATAAATTATTTATATAATATTGACTAAGACTATGCTACACCATGAAGCACTACGCAGTTTAGTTTCCGTTTATAGCATGAACAGGATTGTCTGTTAAATAGAGTAGCTGCAGCCGGCCTGGTTATATAGCCATTGAATACGATTATCTTGCAATGTCGTATGATAGCCAGTAATGAATCTAAGGTTATAATTGGCAAAGATGACTGGTGTCATCAACAGACAAGCTGGGCAGGTAGATTGTTCTTTGCTGGACTCTATGTGAGAATGACAGAATTTGATAAATATTACATCAAGGATCACGAGTTCAAAAAATCAATGTCTTCAAGTGAAGATTCATATTACTGTCGTAGTTAGTGTTGGGTAAATCCTTGTTCTCTAACTGAAATGATAGTGTTTGCCAACATACATTGGTTTGTACAGGAACAGGGTTTGGCTGCTATAATAATGAATGATCACCTGCAAATAATCAAATGATTGGTGACAATTTCTTATATAGGAATTTAACAAAAGTGATGAAAAATAAAAAAGCTATTGGCTTGAAGAGATCATTCTCAGAAACAATTGGTGACACTGCAAAACACAATGGAAGTGAGCTGTGTTAAAAAAAAACTATTTATATGTATAAGGAAGATGGAGACAACTCCACAGAATATAATGGCAAAACAATAATTCACCTTGTACTGTAATTGCTTGAAGTTCTGGAAATATTGACGAATGACAGATGTATGACACATTCTGTGTGGTAATAAACCTTTTACGCTTCCAAATCATTTTTACCATAGCTGAAAGAATCATAAAATAATGTCTTATGCAATAAAAGGTCTTCGGATAATGGGCTTTATAGTCTACTCTTGGTCAGCACATATCAGTTGTTTTCCTGGTTATAAGCTTGACAATTAATTGAAAAAAGTTGGTCTTTTAATTACATGTAGTGTACCTTGTTAAGTACAAACAACCTGAAATGAAAAAAAAAGAAAAAAACTTAAAGGTTTAATTTGCATTGGATTCCTTGGCTGTTTTGTGACATCAAGTGAACTGTGTACTATTGGTTGCAGTAGTGTTGTGAAGTTGACAATACCCTAGGTTTATTTCAGAGCATAGGCTGTACCAGTATTATGGGCTGCACCTGGAATGTTCAGATTAATAAAAAATATATAATGATTTGGTTAGATGCTATGAATATAATGGTAAAAAAAGATGTTGCAAGATATTGCTCTAAAGTTATTTGTTACAAATATAAAGGGAAAGGTCTTGGTCTAGACTCTAAATGAGACAGTGGGTAGTGTTCCAGAGAGTAGCAGCAGAATGGTTACAGAGTGAAAGATGTACGTAGCATGATTGCCAGTGCTTCTACACCTCACAGTTCTTCCTGGTTGTGATACTCGCAGGTCTTGACATTGGGTGCTAGGAGTCTTGTGGGCTCCCAGACTTCAGCAGAGGGTAGTAATAGAGTACATGTTTTGTTGTTTAGTAATTGTGCATGTATAATTATCCATAATGCATAGTGTTCAACATCCTTTTAATCTTGAGTTTTGGGGAAGGTGTTTCACATTTAGAGACATGTTTAATCCTTTGTTGGAATTAGGAAATATCCCATAGTTAAGTGAAGTTTGTGTATATGTATATTCAAATGGGTTGAGAAGAGCTTAAAACACAAATATGCTTGTATGTCTGTTTACATTGGCATGGAAGCCTCACCGAAGAAAGGGCATGTGAGATTAGCAGAATTGAGGAATTGCACGAGAGAGTAAAGGCCCAGTGGTGTAAAGGTAGGAGGACAGCTCATAAGGAAGTAGGATTACAACACATGATTGAGGTCACAAATAGAGTGGTAAAGGGATATAGAATGCTAATAAAAGTCAAAAAGAGAGCAAGTACCATTCATATAATAATGGTAAGAAAACAGCTGGAATGGGTAAACAACTCCAAGCATCTTGGAAGCACACAATTAAGCAAGGAGAGTGATAGCTAAGAACATTTGAAAAAAAGGATTCTTTTCACATGTTGTTTAAGACCCAACCTGAGGAAACGACTGAAGTATTTTTGGCCTGTGTTTATGTATGAGAAGCAAACGTAGAGACAGGGCGGAACAGAATAGAGGCATTTGAGATGTGTACACTAGTGCTGCACGGTGTTTCGGTCTCATTCAGTTGTTTTCCTTTCGGTTCAAAAACCGCCAAAATCTAAAATGCAAACCGACACCGAATGTGGCGGTGCGGTTCTATTCAGTTTTAGAACTCCAACCGTGCCTGGTCTCTTAGCGCACCCACTTTCGATAATGGCTGGCGTTGAAAACACGTCAATTCATGCTATGCTTCTTTCAATCCTTAGAATTTAATGCCATCCTTGGAATTTATACTTGGCTGCAGCCATAATATTAGGCCTATTGCTCAGTGGTTATTTATAATTGTAGTTTCACTCGATTAAAGCAGTTATGACCGCATATTATTATAAATAATTACATGTTTAATAATTGCTGACCATTAAACGGAATGAAAATGGCCACCATTATTGTGCTTCTTTTAATCCTTACAATTCGATGTCATTCTTGGAATACAGACTTAGCTGCAGCCATCAATGTCACCCAGTGAGGGTTTACTGTAGTTTTCATTCAATTCTAGTTGCGTATTGTTATAAATAATTAATATTTAATTGTTGCAAATTATTAAACGAAATGAAAATGTCGGCCATTTCCGGTAAGAGATGTTTGGATAAGTGTATTGAAGAATCAGGATTTATTGAAGCTTCTCATCAAGGGAATAATAAAACGCAAAAGCCTCAGAGGGAGAATGATGATGCTACATGTAGATGGTATTAGAAATAGAATAGAGACAGCTTAAGAAATGATGGAGAGGAGTAGATTGAGGGACCCATCCTAGTAATAACATTAGTCCATGAAAGTACTATTTAAGGCAGAGTGCCTGCTTACTCTTGCCCAACTGCATACAGAACAGAGTTAATGAGTCAATTATATAAAACAGTTTCTGGTACACATTTTAATGTTACTGAACCTCTTTAATAGCAAAACTGTCCTTCATTTGGACATGTTAAAGACTGCAATATGCAAAGCGCTAGGACTATTCATTATTCGCCTTAGGTGTGAAGCGGTGTTTTGAATTAAAAAAGCTATTGGTTTTTAAATCGAAAGTGGTCAAAGCCAAACACCAAATAACTGGAAACTGTTACTGCAACAAGAATAAGTATACTTCCTTTGCAGGGTACTTCAGCCAATACTGGCATCAGGATATGAACCTAGTAGACTGATAACAGAGAACATATGCATATGGCTTGGGAATTTGGGTACCGGCTTTTCCCTTGAGATTTGTATTAATTTTAATGAAAAAGTGAAAGTAGAAGAGAATAGCAAAGTTAGCTTAGAAGTTCGAAGCTGTGACTACTTTACTCCAATGCTAAAAGCAGACAAGCACATGGAAATATATTGTGTTGAGAACAAAAAATATTCTACAGCAACAATCTATATTAATATTTTACTTTTGGGCTGCAAAAAAGAACATGACACACTGTTAACCATAACTAGAACTGGAGTTAATAGCTATGCACTTGTTTTAGATTTTACCAGGGAAAATATCGATTCCCTTGTTTTGTGACGGATAGGGGATAAAGAGTCATTGTCTACTTTCAAAACTAGCCAGATCGAAACCTGAATACATACATGTACATGTACTAGTATATTGCACATCAAAAATGTCTTGATATGTTGTTCCAACGAGCAAGCTACCACCAGCGTACCGAGTATTTACATAGCAATCTAGTAAATCTACATGTGAACTAGCAGGGAAAGCGGTCATTCAGACGCAAGATTGAGATCAGTTTGAGAATTGATAATTCATGCAGTGGTATTGCACTTCAAAGTAGCGATGGTATAAGGCATATTCGAATATTGCACGGGTTCATATCAAGGGTTGACCTCAAGCAGCGTTTAATAAACCAAATGTAATGTGAACATTAGGCACGACCAATGCTTGTTGTAAAGGGACCCCACTGTAATAATAAATATTAGTAGCAGGCACTTCTAGCTGAGCGTGCTAGAACACAGGGTATTACTGAATAAGATTAATTCATTCATCAATTTTATGCTATTTATTCAGCGTGCACGTGCAATTTCCAAATATGCCTACAGACTAGGTATGTAGAGCAAGGGAGAGTATGGGTAATAATACCTCAGCTGAACTGCCTGTTTGTATCTCCACTACAATACTTGGCAACTCTCCTTTTATCGTGAACCCAAACCCGTTTTTGTCATCTTTGGTCAGCTGAAGCTTTCGTGGCGAGGTCCACTCATGTTGACTGGAGAACACTGATATGGGTCCCTGTTTTAATAGATACACAGCAGGTTAAATATATCGAATCATTTAAACATTATATTGTACTTAGCATTAGATACTTGTCCCAGAGAGTTGGTACACTCTACACTTCCCATAGCATCTACAATCGGTTAATGCAAATGAAGTCTGAATTAAAGCTACAGCTAATACACAAACAGTAAACAGGACACCCAATATTTGGCTTTCAACACCCAATGTTACAGAATTAGCTGACTTACACTATGGACCTACAGTCATGCAATAACTATTCACAGTACAGAAGTTTAATGAAATATACTGTGTCTAAATCAAGACTGTTGCCATAACGCTTGTGCTTTGGCATACTGGACGCTGGATTTTATTAACGTGATGCTAATTTAACGTTTTAACGGGTGGATTAGACTCTTTAAAAATAATTTGTATTAATAAACTGTTAGTTAACCATATTCAAGTGTTGCTTTTATGAGCTGCAGCACTAAAGCATTACCGCTGTTGAGTAAATCAAATTGTAATCAGCAGCGCTACAGTATTACTGCGGTTGATTAAATAAAATAGTAATTAAGGTAATATAGTTGCTTTTACTAAGTAATAAATTCTTACTTGGCTTTTTTATTTGCTTTTTTATTTAAGAAAAACATACTCATTTGAATTAGACTTACTGTAGTACATACAGTAGTAACTCTATGTTATAGTAGTCGTAGCACAGACATACTGCTGACAGGATGGAGTGATTGTCAACGTAGAAGATGGGCCAAAACCATGGATCACAATACAGTGAGAATATGCACAGACTACACAGGATTGAGTAAACACATTTTGAGAGAGATTCACCCAATGTCTACCATAGACAGTAGTATTGCTATACTTGGCCAAGGGGTGTTGTTCTCGAAGCTAATAGTGGGTTTTGGCAAATCCCTCTTACTGAAGAGTCAAGCAACCTGACTCACCCACTCAGGAAGATACCATTACCTGAGAATACCCCAAGGTTTATGCAGCTCACTAGAAACCTTTGTGGCAGAGATGAATACAGTTCTTGAAAGGGTTGAAGGAGTTGTCATACATATGGATGGCGTATTAGTGTTTGGTAATAGCGAACAGCAACATAATGAGAGACTCCAGATTGTGTTAGACAGGTTACATAAAGCTGGCATGACTCTAAATAAAGCTAAGTGTAAGTTTGGTGTTCCTTCAGTTGTTATTGATAGCTCTGGAAGTCATGCAGGACCAAGATTACAAGAGGTCAACATGGCTTTCCAATGCCAAAGGATGTCCCAGCAGTTAAGAGCTTTCTTGGTTTTGCCAACCAATATGCGAAGTTCTCTAGTGAGCTAACAGATACCACAGCGCCCCTGAGGTCATTGTCAGGCAAAGATGTACCTTGGCTGTGGGGTAAGAAGCAGAAAAAAGCATTTGCCACAGTCAAGGAGATATTCAAAAACACTCCAGTGTTGGCCACATACACTGTAGATAGAGAAACAATTGTTACGAGTGACGCCAGCAACTTTGGTCTGGGTGCAATACTGAGTCAGATTCAGTCGGAGGGTACACGACGCTTGGTAGCACCTGCAAGTCGCTCACTGACTGAAACGGAGAAACGATATGCTGTTATAGAGGCGAGTCTGGGAGTTTGCTGAGCCATGGAGGAGTGTTCTAATAGAAGAATGTTCTAATAAAGACAGACCATAAGCCTTGAGATTCCAATATTCCATGCATCACATGAGTGGCTCAAAGAATGTGTCTGCTGATGCACTGTCAAGATACACAGTTACAGAACCAAATAAAAGTGATATGGTGAGGATTGAAGAGATGGAGCACTATATGGAAGAGCTTGTAAAACCAAATGGTTCAGATCAACGCCTAGAATGCTTGAGAAGCGAGCAAAGAACAGATGAGGTATTGTCACGCGTGATTAAGTTTGTGGAAGGTGGGTTACCAGCCTATCCTTCCTATGAGGATGTCCTTGTGAAGCGCTATTTTTGACAGAATGGGCCTGCTCACTATGAATAAAGGGTTTCTCATGCTTGGTAGCAGGCTAGTAATACCGTTATCACAGAGAAGTCAGACATTGCACGATTTACACAGGGGGCATCTAAGAATCACGGAATGCCTTTGGTGGCCCAATAAACCTAAAGCCGTTGAGGAGATAGTAAAAACATGCAAAGAGTGTGCCACACATGTCAATGGAACAATGGAGTCTCTGGGACTCCTCGGCCACGCTTTCAACTTGGCCTGGATCTTTCTGCATGGCAAATACAGTTTGAGGTAATAAAACTTCGGGGTTGGTTGTAGAATGAGATGTCCGATGAGTTCATCAAATGCTACCTTCCAGTTGCTGTAGTCCAGTACGTTTCCACTGAATACAGGTGGGGTTGGTGTGGGTCACTTTTCAAACATCACATGGCTCTGGTGAAATTGAGCTACTTTTCGAGACTACTGGGATTCCTCGTCGCCTGATGAGTCTTCATCACTAGATCAAGGCATTTCCCGCAGCATCGTCTGCAACTCGGCTTTGCATTTTTTCTTAACGGCCTTCTCATGGTAACGAGAGTCGGTGTATGCAGGTTGACGAGAGAGCTTTCTTTCTGAGTTGGGGAATCTTTCATGTAGAGAGCCACGTGTAGTCTCATTAGTTGGATCTGTCTTCACTTTAGACTTCATCTCAACACTTCCATCAATCAGTGCTTGGCAGTGCTCAACCATCTCAAGTAAGTGGTGTTTCAATTCCTTCTTCTTGCCGTTGGCCGGCAACCCATCGTGGCCCAGCCTGCTGCGGAATTGTTTCACAGTCATGCATTCCAATGTCTCCAGATACAGGTGGTTCATATTACTGCGGTTGCTTGATATCACCAACGATGACAAAATAATTTGCGATGATAATAGAACAAACCAATAAATATGATATTACTTATTACAGAAGTGTATTGCAATGTGTAGTAATACCATAAACCAGCAATATTGTTCAATGGTTAGAGTTGTCTACACACAATGCTCAAATGCAAACCCATTTGACACAAACAAGCACGCAATGTTAACCACAATGATGGAAAACCATGGATCAACACACAAAATGCAGCGGTTGATACCAATGTAAGCCCACAAATACCGAGAACATAATACAAGCAAATCAATCTACACTGTTGGAAACTACATAAACACCGTTACATATACAGGTATCAATGTCATTCAAATCAAAAACTGCAGTCTACAAAATGACAATCTATAATCTTCCCTTATGGTAAATATACAACAATTTCAAATCACGGTGTCAAATGAACAAATATCAAAGAAACCAATGTGTGATCGACCAAAAATATATTTCCACAAAGATAAGATGTAAACAATCAAGACAACAAAGCAGGTTAATGACAATGAAACAAGTTAATGCTGCTCACATGTATACTTGAAAGCTGGGAGTTTTCTGCAGGGCATGCGCAGCGCTGATTTATCTGAAACACCAGTGCTTACTAAAGTAAAAGCGCAGTTGCACCGTCGCGCAGATATCCACCCGACTCAACACCAGCCAGACCGACAAAATTTGTAAACAAAATTCCTCTACAGCACAGTCCTGTTTTCACAAAAAACAGTAGTTTTTGATAGCCACAGTATATATACAACGTCCATAAATTAGGTAATGTGACTAGTCACATAATATTAGTGTATTATTAAAGTTAGACTGTCAGTTAGTACAATTAGCATCTTCATAGGAGTAGCAGATGAACTGTGAGAGCAGGTTTTGTAACGTCACTATTTTTACAAGAATTCCACCAGATTGATTGCTAAACACTTAAATCAGAACCATACAACAGTTGATCAGATTTTAACTAATAATTTAGGAACGAAGAAACTTTTTGCAAAGTTTGTGCCAATGAACCTCACTTTTGAACAGAAAGAGAGCAGAAGAGACATTAGCGCCTTCTCATATTGGGCTTTCCATAGAGACTTCCTGACTTAAAAAACATAACGGTTGAACCACAGCCTCCATATTCTTTATACTTGAATCCCTGCGACTTATTTCTATTCCCAAAACTTGAAATTCATCACAAGGGGACACTTTAAAGATTTAGCGAAAATCAAAATGGTTGTGACGGACCAAGTAAAGGCAATAACAGTCTCCGAGTTCCAGCTCTGCTATGAGAAATGGGAGCAGCGTCTAATGCGCTGTGTGGCTTCCCAAGATAATTAAGTTATAATAAGATAATGGCAGACCCCCAATTCTGAGTATGTCGGTGGTATTTTATACCACAGCTAGGTGTGTCTTACTTTATAGTGGTGTGTGAGCTTACCAACTTCTCACCACCATTCTTCAGTCACTGCCTGTGATGAACACAGCGTGAAGCACTGCTACAAGGCCGGAACAGACAGTGCTGGTGCTGCCGTTGGTCACCTGCTCCGTCATGATGTGCTGCTCTTGTATCGAAGAGGGCAGCGGTGGATCTTTATCCTGCATACAGATGAGATACACATAGGGGACCTCCATTATTTAAGTCCTGATCCGCAGGGATGGAGTGGCCAGCCTAAGCCTGAACAGCTTGTCAAAGCCGGTGAATCGAACCCCGGCTGTCTGGACTAGAGGTAAGCATCTTAACCCCTAGGCCATACCCAAGATAAGTATTTTGAAGGAGATAGACTTAATTTGTGAATTAATTGTAAATAAATAGCCTAGTATAACAAGTCGCAGGTGTGTGACTTCTGTTAACAACTGTTCCTCAAGACAACTGTTTATATACATATACATTTGAGCTGTGCTATTTGTGCGACTACTTTCAATACCATTTATGTTAATGGAGATGGTATAGACTGCTTATATTTGTTAACAGACATAAGCTATTTAATGTGACAGTTTGTGGTGGAGAGTAATATCTAACACACCCCATTATTATTGTAGTGTGCAGCAGTAGTATATACTTAATTATCAAGATTGTTAGATCTATATTCTATGATGTCACAAACCTCAGATTATTATTATGGGCAAGTCTTATCTCACTACTAATCGTCATAAAACAAGACACTTAGTCAATGTTCTTTAGTTGACTTTGCTGGCTGGCGAGTGGCTTCTGCGTTATGAGTAGGTCAGCGTCGTTGCCCTCTTTACCGTATGAGCATATTGTTGTCGGTATATCTGGTTTGACTGGCAATATACATGTACATCTGTCCTAGCACAGTATTGACTATAGTAAACTGTATATTCTATGTGGATAGCATGCATCTTCACTGGCATCCGATCTATTTTATTTGCACTTTCAATGACACCGTCAAGACTGTTCAATTGGATGGGATAAGTTTCAAAGAATCATACAAGAACATCATATTCTAAATTTCCGAGTCATTCCATAAAATTCTGGAGAAAGAAGTTGTTTCCTCCATTATATGTAGCGTCATACTCCAACATAATTGCCCAACCACAAATAGACCTAAGGCTACGCTAAATTACGTAATATTGCTACTAATTGAAATGGACTTGTTGGCATAAGTGGACATACCAAATCAGCAAAGAAGTCTGGAACTTTCACCAGGGCGAAGTCTTCTATCATTATCTGAACAGGTCGCATTGTATTGGGAACTATAGGGGGTGCAGAGACAAATATATCTTCAAAATCCGTCTCACCACTAACCTCTGCCAACAAACGGTGTGCGCTGTAATAAATTGTACAATATGCATTAGGCCTAAAAAGTACTCCGGCTTAATTCCAAAATCTATATTACACACATTTTATGACGGACCTGCACAGGGTTTCAGTGTAGATCAATTTTGGCAGCGGAAATCTTGAACTTTCCACGTTCCATTAATTAATAGTGTATTATTCTATGTGGTATTTCTTAAGGTTTCAATAGCATGAGGCTTGGTTCTTCATCTCACACTTTCTCGCATGCCTCGGTTTTCTCTTTCCCACCAACATGGAAGGGGACGGTGACTGTCAGGTTGTTGATGTTGATGAGGTACTACTAATGAGCAGGTGGTGTGTCATTTGATCTATAGTATGTTATGGTATAAAAAACTTATCAATTTTACTTCCCGCTATTAATCCCAGGTAAGAAAGCAAAGATCTAAAAAGATCTGCACTTTTTATAATTTGGGGTGGAGAAGGCACTTCACCAATGGCAAAGTTACTGAAGTAGCACAGGAGCATTATAGGGTTGGATGCCCTTTCAAACACCACCAATGACCCTTATGGGAATCGAACCTGGGACTCCCACATGAAAGTCCAGAGCCCTTACCACTGGGCCACGGCAGCTCCCCATAGCATGTTATGGTATACTAGCACGCATATTTATACATGATTGCTTTGTTCATCAACAGCCAGGTACAAATGCTAAAATAAAAATAGTTTTGATCAAATAAATATTATTTTTCATGTTTCATGTTTTATGTTAATACTTGGACTTGTAGCTAGCTTCTTTAAATTTCGAATTGTCATTCAACTTTTCCTTATTAATTAGCCCATTATAAAGATAACCAGGAGCCCTAAGAAGTGTTTACTGTGCATGTGGGAAAAATATTACATCAATTTTGACCAGACAAATCAAAGTCTGAACTTATTACTACATGTAGGCAAACACGCAGTGCAAACTTCGCATAGTTTTCAAGCTGTTGAACAGATCAAAAAATAAAATGGTTATACGCGGGGGGGGGGGGGGGGGGGGAGGGGGCGTTTAAGAAGTTCCAGGAATGTTTCTGTAATTGCAAAACTACATGTAGCTTGTGCACGAACTTTTGGTAATTGTCAGCCCCATGTCTTCTAAGTATATGTTTAGAAAGCTGTTACTGTGCAACACATGGTTCCCTACTTATAGCCTTAAATTTAACGTGACTTTGACATCACTTCACTAATTTTGCAAAGACGGCTGAATTTTTTATTGTTGAAGAGCGGAGGTGTGTAATAAAATTCTTAGTTAATGCTGAAAATCAACCAAAGAAAATTGTTGAAATGATGCAAAAAACCTTTGGGGATACTGGGCTATTTCAACCAGTAGTTTATGAGCGTGTCAAGATATTCAGGGAGGGTCAAACGAGTCTTAAATACAATGCCAGGTGTGGAAGACCATCAAAAAGCAGAAGTGAAGAAAACATCAATCTGATGCGTGAAAAAATCTACCAAGACAGGCATCTCACAGTCGGAGAACTATCCACCGTGACTGGATTGTCACTAGGATCAGTTCGCAGTACGCTGAAACAAGATTTAGGGATGAGATGAGTTGTAGCAAAGTTCAATCCAAAACTTCTAACAGATGATTAGAAAGAAAGGAGGTTAAGAATTGGCACTCAATGGAAACAGTTTCAGGAGTCTAATAGTGATTTTATTGATTCGATAGTAATAAAATTTCAACAATTTTTTTTGGTTTATTTCCAGTGTTTACCAAGAATTCTGTTACACACCTCTGCTCTTCAACAACAGAAAATTCAACTATCTTTGCAAAATTAGTAAAGTGATGTCAAGGTCAAGTTAATGTATCAGTTGTCTTTATGTTGGTTTAAATGAATTATAATGTTGAAATGCCATTTACATTGAACTACAATTACAATGCTCAAATTTCCATAGTAGGAGATTAAAATAGCAACAGAGTCAACCATCTATGGGTTTGGAGGTTAAGAAGATTAACTGAATTGCTCAAACCATGTGGCAGAACCAATTCGACATCTTTAGATACACATTTCAAGGTTCTAAAGAAGGACATTGCTCAGTAGATAAGCAGGTATCATTTAATTATATGACTTATACAGGGCTTGGCATACATAGCATTTGCTTTTAGTTCAACTGTCACCATACTTACTTCTCCAATGCTGTGTGAACTACCTTCCGAAATACATCATCATTGGTTCTGAGCATACGGCAAAAGCTATAGTCCTTCTCAACCGCCTCATTCAGTGATATGGAGTAACTTAGATGCAACCTGATATACTGCTTCTGAGTCGCAAATTCTTCAGTATACACTAAAGTGTTACCGCCACTGACATTGGCCTTTGTAACCCTCTCTAGTGTTCTCCTAACCTCCCTGAATGGTGGCATCAAGTCTGAATAATAAGCAAGCACATGTATTAAGCACATGTACGAGTACATAGTAGAATCATTAACATGGCACACAAACTAGGTATTGGACTGGTTTACCATTTGAGTTCAAAAGATAGAGTATGGTATATGTGTTGATTCATATACATGTACATGTAGGTTGGCTTACCCGAAGGATTTTGTCGAGGAATTTTGTTCAACTATTCAAACATTCTGGAGACTTACATAGATATTACGTGGATCAGCGTAATTTTTATTGATAACCTTGAGGAGTGTCTAGTCCCCAGACTATCCATGCAGAATATGTAGGATCTTAAAGTCGCATAGACCTTTGTAAATTTTCAAATGTGTAATCGAATGTCTTGCTTATGGTGAGAGGAGTTGGAAGTGCAAAGTATTATAGAAAAGAGAGAAAGTCTTTAAATGGAATTGAGTGAAACCAAGTACTTTGCATGATATCACGGTCAAAGGAGTTATTGTGGAAGTCAGATTGTGGGTGCATTTGCTAACTTAAAGTTCACCTATGTCAAAATAATATACTGACTGACTATTGAGCTAACTAGCTAACTACATGTAACTACAAATTAAGCAACGGTAATAGAAAACAGTCTATGTACTAGGAACCAACTAAAATTAGCGCATGACTAGAGAAAGCATCTCAGAAATGGTTGGTAACCACAGGAGTGACAGATTTAGTATTATATTGTATTAAGGCAGATTTACATTATAAAATATTATAGGCATGTATTACTGATATTACAGACAAAGACAGAGCAAATGGCACCAAGAAAAAAGTAGCACCAACGTGAAGTTAAGGAACTAGAGGAGGAACTTCCCGGTGTGCACGTCCAAGCACTTTCGGAGTTGATTGATAGAGAAGTGAGGATCTAATAAGAATGTTGTGCAATAAGAAGGTCCCTGTCTCACTCAAAGATCTCATATTTAAAATATCAATTAGACCCACCCTCCATTATGGCAACTAAACCTGAATCATTATTCAATGTTAAGATACACCCATGGCGTCAATGGGAGGACCATGTAAAAAATGAAGATATCAGAGAGGAAGCAAAGGTCAAGCGAATACTTGTGAATGCCAAGAAAAAGGAAACACCGTGTTGATCTCCTTTAATTCAAATGGACTATTCTGCAGTGGATGGCAATTAGAAACCTCCTTTCACATGTCCAAAAACAACGCCCGTAGCCAAACGCAAAATTGTGCACAGTGACTGGATAATAAAACTTATTGCTTATTTTATCGTAAAACAGTAATTATTAATTTCTATATTCTATTCCATGCACAGGCTTACACTAATCATTGGACATGTGAAAGGAGGTTTCGAATTGCCATCTCCTGCAGAATAGTCCACTTCTGATTGGACAGTGGACATTTTTGAAAACTGCTCCAAAAACATGTTTACAGGTTGTATTTTTTACTTTTAGTGACAAATTTGAAAGGTTCATATTAGCAGGAATAGTTTAACAACAGGAACCACATGAAAGAATTAGCGCAGACGGAACGAGTAGTGGGGCCAGTAAGGCTCATCACAGAAGAAGTCGAAATACAACTGGAAAAGATGTAGAACACGAAAGCAACTGGACCAGACGAGTTCCCAATAGAAGTAGTGAAGAGTCTAGGTTGCACAGGAGTATCCTGGATGAAAGCTGTCCTGCAGGATATACTAAGAAACGGAATACCACCGGAATGGAGGAGTAAACTCACACCACCGTATAAGCAGAAGGGAGATCCTCTGAACTGCTCAAACTATAGAGGAATTAAGCTGCTTAGTCACTGTCTGAAGCTGTGGGAGCGAGTGATAGAGGCGAGGGTAAGAGAATTAGTAAAAGCACCGTTGGGTTGCTCCAACTCCGTCTCCGACAATAGGGATCTCCAATACCGACACCGACTTTTGTTTTTATACTACACCAAGTTGGGCAGAAAAAACGGAGTTGGTGTCGGAGTTGGTGTAATGTAAATGCAGCTTAAGCTATTGGAAATTATACTTCAAATTAAAATTTTGAATAGCTAGTGCTAGGGAAGGTTTTTCCCATAATAAAGCTTTAGGTTTATCATCAATAATCTAGAACCAATCCTAGATTTGCAAACCAAATGCTAGCTATAATTATAATACTGATTTCTGATTGGTCAATACCCGCAGACTTGTCGGAGTAACCCAGCACTGTTGGGTTGCTCCGACTCAGTCTCTGACAATAAGGATTTGGGCAGAAAAGACGGATTTGGTGTCGGAGTTGGTGCAATGTAAACGCAGCTTAACACCAACTCTAACATCAACTCCAACACCAACTCCAACATCAACTCCAACACCAACTCCAACACCAACTCCAACACCAACTCCGATTTCAACTCCAACACCAATTCCAACACCAACACCAGATGGAGCAACCCAACAGTGCTGGGTTACTCTGACAAGTTGGCGAGTATTCGCCAATCAGAAATTAGTATTTTAATTATATCTAGCATCTGTTTTGTAAATCTAGGATTGGCTCTGAATTATTGATGATAAACCTAAAGCTTTATTATGGGAAGATTTTTGCTAGCACTAATTATCAAAAATGATTATAGTAAGTAAGCTTAAGCCACTACTGTCGCACTATTCAATAGTTGAAAAATAGTATTGTTCATCCTATTTTAGTAAGATTGATGTGTTGCTTGTGTTTGGAAACCTAGCTGCTGCCAAGAAAACCCTCTCCTTCAATTTGTAGCCTATGTATGTATGTTGGGAATTTTGGAAGCACTCAAGCGGTTAATAGGCGTATTCGGAAACTGGTACTGGTTCATATAGCACTGGTCTAACTATCCGAATGCAGCTTGAGCGTTCAGGCGTGACTAATGCTTGCTCTGAAGGGAAATCCCCTCGCTAAGTGAATATATTTTATATTATTATTGCCAGGCACGGCTTGCCTTGCGTTATAGCTAGCGCTATATTATTGAATAAAATATATTGTTATTGCCGCAGATTGCTATTTATAAGCTTGCACGGTGCAATATCCGAATTGTGGGATTATAGTCTAGAGGTCAACGCATATGACGAAGCCGCCTATAGGATACAGAGACAAGCGCTAGCCAATAGGATCGAGATACGAGACTGAGGCATAGAATACAGGAGCGAACACACGGCACTTCGATTCATACTACTGGTGAGTCTAGACGTGTTGTTAAAGCTATCCATATTATATTATATCTTGACTTGACATGGTACCACGGGTGGGGTAGCAGTGTTTTCAAGTTATAGATATACTGTTCTACTGGATAGACTTTTTCGAGGAGAGAGGCGATCAACAGAGGAGGAGAGAGAGGAGAGGACAGAGAGAGAGATTTTCATTATTTATTGTTGTTATTAATAGTTATTGGGAACAGTGAGTTTCAGAGAGATTATCATTAGATTATAGAGGAGAGAGAAGAGGAGTGAGGTTGTATACTTATACTAACTTAATTATTTATTAAAAGAGAGAAAATAAGGAGATACTTTAAAATTAAAATAAATTGCAAACAATGGCGACTGGGTTTAGTTATTCGGGATTTCCTGAGCTTCGCATTGATCCACAAGATGTTTCAGGGTCATGGAACAGATGGCTCACAGAATTTAAAATATGTATTAGAATGAAAAGTTTTGAAATGGGTAAAAATAAAGTTACAGATGAGAATGGTGTTGAAACTTTGGTTCCAAAATTCACTGATGAAGGTAAATTATTGGTATTATTGAAATCTATTGGCTCGGAGGGTAGAGAGACATTACTGTCCACAGGTTTGGAGTTAGAAGGAGTCAATACTACGTATGATGAAGCTTTGGAGGTTTTGGTTAACCACTATAAGAGAGAAGATAGTCTGTATGTTAGAACCCAAAGTTTTGTGAAAGTGCAACAGTGTGCTAGTGAAGATCCTAGGGATTATTTAAACAGGGTCGAACGTTTAAGTAGAAGTTTAGAATTTTTTAATACTGAAATTGAAGCCGCTAAAGTACCCTTACAAACGGCTCGTAAGGAATTAGCTCTGGTACTAGCAGTTACAGGTTTGAGAGATCATAACTTGTGTAGAGAGCTTATAGCTAGGGAAGATTTGACTTGGGATAAACTAAAGACTATTATGAAGTCACGATCTTCTGCACAGGAGTCAGTGACAAAGCTAAATAGTGACCTGAGTTCTTTGACCATTAAAACTGAACCAGTGGGGGAAGTTAAAGTAGAGAGTAGTGCTTACGCTAAAAGAATAAATAGGGTAGAAAGAAGCCCTAGGGAGTATAGAGATAGTAGAAATAATGATAGGAGGAATAGGCATAGGTCTAGGTCTAACTCTAGAGATAGTTACAGGCGTAGTATTACTCCAGATAGGAAGGACCAGGGGAGATGTTATGAATGCAACGAGAAAAACCATGTTGCGAGGTTTTGCCCTAGGATTATTTGCTTCAAATGCAAGGGGAAAGGCCATCAGGCTAGAGATTGCAGGGCGGAATCCAAACCCTGGCCGAGGAATTATAGCAGTAGTCCTGAAAACAATGGTAGGTCTTACTATCGGAGACAGAGTAGGAGTCCAAGAGAGAGAAATAAAAGAAGGTCTACTCCTTACCGGGAAGAATACCTTCGAGAGGAGAGTAGAAGTCCTAGTCGAAGAGTAAAATTCGTGAGACATGTTAAGGAACACAGTTCTAGTGATAGTGATGAATGACTAGGCGGGGAATATAGAGCTATCTTAAAAGTAAATGGTCATAATGTAAGATTTACACTAGATACGGGCGCCGAGGTAACAGTCCTTACAGATAACTCTTCTAGGGATATTGGTATGAAATTACAGCCTCAGTCTAAAATTTTAATGGGGGCTGGAGGTCATAAGTTGTCAGTCCTAGGAGAAGCGAATGTAGAGATCAAGAATAGGTTTAAATCTATCTCAACTTGCATATCAGTAGTCAAGGGCGCTAACAGAAACCTACTAGGTATTTCAGAAATTAGAAAGCTTAACTTGTTAGCTATAGTAGAATCGGTGTGTGCTAAAGCTTTTGATCCCTTTGTGAAGTTTCCTGAGCTTTTCAAAGGGCTAGGAGTTTTGCCTGGGATATTTTCAGTCAAATTGAAAAAGGATGTTGAACCCTACCATCTAACGAGACCTAGGGTAATAGCAGCAGGTCTTAGAGAAAAAGCAAAGGCTGAAATAGATAAAATGTTAGAGATGGGGGTAATTGAACCGGTGGAACAACCAACAGAATGGTGTTCAGGCTTAACCATTGCCCCTAAACCAAATGGAGCAATTAGAATGTGTGTAGATTTAACTAGATTAAACAAGGGAGTTAGAAGGGAAAATTATCCTCTTCCCAGGGTTAGTGATATGTTGTCTAGTTTATCTGAAGGAAAAATGTTTTCCAAATTGGATGCAAACAGCGGATTTTGGCAAGTAAAATTGGATGAGAAGTGCAAACTGCTCACTACCTTTATTTCACCTTGGGGTAGGTTTTGCTTTAAGAGAATGCCATTTGGAATTAGCTCTGCACCTGAGTTCTATCAGAGAGCCATGGAAAAAATTCTTCATGGCTTAGACGGCGTAGTATGTTTGATGGACGATGTCCTAGTCTATGGTAAAGACGCCAACCAACATTGGTCCAGATTGAAAAAAGTGTTGAGTAGAATTCAAAATGCGGGAGTAACCCTAAAAAAGAGCAAGTGCGAGTTTGGATGCTCGTCAGTAAAATTTCTAGGACACGTAGTCAGTGGAGAAGGCATTAAGCCAGACCCAGAAAAAGTTAAAGCTATTTCAGAGATGTTACCTCCTAATAACAAAAAGGAGGCACGCAGGTTTATGGGAGTAGTTAACTACCTAGGTAAATTTAGTAAAAAGCTCGCTGAATTGAGTGTTCCCATTTACGATGTGATAGGAGGAAAAAGTCCGTGGTATTGGGGTATTGATCAGCAGAACTCTTTTAATAATATAAAACGAGAGCTGTCAAGCACACCAGTATTGTGTTCTTTCGACTTGAATAAAAAACATAGGGTTTCAGCAGATGCCAGTAAATCAGCGATAGGAGCGGTGTTGTTGCAAAACACTGACAGGGGAGACTGGCAACCAGTAGAGTATGCTTCTCGCAAAATGACAGAAGCGGAAAAAAGGTATGCGATGATCGAGAAAGAATCTTTAGCTATAACATGGGCATGCGAGAAATTTGATTTCTATTTAATGGGGAGACAGTTTGAGATTGAGACAGATCATAAGCCATTAGTCTCACTCCTAGGGGAAAAAGATTTGTATCATTTACCTTTGAGAGTACAGAGATTTAAGCTAAGGCTAATGAGATTTGAATACAGAATATTTCATACTCCAGGTAGAGAAATGTACTTAGCCGATGCATTAAGTAGGCCTTGCACAGAAGGGGTTACTGATGAAGCTATTTATAATTGCGCTCTAGTGGAACGCTACATAGCGAGTATCGTAGAAGAGAAGCTTTTAGGCAGTGTCAGAGAACAAGAGTTACTAGATGCAATCAAAATAGATGAGATTGCTAGTAGCTGTATATTATATATGCGTAACGGATGGCCGAGAAATGGTACATCGCTACATGGGGAATTACGACGGCTCTATAGCTGCCGTGATAGTTTGACCGAATATGGAGGGTTGATTTTATGTAACTCACGGTTATATGTTCCAAAAGTATTACGACAAGTTTATTTAGAAAGGTGCCATGTAGGTCACCAGGGCATAGTCAAATGCCAGAGAAGAGCGAGACAATTATTTTGGTGGCCTAGTGTTAGTAGTGATATTAACAGCTACATTTCTACGTGTGAAACTTGTATAAAGAATAGTGCCATAAAACACCAACCAACTGTGGGTATAACCTTACCTACAGCACCATGGGTAGAACTTGGTACTGATGTATTTATGTTTGAGGGAAAGTTATATCTGATTGTGATTGATTACTATTCTAAATGGATAGAAACTGCATTCCTGAACTCGCAAACAGCGAGCAATGTTATTAGTGAGTTGAAATCTATATTTTCACGACTGGGAACTCCTAAGAAACTTAGGAGCGATAATGGTAGCTGTTTTGCTTGCGTGGAGTTCCGGTCCTTTGCGGATAGTTGGGGATTTGCTCACGCCACGAGTAGCCCTAGGTATCCGCAATCGAACGGTCTCGCGGAACGAGCCGTAGGGACTGTTAAAAGGTTGTGGCTCAGCTCAGAAAACAAGGCAGAGGCTCTGTTAGCATATCGAGCTACTCCGTTAGAGTCAGGGTTTTCACCTGCAGAACTCTTGTTTGGACGACCCATAGAAACCCCCTTGGGGTGCCCTCATGGTGATCCAGTTGATTACAGCGAATTTGAAGAGATCGAGCTGAATAACAAAAGTAAATCCAATGCCAAATGGGATAGGAAACATAGAGCAAGTAGGTTACCGGATTTGAAAATTGGGGACAAAGTGTGGGTTAAAGCTCCCAGTGATATAGGTAGAGAAGGTATTGTCCTTAGACAGGATACATACCCCGATAGTTTTTGGGTTAGAGTGAATTCTAGAGAACTTAGGCGCAACCGTAAACACTTGTATCTGTTATACAGGTCGGAGACAGGGTTGGGGAGTGATGTCTTACCATCACCCTCTAATCCGGAACTCCAGCTAGGTGAGTCTCGGGGTGAAGAAACGGAAGACTTATCTGAGGTAGACCATATACCCTTGGATGAGCCTTCAATACCCTTAACAACTGCTAGTGACAATGCTTCTAATGATAATGCTGCTAAGACTAACACCACTAGTAATAAGGCTGCTAGTAATACCACCATTAATGATCTTAGTGAACCCCAGTCGACCGAACAAACGGTTATAGAGAGCCAGATTATACAGGACACTAGAGAAGCCGCCAAGCCAAATGAAGGCACGGCAACTGAGTGTCAAGCTGATAACCCCAACGCCTCTGTGTCTGGAAAAACCAGGTCCAAGGAGTATGTAACTAGATCAGGAAGGGTTAGCAAGCGACCAAACAAGCAGGACATGTCATATTACTAACTGTTGTAGAATATTCAGACTACTCAGATCATTCAAATCATTCAACATTAACAATGCCAAGCGGAGGGAGCAGTGGAGAGGAAGGAACATGGCAGGTGGTAGAGGGAAGAAGGAGAAGGAGGAGAGCTAGAGCAGAGATGACCGAGAGTGCAAGCAAGGAGGATGGAGACAGTGGAGTCCCACCAGAAATCAGGTCAGGTAGAAGTAGAAAAATCTATGGTAAACCAGGTAATATGAAATGCCTTATTTGTGGATGCTTACGTGACCATTCAGCACGTGATTGCCCTGGTAATGTTTGCCACAAATGTGGAGATAAAGGCCATTGGGTAGCCAGCTGTCCAAAGAAAGTTTGTACCTGGTGTGCAAAAACAGGAGGAGATCACGATACAGCAGATTGCCCGTATGGTGGTAAAGATTTTATAGCAACCAAGAGAGCTCGAGTGGAGGAGGAGACACCTGCCCCTCCCAGTAAGAGCGCTAGAGTTCCAGGGAAGCGCACAATTGTAGGTGAGGTATCCAGTTTTCTAGACACGGTCAAATCTACCGAGTTTCTCTCTGCTTCTGTTTTTGATTCTAGGATGGAAGTATTGGCAGATAGACAACAAGAAATGGAGAGAAGGCATGCCAGAGAACGCATGGAGCTCGAGAGAGAGAGAGAGGCCCTAAAGGTCGAGTATGAAGGAGGAGAGGCCATGAGAGAAGCTATTCAACAGCTAGAGCTCGCAAGGGCTAACTTTATCAGCAAGAGGTCTAAGATCTCGACAGGTACCTCGGCTGGTCCCGTGGTGGCACCACCGCGGTCAGTGGCTTCCACCTCTATGGTAGGTATGGAGGCGTCAGGTGGAGAGGGGGAGTCTGTGACTCCGGTAGAATCTAGTATACAAGTAAACCAGAGCTCTAGTGAACGAGTCAGTGTGGGTATGGAAGTAAAGTCTGAAGGCGCAGAGTCTCAGATTGTTGCTTTTCATGGGCCCCTCTACTCGGAGGTAGCTAGAAATACTAGTTTAGGGCTTTCAGGTACTAGAACGACTGAGAGTCCGAAGGGTGATAGCACACCAGCTGCCGAGACGCCAGGCAGACGAAGTCCAGATCCAGAGGTAGACTAAACCCTGAACATGCGAGTAAGTTACTAGAAGACTAGGTAAAGTATTAGAGAACTAGAACGAGGTGAGTCCAACTTATTATATATATACTGTACACATTGACACTGTAATTCATGCCTTGTAGACAATAGTAGTTGAAAATAGCTTGTATTTATATAGAGCTTGTGAAAAAAAAAAAAAAAAAAAAAAAAAAAAGGGAGCATGTAGAGCGTTATAAAATTTGCTCGTTTATGATCTAGACATGAGACTTCCAAGGAGGAGAGCATGTTACATAACACATGATAAGTGTTGTAGGAATCTAGACTATTGGAGAATGGATTACCAGAAATCAAGGAGGAGGCTCTTCGAAGAAAAGGGCATGTGGGATTATAGTCTAGAGGTCAACGCATATGACGAAGCCGCCTATAGGATACAGAGACAAGCGCTAGCCAATAGGATCGAGATACGAGACTGAGGCATAGAATACAGGAGCGAACACACGGCACTTCGATTCATACTACTGGTGAGTCTAGACGTGTTGTTAAAGCTATCCATATTATATTATATCTTGACTTGACAGAATACGCCTAATATAAACTGTGCCACAGAGATAGCTATAGTGCCTGCAACTCATTGCTGGCATTGCCTGTAACTTTCTTGTTTATCGCTGTACACAAGAGCTATTTATAGAATGACAGTGACTCAACAAGATTACTTGGCTATTTCATGCTGTAGCCTACCCATGTACTCAATGCTGGCTGGAGGTCATAATAGCCAATGTTCAAATGTGTTTATCTTGGCTGCCATTAGGTTTACAAAGACAAACAGCACATCAATCTTAATGAAATAAGATGAACAATATTCTTTGCAAATATTGAATGGTGCGACAGTAGTGGTTTAAAAAGCTTTAAATCTATCATCCATGATCAACAGCCAATCCTAGTAGTTACAACAGCCAATCCTGGTAGTTACAACACTAGCTATCAGAAATATCAGAGTAACTACCAGTTATTTTACAAATCTAGGATTAGCTGTTGGTCATTAGATCTAAAGCTTTTTAAGCTTATTTACTATAATTGAAGTACATGTAAACTTGTTCAGGCATGCTTTGCTGCTGTGAATACTGGTCGCTAATCAATTGTGTGGTCAACAACTAGTTGGCATAGTTGACATATTTGGAGTTGGAGGTTGGAGTTGGTCTTGGAGTTGGTGTAGTGTAAACGCACCTTTATCATATTTTGTAATTGACTCACCTTTAGTAAGCTGTAGAGCTGAGGCCAAGTAATAGTGTGCCGTAGCTAAATAATGATTACACTTCATAATGGTCATGGTAAGCCAAGAGCCAGGGAGGTCGTTCCTCACAGCACTGGTAGAGACTGTGTTATGAATCGTACCATACAGACTTGATACCATAGCTGCTTCCTCACAACATATGATATGCTCCTTAAACGTGGCGGGTGGCCCTTGATCTAGTACCATTCTTTCATACACACACTCCTGTGCTTGAGACTGCAAAAGTAAAGATATACATTTGAATGACTGTCCATGGTAACACCTGAAAATCATATTGGAATAATTTCCTGCATTGTATATAAAAATTTCCACACAAAATTTGGTTACATGTGCTGTAAAATTACAATAATCGGCATTTTCATAAATAGGCAACTTTCTTGCAAAATTCTTACATGCACCCCTAGGGGTACTTTTCAGAAATCTAGGAGGTACAATACAACTCATCAACATAGTAGATTTTTGACAGTGATTTCCAGTTACAGACTATCACACTATTGACAAGTCAGCCTCCAATGCATAAAATTGTTGGAGTTAGCTAAACCAGTGAGAAAGCCATAAAACACTACACTCTATGAAAATTATATTGATTAGTTATAATTTGATAAACCAAAATTCCATACCATACTGCATTCACATGTATTTAGTATTTTGATAACACACAGATGCAATATTTATCAAATTAAGCCAACTAAAGAGTATATCCTTGATTAAAGGGGAAAATCACGAATTTTGAAGTGATTCTAAAGTGATAGTTTGAAATCTGGCGGTTCTTGACGTCATCTCCACAAATATCAAAATCCGTGTTTTTCACTCAAAAAATCGGATTATTTGATTGGTCGCATTATTATTATTATAATTTCTAATTTCATTTTCAGTGGAGCTAGCAGATTCGGTGGGAAATGTAACATGAACACAAACTGCAATAAAACCACTTTTATTTGGCATCAGATTGCTGTTGACTAGACACAACACAAACGAATCACCAGTTACTGCTTACTAGTCACTGTAAATTAATGATTAAAAGTCAAAGAATGAATTGAAGACAGGGCAAATCGACATAATAATATATTTCTCAATTTATTTACATTGCAGTGTGTTGCTTTTGCCAAAACATAGGCTAAATATAATAATGATGAAAGCTGTTAGTTGGAGATGGTAAAGCAACATTTCGAAAAAGAGACAGTTCAAAAGAGACAGTTTGAAGCAGAACGTTTCTCAACTGTGTAGATTACATTTATTAGAACACAACTCACCGATAAGTAATAAAAAAATAATATTCAAAAGGAAAATTAGTTGAAATCTGGAGGCTAGGGGTTCAAACTGTCAGGTGTTGAACTCTGGTTTAGTTTTGAACTGTCTTTCTCCCATTGTATTGGATTGCAGTACTTCATTTCACCTCCATACTTCACTGGTGTTTTATTTATCTTATTTACTTATTTCATCTTATTTGACCTTTACTGCTTGTTTTAATTTTATTTTAATCTTGCTACTTTTCATTTCATGGCATACATTCAGATTAATAAAATCAAAATAGGCAGGAAGTAAGCCCAATGACTGAGAGAGAAAAATCAGTATCCTATGTACCATGTAATGTTTGTCCAATATTATGGATCTGTTCCAAAATACTGACCATTAGGTGATTTACTTTAGCCTCAGTGACTGTGACAAACCCTATTGATACCATTAACTATTCTCTATAATGACATAGGCCTATGTGACTAAGAATATTGGGCCTACACTGTCGTGACTACTATTATCTAATTACTACTATCATGAATAGTAGTACAAGACACATTTTTATATAGATTTATTTCCTAATATTTTGTTACTTGTCCAAGTAACATCATCATCTGACGATGTTGCTTGGACAAGTAACGAAATGTTAAGAAATAAATCTACATGTATATAAAAAATGTGTCTTATATTACTATTCATGATTAAAATATTATCCCACACCAACATTTTTCAATTACTACTATCACTATTGATAATTCGATTTTTGCTGATTTTACTGATGCTGTAGCTACTACTGCTACCACTGGACTCCCTAGTACTACTAGGACAACTTGGCACTTTTCTACGACTAACTATTACTATAACCAACTACTACTATTACTACTGCTGATTTTAACTGCTTCCATGATTACTACTAATGCAACCATAACTAACTACTACTACTGAAATCACCGTAATACTGCTACTGCACTGCTATCACTGTGGTAATTTACTGCTAACTACTACTATAAGTAACTACTCCTTCTGCTAATACTAACTACAGCTAACACCGCCAATGGTTCTTTTATTCTGCTAGTAAACTGCTGCTGCGACTACTAACACTAAAAATAGTGGGCATGCTACCAATGTTGAGTCGATACTAACACATACAGCTTGTTGACTTCTGTTGTAGGATGTTGCAGTGTCTGCTGCAGTTGGGCCACCAGATGCTGATACGCTCTCTTACTTTAGTCTGTAGTAGTGAAGCACTAATAAATTTTACCATGCACTAGCCGATGCTTTCAAGATAATGCAGTCTCATATCCATATAGCTCTTCAGGTGGGTAGTTGTATGAATAACTACTAGAAATCCTGTATCTTAAACATTGATGCTTTCTCGACGAAGAAGAATTAGAATCTGATACTCCTTCAGGGTCTCTAATGATTTTGAATTTGGTTATCATAATAATTACACCTACATGAATATTGTTCATTTTTACGCATGAAGGCTGTGAGTGTAGGCAGATATATGCGCAAATGAAAGTAATACACGAGACAGTCATTTCTTGGTTGCAGATTCTGGTATGATGTTCCAGACAAAATGTTATATATGCCTTGGAATATCGTAAGAGACACCGATGGAGGGTAAACCATCCAGTTCAACAAGAACAACTTTAGGAAGTAACCTCATTCATCATTGCAGTTGGTCTGGTATCCTTGCTGGCAGTCTGGGGTTTGGGGTTAAATATTTGTCCATTGCTTTTGCATGTAGGTGCAGTAGTGGAGAAAGCTGGATAGACATCCTTACTCCTTCGTCCCTTTAGTTGGGGTATTGGAGAAAGGTAATAAATCTAGAGAAAACAACTTCTGCTTAAGTTTTACTGAAAAACAAAGGTTATCTCAAAGTTCTCCACTTCTGCATCTAAACAATTATTGACCTACATGGCCTGTGTGAAATCTTGCAACCATTAGCTATCAACCATTATGTTAGCAGTCAGCACCATATGGTCAACAAGGTCAGTCTTTGACTGAGTAGGGCTTGCCAGTGACTTCTACCTCACCAACTATGCGAGTGTTCAACTGTTGAAACCCAGGCAGTGAAGTTGAAGTTTGATCATAACACAGTCCAATCTGCCCTCCGCTGGAGCTTCCTCCACTTGTACACCTCTGCTCCAACTGCTCAATACTTTCTGGCACAATCTGTTGGTTATGTTATAAAACCATAGTAGCACATGTAAGTGCTACATGCAACATAGTAATTATTAGTGCATTGCCATTACATAGATTTAGCTAGCTAACTGTTTTTTTTTCTGTTCAGCAGTTAAAGCTATCCATTGTAGCCTAACTACCTGCAATATAATATCTTAATGTGTAATTTTAATAATACTATTACCAATGTTTTTCATGGGTAGAAGAGTGCCAGAAATTATTTCCAATGATATTGTGTGAAATTTTTATACATGCATGTACATGTAGATGTAATAAAGAATTCATGATTACATATAAAGTGTATATTTATACAAATACCGTATGTTATGCCATTTGGTACCTTCAGCAATATAGACCTTTTAGCTGCTACAATGTATATACACATTTATTTGGCATACATTATTAATTTTATAGTAACAAAATGTAAGAATACTAATTACTGATACATGCACATTGTATAAATGCATTTGCATTGTTGGCAGAAGATGCTAAGGTCTATGTGATTGCACTGCTCATGCAGGTGAAAACTCAATTAATCCACTCAATTTATAAGCTGCAGCCTAGAAATTGAAGTGAAAGTAAGGAAAACAAACGCGTGTATAATTAGCATAGCACTATATGGATATTAGTATAAAGTTAACTCCCCAGAAATAGTCGTTCGCCGGAAACCGTAGTCTCACAAAATAGTATGCCGAAATCTCAAAAAGGAAATAACTTCTAATTTTTTAATTGTTTAGAAGGAGTTTTAATTTCACTAATTGAGGCAAAGGAGGGTTATAAAATACAAATCTTTGGTTATTAATAAGAGAAAATATGTTGATTTAGTACGCTGTACAATAATTGTTTGAATATCTTGTTTAGAACTCTATGAAAATTAAATTCAATATAGGGCAGAATGACTGATTTTCTCCTTTAAGCACAGTGTTACAGAGGGGTACGTCTGCCACATGACTGCCAAAGGGTACATGGACAAAATAAAGGTTAGGAGCCCCTGCTCTAATACATAATAATTTTTATAGCGTAGACCTACTCCAATGGTAACATAAATAGGAGAAGTTTGGGGGGTCTAACAGGAATTGAACGCTGCTATCCATACTAAAGATCACAATTTTCAATGCCCAAGGTACCCTCATCTACCTAGGAGACCGAAGAAAAAGCCGCTGCTGACACAAAGCAAGGACAACTTTTTGTAAATTCTGAATAAAACAGTGGTTCAACAAAAATCGAACAAAGATCGTGAGGATAGGCACCTCATGGAACTTATCAAGTTTTAGATGGTAAAGCACTTCGTTAGGTAAAAAGATATTTTCAAAATGTTCGTCCCTATAATGGAAATTTTCACATGCAACTTACCTGGTATTATAACAAGATGGGAATTGACTTACAAGCATAAGTTGCATAAGTAGAGTGAGAGTGTCAGTATTCATGTCTATGCTTGGGGCTCGTGTGAACCTGTCCCTCAAATACTTCAGGATACCCGCAGATCTTTGGTAATTGTTGATAGCTTGATCTAACCCTGCTGTAGAGCTTCTGTCCTACGCGGATGAAAATGAACACATATATTAGTGAGTGTTCATCAATATCGATGGGCCTGGTATTTACTGGATGGTGCAGAGTGGCATTAAGCATTACATACTTGTACATACTATTCTTGTTTTGCACACGACAGTGTGCATTTGTACGCGCAAAACCAATGCAAGAAGTGGTATTCCAACCACAGCAAAAAATCTTCTAAGCGAGCGAAGAATGCTAGCAGATGGGTACACCACCAAGTGAGGTCTGGGTTTGAAGACCATGGCAGCACGATCTCACAAAGCTTCAACCCCACCTGTTTTGTGGCCAAGAAGGAGCGGAACTCTGCACACATAGAGCATTACATATCATGACAGTATAAAATTCAACCACATCCACGACGAGTGAGTGTTAAGGTCTTTGGAGTTGTCACAGCGAAATTAAAAGGCACGGTAAGATGGGTATAAGGGGCACTGTAAAAATTAGAAATTTGAGTTATTTGACTATCATACTACTAGCATTGGCTGGCTTTTCTTATTGAAAGATAAGAAGTGTGCCGAAGACACATGTTTCAACAGTTTTGTTACCCAACAAGAATAGCCTACATATACTTTCAGATGCAAAAGCATTTGAGTGTGCGCAGTATTTTTAGGCTTTTAACAAAATTACTTAAAGGATCCCTCTCACTAATTACCCTGCTCAGCAAAATAATGTAGTTTTGTGTCAAAATGAAGGCGGCAGCAAAGTCATACATTGCAGAGTTGTGCTCTCAACATATTTTTACTTTCCATGATGCATCGCACGATGTGCTATGTGCTGCTCTAGCACTAATTTTTAATGAAGACACCCCAAACGACAATTTTTTATTGTATAGAGGGAGGCTTGGTTTTTTGCAAATATTTTCAAAAGTAGCCTGAAATATGCAAAAATAATCCGTGAGCGTATAGGCCTACTACTTGCAGCCATGCATCCTTCAATTTATATTGCACCCTCGAAAAAAGTTTTATTTTTATAGCTGCCATTGTTTATTCGAAACTATGGATCATCATACTAACATCAAATTTTATAAACAAAACAAAATCACATGACCATGCTACCGGTCTGCACGTGGTATTTTGCTTACAATACAATTGATCACAGAGCTAGTGCAAGTACCAGGATACTATACTATCTATCTCCGTCCATGTCTATGGGTTGAGTTGAAAATTCATAGTGCACAGAAACGCTAAGAATGGCATTCGAAAGTTGGATTTACATTTCATAAATTTCATTTTCCAAAGAACATGAGCTTAGTTAATGGCCAGATTGTCAGCCATCACAATACTCAGCATGGTAAGCATTTAATATATGTACTCTTTTTTATTTATTTTGATTAAAAAACAAATGATTAAATTTGAAATTAAATATTGAATAAATGATTAATAAAATTAGATAACTTTTAATACAAAAAGTAAGTCATATGATTATGATATTTTATATTGTTATAATGTTCGGTAGGCTATATGATGTAATATAATTATGATTTCAACATATTTATATTACAATACTGTGAAACTAAATTTTAATATTGAATATAATATTCAATTGAGTTTTGACAACGAACTTTACAAAAATGTGAAGTTATTGTATTGTAATTGTTGTATTAAATCATTAAAATCAAAATAAGTCTTTACATCGACAATATGCATATTCAAGTACAATTTACAATATACATATCCTGCAAAAACATAGTTACCCTAAAAGCAGAAAGGAATAGCGAGTTTTCATTGTCGCAATTTTCGGGAGTTGTCTTCTCGCGAAAAATATGTCTTGAAATTTTTCTGCTGATTTTTAATTTAGAAGTTGTCTTCTTATTTTTAATTTGGGAGTTGTCTTTTCTTCTAGAATCACTACGCCCAGTAATTTGAAATATAGTCCGCTAAGTCAGTAAGTGCGTTAATCCTGCGAAAAACTATCAATGCGCGCCGCCGAAGCAGTCAAAGGAACGAATACTGCTGCGGGTCAAAGGGGTATATTGCTGTGGGTACCTGCCTACCTGGTCCAGTTGGAGTGAGAAAGTCAGAACTAGTAGCATAATAATCTGTGGTTATTATTGTCATTTTCATTCCAAAATTTAAATAGCAGCATGTCACTCTTAAATTATTTCAAACTAAAACCTTGAAAAGAAACTCAACAATCACTGACTGATCGTCCACTAACTGCGGAAGAAGTAGCTGAGTTGGAGGAAACGGTGAGTGTCAGTGGAGTGTAACTCACAGTAACTGTACTGTTTCTGTTAATGAATTTAACATCATAATTACTAACCACACTACTATTCAATAGTATATAATATTATTCAATTGTATCAATTATATACTTATTTAGTAATACATTATTAATATGATGATGATGACACATAATAGTTATTATTTAGTGCTGTATAGAATTAGAATATGAATATCAATATTGAATATGAATATAATAATAATATTGAATATGCAGTATGAGTATGATAGAGTATGTATTGTATAAACTTTGATAGTAGAGAGAGTCGAACATTTTGTTTTCACCAAGCAAAACTAAAGAAAAGTTATTACTATTATCACTCTGATTATTTTAATTATTACTGATGCATATTGATATTTATTAAATTCATTTAAAAAATTTTAAATATCTTAAAATCGTTTCATCTTTAATATATTGGTATTTGCCGTATCCTAATGATCATCATCGTGATTGTTTGTAAGTTTAAATTTAAATTATGAGAATGAAAATGATCTTCTAAAATTTATAGGTTCATTCTTATTTTAATAATTATAATAGTGATTGTATTCGTATCTAATTGATATATTTTTTAACTATATTTACCTAAAATACAGCATCAGTTGTAAGAAATTTTTTTGCAATAATAGCTAGTATTTTACACCAGCTAGAGTACTTAGGTAATTATTATAATGTGATGCTAGCATGAATTGCAGAATGAAGAGTATCATGTTATAGTCATATTTCCCTTTTTAGTATCTGTGTTTCAACTCTTTTACCTATAGCTTAGAGTGTGACTTTGGGTAAAGTTCTTTTGGTAAGTCACTGTAATGGTTGCGTGCATTTACAAAGTCCTTTATCACATTTATCACAGCCATATTTTGGTGGCTCACTGTTACCATCGTTAATGTTTCCAAGCCACCTTGCTCTATAGGTGAATAGCGTCTTCTTGTGGCTTGGTCATGTGGAGAGAATGGAGTATGAGCGCCTACCCAAACAGCTTCTTTACTCTCAACTCAGTGAAGGAAAGCGGAACCAAGGACGTCCAAGGTTGCGATTCAAAGATACTGTGAAAAGAAACATGAAGAAGCTGGACATGGACAGAACTGGTTGGCAGAGAAAAGCCAAAGATAGAGACGGTTGGAGACAGTTGATCAGACCAAAGTGAAGACAGTCATTGTCGAACCGACAGACTGCTATGATGATGATGATGTAGACATGACTTGGTGACTTCACCGCCACTTTGGAGAAAGTAAAATACCCCTCCAGATATTTCTCTTGGCCGCCACTTTGGAGAAAGTAAAATACCCCTCCAGATATTTCTCTTGGAATATGTCCCACAATGAGAAGCCCAGAGTTCTTTAGTGCTACACTGTAAGGGTCATGGGCATTTCCAGGTTTCTGATGCGTCTAAAATTAAAATCGCACAATGAGTGTGATAATCACAAAGACCAATCCTATGGCAAATGAAATATTTTGTGGTATCTGGTTATATTTTTTTGATATTCTTGGACACAGAAAATTTGATTTCTTGATCACGATGAATATAAATCTAACTCTGATATCTATCATAATATAAAATATCATATGATATGATATGATACCATATAATATGCTCAAGTACTGCAATCGATCCATTCATTATCATGAAATTAATATTAGGAACTGTTTTACCGATTACCTTCGGTGCCTGTGCAACAATATTAGTAGTAGAATGGCGGAAGGTGGTAAAGAGGAAAGGTTTGTGCAACGAATAAATTTTTCTGAGGGTAATTTAGCTGCAAGCTGGAATACCTTTAAATCACAACTTAACATTTACAAGATAGCAAAAAAATATGATGAGATGTCAGTGGACGTGAAGATTGCTAATACATTACTACTGATGGGACCTGAAAGTGTGCCGATATATGAACAGTTTCAATTTGATGAAACAGATGATGATAAGAAGAAGACCCTGGTGAATGTTCTCAAACTTTTCGGAAAATATTTTGAACCAGTCAAGAATGTCATATATGAACGGATGAAATTTAACAGTATTGTACAAGGAGAGCTGCCTATACACAAGTTTATAATTAAACTCCAGACTCAAGCTGATGTATGCGAATATGGAATAATGAAGGATGAGCTGGTTCGTGACAGGATTGTAGTTGGAGTAAAGGATAAGCGCCTCCGAGAGTATCTAATAGACCTCGATGACCTGGATTTGCAGAAATGTATTCAAAAAGCGAAGCAGTTTGTAAGCCATCATGAGCAATCTGACAGGTTGGCAGTGGCTACCAGCGATAAAAATCTTGATGTGCTTCGAACTCAACGCGATAAAACAACGTCAAACAGTCGACAAACGGAAGCTGCCAAGCAGTAGGTAGACACGAGAAATCGTTGGAAAAGCTGTTTGTACTGCAAATATGGACCTCACAGCAGGGAAACATGCCCAGCAAGAAATGCCCTTTGCCATGTGTGCAAGACAAGGGGACACTGGGCCAAATCTAAATTCTGCAAGGGCAGAAAGCTTAGCTCGGCAAATGAAGTGGCAGATGAAGTTGAGGGACTGTTTTTAGGTTCCGACTCAGAATGACTAGATGTGGTCAACTCTAGCCCAGTCACTGACCCTGGCAAAGCATGGTTTGTGGAAATCATGATAAATTCTGAACCTGTTAGGTTCAAAGTGGACACAGGTGCAGCAGTGACTGCAGTTCCCGCAAATATGTCTGCGAAGTTCTTGGACACAGAACCATCTAAGAAAATATTAAGAGGTGCGGGAAACCACAAGTTGAAAATAACGGGTGTGGCCAAAGCACAGTTGTGTAGAAACTCGAGGCAAATTGAGGAGAGTTTACTTAGTGGAGGGTCTAGTGACCCCATTATTGGGAGAGCCAGCCATATCTAAATTGGGTTTAGTTCAGTTTATAGATGAAATAGAGGGTAGTTGCCCCTGGTTTACTGAATTTCCCAAAGTATTTGAAGGATTGGGATCCATGAAAAATGAAGTGAACATTGTCTTAAAAGGGTCAATACCGCCATTTGCTCAGTCAGTGCCCCGGAGAATAACTGCCGCACGTAAACATCCACTGGAGGTTGAGTTGCAGAGAAGGGAAAAGCTAGAGGTAATCGAAAGAATAGAGAAACCGACAGAATGGTGCTCCCCGTGTATCGTCGTACCCAAAAAGAATGGTAAAATTCGAGTATGCATAGATTTAACCAGACTAAACCAAGCAGTAATGCGTGAATATCACCCTCTACCTACAACAGAGGAAACGTTGAGTGAATTAGGCTCTGCAGCGATATTCAGTGAATTGGACGCGAACTGCGGATACTGGCAAATGAGACTGGCCAAAGAATCTCAAGAGCTAACTACCTTCCTAATCCCATTTGGTCGATACACGTGCAAGAGGCTCCCTTTTGAAATTAGTTCGGCGCCTGAAATTTTCCAAAGGGAAATGCAAAAAGCTTTAGTTGAATGTGAAGGAGTAGTGTGTCAGATGGACGATATCTTGGTGTATGGAACTAATCAACAGGAGCATGACATTCGTCTCAGAAGAGTTATCGGGAAACTCCAAGAGGCAGGGATAACGCTAAACAAGGACAAATGTCAGTTTAATATGACAGAAATAGTGTTTTTAGGTCATGTTATATCTGCGGCAGGCATAAGAGCAGACCCAAGTAAAACCGAGGCAATAATTAAATTTGTTACTCCCATATGTAAGAAAGAATTCCGTCGTTTCTTTGGAATTGTAAACTACTTAGGGAAGTTCTCACCCTCATTGGCACAAAGCACACACCATCTTCGACAGTTGTTGCAGAAGGAGTCTAGCTGGACATAGGGACCTGATCACGCAAGGGAGTTTGAACGGTTAAAGCAATGAATGGCAGAAACTCCTACCCTGACTACATTTAGGCTGCGGTCACCGACGATGCTTAGTACAGATGCCTCGTCCTATGGGTTAGGTGCAGTGGTGCTTCAGGAAGTTGACGGTGTGTGGCAACCTGTGGCATATGCATCACGCACACTAACACCTGCTGAAAAAAGGTATGCTCAGATCGAGAAGGAGGCACTAGCAATATCATGGGGTGCACAAAATTCCACTACTATTTAGCGGGTCGCGAGTTTGTCGTAGAAATCGATCATAAACCCTTAGTATCTATACTGGGAGAAAAGGAGCTAGCTAGACTGCCTCTTCGAGTTCAGAGATTCAGGCTAAAGATGATGTCCTACAGCTACCGCATGAAATACACACTAGGAGAAAAGATGATTTTGGCTGATGCACTGTCAAGGTCACCTATTAGTGAAACAGAGCACGTGAGCGAGGTGGCCCATTCCGGAATGGTTGGTGAATTAGTTAATTCACTTGCCATATCCAAGGGCAGATTGGAGAGGCTAAAAGCGGCGTTGCTAGAAGACGAGGTAGGAAGATTACTAGCACGCTATATTTCGGAAGGATGGCCTCAATTTAAATATATTGATCCAGTTGTAAGGAACCTGTATACGTTCAAAGAATATTTAACCTATGTTGACGGTGTTGTATTTTACATGAATAGAGTATTCATTCCAAAGTTAGAGCAAAGTTCTGTGTTGATAGCAGTTCATAAAGGACACCAGGGAGAGAACAAGTGCCTAAGACGAGCTAGAGAGGTAGTTTGGTGGCCAGGAATGACCAAAGAAATAAGGGAAATGGTCAAGACATGCCCCAGCTGCCTGGAGTACCGGAGAATTCCTAGAGAACCGCTAATATGCACTGAACTACCAGTGAGACCCTGGTGGCGTCTTGCAATAGATCTGTTTGAGAAAGAGGGACAATCATATCTAGTAGTAGTTGATTACTTCAGCCGATACATTACTGCGCACGAAATGCGAGAGTCCACAACGTCTGAAGCAATCGTGAAAGTCCTAAGAAACTTGTTCTGCATGCTAGGAATACCGAACTCGATAGTGAGTGATAATGGCCCCCAATTCATTTCAGAGAACTTTGAAGAATTTCTCCGCACCAGGGATATACAGCATGTTACCAGCTCACCCTCAATCCAACGGAGAGGCCGAAGGGGCTGTTCAAACCGTTAAAGCATTGATGAAAAAAAATCTTGGACTAAAAGAAGCGCTGTGTGCATACAGAGACACCCCAATTGGCAAATGGGTACTCCCCAGCACAATTGTTGTTTGGTAGGGGCATGAACTCGATGGGGTACCTTAATGAAAAGAGAATAGATCTGAAAAGACTAGTGCTTTGAAAAAAGCCAAAGAATCTCAGAAAGTGAGAATTATAACAGGCGGTATAGAACACAAGAACGTGGACCGCTGTCAGTTGGCCAGGAAGTCGCTATCAACGATCCGGGCAGGCCCGCTTTGAACGCCAAGATCGTAGCAACTAGAGGTCGAGAGGTAGTTGCAGTAGGCGAGTCCGAAAGGTTGCTGCGCCGAAACAGGCAGTTAGTTCACCCACGCAGTGAACAAGCGTCCCCGGAATCAAATACCAAGATGGGAGATAAGATCCCTGAGGCAACACACAAGGTAGTAGAACCAGATATACCAAAAGCACTACCAATGGAAAATCCACTGCCCAGTCCGACAGCACCTATGGAAAATGAGTTGCACAGACCGGCTGAGCTTAACACACATAGTCCACATTCAAGGGGCAGAAATTTAGGCAAACCGACTTATCAGGCACCCGCGGCAACCAGAGAAGTTACAACTCGTAGCGGCCGTATAAGTAGGAAGCCTAATCGACTTAACTTATAAGTTTACACATATATTTTTCAGGAAACAATGAAGTCCTATCTAATTGGAAACTCGTTGACTCAGGACATTAGAGGAACAGGATTTCTGACCATCTCCTTACCAGGTGCGAATTGGCATGACATTTTCAAATGTGTCTATGAACGACGGCACCGGATGACCAATTCCATCATTTACATTCATGTCGGCCCCGTCAGATTCACTAGGATGCATAGGACCCAGAATAGAAAAGAGGTCCAACTCCTAACCAATCATCTGGGATCTGTCAGGTCTCACTTCGAGGAATGGGAGCGACTTAGGACATATGGGATTGTCCCAGTCATATGTACTCTCTTCCCAATGGATTTTAGAAGGTTCAACGATTCGTTGGCTAGGCGGGCTAACCGGCCGTCTTCTAGTCAACGTAGGACCAGGCCAGGTTGTCAGATTCTACAAAGTTTTTATAGTCAGAATTCAAGCATGATCACAGAAATGATCGTGTCTGAAAACAAAGATATAATCGAGTTTAACAGGGAAAGTGAAATGTGTACACCTTTTATGCACAATCACATATTTACAAGAAGGAGAGGGCACTATCATTTTCGAGATTGGCTACTTAAAGATGGACTGCATCCTACTCGAACAATCATACACAAATGGATAAAGGAGATCGAACGAGTAGTGGACTTGAATGACATAAAGTTGGAGTACAGACGGAGAGAAAGGTCACGTAGGCGGAGATAGGATGCGGAAAGAAAAAAAAAACAAATTATTCGTTGTCTCCTTGTTTAACTAACACTGGTTAACTAATCACTGTTTCTATTCCCAATACTGATTGTATCGGTTTCAAATCTCTCGTTTTAGGTGTAGTTGCACCTTACACAAAAAAAAAACAAATGTTTTTGGTTGTTCTTTGTTTAACTAACATTGGTATAATTATATTATTCGTTAATTACTGTTTCTAATCTCAATGCTGATTGTATGGCACTTGTGATGCTGCATTGTTTTCAAATATCTCGTTTTAGGTGTAGTTGCATCTGATTGGATAAAAAGGACTTAAGAGGGAGGTGTAGTGGCTACCGGAAAGGGGCGTTAAGACAACATCACAAATAGTCCGAGATTGAGATCTTCTCGGGAAAAAGGAGAACATATCTTGGAACCAACAAGAGAGGACGTACTTGGAGACGCGACTGCAACACAGAGTTATTACTAGTAAGTACGAACTTCACAAAATGCACATGTTTTAGCTAATAAAACTGACAACCCATGTGATTTAGGAGGTTTTCATTCTGAAGAAGGTCTTCTTTCTGTGCCATATCAAACTATAATAATATCCAGCTCTAGGAGCCGTGGAGGCCGTAATATGTTATGTACATCAACTTGATTATCAGTGCTAGTACTTCAGCATCAACTATTCCACAGGGTGGGAAATTCTGTTGCGAGAGTTGAACCCAACCAAAACTACATTGCCACTAGCTATTGATATGTTCTCTTCGGAATAGCAATATAATTTTTGTGAGGGTCACAAACATTTTTCTTAATAAAATGCTCTACATTTTGAATTGCAGATAGTACATATTGGATTACAAAAGAAGTGTTCCAAATGTACATTTCACCCCTACTCCAAGAGGTTTCTTCATCAAGTAACTGTATAAAAGGTGAAGCGTTATAGTGCCTGAGCATTCAAGCTGAATGATTACAATTGAAAACAAACTTCTGCTGGCACCCTACATGGACTGTGTATCTCATTATGATTTCTGCCCACAATGTATATCATACATACACTGTTCATGTTCAATACGTTACACATGTATTTTACCCTGGATTCGGCTGTTTTTATTGTTGTATTTTGTTATAAACAGATAACGTAAATCAACAATAAATGTTTTAAGATATTGAAGTTGAATAGTCATTTGATGTTCTCATATTTAATAACTAAGAATGCCGATTACATTTTCAGAGAGTACGACAGACCAAATAGCAAGGATCATTTCAAACAGCTTTGTTTAAATGTACATGCATCATAGTCGGGCGGATTTATACATGTACACGTGATTCCATGGCTATTGATTTTAGTCTCCAGCACTTTGCCAAAAGTATACTAGTAGGCCTAAATTAATCTTGCAATCATAGCTCAGTGTCATAAAACGGAGAGGGCAATAAAATTTGTCTAGATATTGTATTGGTAAATAATCAGTAAATTAATGTTCATAACTACAGCACTTACATGTATTTACAAATGGAAAATTGCGGTTTCATCTAGTAAAATAAACCCCCCCCCCCCCTAAAGACTGGGAAAGACGAGAAAAATAGCACAAAATAAATGTCAAATTGAATACAATAGTCTGTCAATTTTGAGCTGCGTGTATTTTCACTTGACTATGACTGCAAATACACAAAAATGTTTAACATACAAAAAATGAGTAATCTTGGAATTCAAAATAATGACTTCTTGGAACAAACTAAATCTACTCGGCTAATTGAAAATAACGATGAATGCATAATATTAGTTCTTGTCGACATTAAAGCTTGCAGATTACGATCACTTGAAACAAGGCAGTAACAATCAAATTAATAAATAGAAAAGATCACTAAGGTAACTGCACAATATAGAAAAAATCAAACTAGAATTGGCTATCACAGACATCAAATACAACATGTACTGTACTCATTGAAATTCTATTTACAGAGAGATCATACATGAAGTATCAGGCCAACTACTGTTACATATAAAAATGAAAAAATTCCAATTGTGTCAGAATATTAATATTTGACGGTACCGGTCAATACTTTACAAACCTCACGATTGATTTAGCTGCTCAAATCATTGGTAAGTACTTCAGTTCAAGCATGTTGCTTGGTAGATGTTTCTACAACATTATGTGAACATGTTATCATACTATTGGATCACATAAAAGTATATTAACATCAACAGATGGTACCTAAAATCAGCCCACGCTAAGCAACAGAAGATAATTGCTAGGTACAATGTAATAGATTGAAAATAATGAATACAAATCAAACTGACGCTGATTTCGCTAGGCTACATTCCAAAAACCACAGTACAGAAAAGTAATATGTACATGCAGCAGTGTTTACAGTGAAAATTTTGCTGTATTTTGCTGAACCTTGAAAGTGTATGATGCATTTACCTTATGTATACCTATGTAAAACTCAGTGTCCAAGGTACAATGCTCGTCACTCAAGTATGACTTTAGGAGGTTGCCATTGATGGGACTTCACATTCCTGGGTCATAGTCTTGACAAACTGCTAAAAAGAAGCATTCATTACACACATTTTAGTCATCATAGTATTATTATTACAACAGAGAAAGCAAATGAGTTGAATATAGTGTCATCAAAAGTTTATTTTACTTACGGCTGCAATCAAATGGTGCGATTATTTCGAAATTCAATAAATTAAATTTTTGATCAGGTGCTGTATATATGCCCGACATATATGTAGACAGCAACAATCATAGTTAATAAAGTTAATATTATAATCCCAATATTTTATTTTCATTTTGCATGTTATCTACTTTAGTAGAGTACATGTAATATGAATCATGTATAATATAATTAGCCATAAGTAACTAGCATAATTATTATTTTAACAAATTACTTACGTATCAATGTGAGCAAGCGGTAAATAACAATAATTATCATTGCAATATCCACATGTATAGATAATTTTTTTTAATATTAATTACACTGTGGCATAGCACATTGAAATTAAAAATTAAATTAAAATCAAAAAGTAAATAAAATTACTTTCAATGATTTGATATGATAATGATTGCAATTTTTGCTATGCTTGCCATATACCTAGTATCTTATCATCTCTCGATAGCATTTTCATCCTGCAACATCTTGCAACAATAATTTCATTTTGGAAAAAGCAAAATATTTTATTCTATTCTGTCCACAGTCAACTGATTCCCATCGATCACCCGATGGGTTTTCCAACACGTGTACATGCGCATTCGATTTAGTTAGCCAATTATAATAAAGTTCAAGTAACCAATCATGACGTTCGCTCTAGCGAACACATGGGTGTCTCAAAATGTAAACAAAAACGGTGAGAGGGATCCTTTAACCTAGACAGTTTGCACTTAATCTTGAAGCCACAATCTTCTCCAGCCAGCTAGTACACAGCAATCCCCAGAGTTAAACTGGTTTATTCTTGAAGAGTGGGTAGTGAAGATAACATTGGAAGAAAATTATGATAACATTGATCAAAGGTGTTATGAGAGGTTTGTTTCCAATGAAGCTTTTAATGGAACTCTACCCGTTAAAAAGACGTAGCTGTCTGCCTTATCTCTTACAACAAAATTTCCTGAATTTCAGTTGCACAGGAGATATCTAATGATTTCACAGAAATTACTGCTGTTACTGTATAATTTACTTTTGTAAGTATTTTAGAACTTTTCTTGATTTTCTTATTGCTGACAATGGGCAGCTGCTTTTATGTACGTCCAATATTTTATCTGGTCAAACTATCTGAAAGAGCTGCATTGATTTCTTCTATTTAGGCCTATCACACCACAGCCGCCGAATGCGTGTCGGAACTCGGGCTATGGATTTGGAGTTGTCTACCTAATCCAAGGAAACAACTCCCCATGGGGTCACTGAAACATGCCTGCACCAACAGAGGTCATGCACATGCATAACCGCAGTACATGAACATAAGCTATCATTACACACAAGCCACGCAAGCAAATATTGCAGTGAGGCTTGCGTCGCAGAGCAAGGGCAAAGTGCTTGTCATATAACAAAAGACAAAACAATCTGCGGTCTGTCGTCCTCCAATCAGATTTGGTGTCGAAAATTGGGACGATTTATATATGTTGCAATACTGCCGGTCAGGATATCGGCTCCAAATAGTGCTAGGACCTTGGGACCAAGTTCCCGACATCGCTGCCAGGGCGGGTCCCTAGCCTTAGGCCCTCGGACCAAACCTAAGGCAAGGTAGATAATCGACCCACCACACCCGCCGAATGCGTGTTGGAACTCAGGCTATGCAGGCATCGGAGATCTACCTGGACCCATGATTTATATATGTTACAATGCTGGCAGTCAGGGCCTCGGTTCCGGGTGGTGCTAGAACCCTAGGACTGGGTTCCCAGGCATCAGTGCCGGGGCGTATGCGTAGCCTTAGACCCTCGACTCCACCTAGGGCGGGATGGGTCCTCGACCCACCCCACCCGCTCCATTGGTGTTGGAACCTGGGCTATGGACTTGGAGTTGTCTCCGTAATGCAAAGAAACACAACTTCTAATGAAATCACTGCAATATGCCTGGACAGCCACAAACCATAATTGCATGCGAGCGAAGCAAGTGAATGCTGTAGTAAGACTTGCTTTGCAGACCATGCCCATATGACTTTATTGAGAACGTGTAAATTGCAAGCGAAGCGAGCACAAGTTGCAGTGAGACTTGCATCGAAGACCAAGGAAAAAGTGCAAGTCACGTATAAAAATCCAAGGCACCAACATCACATCGCACAAATATAGTTGAATGTGTCACAATGCTACCTTGAAGCACAGGTCATAGCCCTTTATATAGTGGCAGCTTTCATAGCAGAAATATGACCATATATTCACTAACCTGTGCAGTACCAAGCTGAGAGTAAAGGGCACCAATATTGAACAGAACACAGCCTTTTTCATAACCTAGGGTTTTCTGAGTAACATGTACACCAGTCAGTGAATCATACCTGAAGATAATTATACCAGTAGTAGGCCAATAAGATAATGGATATTGATGGGCTATAACTCATATTGCACCACTTCGAAACATTTGTATTGTAATGGTCATTGCAAGGTTTCTGACCCCACCATCTCTTCCATTCTCTTCCAATTTCTGATATGATGCTATTACCCCAGAGCCAATTGGCAAACCCTTAATTATGTGATACCAGTCAATTACTAGATGTATATGTAGTATTGCATTCGTAGATGAATATAACATAGGCCTACTTGATAGTAATGGATAAATGTGTTTCGACAGTCTAGGGTTCTAGGCTAGAGGGGTAAATATGGTCTCACCAGGTAAAGTATACAGGTACCGATCTTCCAGGAGGATAAAATCTTTTCTGTACAAATGCCAACTGGTTGTAGTAGCTCATTAACAGCTGAATACCTGCTTCACTTCTCTCAGGAGTTCTAATTGCCTGAATACACAACACACATGTATAATTTGAATTGTTAAGGTTCAACTGCATTCTCAATACAGCGATAAAATTCTAAACATCAAATCAAGCAAGCTTTTTTCATTTCTGTAATAAAAATTTAAAAAAGCACTGATTCTAAATATAAAATGCAAATTCGACAGTCTATGAGGTTAATTCCATTGTTTACATGGAAAAAGCTGGTGTAAACACAAAGCACGTTTCAGTAATTTACTGAATTTACGTAACAATATATCACGTGACAATACTGATTCAACCATGCGGTTGCTAGGATTTTCAAGGGGTTTAATCACAGATTTCAACATAGACTTTGCTCCAAGAATCTGTCTGAGCTTTCTTTAACATCTTATTGGTATACTGACAGAGTTATATTCCAAAGTCTATGAACAGTTCCTAAATCTAAGGCTTTAAAGTTACCCTTATTTGTTAATTTGGAAGCGATGCTGATGAATAGCCCAAGTCTAGTAACACCGCAGGTAACAAATAGTAACAAAGGTACAGAGCGAACCTGTCGAATTATATTTTGATATTCTAAAAGATATCTAAGGAGCAATATAAAGCTGATCTGATTAATATCTTGCTCTAAAGTACTCTATTAATCTCCATCTGGTAGCTAGCTAGCAGATCTAGCTCAAGCTATTCACTCCAGTAGAAGTAATGAGATTAAAATACCTAGGAATAAAATTTCTAGTTAGGCAAGGATTTTGGGCGGAGCTTACTACTGCTATATAAAATGTAAACAAGGATTTTACTCTCTGATAAAAAAATTGGGTTTTTTAAAATGCTTTTTTTTGAAAAAAAAACTTTAGAACAATAAATACCACGTTTTAGTTTATTAATAGAAAAAGTTTCCTGCCTGGTTAGTGCATGAAGTACCAATAGGCCTACATCCCCCTCCCCCCCCCCCTCCCAGGACACTGTTTATGCTGAAGTACATTATATTGTAACATAATCATTCATATGAAATTATATGTGAAAGTACTTTTTAATGAGTTTCATATGGACAACATAATACAGGTGATAGATTGCAAGTATACATTGTTAATATTACGAAGTGCAAAGAGTAAATAGTACAGAGTGTAAATTGCCCAGTGTGCTGTTAACGCTGCACAGTGTAGTTCTCATGCACACACAATGTGCTATTTTGCATTGCTCATGCACATAAGTGATGGCCATGTAAATGCTGACTGACAGGAGACAAATATGCCTTAAAGAGCCAGCCACCTAAAGCAGTGGACAGACAGCCACCCAAACAGTAGCGTTGAGCAATGCGTCAGTGACATGTGCTTAATGTATAACATCGCATTTAACCGCCAATTTTCAGGGTGGTGGCTTAGATTCTGCCTGCTAAACTGGTTAAATATTCATTGCCTCCAATTGATCAAAAGATTATTACAGCGAGTTGCATTGTGTCCTCTCTACCTTTACAGGCCACGATGGCAGAAGTGGTGGACCAAAACTATGCACCTTGGTCAGCAATCAGAATGTCTAACAGCTACGGTCTCCGTTCAACAAACCATTTCTGCCACCCTCACTCAAAATGCTCTACCCCTTCTTAACATACACCTTCTCTACTTCTTCTTGACATACACCTTCTCTACCTCTTCTTGACATACACCAGTAGTATAGTCAGTGCAGATCTGCAGAGGCCCCGCCCACCCGGCCCAATTTTACCCCTAGATCCCAAACCCGAGTTGGGGGCCTACAGACCCCGAACGAGGGTCTTACGCTTCACCCTTTCTTAGCCCCCGGGTCCGTTCCCCCCCCCCCCGGGTTCGCTCGTCCCCGCGACGAACGACGAGAGAAAGTGGAGGCGTTGGTGAGTGACTGACTTAGGAGGATGTAATTAAGACTATGACGGGTAAGTACGAGGAAAGAATGTAAGAGATGAGTACGATTTTATTACCAGGTTTTAAGGCTACAACTGGTAAACCCTCCGTTTTGGACACGGATACGCCTTACAAGAGGGTAATAACGTATGTATACACCGATAATGGAAATAAAACAAAAAAACAATGAATGCGAATATAGAGTGTAAGAGCAGTTAATATGGTTATCATACATGACTTTGGTGGTTACTATGGTTGAGAATATCGATATACGTGTACATTCAATCAGTGATTAATATAAGTGAGAGTAGCGATATGGTATACACCGCAAAACGAATGAAAATGTATAATATGAGACTGGTTAATACAATCGAGTGAAAATGTACAATCGAGTGAAAATGTGCAATCGAGTGAAAATGTACAATCGAGTGAAAATGTTTAGTATGAGAGTGGTTAATACAATTAAAAGTAACAACATACATTAGAGCACACGCTTTCAATGCGATTGAATACAGTTTTCTTATCACTAGTGGTCTGTTGCCCCATGTAGACCATGATCCTGGGTGGAAGGACCATGTCATTCTTCAAGTCTTCTTCTTTCGCATTCCTGAGGCTGGGTATGGCGTGTCGAATGCTTGTGTGGAAGCTTACACAGTGTCGTAGCCTCTTTGCATCCACATGGCTTGCCCTGACTAAGAAGGCTCGACCAAAGGTGGTCTCAACCAATGTACCCCCGCTAACTTCCAGGACTGTCCTGGGCTCTAGATCTGTCAGTTTCACCATTGCCTCCAGAGAGGCTCTTCTCTCCACTCCCATGCTCCTAAAATAATGAAAGTAACGTATACTAATCTGGTACAAACGAGATAATGAGACAAATGCGGGAACGATGTACAGAAATCTCATTGTAACAACAGTATGTCTACTAACATTAGGGTTGCTGCCACGGCACGAGCATTCTCCAGGCGTAGGGCTCCACTTTCCTTCTTGGTCTTAGAGGAACACTTGTCAACCTTCTTTTTCTTCAACGATTCACCATCTCCCTCTTCAACATCCGTATCGGCTCCATGACCATCGTCATCATCCGAGATGACAATGACAGTGGACTTTTTCTCCTTTTTTAGGAGTGACTTGGTCTTCTTTCATTTCTTTAGCTTTCTGACTTTTCCGCTTCACCCCTATCCAAAGCTCGCTCGGGTGACGATGGAGAGTCTAGCATGTTAGAAAGATCCTCTCGGGCAACACTCCCCACTGCAATCTCTTTTCCTTTTCTTCGTACCTCTTTTAAGACCTCTAGCTCTTCAGCCCTCTTTTGACTACTCCCTTCGTATTCAATTATCCCATCCATTTGTGACTCTGTTAGTCCTCCGAACAACTTCTCTTGGTTCTGAGGTATATTGTTTGTATTCATGATGAGATGAAGTAGTGTAGTGGTGTAGTAGCGCAGTGATGTAGTAGTGCTATAGTAGTGATACACTTTACCTTGAATGCTGACACTATGATTTCACTCTCCCTTTATACAACTCATTCAGTCCTTAACTCCGCCCTCACTAACCTAAATTCCTATGCGTTCCAATGTGTTCCGATGCATTCCGATGCCTCGGAACGCATCGGAACGCATTGAAACAACATCGGAGATGCCCACCCCCCAACAAGAGACGGGGGAGATGAGATGGAGACACTACTAGCTCGCTATTGGTCTTCTATCAGATCTGCGATACGCTCTCGGCCCGTGGAAGACATTCTCAATGTTCGAGTGTGGAGAGGAGAGGGTGAAGATGATGGAGACAAAGAGGTGTGGAGCAGATTGAGAGTCATGTGGAAGAAAGTACCTTGTACTGCGAAGATCAACTGTAGCGCTGGAGTCATTCCTGAACATAAGACAAGTGGTGAGTTGCGCTACTTCCACTCATCAAGCAACAATGCAGCATTTTTTCCCAAGCCAAGGCTAATCAGAACGGAGAGCTCGTTTTTAGAGAGAGGTCCACGCAAAGGAGACCGAACACGGCGTGGACTTTACGTCATATCACCAATCTAACATTCTATGTGTATAAATTCTTGGAGATTGGCAAGGTGGGTGGTGTGGTGAGCGAACTCCCGGACTATATACTCAACAATCGCCACATGCTGACACTGGGTGTTGACTTTTGGTGTAGAGGCGACTCGCGCCCCTACTTGGACAACTTGTGCTTCTTTCGATGTATGGCCATGATATATGATTGTGAATGCAAGTCGAAGGAGGGTTGTTGCCGTCGTCGCCCCTCTCACACCACAACGGAAAGGCTGTTCCATCAATACATGAAGTTTCATGAGCCTGACTCACTGTATTCATTAACTCCACCACACTTTCCGGGGGTGGATGCAAGCGACCTACTAGCCTTGGAAGACTATTTCGGTATTTCCATAAATGTCTTCAGACTGAACAAAGAGGGAAGAGCTCCAGTTGTATGGTCATCCGGAGCACGAAACAAAGCCCATAAGCTCTTCGTCAACCTGTACGAAAAACACTTCAGCTGGATAATGTGGACTCATTTGCCAAATGCTTCGTCTGCAAACTGTGTGACAGTGCATTCACACGTCTGCATAGCCTACGACAGCACACATGCTCACCAGAAGTTGCATCAATGTTTGTATTCCCTGGTGGAACGTTCGGACCTCCATCAACCATATTCACAAAACTTAAACCACTACTGTCGCACTATTCAATATTTGCAAAATAGTATTGTTCATCCTATTTCAATAAGATTGATGTGTTGCTTGTGTTTGGGAACCTAGCTGCTGCCAAGAAAACCCTGTTCTTCAATTTGTAGCCTACGTATGTATTTTGGGAATTTTGGAAGCACTCAAGCGGTTAATATAAACTGTGCCACAGAGATAGCCATAGTGCCTGCAACTCATTGCGGGCATTGCCTGTAACTTTCTTGTTTATCACTGTACACAAGAGCTATTTATAGAATGACAGTGACTCAGTAAGATTACTTGGCTATTTTATGCTGTAGCCTACCTATGTTCTCAATACTGACTGGAGGTCATAATAGCCAATATTCAAATGTGTTTATCCTGGCTGCCACTAGGTTTACAAAGACAAACAGCACATCAATCTTAATGAAATAATATGAACAATATTATTTGCAAATATTGAATGGTGCGACAGTAGTGGTTTAAGAAGATGGCAGGAATAGAGGTAACGGATCCGAACCTGTTGTACTATCCCTACTACATTACCTATGATATCGAATGTTTCATGCCAAAAGACAACCTACCAGCTAACACGCCCATGCTGACTTCTAGTGCTAGGCATGAGTTGTTGAGTATGTCTGTCTGTTCTAACGTACCAGGACTCCAACAGGCTAGGTGTTTTGTGAGGAGTGTTGACAGCGAGAATGGAACAGAGTGTGTCCGCCAATTCGCTCAATACATAGCGAAGGTTGCAGACACTGTCGGAGCTCTGTTCGGAGAAAGATTCCAAGAAGTGCGGGAAAACCTCTCTGATTTCCTCGAGGACCGGGCGGAGAGAGAACAAGCTTTCGCTGATGATAAGTTCTCCAATGCCTCTACTTACAGACTGAATTTGAGTCTTTCCGGGTTGAAAGGAGAGTTGGAACAGCACATCTCCAGCGTCCCTGTGGTCGGTTTCAACTCACAAAAGTATGACCTAAACATTTTAAAAGGTTCGTTGCTACGCTCTTTACAGGAGGAGGAGGGGAAGACTTCGCTTTCATCGTCAAGCGGGTCAACAGCATGTCCTGCGTAGAGAGTAGACGTTTCAGATTCCTTGACATATGCAACTTTACCGGACTAGGCTTTAACTACTCGGTGTGACAGAGAGTAAGGGCTCCTTTCCCTATGACTGGATGGATTCCCTTGAAAAGCTGGATCATAACTTTCTTCCTCCCCGGGAGTTTCTTCAACATGCCGACTCAGCAAGGGTTGAGTGAGGGGGATTACCACTACTGTCAACTCGTGTGGGAAAGGGAGAACATGCGGACATTCAAAGATTTTCTCATCTGGTACAACAACCTCGATGTCAGACCTTTCATCGAAGCCATCTCTCGTCAGAGCTCGATTTTTCACCTAAAGGGTATCGACATGCTGAAATCTGTGATTTCACTTCCAGGCTTAGCTATCAGGTGGTTGTTTACGAAGGTGGAGTCCCAACCTCACCCCTGCTCTTCCCCGCGAGATACTTCCCCAGTACGCAGGTTGAAGAGTCTCCGAGACGAACTTTGCAACTCACAACCCGTTTGTCTGTTTGATGAGGAGAGTAAAAGTCTGTACCATACTTTGCGTGAGAATCTCGTTGGAGGATCAAGCATTATCTTCCACAGGTATCATGAAGTCGGTGTAACCTCTATCCGACGGAAGACTTATGGCGCATCCACGAAGACTTGTCGGTCCATTTTGGGGGTTGATGCCAACACTCTCTACCTCTACTGTATGATGGGATGGGGGATATGCCTACTGGCTATCCCAGGCGCGGACTGGAGAGCAAAGGCTTTAGGCTTTAGAACCGGTGAAAAAATTCAGCAAGGTTGCGCGTGGATAGTTGGAGTTTCAGTCATGGAAGAGTGGAGAGGTTGTCCTTCACCAACAGAATGGGGGAGAAATGAGGATAGGTTCTCACAACCTACCAGTGGATGGTCATGGTGAATGAACTCGTACGGTCGACGGGTGCTACTGGCACGGGCATGAATGCGAGCTGGAGGGAGCGGAGGAGGGAAAAGCTGTCAGAAACAAGACGAGGGTTGAGCTCCGCGCAGACACTGCCAGGAAAGAAGAATACATCAGGGCTCTGGGCTACAAGCTCATCTCCGTTTGGGAGTGTCAGTGGGATGAGCGAGTCCGTCGGGATGAAGAGGTCAGGAGGTTTCTCACCCTTTTCTTTTCCCACCTATACCCGGACAGGGGTACCATCAACCTCGAGGAAATCATCAACAACATTCGCAGCGGAGAGTTCTATGATTTGGTAGAGTGCGACATTGTCGTGCCGGAGCATCTAAGAGCGAAGTTCCGAGATGGCTCCCATATTCAAAAATGTGGACGTGGGAAGAGAGCACCTCAGCAAACACATGTACTCCTTTGCAGAACGTAATGGATTCCTGAAGAGACCTCAGCGTATGCTCGTGAGGAGTCTTTTCGGCGAACGAATCACACTACTCACAGACCTAACTATCTGGTATCTACGACAAGGATTGATAATGACCCGAGTCTATCAGTTTGTTCACTTTATCCCACGCCCCGTCTACAAAAACAGTTTGGTTCTTTGGTCTCGGATGCTAGAAGGGGAGGAGACCTAGACCCCGACCTCGCCCTCTTGGCCAGCACCAGCAAGCTCATTGGGAATTCTGCCTATGGAAACACCATTACAAACAAGGAAAAACATAATACTCTCAAGTATGTAGAGACGTCAAAGTGAGGAGTAGACACTTTTCCAGTCTCAACGAGGTTGATGAAAACTACTTCGAGATAGAGCTCCACAAGAAAAAAGTAAGAGTTAACAATCTTCTTTCACTTGACTTCTGATTTCGTGAGACTTTCCCGAGTGGTGATAATGATGTCTCTCTGTCTTACAGATTCGGATGGACAATCCATCCACCGTAGGATTCGTCATCCTCTAGAGGGCCAAGCTGAGAATGCTAGAGTTCTACTACGACTTTATAGATAGGTGAGTAGAACCGAGTTACACTGATAAAGATCAATTCATTCAATGTATTTTCTTTGGTGAGAGCGTTTCTGATTCTACCTCTTTTTTCTCAGATTCGTCAGAAGAGAGGATTTTGAGTATGTGGAAATGGACACGGATAGCGCTTACATGGCCCTGAGCGCTCACACTATTGATGAAGTCATCCGAGAGGATAAAAAGGAAGAGTTCTACAGAGAATACGGTGATTGGTTTACCAGACCCTTCTGCGATGAGCACAAGGGAGATTTCATAGCGTCCAAGGCGGAAGGTCAAGAGTGGGAGATGAGGGAATGCTGTGAGAGGGTGCAGCGATACGAGACACGAACCACCGGTCTGTTCAAAGAGGAGTTTCGGGAGAGGGCGTTGTTGCGCTCATCTCGAAGGCATACTTTTGCTGGTACGCCGATGGTGATAACAAGTATAGCAGTAAAGGGCTGAATAAAAGAGGTAACACCCTAATCAAGGAAAAGTTCCTTTCCGTGCTCAGGACAGGAGAGTCACTGAGGGGAGACAATCGAGGCTTTGTCAGGAAGCGTGACCAAACCAAACCCAACTCAAGACAGGGCTCACCCAATTTTTATGGCAAGCGAAAGGTTGACGAGGACGGGGTGAGTACAACCCCTATATAATGCCAGTGACAATCTCCCGGAGACAGGGCTATTTTATCTGCTCGAATGGAGAGCAAACAGACTTTGTATCCATAATCTTTGTATATGCACTCGCATTAACTCTCTCTTGCAAGGAGTCTCCGACCTCTGACCGGAGGGTTTGTCGGCTGTAGCCTAAAAACCGAGCGATAAACAATATACAGTGGAACTTAGATAACTCGGCCTCGCATAACTCAGACAATTGGATAACTCAGTCTCCCCCGCAAGGTCCCAGCCTGGGCAATGATAATTGGCTTTAGATAACTCAGACTTTACTACTCTAACTCGAACAACTTCTTGCAAGCCAGGTTCTGAATAGTAATAAACTACTGAATTATAAAGCAGCCACCCATAAAATTATTATGTCCTATAGCTTTTGGGCTACAGCAATGGCTATTTGTGAACTTATGATGGGCCTAGCTTAGCTAATTATGCTAGACACTTGTACAAACAAGCAAACATCTCAATGTTTCCAGTGGAAGTCAATGAAGTAATAAACTATTATAGAATTGTTTACTAAATAATTTCACATTCACTACTCTTTTGTCTGTGCTGTAAGGCCTACATGATTCTTTCATCTTTTATTTATCATTTATCATCTGTTTATTAGACCTATACTGTATTCCTCAGTGGCTGTGCAGAAATTAATACTGTCTTTATACATGATCACCTAACTCAAACTTCTCATAACTCACACCATTTTCGCTGGTCCGCTGAAGTCTGAGTTATCCAAGTTCCACTATATTTGTGATTTTTTGATTTTCTACTCATTTCCATCAAAAATAAGAAAGCTTACTATGTAGAGTCAGAGTTGTCTTTCCTTCCATTGCAAGTGTTGAAGATGATTCGCTCTCTGAAGAAAGAGGGAAGAGTATTCCAAGCTGGGAAAACTCTCTCTCTCAGCGGTTGGAGGTAGGCAATAGCTCAACCGGAAGTAGCAGATCACAACTTCCTGTGAAACTTCACAACGATTATATTTAGACTGGTTAGCCCTGAAGAGTGTTGGGACCGCCAGACAGGCCCTGAAGAGTGTTGGGACCGATAGGCAGGCCCTGAAGAATGTTGGGACCAATAGGCAGGCCCTGAAGAGTACTCTAGGATCAGCAGGAGGTCCTAGAGGAGAGTTGCCCGCTTTAGCATTTCATAGAAAGTTGTTCTTGCAGAATGTTTCACAATGTATTTATGCAAATAAAGTTTCTAATCTAACTCACTTTCTACTTATTATTAACCACTGAATAAGCACCTTCAGTTCTGTATCTTTATTCAGCAAAAGTCCTGTAGTGCAGTAACAATTCTGATTTATTTTAAAAACAATCAAACTTATATACACACAGTTTTAAATACACCTCCGTGATTGGCTCATTCGTTAATTAGGTTGATCACCTAATTTGCACATTTATCAAAAAGTAAAAAATTGTAATTTAAAAATATTTATAGCATGACTTTCTACTATTTTCACTAATTAAAATAAAACCTAACACTACTAGTTATTGATTACAAAATACAACAATTTTCCAAACAGTATTTCTATTTTAAAAAATATATTAACACATTACTCTCAGTGTTAGTCAGATTCACGGGTGTCTTCTGCTCTTAGCTCCAAGACTTTCGCCTTGTTGCATATCTCCTATAGCATCTCCTGTTAGTTAGCACTTCCACGTCCGCATTATCTTGTGATTGGCTGGTTCTCAAACACCTTCATTGATATAAATATGTCCGTAATGCTTTTGGCACATTCATTCACTAATTGGCTAGGCTTTGTTATGTAACAGCTTCCATTTTGTTTCCACAGTTACAGTGTAAACAAAGTTTACATACTTTGTAATTCAATATGGCAGATTGAGAGATTGTAGTGTTTTCCATTTGCAGAAAACAGACAACCTGATTATGTCATATGAATTTTTGTTGCATATATGGAAAGATAATAACCTATACAACATAATTGCTACATAAAAAGGCATGATTTCAGTAGGACTTTAAGCATAACTACAAACACTGGAAATAGACTTAGATTACAACTGACAACAATTCATCACACTCCACATCACCAAAACTGTTGATCACTCCACGCATTTTAAATTGTTCTCCGCCATTTACAGAGGCGATAATTGTAAACTTTTTGGCAGTGGATGAGGTGACGATCTCATAAGCCCTGCTTTCAGTGGAGAACTTCCTCGCTAAAAAAAGCAGTAAGGCCTCACTACATCACCAATCCTTTCATCAGGGGGTAAAACTATTAATACTGTATGCATGAATTACAGCTTCTTCTTTCCTTGACTTCCTACTTCAAGCAGGGTCATCAATTTCGGTCATGGATCTCCATCGTAGATGGTCAGCTGCATCCCACTCTTCCAGCCATTTCTCCACAAAGTCTTCTCTGATTCAGTCCAGCCACCCTCTTCTAGTCTCTTCGGTCTTCCCCTCTCTTCTAGAAGCATATCCATAGCTCTTCTTGTTACACGATCTTTCTCCCTGATCTTGTAGTTGTCTATCCTGACCATCTTAGTGTGACCACATGTCCATCGTAACATCTCCATCTTGGCCACATCCACTTTCTTTTCTTGTGTCTTCTTAATACTCCATGTCTCTGCTCCATATGTCATGGCTGGTCATGCTGAGACTTTGAAAACTTTCCCTTTTCTTTACAGATATTCTTCTTCTATCACATAGTACTCTTGACAGCTTTTGCCAGTTACCCTAGCTCCACTGTATTCCTCTTATGACCTCTTCCTCCAGCTCCCCATTTTTACCGATAGTTGACCCTAGATAAATTCTGTCAACTCTCTTAAACACATAATTTAATATATCGATGTCATCACCCTCTGTGCCATTGAATTCCATGTATTCTGCCTTCTTTCGGCTCACCCTCAACCCTCTTTCCTCCATGACTCTCATCCAGTCCTCAGTTTTCGCAAAAACTTCAAAGCAGCATTACACCCAAGTAGAGATACTCAACCCAAACGAGTTGCATATCATTTTGAAGATAAAATTACGACTTAGCTAACTAGAATTCTCATTCTTGCACTACTTTACGTCGCAGTTACACTGTGAAGCTCTTAGTCCCACCTACACTGCTCCTTACAGACGTCTTGGTTCCCTTGTACATGTCCTTCACTAGCCTCACATAATAATATGTAATTATTTAATACCAATTATGTATAATAGTAATTATGTAACTATAGCTACTAGAATTGAGTAAAACTACAGTAAATCATCATTGGGTGACAACAGTGGCTACAGATAGAGCTGTATGCCAATGATGACCGCAATTTATAAAGATTGAAAGAGGCACAATATGCAGTCACGCGTTTCCGACACCAGCCATTATAGGAAGTGGGTGCGCTAAGGGGACAGGTGCAGTTTAAATTTTAAAACTGCATCATACCACACTGCTGCATGGTTTTATTATGACGCGCATTGAGAGGATACTATGGAAAACAATGAAGAAAGTAAATATGTTAGCTCCAAATAGTGTAGAATATAAATATAACAAGATGAACTTGTAGGTTTATGAGTTAAATTAATAGTTCAACACTATATTATGTGTGTTTATAAAAAATGCAAGTAAGAATTTTGTTAAAAACAATGGAAAAACATAGCAACACAGCTAAGCAGCTAATTTCCAAATATGCATTGTTCACAGTGATCAATCATCGATACCAAATGTCATTATAATGAAATTAGTTAAAGGATGTGCTCACCAGCGCTAGGTTCATGAATGGCTAAAGAATTTGAACCTAATAGGTTCACTTAAAAAGTATATCGTGTGCAATAATATCAGCTCGAGCTAATTCTTTATAGCATTCAGCATAGCTGTGGGCTTAATTATAGCCTAGGTAACTGTCTAAATATGTAACTGGCCAAAAAAATCCAAAACATTAATGGACCTCATAACTGTTGAAAACATAGCAAGCAAATAACAGTGCAAGTACATTTTCTTTGGAAAAGTACCAAGTACTTTCAAAATCTACTTTTATGTACATTCTATTATACTTTAGTACAAGATGGCCTCTTGAGCTAGAAATAACCATAATAGCTTTACTAAAATAAGAAATAGCCATGTAGTTTGTATAGGGCATAAGCAAGATGCAATATATTAATAAAACCAAGTGCAGGCATAGTTCTATAAATACATAGCTATTCACCTTTCTAAGAGCATGTAGCCTATCAATCTGTTCCAGATATAGTCTGCCATCCTCTGAGTAATGCTCTTCTATATAATCCTTAAAATAATGTGTACACGACAATGCTTATACTGTTTGGCCCAAGTTCGAGAAATTGGAAGATGGTACTCATGTTCCACTCTGCCAATTGCTCTACTGTAGTGCATCCCTGAGTATAAGATTGTTGGCAGTTTTAGGACAATTAAGACAGTGAAGATAACCCTTCATAGCAAGATACCAACTGTACAATGACTTGTACAAAAAAGCTGCATTTACATACATGTAGCTCAATTGTAAGCCTATTACATGTACAATGTATATACTATCTCTCACCACCAGAAGACCTCCAGTTTAATCGAAGCATTATACTACTCGGTTCATAGTAAACTGGTGGAGCTAGTAGTTGAAATATCTTACTGTGGGACATAACTGCTTACTTGATTTCCATTCAGTAGCAAAATGTTATAGTTTGGAGCTGTGCATTGAGTAACAAAGCACAAAATGTTCTCAATATGTTCTAAAATCATCTGGCTGTGGTTTTAAACCATTCAATGCGAAAAAATAAAACCATTCTGAGAATTTGAGTTTGCATTCAGGCTTACTAATTATTCTTTATTCATTGAGCGCATAGATGCATGTGAACAGCAGGGCAGGGATATTTGGTGTCTTAATGACCTAAATTTCAGGCACAGGACAACTTGCTCAAAAATTTTTGCATGGTCGGAAACATACTGGCCTGAGAGGTGCCGACAAAGCAAAAACTCGAGGTCAAGAATTTATATAAAAACCTTGTAAGCCATGTTTAGAGAGAGAATCTGACTATGAATAAAAGCATTGCTTACGAATTTACATTTACATAATATGTATAGACCCAAAGTGATATAATGCATGTGCCTAGATATAGAATTAGCAGTGTTAGCATTGTACCTACCATGAACACTGTTTGGAAATCAGTGTATTTGGTCTCCTTCAATCCCAAGGTTATCATTGGTATATGTTGGCTTGAACTGCAACATAATTGAACAGGTTAGAGCAGCTGTATTTAAGTTATTTACAGGGCCTACACTATGATTACATGTATCTACATGTATACGTATAATACATATTATATACAATATTGTTGATGTAGGGTCTACATTATTCGGTGAATAAGGGTGCTTGCTTGGCTGAATTACCTTACATCGATAAATAACTTAGACCCAAGTCACATAGGTTTGAAATGCTGGTTCTATTTTTTCGGCTCATCTTTTGTTTTCTTCCAACGTTAATGTTAATTTTACAGTTGGCCATGATCTGATTATTAATGTGATCTACATGTAACTAATAGCTGTGATTCAACTAACATTGTATTCAACTAATACACAAAGTAATAGAAGTACAAATATAATTATTAAAGCCCACAATATTATAAATGTTGAGACATCATAATATGACAATAATTACTGTTGTGTTTTGATGGAGTCATCGCCTCCTGTCATATTATGTGTAAAGCTAGCTTTTGGCTAGAATAGCTTATAGCTAGTAAGCTATTAGATATATTTTTGGTATATAAACACTTCTGCGATATGGTGAAGTCAGAGTTGAGATTGAGCTGTAACCTCATGCATTATATAAACAGTTAAGAATACAACAGATTTGGCGACGAGGATTAACCACATATCAAGTATCAACTCATCAGCTGCCAACTGAACCAAAGGTAAATTTGACTCGCATATTGGTCAAATAACTATGGCTACTACAACTGAACAACTAGTTACCTTGCTAGCCCAACAAATTGCTCAACAGAAGGAACAGATGGAGCAGCAGAAGGAACATCTGGAAAGGCAGCTGGAGGAACAAAGATCACAGCATGCAGAACAGATGAAGTTACTTGCTCAATCAACAGGCAGGCAAGTGCAAACCACACCAAGTTTCACCGCATTCAATCCGAATACGGAACTATGGACTGATTACTTCTCAAGGTTTACTACCTTTATCCAGGCTCAGTCTATCACAGATGAAAAAGTACCACAGGTATTCTTAACTAACCAATCTACTGTTATATACAAACAACTGAAGGATTGGACAGAGCAGCAGCCAAGAAAAGACATACAGAAACTGGAAATGGAGGAAATCTACAACTATATGATGACTCAATATAACCCAAGGACTTTTGTCATCAGAGAGAGGTACAGATTCTGGAGTGACATGAAAAGAAAACCAGGAGAGACAATTCCAGAATTAGCAGCTAGGATTCGGCATGACGCAGCCACATGCGACTTCACATCTATTCAGGATCCCCAGGATGAAGCCTTACGAACAAGATTCATTTGTTCAGTAGGAAATGAAGCCATCTTAAAAGCACTTTTCAAATTGAAAGATGGAGATTTAACTTTCAACAGAGCAATAGAGGTAGCAGCCGAAGCGGAAGAAGCAGCCAAGGTAGCCAAGGAAACTGTCCATGGAACAACCAATACACTACACTTGCTACGGAAGAAGAAGACGACTCCAACAACAAAGACACACTCACAAACAGCTTCACCATGTAACTGCTGTGGAAGAACAAATCATAATCAAAGGTACTGCAGATACAAGAACGCTGCATGCAACTACTGCAAGATAACAGGACATCTAGAAGCAGTCTGCCGCAAGAAGAAGAAGGTGAACTCTCAGCCATTAAATATTGTGAGGGCTCTAAAAACAGTACATGCTGTTCCACAAATTCAAGTAGAATTAATTCTTCAAGGACAGCCACTGCAACTAGAAGTAGACACAGGAGCGGGAGACAACTTTCGATCAGAAAACAATTGGAGAAGACTAGGAGCACCTACACTGCAACCACCACTGATTCACTATGAGTCAGCTACCCATCACCCCATAGAGATTATAGGCACGTGTACACTCAACACCAAAGTAGGAGGTCAGCAAGAGAAACCCCTTCATTTTGTAATCAGCAAAATACCTAATCTCAACCTTCTGGGCAGAGGTGGAATCCAACAGCTAGACATCTCCCTAGATTCTCTGATGCCACAAGCTGATAGAAGGCAACATACAGACGTTCTCACAATCAGCAGCAACCTTAAGGAAGCATGCAGAAGACTAACATCAGAGTTCAAGGATCTCTTCACGCCAGAATTAGGATGTCTAAAGGATTTTGAACTAGAAGTGAAGTTCAAACAAGACAGTAAGCCTATTTTCTGCAAACCCCGACCAGTACCATATGCCATCCAAGAAGATTTAGGCCAAGCGTATGATGCTGGAATCAGTAGAGGAGTCTGGGAACCTGTACAGTTTAACTCTTATGGTACTCCCGTAGTACCAATAAGAAAAGCACAGCTACCTGGACAACCAAGACGGAAGTTGAGAGTTTGTGGAGACTACTCAGTGACAGTCAACGCACAGCTAGAAGATCATCGTCAGCCAATCCCTTTACCAGAAGAACTGATGAGGAAGCTAGGAGGCGGACATGGTTTTTCAAAGATTGACTTGGCCGATGCGTACAACCAGATTTGCTTAGCACCAGAAAGTCAAAAGAAACTAGCACTCAGCACACACAGAGGAGTCCTATTACAGAAGCGCTTACCTTTTGGAATACGTTCTGCACCAGGATATTTCCAAGAGATTATGGAGCAACTAACCCAAGATCTGCCTGGAGTCGCTGTCTATCTGGATGATATTCTAGTGTCCGGAGCAACAACAGAAGATCACCTAATCAATCTTCGCAGACTACTTCAACGCCTGCAAGACCGAGGGTTAAGATGCAATCTCCAGAAATGTGTCTTTGTAGAAGACACAGTAGAATACCTGGGACACCAGCTATCTCAAGAAGGCATAGCAAAAGGATCTGGAGTAGAAGATGTAAAGAAGATGCCACCAGCCACTGATATAACAGGTCTACAATCTTTCACGGGATCCATCCAATTCTACCACAAGTTTCTACCAGATCTATCAACAGTCACAGCACCTATTCAGAAGTTATTAAGAAAGGGAGAGAAATGGCAATGGACACCAATTCAACAAGCAGCATTTTCTCAACTCAAGCAGATGTTATGCAGTGACCTTGTCCTGGCACATTTTGACCCATCATTAAAGTTAGGCATATCCTGTGATGCATCAGCAGTGGGACTCGGGGTAGTGCTATTCCATCGATACGGAGATGGATCTGAAAGACCAATTGCCCATGCAAGCAAGACACTGACACAGACTCAACGAGGATACAGCCAAACCCAGAAGGAAGCACTAGCTATTATCTTTGGCATCACCAAGTTCCATCAGTTCTTATATGGGAGGAAGTTCATACTAATAACGGATCATCGATCTCTACTTACTCTGTTTGGCCCCAACAAAGCAACACCGGCTATGGCGGCCAACAGACTCGCCAGATGGGCACTTACACTAAACCAGTATCAGTACTCCATTGAATACAGGAAAACCTCAGAACATGGAAATGCAGATGTACTCAGCAGACTACCTAGTGGCCCTGATACTAAGTTTGATGCAGAGGAAGAAGGAGAAGATATAGACACTGTTTGCTGTATCACAGCTATCGGCACACAGCTCTCTCCAACAGAACCTGGAGTGCTGAAGAAAGAAACGGCTAAAGATCCAGTACTCAGCAAAATTATGAGATATACCAGGGAAGGCTGGCAAGATGAAGAGCAGAATCCATATCAGAGTGAAGTAAACTTGGAAGGCTACAGCATCAAGGATTTCCAGAAGTTAACTGCATCACTATCAATCGAAAATGGATGTTTACTATATGGAAGCAGAGTGGTAATTCCCCTATCTCTCCAAAAGGAAGTGTTACAACTGATGCATATGGGACATTTTGGCATGCAGAGAATGAAGCAACTGGCTCGCACTGCAGTCTACTGGCCTCGTATGGACAAGGACATTATGGAGATGACTCAGAAATGCACCACCTGCAGGGAACATCAGAACCAACCAACTAAGGCACCAATTCACCCTTGGATGATGCCAGAAAAGCCGTGGAGCAGACTACACATCGACCACGCAATCAACTTCATGGAGACCAATTGGCTGGTCCTAGTAGATGCTTACACCAAGTATCCTTGTATACATCCAACAAGTTCTACCTCTACCAAAGCAACTACAGACCTACTGGAAAAAGATTTTGCTCACTTTGGTTACCCTCATACCATAGTCACAGATAATGGAACAAGCTTCACCTCAGACGAGTTTCAGCAGTGGTGTAAGGAGAGGGGAATCATCCACCTACGAGGAGCACCTTACCATCCAGCCACTAATGGAGCAGCTGAACGAATGGTGGGATCATTTAAACAGTCTCTAAAGAAGTCTACTCTTTCCACCAACCAAGCCCTTCAGGAGTTTCTAATGCTATATAGACGAACACCGCTATCCTATGGATTCTCTCCTAGTGAGCTACTGAATGGACGACAGATCAGGACAAAGATAGATGTGCTGTTACCTTCTCCGGCTCATTTGGCTCAAGGAAAACAAATGCAAGACGTCCAGAGAACTAAGAAGTTACATTGCTATAATGTAGGAACCCCCTGTTATGCGCTATATTGTGGACCTAGACGAAACAGGCAACCTAAATGGATAGAGGCGGTGGTCACCAAAGTTCTGGGAAGCAGATCGGTAATGGTCAAGATTATGCCAAGAGGACCAGTCTGGAAAAGGCACATAGATCAGTTACAGCTTCGACATGTCAGTGCAGAGGATGGTGAACCACCAGAAGATATACATATACCTGAATCTCCTACAAGCAACACTAATAAGGAGAGAAGTACAGAACCTGAACACAATACACCACCAACACCACCGAAGATCAAATACCGGAATCCCAGGATGCCAGACCCAAGTGCATACACACGTTCTAACCCCAGACGATCCACAAGAAACCGGAAGCCCAAAAAAAAGGAATAATCAAATTTCAGGAAAGAGGTGTTGAGACATTATAATATGACAATAATTACTGTTGTGTTTTGATGGAGTCATCGCCTCCTGTCATATTATGTGTAAAGCTAGCTTTTGGCTAGAATAGCTTATAGCTAGTAAGCTATTAGATATATTTTTGGTATATAAACACTTCTGCGATATGGTGAAGTCAGAGTTGAGATTGAGCTGTAACCTCATACATTATATAAACAGTTAAGAATACAACAATAAATAATAATGCAAAGCTGTTCTCTCTATATTCAGATATAAAACTCGAGTCAGTTATGCTGAAGTAGGTGTAGTAATTAAAGCACAGATATTTTTGCATTGGTATTTAGTAAAGCCTTTTCACCTACTATTTAATTCTACACAAAAGATGGTGGATGGAAAGGTGGTTCACTCAATGATAATAACCTCTTCCATCTATCATTTTATATGTTCTGCATCTTTGATAGAGACTTATTGGGATGGTCAAGAGTCTCCCAGCCTAGCTCCAGGAGGAACTGGGAAGGCGTTTAACTAATGTCAGTAGTCAGACATAACTTATACAAGACTCGGACCAGGAACAGAAGTGGCCATATGCATGTAACCATATAATTGGATGGTAGGACACTCTGGACCTGTCGGTCAGTTGCGCAATTGAATGAAAACCCCTGTTTGCCCAATATCAAACATGTTTAATATTCTACGATTCGCTCTCGATAACGCTAGCATATGATTGGCAAGTCAAGTTTTAGCGACACCATTCCGCACTTTTGTCTGTAACCAAAAGTTCCAAAATTGAGTCATTGTTATGACTGTGACCTGCGCATAGGAGACATCTATAAAAATAATTGCTTGCTTTGGCACACACTCTCGGACCAGAAACTACTTTCGTGAAGGAATATCTCTAGTGTGCATTGTCCACTGGGAAAAGCCTAGTCACACTGGCAAAACGTGATGAGAACTCGGCGAAAATATTTGTTAGTCTGTTTTCACCTTTAGCCTTTATTTGATTGAATCATAATACATGTGGTGAGTTAGCCTTGGTGATACCAGCTGGTGAACGGAAAAGTCAGTTATGCACAAAAATTCTAAAGGCATTATTCTCTATAAAACGAGGTAGTAAGTATTCATCAGAATATACTATTTCACCATTAAAATTGATGCAAGTAGTAACTAAGTACAATGTACATGTAGTATATTTTCTCCATTGAAATTTCTTTGAGTAGTACAAAAATGTATAGTATTGTTGTATATATCAGCCAGCATTAGGTGTCTTCGCGGCGGTGGGTCGATTGGATCGCAAACATTAAAAAAAATTATTTAAATTCAGAAGGGGGTCGCAAAAATGAATTTGCGTGTTAGCGATGAGGGCCGGTAAAATATTATCGCCCTATTCTCAGTTGGTCTGAGCACATCGATCTTGCAGCTTCCCTAGCTTGATTGGTTGATCAAGAGTATCCATCTACGATGGGCCAACATACATTTAGAATCGAAGGTGAGTTCACCTTTGCTTTTATGAAGTTTCTTTTTTATTTCAATCTGCCCCTGTTGATTCTCTAACTCAACCTACCCCTTTGATCTGTAGCAATGTAAATGTCTACTAGCTTTTTAGTATTGAACCTTTGAGACAAAACCCATTTCAACACAACACCATTTAAACATTATATTTGAACATTGAAATTTTTGAGCGAGATGATGTAATGAAAGATTTGCTGATCAATAGCACGCACGCGGCAAGCGAAAATATCAAACAAATTTGATTCGAGCAAATTTGCAAATATTGCCCAAAACAGCAGGGTCTCGGTTGTGTCCCGCAATTTCTCTAGTAGATTTTGCCTCATTTGTTTCCAGTCTGCTCCTGTCTTTAGTCTCAGTCAGAGTCTAGTGATAGTGCACGTGTACATGTAACCTACTTGATTACCAATAATTAATGAAAAGTCAATCGACTCATGCCAGAATTCACTTAGTAACTTGGTTACATAAAATAGTTATCACTACTAAATCCTTTAACAGTTCCAGTGGGCTCCTCGTCTTAGCCAATTCTACAAATTACTACTAATACAGTTTGATCACCGATTTAACTGAAATTCCCAAAGTTTCCTGAACTGAGAAAAAGCACGTAAACATTTGGACTAGGCACCTATTGTCGACCTAAGTTGAATTTACATGTATCGTTATGCTAGAGCACACTAAGCCTAGATCGTCATGGGTGACTGACTCTCAATCATTTCCTACTACTATTACTTTCTCTTTTGCAGTCAGTCGATATGACTAACACCGTTTCATGGTCAAGGCTTGGGTTTTATTACTATACTAATATTAATAGCTTTGCTAAAACTACTATATGGGGCATTGGCCTTATTGTGATACATATAATTGGTCCATGACCTGCACTGTAGTGACACAATACAGAGGAAGACTTAGCTGCAGTAACACAAGGTAGAGCAGCATTTGTGGTGCGACAGCTCCCCCATGATGCAGTTAAGTAGTGGCTACTTGAGCCAATGTTTCGACACAGCCGATGGACTTTGCCTATGCGTCGTGACGACTTGAGCTGGCTACACGCAGCGATGGCATCGGTGAGTTACTCAGTATTTACTATACTCTGAACCAATAAGAATTGAGGGATTATTCACCGCGAGCCACATTTTGTCAAGGACATTATCACCATGGATATAGATCAATTGCTGGATATTAACCAGGATATGTTGCTGCCAGTCGTGGCACTGATTGTGCAGCAAGGAAGAAGGCGTCGGAGATTATGGGTTCATCCTATGAACACATCTACGAGAACAACCTCGCTATTGAACAGAGGAGACCCATCGGAAAGGTGCTCCGATAGAAAACCAACACTCCTGTTGTGATCCGAGCTGTACGTGCCGATGCATCGTGTTGTTGGCCAAGCCCATCGTCGAGCTAAACGATGCCCAAAATCGGCTTGTGTAGCCACTACTTTAGACGACATATCACTATACGGTGACCTAAAGTTCTTCATAGACCCTGGCTCTTTATGCATAAAGGTAGTCAATAGTCAAGATAGTCGATAGTCACCCTGCGTTCTCAATTGAAACTTATATTTGGGTAGTACATAGTATAGCATATATTAGTGTCTATATGCATAAAGGTAGTCAATAGTCAAGATAGTTGATAGTCACCCTGCTTTCTCCATTGAAATTTATTTGGATAGCATATACATGCAGGCTAGTAATAGTATATACATGCGTATTTGGCTAATATGACCTCCAGTCAGCATTGATAACTGTTGAGTTCTTATGTCTACATGCGCAGTATTAGTGCGATACCATTTCCTGTTAAACACACCCTTCACTCCTACTCTCCTTGCACCCTTTTGGCAAGAATAATATTATTATTTAAGCTAACTAAACAAAGGAGATGGACTCAGAAGATGAAGAGAATATTCTAGCAAGTGCAGCAACAGCTTTAGTAACGGTGCTTGCAGCAGAAGAACAAGGAAAGGTATAAATATTTAGGTATTATTTAGCAACAATGATAATAATAGTAACACTCTTTAATACATTTGTTGTTTCATTGGCTGTAGCTTGTGGCCACACCCTCTGACCTGTCGTTTCGACCCGGCACCGCTGCATCGCTGCAACGCAGACTCCGATCCCATTGCAATTGCAGACTCCGACAACGATTCATGTTCACACTACTCAGACTCCGACATTACAACCTCAAACAGGTTGCATCAGACAAAATTGCAGCAAGAATTACAGCAGTGTAAACGCACCTTTGGTATACATGTAACCCCCTAACATTCAGTAAGGCGCAAGGTGGCCATAAGAAGAGGGGTACCTCGTGTGCAGTTCGCTCAGAGCATGTCTACTGCTCACCAGTAAAGCTTCCTTTGTTGAGGTTGCTTAGCTGGTGTAGTGGTAGCATGTTCTGTTCACTGTGCTAAGCGATTAGGTGCCGCAGAGGCCCCGGGTTCAAACCCCAGTCAGGGACTGGTATTTTCATGGATTTGAAACAAGTCTCTGACTGCTCAAAGATAAATTTTTTTTCACTTTTATGCAGCAGAGTACAGTTCTAGATCATCTGCTTCGGCTAAAGTTTCAAGTTTTAACACATCGCTGCCCAAACTCCATATTTTCAGAAGAACTTGGTTACATTATCAATGTTGCTTAGAGCCAAAAGGTGACAAGTGCAATTGTAACCTTTTGGCACCAAACAACTTGGTCTCAGCAGGTGCTGTAGCCTTTACTTGTCTATTTAGTTATCACCTTTGTCTTCTGAATTTTCACACCTAATTTTTCTATGCATGCCTACATTTGCATGCACTTGATAATGTTGTATAGTAAATAAAGTAAACATTTCTACATGTATTTAGGGTGAAATAGACACTGTCCTTTAATTGCAAGGTGTAACAGCAGTCATCTCCTATAATTATATCTTCCAAAATTAGTCTCAACAGTAAACTATCTTTTGTTGAAAATGATAATTATAGCAGCCCACTCCCCTCTTATGCAAAGTAAAACAATTAGCACTCACAATGACTTGGGTTTTGTAATACATGTATATTGTGTAAGTAAAGTTGGAGAGAAATTGTGGGCACTTTGCTCGAAATCGTTCTCAGTGGAGTTGGTAACTTTTGAGGTAAAGAATTTCTCGTTATACAATATGAGTACAGTTGATATTCTGGTTAGAAGGAGAATTTTAGGTGATGAAGATAATGTTCTGGATGATTTAGTTAAATTTGAGTAGGATGAGCTTAATTTTGGAAATGAAAACCTTGAATCTGAACAAGAAGGATCGGAAAATGATACCGACTTTGATGCCGCTCCAGAATCAGACACTCTCACAGATTCAGAGTTACATGCAGGATCTACTCAGTGTTATTAACAACTACCTTGATCATCACACTGGTAACAGCAGCTCCATCATATGCTAGCGCGCAAATGAAATCTGTGGATGTATAAGAATGTTAAAAATAAATATAAACGGCAGAAAATGTGTAATACAAATATATAGTTCAAAAGTTACGAGGACGACGAGATCTCAGATGAGGATTGACGATGATCTTCAACCAATTTTGGGGGACAGAGAGCGAAAAATCTTAGCTTGTACCCAACAGTAGTTGACAGAAAAAGAGCTATCATGAACCCACATACAACTACAGCGACGCCATAAAATAGGGTGGAGGAACTATGACAACAGATGTGTATCCGAATATCTTTTCTCAGTAACTTGGGAATCGGCAAGAAATTGTTGTTATAATGCGGCACAAAGAGTATCTTTTCACCTAAACCAACATAGGTCACTCGCAACTAGAGCTCCCTCAAGTTATTCTAGGCGGTGATTGACCATATCTTGCTGGTTGGTACAGTATAATCACACTACAGCAGGTCAATAACAAAATGCAAATGCCTGGACGCCTAGCAAACTGTTACGCTGATGTGCAGTCTTTACAGGAAGCATGCAATTGCACATATTTCAACCTTAGCATCTAAAAGATATTATGTCTCAGTTTATCGTATTTATACAGAATACTAGCCTCGTTTTGAACAGTATAGCAAATTATAATGAGAATCTGCCCTATTTGTTTGGAGCCAAAAGGTGACAAGTGTGTGTGTTGTCACCTTTTGGCTCCAAATTATTTCAGGGAAACAAGGTGATAACTACGTTTTTTAGTCTTTGACAAAAGTTCTGATATTGGCTAATTGAACATAATTTGGACAATTGATGATCATGATAGTTAAGCAAAAAACCCTAGCTCTGCAATAACACTGGGATTCAAAATTTGCAATAGTGATGTTTTTCTTCATTCCTGTAAAATAGTGAAATATGCAGTTGTCACCTTTTGGCTCCAAACCCCCGATATAGAGATTGGCCAAACCCCCTAACATTCAGTAAGGCGCAAGGTGGCCATAATAAGAGTGGTGCCTTGTGTGCAGTTCGCTCAGAGCATGTATACTGCTCACCAGTGAAGCTTTCTTTTTTTAACGTTGCTTAGCTGGTGTAGTGGTAGCATGTTGTGTTCACTGTGCTAGGCGATTAGGTGCTGTAGAGGCCCCGGGTTAAAACCAGTCAGGGACTGGTATTTTCATGGATTTGAAACAAGTCTCTGACTGCTCAAAGATAGATTCCGTGCTAAAAAATGCATTATACAACATGTAACTGTGGACGGAAATTTGGGTAGGCTGCTGGTATGGTACTGCAGTAGTTGAGAAGCGCAACTATCCCAGAACAGTATTTTGCTGAGGTGCTGTTCAGTAACAGTTAATGAGCAGTACCTCAGCAAAATACCGTCATGGAAAAGTTTATCATCATACATATTATTATGATAGAAATTTCCCACTATTTATTAATAGTGGGAAACTGTTGAAATGTTTATTCCTATGAACAAATAGAAAACAATTTTTAATGAATGGTTAGATTTACTGTTGGATAAGATAAGACAATTTCCTCTGATTAAGTTTTGATGAAGAACAGGAGCCATACTAGAATGTCTACACTTCTGCATGTGACTTTACCATTACCAGCTTTATTTGCTTTATCAAACAATTTGTATGCACACTCTGCATTATTCGACTTTCTTGCAATAAAAGAAAAGGACTGTATAGCAAAACTATTCATGCACCTGTACTATGAATAGTTTCCATTGAAACTTGAAATTTAAAAATTGACCAAGTGTAATAATGACACTTGATTTAGTTTAGATACTGAGTGTAATATTAACGATTCACTGTACTGAAATTTTGAGGTTATAAGCTGAATACACCATTAGAAAGCCGAGTAGCAGCTGTACCAGTTAGCACAATACCAGCTGGGATACATGACGTTATGATGGGTCTCTGGTCTGTTAAAACCAGTGAATTACATCATTGCAGGGAGTGAATGCCAGACCACACATTATGTTATCACAAACAGGAAATATTAATTGAGCTTTTATTATTACAAAACGAAAAAATGGGTATGTAGAACAAATACTAAATAATTACTCCTCGACAATAAAAATCACAAAATGTTGCAAAAGATTATCAAATGATTTTTGGGTTTGCAATTTGATTGGTCACTAATAGGCTACTTGTTTATGTCATGAATAACATGCCTACTCACTTGAGTGGTGTGTTGAACCTGTAGCACATGGTAGGCCTACTATAATTGCTAATATAATTTATATTGAACAAATGCTGTACTTATCATAAAGCAGTCGAGGCAACTCAATATTGCTGCTATATAGTGTGTCAGAGTTGAGATAGTCAACAAAAAAAGCTTTGAGAATTGATATAAAACCAGGTGGAGATAACTCCTAATGCTAACATCTCTATGGTTACTTTAGAAATTTTGGGCTACTTTTTGCAGTCTAGCATTTCTTAGCTACTACTAAAATAGTTTCAATATCTTTGTAGATGTATCAAGTAATACTAACAAAGTTAGGTGAAAACCAGTCTGAATTTTTCAGCACTGTCCAACTTGAACCACTACTGTCGCACCATTCAATATTTGCAAATAATCTTGTTCATCCCTTTTCAGTAAGATTGATGTGTTGTTTGTGTTAGGTAACCTAGCCGCAGCCAAGAAACCCCTATTTTAATATTGACTGTTTTCACCGTCAAGCAGCCTTTGTTAGGAATTTTGGAAGCACTCAAGCAGGTAATATAAAACTGTGCTACAGAGATTGCCATAGGACCTGCAACTCATTGCATTGTTATTGCAGGCATGACTCTACTTACTTGTTCATCGCTGTGCGCAAGAGTTATTTATAGAATGACAGTTAGTTTTGACTCAAAAAGATTACTTGGCTACTTTGGCTACTTGGCTACCTATGTACAAAAGTTACAAGTATAGACTTAGGACAGGCATAGCCATAGGAACTTAACAAGTCTCAATGCTGACTGGAGGTCATAATAGCCAATATTCAAATGGGTTTATCTTGGCTCCCACTAGGTTTACAAAGACAAGCAACGCATCAATCTTGATGAAATAAGATGAACAGTATTCTTTGAAATACTGAATGGTGAGACAGTAGTGGTTCAATGATATTCCAATTCAAAATAATGTTTCTGCATAATAGAAGTATGAAACTGCTTGGCCTGAAGAATATCATAGAAATACTGGTCAAACTGCTGAAGTGCCCACGTTTCGCACCACATTTGTACACATCGCCTAGGTCTCCCATATGCCAGCACACCCCTAGACTAAAAATACCATACTGCCGGCAACAGATCTAAAAGGTATCAAGTTTGACACCCTAACCTGAGGACCATCTGCTTCTAGAAGATAAAGACGGGTGGAACTTTCCAGCCTATTTATCACTATTATAGAAGTAAACGAGTATTTAAAATCAAAAATATACTCTACCACTAGACCCAGTGCTACACAATGGTTTCATATAATTTGGTTTATTCGGAAATTATCCTCTCTCAATTCAAAATCGACAAAATGGTCCAACAAAAAGCCATATGGAAAACTGTGATGCGATTCGATGCAATTTTCATATTGGGAAATATCCCACAATTCATTTAGCTTGACAATTTCCGGCAATAGCTGGTGTTTTCATCTTTCCTGAGTGATCCTTGCCAATAATATTTTGCTACAATCATTTTTGCCATCCCGTCAAGATTTGTTTCAGTTTTAATCAGTACTAAAACCACTACTGTCGCACAATTCAATATTTGCAAACAATATTGTTCATTTTATTTCATTAAGATTGATCTGCCGTTTGTCTTTGTAAACCTAGTGGCAGCCAAGATAAACACATTTGAATATTGGCTATTATGACTTCCAGTCAGCATTGAGTACATAGGTAGGCTACAGCATGAAATAGCCAAGTAATCTTATTGAGTCAACACTAACACTGCCATTCTATAAATAGCTCTTGTGTACAGCGATAAACAAGAAAGTTACAGGCAATGCCCGCAATGAGTTTCAGGCCCTATGGCTATCTCTGTAGCACAGTTTATGTTAACTGCTTGAGTGCTTCCAAAATTCCCAACATACATACGTAGGCAACAAATTGAAGGAGAGGGTTTTCTTGGCAGCAGCTAGGTTTCCAAACACAAGCAACACGTCAATCTTACAGAAATAGGATGAACAATATTATTTTGCAAATATTGAATAGTGCGACAGTAGTGGTTTGAATGAATGTATAGTATCACAAATACATGTACATGTAGTTAGTATTAAATGATTATAATATTACATAGGTCGCATAGTTAAAAGCAGAGTGTGACAACTCCCAACAGAGGACATGAAATTAACGAAAAAAATCAATTGGTAATTTCATGTCCTCATGTGCTATATATGCTTTTAACTATCTTAGGTTTTATTCAGTTTGTTAAAACAACAAAAATAATGAATAGTAAGACGAGACGCATTTTTTACATTTTTGTTGACTCCTTATATTTCGATGTATATCCATACATCATCTGACGATGATACATCTGACGATGATACATCTGACGATGATACATCTGACGATGATGTATGGATAGACATTCAAATATAAGGAGTCAACAAAAATATAAAAATGCGTCTCGTCTTACTATTCATTATTAAGATACTTGCTCGCACCAACATTTTCCAACAAAAATAATCAAATTCAAAGAGAAATCAATACCGCCTTGACCTATTTTTCGGTGCTATGGTGTTTTCGTTAAACATTTGTTATATTTGTTGTCATTGTGATGCTTGTCGTTGAACTTTTGTGACATTTGCCGAAAAATTGTTGTGACGTTTGTCGAAAAATTGTTGTGATGTTTGTCGGGGTTGTGAAGTTTGTCAAAAAATTGTTGTGACGTTTGTCAAAAAATTGTCGTGATGTTTGTTGGTGTTGCGACGTTGGTCGGAAAATTGTTGCGATGTTTGTTGGTGTTGTGACGTTTGTCTATGTTGTGGCATTTGCCGTTGAACTTTTGTGACGTTTGTCGGTGTTGTGACAGTTGTGACATTTGTTGTCACTACAAATGTCACTACACACCGGCTATTCATTATCAAATAGCCTAGTAATCTAACTGTCATTCTGTAAATAACTCTTTGCACAGCAATAAACATGCAAGTTACAGTCCATGCACCCAAAAACAGTGTAATGGATGGCAGGCTGCTATGGCTATCTACATGTATATTGCACAGGCTTAATATTTAAGTAATTAACCACCGGAGTGCTTTTAAAATTTCCAGCATAGGCTGACTGAAGGTGAGAGTAGCCACTATTGAAATGGGGTTTTCTTGGCAGCAGCTAGGTTTCCAAACACAAACAATGCATCAATCCTACTGAAATAGGAGGACCAATATTATTTTCACATATTGAATGAATTGACAATGGTGTGTTAAGTCAAATCACTAAAAGTAAAGTCTCCCTCAAGAGACTAGATCCCGTGACTTACTTACTTTTGATTTTGATAAATCTTCACAGAACTATTGAGCTCAGCCAAGTCGCCCCTTAGCATATCCAGTTTTGATTTGACAAAACCAAGCTCTATTAACACCTTTTCTTTAATCTCTCTATTTGTGGTGGCTCTGAAATTTTTAATAACATATTCTCTATGCAAAAGGAATAACACAAAACTATATAAAGGGCCATTCCATGGGGACTGTCCCAATGTGTGTGCTGACCCATCTCAGATCATTTTCAAACTAAGTTTTTGTGAAAGAGCACATCAAAATTAGTGGTAATGCCAATTTTCAGCGCTCTGTGTGGTACAGGGGGGCGCTGACGGCCCCCAAAAATTGCTGACAGGAGAGATAACTCTAAATCATTAACTTTTAAGGGTTTTCTCAGGCTTACAGTGGTGTTCTTTGAAATGAGACCGCCCCCAAAAAGAGCTATACTTTCTCGTCTATTTGAATATATTATTTCTGGAAACCATTTTAACCCTGACAAACTATATATTATTAGAATCCTTACAATGTCAGGAGTATTGTAAGCTCATAAAAAATTGAATGTTACAGCATAGCAGTGTTTTCTAGCCATTGCAATCCACCTACCATGATTTGCTAAATTTTGTGTCGGTAGTGGGTGAGTTTATAATATGGTCCTACCATGTTATATTTTGTGATAAAATATTTATTTTGATGAAAACTGAACAGCACACTCTTTGTTATGCAAGTGGCTGCCCTAAAAAGACAATTGAGGTAGATGTTGTGTGAATATCTGATACTTGGTTGGGCCACCATTGCGGTCCATCGCAGACTGACATCGACGAGGCATACTCACTACCAATTTAGTGAAGAGTTTTCCTCTGCAGTGCAAAGCCAAGACTGCACAATGATCTCATTTAATATTTTTGTTTTAATTGGTTTCTCTTTGGAAAATCTTAGGGCAATATGTTCCCATAAACCTTCAATTGGGCTAGCATCGGAGACTGCACTGGCCATTTGGGAACAGTTACGCCGCTTCTCTGACACTAGTCTTGGGCATTTCTAGCAGTGTGGCTTTTTCTTGGCTATGCATCTTTTGGACCATTAACAAGCAAATGTTTCCTAATTGTTGAGGATCCAAGTGGATTCCATTGCTCTCTCTGAACTCTCGACAGGTGTGTGGACTGGTCAGCTTGCGATCAGTGAGTGAGAGATGAACTATGGTACAGTGAACTTTTTGGTTCACTAGTCAGTGTTTATTTATATCTTTTTTTTTACATCTCCAATGATTTTTCAGATCCTTATTTTAGTTGAAACACAAGTTTGAGTCCACCTGGTTGCCTCTGAAGTCTTTTGTAGAGCCCCCCTTACCTTGTATGGGTAGGTAATACTGGCGCTGTCATGTTCAGCTAAGTGATTTGGAATAGTGGTTAAAGTTTAACCAAACCCAGGCTCAACTAGCAAAAAAGGGCATCAAATCACACACCATATTTTGACACATGAAATAGTGGAATTACACAATGCCAGCACAATTAATTTTTATTTTATAACCATTGTTTTAAGTGGCTTCATTTCGGTAAAAATTGGCATGTGACAACATCCTACTACCATCTGATGGCTATGCTTGAGAATAGTTTTAAACAGAGTGGCTCATAATGATCTTATTCTCCTGAGTTTTCTCTATCATTTGATATATAGTTTCATAGGGTTTCTGATTATTTTTAAGCAACTAAAGCAGTCGTATGTACCTAAGGTGTAAAAACCTTCAAATTATGGGGCGGTCTCATTTCAGAGAACATCACTGTATATCTTGAAAACCAATTAAGCAAAAAATCTGAAATTTTCAGGATGTTTAATCCCACATCATGTCTGTGAGTTATTTTAATAGGTCACTTACCCTACATCGGTCTATGGGTGAGGTCAGAGGTCACCTAAAGTTGATGAGCGGAGAGCGTCAACGGTAATATACTCAATTTTTAGGGAGATTGGATGGCTCTGAATCTGGACAAAACAGGAATTAGAAGTCAGGTGGGTGGTTAAACATGTCACATGTAACTTATGCCATATGTTTACTAGTTTAACAAAAAAATCAACTGATATAATTTCAATGTGGCGTTGGTAGCAGCGAAAATCCAAGATGCCCACCACCGATGACAAATGGCAGCGCGCCAACAGTAGTTTAAGTATGTTCGCATAAAATAAATTATAAACAAAAGATGTTTCCTATATAATCCAACTATGCTGATTTCATTTCTGCAGTCAGATTTTATGCTTTCAGGCTCTAAAATGATGTTTTTGCAGTTTTTATAATGGCATAATGTGCCATACAATATTCTGACTTGTCCACACTATATGCCTATATCATATTGGATTTACCGGTCTCACGGACTAGGGTATGCCAACACATTGCAGAAACAATACAGATGAAAAAATACACATCAACCATGATATTTGCCAGTGTTTTCATGTCAAAATGAAGTCAGCAAGGTCAGGAAGTGCTATCATTACTATCAAAACTTTGGGGGTGTTCGTAAGGATAATGCCCGGAACAAAGCAAGTTGTGTGTGATCGTCTGGCTGATGGTACGAAAGAATATTCGGCACAGAGGCTAATACTCTGCAACCTCTCAGAACTGCATTCCCATTTTTGTCAAAAATATGAGGACATGGTCAACCACATAAAGCTCTCCAAATTCTGTGAACTGTGGCCAAAGTACCGTAAAACTGTGACTTATACTGGTGCCCATTCCGTGTGTTTATGTGTTATACACCAGATCTTCAAATTTTTGGTAGAAAATATCCCAGGCATAAAACACTACACTGAAGTGTTGATATGCTAGTGTGTAGCAAAGAGAACAGTGACTGTATGCTACATAAATGCTCAAAATGTCCGGGTAGAAAAACTGTTGAAAAAAAGCCACAGAACTCTTCCACGCTAACCAGTTTGAGGGACAAGATGAGCTATCATATAGTCAATGGGTAACTACAGATAGATTACAGATGGTTAAGTGCCAAACGACTGTGAGTGAGCTGGCCAAAAATATCTGTGCGAAAGTTGACGAGGTAAGTGCACACCACTTTATAAAAGCGAAACAGTCAGCCCATCTGAAGCACCTAAAATCAGATCTAAACAATTCAGAGGTAATCAGCCAGAGGGACTTTGCAGAGAACTATTAATTTGTAGTTCAGGACGCAGCACAATTGTTTCACTGGAACAATCTACAGGCAACCGTACATTCCATCGTTGTGCACTACAAATCATCAGAAAACAAACTACTGCACTTATCATTCGCCTGTATCAGTGATTACATGCAACATGATCATTTGGCAGTGTACACCATGTTGAGAGATCTCATTCCCAAGGTAAAATCTCTGCTCCCAAGCATTCCTTTGATCCACTACTTCACCGATGGCTGTCCAGGGCAGTACAAATCGTTTAAATAATTTTGCAACCTCATGCACTATCAGGAAGATTTTGGAATGCCTGCCAAATGGCATTATTTCGCGACATCACATGGGAAGTCTGCTTGTGATGGCATCAGTGCAGTGATCAAATATCAGGCTAGACGTTCAAGCCTTCAACGAACATCTAGCTCTTTTATTACCACACCTAAAGATATTTATGATTTCGCCAAAAGCAGTATCAACAAAGTGTAGGTGTTGTGGTTTAACGTATCCGACATCGCACGTCACGAGCAGCAACAAAAAGAGAGATTTGATACCAGTGTAATACAAGTACCAGGTTCAAGAAGTCATCACTGAGAGAGATGTACGTGTACACGTACATCTCCAGGGCTTGCACAACACCCTCAATTGAGCCTATCTGACCTAAAACCTGGTGACACTGTTGCATAAAAATACGACACGATTGGTATATTGGGTCAATCATGGAAATTGACACTTTAGAAGAAGATGTTAAGATCAACTCCCTGCACCCTAAAGACCTTCACCGATTGATGAATATTCACCCACACCAGATGAGTTATTTGTACCTGCACAGCATCTAGTAATACGAGTCTATCTGGAGACAACTAACCACCGTCAATATACACTACCACAATCAACCCGGGATCAGATAAGTGATAGGTATGAAAAAAACATTCCGCTAATTAATTGATTTATGTGTGGTGTCATGAGGAGCTAAGATTATGGGGTTTAAATGTTCGCTTGGAAGATAAAACCTTCTCATTCATGAAAAATCTGGCATTTTTAAGGTGTTAATAATTGAGCTATTACACCACTTGGGAGCGGGATTCAAGCATAAAATATGACTTCAAAAATGAAATCAGCATAGTTGAATTATATAGGAAACATGTTTTGTTTGTACATTTTTTTATGCGAACATACCTAAATTACTGTTGGCGCGCAGTCAATTTTCCTCAGTGTCGGCGGCGGACATCTTGGATTTTCGCCGCCACCGACGCCACATTGGCACTATATCGACATTTTTGTTAAATTAGAAAATATATGGCATAAGTTAACATGTTTAACCACTCACCTGACTTCTAATGCCTGTTTTGTCCAGATTCAGAGCCATCCAATCTCCCTAAAAATTGAGTGTATTACCGTCGACGCTTTCCGCTAACCAACTTTGGTGACCTCTGACCTCACCCATGGGCCGATGTCAGGTAAGTGACCTATTGAAATAACTGGCAGACATGTGGGATTAGACATCCTGAAAATTTCAGATTTTCAGCTAAATTGGTTTTTAAGATATAAGCCTGAGAAAACCCTTAAAAGCTAAAAAATTAGAGTCATCCTCCTGTCATCGATTTTTTGGGGGTCGTCAGCACCCCCTGTACCGCACAGAGCGCCGAAATTTAGCATTAACACTAATTTTGATATGCCCTTTCACAAAAACTTAGTTTGAAAGTGGTCTGAAATGGGTCAGCACACACATCGGGACAGTCCCCATGGAATGGGCCTAAACCTATTTTCTTATTCTATATTTTGTGTAGGTCTTTTCAACTGAAACATGATAAAGACCAAACAAACTATGAAAACCCAGACTAGCTCATCACAATTACAATTGTAGAGTCTCAATCCTGGTTAATGTAGTTTTGGTGGAATTAGAGTGGGAGTTAATAGAATAATATAGTACTACTACCTGTAAGTGCTCAAGTTATCTTAAATACCAGTGTTATTTTAAATGAGTAGCATAATGGGACATACAATGTAACAGTTAACTAATTTTCACATCCATTATGGTTTAGGCTTGGGGTATATGTAAAAATAGCTGACTACTGTGACCAGATTATCCATATACAATGTACATGTACGTAATAGTAGGCTTCAAGCTAATTAGTTCACACTGAATGATAGCTGCAAGCTAAAATAATGAGCTAGCATAAAACAGGCGAACTTATCACAGTTAGATTCATTAAGTTTCGGCAAAAACTCTTGACTCAGTGAGTGGCTTTGACATCTTACAGCACCTATTGATTGGCCAGTAATATTGACCTGGACAGATGGAGTTATATCTGGGAAATTTCAAATTCAACTTTGTACAGAACATCACCAAAATTTTGATGGCAGTAACGTAATAGGACGTGCGTTCCATTGCAGTGTGGTCCATTGCAAACGTGTGCACCTGTGTGTTGGTACACAACTGGTACCTGTTTGCCTTTATGCACTGTTCACATGGCAGTATACTAGCATAACATACCAGCATGCTTTAGTGTGCAATTGGAGTCAACAGTTCAACATAGTACAGGGCTATTTACCTCTTGGTCCCCATCGCCCACGGAGGATGCTGGCGTATGTTAGGGATAGTATGCTAGACCACAGCTGAGCTGGTAGCTGCAGCATGGGCAGAGCATTAGCACATCAATAAAAATGCCTTCTCCCGAAGCATATTTTTACCTAAATCCTGAAAAATGAGAGTAAAGAGCAGAATTTCTCAAGATTATAATTACATGATAAAATCAAACAAATATATTTTAGCTTGCATTTACCTCAGCAAGTTCTCCGCACCACGTCTTAATCTCAACTCTTTGATAATATCTTCATTAATTCTACGCCGCCTTAGTTGCAGTTTGCTCCTTGCTGTGAAATAGCTTGGGTTAGACCCCTGCAATATCAAGCATAATAGCTCTACCCTTTCAGTCAAAAAGTAGCATAGCTAAACTCCAACTTAAGGAAGGGAGGGAGTGGGAGAGACAGAGGGGAGAGGGGAATACACTACACTGCACCACATTGCACTACACAGCACTACAACTACACCTATATACATGCACATGTAAAATTATATATAATATATACAATCGTATCATAATAAAACCAAAGTCTTTAAAACCATTCTACTACTAGTAGTTTCGTATTTTAAAAAACACTCCTCAAATAAAATGGTTTACTTTTAAAATAGTGCAGAATATACATGCATTATAGTAAGTTTTATTTTAAATTTTGCAGTAGGAAATTGCTGGAATCCCTACAAGTACTGACAAGCTTGGACTTAGAGTTAAGGCTGGATTTTCTAGGCTCTAGTAAAATAAAATGTTTTGCCCAAAGGCAGAGATGGCATCTGATAGGAGATGTGCAGCAAGGGCTGGCCTTCTTAATTATTTACCATGATATAGAAAATGGTCATGTCTGTTGTTTCAGGAAATGGTACTTTCTGTTAATCCAACATTAGCTTCTTTATGGTTTTTTGGATGTATTAGTTAGTGAAGGTAGCCTGATAAATGACAGCTTTGGTTAGACATTGGCCATTGACAGGGCATTCATTTGGTCTTCTGCAGATTAGGAACATGCTGATGGTCAAGCTCTATTTTGGATTTTCTAGTAGGATTTTGCATGCATGTCTACAAGCACTGACAAGCTCGGACCTAGGGTTAAGGCTGGCCTTGTCATGCCCAAGTATGATAAAATGTTTTCCCCAAAGACAAAAGGTTGGACATCTCTGAGCTAAACAGCAATACCTTTTCGAATGGGTTTTCAGAGTTGTGTCTGTCTGCCATGTTTCTCACGTAAATGCCATCATCTAGTTGCTCCATTTCCTCCATGTGTGGTCACTATTATTCAGCCTCCTGCCAAAAAATAAGTTGGTGTAAACTTAACTTTATGGTGGGAAAACACGCTTATGGATACACATTGTAACTTCTTTGTAAATTTTCAAATGACTCTATGTTCGACTACCATAAGGTTATTATTCTGTATGCACAGTGTAAACTATGTAGAATGAGGACATTGAGTTTGTTGCTTGGGGATTCATTTGACTGAGAGGCAGACGTTAATTGGGATAAGCGACAGAAATTGACAATTATTTAATAGAACACCAGAAATATGCTGAGAGACAGATGAGTGTGATTGTGGTCATAGTTGACAACACATCAACGCGCACCCATGCATAAATGCAAGTCATGTGTTACAGTTAACAAAATCAAAGTTATCCCAACTTGCAAGGCTCTCAAAAAGTCTTCACCTTTCTTGTCAGTACAGGATGTATCCATGTCATGCAATGTGCGACTAGTACAAAATATACAGCATAGCTGTTACTATAACTGTGTACAGATATCCTGGCTCAATTAGACCATTCTCTTTGCCAACTATTCAAAATGACAGCAGCATGCACCTTAAAAAATTCTTATTAACATTTCATCATATACCATTTGGTTTGACCAATCTTTTGATATGTGATATTTTTTGTTGCAAGGAGTGTATTTCTGAGCATTCGAGGACTCCGTTCCACATCTGTGAAAATAGCCCAACCCTGACTGGGGTTTGAACTCGAGGCCACAGTAGACAGAACACATTACCAATACACCAGCCTAACATCCTTAACAAAGGAAACTTCGCTATAAAGCGGACCTATGCACTGAACCAACTGCACACGAAACACTCCTCTATGGCCACCTTGCTATATTGAACGATTTTTGAGTTGGTCAATATATGCTACTTGTTTACCTAATGGATAACATGTCCACTCACCAGCCTGGTGTGTTGAACCTGTGGCCTGTAGTACAATTGTTTGTCTATATCTGTTTTATTTAATGAGTACTGTACATGTATATGCTGCAAAAGCAGTTGTGGCTACTTGATGTTAATAATAATATCCTTGCTGCCAAACACAATTCTTTAACGTGGCTGCCCAATAGCAGAGCTAGTTGAGGGGCCACCATGGCTCCTAGAGCTGGATATTTTATTATAGTCCGGTATGGGACAGAGGGAAAACCTTTTTCGGGACGAAAGCCTCCAAGTCATTGGTGGGACACGTACCCATGTGCTTGCAGATAGATAACTTGCATCCTTACTGCAAGACCAGAGTGACCATCTCGTGTGGCAGAGCTGAGATAATCAAAGAAAAGTGATATTTTCAGTAGTCGAACTATAAAATTGTCTAAACTTCTTGAACAAAATAGGCATGTAGAGCTGAAAATTCTCTTCAAAGTAACATGTTAAATGTGCATGTGGAAAAAAGTTTGCTTACACTGTTCTAAAATGTGGGTCACTTATGCGACGTCAGAGATATGGGATTTTGAAATGTGTTCTAGCGCTATTGAAATTTCTTTTTTTGCTCCGATATGGTGCTGAAAACATGTGCAGCTATATTAGAAGCCAAAGATCTAAGCTATATTTTACTGTAGTTTGATTTGACGAGCTTCAAACAACAATCCATTATCACTGTCAAATTTAATTGAGAGATAGAGCTTTCTACAAAATTAAATGACATTTATATGGTTGCACATTTAACAAATATGAAACAGATTGCATAAATTTCATAATACAGTTGTCATTTAAGAATGCTCTAGAAAACAGTATTATGATATAACATAATTATTTAGAAATAAGAATATTCTAGTAGGTCTATGTATTTCACAATCACATATTGGTTCACACCGTAATTAGAATAGTGCTAAATATTGTTTACATATATTATAGTAATTACATCAGGCATTGGTATGCAGGCTTCTTCCTTATATCATATTGTATAGTATGTAGTAAAATAATACAGTAAAATTATTTATTAGTTGGTATGATATATATATAACATCTCAGAGTTTGTGACAATCCCCTTCTTGGGATGAAATTCTGGGAATTTCAGAGCCAGATAGTCAATATTCTGAGCTGACTCGACTTAAATAATCGGCTCCAACATTATCTCGCCCTCTATGACTCTACGTGAATGTTGTAGTTCTGTAACTGCATTGCCCTTCTCATCACTCTGTTATTTTCATACTTGGCTCTGTCCATATAAACCAATGGCTGGCAGTCCGTCTGTAGAGTAAAGCTGGTTCCATATAGATAGGGTTAATATTTCTTAACAGCCCGTACTATGGCTAGACATTCACGTTCAATAGTTGAGAAATTCCTCTCTCGAGACAACACCTTTCTAAACTAAGTGGAAATAGTTTTCCATCGTGTTCTTGTAGTAGAACACCTCCAAGACCGATTTCAGAGGCGTCTGTTCTTAGCACAAATGGTTTATGTCAGGAATCTTCAACACAGGTTTCTGGGTTATCATCCTCTTCAGGTCATTGAAAGCCTTTTCTTGTGCATCCTCCCATCTCACGATGGTAGGGTTACCCTTTTTGGTAAGATCTGTTGGTGGGGAAGCTACGGCTGAATAGTTTGGCATGTAATTTCTGTAATATCCTGTCAATCCAAGAAATGACATAACCTGTGTTTTGTGTTGGGGTGGGAGCAGCCTCTATCTTTTCCACGTCGGTATGAAGCAACAGTGGTCTACCATCTGATATCCAGTGACCAACAAATTTAACATCCCTCTCTTCAATTAAACACTTGAATGGTCGCACTGTGAATCCTTCTCTCTGTAGTCGTGAGAACAGCTCTGTTAACACCGTAATGTGTCCCTGCCAAATCTTGGCGTGGACTAAGATATCATCAATGTAATTATCAGCTCTGTCAAGGTCACTCAGAAACTTTCTCCTTCCTCGGACAAGGGTAGCACCCGAATTCACCATTCCAAAAGGCATTCGTAGGAATTCATATTGGCCATCTGGCGTCACGAATGCAATCTTCCAAACATCATCTTTATGGACTGGTGTCTGCTAGTATCCTTTTGAAAGATTGACTGTGAAGAAACAGTGTCCGGTCAACTTCTGCATCAAATCGGCTTCTGTCAGCATGGGCTCAGGATCGAATTGTGTTATCTCATTTAACTTACCGTAATCCACACATAGGCGGTTAGAACCATCAGGTTTCTTGACAAGCACTATTGGTGACGCATATGGTGAGTTTGATTTTGACTGATTCCCATGTTCAGCATGTCTATTATATCTTGTTTCAATCCTTCCTTGGTGATGCATGGAATTTTGCATGAACTGTTGAGGCTCATCTTGTGCTCAATCAAGCTTGTATTTCCTGGCTTGTCCGTGAATATTTTCGAGAATTTTTGTAGGATCTGCTCGACATCTTACCTCTGTATGTGATCCAAGTGTGTACCTAGCGTTACATGGTCTCCATTTTCCTTCGGCTTTATGGCTGGTAATTCTTCCAGCGAGTTGTCTACACCTTCGCTTTCTTCAGGTGTGATTACACCTAGGGCCACTGTTTCAAAAATATCTTTTAGTTCTCCAATGTTATGGGCCATTCCATGGGGACTGATCAAATTTGCGTGCTGGCTCGACTCAGATTTTTTAAAAAATTTCCAGGTAGTAAGAGCACCCTTGAATTAGTGGGAAACCGGCAGCAGCTTGTTGAAAAGTGGGGAAATGTAGTGGGGACAACTCCAAATGGAATTTTTTGAAATCCCTGAACATTCAAATTATTACTGTGGCCACTGTATGATACTTAGAGCTATAATTTTTGTTACATAGATACTTTCATATATGTGCTTCAGTTTCATTATTTATTCAAGCCTGTATGGTCAACACATCGAGGGTCAGAGGTCACCGAAAACACCTCTCGGAACTACTTTAACCCAAATTCACTGAAAATCGACCACATAGACACTGCTGGATTTGATGAAAAGAAGGTTGATATACAATAACTAAGTATTGAAGATGCCCAATACAAGGATAAATAAAATTCTGAGAAATAAAAACACTTTCCAAAATAAACTATATGGTGACAGCGGCTCAAATTCAACATGGCCGTCGCCCGAGTTGGCGTTTTGGGACGTTATTCAAGGCTAAATCTACTAAACTTAGTAGTGAAAACTATTGGTGAAAATGTTGCTTTATATACAATTCACACCTGTAGATTCCATTTCTGCCATAAAAACTTTGTCTTTTTGGGTCTAAAAGGGTGAATTCTCAGATTCAAATTTTACATACATTCGCTATAATGTAGTGACTACATCGCCATGCAGTTAATTGGCTATGGCTATAGGGGTCAGTCAAGACTTGATATGAGGTACAATTTGGGACTTGGACTGGTTATACAACCTTATTTGTCAAGTAAAATGGGGAAAATCCTTTTTAATAACGCAAACACGCAGTTTTGGTAAATTTACCATGACTCGTCCTTTCACACGTTTGTTAAATGAGGTAAGATAGCTAAGCTAAGCAGTATTTCAAGGTGTAACTTATACCAAGTATTGTTTAGTGAAAAAGAAGGGGAAGAAAATGATGCTTCATGGAACTAAGGCTTCTTTGATCAGTGGGTGAGACTAAGGGGTTAAAGGTTATTTAAACTAGCTCAAGACAAAATTTGCCATCAGTGATCAAATTCTAATCAAATATATACATGTACATGCATAACTATAGCCACAGCCCAAGAACAATAACTTTTGACAATTTTTATATGTTTACATGTAGCTTACAATTAAACCAGTCTTTGCTAATTACATGTAACTCCAAAAAATATCTTTTTGGTACTATATAAATGACTACAACTAAAGTAAGTGGTGCGACGTGCACTAACGTACTTTTAATCAACAGAGTAATCAAAAATATGAATATGGTTTTGTGAGACTTAGTTTTAGTTGTAGCTAGCAACTTGAAATTATATTATCAGGTGTTTGCTTGTTTCCAAGGGTAATAATTTTTAATGTACTTGCTAGCATCACCTCGCCAAATTTACCGTTCCTTATACCGACAACTTGATTTTCAATCGAGATAGTTTTGACCCTTCAAAAGACAAAACCACTTATCTGAAAAATATTGCACTCAGTGAATAAAAGAAGAGCAGATCACACCTCTATAAGTGCAGACAACCATATTGACCTGGACATAATAATTGTTATACTATGGACTGCTGAAATTCAATCTCTTCAGATAAACAATGTACAACACTTATACACCTGAAAAAGAACTATTCACATATTATGAACAAAAAGTATTTTTGAAGCTAATTATCAAAGACTGGTTTAATTGTAAGCTAAATATATAATATATAAATTTGTTAAAAAGCTATTGTTTGTGGGCAGTGGCTATAATTTTGCATGTATATTTTTGATTAGAATCTGATAACTAATGGTGACCCCAAGACTTGTCCCGAGCTAGAAACACCACCTCACTCACTGATTAAAGAAGCTTTAGTTCTATGGAGTTCCACCTTCTTCTCCTTCCTTTTCATCCTCCTGTCATATTATGTGCAAAGCTAGCTTTTGGCTAGAATAGCTTATAGCTGTAAGATATTAGATATATTTTTGGGTATATAAACACTTCTGCTATATGGTGAAGTCAGAGTTGAGATTGAGCAGTAACATAAGACATTAAATAAACTGTTAGAAGAATACAACAGATTTGGCGACGAGGATTAACCACATATCAAGTATCAACTCATCAGCTGCCATCTGAACCAAAGGTAAATTTGACTTGCATATTGGTCAAATAACTATGGCTACTACAACTGAACAACTAGTTACCTTGCTAGCCCAACAAATTGCTCAACAGAAGGAACAGATGGAGCAGCAGAAGGAACAGATGGAGCAGCAGAAGGAACAGATGGAGCAGCAGAAGGAACATCTGGAAAGGCAGCTGGAGGAACAAAGATCACAGCATGCAGAACAGATGAAGTTACTTGCTCAATCAACAGGCAGGCAAGTGCAAACCACACCAAGTTTCACCGCATTCAATCCGAATACGGAACTATGGACTGATTACTTCTCAAGGTTCACTACTTTTATCCAGGCTCAGTCTATCACAGATGAAAAAGTACCACAGGTATTCTTGACTAACCAATCTACTGATATATACAAACAACTGAAGGATTGGACAGAGCAGCAGCCAAGAAAAGACATACAGAAACTGGAAATGGAGGAAATCTACAACTATATGATGACTCAATATAACCCAAGGACTTTTATCATCAGAGAGAGGTACAGATTCTGGAGTGACATGAACAGAAAACCAGGAGAGACAATTCCAGAATTAGCAGCTAGGATTCGGCATGACGCAGCCACATGCGACTTCACATCTATTCAGGATCCCCAGGATGAAGCCTTACGAACAAGATTCATATGTTCAGTAGAAAATGAAGCCATCTTAAAAGCACTTTTCAAATTGAAAGATGGAGATTTAACTTTCAACAGAGCAATAGAAGTAGCAGCCGAAGCGGAAGAAGCAGCCAAGGTAGCCAAGGAAACTGTCCATGGAACAACCAAAACACTACACTTGCTACGGAAGAAGAAGACGACTCCAACAACAAAGACACACTCACAAACAGCTTCACCATGTAACTGCTGTGGAAGAACAAATCATAATCAAAAGTACTGCAGATACAAGAACGCTGCATGCAACTACTGCAAGATAACAGGACATCTAGAAGCAGTCTGCCGCAAGAAGAAGAAGGTGAACTCTCAGCCATTAAATATTGTGAGGCTCTAAAAACAGTACATGCTGTTCCACAAATTCAAGTAGAATTAATTCTTGAAGGACAACCACTGCAACTAGAAGTGGACACAGGAGCGGGAGACAACTTTCTATCAGAAAACAATTGGAGAAGACTAGGAGCACCTACACTGCAACCACCACTGATTCACTATGAGTCAGCTACCCATCACCCGATAGAGATTATAGGAACGTGTACACTCAACACCAAAGTAGGAAGTCAGCAAGAGAAACCCCCTCATTTTGTAATCAGCAAAATACCTAATCTCAACCTTCTGGGCAGAGGTGGAATCCAACAGCTAGACATCTCCCTAGATTCTCTGATGCCACAAGCCGATAGAAGACAACATACAGACATTCTCACAATCAGCAGCAACCTTAAGGAAGCATGCAGAAGACTAACATCAGAGTTCAAGGATCTCTTCACGCCAGAATTAGGATGTCTAAAGGATTTTGAACTAGAAGTGAAGTTCAAACAAGACAGTAAGCCTATTTTCTGCAAACCCCGACCAGTACCATATGCCACCCAAGAAGATTTAGGCCAAGCGTATGATGCTGGAATCAGTAGAAGAGTCTGGTAACCTGTACAATTTAACTCTTATGGTACTCCCGTAGTACCAATAAGAAAAGCACAGCTACCTGGACAACCAAGACGGAAGTTGAGAGTTTGTGGAGACTACTCAGTGACAGTCAACGCACAGCTAGAAGATCATCGTCAGCCAATCCCTTTACCAGAAGAACTGATGAGGAAGCTAGGAGGCGGACATGGTTTTTCAAAGATTGACTTGGCCGATGCGTACAACCAGATTTGCTTAGCACCAGAAAGTCAAAAGAAACTAGCACTCAGCACACACAGAGGAGTCCTATTACAGAAGCGCTTACCTTTTGGAATAAGTTCTGCACCAGGATATTTCCAAGAGATTATGGAGCAACTAACCCAAGATCTGCCTGGAGTCGCTGTCTATCTGGATGATATTCTAGTGTCCGGAGCAACAGCAGAAGACCACCTAATCAATCTTCGCAGACTACTTCAACGCCTGCAAGACCGAGGGTTAAGATGCAATCTCCAGAAATGTGTCTTTGCAGAAGACACAGTAGAATACCTGGGACACCAGCTATCTCAAGAAGGCATAGCAAAAGGATCTGGAGTAGAAGATGTAAAGAAGATGCCACCACCCACTGATGTAACAGGTCTACAATCTTTCATGGGTTCCATCCAATTCCACCACAAGTTTCTACCAGATCTATCAACAGTCACAGCGCCTCTTCAGAAGTTATTAAGAAAGGGAGAGAAATGGCAATGGACACCAATTCAACAAGCAGCATTTTCTCAACTCAAGCAGATGTTATGCAGTGACCTTGTCCTGGCACATTTTGACCCATCATTAAAGTTAGGCATATCCTGTGATGCCTCAGCAGTGGGACTCGGGGTAGTGCTATTCCATCGATACGGAGATGGATCTGAAAGACCAATTGCCCATGCAAGCAAGACACTGACACAGACTCAACGAGGATACAGCCAAACCCAGAAGGAAGCACTAGCTATTATCTTTGGCATCACCAAGTTCCATCAGTTCTTATATGGGAGGAAGTTCATACTAATAACGGATCATCGATCTCTACTTACTCTGTTTGGCCCCAACAAAGCAACACCGGCTATGGCGGCCAACAGACTCGCTAGATGGGCACTTACACTAAACCAGTATCAGTACTCCATTGAATACAGGAAAACCTCAGAACATGGAAATGCAGATGTACTCAGCAGACTACCTAGTGGCCCTGATGCTAAGTTTGATGCAGAAGAAGAAGGAGAAGATATAGACACTGTTTGCTGTATCAAAGCTATCGGCACACAGCTCTCTCCAACAGAACCTGGAGTGCTGAAGAAACAAACGGCTAAAGATCCAGTACTCAGCAAAATTATGAGATATACCAGGGAAGGCTGGCAAGATGAAGAGCGGAATCCATATCAGAGTGAAGTAAACTTGGAAGGCTACAGCATCAAGGATATCCAGAAGTTAACTGCATCACTATCAATCGAAAATGGATGTTTACTATATGGAAGCAGAGTGGTAATTCCCCTATCTCTCCAAAAGGAAGTGTTACAACTGATACATATGGGACATTTTGGCATGCAGAGAATGAAGCAACTGGCTCGCACTGCAGTCTACTGGCCTCGTATGGACAAGGACATTATGGAGATGACTCAGAAATGCACCACCTGCAGGGAACATCAGAACCAACCAACTAAGGCACCAATTCACCCTTGGATGATGCCAGAAAAGCCGTGGAGCAGACTACACATCGACCACGCAATCAACTTCATGGGGACCAATTGGCTGGTCCTAGTAGATGCTTACACCAAGTACCCTTGCATACATCCAACAAGTTCTACCTCTACCAAAGCAACTACAGACCTACTGGAAAAAGACTTTGCTCACTTTGGTTACCCTCATACCATAGTCACAGATAATGGAACAAGCTTCACCTCAGACGAGTTTCAGCAGTGGTGTAAAGAGAGGGGAATCATCCACCTACGAGGAGCACCTTACCATCCAGCCACTAATGGAGCAGCTGAACGAATGGTGGGATCATTTAAACAGTATCTAAAGGAGTTTCTAATGCAATATAGACGAACACTGCTATCCTATGGATTCTCTCCTAGTGAGCTACTGAATGGACGACAGATCAGGACAAAGATAGATGTGCTGTTACCTTCTCCGGCTCATTTGGCTCAAGGAAAACAAATGCAAGACGTCCAGAGAACTAAGAAGTTACATTGCTATAATGTAGGAACCCCCTGTTATGCGCTATATTGTGGACCTAGACGAAACAGGCAACCTAAATGGATAGAGGCGGTGGTCACCAAAGTTCTGGGAAGCAGATCGGTAATGGTCAAGATTATGCCAAGAGGACCAGTCTGGAAAAGGCACATAGATCAGTTACAGCTTCGACATGTCAGTGCAGAGGATGGTGAACTACCAGAAGATATACATATACCTGAATCTCCTACAAGCAACACTAATAAGGAGAGAAGTACAGAACCTGAACACAATACACCACCAACACCACCGAAGATCAAATACCAGAATCCCAGGATGCCAGACCCAAGTGCATACACACGGTCTAACCCCAGACGATCCACAAGAAACCGGAAGCCCAAATAAAAGAATAATCAAATTTCAGGAAAGAGGTGTTGAGACATTATAATATGACAATAATTACTGTTGTGTTTTGTTGGAGTCATCGCCTCCTGTCATATTATGTGCAAAGCTAGCTTTTGGCTAGAATAGCTTATAGCTGTAAGATATTAGATATATTTTTGGGTATATAAACACTTCTGCTATATGGTGAAGTCAGAGTTGAGATTGAGCAGTAACATAAGACATTAAATAAACTGTTAGAAGAATACAACATTTTCCTTAAACAATATTTGGTTAGATTAGCTATTCTGCCTCATTTAACAAACGTGTTAAAGGGCGAGTCATGGTAAAGTTACCAAAACTGCATTTTTAGTGTATTAAAAAGGATTTCACCCATTTTTCTTCACAAAGTAGGTTGTATAACCAGCTCAAGTCTCAAATTGCACCTCAAATTAAGTCTTGACTGACCTCTATGGCCATAGTCAATTAACTGCATTGGCGATATAGTCCCTATATTATAGCGAATGTATGTAAAATTTGAATCTGAGAATTCAACCTTTTAGACCCAAAAAGACAAAGTTTTTAATGCAGAAATGGAATCTACAGGTGTGAATTGTATATATAGCAACATTTTCACCATTATTTTTCACTACTAAGTTTAGTAGAATTAGCCTTGAATAACGCCCCAAAACACCAACTCGGGCGACGGCCATGTTGAATTTGAGCCGCTGTCACCATATAGTTTATTTTGGAGACCTGTTTTTTGTTCTTAAAAATTCATTCATCCTTGTGTTGAGCACCTTTAATACTTAGTTATTGTATATCAACTTTCTTTTCATCACATCCAGCGGTGTCTATTTGGTCGATTTTCAGTGAATTTGGGTAAAACTAGCTCCGAGAGGTGTTTTCAGTGACCTCTGACCCCCACTATGGTGATCATACAGGTTTGAACGAGTAATGAAACTGAAGCACGTGAGTGAAAGTATCTACGTAACAAAAATTACAGCTCTAAGTATCATACAGTGGCCACAATAATAATTTTAATGTTCGGAAATTTCAAAAAATTCCGTTTGGAGTTGTCTCCAGTACATTTTCCCACTTTTTAACGAGCTGCTGCCGGAACCACAGGGTTCATACAGAAAAAAATTGCTGGTTTCCCACTAATTCAAGGGTGCTCTTTCTATCCGTAAATTTTTAAAAGAATCTGAGTCGGGCCAGCACGCAAATTTGATCAGTCCCCATGGAATGGCCCTTATCGCTTTCCCTCACATAGTACTTTTTTAGGTCTTTGATTTTCTTCGCATATCAAGAGTGTAGTCATTAATATTCGCCTTCTTCATAAAACTAAAGGGACCTTGCCATTGCATCAGTAGCTTGTTGGTATTGGTCGATAGAAGAACCAGAACCTTATGACTTCACTTTTTTGTCAAACTGCGCTTTATATTTCTTTTGGCTCCTCTTCAAATTTTCATGTGCGATTTCCATAATATCCTCCAGTTTCTTCTTAAACCACTACTGTCACAGTATTCAATATTTGCAAAATGTTATTGTTCATTCTACTTCAGTAAGATAGATGTGATGTGTGGCTTGTGTTTGGAAAACTAGCTGCTGCTAAGAAAACCCTCACCTTCAATTTGTAGCCTACGTATGTATCTCCGCTGGATATGGCTCCCCCGCCCCTGTACCCTGGCCTGTATGTTGCATGGCTGCACCTCAGCTACCCAGCCGGTCACAATATATGACTAAACTTAACAGCATTTTTGATTTTTATTATGTCCAAATTCCTTGTAATTGTTTAATACTTTGAGCCCTGAAGACGAGTATATTCGTGGTTGCAGTATTTTACTCGTAACAGCAAAACTATTGAGTCTACGACAGAAATAAAAACATAATTAGCGAGGGAAGGCTTTCTTGTGCGAACACATAATTTTCGGCTTTCTGGTGCTAATACAAATAATTTAATTGGCTGTTGAGAACAGGTCTATCCTTCCAATGGCCTACCACTTGCTGTTTAGAGTAAATATGGCCGCTTCCAGTAGGTTTGAAGCTGAGTGCTTGATTGATGAAATTATTGGTTATGAGGGCTCAGAACTTGACTCAGACAATGATCCATGTTTATTAAACTGATTTTAGCATACTGTTAACTAACTTTTGATGGGAATTAAGGTACTTACTTGGTAAATTGATGTTTTTAGTTTTTACTAGAATGATAAAAATAGGCTTTACATATCTCCCTGCCATTTAGTGGTTATGCATGATAACTCAAATCTGTTTTGTTAGTCATTCTATAGGCGTTGAGCTTCGTTTTGATATATACATGTACATGTAGTTTGTATAGGTACATCCTGATCATAGATTAATATCTAAATATGGTTAAAATGTTGATGGAAAGTACAGAAAACGGCTAGGACCACAGGGTCTGCCACATAGTAACGCACTCAGGACTCAAAGTGTTGATTAATCAAATTATATTTATATTATCAGCTCTTTGATATTATTAAAGTTCAAGTTTAAATCAAATCGACAATAACTATACTATTCAACTTATTAAATTATTCATTTAAAATTGTTATTCACGTTATAATTGATTTATTATAATAATAATAATTATTCTTGTCTTGTCTTGTCTTGGTTAAGCTCCTAGACCCCAGGGTAGGGGAAAAGAGGAACTATCAGAGTTGTAGGTCTTTTTTTATTAGTCTGCTATGATCTCACCAGTGCGGAGCTCCCGAGCAGTTCTGATCAGAAAGCTGTGCAGAAATTTGTTAGTATGACAGGCAACAGAATTGAAAACACTAGCATGTCTGGTGTTAAAATCATGCGTTCCTTTCATTAGATCAAGTGTAGATAGAAGATTTGAAAATAGAGATTCATGCTCCAAGATGGTGTGGAAAAGTGATATTCTTCGAGTCTGCCTAATCTTGTTCAATGAAACTAGATTTAGCTGTTTTTTACTGTCAGAGATCGAACAATCTCTGCCTTTAAGGTTTTTAATAAATCGTACAGCCTTGCTTTGGACTGCCTCAATTTTATGTATTAGACCCTGCGATGCAGGATCCCACACAGGACAGGCATATTCCAGCAATGGCTTGCATAACGTGTTGTAAGCAAGAAGTTTGATGGATTCAGGGGCATCATATAGAGTGTATTTTATAAGTCCTAGAATTTTTAGTGCTTTTCCAATAATGTAATCAACATGAATGTGCCATTTCATATCACTTGCCAGGTATATCCCTAGATATTTTATAGAATTACACTGCTTTAAAAGCCTCCCATTTAAGAAATAGTCACGCTGTAATGAGTTGCCACTGTTACTAAAAATTATAACATTACTTTTCAACACATTAAAATTCATTCCGTTTTTGATACTCCAGTTATGTAGCATATTTAGGTCATGTTGCAGTTTGGCACAATCACCATCATTGATGACCCCAGAGTACAGAAGAGTGTCATCTGCAAACAGTCTGATATTGCTGTACTTTATGCATTCTACAATGTCATTAATGAACAGTGAAAAATTATTATCTAGTCTTATCTAATTATATTATCATAATTAATAATAGTTTTCGCCAAGAAGTACTAGCGCGGTGCTAGGTGTAATGAAACCACTGTTGCAAGCTAAGCCTTGAAGTTCAAAGCATACCTTTCTATAATTTAATATTATAATTTTATATTTATATTATTTATTTTATATATTTATATAATATTAAATTATATAAAATAAAGTTGAGTATCACCTAAATTGGTCCACAGCCACTTGCATGTAGACGAAAAATGAGTATGAGTTCGCTAGTAGACTATCACTATTACAATGACAATCATATCATTAATCATAGAAGCCAACACCGTTATAATTTTTAATAATTTTAATTCCCTTATCTCTGGACTTTATAGGTTGCAAGCATAGAACACCCAGGCCCATAGAGTTAACTCCCCATAGATCAGGAACTCAGGCAAATTTTATTATGCCACTATCCATCCCTGGCGGCCATGATGTGTTGGGGTTACCGTTTGTTTACATTAGTTACCTATGCGCTGCTATGATTAGTCATTTAGCTTTAGCTAGTAGTCAAAATTTGTTCTTTGCTACCAATAATCTGAAATTTTCTGTAGCACAAATATTTTCCAATTGTTTCAGACCAACATAATTATTGTATTTATTATATTTTGTAACTTTGATAGTAACTGCATGGTAATTGCAAATATTATACATTAGTATATTAGTACATCACAAAATTATTATTACACAACACAGCTCCTAGTTCTAGTTATTTTGGCTTTCAGTAGGCAAGATTACTTTACTTAATAGCTGCAGCATTAAGTAACACCTTTACCTCAACTTACAATACAGCTAAAGCTACTGTAGTTGTTAATTGTCCTACGTCCTATGGTTTATCCTGGTACTACATGATTGATAGAGTATAACTAGTAATATGTGTATTTCTATATGTACGCAGAACAGGTTTGCAGAAGTTGCATATTACAAATAAAAACATTTATGTAGACAGACAAAAACAATTCATAACATGGAGTATAAATGCCAATATTTTGACCAAATTTATTTTAAATATTTACTGAATAAAAAGAGCATAAGAACTCTTATTCAATATTTAGAAGTCACTCCTTGCCATTCTTAGGAATAAGGTCAGCTAGCTCTTCAAAATTCACAGCATCAGCATAGATCAATATTCTGTCTAGTAGACCTATATTAGAAAATTGATACCAGATAAATAAATGCTTCACGCTTACCACACATAAATGGCTTACAGACATATAAGAGGTACTAGATCCAAATAATAAAGCAGTAACGAAACATGTTCAATGTCTACTGTCCTACCATAATAGTACAGCTATTAGTAGTTACATGATTCTTGCCAAATTGGCATCACATTATATCAGAGTAAAATAAAGTACGATTTCGATAAGACATATATGTTGATATAGTTGATCACTCTGGATGTTACCTATGAATTAAATTCATAACAGCTCTATAATAGACGACAGAAATCTACCAAGTACATCCTCACACATATATATAAAACAACAAGCCTTAATTAGACCAAGCATCTCATTTTAACCGTGAAACCCATTTCTAATTGGGAAGCAGTTGTTACAGTTTGTGTGCACGAGTCCCAGGAAAAGAGTTCATAATCATAACCTACTTGATGGGTATGATGGATGAGCACCACACATAGAGTTGTGTCAATGTTTATCGTGGTATCCAGATTTCACTTTAATCTCCAACCTATAAATAACAAATCAATGCTACAACTCAACCTGCACCTATTCTATTGTAGGTAAAAAGGCTAGGAAAGTTGTGCTTAAACAAACTGTTACTAAAAAATTAAATTAATGACGTAGGCCTATAAGCTTGCATAATACTATTCTACGTTCTACATTATAATGTCTAATGACTAATTAACAGCCCTAATAAATTTAGATTTTTTTCTTCCATATCAATTTATCTTCCTCTTCTTTTTTCTGAGAAAAAAAGAAGCTTCCGGTTATAGTTTAGCTTGAAACCATTCTAAGATTATGCTAAGCTGGTGTAGATCTTGGTTGTAATGTATCTCGGCTACTAACTGCTCTAGGCAAATAGATACTACAAAGCCTCAGAATCAAACCCTAGACAGGAATGGACAAAGGAAAGTTCACATCCGTGAAACAAAGTCATTGATAGTTTATAGATTTCTTAAATAAACTTCCTACCAATATAAAGTCAGCCTATACCAACATTCAAAATAATGAAAATAGGCCTATAACACATTTACAATAATTATCTTACTATGATAATTATAATCGTAAATAGGCCTATTATATTTACACTATAATTATTATTATTGTAAAAAAATCAATTATCAACTACAAATAATAATATTATATTATATATATAAATATTATATATATTATAAAATAATTATATAAACATAATCGATTCAATGATAAACATGTTCATGTGGATTGATAGTCTATTGAAATCACCTGAATTAGTAATAATAACAGTATAGTTAGTAGGTATAGTCGCTGATCTGATGAGCGAGTGATTTCGATCTGTGACTATCATAATAAATTGTTAGTGAGTCGGGATCACAACTTCACCTGATAGTATAGTTACTAAGTACAAGGAGTAAGAGAGAAGGAGGCTCGTCCATAAAAACCTGTATATATGTTACAATGGGCTTCCGGTGTTCAATGTGCGCCTCGGGTACTTGGTAAAGTCAGAAGAATAGATGATGAATGTTTTTAAAAAAGTAAAATTCACACATCAACTGAAATTAAAATATAAACAATGTCAACAATTATTGGTAACACTCTAATGAACAGGCTGACTATATACACACTACATATTTCAATGGGATACGATAGATATTGGCAAGTAAATTCGCCAGATTTGAAGAAAATTGCGTATCTCAACATAAAATAAGGAAAAATAATACTTTAAATTTAAACTTGCTGCAATTGGTTAAGTTGAAATCCAAATTTTGCTCCTTCATAATAAAAAAACGTGCAAACACCAAAATCGCAAATTTGTGCACCACATCAAAGTTTATAGAATTAATAAGTTGTTCCACGGCTTTATGCACCAATAGGATCGCGCGAGATCTGACCTAATAAGCGGCCTAGTTCAAAGTAGTTGAGTGGCAACGAAAAATTACCGATGAAACAATGGGGTCTTCTCAAGGTTGGCGAAAAAATTGCCCTGAGATTGGCTAGAAGTATCTGTAATGCTAGCCCATCGTTTTCAGAATACATGATGTTTATACCAATAGCATCAAAAAAAGATGCAAGCATTTAGAAGAGCATAAATATAGGAAAAAGGCCCAAAAAGTTTGAGCCATCCTACTGATCACGTGGTCTGGACTATTTATGTCTCATGTAGACCAAAGATGGTAAAAATACGCTCTTTGCGCAGACTTTCAACTACACTATTGCCGACCTATATTTCTATAGCCTAAGCGTTTGACCACAGACTGGGCGCTCGTTAAAGAGCAACGGTTTGCCCATTTTGGCGAAAGAACTACGGCAAATAAGTATGCTCATCGTTTACTGGATAAACTTGATATATAGAAACTTTGACCACATTTCTCTAACATCAGGACTTTATGGTGTATAGTTCAGATACTATTTTAGTTGGTAGGTTAGTTTGTGGGCCCCACAACATGCCCACACTAAATGAAAATAGTGCTCAAACTATAGGCTATGCCAAAAAAAATAATGCTTATCTCTCCATAGAAATGATTTTGATTGGATGCTATAACGGTGACGTATTAAGCGCCAGAGCCGTGCACATGTGAATTGCTGTTTAGCAATGAGGAAGCGCATCATGATTCAACGGAGTTGTCTACTCGCTTAATGCCAGCGACTCGTGTGCTCATATTTTTAAACCGAGGAGCACATCGAACACAAAATCCTCATAGACGAGCCTCCTTCTCTCTTACTCCTTTCTACGTAGTAGTATTTATTACCATTACTTTAGTGTTGTACTGACGTAATTTATTCTCATTATAACTGACTCCTAAGACATACATGCATCCTTATATATATATTTCCTTACATTAGCTTTAGTGCTATAAACAGGGCTCTCAAGTTGCTCAGTCAAAAAATCCGAGAAAATTTGCAATGTACTGCAGTGTAAGCAGTGTACCAGTATTACTCTGCTAGCAACTGGTCAGATGTATAAATAAAGCTGTTGGTCACCTACATTTACATATCTGTTGCTTTAGGAGTTAGCCTAAGTAATTTCTGACAGCCTAATAATCCCAGTACATACATGTAATTCAGGCCTTGCCCTTGAAAAGTAACAAAATTAATAGCTTTTTCCTAAGCAACTCTCAAGCTATGAGATAAACTGTAGATTAATTTGGAGATTGTAAAACATTTCAATTCAAAATACAGCTAATGTGAAAAAATCTCCCAAAATCCAAGCAAATCATCAATAATGGAAAACCTCCCGAGCTCCCCGAGCAAGCACTCAAAATCCGAACTGCTCGGGGAAAATCCGAGAACTTGAGAGCCCTGCTATAAAGCTACTAGCTACAAAGCTATTACAAACACTACATCCCTCCATGGGTTTAGATACAAAAAGATATAATATCAAAAGTACAACTTGAAGAGAAAAAATACAAAAACGTATATTATTATTATAAAGCAAAATTGAACAATGTTATTTAGAATCAAATATTCACCCTATGATTGCATATAAAAATCCTGAAAACGTTGAGGCACTTTCTTAACCCTAGAACTTGTCCTACGGGGAGGGGGGCTATTATGGGCACTATTATCATTTGTAGATGGACTGACATTAAGAGGGGGATCTGGAGGATTACTCACTCCCACATTTTCGCTGGAGACTGGGGATGGAACCGGAGATAAAACTGGGCATGAATCAAGGGGTGGGACAGGGGAAGAATCCGACAACTGAACCTTCTTAGCAAAAGAAACATTCCTTCTTGTTAAGGAACCTGAAGGGCTGGCACACACTACATCAGAACCATCGAGTCCAACCACTGTGTGTTCTGTAGGGCTGAAATTGGTGTCCAGTTTTCCTCTATTCTCTTGTTTCATTAAGACTATATCGCCTACCTCTATCCCACTTTCCTTAGAACTCTTGTCTGCATACTCCTTCATACTCTTCTTGTAGATAGCATCAGAATCCTGAGCTTCCTCTTTTGTGCCCACAGCAGTGTCACCGAGCATAGGCAGCTTTGTGCGCATCTCTCGACCAAACATCAGAGTAAAAGGAGGTACTCCTGTACCAGTATGTGGTGTTGACTTGTATGCCATAGAAAACTCTTGTAATGCCTTCTGCAAATCCTTTCTTTCGGCTTTAGCAATCTTGAGCACTTTAAGAATAGTTCTATTCATACGTTCAACTTCTCCATTTGCTTGGGGCCACAGTGGAGTGGTAGAAATCCATTTAATGGCGCACTGTTTCAAGTATTCTTGAAACTCGCCCCCTGCAAACTGTGGACCATTATCAGATCTTATCATTTCTGGATACCTAATAGTATGAAAAAACATGCTCTAAGAACAATATAACTTTATCAGCCTTGGTACTGCGTAGAAATCCAAATTCAAAGATCCTACTAAAATAATCTACTAACACAACAACTGATCTACCATCAGGAAGAGGTCCAAGGAGATCTATACAGCAAAATTTCCATGGACCGTCTGGCATTTTGGTAGGAGAAATAGGACTTGGTGGGTTGCTGTTAGCCACTAATTGACATGAGAAGCATTGCCGACATAGTGCCTCAGCATCGTGGTCCATTCCTGGCCACCAAACCTTCAAACGTAGTCTTTTCTTTGTTTTCACTATGCCTTGGTGACCTTCATGTGCCAGCTGTAACACTTTCTTTCGCAACTTGACAGGCACAAGAATTTTATTACCTCTCAAAATTACTCCTTCATAGCAACTCAACTCATTCTGGATAGATTTTGCAATTGCTGGACATGATTCCCAATCTCCCGATTGTAAAGCCTTCCGGATCAGACTAGCTTCATTACATACCAATGCTTCTTGCTGAATATCTGACCATGTCATGGCACATGGCACTGCCTGCTCCGCAACTAAGCAAATATATGAATCATCTGTCACCGGATCTGCATTGCTGTCTTTAGAAACACTAAGCCTGGACATTGGGTCCGCAATATTATAACAACCTGGCTTATAATGGATATCAAAATTGAATGCCTGGAGCCTTATACTCCATCTTTCCAGTCTTGGAGTTGGTTTTGAACTAGCACTGCCAAAAATAGACACCAGAGGTTTATGATCAGTCACTAACCGGAAATGCTTGCCAAGTAAATGCATTTGAAAATGCTCACATGCCCACATTAGTCCAAGAGCCTCACGTTCTATCTGGGAATACCGAGTCTCCACATCTGACAGTCGACGATGCCCAAATGCTATTATCTTTGATACTCCATTTTGTCTCTGATATAAGACTGCACCAAGACCTGTGGGACTAGCATCTGCTACAACAGTAGTACAACATTCTTTGTCATAGTAAGCTAAAGTTTGATTAGAACTCATAAGCTTCTTTACGCCCACAAATGCATCCTGATGTACGTCACTCCATGAAAAAGTTTGGGATTTCTTGGTTAAATCCCAGAGAGGAGCAGCAACCCTTGCTAAATCTGAAACATACCTCCCCACAAACTGAACTAATCCTAAAAATCCTCTTAACTCTGAAATATTTTCAGATGCTCTAGCAGATAGGATAGACTTAACTTTAGCAGGGTCGGCAGATATGCCTTCATTTGAAATGATATGACCTAGGAACTTGATTGATGACACCCCAAAAAGACATTTGCCACCATTCAAAGTTAAGCCACTTTTCACTAGCCTTTCCATCACACTTATCAATCTTTTATTGTGTTCACTTGCATCTGTACCAAATACTAATATGTCGTCAGCTAAATTTAACACTCCACTCAAGCCATTCAACACCTTTTGGATAGTGTATTGAAATATCTCAGGAGCAGATGACACTCCCATTCCTAGACGCTTCATTCTAAACAGGCCTATATGACTGACAAAAGTTGTTATGTCTCTTGAACCTGACTCTGATTCACATTGAAAAAACCCTTGCTTCAAATCAAGTTTGGAAAATACTTTGGCACCATTCAATTCAACTAACATTTCTTGGATTGTAGGAACAGGATATCTTTCTCTGACAATCGCTTTGTTAGCCCTTCTCATGTCAACACATAGTCTAACGTCATCAATCCTTAGGCACAACCACTAAAGGACTAACCCATGTCGATCCTATACCCTCAACTGGTTCTATAATGTCTTCCTCAATCAACCTATGCAACACTTTCTCAACCTTAGCTCTATATGCAAAAGGCAAACGCCTTACAGGCTGGGCAACTGGTTCACAAGCACTATCAACATGCAACTTGATCTGAACTCCTTTTAGCTTCCCTACCCCTATAAAACACTCTGGGTATTTGGCCCTAACAAAACTTCCTATATCAATAATGTTGTCTACACTACCTACTGTATTCAACTTAATTATACCTAGTTCATTAGCTGTTTCAGCACACAGAAGGTTGCAAGAATTTCCATCAAATACAAAAATTATAGCCTTCACATTATTACCATTAATATAAATATTAGCTGTAATCTGACCTAGTAAAGGTAATATGGGCTAGACTGACCAAAAGCATACAATTGTTTGTAGCAGGCTCTAAATTCACTCTATTTTTGATTCTACGATAGGTATGTCTGCCAATAACGTTATTCACAGCACCGGAGTCAACAATAAACTCGGTTGATACACCTGCGACATTAACTACACATTTAGGTGTACCACCTCTAATGTTGTTTATGGTGTTATCATACCCAAAGCAATCCAGTGCTGTTCTTTGTTCATGACTGTCTGTCTTTTCCATAACTGTATTGGTAGCAGCTGTAAATGTATCCTTTCCATGACTCCTACAGTACTTGGATCCAGCAAAATGTCCATTATTTCCACAAACTTTGCATTTTCTTCCTTTTGCTGGACAATTGGCATCAGAAGCTATGTGTCCTGTCCTGGTACATCTGTAGCATATAACACCCTTCCATGATGATCTTTCTTTCCTGTCGTCTACCTTAGCTATCTCATCTTTTATCCCTGGTGTGCTTTCTTCAAACAGCCTAGCAGTATTAACTAAATTAACTGCTTCGGTCAAAGTGGTAACTGTTTGACTTTCAATGAGTTTCCTAGATAGACCTGGATTGTTGATCCCTGCAATAAACAGTTCTAGTAAATTTTCTTCTAGTTTATCACCAAACTCACGTTTCATGGCAGCTCTCCTCACCCTCACCTGAAATTCAGCTATCGATTCCTCTCTAAATCTACTCACTGATCGAAATTGAATTCTTTCTAGTTTCCTATTCCTTGGTGCTCCAAAGTGAGTCGTAAGTTGAGTCTTTAGGTCGGCTAAGTCCATGGAACTGGGTAATGCAGGTGATACTAAGCTTCTTAGTGTTTCATATTGCTCGGATGTGAGTCCCATTAATAAGACAGATACCTTACTATTATCTGCTGTCCCTGCAACTGTGAAATAACATTCAAGGCGTTCCAAAAATGCCTCCACATCTCCATCTTCCTCTAGTCTAGGAATCAGCATTCCACCAGCTGCCATTATAATATATCTGTTGAAAATAATCCTCGTCGCCAATTTAGTGTTGTATTGACATAATTTATTCTCATTATAACTGACTCCTAAGACATACATGCATCCTTATATATATATTTCCTTACATTAGCTTTAGTGCTATAAAGCTACTAGCTACAAAGCTATTACAAATACTACAATTACTATAGGTACAGCGGTGACAGTGAGCAAAGTTAATTTAACTGCCTCAACCAATCAATAACAGTACCAAGAGATTCCACTATGACTATTAGGCTACTCAGTAGCCTACTCGGCAAGTATAATTGTTTAAAATAAAAATTCATAACATAAGCACATTAGTTTATCCAGTAGCCTACTGGATAAACTAATGCGCTTATTAATTTTAAGCAATACAATTATACTCACTATCACTTCTAGGCTAATTAAAATTATTATATCATTATCATTATTGAGTAAATTTTTAATTTTACAACAATAACTCTACAATAATTCAAACAATAAATTAAATAACAATACAATTGAATAAAAAGACAACAATTGAATTTTATTTATTTCGTTGTCTTTCCAGTTGCAACTCACAGCAACCGCACTGTATTCCTACTAACCACACTGTTAGTCCAAGGAAAGCCAAAGTACACTCTTGCAATCACACCAATGATAACTATATGAGATTGTATAAGTATTGTTCCAGGACTGCCGCTAGTACGGCTAGCTCCACGCTCATTTTTTAAATAAACGGATAATTGTTCATGTGCTATTGGAAGTCCTTTATGGGTCGATAATTCTGTAATAAGCCTATCATGTTTGCGATTAGAGATTTTGATACCCAATAACATGCGGTTTGATTACGGTTGACCCAAAGAGGTAACACCCCTAGAGCACGAACTTGAAAATTTTCCGCAATTAAACGCCGATTGGCCCCTTGATCAAAGATAGACACTAAATACATTATAATCAATGATCTACACCAGCTTAGCATGATCTTAGAATGGTTTCAAGCTGAACTATAACTGAAAGGAACGATGATATGGACAGAAAAATCTAAATTTATAAGGCTGTTAATTAGTCATTAAACATTATGATGTAGAATGTTGAATGGTCTTATGCAAGTTTATAGGCCTACACCATTTATTTAATTTCTTAGTAACAGTTTGTTTAAAGATGGACTGTACTGAAATTTTAAGGTTATAAACAGAATGCACCATTAGAAAGCCTAGTAGCAGCTGAACCAGTTGACACAGTACCAGCTGGGCTCTATGATATCATCATGGTACCCAGCTCTGCTAAAACTAGTGAAATACATCATTGCAGGGAGTGAATGCCGGACCAGGCATTGTGTTATTATAAACAGAAAATTTTAATTGAGATTTTATCCTTGTTGCACTAGGCATATCACAAAACGAAAAAATGGGTATGTAGAACAAATGCTAGTTAATATTCCTAAACAATAAAAAGTACAATTTATTGCAAAAAATTATCAAATGACTTTTGAGTTTGCAATTTGATTGGTCAATAGGCTACTTGTTTATCTCATGGATAACATGCCTACTTATTAGACTGGTGTGTTGAACATGTAGAGCGTAGTACTAATAATTGCTAGCATCTGTTTTATTGAAGGAACACTGTATTTCTTATAAAACAGTTGTGAGAACGCAATATTGCTTCTATATAGTGTGTCAGAGTTGAGATAATCAAAGAAGAAGTTTTGAGAATTGACATAAAACTAGGTGGAGATAACTCTTAATGCTGACATCACTATGGTTATTTTAGAAATTTTGGGGTTACTTTTTTGCAGTTTATCATTTATTAGCTACGACTAAAACAGTTTAGATATGTTTGTATAGGCATCAAGTAATACTAACATAGTTAATTTGGTGACAAACACTCTGAAATTTTCAGTACAGTCCACCTTTAACGACAACTTTCCTAGCCTTTCTACCTACAATAGAATAGGTGCAGGTTGAGTTGTAGCATTGATTTATTATTTATAGGTTGGAGATTAAAGTGAAATCTGGATACCACGATGCACATCGCCACAACTCTATGTATGGTGCTCATCAAGTAGGTTATAACTCCTGGGACTCGTGCACACAAACTGTAACAACTGCTTCCCAATTAGAAATGGGTTTCACGGTTAAAATGAGATGCTTGATTTAATTAAGGCTTATTGTTTTATATATATGTGTGAGAATGTACTTGGTAGATTTCTGTCGTCTATTGTAGAGCTGTTATGAACTTAATTCATAGGTAACATCCAGAGTGATCAACTATATCAACATTTATATGTCTTATCGAAATCGTACTTTATTTTACTCTGATATAATGTGATGCCAATTTGGCAAGAATCATGTAACTACTAATAGCTGTACTGTTATGGTAGAACAGTAGGCATTGAACATGCTCCGTTACTGCTTTATTATTTGGATCTAATACCTCTTATATGTCTGTAAACCATTTATGTGTGGTAAGCATGAAGCATTTATTTATCTGGTATCAATTTCCTAATATAGGTCTACTAGACAGAATACTGATCTGTGCTGATGCTGTGAATTTTGAAGAGCTAGCTGACCTTATTCCTAAGAATGGCAAGGAGTGACTTCTAAATATTGAATAAGAGTTCTTATGCTATTTTTATTCAGTAAATATTTAAAATAGATTTGGTAAAAACATTGGCATTTATACTTTATGTTATGAATTGGTTTTCTTTGTCTACATAAATGTTTTTATTTGTAATATGCAACTTCTGCAGATTTGTTCTACATATAGAAATACACCTATTAATACTTATACTCTATCAATCATGTGATACCAGGATAAACCATAGGACATAGGACAATTAACAACTACAGTAGCTTTAGCTGTATTGTAATTGGTGGTAAAAGTGTTACTTAATGCTACAGCTATTAAGTAAAGTAATTTCGCCTATTGAAAGCCAAAAAACTAGAACTAGGAGCTGTGTAATAATAATAATTTTGTAATGTACTAATATACAATAAAGGGCGTAACTGAACCGGAAATCCCCAACACATCATGGCCGCCAGGGATGAAAGTGGCATCACAAAATTTACCGGAGTTCCTGCTTTAGGGGAGATAACTCTATGGGTTGATCAATCACAGCACTCACCATAGAGATAACTCTATGGGAATACAAAAAATGAAATCAAGCTGACCAACTTCCGCTTCGCCAAATTATCCCTTTCATTCATTTAACCATAGATGTAGGTAGGTAGGTACCTCTATGCATTTAACTAACTAGTCGTGATTGATAATAACTTTTAGTAATACATGTAGATATAAGATCGACCTTAGTAAGTAGTTTTCTTCTATTCGTTGTAGCAATAGTCCTACTACTTAGCTATGGCCGAGTCCAAAAGAGTATCATATTTTGTGGTTATAATCTGCAGAAATCTTAACTCTAGCTCTAGGCAGTTCAAACGAAATTTCGGAAGCTGCCAAACTGAAACTCAATTAATAAGTTTCATATGGTTGGTTAGATGGACACTAGGATTGGATGAGACGTTCAACTCTGGTTTTGGTTTTTTCTCTAAGTTCAATAGTAAAGCAAGATATAAGCAAAATAAACCTGCAAAATTTAGCCACAGACCCGCCAACCTAGAGGTGGGGCAATATTAATATAGACTTAAAGAATAGAGTGAGTTGCACAAAAGGGGCAAAAACTTTTTCAATTGGGGCAATTGCCAAGCCTCTGAATTGACTATCATCATGATTGTGGCAGATATCCAGACCGGCCAACTCTCACGCATTGAGCGTGAGATTCAAGCAATTGCCCCATAGCTCAAGCTCTCACTCCCTTCTCACTCATTTGCCCCATCAGAGCAATAAAAAATTATTTTTTTGCCCCATTACAAAGTAATAAAAAATTTTGTTTTTGCCTCATTTTGCTCTACTTGCATGCTTTCCTCAAGCCACAAAACTCATACAAACAAAGGGTATACAGTACAGTTTATTGACATTGCCACAATAGCCCTTATTTCATTCATATGGTGCATCAATTTATATGTTGGGATACAGAGATGCCCCTTACTAACTAGGATCCTATCACAACACTTAGGCACCTACCATAATGATAATCTGAATTCAACTATAGTATTGAATGATAATCATAAGAAACTAAAGTATAGCCTACTCATTAAGACATTATTTTATAATATCAGTTGTATGGGTGACCTAAGCCTAACTAGTACCTGCATTACTAAATTTGTACAGTGATAGTGAGATAGAATGGAATGGTGAGAAGTATTAGTAATGTAGGCCTATATCAAATTTTAATTTAATAAAAACGACTTATATTATTCTAACAATCAAATTGCCAGAGTTCCTGAGTAGATTGGCTCTGGGGCAGACTATTTTGTATCGCTAAATTGGATATACATGTAGTTAATCTAATTGTTACACATTGAAGTTTCTTTGTATAGATGTGGGAAGATCCTGAATTATACAGAGGAATAAATGAATGCATTAGAAAATGTTACCACCATACTTTATTTGAGAATTTTAAAAACAAGTCGTGTAACTCAATAATCAGGTTTTGGGTAAGGATGGGCAAACTTTAAGCTAATAAGCTCTCTGGCTCTCACATTGGCCCTTATACCCCATTCAAATGTGATCAGACATAGTTCAACACCATGCCAAACTGCCTCCCTAAAGATGACGCTCAAGAATATAATTATCATCCAATGTGCTCATCACTCAGATGATTTTCACCTATCAGGAGATAGTCTTAAGAAAACAGCAATGTCTGGCACTGGGTACAGCTTGTTTCTTCAAGTGCGGTAATGTTCTGATATTCAACTGTGGCTAGCACACTGCCCTACACACCACATGTGCTGAAGTCACCTAATCAAACCCTAGGGCCGACCTAACGCTGCTAGATACTGATAGATACCTCTGGATTGCAACCTTATACAACTGACCAACAAGTCTAACATGCTCCTATCATGTATATTATTGTGTATGCAAACTTATATAACTCGTTATGAACTAACACTAGTTACCCTGGGTACTCAATTCCACAGGCTGGAAGACTCTTATGTAGCACTTTAGGTTTCTACCAAGAATGCAGAGCATGTAAGAAGATAGAGATAAACTGTATTGTAATCCAAGTATCAACTGAACAAAACAGCAAAACGTGGAACTTTTTATATATAACTGGCTCCATCTAGAGTCTGTGGGACTGGTGGGCCATCGATACCCAACTAATTATTCCACAAAAACCTCAGTGCCAATGCACCATCGGGAGGGCCGACTAGGACATAAAAAACACCTGAGTGATCCGACATAAAATGTCGGCTCTTACAAGTCAGATAGAGCATTGCGAACTACTGTATGTAAATAATTACTCTTAATCGATTAATTAATATATGCTCCCGGCTCATAATTTCAGTCAGCAATGAACTCGACAAAATAAGGTTCAACAAGAAATACACATAAAAATAAATATACAAATAAATATGGTTGAGAGATGTAGGGCCGTACAGTATAGAGGCAGGTACAACTTGATACTTTTTGGCCAGACCCAGGGTTCGTCAGCAAAATTTCAGATGGAGAAGTTGGCTTATCCAATACATATGGTGTATGGTGTCACCCCAACCACAAACAAAGAGCTAAGGTTACATGAAACTATGCACTAATACACCTAACAGACAGTATAACACATGCAATTGAAGTTGGTTAAATTATTCGATGTAGATATTGCATTTACAGTTAATCGCAATATGTAGGCCTACAACTTGTTTTATCCACTTTCTACCAATGTGCATCTAATCATTAGCAACAAACTTTGTGGTAATAGATAAATATAACTGTATACTATGTTTAAAAGATATTTGGATCTTTGTACCACCTGCAAGCTCGTCATAAACAGACGAATGATCTACTAACACATTGAAGGACCTAAGCTTTTACTACAACTAAACAAACTGAAACTGAATTTTATGTAATTGCATTAGGCTACATTGATGACACAATTCTATCAGATGTTATTACAGTAATAGAAGGGCTAAATATATAGGCCTACTGGTCTCTTGTAAGACTACATTGGACTAACTTGCTAAGTTACCAATTCAAAAGAAGCTTTACCAAACAACTATATTTGTACTCATTACCATTATTACTAACTACTACTAAATTTAATTTCATGTGACAACAAGTCACTATCACTATTAATTGGCCTACAAGTACTATAACTATTAAATCTTCATTTTTGTTTACTGCCAAATATACAAGCATGCTGATGTTAGCAGCTAGTAACTAATTAAATTTTTATACTAATAGTTAGTAAGAATAATATCTTTCATAATCATAAGATTATGATTATGATAATCAGTTCCGAGGCTTTGTGAGTGCCCCAATCAAAAAAGTGTTTGCCCCTTTTATGCAACTCACTCTATTGCCCCACCCCTAGGTTGGCAGGTCTGCAGATATCATTGACATTATTAATAGTAATGATCAGACATGTGCCAAGCAGACAAATACTCAAGTCAAGAGTCAAGTAAGAGTATACATTCCCAATTGATAAAAAGTAATTTAGAGTAAACTCATCGGATGAAGCAAGTCAAAAGTAGAGTAAGAGTAAATAAACAGCCATTTTGAAAAGTAAAGTAAGAGTCAAGCAACTAGTGCCAAAATGCTAGAGTCAGAGTAGAGTCAAAAGTACAACGGTATGTCAAAGAGAATACCAATGGGAATTTTGTAGAACACAAATTTCTGATGTATACAAGTGTGACAACACACAATAGGTAATACCTAGTGTTAGATCCGATTTTCTGTCAGTTAAAGTAGTTCTGAGGAACAAAGGCTATTTCAAATTTGCACTTATTATAATGGTAGGTCTGTTTATCTATAAGCCTCTCAGCTTCTCTATGGTGGACAAGACTTATTACATAATTACACCAAACCAATAGAATTATCATTGATAGCTGAGAGATTAGAGTAAAGTAAGAGTCAAGCATCATGCTTTGTAGGAGAGTAGAAGTAAAAGTCAATTCCCAGCTTTCACACAGTACAAAAGCACAAGTCAATTAAAAGTAATTAAAAGCTGTTGCTCGAGTTAACTTGAGTCGAGTAAAATGACTCGAGTGCCCATGTCTGGTAATGATATAATCTCATTAATTACCAGCTGCTTGTAAAATTAGTTGGAAAGAAAATAAACTTTTCTTTAATATTTAGTCGAATGTTTCTAACTTAACCTCAAAGAATTTAAAACACTATTAAAGCATTAAGGAAACTACTTCACATGTGTATATTCATAATTTAGAGGTATTGAGCTTCAGTCTGAGCTAATGGTTGTCTGCGTGGGCCTAGTATATTCAGAGATGTAGCCCCCAGAAATCTACCCTGTAGAAAAACGCTCGTCCAAACTTAGCTAGATGAGAAACCATTGTGGTGACCTTTGACCTGTGATGTTGATGCCAGGCCGCCACACCACTGTAGTAGTAGTTATATAGTAATCCTCACTAACAAATATATTTTAATCTATGGTCAAATATTCAATAACATTTCAGCAATTTATAGCCTGAGGTACTTTCTAGTTACTGCTAAATTATTTATGGGAAGTTACCCACAGGTTCCAAGCAAATAGTAAAAATATTTGTGACACAGTCAATGCTGCTGAACAGTGTGCAGCGATGTTTTCATTGACGTGCATTGCATAGAAAACATTTAAGCATGTTCCTAATTACAAAACCAGTTGTGGTACTTAGATATGCTGACACTTTTATTGTAACTGACTTAGGGGCCTATTCACTTTTGGATCAAATGCTATTATTAGTGATTAATCACTCTTATCATACATGTAATGTAAACAAATAGTTATAGTGATTCAGTAAATGTTTGGCTTTATTTCCGCACATGGCATCTACGTCATAGCCCATAACTGCAAGGTTTTTGGAAATAGTCCAGTTTTACAACTCATATTTTTTGAACCGCTGGGTTTAGGAGGTCAAACAAATACTCAAATGGAAGCTCACTACCCGTAGACTTTGAATATCATTATAAAAAAGTAGTTTCTTTAATGCTTTAAACCATCATTATAGTTATGGCATAAACGTGGAGAGCCTCTTATATATGAGATAAAGAACAGTTGTCATACTGATTTCCAGCATTTTACCAGTTTCAGGTTTGGGTTAGGGATTGTGGAGGCCCTGTCTCTAGCTGGTAGAATACTTTTTGTATCACCCTATTCTGTAAGCTCATCATAAGCAGTAAAATTGGCTTCTTACTAACAACGTGTTAGTAAGTAGCTCATCAGCAGCATTCAACTGCTTTAATCGGTTGGTAGCAGCAAAGCCCACTTTCACTGAACTTGCTAAACAGAAAATAAAAGAGGAAATAATTATACTACATGCTGTATTCCCCAGTCACCATTCATGGCATTACAAACATTACACAAATTGGTTGTTAACTTTTATAACTTACATACCTTGTAGTCTAGGGATATTATCAATATCATCAGCAATGTCCTCATAGCCAGTGCCATCGTCAAGCCAACAAAATCTTCGGAGGCAAGACAGCACGCAGTCCTGGCAAATGGCAAGCAGGTCATGGATCAGAGGCTCTGAGGATTGTAAAGTGACATTTGCTTTCAAATGCAAATGAATGTAAAATAGCATGTACACTTCTGTCAATCGCTCCTTGAACAACTTCAGCTGTTCAGTCTTAGCATCTTTGAGGCCTAAAATTGAAACTGAATAAAACAAGTCAGTACAGCTAAATACAACGTACAAGCCAATTTCATTTTTCTAGGACAACTGATGCGGCCTACATAATTTCGGCTGACAAGAAATTTCTGCCGCTGTTGCAATGGAAAGCATGATTGTAATGTTATGTACGAACATCAAGTATGAGCTTTTATGTCAAAATCAAACCTGATGATATGGAGTACCTTTGCAGTGCATTGTACAGTTTAGCCACACGCTCGAGCACTTTGAGCGGTGAGATCCACTGTGTCCTAACATGTTTTAACACGAGTGCATAGTCCATTTTTAGGAATTTGCAAAATTCTTCGAAAGAGAAAACAACGGATTATTCACGATTTTTTGTAAAAACTGAAGTTTACACAAAAACATAATATGGTGTAGCTATTGCTAAAAGTTTGAATGAGTAGTGGTAGTGGTACTGTTTAGACCTACTGTAAAACAGTTCGGTGACTGCTAAACATTACACCTACCTCGTCGCTTGAAGCAAGAAGTTTCATTTGGAGTTAGTCCGAAGCCTTTGGTTGGGCTCTGTCCTCAAATGACATCTGACATCAGCAACCCCCACGTGGCGGTTACTAAGCGTGGTCTTGCACAGTAAGCAACGGAATTGGTATTTGTCACCCGCAACTTCACCTTTGAGTAAATTATTGGTGAGGTGAAGCACGATACAATAAGGTGATAGCAATTATGTGATATAATTGCTATCACCGGTTACATGATATCAATGAAACTGAATTTACAATGTTTCTCATAAACTTTGGTTAGGTTCTTGCATGTACATGTATCCAAATGAAACTTCTATAGTACTGTAGAAACACAGAGAGAATCGAATAGCTTTTCCCTAATGTTACTCTACACATTGCCGTACCGAACTACTTCTACTGTCTTGGCCATATATTCTAGTGGAACCTCAACAAGTTTCTTCCATTTTGTCATCATCTCTATTATAAACCGGTGCTTGATCTTTTCTTCTTTCAGCTTCTACCATCTTAGTTTCTTTAAAGGGGTTTGTCTTTTTTAGTTGGTTTACAAACTTTAACTGAGGCCTGGGAACACTACAGTCAGTTAATATGTCTTCGCATCCCGGATGTTGTCAGCATGTAATCAATTTGTGTCTTTGAATTCCAACTCCTATATGTTACCAAGTGTTTTCCTGGTTTCTTGTAGAAAGTTTTGAGTGCTACCATCTCCCTACTCTGTGCAAAATCAAACAATCTCTCTCCCTCTGCATTTCTCTGTCCATAGGCATACACCCCTATTATCTTCTTTCCAGTGTCACCACAGCCCACATGACCATTCATCTCTCTACCTATCCACAACATAGCTTCATCAGGTATCTTTCTTACTTCATCATTCACATGAACCCAAAATGCTTCCTTTTCCAAATTTTAGCAACGCACCTGTGTTCCATACACACTCATCATGTTTACCATTTTTCCTTCCATATCTAGTTTTAGCCACATTATCTTAATTGATCTTTATTCTACAATTAGCACATTCTTCTTTAAATCTCTATCTAGGATGATTCCAACCCCATTTCTTTTGATGTTGTCCCCAATGTACCCGTCTCCTAACTCATTTACCCTAACACCTTTCTATTTAGTTTCCTGGCACATAGGATGTTCACTCCCTCTTTCTGTCATGTTGCCTACATTAATGGCTCCAACCTTATGATTTTTGGTTTACTGCTTTCTTCCCCCTCTTCACTGAGCTTTACTCCTTAGCTTATGGGTAGGGCCCTAGGTAGGCCCTAGGCTTATCAGATAGTTAAGAACTGAAGTTATCACAGCTCCATCCAGCACCCCAAGGAGACAGAAAGCAACCAATCAACTTCCACCCAGCCGCCAACAGAAAACCACCAAAGAGGTTACAACCAGTGTAAAACATTGATCCTGTTACCTTCTCAGTTTTCCCCTTAATTGGTTTTAATGGAATCTTGCACTTCTTCTAGTTTGTATTTCGTACTCATTTTCAATAATGTTGTATTTGTGTTCTCTTGTGAGAATATAATTCAGAGATGCCAGACTCGAGTTAATTCAAGCAACATTTTATGGCTTATTAGAAGGACTCGTGACTTTCAATATATTGCCATCAAAGACTTGTAGTTTGAGTTGTAAGTTAATTATGGCTATGATCAAAGACTCTTAACTCACACATCATTATGCTGAAACATTCAATAACTCGGGTTTTCATTGAGCAGCTGTAAATTGCAGTGAATAAAAATAACCACAATTGTAGCCACAATTATAACGCATTTTACACTAAAACAATGACATTTTGCTTTAAAATTTGAACTGCTAGCACTATTTCCTAACAATATTTCACCATAAGCTAAATAATAGCCCCTAACTCTATTAAAAGACTCGAGCTGAACAAGAAAACAATTGAATTGAAACTTGCTTGTAGTTAACTTGGAAAATTTAATAAAAACTTTCTGGGAACATTTAACTTGTAACTAGAAAGTTTTTATCTGTCACTAAAAAGAATTGACTTGTAACTTGAAGAGTCACAACTAAGAGTTGGCCATGGAAACTTGAGTTTCCAAAATAAAACTTGCACACATCGCTGAATTATACATTTATAGAAGGTGATAAGTCTAAATTTGAATAACATGGAAATTGGCATATTTTGGAGACATGCGAGTTTGGTGGTTGTTTTAAGGTGATACGTAGCAATTTTTCAACAAATTAAAAGTTTTGAACTAAGGTAATCTGGAGCATGTCCCCAGAATGTTATCATAGGTAAGATGGAGGTATATGAAGGTACAATATTAATTTATAAATGTTTTGTTTATCTAAGTATTTGGTCAAATAATGAAATATCATCAACAACAATGCCATTTTGCATACAATGGTATAAATATGAAATTTAGAAATTTACAGTGCAATGATCTACTATGCTTAGTTTGGTAAGTCAAAATTTTTTGTGTACTGTCTAAAAATAATTTGCTGTGTTAAATCAAACTTGATAATAAGTTTAGGCCTACTTGTCAGCAAGCAAAATATACTTAAAATTCAGAGAAGCATTAGCTAGATCAATAATATAAATGAAAAGTAGTCAAGGTCCTAAAACTGGTCCCTGAAGTGCACCCAGGGAAACGGCTGCAAGCTAAACTTTTGTGTTATGAGGTTATATGCGGTATTACTGACCAAATATGACCGTGTTATTTGATTCAAGATACGTTAAGATAAAAGGAAATATGTGACAATGTAGAATGACTGCTTAAAACTCTGTTTATCTACCATGTATTGTACACATACTACTATTGCTTCATTGGAAAATGTTAATGTGGGCTAGTATTTTAATTACAAATAGGAATACAAGACGCATTTTTATTTTTGATATTAGGAAATGAATCAAAAATGAAAATGCGTCTTGTATTACTATCTACAATTAGTATTGCTTTACTTTGTGCCCCTCTATCAGACAGGTGAACCTAAAACCAAAATTCTTATTCTGTTGGACAATAATGTCTTTAAACAGCAAATAGACAGGAATTCAACTGAACTATTTTGTGTCTGACTGAGTAGCTAAGCCTATTTTGCATTCTAGAACTGTGAAATCTATTTGTTACTTTAGTCAATATCTGTAGGACAACTTCTTCGAACTGAAAACATATGCTGAATAATTCCAAGTTTGAGATGTGCAGTGTAAAAAATTGCGTACAAATCATCTGCTCAAGAAGATTTGCACTGCGTAGCACCAGTTAGTCTAAATTATTTTTTGTACAGTCGGGTGAGCCAAAGAAAAGAATGTCGACTGCATTCGTTCAAAGTGCAATGTAGACAGTGCTCATACTGAATGATAGCGATCAACTTAGTGACAGTTATTATGAACCCATGTTAGCAATTAGCTTAGCAGGTTTACTTGTAATCAATTAAGAAGCAGCCGTGGCCTAGTGGTGAGGGCTCTGGACTTCCAAGTAGAAGTCCCAGGTTCGATTCCTATAAGGGTCATTGGTGGTGTTAGGATGGGCATCCAACCTTATAATGCTCCTGTGCTACATTAGTTAACTTTGCCGTTGGTGAAGTGCCTTCTCCACCCCAAATCAGAAAAAAATGCAATCTCTTTAGATCATTGCTTTCTTACCTGGGATTAATAGCGGGAAATAAAATTGACAAGTTTGCTTGTAATCCATTCAACTAGTGCACAAAGTCAACACTAGCGAAAGACAGTTCGTAACAACCTTGTTGGACAAATAGCCATGAAAGAAGGGTATCATCTCGTTCATCACACAAGTGTGACGTAGGCCCATTGCACACCATGATGTATAGCCTCCACCATATGGTGTCTCTTGACAACTATTTTTATTAGTCTGGATAATCAATATTCTGAATACTCCTCTACAATTATACTTACAGTGTAATGTATCGAAGGATATGAACATGGAACATTCAGCTGCAAAAGTTCCCTTCTTAGCATTATGCCAAGTCCTAGAGGGAATTCAATCAAAGAAGACGGTAGTTGACAAGCGAAATTTGCTTGCCAAGTTTGTAGAGGAATGGAGAACAAAGACTTTTGACCCATCTAACAAGGTTCGTACACTAGAACATATTACAATTGAGATGTAGTAATAAACAAAACTGATAGAAAGCCTAATGGATAATAGTACTCGTCATTAAGTATCCAAAGATCCCAGTCAGTATAGGTGCCAATCACATCATCTACAGCAAATTGCTCTCAAAAAATGGTAGCCTATCATATCGAAGGGACTTAATAAACCTTGTTTTATAGAAGTGTTTTTAATCGCCAAAAGCCTAGAAAATTCTCTGCATTTATATGGAACCAGATACCTCTCCGTTATACCTCCTAAAGGTGGCATTCAGTTGTTTGAATGCTAATATTGGTACACAGTAGAAAGGAGGTCAATATTTGCAAATAATCTTGTTCATCCTTTTTCAATAAGATTAATGTGTTGTTTGTCTTTGGTAACCTAGCAGCTGCCAAGAAAACCCTATTTTAATATTGGTTGATTTCACCTTCAATCAGCCTATGTTGGGAATTTTGGAAGCACTCAAGCAGTTAATATAAAACTATTACTACAGAGATAGCCATAGGACTTGCAATGCATTGCATGGTTTTTTCGGGTATGACTATAACTTACTTATTCATCACTGTGCACAAGAGTTATTTATAGAATGACAGTTAGTGTTGGCTCAATAAGATTACTGGGCTATTTGATGTTAGTAGCTCATATATGTACATAAGTTGCAAGTATAGACTTAGGACAAGCATAGCCATAGGAACTTAACAGGTCTCAATGCTGAATGGAGGTCATAATAGCCAATATTCAAATGAGTTTATCTTGGCTGCCACTAGGTCTACAAAGACAAACAGCACATCGATCTTCATGAAATAAGATGAACAGTATTCTTTGCAAATATTGAATGGTGAGACAGTAGTGGTTTAAAGTTGCAACTAAATAGGAATCTCTCTTGCAAATTCGTTTTCTTCATTGTGCAAACTCAAAACATATGGATATATTTGGCTAAGTGACACGTTACAGAAAGTGTGGAAAGGCTTTGTGCTATAAACTTTGGGTAAAGAACAGGTTATTGCTTAAAAACATTTCCGTGTGCGATGTAACAAGGTTAGATGTATGCCTTCAATGTAGTAGGCTGCCATTTTTAAAGCTATGACTCGTCTTATAAACATAGTCTAGCATGTTTTTGAAACAGGAAACTGCTCTTTACCAAATACCAAATGTATCAAAAACTGAGTAGCAAGATCAAAGGTTGACTATTCAATATCAGTCTCCCCTACTCAAATTTCCACTATCCAATAGACCTCCTGTGATTACCAACTAGTTATCCAATACTGAGATTTCCATTGTTCAAAACTGGAATCGCCTAATTCCAATACTGTATTATATATATCAGGGCTGGCCAAAGACAGTTTTCCCAGCATGAAAACTAGTCAAAAATTGGGAGTTGTCTTCCCTTACTCAGAGTCCTGCTTAGGCTGGTAGAAGCCTGTAATAAACCTCCAAATAGGACATGGAGGAACATCTGGGGGTGAAAAAATTAAACGTGGGCATATTTGTAAACGGAATGAAAATTAAGTCCTATGGGGGATTTTTCTGCGTGTCTTTGTCCCATAGAATGTATTTTATAGCAGCATTTATACAGAAGGTACCACTGGGTACCTTGTAATTGCTTTTAGGCTCTAAGTGTGATCATGACCTCGTTAGTAGCTCATGCGCATACGGTGGATCGACACTTATTCTGAATTTGCTCTTTATGAAGTTCTTATTCAAGAATGTAGATAGGCAATGGTACATGTAGGTTAATGCAAACTCCATGAATAGAAATCGTTCCAAACTGGTCATCTGAACTGAGAGACCTCTTCTGAAGTAGTGGCCTTTGTCCAAAACTCTTCGATGTTGACTATTTCGAATTCTGCTGTTTTGAGATTACCCAGTTGCACTTGCGTTGCAGGCACTGAAAATTCTTTGCACACATTTTCAATGTAACCCTTCCTCTCCCCCAAGTGATTCAGCCGGTATCGGACACTTAATCAACTCAATTGGCTTGCGTAAATATCTGAACCGGTCAAAGCGCATTTCAAATTTGTTTTGCACATTTTCGATTTCTATTTGTTGCATGGTGCAGAGTTCTATGATGTTTGAGACACAATTAGGGCCTAACGGGTTTCCGCTGTAAATTTATTCTGTTTGCAGCACCAAATATAAATAACTAAAAATGCCAATTTTTACACAAAGCTCAAGTGGGCCACCAAACATGAGCAAGTAGGCTACTTGTGGCCCACGGGCCACAGTTTGGCCAGCCCTGGTATAATTGTATAATAATCCCATGCGTCCAACAGTATTGAACCCCAAGCCTTATATTGTACTCTTACATCAACTGTGATGCTATGGTGTAATTTGTTTCTTCGTCAGGAAGATAGCTTCTATCCTATGCTTAGGTGCATGGTACCTCAATTGGAAAAGATTTCTTATGGAATAAAACAGGTAGGCCTCCCATAATAAAGAATCACTTGTTGCATTTAGGCCTTGCTTCATTTATCTATATGCACCCTCATTTTACTTTTTATTTATTAGGTCTATGTCTACCAGATTTTTATAGGAATAATTGGTGTGTATATATTGTGATTAGGTCATCTGTAACTAATCCTATCATTTCAACTAGCATTCATTGGGCAGACTTTATGTGGATGTGATGGGGCTGGGAAAGAAAAGCGAAGCAGCAATTTTATTAACTAACTATAAGGAGCCGACTGCTTCCACCTCACTCTGTAAGGTATGCTATGACTTCTGAGTTAATTTATATGCGTTATAATTGTTGGCCCAAGCAGCATGGTGTATATAGACCCAATGAAGTCTGTCACCAATAGTGGGATATGTCATTCCTATTGTTTTGAATGTTGGGCCAATATTGGCTACATATTTTATTCAACGAAGGCTTAGTAAGTATGTAAGTAGCTTGTAAGTAAGGTCCCGTGTTCCCAGCTGTACTACTTATACTTGTTTACCAAGGCTTTTATCCATGGGCACTAATAGGCTATTGATCGCAATTAGAAGTTGTCCTCTCCCAATTTATCTTCCTCTTTTTTTCTCCCAGGGTATGACACACTTTTCTCAACTTTTGCTAGCCGAATATTTTTGTGTAAATCTATGGCCAAAGTCATTAAGAGTATTTTAACACAAATTCCAAATCCCAACTCACCCTAATAGCAGAGATATGACCATTTGAAAAACAGGTTTCGACTACAAGTTCTTTGGCGTTTTTCATTGTGCCGGTCGTGCAGACAACTCAGTAAAATCTTGAACTTCTCGGACTATCATCAAAAGAGAGGACAACTCCTATTGATAACACCGACTTGGTTTGTCAAGTGACCACCAATTGGTTGCAAGTTGTGACCCATTTTCTTGATGTTAAAACCTTGCTCAAGTAGAAGAAATTTCAATTTCTTGAGCAATTTTACATCTCAGTCCCAATGAAATGCAGGGTGCAAAATCTATTGAACTATTGACCATAGTCTGCAACGTGCTTCATTGCAATCACTCAACTCGGTTTGAATTAGTCTGTTCTGCTCAAGTACTCTTCTGTCTGTAAAACTGGCATACCTGTTCAACAATCATATGAGAATCACAATGAACATCAAGGATTTCGGTGATGCACTAGGAGATGGATGGATGATGGATCATGTTGGTACAGACTTAAAATGTATGTACATTTAATCAATTTGATTTAATCAAGGAGTACTCCTTGATCTAATATAAATAATTATAAGATATCTATTGTCATATTCACATTTATTATTATATTAATAATAATCATAATTATTATTATAATATAATTATTAAATAGTTATAATTACATTCACATTGCCTTTCATTACTTTACTCACTCTGACCATAACTATTAAAGTAGAAGTAGGCCTAATTGAAATTCTGTTACAGTTATAACAGAATTTGAATAAAAACTAAAACAGTATAAATTAATATATAATGAATATGAATATTTATGTTGTTGTAGAACAGCTACGTTGTCTTCAATAGGAATATTATAAGTAATATTGTATATTATAATTATTATATATTTGACAATATCAATATAGATATATTATTAATAAATTATAAAATATTATTCATTTTATTAATTATTTACCTTCTGTTTTATTAAAAATTGTTAGTGGGTTTGGCCATTCTCTTCTATATAGCCCTATCCTATGGTACTTTTATGCAATTCCTGGGTTCAAACCCCAATCAGTGACTGTTATTTTCACGGACGTGAAACAAGTTTCTGACTGCTCAAAAGATAAATAGAACTTGCATAATAAAAAATATCAAATTACTATTAGTTTTTGTATAGAATAACCCTTTGTATAAAATAATATAAACTAAAGTTAAAAAAGCAATAACTGTGGCCAACTACTACTATAACAATCAATAGGCCATGTATAAATTATTGTTTTGTTAGAATTTATATTTAATTTTGTTGTCTAATTTTAATATTTTGGCTTAAAGCCGTTGAGCAGGTTCATAATCTAAACCTTATTAAAATAGTTGAATTCTTAAAACTCAAACTGCCAAGCGCAAATCAATTAAATCAAGTTATCATGATAAACAAGTTGGATTCATTCATTAATAGTTGTGCTATATATAACCGTTAGATTATAAGCTGTCTCACAGAAGTCCTCTTCTAGTTCTTCCACACTTTCACGTTGTTTCATGACTGGTTTTTGTGATGCCTAATTATAAATATATTTCTCTTCAACTAATTCATGCAATGCTGGTAATCGTTCTTTCGATTTAATTTCTTGTTGTATCTACTCAGATATTAGGCCTATAATTCTTTTGGTCAGTGGAGCATACTCTAACTTATATTCAAGGTATTCCTTGGATTCATGTAACAATGGAAAATGTCAAAAGTTGGGAAGGTTTGAATCGTTTTAAATCTCAAGTGTTTAGTACGGAGAAGTGCACACAGGCGTTAGTATCACTTCCTGTGCAAACAACAGGTGCATAAAGGAGTCAGCTGCCAATTGTCCAAGAAGCTTTACCTCTATTGCCATGGCCTATTTGGCATCAAAAACTATTTAATTTACCAAAATTTCCAGTTCACGGATCTCAAGTTACAGTTTACCATAATATCTACTATGCCTTTCACGCAATGTATGATATATTGAAACTTTGCGTCTAATAGGAAGTAATTATCGTAAAATTTATTTTTGCTTATAGTTCGATAGTGGCTTCTCTTCAACTGTTGGTATTTGTTCATTTTAGCAACCATGACTACCCAAAGGAAATAACTCGATTTATGCTTGTCACTTCTGTTATCCCATGACATATTGTAAAGTCCACCTAGTTAGCAGTTTCAGATTATGCATGTTATCATACTAATCACAGCGTATATTTTTATTGTAGTGCCTTAATCTATAGAGGTTGAAATGGTACCAACGTTTGACTGATTAGTAGGGCAAGTTTTTATTGACCTAAAAAACCAAATAAAATTGACTTTAGAGTTTATAAAAATTGACTTTATTAACCTAATAATTTTAAAACCAATGTATAAACAATGCAGGCATGAAACTGTATATTATTTTATTATGTATAACAGCTTATATAATACAAGCAACAATTTAAGATATAAAAATGTAGTTTCTCCAGTCGAGTCACTTCAAATGGCCAGTAGAGGCATTGTAGTAAACAGATATATATTTCTTTATATTATCTGGCTTAAAATTTCTGTCCTTATTCAACAATTTTCTCAACATGGAAAAACTTCGCTCCGCTGATGCTGATGTTGGCTGACAGAGCTGCAGCTTACCATATAATGCTGGAGAAATATCGCACCTTGAGAGAGTATTCAATGCCTCAAAGTCACTTCCCTTTGCACGTTTCTCAATGTAGGCTTTGATTTTACATGCATCTTCCCCAAAGTCCATGCCTGAAACATCCTTAAAAGCCTGCTTGATTGTATAGCTTGTGCTCTCCATTGTCTCAACAATATTAGAAAATTCACCGTACTGCCGATAGATGCACACTAGGTTGGTTCCAAGATCCTGGGCATCAACACTTGCCTTAGCACGTTGTGTAAGAATCCCATTACCTTCAAATCTGCTTACAATCTCTTTCACTTGTGGAAGGTTGTTAGCATAGTAAAATGCGGCTCGCAACCAACTTGCCCATCTAGTAACAACCGGTTGAGGGGCGGCTGCTAATTGTGGAAAACAAGGCCTTTCTCTGTTTATTCTTTACTGTTGCAGCTTTAATGCTCGCAATAAGTTCATTGACATCGGGATAGCTTGCCTGCACCTTCATTGCGCAGTTATGCATCAGATGTGCCACGCAAGTGACATGAAATAGTCGAGGGTATAGTGTTTTTAGAACTTTTCCTGCAACCTGCATGTACCTTGCAGCATCTGACAATAACAGACAAAAGTTTTCTCTCTTAGTTTCAAGGATTCGGATAGCGTCATCAATGGCTTGACATATCAGTTGGCTATTGGCTGCTGAAGTAAGAGTCTTGCAATCAAGTAAGTATGTAATTTCAGGTCGATCAACTGCTCCAACTAGAATATTAAGATATTGGTTTCCAGATGTCACTTTCATCACAAACAATGAAGATTTCCTTTGTATTTAGATTTTCCTTGATGCTGTTTAGCTCCCCTTTGCCTAACTCTTCCACTTTCTTTCTGCATGACGTTTCTGATGGCAGACCGTGACCTATGTCTCTGAAAAGATCTCGGAGGCTCGGGTTGTTCACTTTATATAGTGGAATATCTGCTGCTAAAGAAGTCATTTGGTTGTTTCTGATGCAGGAAAGTTTGAGAGACCGACTTGGAGCTTTCACCTTTCTGCAATAGACCTCTCTGATGCTTGGCGGTTTGGCGGTGATTGTCTACGAAATACCTCTTTTCACATCGAACTTTGCAGTCACAGAGCTTGCAATATAATTCATTTGCGGGACTTTTAGTGAACTCTTCTGGAAACTCTCTGGTGGTAGTATCTATCTTTGAAGTGACAGAAGCTTTAACCTTTGGCATATTCTCAACTAGAAGCTTTGGTAATTCAACCTGATATGACATTTGAAACATTGATGCAGAAATGGTTGTGGTACAAGGGGATTTCCCTAAGAAAAACGGAGTTCCCCTTACACCTCTCAAATGCCATCTACATTATTTTGTATTTGCAACATTGTGCAGACAGCAGGTAATTCTGAAATCCCCAGATGGCCAAGACGGCCACCAATGAGCAATTTAACAATAAATAAAAAATTTTAGTCAAAATTTGATTATTGACCTAAAAAGAGAAAAATTGACCTAAAACTAAAAAATTGACAAAAGATTGACCTTGTAACTGCATTTCTACTGCACGTATGAGGTTCAAATTTTGAAGTTTTGTGTTTCAGAGCATTTTAAGCTACATGTACTATCAAAAAATTGACTTTATTGACAAAAACTTGCCCTACGTGATTACCCACTGTAGATTCTATGCAGAGGTACTGCTACAATGCTGGTAACCAATATCCACAAAGGTCAACTCTCAGCCAGAACTGTGTTGGCTACTGTTTGAAAACAGCAGTTTGGAAATGGCAAATGAGCAGCTGGTGAATAAACCATCACATTAGAGGATCCAACAGACCCATTTTCGAAATCCTGCTTAGAAACTGTGTAAAGATGAAGGAAGACTGTTCTTGAATAATGGTGATGTTCATTAACTGCAGCGATTGTACTAAACTTGAATCTTTGATATGTTCATCTGTTACACTAGTTGTCAGAATTTTTTACTAGTGTCTGTACTACAGTATTTGTGCTAATGTTTAGTCACCAATGCAGCGTTTTGTCCTATGCTTAGTAGACAATCTACGAATTTACACATTATGCCTGCACTAAATGGTTTCATTAAGGCATGTATGTACTTATAAATGTAGGTACATTGTACATGTATATAGTGTTTATGATTTTCACATTAATGGTTAGTTGTTTATGTAATCTTATGTCTAAGCTATATACATGTACATCTGCATTTTCAAAATAGATGCATTGCTAGAATATTATACATTGGTCATTAAGATAAGTTTCAGCTAATAATAATAAATTTGGTGGAGAGAAAGAACTAGGCAGCTTGTACATTTAGTAAATGGAGATTTCACTACAACCCGTCTCACAGAATGACACATTTCTAAAAATAACTCTAGTACCGGACTACCAGCTGCAACTTGTACATAGGTCTTCCAATATTAATAGGCTAGCCTGACACATGTACTACCTATGCTACATGGAGGAAAATTTGAAACCAGTTCATTGCATATGGGTAACAGCTGTGAAATATGGTATTATTCTGCTACCCTTGTAGGTAGAGCCAGACTAGATGTACCAGTATAGTGACTACAGCTAGTTACAAGTATAAAAAATTAAATCCAATGTATACATTATTGTGTATACCAAATATCTATTTTAGAAGAGAGATGAATATAAAAAAAGGCAACTTGGCTGCTTTTGGAAGTACATAATTTCATTTTATAAGGTTGAAACAATTCGCAGTTCTGGATGCTTATGTTAAATAGTGGGAGTGTTAACTTTTCTCTTTTTGTATATGATTTATAATATGATGTAGAGTACAAATCACCAGATACAAGTGCAGTTATATTCACAAACTATAACTACAAATGTTGCACAGCTGTATATGATGTATATTAAAAGCCAGTTCTCTGCAGCACTCAGCGTAGCTGTGGGCTTAATGACAGCCTAGGTGGGTGTCTGGCCAGCAATATCTATATTCTCATGTCAAAATTCACTCACAGCTGTTATAATAGTTGGAGCAAGTACTAATGCAAGCAAGTACCAGGATGAAACTACAAGTGTATTTTTAAATGATAAAGCACAAGCAAATACCAAGTCTCTGACTACTCACAAAAGACAAACTCCTTGCATAAAAACAGTAGTTTCAAAATATACTTGGACATTCTAAACTATATCAGGCATGGAAAAAATAAATTGTAGCCTCCCAAAAAATATATGCTACGTAAACCTAAGAAATATAGAAACATTAATACTTTTGTCGATCCTAACATACAGATAAAGATGCTAAAGGTCAGCAGACACACCAACATCACTAAATTTTATCTTGAACGGTTCATGTAGAGCATGTCATTGCCGTAGCCGAACCCAAGGTAACAAAATGCTATTCAAACTAGATACAATGTAGATGCTAGTATCATCACACTATCTACATCTACTTCTTGCAATGGGTTTACTGTAAATGCATTCTTGCAGAATCAACCGGGTGAGAGTAGACACCAACTAGTGGCGGAGTGACTTTTAAACTGCTACCTGATGGAAGCTTGAGGGCATGCCAAGCTCATCTATAATGATGGCATCGCAAGCTGTTAATCTAAAATTACAGAAAGCTGCATATCAAATTTGTGGCTACAAATTGAACTGAAAAATATGGGTTGACAACCAAGTGTTGATGGCAACAAAAAAATATGTAAGCTACCATTCATTTATGGATGCTTAGTAGTTTACACAACATAGGAGTCTCAAAAGTTCTGCCATCACCTGTTCATTGATTGGTGGGCTAAGAAAGCTACCTAAACAGCGGCCAGACGATATAAGCACCAAATGAACAAGAATTTTACCAAATTTGACAAAATATAGCTTGCATTGTGAACATTTATGAAATAAGCCATAACTAGTTATTAATCAGTCACACATTTATAATAACCATCTTGGTTTATCATAGATTTGCCATAGAGGCTCTACCAAATAAATTTGTATCATAAATTTTACTTTTGTTAAACTATCCATGCCACGGATAAAGGTAAATACAATTTATAAGGTAATTTGATATGAACCTTTGAATTTGTCACTAAAAATAAAAAATACAACCTGCAAACACGTTTTTGGAGCAGTTTTTTTGGAAAATATACACTGTGACATCACAGTGATATTCTGCAGTAGATGGCAATTAGAAACCTTTCACATGTCTGTTTTCGAAGCAAAATTGTGCACAGTGATTGGATAATAAAACCTATTGTTTATCTTATCGTAAAACAGTAATTATTAATTTTTATACTCTATTTATGCACAGGTTTACACTAATAATTGGAAATGTTAAAGGAGGTTTCTAATTGCCATCTCCTGCAGAATAATCCACTTCTGATTGGACAGTGGATGTTTTTAAAAACTGCTTTAAAACGTGTTTGCATGTTGTATTTTTCATTTTTAGTGACAAATTTGAAATGTTCATATCAAATTACCTTATAAATTGTATTTACCTTTATCCGTGGCATGGATAGTTTAATATCTTTTAGGTTTATCATAGAGTCACCATATAGGGCCTACTCTACTAGATAAAATGTTTATCATATATTTTATAATGTAGACTTGTATCATATCATTCATATGTTTATTATTCATCACATTTATTGGAAAATGCTAGTGTGAGCTTATATTATTATTTTGAATAGTCAAACAAGTTGAATCATCAGAGGATAATTATCCTCTGAAGATGATGCCCAGATGAGCGTTTAAATATGAGGAACAAATCAAAATAAAAATGCGCCTTGTTTTACTATTCATCACATTTAATACGGGAATTATAATTGTTACAAAATTTATTAATCCTTGATGAGGTACTTATATCTCGTGATAATAAAGTAGGGCCTATTTGTAAATTAGTTGGAGACAATGTTCATAAAGTAGAGTATAGTTTTAATAATTAATATATTATTAAAAGACATTCAATTACTTAATAATAATTGCAATTGTAATAATAAATTTTCATGTATGTTGGTATGCAATTGCTTTCATTAGCATAAGTATAAGTGCTGTAAGTGTATTGTTAATTTGCAGAATTCAAAAGACTAAATGATGATACCATACAATAAAAATTGCATTCTGAACGATTGCTATATAAAATAAATATACATGCAATTTAATTCAATATATATGTATTAATTATCTAATTAATGTTATCATTATATCACTATTATAAACATATTATATTTATATTAAGTTTAGTTATTAATTATTTATCAAATACTATTTTATTGTTTATTATATAACTTATGCTAATGAAAGCAATTACATACCAACATACATGAAAATTTTCATTTATTATTACAATTGCAAAATAATTGTATTTATAATAAATACAAATTTATTTTATTTTTATATAGTAATTCTTGTGATGTCTGATGCAAAGAGAGTTTGCTGGTTCACGGTAAGACTCGTACTGGACTGTACTGTAATGTAGTTTAGTTTCAAAAGATAAAGCAAAAATAACATCCATCACTGAATCAGATAAAAAATGAGAAGCACTCAAAATGAGTTGTGTCAGACCTAACCTCTGATTACAGGAAGTCTTTGAGAAATGCATATATTGGTGCTAACAACCAGTTGGTAGAAAATTATTAATTATTGTCACAATATTTATGTTTCATCCAAAGCTGTTTATTATGAAACGGCTCCCTGATACGGGTAAACTAAGTTGCAAATTCTTCTGTTCGTGCTAGTTGTTGTTACCTGGGTGTAGCCATAGATTAAGTCGTAAAGATCAGTAATATGTGGTTTCATCGTTGTTCTATTACATGGTCCTGCTGTTTGATAAAGCTCACAGACTTATTGCAAGTTGCATAGCAAAATTACATAGTACGGCGAACCTGCATTTCTAGATCAGCATATATGACCAACCACAGTTTGAATAATACTAGGCCGAGAAACCGTCATTAATTTTAGTGAAGTCTACCTGTTGTCTGCACGACCAGCACAATGAAAAGCGCCAAAGAGCTTGTAGTTGAAACCTGTTTTTCAAATGTCATATCTCTGCTATTAGGGCGAGTTGAGACTTGGAATTTGTGTTAAACTACTCCTGATGACTTTGCCCATAGATTTACACAAAAAATACTCAGCTAGCAAAAGTTGAGAAAAGTGTGTCATACCCTGGGAGAAAAAAAGAAGAGGAAGATAAATTGGGAGAGGACAACTTCTAATTATGATCAATAGCTTATTAGTGCCCATGCTTTTATCCCAGTGTCATATTTTCAGATCCAGTGTCCATTCAATGCTATATAATACAAAACTACTCTATTCAGAATATAGGAGACTTTGCCCAGTGTGCCTACACTGTGCGAGTTGAGACTTGGAATTTGTGTTAAACTACTCCTGATGACTTTGCCCATAGATTTACACAAAAAATACTCAGCTAGCAAAAGTTGAGAAAAGTGTGTCATACCCTGGGAGAAAAAAAGAAGAGGAAGATAAATTGGGAGAGGACAACTTCTAATTATGATCAATAGCTTATTAGTGCCCATGCTTTTATCTCAGTGTCATATTTTCAGATCCAGTGTCCATTCAATGCTATATAATACAAAACTACTCTATTCAGAATATAGGAGACTTTGCCCAGTGTGCCTACACTGTGCTTAAAGACAGGTGCTCTGTTAAGTCAGAGCTCTCCGTGAGTCAAGTGATAGACAAACTCAATGACATTGCTAACGGTTATACAAGTAAGGATAAGTTACTAGTCAAGTCAACCCTGGAGTTCCTTATCAAGCACTTGACCGGACTTGAGAATAAATGGTTCATCAGGATGCTGGTAAAAGAGATGAAATTAGGTGAGCAGCTACATTTTTTGCTTTTATCCTGCCGGTGTTATCATATAAGGGTAAGATCAAACAGTAACTGAGTCACAGTGTTTTATTTATGTTCTGCAGGGTAAACTAATGACCCATGGCCTTTAGGTTGCTAGCCATTATGTGAAATAATAATGCTATGTACAAGGTTATGGTGTAATCCAATCAGTTCTGTTATGTTGCTTCTCAGGGCGGTTTGGTGTAATCCTTATTTCGTATAATCCTATCACGTATAATCCTCCCACGGGTGTGTCACCCTAGCCTGGGTCTGAAGCCTACTGACCTTCACCAATCTCTCAGCGTAGTTCAGTTTAGTGTAGTGATGGTGAGTAGACTTGAGACTATCCGACGACCTAATAAATTAGCCGGTCCTACAGTATGTGCAACTGCTTCCCTATGATTTAATTATATGAAGACCTTTGGTATTGTTTAGGGCAAGGTTTTTGTTATAAACATTTGTTTTGTCACAATTAAATAACATTTAAAAACAAATACATGTAGCAACATAATAATAATAATAATAATAATAATTAGCCTAGATTTTGGCTGCACGACATTGTGTCCTTCGTTGGACATTTCAACATTGGCCACCCTGCATAGATGAACTTTGGTGCTTGGGTCATATCATACATAATGGTATCATTCATTTGCCCTTCATCACTACTCTGTACTCCACTCTACTTCTTGATTGATTTGAATTGGTCGCCCAGCTATTGTACAGCCATCAAAGATGTCACACCCTCCGTTTTGTAACAAGGGATTTGGACAGGGTAACTATGCTGTCCATACCACCCCTTTTATTGTATCAAGGTCTTGTGGTTATCATGACAATGCTGAGGTGACACGCCTTGTCGTATACTAACAGGAACATGCGCTAAATATGCTGGACTCATTATACTTGAATCCAGAGATGTGTGCAAGTTTTATTTTGAAAACTCAAGTTTCAATGGCCAACTCTTAGTTGTGACTCTTCAAGTTATAAGTCAATTCTTTCTAGTGACAGATCAAAACTTTTAAGTTATAAGTTAATATTCACATGTTATAAACATAGAAACCCACGTTTTTATCAAGTTATCCAAGTTAATTACAAGCAAGTATCAATTCAATTCTTTTCTGGTTTAACTCGAGTCTTTTTATAGAGTTATTGGGCTATCATTTAGCTTATGGTGAAATATTGTTAGGAAATAGTGTTAGAGATTTAAATTTCAAAGCAAAATGTCACTGTTTTAGTGTAAAATGTGTTTCAATTGTGGTTATAATTGTGGTTATAATTGTGGTTATAATTGTGGTTATTTCTATTCACTCCAATTTACAGCTGCCCAATGAAAACTTGAGTTATTGAATGTTTCAGCATAATGATGTGCGAGTTGAGAGTCTTTGATCATAGCCATAATTAAATTACAATTCAAGTTACAAGTCTTTGATGGCTATATATTCAAGTCAAGAGTCCTTCTAATAAGCCATAAAATGTTGCTGGAAGTAACTCAGTCTCGTATCTGCTTGAATCATTAAAATATCAGTTGAACCACTACTGTCTCGCCATTCAATATTTGCTTAGAAAACTGTTCATCTTATTTCATGAAGATTGATGTGTTGTTTGCCTTTGTGTACCTAGTGGCAGCCAAGAAAACTCATTTGAATATTGGCTATTTTTGGCCTCCAATCAGAATTGAGACCTGTCAAGTTCCTATGGCTATGCCTGTCCTAAGTCTATACTTGTAACGTTTGTACATACAGGAGCTACTAGGATCAAATAGCCAAGTAATCTTATTGAGCCAACACTAACTGTCATTCTATAAATAACTCTTGAGCACAGCAATGAGCAAGTAAGTTTGAGGCATGCCCACAATAACAATGCAATGGGTTGCAGGCCCTATGGCTATCTCTGTAGCACAGTTTTATATTAACTGCATGAGTGCTTCCAAAATTCCCAACATAGGCTGATTGAAGGTGAAATCAACCAATATTAAAATAGGGTTTTTTTGGCAGCTGCTAGGTTACCAAAGACAAACAACACATTAATCTTACTGAAAAAGGAAGAACAAGATTATTTGCAAATATTGACCTCCTTTCTACTGTGTACCAATATTAGCATTCAAACAACTGAATGCCATCTTTAGGAGGTATAACGGAGAGGTATCTGGTTCCATATAAATGCAGAGAATTTTCTAGGCTTTTGGCGATTAAAAACACTTCTATAATAAAGACTTTTCAATATACTATAAAACAAGGTTTATTAAGTCCCTTCGATATGATAGGCTACCATTTTTTGAGAGGCTGATTGAAGGTGAAAACAGTCAATATTAAAATACATGTAGGGTTTTCTTGGCAGCAGCTAGGTTACCAAACACAAACAACACATCAATCTTACTGAAAAAGGATGAACAAGATTATTTTAAAATATTGAATGGTGCGACAGTAGTGGTTTAAGCAATAATTAAGATAACCCACTTCAGCTCTAATGTGTGTAGAAACACATCGCATTGGTTGTTTTTTACTTGTCACACTTTATCTCCGCCCAAAATCACACTGTTCACTGTGCCATTATTCTTCTACCACCTTTACTAGTACTGGGCGGTTTGGATTTGCATGTGCATTCAGGTTTTTGCTGATTTTTCTGAAAAACTGAATGATACCAAAGTTGTGTTCTACCCCTCTGTTTAATTCAGTTTTTTTTCTAATTCAGGAATCGAAAACTGAATACTCAATTTTGGGAGTTGCCACACTTTGTGTTTAGCTGCTTTCGGTTTCGGTTTGCATTTTAAATTTTTTGCGGTCTTTGAGCCACAAGTAAAAAAAAACTGAAAAACTGAATGATACTAAAACACCGTGCAGTACTAACCTTTACCTCATAGGGAGTTTGCAACAGATAAATAGAATGCCAATTTTAGTCTTGTGTGCCATGATTTGTTGGTCTTCCTTTTATTCACTGCATTAATCTATTATTATTTTTAGGCCTTGGGCAGGACAGTATTCTCTCCGCAGTTCATCCAGATGCACCAACGCTCTTCAATGTGGATACCAGCCTCCATAGTGTTAGTATTTATAATTCCACTCTGCTTTATGTACAAGCATAGTATTGTATCGATATTGCACTTTAGTATTACATTGTATATTAGTAAACTCTTGTAAGCATTCCAAATTAATTCTGTATCACTGTAGTTTTCCTTTCTTAAATCCACTATCACAATTTTTATTTTGAATAAGCCCAAATGACCCAATGTATGGCAGATAATATCTGTCAATCTGACATTAATGAATTAAGCACAACACACCAGATAGGTTACAGTTTGACCAACAGATTTGCAATTACTCTATGAGCCCCTAATACAATTTAATACTCATCTTGCTGTTCTAGCTGCTATACAGGGTGGCCGTGAAGTCCTGGTACCACTTTAAGAATTTATTACTAAGCCAGTTGTTGAGATATCTTAACCAAATTTGTTTTAATAAGTGATTATTAACGTTTTTCTACCTAGTTATTTTTTGTGTTCACTCTAGGATATCCTAAATTATATTTTTCACATGCCCCATCAGAAAGAAGTCCAAGTACATGACCCCCTCAGCTAATCCATGGGGCACCACCGCATTCGTCAATCTCAGAGGAGATGGGCCAATTCCAGATACCACGCCTTTGGACTTCTTTCTGTGGTGTTATGTGAAGGATATCATTTATAAAACAAAGGTTCATGGCCTGACTTGAGAAAAAGGATTTCTAAGGCATTACCATCATTGATTAAGATACCCTACAACGAGCGCAGCAAAAAATGGAATATCGCCGTGATGCGCTTAGTACAACTAATGGTGCTCATATGAAGGTCTATTAAATCAGGTGAAAAAAAAACTTTCCTAATCACTGATGAAAATAAAACAAATTTGGTTGAGATATCTCAACAGCTAGCTTAGTAATAAATTTTTTAAGTTGTATCAGGACTTTACGGACACCCTGTATTGTTTACTTTCAAACTAGCTCTAACATTATTGAGCGCATGAAAGCATCAAACATAGGCTAGACTAATTGTGGAATCGTCTCCTCAGTTTGCAGTGTGTAATCTCAAACAGACATTTTTATGGAGTGAAATGTGTCGTCTTGTATGGCTGCTGCTATTAATAGTGCGTGGCTATTACTAACTACCCATTGGACAACTCTATTTTACCAATGTTACTGCACCACAGCTTGTAGTGTGTGAATGCGGTAGTGGTCCCCTGGCCTGAAAGTATTCCTTATTAATTTTCATTGCTGTTGACAAAATATTACTGACCACTGTAGTTCTTGCTAAAATGCTTATGTCTGTGAGTTCTGTTAACCCCATTTCACGTTTCAATTGTTGTTTGTCATTAGCACTATATCCTGTATCTATTCCAATAGGTGTGTCAAAAACTCAGGGACATTAACAAAAGGTTGCATGAGGTAGAAGTCAGTCTGTTTGCTCCTCTCAAACCAATGTTAGGAAAGCAAGCTAAGCCCAATGAGGTAAAATAACTCTTCAATCGTATATAGACTAGAATTAAGGGAAGAGGTTGTTTTTTGCTGGTGATTGCAGTTGAAATGCAGCTTCTTGAAATCATCAGCCATCCTCATATTTTGGGCTGTGAATGTGTTGAGAACCTAAATTCTGCTGAAAATGCTCAAAATTCATTCTCTCAATAACCTCTAATTTAAATAGGTGACAGAATACATATTCATGAACCAGCAAGAAGCAAAAGACTAGTCTGGGCATCAGGCCCTCTTTTTAGAACTGTACTATGTTGTAGTATCTACGATGCTGCTGTGTTAGTATAGGCCACTCCATAGGGAGTGATCAAATGTATGTGCTAGCTCGACTCAGATTCTTAAGGCACCAAGATTACTGTCATCTTACCAACTTATCCTACATCTAGCAATGACACCAGCCCATTTACAGCTGACTGGTTGTCTACTTGATGACAATGGTACGAAGTCCCAGGTTTGGTTTTCCATGAGAGGTTGATACTCTACATTGCAGCATTGATCCACTGTTTAAACTAAGACTTTAGACTTTGCTTCCTGGTATATAGAGAGTTTGGCTACACCACTGACACATATAGCTCGATGCTCTGCACCATTACAGTACTCATATATGCCATATCTTACAAGCTCACGGTGATCACTATTAGACTGGTGAAGCTCACAGTTGCTATCATTTGAAACTTCCTTTTCACAAGGAGGTAACTCCGCGGTTTGCATCTCACATGTGTCATGTGGGATACCTAGCTTGTTTTCATCACATAACACACCTCGCAGTACCACTATCTGTTTGCTAGTCGGATCATAAAGTCTGTAGGCTTTAGATACTTGGACTGTAGCCAACAAGTATCATGACATCAACTTTGGTATCTAGTTTACTACTTAAATCATCAGGTATATGGGCATGGGTATGTGGATTACTTATGTCAGGTTTTTTACCAAACCAGAGTTGATAGGGAGTGACATGTTCCGGGAGAGCTGTGGTTAGTAGATGGTTTCTTGCGTACACTGAGGTTACAACAACTTCTGCCCAGAATGATTTCGGAAGGTTCGCATCTATAATAATCACCCTCGCAGGCTCACATATAGTATGATTGAAACGCTCTGCACAGCTATTCTGTTGCATTATGTTGGCGTTTGTTTGATAGGTATTCGCCCCATCCATAACTACTCAGCTTACCTTCCCCATTGCCAATATGATTCTCTTACCTAGCTTTATACTGCTGAAACAAAAAATACATCACTTTGGTTTGATACAAAATATGATTTGCGAATCTTGAAAAGACATCAATATAGCTGAAAAAATGTTTTCGACCACCTAGTGAGTTTGTTTGCATCTGACCACAGACAAAGTATGCACTAGCTCTAGTATATGCTGTGACTTGATGCCACCACCTGACTTAAGCGGCTTCCTCGTCTTTCCTTTTATGCATGAGTCACAAACCCCTACGCTAACATCAGATAGGTCAGCACCATCTACTAGAGCTTCATTGTTAGTTTGTTTAATCATGTTTATGCTATTCTGAGTCACATGACATGCGTGTTTGATGATCACTATCAGCTAGGTTTAAGTAATACAATTAGGGGGGGGGGACTTCAATCTTACTTTGAAAGAGGCAGCTTGGCAAACCACCAGTTTCTCAAAAAGAAATGTTTCAGAACAGTGAGGAGTGAGGACGAATCCATCGATGATCATCTTTAATATATGAAAGAAATCCACTTCGATGTCTCTGGTGCAGTATTGTCCATTCGTTGGTTTTTCTCTCTATTCATCATTCATAGTACCCCTACTGAACTGGTCTCTTCATTTTTCTTCAAACTATGGCTTTCATATTATTATAATTATTATTATTTCCTGATGCACTGTCATCGGTCTAGAACCACTAGACTGAGATAGACAGCACCTTTCTTAGGACGTGTGCTGTTCCTAACAGGGCTACTTGCTGTATAATATTATATCTCTTCTCCAGTACTCTCAGAAGCGTCAACCAATCTAAGATTTTGTCTTTCGCTCCAAGAGCACCAACCACTATCGGGACAACACTAGCCCTCACATTCCACATCTTATTTCCAGCGCCAAGTGCTGACATTTCAAGATCTTTTCTAGCTTCTTATCTTTCACTCTTAAATCTCCCGGGAGTTGCGATGTCAATGATGACAGCCTCAGAGTTCTGTTTGTCTACGACTACAATATCTGGCCTCCTTGCTTCATAACTCTGTCAGTATGTATATTGGAAGTCCCATAATATCTTGATGTTTTCATTCTCTAGAACTGCCTCAGCCTTGTGGTCATACCAGGTCTTGCTTCTTTGAAACCCATGAAGTGCACACAACTCTCAGTGAATGATTGATGCCACACTGTCATGTCTCTTTTTATATTCCCTTTGGGCTAGTTTCTCACATTCACTGATGAGATGCATGACAGTTTTATCTCGCTCACCACACATCCGACAGCTCTTACTTCCTTCTTCTCTCATGATGGCAACTTTATAATTTCGTGTTGGTAAAGCTTGATCTTGTGCTGCCATCGACAGTCCTTCGGTTTCCTTCTTCATCCAACCTTTCTTCAACCATTCCCAAGAGCTCACTTCTAAGTTATCGCATCCACGTCCACGTCCCAGTTTTATCTCGCTCACCACACATCCGACAGCTCTTACTTCCTTCTTCTCTCATGATGGCAACTTTATAATTTCGTGTTGGTAAAGCTTGATCTTGTGCTGCCATCAACAGTCCTTCGGTTTCCTTCTTCATCCAACCTTTCTTCAACCATTCCCAAGAGCTCACTTCTAAGTTATCGCATCTACTGGGGTGCTGACCATGTAGAGCCTTCTCTTTCCATTCTTCTTTCCGGTCCTGTCTTTGTTCCCCCTTCCACTCATTCTTAGACTTATCTTTCAGAAATTCATCCATTACTGAATCATCATTGATGTTTGCTTTCTTCAGATAATCCGCCAAACTGTGTCCCTCTAGTCTCACACACTCCTCAATAGATGTCAATCCACGTCCACCATTCCCACCCACCCCCCCCCCTCCCCGGAAACATACAGTCCATCCACATCAGCCTTAAGGTGTAAAGCGTTGTTTATTGTCATCACCTTTCTAGTCTTTCTATTCATAACTTTCAGCTCATCAAGCTTCCAGTCCAGTATCCCAGCAGTATACCGCACAGCCGCCACTGCCCGCGTGTTCATTGCTTTTATCACATTCCGCCATTCAGCTTAGATGTAAAAACTTTTCTGATTCTTCTGTAGTATTCCTTCATCGCTCGGTTTTTCATCTCTCTCATGCTAATCTTATCAGCTTCCAAAATTCCCAGATACTTATATTTTCTATCTCCGAGGTATTTCATCAGTTGTCCATCGGGCATTTCTATGTCCGTATCCTCTTCCTTCTTTCCTTGCCTCACCACTAATGTCGCATATTTGTGTAATCCAAATTTCACATACAGATACACATGCACATTTACCACTTCTACATTCGTTATTATGCTGTAACCAGAGATGCCAGACTCAGAGTTAAAGAATTTCACTCTTAATTAAAGCAACATTTTATGGCTTATTAGAAAGACTAGTGACTTAAATATACAGCTGCCAATATTCAATAACTCGAGTTTTCATTTGGCAGCTGTGAATTGTAATGAATAGAAATAACCACAGTTATAGCCACCAACCACAACCACAATTATAACACATTTTGCACTAAAACTATGACATTTTCCTTTAAAATTTGAACTTTTAATACCATTTTCTAACAACATTTCACTATAAACTAAATAATAACCCAATAACTCCATAAAAAGACTCGAGTTAAACAAGAAAAGGATTGAATTGAAACTTGCTTGTAGTTAGCTTGGATAACTTGACAAAAACTTGAGTTTCTGGGTACATGTAAATATTTAACTCGTAACTTGAAAGTTTTTATCTGTCATTGAAAGAATTAACTTGTAACTTAAAGAGTCACAACTAGGAGTTGGCCATGGAAACTTGAGTTTCCAAAATAAAACTTGCATAAATCTCTGGCTATAACTTGGGGCATAATTCATAAGTGCTGTCTAGTTCCAGTTAAAGCTCAATACTCAGTCACACTAGGTCCAGGAGGACATGAATACAAGTCTAGACTATTGATGCAACTGTCTTGCAATAACTATAGTGAATGCAGTGCCCAAGTTATCTTGCTGAACACTACAATAATTTGACATAATTATGATATTTTTTAACTTTTCAATAGAAGGAGTAATGCATCCACTCAACACATCAACGTTAATACAGATGTTGTTTACTACAGGTGGAAAACCTGCTCCAATGTCCTATTTTCATCATTGAGAGAAAGTTTGATGGTGAGAGAATGCAGCTACACATGGACAAAGGAGAATACAAATACTTCTCTAGAAAGTAGGTACATGGTAGTTTTCCCTTGATAGTAGAACATAGGCCTATTACATGTATTATGTAAATGTCTAGATTTCCCAGAAAGCTGCTTTACATATATATTCTATTATCACCCATGCAGTTGGTTATATCACTACTCTGGTCTGTCCATTAATTGTTTGAACTATGTAAGTGATTTTCAAAACGGGTGTTTTCCTGAATGTTAGAATATCATTAGATGATATTAGAAGCGATATTTGTTTAATCAAGTCGTATCGTATGATCAAAGAACTGCTATCAGATGTGCAGTTATTTTAGAATATTTTTGGCTCAAAATGAATATTATTCAACTGGGTAAAAAATCTATTAACCCAATGAAGCATTAATTGAAGGAATCTATAGCATGATCCAAATGGTAATATTTTGTTGTAGGGCCAGTGTTTTCCCCAATTTTTACTTCTTGTTGCACTAGAGCTTATTTTCCAAGACCATTGTTTTGCCCTTATTCTTTATTGGGCTTGGGATTCTATCACAAACCTTGTTTTACCCCCTGTTATTGTTGTCTTTTATTTTGCTTATAATTTTACACATTTGCATGTATTTATTTTCACCAAATTCTCAAAATAGGTGGAGATACCATGGGCATTAAAATTTGAGAAATTTTATGCATTTACACCAGCTCACACCCTACAGCATGTAGAGTTATGAAATTTTATATAGCATGTACAGTATATGTTTTTTGCATTCGAATGGATGCCGACTTGTAAGCTGTTCAAATTAGGCAGCACATTTCTGACACATGAGTTATACATGTACATAGGATCTACATGTCCATGTACATCAATCCTCCATAACTTAGTTAAATGGAGGATTGATAGTGATTCTATGGGTCTTGGAGATCAAGGACTTTTCTGCGAATAACTTGCACTGCCTTAAAATATGTGGGATTATGTAGGAGCTGAAAAGGTAAAATGTTTAAAATTTCTTGTTACACCTTGGTAGAGTTACTTTACATATGCCAGTGAAAACTTCATTGAATGTTTACAGGTTGATATTGATGTTGTAATATGCATCAGTTCATTTCTAATGTTAAAGATAGAGCATTCCCATTTGTACATGACAAGGAATGTATCCCTGGAACAATGGTTACATAGTTATGTTTGCTACTGGGTTAAAACTGCTAGTTTTTGTTCTTTTTATTTGTTATTTTTGTTTGTTGGTATCCTTGAGACACCATATACTAGATGTGTAGAAAACATTTTTAGCATCAAGATGATTTGGAACTAGTCCAAGTTGAGATCTCTACATCGATGTTGTCTTACTTTGAAAAACCTGAAAATTTTGTGCTAGCTTAAAGTGATCATGCAGCCTAGGAGTGTTTTATATCGTTTTAAAGGAAACATCGAGCCCCAGGCAGCTATTTTGAGTGTTTTTAGGCCAATTTAGTGATAAATAAGCATAGAAACAGAGGCTGAGGACTATTTGGAGGACTATTGCATGTTGTCCCCTCATGCATTTTGGTGTCAGATAACTCCAATATTTCACAACTGAAATCCATCATTACTTTGAACCTGCTGGGTTGTTGACTTTTGACCACAGGGTCAGCCACTAATGAGAATAAAATGTGATCAATAGCAAAATAACATTGGCACAAGTATTGAGTGATTCCAGCTAAATCCTCCTGTGCCTATGCTGGCTAACAGATGATGTCAGTAAATGAAAATATTAGCATTCATTTCAGTGTGGCAGCACATAAATTATCCCTTCACAATGGAAGGGGCATTTGCCAACACCTATGCGAGGTAATAAATATGAAACAAATGACATGCAGCCATCAGGATGTTCAGTAGAAACACACATGGGCTAGTGAAAAAACACTATTTATGCATATCAGGAAGCCAGTCTCTACAGAAGTTGCATTCCATAAACCAAATAGCAGTTGGAAAAATTGTCCTGATAGTAGAGCATAGCATTATTTTGTTAATATTTAGATTGCATAGGCCGATAAATAAAAGGGCAGTTTTTTCATTTTCATCTGGCATAAGTTATTATTATAATGACATAAATATTACTACTGGTAAGTTTGAATACTATTGCAGAAGTGAGAAATTCAGGTGTTACACCAATATTTATGATCCTAGGAAACACTTTTTTCTTTCTGCCTGTGTTTTAGGAACGGAGAATATTATTCACTATCCTCTGTAACCAAAATTATACTGATAGTGATCAAGTAGCATGTTCACTAATACAGTCATGATAGAAGAAATACAATCTGAGTTCTTTCTTAGAACATTCTATGTGGCTACAGGCATAGCATACAGACTAGCTAGCTAGCCTACTCAGTGTACCTGCAGCAACAGCAGATTTGGCCATCGCATGAAATAATAATACTTCTAATGTTTATTCAAGGGTGTCCAACTTATAAACAAACACCAATAAAATGGTTTAGTGGTCAGTGATGATCTTGCTCTTATTCCATCCAGTGGGCTCCTAATACATGTAGATGTAGTGAGTTATTGGTGATAAACATTTCTTTCTGTGTGTACATATTTGCCCCCAAACCAGAGATTGTGAATGTACCCTGTCAAAAACAATAATTTAGTAATATAGGCACTCAGTGTTGTATGAGCAAAACAACAGATGGATGCCCATGTTCTTGTGAGTAATATTGCCATATTGGTTGCAATGTACAAAGGTATGATTGCTTATCTATAGTGCATATATTTATACAATTTAAATATTCTGTAATTTGCCATGTATAAGACTGCACACTACATGTTCTATCTGACAGTATCTGTACATAACAGGTATAATGTTATTTAAGGTTGGTTTCCACTCAGCAGGTCCTACCTCCAGGCCACCTACAGGTGGCCTGTAGGCAGCCTGGGGTATCATGGTTTCCACTTCAGAGGCAACCTACAGGTCTAGCACAAATAAACCGATTCATTTTGTAAGAACGTGCTGGCAAACATGGCAACAACTTTTTTATCATATTCCACAACTACCCTACTTGCATTACGAAGACAGCTTCAGAGACAAACACAGAAGAAAAGGAAACACAAGTTTTGGGTCAGACCAATATCTCAAAAGCGAAAAGCACAAAGTCAGTATTACAACTTGATGCAAGAGCTAGAGAATGAAGACAGAGAACTTTATTTCAGGTAGGCCTATATCAATGAAGCTAACTGTGGCTCTATATACCTAGTCAGTTTTCAAACAAATACTTGGGCTATAGGCAGGTTTCCTCCAAAATAAGCTACTAGTTGCAATATTGTAAAAAAAGATTGTTCTGGATTGGTTGGTGAACTTGGTAAAGGGACATTTCGAAAAAGACAGTTGGATACAGGGTACTTCGAAAACCGACGTTTAGAAAACTGCTAGCTCAAAGCTCTCAACCCCAAACCCATGATTTCAACCAACTTTTATTGTTAATTCCATGTTTTTTAACGCTACTAACTTGTAGAGCACTCAATAAGTTAATTATCTCCAAGTTGTATTCTTCTAGATGTGATCTACGCAGTTTCGAAATGGTTTCTACGCAGAGAAACAATCACACCCGTTCAAAGACTAGTCATTGTGCTGAGGTACCTAGCAACTGGAGATAGCCAACAATCACAAAGTTTTAACTTTTGTGTTGGTCGCAGTACTGTGTTTAAAATAATAAAAGAGGTTTGTAACTTGCTTTGGGAAAAACTCTTGCCAAACTATTTAAAAATGCTTCAATCTGCAGCAGAATGGAAAAATTTGGCCGAAGAATTCGAAGACGCATGGGATTTTGCTAATGTGTTATGTGCTATAGACGGAAAACATATTGCGATTGAATGTCCCAAATATAGTGGCAGCTCATATTACAACTACAAAAACTTTCACTCAACAATGTTAATGGGTATATGTGATCCAGGCTACAGATTCACTTTTGTGGACATCGGCGCATTGGGGAGTGATAATGATGCTTCTATATTAAGTAGAACTCAATTCTTCCAAGACCTGGAATCGGGTGTTTTTTCAATGCCAAAGCCAAGAATTATTGATGGCAAGCAGTACCCATACACATTTCTGGGAGACGAGATATTTCCACTAAAACCCTGGCTAATGAAACCATACCCAGGTAAACAGCTAACCCATCAGGAACGTGCATTCAACTACCGTCTATCCCGCTCAAGACATACCATTGAGAATGCATTTGGGATTCTAACTGCCCGGTGGAGGGTATTTGGTAGAAGAATACGTGCTGACGTTGAAACGGTAGACTGCATTACAAAGGCAGCCGTATGTCTTCACAACTATTTATTGTATACTGATAATGCATCTTACACTCCTAGCGGTTACGTTGATAGCTATTGTGCTGATAAAAAAATTGTTCATGGAGCATGGAGAATGGAAGTGGCAGCTGAAAACACACTTCCACAACTAGGCTCAAATAACTCCTCCCAAACAGCTAAGCAAGTCCCAGGCAACTGGTGCCATCTACTAAACAATCCACCATTCAAGCTCCAGTGCCAAGACGATATAGTTCGAAGCTGTGGTCAAATAATAACGTGATTGACACTTTGTTAGAATACCTGGACTCTGCATGTTTGTTATATTTACATGTACCTCACTACTCTGAACAAGTTCCTTTAGAGTACTGGGTCTCCTTGTAGGCAATGTGTTGTCAAACAAAATAATTTTATGTTAACTAATTAATACATATATATATATATATATTTGATTAATCTGATTTATCAATAGATGACAATATACTCTTGTTGCAAATAAACTATACAGAGATGTACTAAAATACATTAGTGCGATGGTAACAGTCGTAAATATACAAGAATAGAATCTACATATCTGTATGATGATAGCAGTAGCAACAAACAATAATAGAATACACACATTTGTACTATGATAGCAGTAGTAAATAATCAAGAATAGAATAGACACATTTGTACTATGATAGCAGTAGTAAATATACAAAAATAGAATAGACACATTTGTACCATGATAGCAGTAGTAAATATACAAGAATAGAATACACACATTTGTACTATGATAGCAGTAGTAAATATACAAGAATAGAATACACACATAGCTGCATATAAATAAATTTGCTGCATTTAATGAAGATCAGATAGAGCTTTCAAAGAGTGAACTACTACAATATGTATAAAATATCTGCAAGATAATAAAACTAGTAAATTAGGAATGAGGTGTGCCTTTTTATGTGGAATGTGGTTGTGTGTACTTAGTGCAATGAAAAGTACATACATGTATATGTTCTTATTACATTGAGCATGATCTAGTAGGAGGGAAAGTTTGTTGGATTTTCTGTATGTGATGAATGTGGTGAAGCATATGGGTGAGGTATAGGTGGTTGTCTCGAAGACTGAAGTTGTTGCTGCTGAGGTGTGGGAGACTCTTGGAGACTGAAACTGTTGTGAAGGTGATTGTATGGGAGATTGTCTTGGAGACTGAAACTGTTGCTGCTGAGGTGTGGGAGATTGTCTTGGAGACTGAAACTGTTGCTGCTGAGGTGTGGGAGATCGTCTTGGAGACTGAAACTGTTGAGAAGGTGATTGTATGGGACATTGAAAATTCGTGTAGGGTGAAGATGATTGCCTTGGAGGCTGATGAGATGAAAAGGATGGACACCTAATCCTTCTCAATACATGTAAAATTTCAATTTGAGCAAGCTCACGCTGATCTTCATTAAATGCAGCAAATTTGGGTACTAAACTTTTACAGATCAGAAAGTCTGGATTGCAAGCCTCCTCTTCCTCCTTTCTCATTCGCTGTAGTAAAGCATTATCAAGCAGCTAAAATATTAAAACAGTTCATCATTAATTGAGCTGTATAAAATTAAACTGGTATGGAGACAACAATTTTAATAGAAACAGTTTGGGGTTCATGTGGCAGCTGGCTAGCATTTCCACACAATATTTGGAATTTATATATATTAGCTTCTCAGGATATTCTATGTAAGATACTGGTACTGACTCAAAATGTTGTATATAACATTTTGAGTCAGTACCAGAATCTTACATAAGCATTTGGAAAAGCTAATATGCAGTATTTCATTGAATTATCACACTTAGACAATTTACTTAAATTTCAGCAAACTGAGTACTCACTTTCGCACTTTTAGAACTATCTTTGTTTTGTTTTTTTTGTTTTTTGTTACTGTCGAGCCACTTGGCCATCCTATTTAACGGACCTCAGAATTCTGAAACTTGTATGAGCGACAGGAGCTGGGCTCTGAGTGGAAGAGCTCACCTGCCACAACAGGAGTGCATGGTCAGTGACCACTACATCAACCTGCCACCCCAATGTGGTCACATACCCCGCCAGGATCTGGCTTCTCTTTGCGAATCAGGGCAGAAGTGTATCTTTAACGTGCGTGTTTTTGATGACCTCCTGTATTATTTACACACCCTGATCTGAACAGGCGCAGCTAGGGTGAAAGGCTTGCTGAAGGCCTTTGCCAGAAATGACACAGCTGGAGGTTTGAACTCACAACCTCTCGGTTTGTGTGTATGTATGCCACCAACTGTGCCACCCTGACACCCTGAAGAAGTCTTGAGTTTCTTAGATGGCCTTGGAGCCTCACCATCCTCATTTTTATTCTCATCTTCCTCATCAACTGTAGTGATGTCTCCATCAGCTGTAGTGATGTCCCCATCAACTTGTTGATTAGACATGTAGCTGCTCGTTGTATTCCTGCATATGTCAATAAAAATAAATTTCCCAAGCAGAGGTTAAATAAAGAGTGAAACATGAACTCATTTGGTCCCAGCTATGTGTATTGTGTACTTGCCTGGAGTGCCAGCTAATTTTTGAAAATTGAGTAACATTTATAGGCCTAATCTATCTTAAAAGCTTATGCTGCATTAAATTTACTTATAGATCTAGAGTCAGCTAATCTTGATCTAGAAAAATGGTATGTTTCATATTGATAACTCCAATAACAAAACAGATATAGAGGTTGAAGGACTATTGTTGAAAAATAGTAAAATATTATGATATACACACACTTCTTCCTACATATCAGTATTTCTTATCAAGGTGCAGTATTTTTCAAAACAACTGACTACTGAAACTCTAACAGCACATCTTTTGCACTCAAATACTGCTCAGAGTCATGAAGTATGAAGTGTATGAAGCTGACAAGCTAAATTATAGAACTCCAGCTTCTCTATCCCAAAGCTTGTAGGATTATTGATGTTAAGTTGGTGGTAAGAAGAAGGAATACAGTTTGTGCACCGTGGGACCTCTTTACTGGTACTGAATGAGTTCAACACAATAATGAATAGTTTGTGAGTTCTCTAATGAGCAGCGTGTTTACAGGTTACAGCTTAAATGTTGAAATGCATTGAGCCTAATTTTCTCACCTGTGGTCGATATGCGTGATGAGCCATCTTAGACTCTCCAACTCCGGCGTGACACTCGCAGTTGCCTCTGAGCCAGAGGGTAGTTTTAGCTTATTAAGATACTTTGACAACCTGGTTCTAATGGTGTTGTATCTTATGGTCATGTTAGGAACGTCTGAGTTTAATTCCTTAGCAACCTGAGACCAGGAAAACAAAACAAGTGATATTAGTGGTAAAGAAAGGAAGGTTGTTGGCGTGCGTGGCCAAGCAGAATGTTTCTATCATGTATTATATCATCTATATAATGCAGCTATAGCCTCTTCTCTGTATGTATATAGAATATTTCTAGAAAATTATTTGGAAGTTCAGTTTAAAATGAACATGCCCTAGTTAGCTAGTACGTATTACATGTATATTTTAAAATAGTGAAACTGTGGCGGCACGTTATTATTAAAATTTAGTATCAATTGACATTGACACAAACCATCCAACTCCCAACTATCATCATTTATCTCATATCTATTGGAAATTTCCAACCTGAAGAAAGCTTCCGGATAAGCTTCAGCTACTAATAGTAGTACAATGGCTTAATTTAACGAGGAAAAAAATAACGATTTTAAGAATTTTGCTGGAAGTTTTATTTAACGTATATTTAATTTAGCGAACCCCACAAAAAATAGATTTTAATTTAACGACAACAAAGGTACAGGGTTGTGGTAAAATGTGGTAAGGTGCAGGTAAGGTAAAAACTACAATTTTAAACCGTTCTTCTGGCTCATAAGTAGTATATTTAGCGGCCTTTTTATTGTCTTATAGTTGAATATAGAATTGCACCTGCAGTAATCCTATGGTACAGTTACAGATGAGATTAGTATTGTATACCTAGCTAATCTTATCGTATACAACAGATGAAAAAAAATCAGTCCTGAAGCGGGATTCAAACCCACAGCCATTGGATTGACAGTCAAGCACTCTACCTATTGCGCTATTAGATCAGCACGGTTTCACGCTGAAAACTAACCATCATAGTTGTAATCGACCGCAGTAATACTTTACTACATGATTGTTAGTAGTAGTGTTGCTTCAGCTAATAAAAACAATACGTGAATATAGCTAACTATAGCTTAGTAATACTATTTATATTTTAACGAGTTCGGTCCACTCGTTAAAACGTTAAAATAAGCTAACGCTATTATAAGCCATTGTACAGTAATGCATAAATTTCATATTTATACTGGAGTATAAAGGTATTTTCTCACCTGCTCCCAAGCATTTCCTTTGGCATTCTTATCTTTGTAAAATTGGCTTGATTTATCGTAAATGGCTGGATATTTTTGTACAATATCCATTAAATTTCTATTAAAATCTGTGTTTGCCATTATTCACAAGCTTATTAAAATATAAATATTTAAAGAGAAATAAACCAGGCTGTTGAGTATCTTTAGAAATTAATTTAGTATTAGTTTGAAATATAATTAGTGATTATATCATATTTGATATTATGTTATTATAACTTTATAAAAGCGGGAAAGCTGAAAATAGAAACTGAAACAGGAAACGGAAGTAATAAAACTCTGGTAAAAAATGCACTCGTTGAAATAGACCTGTAGCAACCTGAAATAGACTTGTAGCAACCTGAAATAGACCTGTAGCAACCGGCAGAGCCGCAGGTCTGCGGTATCCATTCTTCAGGCCCAACCGGCGGTCAGTAAAAAGCCGCCGGCAAGTTGAAATTGTCCAACTTACCGCCAGTCACCTACAGGCTCTTACGTGTCTTTGGTTTCCAGAGCGGCGGCCTTCTTCTACTGGTCAACCGGCGGTCAAAAACCGGCTGACTGGATACCAAACTTTATGAATCATATTACAAAACTATTACAGTATGCGCATGTACATGTATTATAAAAATCATGTACTACATGTATAAACATAAAAATGTATTATTCATGCACTACATGAGTGTATAGCGTATGTCTGTATTCCATAAGTAAGATGCACATGTGTACAACATTATGATTTTTATACATCTGTAAAGCTGAAATATGTAATGTATTATACAGTGTAAATAACTATAGTAACTATAATAAATAATGCACATACTCGTACATGTGCATTGCATAACACGGCCCATTCAGTTATACACACATGTTCTAATGGCAGATGTACTCACCAGATCCCTTCTTGGGCTGGCAGTGATATGCATAGTGGTTCATCGATTAGCCAGTGTGGTTGGGAGGAGCCTACCTATAGAGTGCCTAGTGTAGGACTACTTCAGTAGAAATTCTTATTTTCAATCATACATGAAACATCCGAAGTGATCAGAACAGTAGCCTAGCCACTAAGTTGCTTTTGTTGCAATATAGAAAATGAACCAATCCATGTACATGTAGGTGGCTGCTAGGCTGTTGAGTGTAGAATAATTAGCAATCCACTCAGTATACAGCTCTTGTTATCATTGTGGTCAGGGTATTCCCCCATCAGCAGAGCAGCCTTATGACATTGGTCATAATATTGCATTCTTGTGATTTGTGTTGCTAGTACAACTTATTTTTAGCAAAAGTAGAGAGATGACAACTTTACATGCACAGCCAAAAAACAATTTTTGTGGAAGATAACTCTGAATTGCTTGTCAAAAATTGTTCAATTGACCTGAAATTTTGCATACCTATTGCTGACCAGCTGTTTAGTTATCGGTCCAAATTTGGTATTGCTACCACTTTAGGAACCGGGATATTTGGGTTTTTCAGGGGAGATAATCGCTATTACGAATTTTTGCTACCCTGACCAGGGGAATGGCACTAGAGTGGCAACCAAGTGCTCAAATGAAAGCTAGCAAGCTGCTCTACAGAATGAATGAAGCAGATCTTTTCTAACACCTCTAAACCAGTACCAGTTGCTGTCTTGCTACCTGTGGTCGTAAATTGATATATAGCTCAAAACAGAGGCCTTGAATCAAAAATCTAAGACATTCATGGAATTCTACACAGTTTTTACATAAGAAAAGTTATATTTTAGAACAATAAACAAAAAATAACCGTTCAGCATCAATTTTAGAGCTAGAGACCCGCCCAGAGAGCGTTACCTGGGGACCCAGTCCCAAAGTCCAAGCACAACCCGGACCCCAGATCCTGACCGGCAGAATTGCAACATATATAAATCGTCCCGATTTTCGACCCCAGATCTGATTGGAGGGCAACAGACCGCAGACTCATGACCGGCGACCGTTTCATCTTTAGTTATCTGATTTAACTAATTAACCATATAACAAAAGACGAAGCGGTCTACGGTCCGTCGTCCTCCCAATCAGTTTGAGGTCGAAAATTGGGACGATTTATATGTTGCAATGCTGCCGGTCAGCATCTCGGCTGCAAGTGGTGCTAGGACCTTGGGACCGAGTCCCCTGCATCGTAAATGAACACAAGCCATCATTACGAGCAACTAATGCAGTGAGACTTGCGTCGCAGACTAAGCATGGAGTGCTTGTTCTTGCAAAAAACCCTTATTTTAAAAGAATCAAGGGTAACAACTGCAATTAATCTCCAATGAAGATTGAGAAATAAAATGCCATGATGGCATTGGAGTTTTCCTTATTGATTGTTAACAGATATGGAGCTTTCTCCCCTTTATTTCTGTGAAGTAATGTGTTATTGAGTTTAAATCATGCAATATTAAAATTTTCGTTTAATTTTAGATTTGTTATACAAATTCACAAATATTTTGTGAAATATTTATCAACTATCAGCTACATGTACATGTATGTTAGACAAAATTTTTGGGTGAACATTGATTTATATTATAGCTGGGAAGAAGATTTTGCTAGCGAGTGATATTATTAGCTATTTTGTTTCATTGAAAGAGTGAAAACTCAAAAACAGTATCTGCTTTTAGGGTAGGGTAGTTAGCTTACTATTAAGTACCAAACATGAACAACACTTTCTTGGCTAATTAAAACTGAGCAGCAAGGAAGTAAAGCTACAACACTAATAGACTTGTATAAGAGTAAAGCATTGTAGGATCTAAAGTTGCTGATTTGGGTAGCATGGCTTCAAAGAGAGACCTGGCTTTGTTGCAACACCAGAATACACATATTTTCAAGCACAAATTTCTGCTATTTAGATACATATACATGTGTATATAAGATTTATTCAGTTCTCCATATACATGTACTTATCATTGACAGCTTTATAAAGTTCTCATTGTATTTGCATAAATACTTCAGTTAATTAGCACAATAATATATGTTAAAGGAGAAAACCAGTAATTATGCCCTACTTTGAAGTTAATTTTTGTACTGTTCTAAACTAGATATTCAAACAATTATTGTACAGCATACTAAATCAACATATTATGTTCTCTTATTAATAACCAAAGATTTGTATTTTATGACCCTCCTTATGCCCCAATTAGTGAAATTAAAACTCCTAAACAATTAAAAAATTAGGAGTTATCTCCTTTTTGAGATTTCGGCATATTATTTTGTGAGACTATTTCTGGGGAGACAACTTTATACTAATATCCATATAATGCTATGCTAAGTATACATGCATTTGTTTTCCTTATTTTCATTTCAATCTCTAGGCTGCACTTATAAATTGAGTAGATTAATTGAGTCTTCAGTGCAGTGCAATCACATAGACCTTCGCATCGTCTGTCAACAATGCAAATGCATTAGATACATGCACATGTATCAGTAATATAATATTCATACATTTTATAATTATAAAACTAATAATGTATGACAAATGAACGTTTCGAACTATTACTTTATAATCACTTCAAAATTTGTGATTTTCTCCTTTAACACATTTCCTAGGTATAGTTATTTTTGGAAGAACAGCAAAGTCGGTGCTGCCAACTCGACTGGGACACAGCACTGAAATTAGAAGGACTGTCATCACAATTAGTTACTATTCTACAGTCAGTAGTTACATTTACATGTATAATAGCCACATCATGCAGCACTAATGTATTATAATGTTATTATAGCGGACATGAATATACATCTACATATGGAGCAACTCAGTTTGAGGGTAATCTCACACCACGGATACACAACAAATTAAAGGGAGTCAACAGCTGTATATTGGATGGAGAGATGTGCGGGTATGATCCTGAGCTCCAGGTTTTAGGTAAGTACTAAGCTCGGTGTGAAACAGTGTTAAACTTTGCAATTTCCATGTGGAACACAATTATTAAATTTCTAAATTGAAATTAAAATAACGTTGGCCAAGTAAGTAATTTTGCCTATTCCATATCTGTTGGCATAACTACAGCAGTGGCTATGAGACAGTCATTGGAATGAATATGCAGCAATGAGAACACAAAAACACGACGACCATGTTAAATTATTGGAATGGAATGGCCACCTGTTTATATAGTATTCAAGTAGCAGTATTTAGCCATGGGGATGCATGTCATTCACATAAATATTCATTGTGTCTAAAATGTATGTTGCTCTGCGAAAAGACCTCCAATTTTAAATAAATGAATCTCAAATAGCAGTTTTCCAGCATCCTAGCTCATAATTGAAGAGCAGGCAGATTTAGATAAATGAATATGTTATTGGCCATTGTCAATGTGAGCTGTAAGGGAATCTCCATGATATTTTGCTGTTCGTTGCCATGATCGCCTCCTGGTACATCTATGCAGGTTACACTCATCTCATCTCTCTTCCATACAGATGTAGGCAACACTCATCTCAGTATTTTAAATCTTTGTTTAAAATAGGTAGGAATTTGACTCATCAGTGAGCTGCGCTTTTCTCATTAGTAAAATGAAGCAATCTTTCACAATGATTTCCTGTGCCAAATTATGAGGTCTGGGTAAGGTGTTATTATGGTGGTCCACATCACACTACTCTAGATATCTCACATCTGAACATGCAATTTAGCGTTATTTTGTAGGAACTAAAGCTATGAACTTCGACATCAAGTCTGCTAGCCTAACTCGCTATACACCTTGCTATGTTGTATTTGATGTGCTCTTTCTCAATGGTGTTGTTCTTACCAACAATCCTCTCAAGGATCGGCTTGAAAAGTTAAAAGGTATTATTGATGGTGAAGAAGGACTTGTGTTTGCCTCGGCCTACACCATTGCTTCTACAAAGTAAGTCATCTGGTAGTATAATTTGATTAACACACATAATCTGACCAGTCATTATGTACATGGCATAATTACAAACGGAATGAAAATAGTTATGACTGGCTGCTGGTGCTTTCATATTGTGGTTGGCCGCCGTTTTGCCAGGGGCTGGTTCAATTTCCTCCCTGGTTGTTTTATGCCAGATGAATGTAACTACTCTTACCCTGAACTCGCATTTTTCATGTTTCATGTCACCCTTGACTCTCTGGTCCTCTTTATTACCTTCAGCAGTCTCTGGTCATGCCTCAAATCTTGCCAAATAACAGAATACCATCATGTAGGCTTTCAGTTCTTTATGTGTTTTTAAGAGAATTCTCGTGCGACAGAAATGCCAAATGGAAAGTTTTCTGTACTAGTAGCATCCAAAAGATGTAATAAATGTAGTAAGTTGCTTGGGTGACTATGCAAACTCTTATCGGCCAAAGTCTCAAACTTGCATCCATTTTGGTGAACACCTTGTTTTCATCGAACATTGACAGTAAGCCCCGTAGTATCCTGGGTATTCAGGGGGGTAACTTTCCTGAAAAAGTTGAGGCGGCCAAAATTGGACAGGCTAACAGTAGCGGTGTGGGGAGGGCATGTGCGGGATGGGGGCAGAAGGAGGGTGGGGAGGGTATGTGCGGGATGGGGGCAGAAGGAGGGTGGGGCACCTCCCACAAGAAAGTTTTGAAAATGCACACAAAAACAGCCATTTTGATGCATATTTGAGCTATAAGTGATGGTACAAAAGTACAAAATGTTGCATAGTAATCTGCAAATAGTAAATTTCAAATTAGTATACTGCAAAATAGTGCTTCTCTGTTTGGCTTGGCCATGACGTACGATTGTAGTCCTTTACATCATTACATGACTTAGGCCCAAAAATGTGCACACATTAAAGGTGGACTGTACTGAAATTTTGATGCTATGAGTTAAATATACCATTAGAAAGCCTAGTAGCAGCTGAACCAGTTAGCACAATACCAGCTGGGCTATATGATGTCATCATGGTACCCAGCTCTGCTAAAACTAGTGAAATACATCATTGCAGGGAGTGAATGCCAGACCACTCATTGTATTATTATAAATCGAAAATTTTAATTGAGATTTTCTCCTTGTTGTACTAGGAATATCACAAAACGAAAAAATGGGTATGTAGAACAAATGCTAGTTAATATTCCTAGATAATAAAAAGTACAATTTGTTGCAAAAAATTATCAAATGACTTTTGAGTTCGCAATTTGATTGGTCAATACAGGCTACTTGTTCATCTCATGAATAACAAGCCAATGCACTAGACTGGTGTGTTGAACCTGTAGTATGTAGTACTATAATTACTAATATCTATTTTATTGAATGAACACTGTATTTCTACTAAAGCAGTCGTGACAACTAAATATTTTAGCTATATAGTGTGTCAGAGTTGAGATAATCAAAGAAGAAGTTTTGAGAATTGATATAAAACTAGGCGGAGATAACTCCTAAAGCTGACATCACTATGGTTAATTTAGAAATTTTGGGGTTACTTTTTTGCAGTTTAGCATCTATTAACTACTACTAAAACAGTTTAGATATGTTTGTATAGGTATCAAGTAATACTAACATAGTTAATTTGGTGACAAACATTCTGAAATTTTCAGTACAGTCCACCTTTAATAAGAGGGGAAATAGTGCAAATTTATTTGATGGATAGAGATGGAGAGTGGTACTCTAGGGTTCCCAAACCCTGAAGAACGGTGTTCGAAGTGGAACAAATGAGGTGGGTAGGTACACTGTGCATGCAATCTTAGGGCATTTCCTATTGTTGAATACAGAATTACACATACAGTGATCCTGTCTTACAGATGAGATTAGTATTGTCATTGTATAGCTAACAAATTGAGTGAATTACTAAAATGAAAAAAAAATGTCCCTCAGTGGGATTCGAACTCGTGTCCCTATGCATGAAGACCAAGCACTCTACCAATTACGCTATCAAATCAGCGAAAATTAGCCATCAATATAATGATACACATAGTAGCATCATTTTCATTAGAGTATGTTTATATCATGTGGGGCATGGTAACTATGCCTTCCGATATTAGCTTAGTTTTTTCTTCTTTTAACAAAAAGTTCAGGCGGCTAGGGCCGCCTGAGCCGCCTAGATAGTTACGGCCATGGTATTGGAAAATTCTCTCTTTTCACTCACTTGTTTAATATTGTAAGGTCCACACATAGCTAAACATCCCTCATTTGCTTCAATGATTGCCATTATCCCTGCACACCACTCTCTTGGTTCCTCCACCTTGATTATCCCAAGTCGCCTATCTCAGCCCTGTGGGAAGGATTTGACATGGCCATAGCAAATGTATTGTCTCTACTTGATTTGACACTTCTCTGGCAACCTCTCCAGTCAAGCTCCAGAAGCATTCCTTTGTTTCCCTTTTACTCAACCTCTATAACCTTCCCTGCGCCCTAATATATGCTTCTTCTGTGGTTTGTCTCTTCAATAATTCTTGATGTCTCCCCTTGTATCTTTTCTAAGGATTTTATGTAAGCCTCTCATCAGTTTTATTTTGTTGTCCCCAAGTCCTTCTAGGTGGGGGTCATGAGGACTTGTGACGCTCCGCCTGAACTCTTAGTGAGGATCTACCCCTGTCTCTCTCTTCTTGGGGGCTGCTTCCCCCTCTATAAATGCTTTGTCCTCTATAGCTGATTTGTCCTCTGCTCAGGCCTCTCGTCAGTCGGCATGGCCTAGGGATAAGCATGCTTGCCTCTAGGTCAGCCTCCCTAGTGACAAACTTTTCAGGTTTATGCTGACTGTCACAAATTCATATATTATGTTGTTATGTTATACACGTACTATCATAGTAGTAATTAGTGAGTGTATATTATAATATTATACGTGTAGGTTGTTACTAGTTGTATGTTGGTATATGGGCTTTGAAGTTGCAAATATACTCTTGTCAACAAGTAACTGTATTTTTATACATGTAGCCAGATAGTGGCATTATTTTTTGTATCACAAGCACTTTGTGCGTGAACTTTGACGCAAGTCTCACTGAAATAGTTGCTAGCTTCCCTCTTATATAATGATGGCTTGTGTTCATATTCTGTGGGCATGCATGTAAATGAATTCTGGTTGTACAAGCATTTTGCAGGGAGAAAACTCCCAAGTCCATAACCCAAGTTCCAGCACCAATATAGCGGGGGGGGGTGGGTCGTGTACCCACCTCGCCCTGGGTGACAGCCTAAAGCTGCTCCTACGTCCTGACAGCGCTGTCGGAGGACCCGTTCCCATGGTCCTAGCCCCACCCAGAACTGAGATTCAGACTGGCAGCATTGCAACATATACTAATCAAAAATCCAGATAGGTGTTGGTGGTCGAGTGGTCTAGCGCTAGCCACTCTGGTCTTGCAGCAATGTCGCAAGTTATCTGCTAGGATGTGGGTTTGAGTCCCGCCAATGACCTGGAGGTTTTCACCCCGAAGAAGGTTTTCCCTCTGTACCATATCGAACTATAATAATATCCAGCTCTAGGAGCCGTGGTGCCTCTCGACTAGCTCTGCTATTGGGCAACCACGTTAAAGAATTGTGTCTGGCAGTATTTGACTTGGGAAGTTAACATCACTTTCATTGTTTGGCTGTGCTATCAATTGAGCTGTACATCCTTACATCTCCAGGAAATTGTTCAATTAATCTATTGGTTATTGTCCTGCAACTTTCATTTAGTGGTGTCAAGATTGCACACTCTGAAAGCCATTGGTGATCTAAGTAATGAGCTGTTAAACCTCCGTAAGTTTGGTTAATGAGACCAGTCTCATCTTCAAACAGGTGACATTTTTCTGGAGGAATATTGACCATAAAGTAATCATTGGCATCTGGGGCAAGAGGAAGCATTTCATCCCCTCACTGCAGCAACCAATCAGCGAACTCCGCTGCTTGTGTCACCATGAAGATGAACTCGCATGTTGGTTGTAAGATGGAACACTGCTATATACTGTCAGAGATGTGATTACGTCAGTGGTGCATTTACTATATCTCCTCTTGTACCCTTTAGAACAACTGGTCATATTTGTCAAAAATCTCCACACAGAATTACCTTTTTACCACCAAACAGCTCATCACTACCAAATATATCCTGGAGTGCGCTATCACGAGCTTCAAAACCAAAGTGGTGGATCGTGAATGCTTCATCCCACACAATCATGTGTGCCTGTTGCAGTAAGGTTGCTGTGCTGCTATTGCGAGAAACTTTCTTACCAATTTTACTTCCCGCTATTAATCCCAGGTAAGAAAGCAAGGATCTAAAGAGATCTGCATTTTTTCTAATTTGGGGTGGAGAAGGCACTTCACTAATGTCAAAGTTTATATAAGGCACAGGAGCAATTGTGGCTGGATGCTCTTCCTAACACCACCAATGACCCTTATGGGAATTGAACCTGGGACTCCCACATGAATGTCCAGAGCCCTTACCACTAGGCCACGGCTGCTCCCTATGTTTTGAGAGGAATACTGCTGGGTGAAAACATGTTTGAGAAGCACAAGACCCTATTCACAGGTTGTTTAAGATCTGACTTGAAGAAAAGGTTAATACGGTGTTTTGTATGGAGTGTGTTCATGTATGGCTCAGAGACATGGACTTGCAGAAAAGCGGAGTTGAGAAGAATTCAGGCGTTTGAGATGTGGATACGGAAGAGAATGGAGAAGATCAACTGGACAGGAAAGGTCAGTAATGAGAAGGTCCTATAGAGAGTACCATGTGAGCTTTTATTATTTCATATAGTTCTGGGTCTTCATCAGGGTCAGGAATTTCTGCAGGTACCACTTTGTGTATATCATCTCCTCTTATACGGTCTTGTGAGTTAAGCCATATGAGAGAGTGTGAATAAGGAAGTCCTTGCTTCTGAAATGCCATTGTGTTTAACTAATCAACCAACCAAGCACACGCTGTTTGGTTAGAAGCTCTATAACGGCGTTATTGTGCAATCTAAAGACCCAGGTAGTTATACCAGGCCTGTCATTCGCTGATTCACCAGGTAGCCCGCATTAATGCAAGTCTTCCCAACTAGGATTTGCAGTGAATGTTATAAAGAAGTCAGGTCGACCATGCTGCCATACATGTCATTGCATCTTGCTGCTTGGCATGCATATGCCTTGGGTCGCCAGTAAATGTATGTGGCAATATTTCGCGCCTCCTTACCTCAGCAACTGTTTGATCATTTGCAAGTGCATCACACAATACACTATAGGATTCTGCTCTCAACCCTCTCTGGTGCGTTTTTATATACAACAGACGTTCACTTTCAATCTTGCAGTACTGATCTACCAGAAACTGTTGGAAGAGACACCTGGAGTACAGGATAGGGTTAAAGGCCTCTGGTCTTATCATGATTTGATAACAGTAGTAAATTATAAGTGTACAATGCCTTACAGACACATGGTTTCTTACAAAATCCCAGAGTTTTAAATCACGATGCCAGCCGCTTGTACAGAAGAGGATACTGCAGTGGATCATAGGCTCTATTGCACTCGGCAAATCTCTCTAGCTGTCCATCCTGATGCCTCAACACTATATCTCTTGGGTTTGTGACTTCATCTGGCATCAACACTGCAATTTTTGAGCAAGTAGGAGCATTAAATCTTTTGAGATGTTCGCCCTGTGATCTGTGTGTTTCTGATATGACTGCCCTGAATTCTTTATTGACCTGCTGAGATCCTTTGCAACTTTGCAATCACAAACAAATGCATTGTGCTCGTTTAGGGCTTCTTGTAATCTTGCAAGAGTCTCAAGTTGCAATGTTGTTAAATAGTTATGACGCATATGGATTTGTTTATCTTGATCATCAATGAAGTATACCTGGCAGTATTTTGGAGCCTAGCCATGCTCAGGATGCAAAGTACCAATAAAGTGGTATACCTGACCTCGGATGCGGAAATTGGGATCTATCCCTGATTATCAAGCTTGTCAGCGCCAAAGCTTGTCAATTGGAACACACTGTTATATACTCTACTTTGCCGCAGGGAATCAGCACTTGAGGTATCAGCACCTGAATATAAGTCACGAAGATATTGTGGTATTGCTGGTTTGAATTTCCCCTTATCACAACAGATACCTTCATGTTACTTTGGACAGGCATAGCAAAACTTTGTTTGATAATGATATGCCACCTGATGTGTATTATTTTCAACCACCGCAGCTCGGCTTGCCTGTTGCTCCCTCCTCTGCGACAGCAATGCCTGCCTGCCCTCCTCTGGCATATTCGCTAGCAATTGCTGTACCCGTTCTCGTTGATGTGCCAACACCACCTGCTTGTGCTCCTTTGACATGCTAGCCTTGTAGTGCCGGCGTTGCTCATTTCTTCGTATTAGCCAAGCCCTTCTGTCCTTATTTGTCATGGAGGTCCGCCTTTCATGTGTTTTTGACGAATCAATTTTCTTTTTTTGGCTCCACCTATGTATAAACCCCAGCAGTCAATACTTGCATTGTCAAGCTAATAAATGTATTTGCTGGTGATCAAAATTATGAAAATTATAGATGTCACAATGCAGAAATACAGCATGTTCTTACCCAAGTTATTTGAAAGTAATTTAGCTTGGCTTAGTCCAGCCTCCACGATTTCCACTCTTGTATATCAACTCTTCCTCCTTTGGATATATTATCACGCATCACATTTAAATCATCTCTACCTGCAACCACAGCACAGTGTTGCCTGCTATCATTAGAGACAGACAACCATCATGTATAGCAATTATGCACCAGAAGGTTTTCATGTCAAATTTGCAAAGACTAAAATGCGATAAAGAGATAATACTATTGGAGTTAGGAATATAATGAGGTTACCTGTAGTATGTGAGAGGTGGTATTAGCCTGGAGATCAAAATTTCCATTGTTCCCTGGTAAAAGGTGTCGTTCACTATCACTTGACATTTTGCCAAGTATAGCCAGTCACTGTCATGCAAGTTTTATATACATGTAGGTACATGCATAGAGGTATCTCCCCTAAAGTGGGAACTTAATGCCATTTTTCTTTCCATGATGTGATGGGGATTTCTTTCATTTGTTTTCATTAATTTCCATTACAATTATATAGAAAGCTTGAAATTCTTCAACACTTTTGTTTACAGATACCATTTGTGTAAAATGTTTTGAACTGGTACTTAAACTGTTCAGTAATACTTCTGCTTTCTCACAATGACAGTAATTATAACAATCTCTTGTAATATAGGACTTTAAAAGAAAAATATGAATGGTTGTTTACTCGACCATATAATACTAGTAAGCAACTAGCGCGGCAGCGTATATCGGTAGAAATCCTGTGAATAAAACTGCATGTTATCGGGTATTTAAAAACTAATCGCTAACATGATGGGCTTTCTTGTACAGAGTTATCTACCGATAAGGGAATCTCAATAGCACGTGAGCAGTATCTGTGTATTTCAAAGAATGAGCATGGAGCTAGCTGTACTAGTGGCATCCCAGGAACAATAATTATACAATCTCATATAATTATTATTGGTGTGATTGCAAGAGTGTGCTTTGTCTTTCTTTGGACTAACAGTGTGGTTAGTAGGAATACTACAGTACGGTTTCTGTGAGTTTGAACTGGAAAGACATTGAAATAAACTGTAAATTTAAACTTTTACTAAATAATACAATTTTAATATACAATGTTAGTACAGAAGCAACCTCCCTTTTTATAAAGATTTCTAGCAATTGAGGTGGGGCCAAGTAATATTTTGCATGAAACTCTTAATTATACATAAATATTTTGATATGCGAATTTCTACACCTCACATAGTGCCAGTATAGTTGTTGTGGTCAGAAGATTGCTTTAGTATTAGTGCTCGTGCTAATAGTAAACACTGTCCAATTAGAAGTGGTTGTGCTTGCGGGTTTTTATAGTAAACACAACAGCAACAGCTGCACATGGTCAAATGGCAGTTATTACGAGACATAGCTAGTACAGTAATACGATATTATATTATTACTAGTTATTACTAGCTGTTATAACATTGTTGTTTAGGATTGCTACTGCTATAATACCCTAACAGCTGTATGAATTGAGTTGTGGGAGGTTTATAATGTATTAGAGTTAGACTGAGGCAATGCAACAGCTACAATGGATAGTTGTTTGTTTTACTGCTGTGAAAATATCAAAGACACCAGTTATTCTCTTCACCATATTAACCCTCAAAAGTGGGGGAATAGGTGTGAACGTGTTCTGATGTGCTGGTTGACTACCAACTACCCATGACTATTGACTACCTGTATACATATAGACACTAATATATACTATACTATATACTACCTAAATAAATTTCAATGGGGAAAGCTGGTTGACTACCAACTACCCTTGACTATCGACTACCTTTCTGCATATAGACACTAATGTATACTATACTATATACTACCTAAATAAATTTCAATGAAGAAAGCAGGTTGACTATTGGCTCGCTTTGACTACAGACTACCTTTCTGCATATAGACACTAATATATACTATACTATATACTACCTAAATAAATTTCAATGGAGAAAGCAGGTTGACTATCGGCTATCTTTGACTACCGACTACCTTTCTGCATATAGACGCTAATATATACTATACTATATACTACCTAAATAAATTTCAATGGAGAAAGCAGGTTGACTATCGGCTATCTTTGACTACTGACTACCTTTCTGCATATAGACACTAATATATACTATACTACATGTATATACTGCCTAAATAAATTCCAATGGAGAAAGCAGGTTGACTATCGCCTATCTTTGACTACCGACTACCTTTCTGCATATAGACACTAATATATACTATACTATGTACTACCTAAATAAATTTCAATGGAGAAAGTATACTACATACTACCCAACTAAATTTCAATGGTAGAACTGTATATTCTTATGAATATTTACTACCTCATACTACATGAAATAATGCCTTTAGAAATTGGGTGCATTATTGACTTTTACGCATGACCTCTGTTGGTGCAGGCACGTCAAGGTGATCTCATGAGGAGTTGTGCGACTATAAGTACATAGCCCGAGTTCCAACACCAATATAGTGGGTGAGGTGGGTCGGGTACCCACCCACCCTGGGTCGCAATTGAGGGCCGGCAGCGATGCCTGGGGACTCGGTCCCAAGGTTCTTGCACCACCCGGAGCCGAGATCCTCACCAGCAACATTGCAACATGCATGTACATGTATATGAATCATAGGTTCAGGAAAATAATTGCTGCCGGCATAGCCCGAGTTCCAACACCCATCCGGCGGGTGGAGTGGGTCGAGTACCCACTCGTCCTTAGGTCAGATCCGAGTGCCTAAGGCTAAGGGCCTGCCCCGGCGGCGATGTTGGTGAACCCGGTCCCAAGGTCCTAGCACCACCCGGAGCCGAGATCCTGACCGGCAGCATATGCAACATATGTGAATTGTCCCAATTTTCAACCCCAGGTCTGATTGGAGGATGGCAGACTGTAGACCGTTTTGTCTTCTGTTATATGATGATATATGATTTACATTTGTATTTACATTTTCATTTACTATATATTATTCAGTCAGTAAAGTTTTACATTGAATCAAGTTAGTTTACTTGTACCAATATTAATCGACTACATAATCAAGATCCTAGGATCACATGCACATACAGTAATTGTCACACTGACCACTCAGTCCCTTCGGATCAAGACTTAAAATAATTGGAGGTCCCCTGTATGTACATGTATATCATATCATATCAGAGGTGCTAGTTACTCTGGGTTCGAGTCCCGCCAATGACCTGGAGATTTTCATCCCTAAGCCCTAAGGTTTCCCTTCGTGCCATATTCGACTATAATAATACCCAGCTCTAAGAGCCATGGTGGCCCCTCCATTAGCTCTGCTATTGGGCAGCCACATTAAAGAATTGTTTGGCACCACGATATTATTATTGTAATTGTGCTGCGTAAAGATCCACCTCTGCCCTCTTTGAAGCAAGAGTAGCCATATTATGGCAGGTAGGTAAAAAATTGGCAGCACCAGCACTGTCTGTTCCAGCCTTGTAGCATTCTGCTTCAAGCTGGGTCCTTAGCAGACAGTGACTGAATAGTGGGGTTGGGACCTTGGTCAGCCTATACACCACCATAATGCACACCTAAACATTTGGTATATGAAACCCACAAATTCAGACGTGAGAGTCTGCCATTATTTTGTTATTATTATCACTCACTCACCATTTGAACTCCTCTCATAGTCACAGTGGTATTGACTTCCACATTGCTGGCATCTTCCTCTACTTTCGTCCTCCCTTATTTCCATTACAGGTTGGATGTTGAAATACCTCTACAATCACGTTTTTATTGGCAACATTCCTTTGGCCTACTGTGCCCTTTTTTGAACATGCTCTCCAAATTTGAAACATAGATACAATGTAGTTAATAACATATTTATGGGTAACAATGATCTAAGTGTTCACCCTGGAGACTTTTTAAACTGTTAGAAAGTTGTTTACTTAATAGTATACTAAGGAATGTACTGTGATTCTTTACATGCAAAGAGAAAATTTTTCAGCAAACAATGTGTGGATGCGCTGAACCAGGCCATAGACAGATATGAAGAGGGTATAATGGTAAAGCACCCTAATTCTGTATACAAACCAAACAGCAGAAGCTCTGGCTGGCAAGTATTTATATTAACAATCATTTAAGGGCTTATTCATTTGCTGCCACCCCTTCCTCTGGAGTAGAGACCATCTTCGGAAGAACAGTAGATGCTTACAGCGATTGTATAATTTGTTAGCTTTTAGACATGTTGGAAGTTAAAATCCCCAAAACTTGCAATACCAGCATAACCTAATACTACACTGCAAGCCTACCTGTGTAGCTTTGCAGTGATACAACTCGCCAAGTATCAAAAGGTGATGATGTACTGCAATGTATCAAAAAGTTATTATGTACTAGCACAGGGTTTTCATTGTTCCAACAAGTATACAGGACTAGTTTCCCACTTTCTATGTGCCGTTATGGATAACAGTTGTACTCCTGCTAAATATCACTCCGAGTAAAAGGTCTGCTATCACAATGTTGCTACTGCCCATTATACGCTCTTGCATAAATGAATATTAGTGAGCAATGCACTGCTTACATGTAGTTTCTGTACAGGACTGTGATCCTGGAAGAGTGCTACTAGTGCTACTAAGTGATCCCATGAGCTATCCCATGAACTAGTGCACTAATATATATAGTCAGCTCGCATGATTGCCTGATGCATCCCATAGCTCAAGCTGAGCTTAGACTGTACTGCGTTCAACCATGGAAACCCTGTGTGTATTCCCATGTGCTCTTTTTGGCTATCCATTGTCCATCAATGTTGGACTCTCTATCACAGGTATAAAATCAAACCGGAATATGTCGATGGCTTAATGGATGAACTCGACGTTGTCGTAATTGGGGGATATTTTGGAAAAGGTCGAAGATCAAATATCCTTTCCCACTTTCTGTGCGCCGTTATGGATAACAGTTGCACTCCTGCTAAATATCACTCCGTGTCAAAGGTCTGCTATCACAATGTTGCTACTGCCCATGATACACTCTTGTGTAAATGAATATCAGTGAGCAATGCACCGCTCAGTTTTTGTACATGTGATCCTGGAAGAGGAGTAAACTGATAGGATAAGGCATCAATTTAGTTGTATGCCTATTTAGCATGTTGATGTGTACATATACTACATACTTCCAAGTACACTGAACTAGCTTTGTACTATGCAATATCTACCATGCTATTTATGATCTACATATTTACATGTAAGTACTGCTACTAACAGTAATGTATCCTTATAGGTTGGATCTGGTTATACATATCAGGAGTTGTTGGACTTTAATCTAAAGCTCAAATCGCATTGGCAAAAGACTCAACCTTCTTCTGTGTTGGTGACTAGAGAAAAGCCAGATATCTGGATAGAGCCTTTCCAGTCTGCTGTCTTACAGGTCGGCTACATGTGCATGTTTTAGCTGTCTCCTCTATCCATTGTCAGATATTATTGTACTCGTGGCCCATCATTTGGTTAAAAATCCTACCACGTAGTCAAACTAAACTCTACTAGCAAAACACCCGCCTCCCATAGACATGTATACATATACAATGTATGTTACTGTACATGTAGATCGATAAATTTGTAGTTTGATTGATGGAAATGCATACTATGTGTCTTTCCCTGTGTACAATATCGGAGGATTGAGTTTTTGTTACATAGGTGAAGGCCACGGAAATAACAGAGAGTTCTTCTTTCTACACTGGATACTCACTCAGGTTCCCCAGAGTTGAGAAGATTCGCACAGATAAGGACCCCTCAGACTGCCTTACACTTGTCGATTTTCACCAGATGCGTACAGTAAGTACTCCCAAAAAATCAGTCTATATTGTTTACACGGAAAATGGGGGTATGTTATGTTGTCACTGCCACATTTGCCATTGCATCACTTACTGTTGCAGAGACACTCAGGACAGTTGATCTCCGGTCTGGTTACTGATTTATTGTTGGAAGAGCCAAAGCGTAAGAAACGTCATGTGGTCGGTCGCTCAGTTGCCCCCTCATTGGGCCAACAGTTTCAGGCTGCTGATACTTCTAATGTGTCGAAGGTACTGTGTGTATAGCTATATGCATATTTACAAGTCTGTGCCCACATGTTTAAGTGAAATGCCCAATAGGCACTTTTGGTTGAACGTTCATTCACAGCTGTCCCCTCCTGTATGGCGACACCTGAAGGACATTCAATACATATACTGCATTAAAGTATCTATTGGCCACTTAAAGGCATTCGTCAGGCTATTTCCTCAGTCGTAACTGTTAGTATCGGATGGCATCGTGCATTATAAGGCTATTTTTACGATTAGTTATTGTACAAATGGTCCACCAGTTATGAATAATATATCAAAAGATAGCTCAGAAACTGAACTTTCTAGCCCTGTAGATAGTATTGGGCTTGCAACAACCCCTTCCTCAATATTGACAGTTTTCTTTCAATTTTATTTGCCAGACAATGAGGCTATGCTAATTACTTTACAATATGAGCCTTGACAGGAGCTAGTGTAACCAACAAGCACTTGATGTTATCAGTTGTGGTCACAAAAGTGATGATTTTTCCAGTAGGCTCAGTGCCAACAACTTCACTATACATGGGCAAATAATAAATATTATTATTCTGTAGATCTACCTGCCTATTTTGCATGAATGATGGAATTATGATATAACTCTAATACATTATTGAAATGCAGCAGTTTCAATACCTCCACATTGTCCAATTATTATTTTGAAATGTTGACAATCTCCAATGTGCTGCTATTATTTCCATTACTATGATATTAACATACTTTCTTGGGCAAACCTGGAGTGTGTTATGTAATAATTGTGCAGATAGGCTATAAATAAGCATATACATGTACCTACATATTTATTATACTATTTTAGTAAGCAAAATACCTACAAATTGTAGATTTGGTTGATCTATACCCATTGTTAGCCTAGATTCCAGCTGCAGAACTTGGGCATGGATATGTGTATGCATGTAATATTATGTTCTGCATGTACATGTATATGCATGTTACTTGTAGACTGCATATTATTCCCCCAAGTTCTCCAGCTAGCCTTCAGTAATTTCCTCATAGGATTAAATTGGATATTTTTACATGCACTTTATAACAAGAAATTATTATCTGCATATAAATGTACATGTAATATTAAACAAGTAATCTATACAATAATTACATAACATATTCCAGTACCATGGTTTGCCCAAGAAAGTATGAATATCACAGTAATGTAAATAATAGCAGGCAGTGGAGATTGCCAACATTTCAAAATAATAATTGAACTGTCAGGTTTAAAACCTAAAGAATGCCACAAAATAAACATGTTATCAAATCCCTGAATCATTGCTCTAACAATTTCTTATATGGTTTGTAATTTACAAAACAAAAAGTAGGTGGTTTAGTTTTGTTGTACGGTAGATGTTTCTTCTTCACATATATAATACCATTGGGCAGCTAACTGTGAATTTTATTGCTTTTTAATGTTTGGCAGCCTGAATTTGAGGGGTCGAAATAGTAATCAACTCTGCCCATGGGCAAACCAGGTGCAGTGACGAATGCCTTTAACTTTTATTCATCTCTAAGAGTTATATTCTCCGTGATAATCTTAGCATTCCTCAACAAATACTAGATGTGAAGGTTATGCAGCGTGATGTGATTAGAATTTGCAATAAAACTGATAGATTCAACTTTTGATCTAATGGTTTCTAGCTATGGAGTGGGTATGCCAACTATTATATGCAGACATGGGCACTCGTTGTAGTATACCCTCAAATAAATGAGAAGTTTCTTGCTAATTGCACTTTCTTGATGTGTGAAATAAAAAAGATAAGTGAAAATATGTGGCTAAGTATCATGTTACCACAACTGTAGAATGAGTATTTATACTCTCGGTTGATAGAAAAGTTATTTAATAAAACATTTCCGTGTGCTTTATAACAAGGTTAACTGGGTTAGTTAGATGACATAGACTGCCTTTGTTTGAGATCAGTTTGTAGCAGATGACATTATCCTTACTTGCACTGCCAGACCTTTTTGAATAGCTCTAAGTACTATCCAACCAGCTATTCAGGTTTTTGCTTGGTTTTGGTCAATTTTGAAAATTCTCCCTCTTTAAAATCAATTTGTATATATACATGTACATGTATTATAAATCACTAAATGGCAAATATACTAATAATACCTGCAGAAGAATCATGCTACTACAACAAAACCATAGCCCTCAACCACATGTAGCTAGCTAATTATTTTCACTCACAACTGCCTTTGTTTGTTCTACCAATCCCTGGTTATACTGTAGTATTCAATGTTGAGAAAACCATAGGATTACATAAGCCAAATGGTTACAGGAAGCTCTTAGCTGTGAGATTGTAGTGTAAGTATGGGGTCTCTTGATAACTCCCCTACACAGGACCATAATTATAGAGCCAAGCTGCAATACCTTCATATGTGACACAGGATGTGGGCAATGCCCCTGTGACTTCCTATTACAAAACAAGGGGAGCCGCTCACTTTTCATGACTTTTAATTGCTTTTATATCTCAGCTCCAGTTTTTTGAGAGCTTTTATAAAGTGGATATAGCACTCTCAGGGCCTAATGTTTAGATCAGGGCTAGTCAAAGTTCTTTTGAAGTGGGCCACATATAAAATTCTCATACATGCGATGGTCCACTTCATTCTTCTTTCAATTAAACATAGTTGAATATAAAATTAAGTGGTGGAAATTGTTGATATTTGTGTGTTCATTCAACAGAGGACAAACAAAAAGAGCAAGTAAGGCAGCATTAAAGGCATTCGTCAGGCTATTTCCCCAGTCGTAACTGTTAGTATTGGTAGGCATTGTGCATCATAAGGCTATTTTTACGATTAGTTACTGTACAAATGATCCACCAGTTATGAATAATATATCAAAAGATAGCTCAGAAACTGAACTTTCTAGCCCTGCAGATAGTATTGGGCTCGCAACAACCCCTTCCTCAATATTGACAGTTTTCTATCAATTTTATTTGCCAGACAATGAGGCTATGCTAATTACTTTACAATATGAGCCTTGGCAGGAGCTAGTGTAACCAACAAGCACTTGATGTTATCAGTTGTGGTCACAAAAGTGATGACTTTTCCAGTAGGCTCAGTGCCAACAACTTCACTATACATGGGCAAATAATAAATTGTTATACTGTAGATCTACCTGCCTATTTTGCATGAATTATATAGGATATTGTGATATAACTCTAATACAGGGCATTATTGAAATGCGGCAGTTTTAATACCTCCACATTCTCCAATTATTATTTTAAAATGTTGACAATCTCCAATGTGCTGCTATTATTTCCATTGCTAGGATATCAACATACTTTCTTGGGCAAACCTGGAATGTGTTATGTAATAATTGTGTAGATAGGCTATAAACAAGCATATAGACCTACCTACATGTAGTATTTTAGTAAGCAAAACACCTACAAATTGTAGATTTGGTTGATCTAATACCCATTGTTAGCCTGGATTCCAGCTGCAGAACTCGGGCATGGATATTTGTATGCATGTATGTTCTGTATGTACATGTATATGCATGTCACTTGTAGACTGCATATTATTCCCCCAAGTTCTCCAGCTAGCCTTCAGTAAATTCCTCATAGGATCAAACTGGATATTTCTACATGCACTTTATAACAAGAAATTATTATCTGCATATACACGTACATGTAATATTATACAAATAATCTACAAAATAATTACATAACATATTCCAGTACCATGGTGTGCCCAAGAAAGTATGAATATCACAGGTAATGTAAATAATAGCAGCAGTGGAGATTGCCAACATTTCAAAATAATAATTGGACTGTCAGGTTTAAAACCTAAAGAATACCACAAAATAAACATGTCATCAAATCCCTGAATCGTTGCTCTAACAATTTCATATATGGTTTGTAATTTACGAAACAACAAGTAGGTGGTTTAGTTTTGTTGTACGGTAGACGTTTCTTCTTCACATATATAATACCATTGAACAGCTAACTGTGAATTTTATTGCTTTTTAATGCTTGGCAGCCTGAATTTGACGGGTCAAAATAGTAATTAATTCTGCCCATGGGCAAACCAGGTGCAGTGACGAATGCCTTTAAAATACAATTTGACCTGCCAGTATTTAAATGTAGAGACAGGCCAAAACCTTATCTAACTACACAGCTACTTAAAAAGTATTTTTTAAGTACATGTGTTTTAAGTACATGTACATTGTATATCCATGCTTTGAGAAGTTCATGTGTGCGTGTGTGTTGGTGTAGATGTGCGCGTACTGTAGGTGCAACCAGTGGTGGATTGGTAAAACTTTACGAACAGGAACTGTGCCAAGCCCGACCCTGCGAGGCATCCCCTTGAATTTTTAGCTGGGGGTTTGGGGGCGCTGTAACCCCAGCCAACAGGGTCCAGGGCAGCGCTCCGGAGCCAAGCCAAATCTGTGCATTTAAGGCTGTAGAGATGCTTAAAATGCTCACAAAAATGTTTGATAAAGTTCCTTAATGATAACTGCCTTTTCTGTCTTAGTCATCAATGGAAGTGTAGACTTGCTAAAGCAGATAATTTTACTCCATGTATTTTGCATTAAATGCAACATGTAAGGCCTATTTGCACCGAAAGGTTATGACTAAACTAATAATTATTTGTAAAAAAAACTGAACAGTTTCACTTCCCATAAGTAACATCAGGTAGGAAAGCTAGGATCTGAATAGATAAGCACGTTTCTAATTTGGGATAGAGAAGGAGGATCAAGTAGCAGACAACCGTTATAGGGTTGGATGTCCTTCCTACCACCGGACCAGAGTGAAAGTTCAGAGCTCCAACCACTAGGCTACGGCTGCTCCCTGTTCACAAAGTATCAATAAAATCAAATTATTATTATTGGTTTTGACTTGATCAATATTATATTAAACCAAATCCAATGAAGAACTGTCAAGACTCCCAAGACATATAAGCATTAACATCTTTTATTTTTAATTTGCAGTGTAAATAAATGATAAAAATGTGGCAGGTTCATCATTATGTAATAGCCTATCTGTGTTATACATGTACTTGTATTTTATATGTACTAAACTTGTTGTGTGTAATGTGTCCTGTTGTATCTTTGTACTGGCTGTTTGTCTACATAAGCATCATGTTGGCTATATTTGTGTATTGACTATTTTTGTCACATGTATCTTTATTGCTTTCATGTTTATGTCAGTAGGAAAGTGTGTCTTCTAGAGAGTATTCTAGTGCATCAACATAGAAAGTTGCGGCAGATGCAAGTACGACTTACAAGCTATTTAGGCATTATAAAATAATGGGCGTAGAATTAATCAAGGGTTGTGAAAGCAGTTTAGTGAGTGGAGAGTTTAGAAAGTGTATCAGTAAAGTGGAGTTGGTGGCTGTACTACAAAATATAACAGTGGAGAGTTGCCTTTTGCTTCTCAACGGACTAGCCCTCATATTGTATGACCAGCTACCAGTGGAAGTAAAAGAAGACCATAACCTACTACAGGAGCCTTTGCTGACAGTGCTTACTTTAAACAGTTGAAATGATCAAAAAGAGAAAAGTTTCTTCAAAAGATAGAAATTGCAGAAGTCTTTTCTGCAGACAGGAGGTTAGTTGAGGCCTCAGACAAAACAAATACAAGCCACTCATCAAACACACATTGATACAAATGCAGACTCATGAAATGCCTTTTGATGACTGGGTTGCCTAGTGAAGACGCCAACCAACTGAAGGATACAGTGACTTTGGATGGGTTGGATTCAAGTAATGCAGTGGTGAGAAATAGAGCAGTGATAACACCGACCAGATTTAGTTCAGATAAGCCTCCATGTGAACAGAACCATGTGGCACCTGATGCTGAAGGAGTTCTTGAAATCTCTACTGGAACTAGTACTCAAGCAGCTCCACTAGAAATAAAATCAGCTGCAGCCGAAGCATACCCAGCTGAAGAAGCAGAGACGGCATCTACTAATGAAGGCTATAGCACTGAACCGCCAGCAAAATATGGACCAGAGGGTCAAACAAAGAAATCTGGGTCTAGTTCTGACGGAACTGCACCATTTAAGAGACCGTTTAAGAGACCATAGACCGTTTAAGTGTACCATAGAACTCGAATGCTACAGTGCAGACCCAAAGAGATGTAACCCTGTATTTGTATATAAAAATACTTAGAACTGTGAAATGCACAAGTACATGTATATGGGATATCGGAACTGCTACAGCACCTGTCTCTAACACATCAGTGAAGGTAGATGATATCGCCTGACATATTGGTGGTATAAAGGTTTCGCTAGCAACCAGATTAGGCAGGTCTCCTCATGTAGAGGTTGACATTTGCAGTATAAACAGCCAGAATAATAAAAATAATAATATCCGTGGCGCCAAACACAATTCTTTAACGTGGTTACCCAATAACAAAGCTAGTCGAGGGGCTACCACAGCTCCTAGAGCTGGACATTATTATAGTTCGATATGGCACAGAGGGAAAACTTTCTTTGGGACAAAAACCTCCAGGTCATTGGTGAGACTCGAACCCACGTCCTCGCGGATAACTTGCGTCATTGCTGCAAGACCAGAGTGACTAGCGCTAGACCACTGGGCCACCAACACTAGATGAGCAGGATGATGCAAATATGATATTAGTGGTAGTAGTACATGTAGTACTAGTAGTAAGACTTCACAAATACTTTAATAAAAAGTATTATATATAAACAGTATTGATATAAGTCGTTATTATAAGATAATTAAATCTATATTCCATCTATTTTACTACTTGTTTTAACTACTAGAATTTTATATTAACTGCTATCTACATGACTGACTATTTTCACTTTGGTTTCCAACCCAATTGTCAGATGTGAGTTGAGAGCAATTCAAGGGTGATATTCTTCTCAATATCATTATGCCTGTGCTGATGCAATGCATACATTTTCTTCTGGAACATAGTTGCCAGTTTTTTACTCATTTTTAATCAATGATAATTTGTCAAATTAATTGAGTAAACATAATTATTGCAGTGAATATTAGAAGGCCAAGATGCATTAGAATTTGTTTCAATAATTGAAAAAAGCGAAACGGAAATGATTGGGAAAGCAGCTAATCCGAGTAGCTATTACTAGTCATTTGCAATGCACTTTAGCTAACCGGCTTTTGTTAATGCATAGTATAAGAATTACCGATGTGTTACAAGGCTTTTAGTAGTAGTGCCGATGTCATTTTTCCTGAGATTTTTCCTGGCACACACAGTAGGTGATTTTCAATGCAAACACCAAAATTATCAACCAGAATGACCGTTTCACCTTGGATTTGTCAACAGGAACGGTGTTCCGGATCGTTCCAGTACCAATCCACCACTGTAGGTGTACATGTAGCTGTAGGCATAGGTGTGTGTGTAGCTGTAGGCATAGGTGTGTGTGTAGCTGTAGGCGTGAGTGTAGGTGTACATGTACATGTAGCTGTGAGTGTACACATAACTGTAGGTGTACGCGTAGGTGTAGGTGTACATGTAGCTGTAGGTGTCTGTGGCAGATGAGATTCTGATTTAGTAGCCATAATGGCCTCATAGTTGGGCGTTAAGTGTGTACAAGACATCCTTAGTAGCTCATGCAAGTGCTGTGGACTGAGAATCTGTTTGAATTCATTCTTTATGAAGTTCATGCTTGAGAAAGTAGATTCGCAATGGTAGTAGGTTACTGCAAACACAGTGAGTAGACGCATTGACTATTTCGAATTCTGCTGCTTTGAAATTACACAATTCCACTTGCATTGCAGACACTGACATTCTTGCACACATTTCCAACGTAACCCTTCCACTCCTTAGGTAGTTCAGCCTGCATTGGACAGTTAATCAGTTTATGTAAATTTCTGAACTGGCCAAAGCACATTTCAAATTCTTTTTGCACATTGTCAATTTCCATTTATGTTGCATGGTGCAGAGCTCTATGATGCCTGAGACACAATTAACAGGTTTTTGTTGAAATTCATTTTGTTTGCTGCACCAAATAAGATACTAAAAATGCAATTTGTACACAAAGCACATGTAGGGCATTAAAAATGAGCAAGTGGGCCACAATTTGGCTGGCCCTGGTTTAGATATACCAAACCTCTTATTTCAATTTCAGCGCTTGCCCTTTAACTTTAAATTTTTTTGTCAAATGGGAAAATTTAGGTAATCAAAGTAGAAAGTTTGTCAGTGAATTTTCTGAGCTTCAGGAGGATAGCTGCGTAGTGCGTACTAAGAGATTCAATAAGGGCAATAAAGATTCAGAACCCTTTGATGACTGTCATTGCTAGGGTTGTTACAAGATGGATGAGTTCCATAAATACCTCAAATTTGCATTGACACGTATCTGTTAGCCTTGTTGCTGTTTTGTGCTTATGATGACATATAACCAGACATGTGCCAAGCAGCCCAACATTAGAGTCAAGTAAGAGTACATATTCTCGAATGATCAAGAGTCACTAGGAGTAAAGTCATCAGATGAAGCAAGTCAGCAGTCGAGTAAGAGTAAAAAAACGGTAATTTTAACAAGCAAAGTAGGAGTCAGGCAACTAGTGCCAAAATGCTTGAGTCAGAGTAGAGCTAAAAGTACAGGAGTTCAAAAATGTCAGTTAAAGTATTATTACCTCATGTCATGCAGTTGGGGTTTCCAGGATATTTTAATGTATGTAATGATGAAGAGAATTCTACATCTTGTGTACATCAATGGTAACCAATAAAATGCAACAAGTAGAGCAGTGTAATAAAGGGCTTATTCAGAAACACATGTAAACAGAGGAGAGAACTTTCAATGTGTATCAAATAATATTATATTAGTGTGGGCAATACAGATTAATATTACTATACACTCTTTATTCTGTTACTGTACAATGGCTTATAATTGTGTTAGCTTATTTTAACGAGTGGATCGAACTCGTTAAAATATAAATAGTATTACTAAACTAAGTTAACTATATTCACGTATTGTTTTTATTAGCTGAAGCAACACTACTACAATCATGTAGTAAAGTATTACTGCGGTCGATTACAAGTATGATGGGTAGTTTTCAGTGTGAAACCGTGTTGATCTAATAGCGCAATAGGTAGAGCGCTTGACTGTCATCCAATGCCCGTGGGTTCGAATCCCGCTTCAGGACTGGATTTTGTTTCAAAATTTTTTCATTAGCTAGGTATACAATACTAATCTCATCTGTAACTGTACCATAGGATTACTGCAGGTGTAATTCTATATTCAACTATAAAACAATAAAAAGGCCGCTAAATATACTACTTATGAGTCAGAAGAACGTTTAAAATTGTAATTTTTTACCTTACCAAATTTTACCACAACCCTGTACCTTTGTGGTCGTTAAATTAAAATCTATTTTTGGTGGGGTTCGCTAAATTAAATATACGTTAAATAAAACTTCCAATAAAATTCTCAAAATCGTTATTTTTTTCCTCGTTAAATTAAGCCATTGTACAGTATCTGAGGTGAAGAGATAAAGAATTGCTTCAACTGACATTGGTCAGAGTGGTAATACTGTACATTGGGTTCTTAGAACGCCTATTAAAGATAACAATTTTGGTAAAGATGGGCTTGAGAATACTGCTGTAGTACTGTACACTGGGTTCTTAGAACGCCTATTAAAGATAACGATTTTGGTAAAGATGGGCTTGAGAAGGGCATAACGAGATTTCAATTCAACGTACCCCACGAAAAATCGATTTTAATATAACGACCACAAAGGTACAGGGTAGTGGTAAAATGTAGTAATGTACGGGTAAGGCAAAGTTACAATTTTAAACCTGTCTTTGGGCTCATCAGTAGTATATTTACCCCTTTCCCTTGTCTTATCAAAGTTAGTAGAAGCTATGGTCTCAAATTCCTTCTGTAGTTCATCTTCTCTCACTTTTTTGTTAGATTTAGTAATAGTAAAGTAATTAGAGATATGCTGACTCAAAAGATGTGGTAATTTAATTTAGTTAGGCTACAGTAGTCACTGTAGTTATTTTTATACATCAATTATAGTTCTAGAATTAATTTCAGTAGTTTTGTCAGCAGTATGTCTGTATTTTTTAACTATTTCGATCCACTCACGTTAAATTAAAATCACGTTAATAAAACCCCATGTACAGCATCAAAAAATACTTGATGTCACATCTAGGGATTATTTTTACTGCTAGGCTCCGGAATAGTGAAGAACAAAGGCTATATGTATCTCAAATTTCTGAACTTCTGCTTATACTTATTAATTATTATTAGTCTGTTTAGCTACAATCCTTTCAGGTGTTCTATTGTAAACCAGAGTTATTTCATAATTGCACCAAGGAGTAAGAGGGGAAGGAGGCTCGTCTTTGAAAACCTGTATATATGCTACAATGGGCTTCCAGTGTTCGATGTGCGCCTTGGGTACTTGATAAAGTCAGAAGAAAGGATGACGAATATTTTTTAAAAAGTAAAATTCACACATCAACTAAAATTAAAATATAACCGGTGTCACCAATTGGTAATACTCTAATGAACAGGCTGACTATATACACACTACATATTTCACTGGGATACGATAGATATCACCAAGTAAAATCGACAGATTTGAAGAAAATTGTGTATCTCAACATAAAATGACACTTTTTGCAAATACCAACATGCTCAGCAAAAATAGTGCTAATAGATTTAAACTGCAATTAGTGAAGTTGAAATCCAAATTTAAACTTTGCTCCTTCATAATAAGAAAACGTACAAACGCTGAAATTGCGGCTAAAATGAGCCAATTTGTGCAACACGTTCCTCTGACATCAGGACTCCGTATACTTAATTTGATTTATGGCATACACATTGTAGTTCAGATACCACTTTAGTTGGTAGGCTACTTAGTGGGCCCTACAACATACCCACACTAAATTGAAATAGTGCTCTAACTATAGGCTATGTCAATAAACAATAATGTTTATTTCTCCGGAGAAATGATTTTTATTGGATGCTATAACTGTGACGTAATAAGCGCCAGAGCAGTGCACATGTGCATTGCAGTTATACCCTTTTAGAGATGAGGAGGTAGCTCATAACGATTCAACAAAGTTGTCTACTAGCTCAACGCCAGCGACTCATGTGCTCATATTTTTAAACCAAGGAGAACATTGAACACAGAATTCTCATAGACGAGCCTCATTCCCCTCTTACTCCTTAATTGCACCAAGCCAATCAATGCCAATGTCAAAAGTATTTGTAGAGCCAAGCCAATTTTGAGAGTCGCAGTAAGAGTCAAGCTTCATGTTTTGTAGCAAAGTAAAAGTAAAAGTCACTCCCCAGCATTCATAAAATGCAAGAGCACTAGTCAATTAAAAGTAATGAGAAACCTTTTCATATTTTATGAAAATTCCCATGAGTGAATGGGTTTGTTTCAAGTACACATAATATACTTGGGGTAAAACAATGTTAGTGCCAAAAGAGAAATAACCAAAATTAGCATAAATGGTTTCCAATCATATCTCCCCACTCATTCAAGAGAGGACAGCCCAGGAAGACTACTCAGCTTTTGGGACTACTTCCACTTTAGTATTTGAATAATTCGACTAACAAGTGGCAATGTATAATAATTATTTTATAGCATAGCATTTTAAATCCACACCCATGACTTGTTTTAGATGATAAGCAACAAATTGATTGACAATGAAAACGCACACGCTTGGACTCCAATAAAGACACATTTATACAGAAGAATACTGAGGCGTCTTTTCTAGTAGAAGCCTAGTTCCAGCTCTCAGTCCCATTGGACCTTGAAGCCCGAACTACCTAAACTAGAATAGATCATACTCACAAGTACTTTCTAAGCAATAACTCAGATCTTATGGGTCGTACACGCAACTCAGTTCAATAATCTACCATACGATAACTGCTCAGTCTTTTATGTAATTGGAAGCAGGTCTAGCCGACCACTCCGAGACCTTTCTCACACCCGTACTATCATCGGTACTCGTTTGTCCCATTACAGTAATATAAAGATTTATAAATAAATGTCTAAATAACTCATAAATGGAACATGGAGGTAGAAGGTGGCTCAGTGGGTTAGAGCGTGTCCTAGGCTTCTAGTTCCGCTAATGTCTACTGACTACTACATGTAGGTCTTCATACCACAGGTGTGCTCCGACCTGCCTACAAACTGAGAGAAAAACTTGCACAGCCATTGCAGCCTTCAGCTACTATCTCACCGCCAGTCTTCGGGCTGGGTGCGTGACTAACCTTTGGGATTTTAATCAACATGACAATTTGGGTTTCCAAAATAATACTTGCAAATATCTTGGCAGTGGAATTGGTGAATATACACTGTATGCTTATGGATTACATTTACAATGTTTTAGGAAGCAGACACATTCTACAATAAAGAGTTCTGTGTAGTTCACGGAACTAAGGATCATTCCAAGCAGTATCTGGAAAGAGAAATAGTGAGGCTAGGTGGTAAAGTGGTCCAGAATGCTAGTGAGTTTATAATTCTACCTGAAGTACATGTACATAATTATTATCCCCATGCATGTCATTGTTAGCAGATAATATTATAAAGTTTAGGTTTGCATGTCTTTGTCTGTTTTGTATCCATATTTACATGTACATTGTACATAAATCCTTATGTGGTATAAATTATACAATTCATGTACACAGACAAACTTTACACAGCTAGTGCAAAAGTAAAAAAGTACAACCAAGTCTAACAGCTATTTCAGATGAGCAATCAGGAAAACATTATACCTTAAGTATAGTGTCAACAAATAGGACAAATTTGATGCAAACAAAAAGTGGGGATTACAACTTTTAAACAGTTATTTCCTACTTGTATGCATGGTGATAGTGCATGTACTACATATAGCAGTCGCATTCTTTTGCCTCATTTGTAGGTCATCAAAAGCTACTTCTCATACATGTGCATGTCTTGTAATATACATGTAAACATGTAAATCCATGTAGTTCAATCCGCTTGCTTACCTTTGGTTTTCAATTTTCATGTGGTTTTATCGGCTTGATTTGTAATATTCATTTTTATGTATATTCAGTTGAAGGCTATCCAATGATATGTGTGTGTATCATATTTTAGTTTCTCTATATCAATTTGGGGGCAGGTAATAGAGAAAACTACGTGAGTAGATCTCCACAGACATGCACCGAGTGACCCCTATTTTCAACCAATCACAGAGCAATATTTCCGATTCCAACCAATCACAAGAGAGCATCAAAATTTTCCACACAACCTTGCCAAGGCCACCCCAAAATCCCCCCTTCTGATTGGTCCAAAAACCATTTGCGCACTTGGAAACCCTAACCTCAATAACACCACGCCTCCCATCACCATAGCAACCCAGCCCCCTGACCTCCTAATAACCCCCACCACCCCCACGCCCACCACCCCCGCTGACGCCCCTCCGCTCTCAAACCCTTAATCATTCCACTGCCCGCTCCTCCGCCCCAACCCCCTGCCTCTCTACTCCCCTACCCACCCGATCAACCAGCCGATTGATATTGCCGAGGCTGGGCCGGCGTGTGGTCCGTGCGGCGCCCACCGCCGACGTGAAGGCATCGTCCCTGCCCCACCTCTACTCCGCCAATCACCCAGGCCGCTGCCTGCCGCCTCTCCTAGGTTTTCACCCGGAAAGATTATAAATGAGTAGTTTTTCTAATCAATTTAATTCTGTTGTATTGTTTTATCAGTATAATCTTACATAGTGATAATAGGAAGAGTGTTATAAAATCACCTACTAGAAGAGGGATATATGAGAACCATTGTGGTTTGGAAACTCCTTGAAAACCTTCATATCGGAACAAAAGAGTAATGGAGAGAGTCAAGTCTAGGTGTTCGTCACTCCAGCTCCTCATCTTTTGCTTGTACAAGAGCTAAATACTGTCTCTCCCACGCCTGTCAAAAGCTGTAGGAGTTATGACTCGGTGGCTACAGCTTCGGTCTCAGCATACTCTAACTGATATACTCCAGCACCAAACTCTTGACACAACCTCACCTACAAGATATTCTGGTTTTTTTACTCAAGACAGATAAAGAGATCTATACTTCTTCTATGGATCCACTCCTCTATTATTAACATCTCACCATATCTGGAGATCTGCAGTGATGGGCTAGCTATTGAGGAGTTTCACTCTTGTAGTTACGAACTTCAGAATCTGCTCCCAATCTTAGACATGTATGTAGACACTCATAGTCTTCATTCTCTATGGCAATGTGAGATGGAGCGTACCCATCACCCATTTGCTATAATATCGAACAAACAAATCAGTTTAAACTCATTGTTTTTGCTTGTCTCTCTGATCTGCTCCACTGTTATTTTGGTATAATGTGTTTACTCACCCTCATATCTAGGTCAGCACGAGCAATCTTTCTCAAAACCTCTAGCACCTCTTTATGCTTGCTGCTACAGTTATGCTGTTTCAACAATCAGGTGAATAGGACTCCTTCCATCATGATTGTAGCTCTGTACATTGTCTTGGGGTATGGGTGCTTCACTTCTGGTCTGGTCAAAGTTGTGGGTAGAGCATGAATTGCCTTAGCTCTACCAAGGTGTGCAGCAATGTGATGAAGTGTGTCACCTTTACAAATAAAACATCAGCAAGATCACATAAAGAGACAGGTCAATGATTCTGAACGATAAGTCTCTACAGTTAAGTGTAATTTTGTCTGGTAGTCTCCATTCTTCGTATCAAGCTGTTTATGAGTTTTTGTAGCAAACACTGCAAGAACTCTCTCATCTCTGTCATGGGCTCCTTCTAGAGTCTTTCTACATCATTTTGGTATAGCATTTGTTTGACATGTATTTATGCAAGTAACTATGAAAGTTAATATATAAAGTTTGAAATGTGAACAAGCTTACTCTTATCTTCTCGAATGATGTTTGCGGTTATGTAAATATTTTCGAATCAAACATCAGATTAGTTCTCAACCATGCTCTTTACTTTCACAAATGGTGTTTACAAATATTTAAACACTATAAACGCTAACCCCAGGCATCAGCTATTGCTCCATCTGCTCCCCTTGTGATGATGAGTGGGATTAATGAATCTGAACAATAAGACTCTACAGTTAAAGTGATCATGCAGCCTAGGGGTGTTTTATATCGTTTTAAAGGAAACATCGAGCCCCAGGCAGCTATTTTGAGTGTTTTTTAGGCCAATTTAGTGATAAAGAAGCATAGAAGCAGAAGCTGAGGACTATTTGGAGGACTATTGCATGTTGTCCTCTCGTGCATTTTGGTATCAGATAACTCCCAATATTTCACAACTGAAATCCATCATTACTTTGAACCTGCTGGGTTGTTGACTTTTGACCACAAGGTCAACCACTAATGAGAATAAAATGTGATCAATAACAAAATAACATTGCCACAAGTATTGAGTGATTCAAGCCAAATCTTCCTGTGACTATGCTGGCTACAGATGATTTGAGTAAATAACAATATTAGCATTCATTTCAGTGTGGCAGCACATAAATTATCCCTTCACAATAGATGGGGCATTTGCCAACACCTATGCAGGTAATAAATATGAAACAAATGGCATGCAGCCATCAGGATGTTTAGTAGAAACACACATGGGCTAGTGAAAAAACACTATATTTATGCATATCAGGAAGCCAGTCTCTACAAAAGTTGCACTCCATAAACCAAATAGCAGTTGGAAAATTGTCCTGATAGTAGAGCATAGCATTTGTTATTTAGATTGCATAGGCCTATAAATAAAAGGGCAGTTTCTCAATTTCATTTGGCAGATTATAATGACAATATTTAAATTGCTTTTGAAAATATTACTACTGGTTAGTTTGACTACTATTGCAGAAGTGAAAAATTCAGGTGTTACACCACAACATATGATCCTAGGAAACACTTTCTTCCTTCTGCCTATGTTTTAGGAACGGAGAATATTATTATCCTCTGTAACCAAAATTATACTGATAGTGATCAAGTAGCATGATGATGGCACATGTTCACTAATACAGTCACGATAGAAGAAATACAATCTGAGTTCTATCTTATAACATTCTATGTGGCTACAGGCATAGCATACAGACTAGCTAGCTAACCTATAGTGTACCTGCAGCGACAGCAGATTTCGTCGTCACATAAAATAACAATACTTCTAATGTTTATTCAATGGTGTCCAACTTATAAACAAGCACCAACAAAATGGTTTAGTGGTCAGTGATGATCTTGTTCTTCTTCCATCCAGTGAGCTCATAATACACGTAATATACCTGTAGTGAGTTATTGGTGATAAAAATTTCTTTTGTGTACATATTTGCCCCCAAACCAAAGATTGTGAATGTACCCTGTCAAAAACAACAATTAATAATATAGACACTCAATGTTGTATGAGCAAAACAACAGAGGGATGCACATGTTCTTGTGAGCTAATATTGGTTGCAATGTACAAAGGTGTAATTGCTTGTCTATACTGCCAGGAGCCCTTCAAATCTGAAAACTCTGTGCGCACGATGTCTGAAAATGAGCGCCTGGGTCACATATATTAATAATATTTTAAATACAATTTAAATATTCTGTAATTTGCGTTCATGTACATGTATATCATGTATAAGACTGCACACTACATGTTCTATCTGACAGTATCTGTACATAACATGTATACCCTAAAAGCAGAAATATTTCACGGAAGAAAGTTTCGCGAGTTTGCTAATCCTGGAGCAATTTGCGATAGAAATATTTAGCGAGTTTGGCCTATCGCGAAATTTGTTTAAGTCCCAAAATTGATGTTTAAGCATATTTCAGCATTAAAACCAAGCTTAGCTAAGCTCTATGTTTACTCAGATTTAAACCCCACTTACATACAGTACAAAACTACAGCTGACTCCTATATAGTGCAGCAAGCCTACCTGTGAGATAAAGTAATTACCATAGCTTGTTAAAAAGCCCTCTGATTAAGCTCCTACCCTAGGCTACTTACCAATTATATTATAGCAAATACATGCTGCTTTGTAAAATATTAAACTATGTATCATATAGCTATATAGCTGCATGTATGGTCTGTTTAAACCAGAAATTATTTAAATCAGTTTGAAAGCAGATATTAATAGCGATGGAAATTATTTGCGAGTTTGTCACTCGCGAAATTCGCAAAAGTTAAAACTCGCTAAATGTATCTGCTTTTAGGGTAATGTTATTTATGAATCATATTACAAAACTATTACAGTATGTTCATGTACATGTATTATAAAAATCATGTACTACATGTATACACATAAAAATGTATTATACATGCACTACATGAGTGTATAGCTTATGTCTGTACCCCATAAGTAAGATGCACATGTATGTGCATGTATACAACATTATGATTTTTATACAATCATCTGTAAAGCTGATATAATTATGTAATTTATTATAAATAACTATAGTAACTATAATAAATAATGCACATACTCGTACATGTACATTGCATAACACGCCCATTCAGTTATACACGCATGTGCTAATGGCAGATGTTTTCACCAGATCCCTTCTTGGGCTGGCAGTGATATGTGTAGTGGCTCATTGATTAGCTAGTGTGGTTGGGAGGCGGTACCTATAGAGTGCCTAGTGTAGGACTACTTCAGTAGAAATTCTTATTTTCAATAATGCATGACACATCCTAAGTGATCAGAACAGTAGCCTAGCCACTAACTTGCTTCTGTTGCAATATAGAAAATGGACCAATCCATGTACTGGTAGGTGGCTGCTAGGCTGTTGAGTGTAGAATAATTAGCAATCCACTCAGTATACCAGCTCTTGTTATCATTGTGGTCAGGGCAGAGCAGCCTTATGACATTGGTCATATTATTGCATTCTTGTGGTTTGTGTTCTTAGTACAACTTATTTTTAAACAATTATAGTAGAGAGATGACAACTTTACATGCACAGCCAAAAAACAATTTTTGTGGAAGATAACTCTGAATTACAGAACCATTTTACTATTAAATCTAGTGATAAATGGCTCCATTGAAAAGATAGCTCTTAAAAATCAGTTGATTCGCCTTGAAAAATGGAGCGCAACGATATATGATAAGCCTAGGGTGCATGATCACTTTAAGTGTAGTAATGTCTGTCGATTCTTGTTCTTCGTATTGAGTTGTTTATGAGTTTTCGCGACAAACGCTGCAAGTGCAACAGCTCTCTCATCTTTGTCCCGGGCCGCTTCTAGAGCCTCACTACATCAGTTTAGGTGTAGCGTTTTTTTTGACAGACATCTATGGTGGTAACTATTATACAAGTCAATATGAAAGAAAAGTTGGAAGCATGAACAACTTACAATTCTTCATTCTTTCCATCTTGTTCCCAAAAGATAGAATGGATTTCTTCTAGTAACTGAGTGCTAAGCTTGTCTCAAATATCTGTTACAGGATCCCATTTTTGCCAGTCTGAAGGTAAGCTTTTTGGAGGAATCCCTCAGGTGTTCCCATGAATAAATTCTCATCACCATGCCTGCTTTGTTCTGTACAAGTTTTCACAGTTAACTTCATTAGTTCTTGGTTTATAAGAGTCATCAACTTGTTGGTATACTCGCTTGATTCATAACCACTTTCCATGCTACTTTCTTCAGTAATGAGAAGTAACTGAAGCTGTAGGTGAATAGGACAACACATACACATGGTTTCACATACAAGCTCACGTACACATGGTTTCATCTACAAGCACACATACACATGGTTCCACCTACAAGCTCACAACACACATGGATCCAGCTACAAGCTCACGTACAGATGGTTTCAGCTACAAACTCACATACACATGGTTTCACCTACAAGCTCACATACACATGGGTTCACCTATGAGCTCACATACACATGGTTTCACATAGAAGCTCACGTACACAATTGGCTTCATCGACAAGCCCACATACACGTGGTTTCACGTACAAGCTGACATACGCATGGTTTCACCTTGAAGCTCACATTATACTACTATAATAGAGCGGAGCGGGCGGTGGAATAGTTATGGGTTTGAGAGTGGAGGAGCGACGACGGCGGAAGGGCGTTGGCAAAGGTGGTGGTGGCGGTGGGCTAGTGGAGAGGGGTGGTTTGGGGTTATTAGGAGGTCAGGGGCATGGGTTGCTATGGTGATGGGAGGCTTGGTGTTATTGAGGTTGGGGTTTCCAAGTGTGCAAATGTTTTTTGGACCAATCAGAAGGGAGAATTTTGGGGTGACCTTGGCAAGGCCGTGTGCAGTATTTTGATGCTCTCTTGTGATCGGTTGGAATCGGAAATACTGCTCTGTGATTGGTTGAAAATAGTGATCACTCGGTGCATGTCTGTGGAGATCTGCACTGCCTATACTACTTATGTGTACTACATTGTGTCAAACATGGATGCGTTGCCTACTCTACAGGTACTCAAACATACTGCATAGTGGCTGATAAAATCACTCTAAAGATAAGGAACTATATGAAAGCTGAGAAATTTAACGTTGCTAGAGTAGAGTGGTTATTGGAATGTATAGAAAACAGGTCCCTGGCTCACTGGTGGGTTTAAGCATAATCAAATATACCTAAAGGTCTGAAGTGCTATATATATATTATTTAAAGGCAAGACATTTTATTGAATTTGTGACTGTTCGAAAAAGACAGTTTGAAACTGGACAGTGCGAAACCCTACACCCCAACCCCCAAATTGCTAATTTGTATTTTTTATGTTGAATTTTTTTCTGTTAATTAAATTATTTACTGAAATTTAAAATATCTGTGAGTTGTGTTCTTCTAAATGTAATCTACACAGTTTCGAACTGTCTAGTTTCATACTGCCCGGTTTTGGAACATCCTGTTTCAAACTTTTTCGAAATGTCCCTTTACCCATTTCGTTATACAGCAGGATCTGTTTATGCTTCCATTCATACAATACAAAGATTATAGTCTCTGCAGTATGAAATTTTATAAACGATGGCATTTCTATAAAATATTGATTTATTTGACAATGATTTGGTTCATTTATGTAGGGATTGAGAACCCCTCTAAAGTCTCATTGTCGTCCTCTTCCATTCCTCATGCCATTCATGCCACAGTTGTTGTCGTTTGATTTTGATTTCTGCGATATGCACATTTTACCTGTTTTTGTTTGTTTCAGGACCCCATCGGACATGTTAAGCTGCTCACCCTGGCTGCAGGAGATATTTAATCTCAAATATGATGGATTTGGGGATGATCACTCAACCAACATAACTACTTCTCAACTTCTAAAACTTTTCTCTCTTATGCCTCCCCGTAAACAGGTATTGCGTCAGTGCTGGGCTTTCATTACTCATTGCCTTGAGCTCTTACAGCAACAGAATAAATATATCTAGAGACAGACAGAACAGAGATGAGAACTGTTAATGTGAAGAACTTGATGATGTAAAGTTTCGAGAGCATTGGTATCAATGAGAAAATAAGCATGCATGTAGATCATAACTATGCCTAAGTCTTAGAAAATACTGCTATGTTTGTATGATGCAATTGCGAATAATTCAATAGGGTAGTGATAAGGTAGTGGTAAAAGATGTGGTGAGAATACCTATACTAGGGAGAAGCCAGACAAAAATAAAGCTTTTGTTTGGGGTAAACAGGAGTTTGATTTCTAGCATTAGGAACCTTGATTAGGGTTGTCTTCTTTTTCTCTCACAAGCCATTTTACCACTACCCTTTTACCACTATCGGTAGTGATATGTTATCTAGTATGATTATATGTGTATATAGTGTCCATGTTGCTTATGTAGACCGATTCTCTGGTTTGCCATGAAGATGTAGAGAAAATGGAGGAGGAACTATCTACACATGATGACTATGAGAGAGCCATGTTTAGACACTGCAAGTATGTGTATATATATAATGTTCGAGTTGTAATATTGTCTGTATGCTGAATTGTGATAGCAGTTGGGGTATTAATGTACCACACTGAATGGGCCTAGGGAAAGCTGCAAAGGTAGACATTTATGTTTACAGTTAGGAAGGCATCTCATTAGTAATAGTATACAACATGTAGTTTAAAATTTGAACATAGCGATTGTCTGTTAAAACCTGATGCAGTCCATACCTTGCTTCTAAGCTAAGATAACCAACTCAAACGCCATTAGGTGTGAAATTGTTCTGCCAGCAATTTTAATGACATCACACCTTTGGCCTAAGCTACATGAGGTATGGTAGCCAAGTAGAGCTATACTGCCTGTCCATTGTTACGTGTATATTGTTGGTAGGTGGCTGCATGGGAGAGAATGAGTTTCATTATATGGAGTCCCACTATGCAAACCTTTCCCTAGACTGAATGTAGCTCCTCCTGTGCCAATATACATGTTGGTGGCATAATTGCTTAACCCACCCCCCCCCCCAACTTGTCAAAATCATTCACTACACTCCCATGTACCCACTAACCCATAGCTACTGGTTTTAATTGATCGTAGGGCTAGTTTCCCAGACTACCTTGCCTGAACATAATAAAGTGAAAAGATAGTTTATGGTTTTACTCCTATTCCCATACTTTTATTGTTTCACTGGTGCATCTGATTTGACTTTCCCAGGTTATTTGATGGTGATGGTGGCTGCAACTCTAGAACTACTATGAATATTATACAATCCAAATTTTATGGAGCACAGTTTGCTGATGCCCTGGATGCCAGTGTTACTCACTGCATATGCAATTCAGTGTAAGTTATACTGTACATATATAGCTTGCATTCAGAATATTTTCATATACATGTATAATATATAATATATACAGGTATATATATATATATATATATATTTATAAAATAAGTTTATGTATAGAAGATAAGTTTATTGCTGTTACAACATTGTTTTATGGTAACATGTACCAATTATCAGACAACAATAAAATGAAAAAGGCTTTTGGATGTACATTTAATATACTATGTATGTCCATACATAATCATTTAGCTTTTTAAACTACAGTGCAAATAGTTTGTATTTGGCTGCATGTCTACGTGTTGAGGCCAGCTCATTTCTGCTGTGAAGAGTTGGTGGTGGACTCTTACAGATTATATAATATTTCCCAGCTATGCAGAGATTACAGATGTCGGTAGCTGGGTGGTATGGTGCTGCCCTGGTTAATACTTTCCATTAAAATGAAATAAACTCATCTTTTATATCCGGATGAATACAGCCAGATGGCCTGGCCGCGCCAACTTGCTAGAGTAAAAATGGCAGCTGGTTGACATCAAACAGGAGTGCTTCACCTTTCAACTTGTTGAAATTGAAAAAAACATGAGTAAAAGCTTACTTTGGTTTTCTTTTCTATGAAGAGTGGCCTTTACCCCAACCAGCAGTTTGCTAAATTAATGTGTTTTGAGGTAGCGTTGAGTAGCACTGGTTACAGTTGTACAATATTGGTGCCTGATTGTACAACCTTGGATATGAATATGCTAGCGCACTGTAGCTTACAACATGTTTTTGCCTCCTGTCTATATTTAGAACAATAGGCATATACAAATGTAGAAGAAAACAATGTAGCTGTCTTATATATAGTGTGGCCAGATAAAATTCGGAACCCACCAAAAAAGCCAGCAAAAAGAAAGCCCAATAACATTCGAAAACTTGCACAATTTGCCATATAAATACCATTACACATAATAATACCCGTATATGTAATGGTATTTCAGATACCATTACTAATACATGTACAGTATATTAGTAAATTATGTAAAAATGATGTTTTCAACTGAACTCTTTCTGTGCAAACAGCTTGAATTCAAGAAATTTCTCTATAAGAATTGCGTCAAAGCACCATTGAATAGAGTTAGCTGGTCAAATGTGGGCAAAAAGTTACAACTCTGCTTATACATATAGTAACGCATATGCAACGTACTAGTACTTAAATAAGTAAGACTGCATTGAACATTACACATAAACCCACAACCGGACATTTAGAAGGACACAACTCACAGATAATTAATTTTAATTAACTGATTTAATTAATTTTTCGAACAGTCGCAAATTCACATGAACCACACGTCATAACCCCTTTAACTCTTGCATGACATTGAATCTATATACTGTACATAGGTGGGGATGCTTTAAATAATGATGACATTGCTAACAGTTTGAGTTTGTTTTTAGCCATGCTAGGAGGCAGCAAGGAATTCATCAAAGCGTTTCTCAAATAAGCTTACGTGTATCAGCAGAATTCGACCATGATATGAGTAGTTTAGTTCTATTGCATTGTTATACATTTTAATTTACATGTAAAATTAAAATTTTTGACATGTCTTAAATATACGATTGTTGTACATGTTTGCTGCATGTACAATGTACATAAATGAGAAGTTGTCGATAACCCATGTTCTCTGCCACCATGGTCTCACCTTTTCCCTTCCCACTCCCAATCATGTTGGCCCACCAACTTTGAAACTGTGGATATGGATAGCACTGTTTAATTTCACTACAAACAATGAACAGCACAAATCTCATATATTTACCTGCAAATGTTTAAAAACGCTATGAAATGTCAATCACAGATTGACCTTGACATAAAATGCCTCACTGGTGAGTGGTAGTTCAGTGGGTCGTAATTGTGTACTGTATTGCACAGGAGCTAGCTGATGTACCGAGTTCTTTTCAAGTGTGAAAACAAAGCTTTGTTCTGAATACAATAGGCACTAATGTGAAAATTTGGGAAATTCAACTCTCTTTATTACTTTTTGCAGGTTTTATTAATATATCAATGGCAGTTACATTATATTCTGTACAGAACATTGATATTCCATCTCTTCTTGTAGAGAGAATGCTGCAGCATTAAAAGAGGCTAACAAACAAAGAACTAAAAGGTGTTACATTGTTTCGCCATTGTGGGTAGAGCAGAGCATCGAACATGGTAAAGTTCTGCAGGAAAGAAGTTTTCCTGTTTGCACCTGATAATTTGCTTATTGTATTTTTATGTCTGTCACTGGCATTGTGCTTAATGCAGCGTTTGAAGTGGACCGAATGTGGTGGGTACACTGCACCTGCAAGGCAGTATTATGTGTATAAAAAGTTTAATTTTAAAGAACAGAGATATTAAAGATGTTTTCTATGCAAGGAATTTTCCTTTTTACCAGTCAGAGACTTGTTCCACGTCCATGAAAATACCAGTCCCCAACTGAGGTTTGGACAGAACATTTACCACTGCACCAGCTCAGCAACCTAAAGAGGAAGCTTCACCTGTGAGCAGTAGACATGCTCTGAGCCAAATGCACACAAGTCACCCCTCGTGGATGTGGAATAAACCTCTGACTGCTAAAAAGACCAATTCCTCGCATAAAAACGTCATACATAAAAATGGCCAAACCCCTAACAGAAACATTGGTGCATATATTATATAATCTCTTATAACTATTATTATAATGATGATCACAAAAATGTAATTAATAAACACAGTTATCTAACACTAACAAAAAAGATGATTTATTTGTATTAATATCTGTTTGAGTTTTGGGCTTGGAGCAAAAAATTGTTTAATTCAATTGCTTGGTTTTGGCTATCACTCTCTTCAGAAATTTACAGAAATCACGCACATGAGAAAGAAAAAAACTTACCAATTTTAGTTCCTGCTATTAATCCCAAGTAAGAAAGCAAAGATCTAAACAGATATGCATTTTTTTTTCTAAGTTGGGGTAGAGAAGGCACTTCAGCAATGGTGAAGTTACCGATGTAGCACAGGAGCATTATCAGGTTGGATGCCCTTCCTAACACTACCAATGACCCTTGTGGGAATCGAACCTGGGATTCCCACATGAACTTCCAGTGCTTCCTGCACATGAGAAAGAAAGTAAAATCAATATTTTATACATGTATGTTATCAATCAACTGATACGGTGAATCACTCTATTGGTACGGTTGATACATTATTTTTTGTGTGCAAGTTGCTGGTCCAAGCAATAGTCAATTTCTTTAACATTAAATATTATTTATTGTTATATTGTATCAATTGATCACTAGATGAGAGGCACATTTGGCAACCAGCAGTTACTAAGCAGCAAAAGCATTAATTTTACAAGTGCTCACAACTTCAGGTGATGCAACTATTTTTTACAACTGTTCTAAAACAGTCATATCTCCATGTGTCAGCTTTAGTATTCAATACTGATGATATGAGTTCTATGCATTTTCAGATTTTGTTGGTTCAAAATCATCTTACGTGGTGGTTCCTCGTATCAAGACTATAAAACACCTCTACTTTTTAGCTTTTCCATTTTTCTTTCCTTTGTTCTTCTTGCCGTTCAACTTCTCTTTCATATGCTGCCTTACTTTAAATGCTCTCCACAAAGCCTGTATTATAGTAACAGCATGTATTTGCTTCTGTTCGAGTGTCTGCCTTCCCTCTACAGTTTGTCTTTCAATCTCTTTCAGTCTCATAATCTCCTTATATTCAACCTGAATGAAGGAGCAATATGACTGTGTAGTGTCTAGTGAGGCCATGTCATATATACATAATTTACACAGACAGAACTTGTTTTTTACATGTTTGTGCTACTTATTTGCAATATACGTTGCCCACCTTGCCAATCATACTAAGCAGACATGCATTATTATACCTACCAGTAAATGTACTGCTTGCGAGAAACCATGCTAACCTTTTACTGGGAGTTATCACCCTCTGTGATTTCGCTTTTACAACACCACTCCCATGGGATGCTAACCTGTATATTCTGTACATGTAAACAGCATTTGATAGTAGATGTAATGCAGATATGTACACAGACCTCTAGAGTATTGAATCTCTGCTCAAGCTCAGCTAGTTGCTTCTTCTCTTCCTGGTATCTTTCATCAATCTCTTCATACTCATTTTGCTTTTCGATCATCTCCATATCAAATTTATGGACCCAGTTTTCAATTTCACACTCAATTTTATATTTTTTCTGCAAAATGGCACTATATCTACTATACACTTGCAGAACTTGTGACTGTTTGAAAATTTCAGTTAGAAACAGGACGTTCCGAAAACGTTCAAACCCCAACCCCAGACAAACATCTTTGGAACGTCCTGTTTTTAACTGACATTTTCGAAATGTCCCTTTACCACACTTGCAATATGAACTAGTTTGGAATTGAAAGGCTGGCCAGTGTACAATATATGCCATGTGCTGTTTATAATTATGTTATGTAACATTATATCACTGTGACTAATATAAAATACCACATGGCCAGTCTAGACCATTGTGCCAATATTGCCGAATATATAATCTAGTTCTTTACCACAATTACATAACATACATGCCCAGCTACACCTTGGCATGGTTTTATCAAGGAGAAAGAGGGGGAAGGAGGCTTGTCTATGAGAACTTTGTGTTCGATGTGCTCCTCGGTTTAAAAATATGAGCACATGAGTCCCTGACATTAAGCGAGTAGACGACTCCGTTGAATCGTGATGGGCTTCCTCATTGCTAAAGAGGTATAAAAGCAATGCACATGTGCACGGCTCTGGCACTTATCACAGTTATAGCATCCAATAAAAATCATTTCTATGGAGAGATAAACATTATTGGTTATTGACATAGCCTCTAGTTTGAGCACTATTTTCATTTAGTGTGGGCATGTTGTAGGGCCCACAAACTAGCCTACCAACTAAAATGGTATCTGAACTATACACCATAAATCAAACTAAGTATATGGAGTCCTGATGTTAGAGAAACGTGTTGCACAAATTGGCTCTTTTTAACCACGATTTCAGCGTTTGTACGTTTTTTTATTATGAAGGAGCAAAGTTTAAATTTGGATTTGAACGTCACCAATTGCACCAAGTTTAAATCTATTAGTATTATTTTTGTTGAGCATGTTGGTATTTGCAAAAAGCGTCATTTCATGTTGAGATACGCAATTTTTTTCAAATCTGCCGAATTTACTTGGCGATATCTATCGTATCCCATTGAAATAGGTAGTGTGTATATAGTCAGCCTGTTCATTAGTGTTACCAATTGTTGGCATTGTTTATATTTTAATTTTAGTTGATGTGTGAATTTTACTTTTTTAAAAATATTCATCATCTTTTCTTCTGACTTTACCAAGTACCGGAGGCGCACATCGAACACCGAAGCCCATTGTAACATATATACAGGTTTTCATAGACGAGCCTCCTTCCACTCTTACTCCTTGGTTTTGCATGGATCAGAATATCTACTAAAGGAAAAGGTTGATGTTTTTAAGTCAACTCCAACTTGACTTGCATTTCTACTTGACTTGAGGCTTCACTTGACTTGGACTGGGCTTGCCTCAAAAATTTTAGAAATGACCTGATTTGACATCTGACTTTGACCCAACTCTGCTATATTAGACATAACAGTTCTCATGTATTACAGTATTTTGGTCAACCACAGGTTCACTATTATATAATGTACATGTATACTGTGCGCAGATAGATACCCTGAACTGTTAACTTTTGTACTTCTAGCAGTATATGACAGCTTAAAAACTCTGGTTCAGTTTATTCACACCTTTTGAACATCATTTTTGCTGTTAATGCCGAGTACTGCTAAGATGTGCACCTTGGGCTGTCTATCTTTGAGTTATATCACTGATGAGGGGTGGAAGACCAAAACCGTACTCTATTATGCAGAGTGAGTATTATAAAATGTATAATATACACATAAACTGCATAGGCCTAAAATGCTCTATTCTCTGAACAAGCATTAATGATGGGTTGTGTTCATGTACTGTGGTCATTCACATGTATGACCTCTTTTGGTGCAGACATGTTACAGTTACCTCATGAGTTGCGGTTCCTCGCATTAGGGAGACAACTCCATGGACATAACCGAGTTCCAACAGCAATATAATGGGTGAGGTGGTTCGGGCAGCCCTGGGTCGTGGTTGAGGGCCTAAGGCTACCGGCCCACTCCGGGAGCACCACCCAGAGCCGAGGTCCTCACCAGCAGCATTGCAACATATATGAGTCACAGGTCCAGCATAGGCCAAGTTCCAACACCCATCCGGCGGGTGGGATGAGTTGAGTACCCTCCCCACCTTAGGCCGAGAAGCTGACCGGCAACATTGTAACATATATGAATTGTTCCAATTTCTGACCCCAAATCTGATGGAGTTGTTTTCACACCAGAACCACTGGTGTCATGGTACAGTATTTTATATGACCAAGCACTGCTCTTGCCTAAACAACTATCTTGGAAAACAGCAAATTAACAAGTACATGTGAGGCAGGCAGGACATTCCTTTGTACTGACATTATTAGCCTCAACCTATGCCGATCTAACACTAGTGCCTTGGCGGTATTGTCATCCTCATTTCATACTTTTGTTCTTGCCATACATTGTCTAATTACTCTTGTATATACAGTGGAATTTACCACTGCCTCAAATTTTAATTTAAATCCATGGATTGTAAACAGGGCAGTTTATTTCCAATAAACTGCTCTGTTTAAATTCCAGCTAATTAGTTAGAGGTTTTAGCTGTTCAAATTTAACAAGCTTTGGATTAGCCTGGAAGCATGTTCCAATGGTTTAGCTAAAAGCATTTGCTATTGCTTATCATCAAATCTAAAGCCAGATAAATTAGTCTACAAGCTTTTAGCCTGGGATCAAAGATTTCTTAGAACATGATCATAGTACAATAACAGTGGCATAGCTAATGGCTTTGACTTAAATTTGAAGTTATCCTCTCTCAACTAGTTTCATCAAAATAAAAATGTGGTTTCATAACTGTTATCCTGCTCATTTGATTCATTACTTGTTGCCGATCTGTAGTGTTGTAGTTCTGACTGTAATAAACAGTCCAGTTTTATTAACCAGGAACCTTTCATGATAAAAATTGCATTCCTTAAAATACATGTATATTCACAGTTAAAGAAAATGCAAACTAATGCATGCGTACATGTACGAATAGGAATAGTATTATGCGTAAAAGATAAAAGTACAAAATGCAATGTATACAAGATTAAGTGGTCACATAATTCAAACTCGTGCCTAATTCAAACCAAAAATGGTTGTCCATTGGAGTTTAAATTAAGCAAGTTCCACTGTACATAATATATACCATTGATGCCCAAATGTGGCCCACCAGCAAATTTAATGTGGCCCACCTTGCACGGTCTATAAAATGGTATTTTTGTGCCTATTTTGACTTGCAAAAATATTCAGGCTGGTGTAGAAAGCTTTAGGTAGGGTATTTCTCTCTAGAGATGATTTGCTGTAACACATGACTTGCTGTAACACATGCACATGGTAATTTTATAATAATATAGAAGAATGAAGAACTACTGTAGTTCTTCATTCTTCTATATTATTATAAAATTAACATGTGCATATAACATTTTATACTTTCACCTAATTGCGACTTTCCTTGAAATGGTAACCCGAGCTCCTGGAATTCCCCTATGTCTGAAGGACCTTTCCCTAATCATACCATAGCATTGGCTAATCATGACCAAACTTTCACCAGTGAAAGTGCTGCCAGACTGTACATCACTTGCATTTGAAAATTTGTCAATAACAAGGATGGCCAGATCCTGACTGACGATATATGCCTCCACATACCCACATGAGTCAGTCTTTTCTAATATGAATCACATCAAAACAAAACTTAGTCAGCAGCACCTCCAACAACTTAAAGGAGTTAGCTGCACACATCTGAACCCAGACTACGAGGCCATCATAGCTGAGAAATCCATGCTTCATTTGTCACATTGGAACGTATCACATACTTAGACTGAATTTTCCAAAGTACTTCCTTCCTTTGCATACATATATAATAAATACAATCTACATGTATGTTCCTAATTCATTAACCATGGTAATTATTGCTCCGTGTGTAAAATAAATTCAGTAAGTGAAATATAACAATGCTATTTAATGATGTATTTTTAAGCAAGGTGTTTATTTTATTTTTGAGCAGTCAGAGACTTGTTTCAAATCCATGCAAATACCAGTCCCTGACTGGGGTTTGGACCCGGGTCCTCTAAGGCACCTAATCTAGTCGCCTAGCGCAGTGAACAGAGCATGCTACCACTACACCAGCTCAACAACCTTATAAAAGAAAGTTTCACCAGTGCGCAGTAGACATGCTCTGAGCAAACTGCACAAAAATAGCCAAACCCCTTAACACCCTATAAAGCGCAAGGTGGCCATAACAAGAAGGGTGCCTTGTGTGCAGTTCGCTCAAAACATTTTACTGCTCACTGTTGAAACTTCCTTTTATAAGGTTGCTGAGCTGGTGTGGTGGTAGCATGTTCTGTTCACTGCACTAGGTAATTAGGTGCCGTAGAGGTCCCGGGTTCATGGAATTGAAACGAGTCTCTGACTGCTCAAAATAAAAACAAACATCATATAAAAAATGGCCAAACCCCTAACAACAATACTATTATATTCTGATACTCATATAAACTTCACTTCATATCAGCGTAAATTTTTTGGCCCACCAAAATTCTGAAACATTCAATATTGGCCCACAGTGAGAAACATTTGGGCACTCCTGATATATACTGTCGTACCCTGTACATACCTATCCTTGTATTGTTATAACTACCTTGTATCGTGCATTGAACTTATATTGGTTGTAACTTGCTTGATACTCATCTGTATACCCGGTTTTACAGGGCGAAGGCCCCTCTACATAATCGCAATCATACCTTTCATGTATCTACATTATTATACATGTTTTTCTGTACATGACCGACCCTAAAGGGGTCCGACGTCGTACCTTTTATATTATTGCGCAATACTTAGGGCCGAGTGCCTATCGTACTTTACCGGAATTTTTCACTAGAAATTTAATGCTATATAAGGCGATTACTTTTCATAATCTTATGATTCAGTTGTTGCTTGGACTTCGATAAAAACACATCTACTATAAGAAGTATCTGTAGTTGTCTTTTCTAGAATGGCATAGTTCCGCTCTCGGTCCCATTGGACCTTGAAACCCGAATTGCCTAAACTAGCATAGACCATACTCATGAGACTCGTACCTAAGCAATAACTCAGGCCCTATGGGTCGTACACGCAACATAGTCAAATGATCTACCATAAAATCACTGCTCAGTATTTTATGTAATTGGAAGCAGGTCTAGCCAACCAACCACTCGTAGACCCTTCTCACACCCGTACTGTCATCGGTACTCGTGTGTCACATTACAATACTTCACCACTATATCGCTGAACAGATCTGTCCAATCTTGGATCGGATATCATTTTAGAGACTAGAATGGCAAGTGATTAATATCAAAACTATGGCCCACCATTCTCATAATATGCTCCTCTTCTCGATGATCAATCACATTGTTGTTTAGAGCAGTTTGCAGCATTTTTAACTCAGCTGATAATTTGTTTTTCTTTGTCATACTAACTTTGTTGTCAGCAATCTTCTGTTTTTCAGATTCATTGTTTACCCTCTTGATATCCTCTTCACTTGATTTTTCCAGCATCTGTAAATTCACCTATAAAAGTGATTGCGTTATTTCGATTAGATTTGCTTGTAAATCTTGAATTGATCCATTTTCTAATGCCATATCCACACCAATGGCAATTTCATTGTAACCTAAAAATGCATTTGTGCATATTATTTAAGTAAAGTGATAATTGAAATGTTAGACGTTTACTTGCAGGGTGTGAATGGTAATGTTTCTAGCTTTGATATCCTTGTCGCGATCTTCCACAGCCTTCTCTAACTCCGATTCTATCTTCTCGACCATTAGTGCATTGGATCTGTCTTGGGCAGCAATCTACATGTAAAGGAATGTGTTCACTTGCATAGTTACGGGTATGTCCGTTATACACTTATGTTGTATATTCTTATTTTGCTCGTTATATAATGCCCTTCAAGGTTATGTAACTGGGGTCTGAATTTTCTTTCGAAATTTTTCCCACATATCTAACCATGTCTGAAAGGGCCTGGACAGCTTTCAGTGTTAGCATTAAGTCACATGACGCAACGTTACAAGGGGTCAAAGACCGAAAACAGCGCTATGAAGTTTGCCTGCTGTTACTAGAATAATTTATTTTTCAGTTAAATTATTGCATAATATTGTTAAATATGCATGAATGTTTACCTAAGCTGGTGTTATGAAGAGATAAAATAAAATAATGGCCTCCTAGAACTTTTTCTTATGCTGGCTTTTTGCCTGTAAAACCTTATCCAAGTTTTGTCTTATTTGTAGAATAAATTCTTTTCCATAAGGTAAACTAGCATGTGCAGGTGTTTCTATAAGTGTTTAGGAACAGGTAGGATAGTATTAGACTGCAGAACACAAATATCATGTAAAGTTATCCCCTCTTGATTTTGGCCAATTTACGTTGCGTTATTCACATTACTTTGGCATCAACGATCTCACTTCACTTTGCAGTAGTAGCCAATTTATTAATAGTTTTAGCTCAATTGAAGCATGAAGAAGCGGGCTTGTTTTTGATTAGTTATTTGGCTTTGTGGGTGCTTCAAAAACTCTGGGAAATCCCTTTTTTGAACCACAATCAAAATTAAAATTAGCAACTTTTCTTATAGCCATTTTGTTTTTATGAATGGAGGTAGGCGGAGCTTCCGGAACCTGTCAGTTGCTTAGCAGCAAGGTTTTCCTTTAATTAAAAGGTGGGATAGCTCCTAATAAACTGCGCATATACAAGCCATTTATGCGTAGGCCACACTGCAGCGAATTTTTAGCGAAAAGCGAATTTTGGCCAGTGGCGAAATCGCAAATCGCAAAATTTGTGCGAATTCACGCAAAATTTGCGATTTCGCACCCGCTGATCTCAATCAGCTAATTCGCAACTTGCTAATTTGTGATTGGCCAATTTTTACTTGTCACGTTACTGTCACGTGTTCAGAGGCACGGATTTTCAATCAATCATGAGTCTAATTTATTATATTAAAATTTTTATTTCAACTGATGAATAAAATGACTACTTCCGTTTGCAACAATTGTGTAAAACGAATAAAAGTAAGAATAAAATAATTATTTTATTTTATTCTATTTTAATTATAATTTTATTTTACATTTCTCGGAGTTCTAGTTTTGCAGTGAATGAGAAACGTGACCGAGGATAATAATTTTTGACCCCTCATTGGGTGAAATCAATGCGAATTCGCTTATAGCTTTTGCAGTGTGGCACGCTCGATTATAATTTGCGAATTCGCCTTTGGCCAAAACTCGCTATTCGCAAAAAAATTCGCGTCAGTGTGGCCTAAGCTTTAGACCACCACAGAGCTGCACACTGTACATGTAATTATTCAAATATGAGACCTAGGATCAAATCATTGTTTTTTTGCATATTTTGTTTTGTGTTGGCTTTTAGACTGCCACTAGCTGCTGCTAAACAACCCAACAAACATATCTAGCAGAATAACTGCCCTTATTCTTTCCTAGAACAGTGGATATATGTATTTTATAAGAATATACACCACACATATGTTTTGCATGGGATATTACATATACAAAAACAGAAAAAAGCTTGTTAAAACATGCATTATATGTTAGCCATACATCATGTAGTACTATGTCATGGAGATTGATTATTCTTCTGCATCTGTAACATTGTGTCATGCCTTCACGACGGAGTTCCCTGTCTAGCCATTTCATTCATAAAATTGGAGCTGTAGTAAACGGACCCCTAAGTTACTATGGGCTATAACTTAAAAAATATTTCTTAGGCTTTCCCAATTTTTTTCTTATGCCTTTCCAGGTAGTAATGCCTATATAGTGTTAAAAGGAATTTTATTTTTGAGAACCCCAGTTACATAACCTTAATCAATGAGCTGTACCTATATGATGGGAACTCCGTCGTGAAGGTATGACACAATGTTACAGATGCAGAAGAATAATCAATCTCATTGACATAGTACTACATGGTGTATGGCTAACATATAATGCACGTTTTAACAAGTTTTCTTCTGTTTTTGTATGTGTAATATCCCATGCAAAACATGTGTGCTGTATATTATTATAAAATACAATGTCGCCTGAGGAGTGCACAAGCCAGTGCAAAACTCAACCAGTCCCAAGCCTAGATAAAGACAGAGGGTTCAGCGACAGGAAGAGCATCCAGCTGGAAAAACTATGCCATTAACTCTTATGCCAGACAGTTAGAGAGTACCAGACTATGCTAGGGCATCTCCCGTGTTAAGCGATGCGCAGAGGTTAGAAGACTTTGCTGACCCTGTGGAAAGTAAGCGGGCAAGGTCAACCAGGATCAAGATAGCAACCCTCAACATCGGTACAATAACAGCGAAAAGTAGAGAGATAGCGGACATGATGAAAAGTCGCAAAATTGACATCTTCTGCCTTCAGGAGATGAGATGGACAGGTGGGAAATTTGGAGGAAAGGCAAGATTTATCGGAGATGGCATCAAGCTGTACTACAGTGGCGGGACAAGACCAAGGAATGGTGTGGCAATCTGTCTTCAACAGGAGTGGCAAGACAAAGTGATTGACGTGACCAGGAAATCAGAGAGGATCATAACTATGAAGTTGGTGACCCCAAGGCGGACATACAACATCGTGTCTGCCTATGCCCCACAGCAAGGCTGTGAGTGTTAAATAGTCAGATTCGTAATATACTTAGCGTTCTCAGGTACGTCTTCACTCACCGAAGTTCATGAAGATAAGGGCGAATAGTCTCCCTAATCCTCTCGGCCTGTAGCGTAGTTTTTCGTTGTCCGGTTGGCCAATCAGCTCCGACCTTTAGCGTAGTCTCTTACGAGACGCTTAGAATAGCCGTAATGACTATATAACATGCCCTCTTCTCTCGGGCTTTCTCTGAGCTTTACCAACAACCTAGTAATGAAACTAAACTGGTATTGAATACGGTACAATGATCAACATATACATAAAGCTTTTAAAAGCTGCTATATAATATGCCCCCTCTTGGTGTAAACATTACAATCACAATAATGTTCAAGAAGTACATTGGGCATATGCATTTAGTCACACATTGTACATGTGCACACAGAAGGGTACAGGTCTTTCTAGGCCCTTTCAGTATTGTACACAGGGCTTCTAAAGAAGTCCTTCTAGACATCAAGTCACCATTACCTTGGCTTACCTCTTTGTAGAGATTCACCTGAAAAGAGTATCACTCTAACCTCTTCTACTGTAGGATGGACTAGCGTTCTCTCCCACTCTTGTATCCTATGACACACTGCCAAAGGTAGAGATGGCTATGCCAGTCTACTTGAGATTCAGAAACCAACAAGAGGAACTGTAAAGATTCCTCCTCAGAAATCATTTCTGCTTTAGAAATGACTACGCATTCCGCAACTTCTCTATGAAGAGTTAGTCGCACCATACATACTTCCTCTCCAGGAGAGTCAGTAAGTCAGTAGCTGTTGCCAAAGCAAGAGCTCAGTGTAGTGCACAACCACTACTACCACTGTACATCTGATAATACTCAGGTGTCACTATTAACCATGCTCTCTGTAGAAGCAGTGAATCAACCAACGCATTGTTGACGCACTCATATCTCTCCCAGAGAAATCCCATCCCTGCCATGTTGTCCTCGACAACTTTTTTCTTTTCGCTGGCAGGGTTTCCGTCACTGGCCCACTCTTCTACTGAAGAAGAGCTACCACCCTGTGCACACTGCACAGTACTCGCTGGTGTCTCACTAGGAAGCACCATTCTCTGCTGGGCCTGGGGCCCCCTCTCCTCTGCTGGGGCAGAGTCGCTAGCCTGTGCACCCTGCACAGTCCTTGCTGAAAGCACCACAGGTGTCGCGCTGGGAGACACCTCTTCTTGCACTACTACGGTGGCTGCAGTGTTGGGCACCACAGTGGGTGTTGTCTTATGGGGAGACACCACCTTACTCTCAGAGCTAGAGGGGTTCAAGGATCCTGAACTAACACTGGGACGCACTGGTGTTACAGGAGCTGTAGTAACACCAGACCCGGAACCTTGGGCAAACTGGTTAGCAGCCAGTTCAAGGTTCCTGATGGCTTCCCTGACCGGTTCACCATCATCGTACTCTTTCTGAAGAGCAGCTCTTTCTCGAGCTATCTCACTCAGTCCGAGTTCATATTGGCTCCTAAATGCCAATTCTCTCTCATTGAGAGCCGTACTTCTCCTTGAGAAGTCGTCAGTAGTCATTGCTGAGCTACTACGTAATCCACTTAAGAAAGTGGAAACCTGAGCAAAGAGAGAAGAGTTTGCACTCATCTCCTTGTCATGGGCCCTCGGTGCACAAGACACAAGGGGGTCCATGCCCAAAGCCTTGGGTGATAGTCCCTCAGCGCGTGTCGGACCAGAAGAGGAGTGTTTCCTCTTCTTGCTATCAGAGCAACTGGCTCCGCCATAATGCCACTTCTTGCTAATATTATCTATTGACAATTTACAGGTAGGGTCCTGTAACATTGCCTCACATGCTTCCTCCTCTCTACAATCAACGTAGGGTGAGGAGGCTATGACAGAACCTATAAATGTTTCTGTCTCACTAGAATCTATTACATCTACACTACTACAAGTAGGATTGACTATATTAGATCTATTCTCTAGTTTGCTAGAGAATCTGACTCTTTTTACTCTAGAAGGACTCCATTGGTCCCCTCTAAACCGTTGGCACTGCCTAGACGAACTTGGAGAGTCCTTGAGATGGCGTTTGTTCCGCCTGGACTAGCAGTCCTTGGTGATGTGACCTTTTCTGTTACATACGTAGCAGGTGACCGTAGGACACTTTCTGGTATGGTGTCCGTGCTTACGACAATGATAGCACCAAGAGTCCTCTGAGTTATACCTCCTACTAGGTGAGTACTTAGAAGGACTGTCGTTGCTAGAATCCCTACGATGGTGGGATTCCCTACTCTCCTTAATACTGCTTCTAGGTCTATACCTAGGATACCTTCTAGAATTGTAACGGCTGTAGGAGCTGTTGCTAGTATTGATATCTCTACTAGTACTTCTAGGTCTATACTTATGACTAGATCTACGTCTAGTTACATTGCATACAGATGGTTCATCTGATTCATTAATGTTATTTTTAATTACATTACAATAGCTCGGTTTATTGGAGCTTACATTACCCACTTCCTGTTTAATCATTCTATCAGTACTAGGGGTGTGCTTAAACTGCTTCAGGAGTGCATCCTCTTTCCTGGCAGTGTCTCTTGCTTTAAGCAAGGCTGTCAAGTCAGCCCATGTGAGTTCAGCTCGCTGGTAAAGTATTTGCCTAAGCGAGCTTTCACGCAAACCATTAACTGCGACCGAAACAGCGAGGCGTTGTCTACGCACTTCGCCTTGATCGCCAAAATCCAAATCCCTACTCAGTCGTTCTACTCTGAGTAGGTACATACGAAAATCTTCATCACATGCTTGTGAAGCAGTGAAGAAACTACCATGCCTTAAAAAGAAACTACCTTTTTGCTCAAAGTGATCTGTTCACACTTTAAGTGCTCTATCATAGGCATCATCTGCGTTGTCTCGCAGATTGAAGCCTGAGGCAGTGAGGACAGCTTTGCCATCTCTCCCTGCCGCGCTAAGTAGGGCCAGTAGTTTAGTCCTACCCCTAAACCTATTTACTCTTGCCTCATTGGGTCCTTCTTTACCCATATTAAAGGTGGCTACTTCCACCGCTATTTCAAAATCTGTTAGCCATTCAGACCAACAGCCACTTACATCACTCCCTTCAATCTTTAGTTTAGGGAAGCTCGTTAAATCTACGCCTGCAGCAGCAGCCATTTTAGCTCTGCTGTACTACACTCACGTAGCTACTCTACTTTCTACTCTACTTTCAATTCAATACCCAACTCTACTCTACTCTAACTCTACTTCAACTCTACACTAACTCTACTTCAACTCTACACTAACTCTACTTCAAATATACACTAACTCTACTCTAACTCTCCACTAACTCTACTCTAACTCTACACTAACACTCACTTTCCCTTTCTCAACTCTCACGCAGTCACGTTGCTCTGGTGTGACTACGCTACTCCTCTCTACACTCACGTAGCCACGCTTAACTGACGTGACTACGCTACGGAAACACTTTACTCTCACGTAGCCACGGTACTCTCGTGTGGCTACGCTACAAAAACTCTCTACTCTACACTCACGTAGTCACGTTACATTCACGTAACTACGCTACCCCTCACGTAGTGCAGTCAAGGACTAGTGAGACACTAAGTCCTTAAGGCTACACTACGCTACTCACTCACAGTCACTCCTCCTTGAGTGACTGCTACTCCTCCCCCTAAGGGTGCTCTTGATTATCTCAGTTGTAACCAGTAATACCTTTCAGTTTAACAATAATAATAAAAAAATTATCTTGCCAACTGTGCCATGTTAAATAGTCAGGTTCGTAATATACTTAGCGTTCTCAGGTACGTCTTCACTCACCGAAGTTCGTGAAGATAAGGGCGAATAGTCTTCCTAATCCTCTCGGCTTGTAGCGTAGTCTTTCGTTGTCCGGTTGGCCAATCAGCTCCGACCTTTAGCGTAGTTTCTTACGAGACGCTTAGAATAGCCGTAATGACTATATAACAGTGAGGAAGAGAAGAAAGACAGGTTTTGGACACAGCTTGGCGCAGTGGTAGATGGCATGCCTGCCTCAGAGGAGCTCATCTTAGCGGGAGACCTGAACGGACATACTGGAAGAGCTAGAGAGGGTTTTGACAGGCAGCATGGGGGGGGGGAATCTCGTGGAAACATCAATGCAAATGGAGAGAGGCTTTTGGACGTAGTTAAAGAGTGTGACTTGGCTTTGGTCAACACGTTCTTTACAAAGAGTGATGCCCAGACATACACTTTCCAGAGCGGACAAAATCAGACAGTAATAGACTACATCACAGTGAGGAGGGATAGACTAAGAAAAGTTAAGGATTGCAAGGTGATCCCTGGCGAAAGTGTAGCTACACAACACATGTTACAACTAGTGATGGACTTCGTGATTGAGAAGAAAAAGTGGAAGAGGAGAAAGCGAGAGAAATGAATAAGCTGGTGGAAACTACGGAAACAGGAAGGAGAAGAACTAGTGCGGAGACTGACAGAGAAGCTAGAAGAAATAGAGGAGAGTGAAAGGTTTGGCTGGCAAGAGACGTTCCCGATGGTGATTGACACAGCTTGAGAGGTGTCGGAGAATCAACCCCTGGAAAATATCTTGAGAAGGAATCCTGGTGGTGGAACGAGGAAGTAGCAAAAGCAGTTAAGGAGAAGAAGCAGGCATGGAAAGACTGGAAACTCTCTGGTGCAGAAGAAGATAGAGAGCTCTACAGGAACTGAAATAAGATTTGTAAGGAGAAGTGTGGAGTTGCCCGTGATGCTGCATATGAAAGCCTTTACAAGGAGTTGGCTGAAAATGGCCCCAAGATGATCCATCGTCTTGCAAAAACGAGACAGCGGAGGTCAAAGGACATAGACCAGGGATTGCCAACCAGGGGGAAATTCCCCCCATGGAGAATTTTGGATGTACAGGGGGAAATTTTCATACTCTGTGTATTTTCCACTGCTGAGTCCTATAATGCTGTGTTGTTATTGGCTAGCAGCTAGTACTGTAAAATGGTGACTCATGTTACACAAGTAATCAAGCTACTCAACAGTGTGGCAGCAGAATTGACACATTTCACTTCAAGCAGGTCAGTATCAGTATGATAGCTATCTGTATAAATTGCTGTACATGCTCTGTGTATGTCTACTTTTATTACCATTGTTCAAGAAAGATTTCACACAAATAGTGAAGTAACCATTCACCTCATTATGAATGCAGAATGAGCACTAGCAAGAAACGAAAATATAATACTAACTACATTCTACCATTCATAACTACATATCTTTGCGAATCGGCAGAACTATTTCAACACCCTCCTGAACACTGAAAATATCAGAGAGGAGCTCACGCCTGTAACTCCAATAGAAGGCCCGATTCAAGAAATTGAAGTCAAAGAAGTTAAAAACCAGCTAGAGAAAATGAAGAACAACAAGTCGACAGGGCCTGATTAACTCCCGATCGACCTAATAAAACTCCTAAAAGAAAGGGGAATCAACCGGATGACTTTATGTCTCAGGGAGATTATGAGAGGTTGCATACACCAGGAGTGGAGGAAATGTCATAACACCAATCTTTAAGCAGAAAAGAGACCCTCTGGAGTGCAGCAACTACCGTGGAATCAAACTTCTCAGCCACTGCCTCAAACCACTGGAACGAGGGATAGAAGCCTGACTCAGGATGTTAGTCACCATCAAGCAGAATCAATACGGGTTTCAGAAAGGGAGGTCTACCACTGAGCCGATGTTTTGTCTACGAATAATACAAGAGAAATTCAGAGAGTTTAATAGCAACCTGCACATGGTGTTTGTAGACCTTGAAAAAGCCTATGACACCATCTCAAGGGATCTGATTTGGTACTGTCTCGGGAGGAGATGTGTACCTGAAGAATGCATCAAGACCATCCAGGATATGTACAAGAACTGCTCGACCCAAGTCCGGACAAACTCTGCGAGTACAGAGGACCTAGAATTCAAAGTTGGTTTACATCAGGAATCGGCCTTGAGCCCTTTACTCTTCATCATCATTACGGATGTGATTACTGAGGACATTGGCGAGGACACGCCCTGGGCAATGTTATTTGCTGATGACCTGGTACTCTGTGATAGCAGTCGTGAACATCTGGAAATGAGACTGGAAGTGTGGAGACAGAAGATGGAGAGTGTTGGACTGAAGCTGAGCAGATCAAAGTCAGAGTATCTACCACCAGTAGGAGAAGTTGGCAACATACTGATGAGGAAGTATAACTCAGAGGAAATGGAGACCCTACTTAGATGTACGCAGGTTAAATACCTGGGCACCACCATCCACCAGGAAGGAGGATGCCATAAGTAGGTCGAGCTGCGTATTTCCAAGGCCTAGAATAAGTGGCGAGAACTGAGTGGAGTACTCTGTGACAGAAAAATGCTAGCACACCTGAAGATCCTCATTTATAAGACTGCTATACGACCAGCCCTTACCTATAGCAATGAGACTTGGCCCGTAACAGGAACACTCACTGACAAGGTTAGCTCGTGTGAGATGTGTATGTTGCGATACTGCATGGGCATTAGCTTAGAGGAACACTGCAGAAACGTGGATATCACAGCTGAAGCAAAAATCATGCCAATCCGAGATGTGATAAGAACTCTATATAGGCCTGTAGTAGCACGAACTGCGAAGCGATCCAACAGTTTTTTTTCAATTTTTTATGACATTTTTAACAATGGTAATATCTACACTATGTGAATATTGAATAGAAAGTATGTATATGTACATGTATATGTACATGTATATGTACATGTATATGTACATATACCATCAATTCTATCATCAGTGCCTGTTACTGACTGATAATGTATGGTAAATAAAACTAAACTCTAAAGAGAAGGCTGGAGTGGTTCGGTCATGTTTGCCGTCGTGAGAGAGATGAAGACATCAGAAGAGTGTACGAGATGAGGGTTGGGGCAAGCAGAGGGCGTGAACGGCCTAAACAGAGGTGGAGTGATACAATCAATGCTGACCTCCACTGGCTTTATCTTGACAAAAGCGACGCGAGCGACTGAATACGATGGAATAGTTTGGTGGAACTGGGAGTCCGGCAAAGACCCTCCACCCGATCAGGACATGGCAGAGAAAGGTGAGCAAGGTGAGCATGTTCTTATAAAATACAAATATCCACTATTCTAGGAAAGAATAACGGCAGTTATTCTACTAGATATGTTTGTTGGGTTGTTTAGCAGCAGCTAGTGGCAATCTAAAAGCCAACACAGAACAAAATATACAAAAAAGCAATGATTTAATCATAAACTCTTTATTTGAATAATTACATGTACAGTTTGCAGCTCTGTGGTGGGCTAAAATAATGGCTAGTATATGCGCAGTTTACTAGGAGTTATCCTACCTTGTAAGTAAGGGAAAACCTTGCTGCTAAGCAAAAATTCAGACCCCAGTTACATAACCAAGGTTATGTAACTAGGGTCTGAATTTCCTTTCGAGATTTTATAAGAATATACACCACACATGTTTTGCATGGTATATTACATATACAAAAACAGAAGAAAACTTGTTAAAACATGCATTATATGTTGGCCATGCACCATGCAGTACTATGTCAATGAGATTGATTATTCTTCTGCATCCGTAGCATTGTGTCATACCTTCACGACGGAGTTCCCTGTCTAGCCATTTCATTCATAAAATCGGAGCTGTAGTAAACGGACCCCAAAATTACTATGGGCCTTAACTTGAAAAATATTTCTTAGACCTTCCCAATTTTTTTCTTATGCCTTTCCAGGTAGTAATGCCTATATAGCGTTAAAAGGAATTTTATTTTTGAGAACCCCAGTTACATAACCTCAAGCTGTTGGAGAAGAAATTTCTTAGAGTGCCTGCATGTTGTGATAAGTTCAGACATAGATGTAGATTTGCGTTTCTACAGTGTAATAAGGTTAGAAGAATCAGGCTGAGATAAGCATATTTCCCTGACATTGTCAATACTCAGTCATAAATTATTTCAGGTAGCAATTCGCTGATTAATCGAGCATTAAAATTTCTTTGGTGATGTGCCTAGTATTACATGTACATGTAGGCATATACCCTAAGTCAGGTGCAATTCCATACACTATGTTCAAGTTATAACTGTAGCACTTGTAATTATTCCACTTTTTATATTCCAAAATAAAAAAAGATTGGAGGGACTAAGATTATGTATAAGGTATGTATAAGTGTGATATGGTTTGGATGAAAGTTGCAATGCTTGTTAGGCCTACTTATGTAATCAAATCGCCAAATTGGACAGAGCTTCTAATCAATGCTAATAGAATCCTGCTCTCACCTGTGTCAGGAACTCAATCCTGTCATTCTGCTCAGAGGGGGGAGTCAACAACCGTTCTAGCAGCATATCTTTCAGCTCCGTTAGACATTGAATAAAGTATAGCCCCTCTCTGGTTCTTCCATGTGTACACTCTGCTATTAATCTTGTCATCACCTCTTCATTTGGTCGAAATGCTCGCAATATATCGCGAATACTGAATTCTAATTCTAATTTGAGTTTATTTAATTCTTGTACTGTGTGAGTTGTTTTCAACCGAAGAAAATTCTCTTCAGCATTTGCCTCAACAATGCTTGAACGTACACTACCATAGCCTGGCAATAGTGCCACCTCTGCTGGATCTTTCATTTTCTCAAAATTAATTGGATAAACAACGTCTTCAATCGGCCTTGACCAGCGTCTGATATTAGTTGACGGCTTCATGTCTACTGCTGTATTTACAACAGAGGATGCTGCTGTATTGGATCTACTCACTATGGATGGTAAATCAAAATACACTTGTTCCATTGAGTGAAATTGACTGAGATGCTCTGAATGCTCTTGAATGATTTTGGTGAGCTCTGCTCCAAGAATGCTTTCATAGTTTTGTAGGTCGCGTAATATGTATCGAAGAATAATTATCAAATTGCACTTAGCCTTAGCTTCATCTAGTATACACAAGGTCCGTTGTGCTGCTAGAGAGTGCAGTTTTTTTCTATTTGGTTCAAGAACCTTAAGAGGGTTCATTTTACTTTTGTTACCATTGACTCCGCCTCTACTCAACACAGTCAACTTGTCAAGGAAATCTGTCTGATCTTCACCAACAAGCGGTCTCCCTTTCTCCCTCAGTGTTCTTAGTTTCGATTGCATTTTCTCTTTACCATGCCGTTTGTGTCCACTACCAACCAATACAATTCTACTAGACTTTGTAAGATGCTATCAATTACTGTTGGCTACACACATACATGTAATACTATTTTACTCCAGTATACACTCTGTCATGACATTAATCTCTAACGCAACGTAAACAATATTTAAAATGCTTTTCTAATTTACACAACATGTAAACTGTACATGATATGCATGGGACTGTAGATAACTTGCAGTAAATTGTTTGTAATTAATGTCAGTTTATTTGATTGCCAAAATATCTTTCTCCACTTCACATAACTAAGCAAAACTCAACAGCACAAACTCTACTAGCCAACTACTACAACTCTATCCAATATGTCACAAGTACATGCTAAAGATCACCTCATCTTTCTGGCCAATCAGGCTTCAGCAATATGATACACTGTATAGCATAATTGTCAATGTCATATACGCTTCACTTGAGATAAGGTCATTATATGAGTCATACCAACACACTACAGGGACCAGTGGTGTTGTGAAGCCCCAACGGTCCCTAATGACGTTGGGGTAAGAAAAATTGATCATATTTGCCCAAAGCTAATGTTCTTTCCATCATTGCGCTATTGCTAACTACCAATGATTATTTACACTTTGATATGACACTATAATTAGTGCTGCACAGTGTTTCAGTGTCATTCAGTTTTTCAGTTTTCCTTTTTCTTTCAGTTGAAAAACCGCCAAAATTTACAATGCGAACCGACACCGAATGCGGTGGTGCGGTTTTATTCAGTTTTAAAAGTCAGACTGCGCCTGGCCTCTTATCGCACCCACTTTCGATAATGGCTGGCGTTGAAAACACGTCAATTCATGTTATGTTTCTTTCAATCCTTATAATTCGATGCTGTCCTTGGAATTTAGACTTCGCTGCAGCCATAGTATTATCACCCAATGGTTATTGGTTGCAGTTTCACTCAATTGTAGCAGTGTTATGATTGCATATTATTATTATAAACAACAAATGTATAATTATTGTTGACTATTAAACGAAATGAAAATGGCCGCCATTTTTGTGCTTCTTTCTATCCTTATAATTCGATGTCATCCTTGAAATACAGACTTAGCTGCAGCCATCAGTGTCACCCAGTACGGGTTTACTGTAGTTTTCAATCGATTCTAGTAGTCAAGCTTGCGTATTGTTATAAATAATTGATATTTAATTATTGCAAATTATTAAACAAAATTAACACGGCAGCTATTTCTGGTAATAGCTACAACTACGAACACGTGAATTTATGTTGTGCATCTTTCAATCTCTATAATTTGATGTCATCCTTGGAGTTAAGACTTAGCTGCAGCCATCATTGTCACCCAGAGATGATTTACTTTAGTTTCACTCAATTTCAGTTGTTATACTTGCATATTATTATAGACAGTGGTGTTGTGAAGAAAAAGTTGTTACCCCAGCTGTAGTGGGTGGGAGAGTGGTAGAGCACCCCCTCTCTCCCCCTCCCCACCCCCTCCCATTCAGCCCGGCGCCAAGAAATGTTTAGGATGGGCTGTATCATATAATAGGCAATTCATTGCTATACACAGTTTCTGTATATTTTGCATTTTTATATATTTTGTTGGTTCGTTTTTATGCAATTCAGGTGGGAGATAACATAAAAGATTTTACATTCTCCAAAACCTCCCTTTTTTCTTTTAGTAGACATTCCAATTCATGAGAAACCATGCCAATGTGTAACTGGGCACTATGCTATGCAATTATGGTAAAGAACTAGCCTACGTGTAGTAATATTGGCACTACAGTCACGGTAGAGACTGGTTGTGTGGTATTATATATTATATATATTGTAGTGAATCAGCCTCCGTGTCTGGATAGCTACACATTTAACTAACTATGCAGCTACATGTACTACGCTTCTATGCCTAGCAATAACTAACTATGCAGCTACATGTACTAGCTCCCATTAGAGGTGGAACGAGACAGCATTTTTGCATTCGAGACGAGATTCGAGACACTACTTCCAAAAAATTCGAGACGAGACGAGACTGGGTTTTAGGATTCAAGGGAATTTTCCTAAAAAGTTTGCCAAATTTTATATATTTGCATGTTAGAACTCCAATAGTTTCACTTGCTACTCTGTAAACTCTGTATTTTATCATTATGCATTTCAATAAAAGGTGAACAGGAGGCTGTGAAATATATTGCACATGTATTCCATGCACATTACATTGCATGTACATACTACATGGGTACTAAAATGAGAATGTAATTTGACAAATTAGTATGGAGTTATGTTTCCTTTAATGAAATAAGCTCATGAGTAGACAACTTTTGGTAAGGACATGACATTGCATTATGGGAGTGGTGATTGACAGTCGCTAGTAATTCTGTATGACTTGCCGTGATTGACTAGTAGCTCAGAGTTAGCTGCAGTGCTATTACTAGGAAATTAGTGCTGGGAATGCACATGTACGTAGTATTACTAAATAATTTGAATAATAATTTTCTATTTGATAGATTTATTGTTGATTAGCAATTAATTGTATTATAATTATTAATTTATTATAAATATTAAATAAAAATTATTAACTGCTATTAGTTTCCCAGTCTCGAATACTAATTGCCATCTCGAGACGACTTTCGAGACAAGACAAGTCGATACGAGACTCGAGAAATCTCGAGTCTCGTTCCACCTCTAGCTCCCATGCCTAGTATTAACTAGCTATGCAGCTACATGTACTAGCTTCCATGCCTATTATTATATCTACTATTGTATTTTTACCAACCAATCATGTCGCTGTATTATCTAATATTATAATCTAACTACTGACGCATTATGGTGTGCTTTATATTATTGTTATTAACCAATCATATTGTCGTACTGGTTTACTACTATTGTATTGGTGCACATACCTATCGCTAGCTAATTATACTTGCCTAGCATGTTCGCAGTTATGTAATCATCACCTGATTATTTGTCTACATGACGTCGGGCAGAACCATCCATGTTATTGCATCAGTTCCGGACCCGATACCTCATCGGCCGGCCGATACCTTGTCGGCCTCTTTTTGCCGGAAGTAGATTTAGTATATAAGGTAGCACATTTTCTGTATGAAATCAGTTGTTGATTGCGCTCTAATAAAGCAACATCTCCTAACTTAAACCTATAGAGGCTTTCTTTTGTAAGCGGGTAACTCCACCGGCGGATCCATAGATCCATATGGCTCGAGTTCATCCCCATCCTCGTTTAAGCATATCTTTACAACACTTCTACGACTTAGGTCGATCCCGGATTCTATATGAATCTAGCGTCGGGCTTAAGATCCTAGAATACCAGATCTTTCATTGCACTCCTCTGGAGTATAAGGCCTACAAGACCTACGTCTACCCTGGACTCTTTAATGAGTCTCAGCATCGGCCTACGTCAGATATATGATAACAAGAGCACCTAATAACTGTTCACTCTTTTATGTAATGTGTGGAAGGTCACTTGGTCATCCTCTACCAACTTCCAAGCCCTTCCCATGCTCGTTCCTCGGCACCCACATGTAAACCTACACTGAAAACATTACAATATTACCCTTCATTTCCAATAGAAAAATTAAATAGGTTATTTTATTTATCCTAAAAGTAGCTACAAATTGATCATGAAATAAAGTATTAAAGTATTTATTGTTATGGATTAGTATATACAATGTAGCTGTAGGTAGCTTGCAAACTTATATACTTAGCTGTATGTAGCTTGCAAACTTATATACTTAGCTGTATGTAGCTTGCCAACTTAAATGGTATTGGTAGAGTGCAACAGCATTCATTGACTTGTTGTGTATGCTTGATAAATGATTATCAACAAACATAAGACAACATTTATCTTCAACACAGGGAAGCTATTATTAATCTGTGAGCTTGATTCGCTACAATTATAGTAATAATTATATAAGCCACTAGGTGTCTTCGCGACCTAAGCTTCAGACCCAGGCCGATTTACAAAAATATTTTCCGGCACACATCTGTCACAGGGTCGCGAACACACCGGCCTGGGCCAAAAGCAAAATCCTCATTTTCACGCGAAGAAATCAGGTGTGTCGATGAGCTAGGGATGGTTTCGTTCGGCCAAGCAAAATCCCAGGCCAATAGCCCTTCTGGCCTTGGTCGGATGGCCATCTTGTAATCTTTATTTGCGACCCGGGTCCGTCCAAGAGGTCGCAAAGACACCTACTTTAGTAGATAATATAAGACACAAGCTTCTTACAAGAAGCTATTTAGGCTAGACCAAAGACCATATAAATATAGTGTTGCTAGGAAACCAAGTCACTAGCAAGAAGCCAAGAAGGAAAATGAAAAGACAACTCTTATCAGCTGAGAGGCAAGACTTAGCCTGCAGTTCCTGTTGATCAAATGCTGAATAAAGTCATGTAACCCATGTTCATGTTTATGCTTTAGTACAGGAAGCAGAGTGAATATATAAATCTGTTGCGTACACTGATATAATGTACATTTGTAATATAAATAACTATAAAACGATAATATAATTTAAAACATATTAACATAAAAATATTTTATTTACATTATAGGACAGCAAATGTTCATGTAACAGGAACATGTTGATTCAAAGTGTAAGTGTGCATAGATTTGCTTCATTTAGTGCAAAATTCAGCATATAGCTTTGGCTGCCCCGGACCCTACCAGGGTACCTATAGGCAGTACCCTGGACCCCCAGCCTGTTGGCAGAACCCTTTAAACTGAGCCAGATCTGCCCCTGATTACAAGTATGTTTTACTGTAAGCAATGATAATATATGGTGTATAATATTATCTTTGCTGTAGTTGAGATCGGTGAAGTGGAACAGAGTACGTATTATTATCATTGATAATTAGCAATAGCCCAATGATGAAAGTACATTAGCTTTGGGAAAACTTCTTACCCCAAAATATGATCAATTTTTCTTACCCCAGCGTCGTTGGAGCTTCACAACACCACTGATTATAGATGATTGGCAATTAATAGTTGCAATTTATTAGAGAAAATTAAAAATGGCCACCATTACAGATTACAAGCAGGGTGTGACAACTCCCAACATTAGTATTTGATCTCTGATTCGATTCAGTGTTTTTTCATGAATTTAAAAAACTGAATTAAACCGAGGGTGAGAAGACAACTTCGGTTTCATTCAGTTTTTTAATAAAAAATCAGCAAAAACACTGAATGGATATGCAAATCCAAACCGCCCAGCACTACATAATATAATCATGTGCCTGTTCCACCTCACTGATATCAGCTACATCATAGTAAACTTGCAGTAAAACATGCTTGCACAATATAGGCTACTCAGTACAACATGCATAAATCATGTACTTAGCAAGCAAAACCAACATTGACTACTCAGTTGTAGCAGCTTTAGGGTAGCAAGAGAACATTAACAGGCGCTTTCATTCCTTGAAAACATTACTGTAAACAACAGGACAGAATTTAATGAACAAAACCTGTCCAGCTGTCTTTATAATGTTGTGATGGATTGGCCGACTGATCCGACACCTAGGCCGAGCTATGCACAGGTCATCACGAAGACCTTGTCACCCAAACGAATACTTTTCGTCTTGAGTGACTCTAAGAATGCCTTTATGTCTAAATTACTTGTGAAATAATGTACATTTACTCCTTATTATAGTCAAGTCTTTTTACCTGTTATACGGTCATGGCCAATGTCACGGATCATGCTCATAATTACATATTATCTTTTTCCTCTTGTTGTAAGCACTTTTTGTGCATGGCCGACCCTTTTGGTGGTCGGACCTCGGGCATTTTCAGCCATGTTGTTATGCAATTCCGGGGACGATAGCGTATCGTACCGCCCGACCCCCTGTCGGCCCTTTTAGCCGGAAGTTTGATTCATATGAAAGCCAGCACATTTTCTATGCTAAATCAGTTGTTGATTGCGCTCTAATAAAGCAATATCTCCTAACTCAACCTACAGAGTCTTACTCTTGCAGGCAGGCAGCTCCAGCCTTGGTCCCCTGGATCTTCAGCACCCGAGCCCGTCCTCATACTCGTATAAGTCTCTTTCTACACTCCTTGCTGAGTATAAACCATTGGACCTTAGCCGATCCCGGATTCTTCAATGAATCTATCATCGGGTCTGCGTCCCTTCATCAACATAGACACTTTCTACACTCCTTCGGAGTATAACCTATAGGACCTATGTCGACCCTTGACTCTTTAATGAGTCTAAGGATCAGCCTACGTCCTCTCCAATAACTACAAGAGCTTTACTTAACTGTTCACTCTTTATGTAATGTGTGGAAGTTCACCTTGGCAGCCCACTACCACTACCAAGCGCTTTCCACACCCGTGCTAACACCGGCACTCGTGTGACAACCATACACTGAAACATTACAATATTGATGCTCACCTATGCTCACCTATCTCCGCTCTATCCTGTACGGGTAGCGGGTGTCTGCCGGAGGCCTAGCTCAATCAAACTTCTCCATCTAATCCTGTCCTGAGCATCCTCTTCGTTGAGGGAGCAGGATTGGAGATCCTTCCTGATCTTATCCTTCCACTTGCGTTTCGGGTGTCCTCGGTTTCTCCTTCCTTCCACTCGCATCTCGCACACTCTCCTGATGTCTTCCTCTCTTTCTCTCCAGCACGCATGTCCAAACCACTCAAGCCTTCTTCTCATCAAATCTGCAATACTCATGACATTAGCTTCTTCTCTTATGCTGACATTTGTTCTGTGCTCCTCACAGACACTGATCCTTTTAGCTAGGTAATCTGTGAGTGGCCATGTTCCAGCTCTGTACATCAGCATTGGGCGTATTACTGTTTTGTAGATGAGCACTTTTAACTTCTTAGGGACTTTTCTATCACAGAGTATACCCGTCAACTCTCTCCACTTATTCCAGGCTTTACCAATGCGCAACTCAACTTCAGCTCTGCGTCTTCCATCCTGGTGAATAGTGGTCCCCAGGTATTTGAATGCAGTGCATTGAGGCAAGTTGGCATAGGTTGATCCATCATATTCTAGTAGCCTGATATTGTCCGTATTCTCCTTTGAGGGGAGGTACTCAGTTCTAGACCTGCTGACTTTCAGACCTACGTCCTCAAGCCTCCTCCTACAGTCCTCTATCCTGTCCTCTAGAACTTCTCGACTAGCATCACAAAGCACCAAATCATCCGCAAACAGCATACTCCAGGGTGTGTCTTCCCCATTATCATCCGAGATTACATCTATTATAATTATGAAGAGTAAGGGGCTTAGAGCTGAACCTTGGTGTAGTCCAACTTCTACATTTATTTCCTCTGTTTCTCCTGCATTTGTGGCTACCTTGGTGGTACAATCCTTATACATATCCTTGATAATGTCAATGTAAGCCTCAGGAACAAGGCGTTTTCTCAGGCAGTGCCATATCAGCTCTCTTGGTATAGTATCATATGCCTTTTCCAGGTCAACGGACACCATATGCAGCTCCTTATTGAACTCTCTGTATTTCTCCTGCAGCATATGTAGGCAGAGCATACATGTAGGTTCAGTGGTTGATTTTCTTCTCTAGAAGCCATACATTACAATATTGATGTGGGCTAGGAATTTTTAACTACAGCAATTTAGCTTCTAGAGCAACTCCCAACACAGCTCCCTCAACAGATTTATAAAATTGAATGCTCAGTTGTAAGTGTACAGAACTGGGTCCAAGTCATAGATTTGACTTGACTTAGACTTGCCAACTTGCTGATTTGATTTAACTTGACTTGACTTCGACTCGCACATCAATGTGACTTGACTTGACTTGACTTGACTTGACTTGACACATGAATGACTTATGACTTTGACTTGGGTTCTGCCAAGTCAATGTGGCAGATAAAAATTGTGTACAGTGTATAGCCAACATGGAAAGCAGGTCTTAATTGTCTACCTATTTATCATTTTTGCTTCATCAGTGCTACTAGCTTCTAGCTATGAGGATACACAATACAGGTAAAATCTAGGCTGTGTGGGTGAGACTACACAGTGCATAGTCAAAAGTGCACACAGCGAAGGTAGTGTAAGTGTGGTGTAAGTTGTAGAGGTGGAACGAGACAGCATTTTCGGATTTGAGACGAGATTCGAGACACTACTTCTAAAAAATTCGAGACGAGACTGGGTTTTAGGATTCAAGGGATTTTTCCTAAAAAGTTTGCCAAATTTTATATATTTGCATGTTAGAACTCCAATAGTTTCAAGTGCTACTCTGTAAACTATTTGTATTTTATATTTTATGTTGTATTTTATCATTATGCATTTCAATAGAAGGTGAGCAGAAGGCTGTGAAATATATTGCAAATGTATTCCATGTACATGTACATTACAGTCATGTACATGGGTTCCAAATAGTGTATATTTGACAAATTAGACTGGAGTTATGTTTCCATCAATGAAATAATCTCATGAGTAGACAACTTTTGATAAGGACATAGCATTTCATTATAGGAGTGGTGATTGGCAATCGTTAGTAATTCTGTATGACTTGTAGTGATCAACTAGCTGTAATGCTATTATTAGGAAATCAGTGCTGGGAACGTAAATAGAGGTACATGTAGTATTACCAAAATAATTTGAATAATAGTTTTATATTTGATAGATATATTGTTGATTCGCAATGAATTGTATTATAATTATTAATTTATTATAAATGAAAATTATTAGGTGCTATTCGTTTTCCAGTCTCGAACACTAATTGTCATCTCGGGATGACTTTCGAGACAAGACAAATCGATACGAGACTCGAGAAATCTCGAGTCTCGTTCCACCTCTAGCAAGTTGTGAATACAATGTAAACTGCAATAATTACTAGACTGGAATTGCAGGACTGGCCAGTGGACACTCTTTACTGTACCATGTGCTGTTTATAAGCTATGTAACATTGTATCACCGTTACTAATATATAATACCACATGACGAGTCTCTACCGTAGTGCTAATACTATTACACATGTAGACTAGTTCTTTGCCATAACTGCATAACATGTTGTATTCTCAGATTAATATATTTTGTAACTGAACTGTGACAATGGGCAACCATGTGCCTTGGCATGGGGAACAAAGAGGAACAAGGAATAGCAATGCATCGTGGGAATGATCTAAAAAAATAACATAGGGAAAACAACTCCCAACACCAAAATGCAAAACTAGCTACATGTACATGTATAAAACAACACTCCCACTTAGTTGCAGGATTTTGTTCAAAACTACAGTGTACATACAGACAGACAATGTATAAACCAGAACAAATGTTTGAAATATAAACCAACATTCTATGTAAAGCAATACTATGCTATTCCTACTTATCGGTCAAACGTGCCTAAACCTAACATACACCTAACATGTCTCTCAGTGTCTGTCTGTTAGTTTCTGGCCAGCATATGTTAGACATTTTGACTTAGACTTAAACTTGACTTGGGGCGTCGTCGGCCGGGGTGCTGCCCCGGACCCTGTCAGGGAGCCTAGGCGGCCCCTTGGACCCCAGCCTGATTTTTTGGCCCCACCAACTATCCTTAGCTGGCTACGGCCCTGGCTGCCACCATATAGAATGTCTATTGATTAGATCAGTTTATGGGATTTATGATTCATGTTTGTAAACTATTGATACCAGAGTCACGAATCACATTATACAGCATAATGACAATAATATTTATAGTCTATTTGCCCATAAAGGTTTCAAGTTGTGCTATCCATGTAATTTGAGATCCCTTACTCATTTTGCACAACTGATAAATAGTAATCAGCACATTGGCAGTCACTGTTTATCAGCACCCAAATTTGCTGTTTGCCCACTGAAATAGTTCCCACAGCATAACAATGTATCATCTGCTTGGACATTGTATGTAAGAGGTGTAAACAAAACAACAAACTGATAGTTACATAATAAAAAACATGATCTTACCAGGTCTTATTAAATAGCAAGGCAAACAAAGTCGCCTACTGCCTGGCAGCAATATTATAATGATTCCCTGCGTGCGTGCGTGCACTGTTATTATCTCCCCAATATTTGTGCAAAAGTGTGTGCATCAAAAATGGTCATTGTGGGGATCGACCCAAAACTAGGTATATATCTGCTCAGAATGAAATTTCCTTTCAACTGAGCCTGTTGCAGTTGTGGGGACCGGGCCGGACCCCGCAAGTCAAACTGGTCCCCACTTGTCGGGTGTGCATGCAGACGAATGTCCCCGCAACTGTCGCCTGAGCTGCGCGTGCGTGCGTGCGTGCGTGCGTGCGTGCGTGCGTGCGTGCGTGCGTGCGTGCGTGCGTGCGTGCGTGCGTGCGTGCGTGCGTGCGTGCGTGCGTGCGTGCGTGTACCTGTACCACAGTTAAATATGTATGGGGAATTTGCTGCTAACTCTATTTATTGCAATAATATAATCAAGCACAACTAGTAATTACTATTCAAAGCCAGTACGCAATCCAAACTTCAACTACACTGCTCTACTTCACAATTAAGGCACTGCCTGTGCAATCACTTGGAACATATAATATAATAATGAGACTTGATAGCCAATCAGAGTTACTCTAGTACACAATGGTAAAACTAACACACAGTCAACAAGTAAACAATATTGCATGCTATGCTAATTATTCACAGGTCAGATTATGGACTATAACTACTTTATACAGCTCACTGTTCTACAGACTACATCTCCCCTTGATTTCTAAATCACCATTAGTCAAATACATAAAAATCTGCAAGCCATTCAGAGGGTTTGCGTGATCTGGCTGGCAGTTGTCTTTCTACATAATCAACTGCCTCACTAGGCTCATTGTCCACTATCATCACAGATGGCGATGCTGATGAGGATATGATGATTCATCATATTCTCATCAGCTTCGCCATCTACATGTAAATCATCACCTGTTTCATCTGCATAAACGGTGTCCACTGGGCATACCTCAACTCCTTGCTCAAATATAACACCACCAGCCGGATGGCAGAGTCTTAGATCACTGATGTGACGATTAACACTGTTTACTTCCACAGTTGTGCTTGAAACCAGTGATGTCACCTTCCCAACCTTCTAAGGGGTTACACATTTAGCATTTGGCGGTTTAATATACACGAGATTTCCGGGTTTATAAGAATTCAGTCCAGTGCCATGTCACCTCAGGCACACACTCACTGCTGTACTTATAGATACCATCAGCAGGAACAGCTCCGTCACTCTTGGGGGAGAAGTTTTACCAGAACAGCATTTCTTGTATGGTACCTCCAAAGCGGGCCAACATTCTCTTCACTGTGCGATGGTGCCTCTCGACTATTCCATTTCCTGAGGCACGGTAAGCACAACTGAAGATGTGTTCTACATTCCATTTTGACATCAATTTGCTCATTTTTTGGCTTTGATCGCAGGGCCCGTTGTCTGTGAGCAGTTCAACAGGTGGGCCTCTCTCATAAAACACATGCTCTATTTCTTTTACCACATTCTCAGCTGTCTTATTTGCCAGTCGTCTCCAAATAGCAAATCTGCTGGGTCCACAGTCTATGATAGTCAAATAGGGAGTGCCTCTAAAATGAGTTATACCGGATGCCAGCCTCGCCCAAGACTCAGGTACGCATAGTTCACCCTTTTCCCAGTTCACTGGTGCAGGGTCGATCCTCTTACATACATGACATTGAGAGACGATCTTCCTAACATCATCTTCGCTCACCAAGCTACCCCATTTCCTTCTTGCTAGGTGGATAGTTTTAGCCACACCGAGGTGATGGGTATCATGCAGGTCTCTAACAGCTTGGATGGAGTACGATAAGCCTAGTTCTTCAGCTCCCATAGCGGCACACACACGTGAATGTAACAACCATTTCTTGGGCACTCATGTCAAGGTATCAGCTATGTTTTGTTCTGATTTAACCAGTTTCATCTCAATTGATAAGTTGTACAGTTCAATGAGCTCTGCAATCATGCCGAGTCTCCGGTGGATGAGCATTTCGCCCAAACCACACACTTTTGGTCGTTTACTGTTTGTGATGATAGAGTTCACCCAACCAAATACAGTAGCTGAGTCCGTGCACACACGCATATGTCTCAAATCCTATTTCACACCACAACTGATACCGCGAATGACACCATCAAACTCGGCCACATTGATATGATTGCCATCATCCTTCCACAACCAACAACCATCCTCGACCTGCTGCCCATCGATCTCTACCGACACTCTGATGGCCAGGTTGCTCGCATCACACCAAATGATACCCTTACCATCATTTGGCACTAACCACACCCCTTTCACTGGATCATCACCTTTCACCTTATCCATTATCTCCCTAAACATAGCATGAACTGACTCTGGAATATGCTCATCCCAATCACAATCATTTGCAGCTCTCTTCACAAAACTACAGGCAATTCTCAACCACCCACCAATAAGATAATGTTCTACGAGCTTACACAGAGAGAAAACAGTTTCCTCTTCGTCATGTGTGTTCCAATATCATCAATGTCATTGTCTCTTGTCCACTGTAGTTTACCACGTGAATCTTTCCTCACTCTGAGCCCTAATGCTCTTGCATCACCCAGATACTCTGGCTCCTTCGTCACCAAACAATACTGTGCAAAATGATCTATAACATGCTTTACAGGCACCTTATCCTCATCTACTACAATGTCCTCTGTGTAACTGACCATACCGGCCTCAATTTGACTATCCAAGGAGAGCGCCTTGCTGAGTACTTTTGACATAATCTTTGGTGCCACGTTGAGTCCAAAGCCCATTCTTGTCATCACATACATGTACATTTTATTATTGTATCGCACAGCCTGAAACTTCTGAAGTTCCCTATCAATGTGCAGTTGCAGATAGGCTGCCTTGAGATCAACTAAGGCACAATTGGCACTCATGCGGCGCCATTTTCGTAACTTCTCCTGGCAAACTGCCACATCTGCACCCAGATTGCTACTGATATACTGATTCAGCTCTTTTCCATAGTCCATCACCGGTCTAATTTTCCCTTGCTTATTTTGCTGAATAACACCCATGAGGGGTATTACACCTTGTACTTGTCCATGTGCTAACTCAGAATACTCTTCAAGCTATCCTTTCTGGATCCAAGCCTCAATATCGTTGTCATAGCCTTCTCTGTGCTCATCATAAATGCAGTACCGTGCACACCGATTTTTCAATACTGGTTTTTTATCCCTCCACTTCCACTTTTCAGTCCACTTTTCACCATCAAAAGTTGCCAAAAAATCTGTGTCATCAACTCCCACAATTTTACTCTCTGTGCATATACTTGCTCCAGCGACGGCCAACTGCTCTCTAGGCCTAGTGTCACCAAATCTAGGAATCCCCTCAATGCTCACTGTTAATCCACCCAGGCCAGTGATGGCATCCATACCTAGAACCATAGAACAGCCACACACTAATTTCCTAGATACCAAACAGCACAGGTTCACTGTCTCTTCTCCAACAGTGACATCCAAATTAACTTCCCCTGGGCACTCCGTGATTTTCCCATCCAACATAATAACCATTGTGCGCTTCGCTCGATAACGTATTTGAACTTCCTCCAAAGCTCTTGTGCTAATTACCGTTTGTTGACATCCAGTGTCCACTAATGATTTTAAATTGACACCTTTGATATTAGCATAAGTAACTGGGAGCGTCACATCTACTGTTTTCCGGGGAGAGCAACCGACGCAGACACTCTCCCACTTGCATTTCCCGATGAGCGCTGAGGGCAGCTGTTTGACAGGTGATCAGTTGCTTCACATATATAGCATCTCCTCCCTCGATTCGGCGGTGAAACTAATCCTCTTCCACGTTTCTCAGATGGGCAATCACGTGCCAAATGTCCCGTTCCCTGACAGTTATAGCATTGCTTGCCAACTCCTCTGGAACGAGTGACACCTGCACACACATAGCTAGAACAATCACCTCGAGAAGCCAGCATTGCTCGCGCCTTGCTCACGAGATCTGCTAATTCCATATCTTGGAGATTTACTGTAGACTTCAACTGCAGCACTACATCACTTGGTAGACCTGTAACAAAGGCACATCTGAGAAGAAGATCAGCATGAGTTTGTCCCATGAGATTGGCAAGTCGTCTTAAGTCGGCCAAGTAAACGTCTACTGATTCCCCATCCAACAGAGTCATGTTACGTAGCTGTTCATATGAAGAGAATGCATCAGTGCTGAATGCAATTCTCAATTCTTTCTTCAACTTCGCATAGTCGGCTTTGACCTCATCACTTAATTGACGATACACTGCGAATGCTGAGCCAGACAAGAACAGTGGCAAAAATTTCAATTTATCTTCTACACCTTGAAGCTGAGCCACTAGCTCCAGCTTTTCAATCCACATAGTAAATTCACCACTTGTATTAAAGTCCTCATAGCTTTTAATAATGTCCAAAAACTTGATATTTGCTGCCATTAGTATTTATGCCGAAATAGCTTGTACCACAGTTAAATATGTATGGGGAATTTGCTGCTAACTCTATTTATTGCAATAATATAATCAAGCACAACTAGTAATTACTATTCAAAGCCAGTACGCAATCCAAACTTCCACTACACTGCTCTACTTCACATAAGGCACTGCCTGTGCAATCACTTGGGACATATAATATAATAATGAGACTTGATAGCCAATCAGAGTTACTCTAGTACACAATGGTAAAACTAACACACAGTCAACAAGTAAACAATATTGCATGCTATGCTAATTATTCACAGGTCAGATTATGGACTATAACTACTTTATACAGCTCACTGTTCTACAGACTACATACCGTCTGCTGTATCATAAATATATAGTATAACAAGTTCATATGTAAATGTATTCTCTTATCACGATAATTCATCTAACTCAAACACCTTTAAGATAACAGTAACATTTAGGCACATCTTCCTAATGGGGGGCACTACTAGCACACTAAAGATAACTGGATAGTAAGACATAAATGTGTATAGGTGTAAGAACCAAACCAGTTAGGTAAGTTTGCATCTCACTATTCTACTATTATTCTGCTATTACAGTAACTTCTCTGCAGTCCATAAAGGTGGGATAATTAATGTTAGCCCCTGGGTAAAACAGGAGAAAGATCTCTGTGAATAACTTTAAGATGGTATATATTCTTCACCAAAATAGAGGCAGAAGAAGTTGTCTGCTCTATATATTGTTTTTGACTCCCCCAATCATAGATGAGAAGGTGAGTATCTAAGCTCCTCTGCTGCTGCACCTGGCACTAGAGTTTTGTGATTATGATGCTTTTTTGACTGAAGTATAATATATTCTATATTGGGGAGAAACTGTATTTGTGTACGTAGCAGGCATGCGCACTCGTACTGCGTAGGTTAGCCTACTCTAGGGAAATGTGTACTCTCTTTAATTCCCTCTTCATCATGTTGATCTACAGATGTGCTCTAGCATCACCTCCATGAAATGCATCGATCAACTTTACTTTACAAGTGAGGCCATCCCAAATGCTCCATTATTTTGTCAAGCTCTACCTGTAGGGTTAAACCCCAGTAATAATCCTAGCCACTGTGGTCCGCAGTGTTTTCCCAAGTTGGGATTCTTTTATTTTGTTATATCTGCCACATAGTGAAAGGTGTGCTCTATGATTGCTGAATAAAATTAGTGTGAAACTTTCCTCTTTACCTACTACCTTTCATTTACAGTTTTTTCCTTATCCTTCTTTCAAGGATGCTATGGAATAATCCAAATTTGCTAGTAGGGCTAGAGCACTTTGACAGGTTGATAAAAATGGTTGATAGCTTGGAAGTCAAATCTTGGTAATTCAGCAATAGATGCTGACTGTGCTGCAAAGAATTTAGCAGGGGCAAAGATAGTAGAAGGAAAGATCGGACACTCACGCCAAAAACTGACCGTCTGCTGCCTCCAAACGCAGTCCAGATTAAGCAAGGAGTGGTGCTACCTTGTGTGCACATCCGGTCTTACTATTGGTCACCTATCAGATAATCTTTCTAACAATGGCACCGAATATGCAGTCTACTTATATAAGCAATATTCTTATTACAGAGTATGCAATAGTTAAGCCATGAAACTGCGATACTAGTCTAACAGCTATCTCAAAGCTCAACACAACCTGGACCCTCAAATTGGGCATATTTGGTGGGATAGGGTATTATCATTGAGTGTCTGATCTTTCCTTCCACTATCTTTGGTAAGGGTACCAATAACACTATTTTTAGACATTTCAACATGGTCACATGATAAATTCACTTGGATTTCAAGAGGTTCACACCTTCCTCATAGTCTCATTGTAATTAATGTGCTCTCTCTGATAATATATGAATATTATGTAGATCATGGTCCATTAGAATAGTTATTATCTTTCCAAAGAGTAATAAGAGATTTTATAGGTTGATTAATCAGCTTTGTTATTTGTCCTCACAAGTACAGGAGTACAACTTCAATTTATAATTATTGTTTTTTACAACTTAAAAATTACCATGGATTAAGTTCTTGGGTTATCAACTAACTCTCTACAGTTACTATTGACTCTGTCTAGAATAAAATATTTTGTTATCTATGTATGTAGCCTATCAATGAATGGTTTTGGTATTTGTTCATTGCTGAATTTACCATGATCCCTCACCCAGGTCTACAATGTAGTAGTAAAATGGGGAACTGTATACCAATTATGATAATTAACCTCACTGAAATTATCAGAGTTGTCATTTCTTGCAGAGAAGAGTAGTTGAATTGTAAACTATAAACATGTAAATAATGTAGGAAATTGGAGTTTCCTACACTAAGGTAGGGCAACTCCACAAAACAAAAACTACAAGCTGCTTCATTTCATAATACATGTAAATACATGTATGTATATACATTGTACATTGTAATATGGATAAAATACAAGGTGTCCTGATACAATTTCAAAAATTTCTAAGACTGTTGTTGAGATTTCTTAACCTGATTTGTTTTATTTTATCAGTGACTAGTAAAGTTTTTTTCACCTGATTTAATACACTTTTGTGAGGGCACCATTAGTTGCACAAAGCACATCAAGGCGATATTCCATTTTTTGACATGTTCGCTATTTGATCTCTTCAATCAATGGTGATAATGGCATTAGAAATCCTTTTTTTCAACTCAGATAGACCATGAACCTTTATTTTATAAATTATATTTTTCACATAGCCTCACAGAAATAAGTGCTAGGGCCTGATAGCTGGTGAGCATGGTGGCCATGAAATTGGCCCATCTCTCCCAATCCATCAGTCAGGAAATGTTTCATCCAGAAACTGACAAACGCGTAGTCCCCAATGTGGTGGTGCCTCATTAGCCCCATGGATTAGTTGGACTTCTTTTTGTGAGGTTATGTAAAATATGTCGTATAAGTGGCCTGGGGTCGTTGCAGAGAAATGAGGAAGGAGACTATGTCTTGGAGATAGCTAGGGCATATGATATGGTGATAGTAAACACATTCTTCCTCAAAAAAGAGGAGCACTTGATAACATATAGGTGTGGGAGGTACCATTCTATTATCGACTACATAATTGTGAGGAGGGCGACATTATGTAAGATCAGAAATTGCGAAGTCATTCCCGGTGAGTCCATCGCTACACAGCATAGACTCATGGAAATAGACATGTGTGAGAGAAGAAAGAGAGAAGATGAGAGTGACCTGAGAAAGTGAAACGGTAGAAGCTGAGGAAGACAGAAGGGCAACAGTTTGTCAATAAGCTTAGAGTGACCATAGTTGAGCAAATGGAAACACCAGGAGCGATTTGGAAAAATCTATGCGAGTGGGCAATTGATATAGCCAAGGAAAAGTTTGGAGCATCAAAACATGGACAAAATCTAGAAAAAGAATCATGGTGGTGGAATTCTGGAGTCCAGGATAGAAGAAAAATGCATTTAAGAAATGGAAAGCAACAAGAAGTGAGGAAGGTGATGGAGAAAGCAAATAGGTGGAGGAGCATTACCGAGAGCTGAACAAGAGGGCAGAAGTAGAAAGTGCAAAGGCAAAAGAGAAGGCATATGAAGAGTTGTACAGAGACCTAAAGGAAAATGGAGCCAAGAACCTCTACAAACTGGCCAAGACGAGAAGGAGAAGATCACTTGATATTGACGGAATGAAGTTTATGAAAAATACCGAAGGGAGAATCTTATCTGAGGATGAAGACATCAAGGCTAGGTGGCAAAAATATTTCAGCACACTACTGAATACAAAGAACAAGAGGAAGAAATTAAAAGAAGTTAGCAAAGTAGAGGGACCGACAGCTCGGATTACAAAGGAGGGGGTGAAGTGCCAACTAGAGAGAATGAAGAATGAAAAAGCAACTGGACCAGATAAATTCCCGGTGGACATCGTGAGAAGCTAGGGGATCTCAGACTTGATTGGAGTACAGCAGTGCTACAGGAAGTGCAGGGGAGAGGAATACCAGAAGAATGGAGAAGAATCAAGATAACACAACCGTATAACTAACCAGAAGGGAGACCCACTGGACTGTGCCAATTATAGGAGGATCATACGGCTGAGTTACTGTCTCAAGCTATGGGAGAAGTAGTGGAGAGTAGGTTTGGAGAGTTTGTAAAAATATCAGATAGACAATAAGGATTCTAACCAGTAAAAGTCAACAGTGCAACCCATGTTCCATCTCCGGATGCTACAGTAAAAAATGAGGAAGCATCAAAATGACCTTCACCTGGTATTTGTCGACTTACATGTAGAGAAGGCATATGATGCAGTACTGTGTGACCCCATCTGTTAGTGTCTAAGGAAGAAAGGGGTACCAGAACAGTATATCAGGAATATTCAAGACATGTATGGAAATTGTGCAACATCAGTCACTACAAGTGTAGGGCTGCACCAGAGATCTGCGTTAAGTCTATTTTTGCTCATTGTTATTTTGGATGTCATATCAGAAGAAATAATGGAAGAGGCATCATGACCAACGGCTCTGCGCAGATGACTTGGTAATCTGAGTTAGAGATGGAAAGCAGTTGGAAGAAAGACTGGAGAATTAACGTAAACATATGGAGGATGTGGGTCTAAAGTTCAACAGGAAAAAGACCGAACACCAACCACCAGAGGATTATAACAGCAAGATCAAGATGAGAAGATAAATGACCAAGATGGCGTTAATGAACTACCAACGACATCCAAGTTCAAGTACCTAGGTACACTGGTAGACCAAGAAGGAGGCTGTGAGGCAGAAGTTTCTAAGAAAATAGGTGTGGCTTGAGATAGATGGAAAGATTCGTCAGGAGTGATATGTGATAGAAAAGTACCAACCATGCTGAAAGTGCTTTTATATAAAAAATCCATCAAACCTAACACTTCTGTATGAGAATGAGACATGTCCCATCACCCAGAGACAAGAGAAAAGAATTGAGGCCGCTGAGATGAGGATGCTCAGGCACATCATATATGGAATACGTTGGGAAGACCATGTTAGGAATGAGGAGATTAGAAGCGAAGTGAAAGTCAAACCTGTCTCGGCATACATGAGAATGAGACGGTTCCAATGGTATGGTCATGTGCAGCGGAGGGACAGAGAGGAAGACATCAGGTATGTGACTGAGATTAAGGTAGTTGGCAAGAGAAAAAGAGGAAAGCCCAAACACAGATGGATGGATATGATAAAAAAACAACCTGAGGCTGTGGGGCCTGAAACAGGAAAACACCAAGGATAGAAGAAGATGGCGTTCACTGATCGAGCTTGGTAGCCTGAGAAAAATAAAGCCATTAAAATATAGGCTACTTATAATAATATACATGTGCGTTGGTTTCTTCTTGCAGTTTTTATTTGTTCCAACAGCCTAGATTCTCACTACATCCTCTGAAGCTGCTAAAGGAGTACAACATTCACTATGACCGTGCTTTGCTTTGACCACTAGCTATACTAGCTAGGACAATTAATTTTCCAATTGTGCCCGGCACACTGGTTCACTCTAAAATTGCATGTAAATAGTGTAACATAGAAAATGTGTATACTATACCTAACAAAATTTCTTATCGACAAAATTTAGCAATGTGAACATATACATATACATGTACATGTATATGTAGGTCTAATATTAACCTAATTCAAGCATCCAATCCTGATGGTCGCAATAATCTGCGTATCTATGTCTAAAACTTTCCTTAGAAATACATCTAATGTGGAGCATAAGTTTTATGACAGATTAGCCTATGACCATTTGTGAATATTGTGCTATGATATATACATAAAGGAGTACAACATTCACTATGACCGTGCTTTGCTTTGACCACTAGCTATACTAGCTAGGACAATTAATTTTCCAATTGTGCCCGGCACACTGGTTCACTCTAAAATTGCATGTAAATAGTGTAACATAGAAAATGTGTATACTATACCTAACAAAATTTCTTATCGACAAAATTTAGCAATGTGAACATATACATATACATGTACATGTATATGTAGGTCTAATATTAACCTAATTCAAGCATCCAATCCTGATGGTCGCAATAATCTGCGTGTCTATGTCTAAAACTTTCCTTAGAAATACATCTAATGTGGAGCATAAGTTTTATGACTGATTAGCCTATGACCATTTGTGAATATTGTGCTATGATATATACATGTACATGCATATTTTAATCCTATTATCTGATGAGTTGTGGTCTACTCAGTATAAAATGTAGTCAAACTAGATTGATAAAGATATTATTTTATTACTACTAGACTAGTCGATAAGATAAAGTGTCTGATAAGCATTTGGAACTAGCCCTGTCGGATGGAGTACATATAGAATAGATAGATGTTATAGTAACATGTCTTGTAGCCCTACCTAGCATAAGCTAGTTTTTCCTATTACTATGCTTCTGCCGCCTGTAGTATGGGGCCTATATAGCCTAAATATACGCCTAGAAAAGGTATGCAGGTATGCAGATATGGTATGTCTAATCAGTTTACTGTTCGCTAATTATAGCAGTGGCATCATAACATTAAGTAATAGAGAGTAGTGGGTTAAGAAGAAGCAGCTGTTGCAGCTATTGTATTGAATCATTATTTGCTACTAGCAATTGCTATATACACTGGTACCTGCTCCTATCTCAGCAACTGTAGTATACTTACTGGTGCTATAAGCCTACCTTACTGGTGATATACCTGCAATATACTTACTGGTAATATATTTGTTGTTAATAGACCTGCTATATACTGACTACACACACCCTCTACACAAACTACACACACCAAGCATCAACTGGGGTAACAGCAATCAATTGTCGTCTACTTACATTTAATCACCAATTCCTGAATTGGTAAGTTACATTGTATTATATTTTCTCAAGAATTGAGTGCATTTTTGAATGATCGTATTCTACACCATGCAGGCCTAATACATTGGGTGGAGGCCAATAAAATAGTATTATAGTATTCAATGGACAACCCTGGTTATTCTGTTCAGAACATATTGCACAATGTAGCATCCAGTAGCTTATGGATCAGGCTTAATATGCATGTAGATATTCCAGGCTATTCACATGTAGAATGTATACAATATGCTTGTACATTTGTTATGCATCTACACGTACATGTATATACATGTATACTTACTGCCAAATGTTAGCTATAGCTATTGGTAGATGTTACAAATAAAAGCTAGTAAGCCAGATCTTGAACCCAAAGATTTGATGGTGCTGTAACATAATAACTGGTCATCCTTTATCCATTATCAGTCTTACAGCCTTTCCTGCAACTGTTCTGAAAGTATAATCACAGTCATAGTTTAATGAAACCATTTCGCAAGTTTATCATTGGTTTACTATACAAGACGGTGGGCTACATGCACGTTTGTGACTCCACCAATAATAGGATGAAGAAGTGTATCAGTTTTCCGCAATATTTTGGGATACATGTACAGTAGCCCTACTGGAAGCATATATGCAAAATATATACACGCCAAATAAAATTTATTTATAATCATATTACGATTTCTCCTCCCAGTTAGCCTACATTATTCTATTTATTCAAGTATTTAGTACAACTAATTGCTAACATCATGTGGGCAACACTGAGAGTGCACAATTCAAAGGTTAGAGTTTAGAGCTAACTGTTTTACCATCCAGAATAACGGAATTAATTCACTAGTGTTGTGCAATGTAGGCGATTGACTCATGATTCTCCGATAACGAATAGCCCGTCAGCTGAGACCCTGTCTTGCTGTGGTATCCTAGGCACTAAGCTCGGTTTGCTATCTTGCGAAGATGAGTGCGGATCTACTTAGCGTAGAAGACATGGCAGAGATTCCAACAGAATCGGGAGCTGGGAGTGGTAGAGGAAGCAGCAAAGGAGTAAATCTCTTCCTAGCCAGACAAAAGCTTATAGCTGACATGATGGAACAGGAAGAGATGGGAGAGGAGGAGGGACAGGCAGATGAAGGTGCAGAATAGAAGCTTGGCATGAGTACCTTTCTCCCATTCTTAAGCAAAATCCTCTATGTGATATGAAATCTTGAGTTTGCCATTCGACTGTAGTCTCTTACTTTATTAACTGTATTTTGGCTTTGCACCTTCAACTAAAGTTTGGCACTGTAGATTTTACCGATATACCACTCGCTTGTGCTAGTGGTGGCATTGTGCCTTGCCACTGTGGTAGCTACATCCTTCGTTGTTCTAGCTCTGTCCCGTTTCTCCTTATGTCCACTGTGATGTAGTACTCTATGGCATGCTACAATACACGTTGCGATGCTCTTGGCCCCCTAGGCATCGTCTGCATTAAACTTACAATTCACTTTGTTTTGTTGCTCATCTGCGTCATAATATAACCATGTGTAATACCATTAAGTATTTGAATCACTTAATATTTGTTCACTGCAAAGGCTCAGAGATGATTGATTTTGCCTCTTTGGCGTCTTACATGTACATCGCATTGTGAACTATTTTAATGTTTCAACCTTGCTGCATGTACATTCAATTAGCAAGTCTTTCATATTTCCACATTATAAAACTGCACTAACCTACACTGTGTTGCATTTATAAATATTTCTACGTATCTGATGCTACAGGATTTCTTGTAACTACGACCTGTTGTATAAGTATAACTATCTAATATGTACATTGTAAATCATTCAACAGAAAAAGTTGTTCATCCAATGGTCTGCGGGCCTAGAAATGAAAAGTTTAGCGAAGCTAGTCGGAAAAGTGAAGGAAAGAAGTTGGCTACAAGCATCTGTCTAGAAACACAAGAAATGAGTTCAGGTATGTTAGGTATGCAGACTTTCATAAGTCGTATATACATGTACACGTATGTGGACAAAGTACGGCACAGACTTCGGCTAGGATTTGAATCTGATGTTAACACAATCTCTATTGGCCTCGTATTTTGCTTAATCATAGGTTACCTAAATACGTACAGTAAATTGGTGCCACTTTATAAACTTAGGCTCATATTTTTTACCACGTTGCCTAAATTTACAGTTGAACTAAACCACTGTCAGTACTGTGATAAGATTTGATAGCAGGGTGGATATAGTACCCATCCCTCCTTGGTAAGGTCCAAGGTACTGAGCCTACACTAATGCATCCCAGGGTTAATGGCCCAAAAATCCGATATCGGGCCTAAACACTGTCAAGCAATGAATTCTGCATATAGGCATATGTGTGCCAGGCCCCGTGTGAGAGTTTCGCAAGGCAAATCATTGACTGACACAAGATGAGTGCAGGAATTACATATACACAGTACATGCAGATTGGCAAGAAAGCTGCCACACCATCTTGACACCGATTCATAAGCCAAATACTCGTATTTACACCTTTTAGAGAGAAAGCTCATTTGCAATAATAAATTTGCCCATGCTCCGCATTCAATATAGTATACAATGTACGTGTAGGAATATCTATCTCCCTATAATGATTTCCAAGTACTGATTAATTCTGTACCATCCATCCCCTTTGTGCTGTAAGGTGTCATCATGTCAGCCATTATGCATTATTTCATAAACAGACTATCAGTTATTGAACATAGAGGATATGTCAGAAATACCCCATAGCACTGAGCAGAAGCCTGCAGGAACTGGGATCGGAGGGGCAAGGAGTAAAGGTGCTAACCTTTTCTTAGCTCGGCAAAAGCTCATTGCAGACATGATGGCTGCTGAGGAAGAAGCTGAAAAGGCAGCCGAAGGTATTGATGTTGAGAAGGCAACTTGTGACTGCTAGAGTGGAGTATCATTTACTGTTACATGAGCATGGCAGCATGTGATATGTCCCCTCTCTTTCAACATACAACATACTGAATGGAGAATACCCTCAAGCCATCTGGAAACAGGAAAGCCGGAATGCCTACTGCTGACTGATTTTCTAACTCTCCAACTAGAGTGTATGGAATGTGCATGTGCATTTGAATTTTAAGCCCTTTACAATAGCATCCTGAACTGTGAGTATAAGTGAATAATGCTCTTGTTACACTATGCTTTATGATATTATGTTATATTATACACTCCTTGAATATTACTGTATATTGCATGTGCTGGTATATTATGATTACTGCTATTATTTCAATGTACACTATTATAAGTATGCATGTTTTTGTATCTTGCTGGTTGTTCTACTATATCAGCATTTAAAAAAAGTTGCCCAACTCAACCCTGATTCACTAGCAATAATCATTAATAGGTTATGCGTCTATTAGCTGTAGGCACCAAGGTAATTAAGGAAGGCTTAATTATGTAGTAGAAATTGCCATGTCCATGTATATTATGCTCATACGTGTAGGTACATAGTAAAATAATTATTGCATCACAACCATCTACTGAGTAGATGTAATAATAATAGTGATGCACGGTGTTATGGTATCATTTGGTTTTTCCTTCTCAGTTCATAAAGCGCACAATATCAAAATGTAAACTGAAACTAAATGCACCGGTTTGACATGATTCAGTTTTTAAATTCAAGTCGCATCTGTCTCTTTAGCATGCCCATTTCTGGTAATAGCTGGTGTCCCATATTGTGCCTTTCTCAATTTTTATAATTCGATGTTATCCTTGCCATTTGAACTTTGCTGCAACCATCGTTGTCATCCAGTGATTATTCATTGTAGTTTGAACGTTTACTCTGTCTCCAGTACTTATATTTGCATATTATTAAAAATAAGTAGTTTTTATTAATTACTATGGCCGCCATTAGGCCAATAGAGTTAAGCGCGTGTTAAAGTGTGACAACTCCCAAAATTGAGCATGAAATTAGCGATTCGATTTGGTTTGTTCCCAAAAGTTAAAAACCCGATAGAACCCAAGAACAACTATGGCATCAGTCAATTTTTTTTTCAAAAATCAAGTAAAGAAATGGAATTAAGTGCAAATCAAAACTGCCCAGCACTAGTCTGTAACTATAAAGTCATTTGATCTATAGCAATCTATATCGATTATACAGGAGCTCAACATAGCCCACAGGTACCTATGCATAGGATGGTGTAATAACCTGCATGTCTGAGCTACACTGTCTTACTTAAATTGAACGATTACAGTGCAAGAACTTTAACTACAATGTACACCTTGACAATTAGTGTTGGGCAGTTTTTATTTGCATTTGAATTCGGTGTCTACGTTTTCAGAACCCATCTCCTGGAAACTCCCTAACTCCTGCAAGCCCTCCCGGTTTGGGATTTTACTTTAGTCAATAACAACTTTTATTTGCTATTTTGGTGGCTGTTCTGGACATATAAGCTGACTACCAAGCTAGCAGTTCATACATTTAATGCTTTCTTATGATATAATTTGCTTTGGAGCTATTTTATGCAAGCTTAGTCTCTCCAACTATATAAATGAAGAACTTTTGTTTGATTTGCAATGGTTAGTAAGTATGGATAGAAGATAGTATCTCATGTCATACAGAGTATTAGATGGTATGTAATTAATGTTCTCCATGATTGTTGATAAACCACCTCAAAACACAACAGTGACCAGATTGGTTACAGACAGTCAGGAAATGTAGCCTGGCAGTCTCTAAACTAATTGCAAAAATTTAAATTAATATTATTTTATCTTATATTATCTTCACACTTATATAAGACATCATGGTTGCCTTAGTCTGAGACCTAGCCTGTCTTCACTAGTTTTGTGCAGGCAAACAACTCCGTGTACTAGTATTTCTAGCAACCTAGTACATGTGCTTGAAGCAAAACATTTTTCACCAGCTTAGTTTGTAACTACATTGAAAAATGTTGGTGTGGGGTAATATTTTAATGATGAATAGTAGTACAAGACGCATCTTTTTTTATGTATAGAGATTTATTTCCTAACATTTCGTTACTTATCCAAGTAACAGCATCAGAGGATAAATGTAACTACATGTAACTGCAGGGTGACCAATCAAAATTTGTAAAAATGAGTCGAAAAAATAAAAAAATGAGTCCAACATGTTCAAGGAAAATTTCTCAGGATTTTTGCTGAAAAATGTCTGTGCAAATGACATGGTAAAAAATTTTCTGTATTCTTGTATCAAATTGCATATAATTTTATGCTTTAAATAGTAGGATGCATTATAGTATTTGTATCATTATTAGCTTTAGTTGAACTACCAGGCCTAATTTGACTATATTAATGAAAAGGATCCTGAATTTCTATCTACATATTGTATTCTATTACATTGTCAGACCAACTTTCATATAATATTTAGCTGAATGAAGTCTACTAAAATGTTTGAGACATAAAAGATGACAGCTCCCTAGAAATGTAAACAATGCTTAGAGGCCTAAGCTAAGCCAAATAGGCTATTTATTGGCTGGATTAAAAGCACAGCTCACTGTAGCAAATAAATGAGTCCAGCTTCCACAAAATGAGTCAATATGCGTCATGCGTCCAACTAGCAATTGTTTCTCTAAAATGCGTCTGTGGACTCATCATGCGTCCTAGTTGGTCAGTGTGGTAACTGAGAACTGTACCCACAGCAGGCAGCCCATAAAGTGTGGTGCTCATTGTTAAAAAACATTTTACTAGGTACTTTAGCAGTCAAAGAGTCGTCGGTGAGGGTTGTCCCACGCGGGTAAAAATCCCCCTCCTTAATGTCAGCCCAACTTGTCATGTATGGTGACAGCGATGGTTGCAGCAAAGTCTGAATGGCAAGGATGACATCAAACTATTGAAGATTAAAAGAGGCACAATATTCATGCACGTCTACGAAACACCCGCCTTTACCAGAAATGGTCATGCTAAAGGGATATATGTGATTTGAATATAAAAGCTGAATTGAATCGAACTACCACATTCGGTTTTTGAGCCGAGAGAAAATAAAAACTAAAAGATACCAAAACACCATGCAGCGCTAGGTGCAACTCATTTGCCATTTGGTACTGCTTCTGCAAGGCACCTGCATTGTATTTTCTTTTATGTAAATTCTGTAGATATCAAGTGCATGTATCATGTTTTCTACCACAGTATTGTATTTAATTTATAGAAGCAAAGCGTGTAGCGGAAGAAGAAAAGATTCGCCAAGCTGAGTTGGAACGTCAGCAGGAGCTGGAAAGGCAGAGGCTGGAGGAAATTAAAAGGAAAGAAGAAGAAAAACTTATAGCTTCTGAGAGGGCCAAAGCTGCCAGAGCAGCTAGATTCAAAACTATCAGTCCTCCAGTTGAAGAAAACGGTTAGTAAATAGCTTACTAATTGATGCCCACATGGTGTACTATTCTTGTAGGTACTACATGTATCTCGTCCCCCTCCCTCCCCATTTGGTCCACACCCAGGCACACCAATGCTCACATAGAGTACTCAACAGCATCAAATTCCTCTTGACTTCCATAGCTAGCGTCAGCTTATACATGCACATGTATATTTTCTCTTGCAGTAGATTATCTCACAGGTTTTCTCTTGCAGTAGATTATCTTATACATGACTGTTATTAGTTCTTTTCTAGCACCAGGCTATTTTATCTCTTTCCTCTTGTATTAAATCATTTCATAGCTGTTCGGTTGCACCCTTGCCATCAATTACTTTTGCAATTGTATTTACCCTCTCACTTGCACTAGTCCGGCTTGCTTGTGCCAGTGGCTATCATGGCTATCATAGCAGACTGCACTATTCATTTCACTAGTCACTAGCTTCTTGTATTAGTTAACCAGATAACACAAAAATGAACTGATACCCCATCCTCTTTTTTTTCTCCATGTTTACATATAATTATCAAATCTACTTTTGAATAGGGGCTCTCAGCTGTAAAAGTTAAATGCAACAAGTCATATTTATCAAGTAGCTACAATGCTCTTTGCATAGAAATCCTGCAGCACATTTTAGCAAGTCAAAGGTTTATAGTTGCCACAATATAATATTTGATACTGGCATACAGCATCACCTTATACAGCTCCACAGTTGAAACATAAGATGTTTATTTCTAGTAAATGTAAACAATGGGATTTGGTTGAGCTCAGCAGGATATGGCTTCTAGTCTTAGGCAAGCATCCATTATGGGATGTAACACAAGCTGCTACACTTAGCCTTTTATGTAGTGCTGGGCGGTTTGGATTTGCATGTACATTCAGTTCTTTGCTGATTTTTCTAAAAGAGCTGAATGAAACCGAAGTTCTCTTCTCACTCTCGGTTTAATTCAATTTTTTAAATTGTGGAAAAAAACCGAATCGGACCGAAAATTAAATACTTAATGTTGGGAGTTGTCACACTCTTCTTTTAAACTGTAATGGCGGCCATTTTTAATTTTCTCTAATAACTCGAAGTTATTAAATGCCAATTATCTATAATAATATACAAGTATAACAACTGTGATTGAGTGAAACTCAAGTAAATCTTCTCTGGGTGACTATGATGGCTGCAACTAAGTCTGAATTCCAAAGAGGACATCGAATTATAAAGATTGAAAGATGCATAACATGAATTCACGTGTTCTTAGTTTCAGCCATTACCGGAAATGGCCGCCATTTTCATTCCGTTTAATAATTTGCAATAATTAAATATTAATTATTTATAACAATACACAGGTTTGACCACTAGAATCGAATGAAAACTACAGTAAACCCTTACTGGGTGACATTGATGGTTGCAGCTAAGTCTGTTTTCCTAGGATGACATCGAATTTTAAGGATAAAAAAAGCACAAAAATGGTGACTATTTTCATTTCGTTTAACAGTTAGCAATTATTAAATATTTGTTATTTATAATAATATACAATCATAACTGCTAGAATTGAATGAAACTACAATAAATGACCCCTGGGTGATAATATTATGGCTGCAGCTAAGTCTACATTCCAAGGATGGCATCGAATTATAAGGATTGAAAAAAGCATAACATGAATTGCCGTGTTTTCAATGCCAGCCATAATCGAAAGTGGGTGCGCTAAGCGGCCAGGCGGGGTTTGAATTTTAAAACTGAATCGTACCGCACCGCCGCATTCGGTGATGGTTCACATTTTGAATTTTGGCGGTTTTTGAACCAAAAGAAAAAATAACTGAAAAACTGAATGAAACCAAAAAACTGTACAGCACTACTTATATGTAATATAGCCTATACAATCCATACCATGCATCTGTATACAATTATGTAACTTAGGCATGCAATGAGCAATAACAGGATGAGAGTATGGGCAGAATACAAATTTGTGTACATGTAGTTAGGTAAAACTTGGAGCAGCACTTGTGTTATACAACATGCATATAAAGTATATGATGTAACCATGTTTTACAGAGGGTGATATACCATGGGTGAAAAAGAGCAATAAGCCTAAGGAAACATCTGGAGCACAAAGGAAAACCCTCTATCAACTGCTATCAGCTGACAAGAAATAGAGCTTCCAGTCAAATTATTAACATTGTTAAATTAAATCATGAAAATATATATCTGTGTAACCTATTGAAGTTGCAATACTCTATAGTCTATACAATAGTCATAATAATTATAACTGTAACATTACAGCAATGGTCTTAAAACAATAACATACTCATTAAAGCTGTATTATTTCATAATCGTTCAGCTATTTGGCTATCCTGCATTCTTAAGGTTTTGACAACAATTCATTGTTATTTTGAGGACCTATCGCCAAAAAATCACAATAGATATATTATTAAAGCTGTTCATATAATAAATATATATACCTTGCATATCTGAATAAGTCATTTGTTATACTGTAGACCCTGCAGGGTAGTGTTTAGTTTGCGGCCACCTTCATCTTATCCATGAGTTTATTAGTGAGTTCTATTACCTGATCTATACATATACAGTCATATACCTGTAGTCATACATTCATACACCTGCTGTTGTACACCTATTAATAGCCTATACACCTGATAGTCATACACCCAATAGTTCTACACCTATTAATAGCCTTATATCTAATAGTCATATACCCATTTAGTCATACACCTATGATAGTTGTAATACCTACATCTGTACATCTATGATAGTTGTATACCTACATGTACAATTGTACACTTACAGTGTTGTACATCTATTATAGTCATACACTTATAATTTTACATTCATACACCTATAATAGTCATACACCTATAATTGTCATTCAGTTGTACACGTTTGTAGTACAGTTGTACACCTGCATGTACATGTATAGTCGTAGAGTTCCACGCCTAAAATATAGTTGCACACTCGTGCACTTGACTATCAACTCCAGTCTCCTTTCTGTCTATTGCTCCTGAATAAATGTAGATTTTGTGTTGCCTGTGGGTCTCAACCACCTACAACCTAGCTGAATATTCTAGAATATATGCAAAATATTATGAGTACATACATTGTAGTGGTAAATAATTATGACACTGACATAATGTGCATTATGTTCATATTACAATGTACATATAAGGTTTGTTCATCTTTCTGTTCACTAGTATATTACTTCCTAGGGTGTATATACAATGTACACTTCATAGAACAAGTTGCAGTATGCTGCAGGTTAACTTCATATCTTTAACAGTTTAGTTTTCTGACTGGTGTTGCATGTATTGTGGTGTTGTGTTCTACAGATGTGTGCCCAGTGTCGCTCCACCTTGACCCTACTTTACCTTCTTCATCTCCGAGAAAAGTGGGAAAGACTTGTTACCTCCACATAACGGAGAGGAACCTGATACCACCTTCTTCAGTAAGTTGTGTTGTAGGTGGGTCATGAAACCCTATCTGCATTTCCAGTTAATAAGAGTACCAAGCATCTAGTTGCACGTTCTGGAGTGCTATAAACTTCTCTGAGCTAGAAGCATGCCATGTGTTTGATATATTTGATACAAGTAGCAGAGAGCAAAGTAAGTTAGGTAAGTTCTAGACTAGAATGACAAGTAGTGTCGATGACTATGAGAACTTCAGGTCAAAACAACACCTGAATAGTTTCTAAAGTTAGCCTAACAGGTAAAGTGCATTAGCAATTCCCAAATAAAAGCACATGCACCTAATAGTCTCATAATCTTTCCTGCAACTCATAAATTGTATATTATGTACGTGTATGTAGGCTGTGGAGCCATGTAGCATTGATGAAGAGAGCTTGGCCTTAACCTCACTACCTCCTCAAAGTTTACCAAGACCTCAGCCATCTGAAGTTATTCTTCTTCGGAAATCTAGAGGTAGCAAATTTTACTCTATCACTTTATTCTAACAGAACACAAGATGTACAGCTGCAGCCTAGCCACAATGTATTCCTGTACTGTACAGAGGAAGAGGGGTATTTGTAATAGGTGTAAACTTTTTACTCGTATATGGAGAACGAGTCACATTCTGATATTCAGCGGGTATTCCGTGGTGGAGGGGTTGTCATGAGTGCTTCCATGTTGACTGCTTAGAAATACTACATGTGAAATATACTTGTTGATGTACATGTATATTATATTTTAAAAAAACCCTTGCAGCTTGCACTGCCAGGTGCCAGTGCTGGCCAACTTCCTGTGAGAAAGGCCCAGGGGTAGAGGAGTTGCCTTGAAGCCATGCTGGCTTGCATGACTCCAAGGACTTATATGAGGCACAGGAGCAATTGTGGCTGGATGCTCTTCCTAACACCACCGTGACCAGGATTCGAACCTGGGACCTTCAGCATATTATATGCTAAAGCTAAATCTAACCCTTGCAGTAGCTTGAAGGCTGTTCCATCCTCAATTCAAGTGACAGATACTAACTATTACACGCATGTCCCATGTTCCATTATATGCATGTTCCAGAAAATTTGGTAATAAGTGGGCCAAGGCTCATTTACTTGTGGTCAAAACCCCTGCTGGTGTGCTTATAGACCTGGCAACCACCTATGGGAAGTAGCAGCTGCATCACCCATTAGCTATTAGGCATGACATGATATGCAGATGTATGTATGGCTGTACACTTAGTACTAACACTACATTTTACCCTGATAGAGCCAAACAGTGGAAATTATCACATTTGGAGAAGTGCTATCTGATTTATTATAATATGGAATGATCAAAATTTATAATTATGTGGCTATTTGCTATCATTAGATCATTCTGAACAACTTCCTTCCTAGTGCCTATAACGGAGTTTTTCCTTCCTAAAACAGCTATTGATCAATTTGAAGTTGTATGCTTTATAAGTTATCAAAGCCACTTACGGAAGGTGCACCAGCAAAAAATAATGCAGTACAAGGTACATGTATATAAAACAATCATAACAACTGTATACATTACGGTAAGGTAAGGTAAGGTAAGGTGAGGTGAGGTGAGGTGAGGTGAGGTGAGGTGAGGTGAGGTGAGGTGAGGTGAGGTGAGGTGAGGTGAGGTGAGGTGAGGTGAGGTAAGGTAAGGTAAGAACAGTTCTTTGGTCAATCTATATAATATTGTAATGTTTTATGGATATGTCACACTGGTGCCGATGTAGACACGAGTGTGAGAAGCGCTTGAGAGTGGTCTATCAAGTTGTACTTCCACCATTACATAAAGAGTGAACAGTTTGTAGCTCTATTAGTGTTGTAAGTATTGTGGATGTGTCCCAGGCGGCCCAAGGTCTGTACACAACCACCGGCGATTTGTAGGTGCAGGTGCAGAGGACGGCTACCTAGCCAAGCAACCTCTTACTAGCGTATGTACATGTAGTGAGCAAGTATCAACTTATCAATGCACCAATATAACCCATATAATATATAAGTGTATGTATGATGTATTGAGGTGAACTTGACAGCATGAAAGCATACAAGAGACTGCCCTGTATAACAAGAATCAGGCTCCTTATATAGCTGAAGGAGACAAAGAAAACCACTACTTCCGGACGGCCAATAAGGAAATGCTATAATTAGCTACAGAAATGATTACATAACAATATACTGAGGATTACATAATAAGCTAAGCACTTATAAGATACTATTCAGGGTATAACAAAGACAGCTATCATGTCAGACTAATATAATATAATAATATGAAAGGTTCGACGACCTTAAGGGTCGGTGGCTAGCAGACGGACTGGGGTCGTCCATTACATAAGGACATAGGCTCGATGCTTAGGCCCATTGAAGAGTCAAGGATCGGCGTAGGTCCGATGGTTTATACTCCTAAGAGTGTAGAAGTTCTTAGTATTGAGCTAGGGACGTAGGCCCGATGCTTAGGCTCATTGAAGAGTCAAGAATCGACTAAGGTCCGGTGTTTATACTCGTCAAGAGTGTGGTAAGAGTCTTATGCGAGTATGAGGACGAGCTCGGGCGCTGAAGGTCCAAAGGGACCAAAGCTGGAGCTGCCTGCCTGCAAGAGTAAGACTCTGTAAGTTGAGTTAAGAGATGTTGCTTTATTAGAGCGCAATCAATAACTGACTAGCATAAAAAATGCGCTTTCTTTTATACTAATCTAGTTTCCGGTAAAAAGCCCGATAAGGTATCGGGTGTGACGATGAGGTATGGCTGAAAAGTGCTTGCAATCGTGTGGAAAAGATTATAGGTAAAAACTACTATGATCCAAGACATCGGCCATATTTACAATAGGCAAAGAGACTTAGAATAATTAATACAATAATGCAAACTTGCTATAACGATGCGTAATGCATAGTAACAACCAGAGCTGGGTCCAAGTCATAGATTTGACTTGACTTGCCAAGTCAAGTCAAGTCACAAGTCGACTTGACTTGGACTTGCCAACTTGCTGACTTGACTTGACTTTGACTTGCACATCAATGTGACTTGACTTGACTTGACTTGGACACATGAATGACTTGTGATTTTGACTTGACTTTGACTTGCACATCAATGTGACTTGACTTGACTTGACTTGGGCACAGGAATGACTTGTGATTTTGACTTGGGTTTTGCCAAGTCAATCTGGCAAATAAAAATTTTGTACAGTGTTTAGCCAACATGGAAAAAAGGTCTCAATTGCCTACCTAATTATCATTTTCACTAGATTAGTGCTACTAGCAGCACTCAGAGTATATCAAGGTCAGCTATGAGGATACACAATTCAGGCACTATCTAAGCTGTGTGTACGTGAGACTACACAACGACAATGCGTAGTCTCAAGTACACACAGTGCAAGTAGTGTAAGTGTAGCATACAATGTAGGTGTGTTGTAAGTAGTGAATACAATGTGCAGTGCAATAATTACTAGAGTTAAATTGCAGGACTGGCCAGTGGACACTCCTTGCTGTACCATGTGCTGTTTATATGCTATGTAACACTGCATCACCATTACAACATACAGTATATAATACTATATGACCAGTCTCGACCGTAGTGCCAATAATACTACTTATATAGACTAGTTCTTTACCATAATTGCATCACATACATGTCCATGCCCTGCTACACCTTGGCATAGGTTTTTCATGGATTGGAATGCCTACTAAAAGAAAAAAAATATGTTTTGAAAAATGTAAAATTTTTTGAAGTTGTCTTCCACTTGACTTGCATTTCGACTTGACTTGACTTTGACTTGACTTGACTTGTGACTTGCATGACAGCTGACTTGACTTGACTTGACTTGAGGCAGCACTGACTTGACTTCGACTTGACTTGCCTTCAAAATTTTAGAAATTACTTGACTTGACTTGACTTGAGGCAGCACTGACTTGACTTGGACTTGACTTGCCTCCAAAATTTTAGAAATGACTTGACTTGTTGACTTGCAAGTCGACTTGGACCCAACTCTGGTAACAACAATAGGCAAGTTTAGGCATGATTGGACATGATTGGACAAATAATAATAGTAATGGCAGTAATAGACAATGACTCATACCTGTCAACCTGGAGTGAAAAAATATAGGGAGTCCTAACTTCCGGATGCACAGGTGAAATTTTCAAGACCTTAACTACCAACTGCAAAAATACATTTGAAGAGTTGGAACTGTGGGGGGCAGAGAATGAAGGCCAAGCTTCACTGTTATCACAGCACTAATCATTATTTTTTTGACATAATCAGTAATACATGTAGATTAGCTACCACAGGCACATGCTGATAACTCCAAAGCTGTATCAAAATACCAGATAGAGTGAAATGAGACTGAACAAGGGTATTAATTTGATGCTATTTATTGGATAATCTTGGCTATTGGATATCAGATAATACAAAAATGAAAAATCCCAATCTGATGCCCTGAAATCGAGAGGATGTAGGGATATAGGAAGCTGGTGGGAGTGAGAGTTTGAAATAGGGAGGGTCCCGCCCAAATCGGGATAGTTGACAGGTATGCAATGACTTGTGCAAGTGTACATGCAATAAGGTATAGTCAATGCAGCTATAGTTAGAGTCTGCAGGCTAGATGAGCTGAAACACCACAATATTGCAATTGTGGTATTAGGTAAGTAATACTCATCTACTTGTGGACATGGCTATGAGTTATGGTCCATTCACATTGCCGTTTTTACTAACTACTAGCGGCGAGCGGCCAACGCAGAATGCTAACCACAACTATATTATATAGTGACACGCTCCAGTGAGCGGTAGGGTCAACGAGTTCAACAAGCTGAACTTTAAACCCGCGCTAACTAACACGTGCCAGCTATAGTATAGTAATAGCTAACCACATTGTGGTTAGCATTGGCCGCTCGCCACTAGTAGTTGGTATAAACAGCAGTGTGAATGTTGCATTAGGCAGTCTGCCCATTAGATGAAACGTGAGAAAAACCCCTACCAATGGTGCCTGGCCTTCAAATATAATTATGCCAGAGATGCAGGCAGAGGTGTGCTTTTAACTATTTTCAACGACTAAGGCTGATTAAGATCGTTTTATTGGAAGCTATGATTAATTAATGATTGGTTTAGTTCATTATTTTCAAGATTAAGAATAAATTGAGATTAAATAAAATGTACATTACATGTAGGAAAAAATTGATTAGAAATAGATTAAGTCATATTGCTTGACTTAATCTGATTTAAAATAAGATTAGATTTCTGAGTTAAGTGGCCTTATGTACAATGAATCTCATCTTTCTAATCAACTACAAGGTCGATTATGCTTGCATACAAGTGCATTTTTATACAGACTACTGGTTACATAGTAGGTGGAAATATACATGTGCAATCAAAACCAGCTGTCTGCTTACAGCATAGAGTTATCCTCTTATACTTTTTGCAGTAAGCAAGCCAGGTAATTGTAGATTTGAAAAGCCAAGAGCAAATGATTAGGATTATGATTAACTTGAAGGCTAGAAGACTAAATTAGGATTTAGATTTATGGCAAGTGTATGTTGAACTGATTAGGATTCCAAGCTACTGGCAATCGATTGGAACTATACATTTGTATATATTATTCTAATTGCCAAACATGTAGTCATTCCGTGGAGATGCAATATGTACATCTAATTACCACTCACTGTGATACATGCAGTGTTTGAAGTGGAACAAATGAGATGGGTACACAGTGCATGCAATCTTACAAATTAGTATTGTATAGCTATCCACTTAATCTTATAGTAGCTAAGAAATTAGTGAATTACTAAAATGAAAAAAGTATGCTCTGGTGAGATTCGAAATCAAGACCCTATGACTGATAGTCAAGCACTCCACCACTACACGATCAGGTCCACAGTGACTGTATGGGGGAAAACTAGCTATTAAAATGAGGGTACACACCTGCTGGCCCGTATAACCACTAAAATTGAGGTGGGTATACACCGTATACTCCCATAGTATAACCACACTCCGAACACTGGATACATGTATATGTATTGCAAATGCATCCATTACTACCCAAAGCATTGTAGTGAATTGGCATAGCCTGCAGCCGCATGGACTATTATATCTTGTGCTATCAATCTTATATTATGCATTAATCCATACATGCTTATCATTTACACTACCATTGTTATCAACTACTACTTGCCTAATGTGTATTGTCTAATTATCAACCAATCAGGTCCTTGCATTGTTGTGTAGTCAATTCTTCTACTATTGTGCAATTATTTCCTTACCTGATTATTGTCCAAGTCTTTTTACCTGTATACATTTAAGGCCGATGTCATAGAATATGGTCATAATTACATATTATCCTTTTTACCTTAATATAAGCACTTTTTGTGCAAGGCCGACCTTTTGATGGTCGGACCTCGGGCGTTTTTCCGCCATGTTGTTATGTAATTTCCGGTACGATACCTTATTGTACCGCCCGATACCATATCGGCCTTTTCGCCGGTAGTTCGCTATCTATATAAGCTCACACATTTTGCTGTAACAAGTCAGTTGTTGATTGCGCTCTAATAAAGCAACATCTACTAACTCAACCTACGGAGTCTTACTCTTGCAGGCAGGCAGCTCCAACCCTGGTCTTTTAGACCTCAGCGCCCGAGCTCGTCCTCATACTCGTTTAAGTAGTACTCTTTCTACACTCCTTGTGAGTTCTACATCATCGGACCTTAGCCGATCCCGGATTCTTCAATGAATCTAACATAGGGTCTCCGTCCCTAGATCAACACGATACTTTCTACACTCCTTTGGAGTATAAACTATAGGACCTACGTCGACCCTTGGCTCTCCAATGAGTCTAAGCATCGGCCTATGTCCTCTCCAATAACTACAATAGCTTAACTCAACTGTTCACTCTTTATGTAATATGTGGAAGTTTACCTTGGCAGCCCACTACCACTACCAAACACTTCCCGCACCCGTGCTATATCGGTACTCGTGCGTAAACCTAACACAAATCCATTACAGTATCACAGCACTAATTATTAGTTAGCTCATCAAATATCTTGAGTGTTTCCATGGAATCCATTAGAAACTACCTTTCAATAGTTGCACTCTGCATGGCATTCCTTTGCTTTGCAGCTGTTTTGCCTCTGCTATTGCATTACTGCATGTTAGAGTATATTGTAGATTGTAGTAGTGCTAGTGTTGCCCATCACAGGGCCCTCAACACTCTCGGCATGCATAAAATTAGAGAATGCTTAGCAGATTCCTATTGCGGTAAGATGTCATGCAATTCCTTATAGTGAAAGACAACGATTCTCCCACTCAATGAAAACAGTGCATCACCAGATCATTTTTGTAATTCGGAAACCACATACCATTTCAAAGATAAGAAACAGCCCAATTTTTAATAGCCATTGGATATTTACCAAGACCAACTCAGAGTTGTCTTACCAACAAATTGGCCAATGATGATATACATGTAAATATTGATTGATCTTTGTATGGTCTCTAACACTATTTATTCCAACTTGAAGACAAGACATTTCCAAATTGGTGAACTACGCACTTTGTTCAATGTGGAAAATCGTTGTTCATGATATGCACTAGTTTTTTGCATACAGAAATATCTAAATATTGTTACATATCTTGTACAACTACATGACTTTTTGTAGTATCTTTTAAATCTGTAGCTATTGTACCTCTACACTTTACACCTTTGTACCCTTAACCTTTTACCTGCGTTTCCTTACACCTACATTTCCTTACGCATATAACCTTTATACTTGTATTTCTTTATGCCTATAACCCTTACCCCTTTAGCTTTTATACCTATGGTCCTTCTGCCTCTAATCCCTTATGCTTGTGTTCCTTGTGCTGCTAACTCCTAATACCTATAGTAATTATGCAAGTTCTCTGTATGCTTTATGCCTTCATTAGACTCATTTGTTGTGTTACATTGGTTTGCTGGTGTATCCTTACTATGAATTCAACCTTTACAAGTATTTGGGAACAAAATCTGGTGGAAACTTACTCCAAAGTTTAAATTGAAAGCTGTGTTAACTTTTCAGCATTTGAGCTCTACCTGGTGCTACCCCGACCCTAGTCTCCTAGCATCCTCTCACCATGAACCTTAATTGTATAAATTGGGAGTTTCCATGCTTCGCCTTTGTGCTCATGATACATGATTATGCTACCTTCATTCAGGTGACCACCTTGGCTACTAGGGCTAATTATAACTAACCCAAGGTTTGACAACTCCAAGACTAGGTGAATGCTATAATCACTGTCATCAAACACGTTTGTCACATGATTGGCTGCTCTATGCCTGCACACTGAAACTAAGAAAAGAGGCACTCCAATCTCTTGCTCTGAGTTTTGGAAGCAATCCCAACACTATAAGCTATCACTGCTTACAAGTTTGCTATAATATACATAAAGCAGTTAAATAATCCACGTCATTAAAATTTTCAATGTCACTGTTAGGATATAGTAAAATATGTCTATATCCATGTACATGTACATGTATATCACACACATGTATACAGTGCTCAAAGTGTACAGGCTCGCCCAGGCTCGGCGAGCCTGTAAGAAATCATCATGCTTGCACCCCAACCCACCACATCCACCTCCCACCCCATCTCAGAGCCTGTAAGAACTGCCATACACTTTGAGCACTTATTATACCACTATTATTGGATGAGTCAACTAACAACTGTCTTCTCCGCCACTTTCTCTAAACCCCCTCAATACAGATCTCACAGGTGTATAATGGACTTACTCTGTGTAGTATACTATAGGCATAAACATTAAAATGTGTGCATATTTGTGTACACTGTTAATGTATACATGCATGTACTGTAGGCTAAATCATGTAATATGGATCTCTCCTCCTTCAATTCCATCCATTGTTATCAACTTCTACTTTAGCCGGGGAAATACCAAGAGGTGCTCTCTATATCGGCACTGATGATAGAATAGAGGGCGGATTTAAACACACGGATTACTTCGCTCTTGTCGCAGCCAGTAATGACATCCAACGAAAGGAATCTGCTTCTAAGGGCCGATGCAAAGAGAACTTCTTGTGCTCAGGTCCCTGTGCCACAGCCTTAGTTGAAGTAAGAATATGCATGTACATGTATAACTCAACTTATTAGACAACCTCAAGGTTGAAGAGGGGGAGGCGGGTTGAGGCAATGGTATGGAGGTAATTGTGCTCATTTGTAGGGTCATATTCATAATAGAGCTGCATTTGTATTATACATAGTAAGTAGATCGGTATGTTGTCCACATACAAGCACCGCAAAGGTACGTATTAGGTATAATCTTAAAGCTGCCGAAAAGTTGCAACTGCATTGTAAAATCTGCCACTAAGCTCATTTTATTTGACAGTTCTGAATTCCAGTATTATAGTAATATACAACTTTCTGCTTTAGGATACTGCAAGGGGACTGTACCAAGACATTCACAGGAGGCTGTCAAAACCTAATGTAATATCAGGTAACACTTGTATAGTATCAGGTATCACTTACGTATTATCAGGTATTTATTATCTAATATCAGGTATAATCAGACATCATCTATGTATACGAGGTATTACTGATATGATACCAGGTACCAGGTGTAATTTCTGCAATATCAGGTATCACTTGTGTAATATTAGGTATTATCATGTAACATCAAGTATCACTATGTTATATCAGGTATTTATTATGTAATATGAGGTAACACTTACGTAATGCCAGGTATAACTATGTAATGTCAGGTGTAATTTATTTAACACACTTGCAGTAATAATTTAATGGTATCAGCTTCTCATCAGGAAATACCAACTCCCACTATTGTTAAAATCCTCAAGAGGAGTTAGCTACATGTTAGCTACAATGTATATAGTTAGCTATATACTATGCTACATGTACATCTACAGAACCATAGAATGTGTGCTGTATGATGTAGAATTGTATACAGTATGCTGTAGAATGTATACAGTATGCTGTAGAATGTATACAGTATGCTGTAGAATGTATACAGTGTGCTGTAGAATGTATACAGTGTGCTGTAGAACTGTATACACTCTACAGTATACTGTAGAATGCATACAGTTTGCTGTAGAATTGTATACAGTATGCTGTAGAATGTATACAGTATGCTGTAGAATTGTATATAGTATACTGTAGAATGTATACAGTTTGCTGTAGAATTGTATACAGTTTGCTGTAGAATGTATACAGTATGCTAGTGTGGAATATATAACCAAGTTGTAGTGTAGTACATTGCAGATATAATGAGTATGCTGACACACACATGTGATATAAATGTATCATGAGTTGTAACAATAAATTAGGAAATACAGAGAACACTGTAAGCACTGCACCCCTTGGTGAGTTGAAGGATAATAAGAAAGGAAAGGAGATGTCACAGTCACCCAACACTGGGCAGAATGTTGGATGTGAGTCAAGGGTATGTACATATATATGTACATGCACATGCACATGCACATGCACATGCACATGCACATGCACATGCACATGCACATGCACATGCACATGCACATGCACATGCACATGCACATGCACATGCACATGGTTTATGTTTATGTACTTCCAGCAGGCCTACTCAATAAAATATAGAATAGAGCAGTAGTATGTACATGTATACCATTAGGATAAAGTAAGGTTGCTTAGAGAATTTGATCAGTAACTTGATTCAATAAGCTGAAATTTCGTGCATACATTCTTATAGCTGGTGCATAACCATGTTAAAGTCCTTCAGGATTCGACCTTGGTTTGTAGTTATAATATAAAAGGAGCTCCAATTTTCTAAACTGCTTGATTGTTTCTAATAAAGTAACATTTCTTACTGTATAATGTACAATGTACGTGTACATGTATGAGGTCTTATACTGGTTACTGCTAACAGTTTAGATGCAAGCTTCTTACATTGGTTCCAGGTTCAGTTCTGTTGGAGCCCAGGGCTGCCACAGAACCTACTGTTTTTATGCGTAATCTGTACCTTATGGTAGACGACCCATGCAACTCGCAGCCCCATACATTAGGTCATGAGTATGGGACCATCTCCTCCCTAGCATTCAGCACTTAGGCTGGGCTAGTAGGCCTACTATCAATCAGTGCCTGGTTAAACTGGTACCACTTTTACCGGTACATGTTGTACAGCTATGCCCTTGCCCTTTTAATAATAAAGTTTTATGTCCTGCATAGAGGCCGCGCTAATAATCAAGCTAAATTTTCCTGTGTCAATTGTGGCTAATAATCTCCTAGTAGAGGAGATAACTCCCAATGCTCAATGTTATATTATTACGAGCACATGATTGTATTTTTCACTGGCCAATCAAATAGGCTGTATCCCTCTCTTCATAATGCAATCACAATGAATGCATCTTGCTCCTTCAACAACATACATACAACATATTTCTTGGAAGCGTCAGTTCATTTCATATCAATCACAACTCATAGGTATATGAATGTTACACGTATTTACATGTACCTGTAGTTTGCTATTCAAACTGCAACAGTTGCATCAGACACAAACTAAACGACTGCTTATAATCATGTGCTTATAGAATCTTCGTGTATGTATTAACTTATATTGTAACACCTGTAAATATGTTTGTTATAGAGTATGGTGAGTAGGGATACAGTGGATAGCCAGAGCACCACTAGATCATATCCAAGTATAAGGTAGGTATTATAATGTTTTGGGGTCAAGTGTGTTTATGTCGTTCTAAGACGACCTCTTGCCAAAACGAAGAACCTATGAGTGGTGCTAGGCCTTCTCATTACATGAAAGATCAACAGGTACTAGTAGTCCAATGACTACTCAAGACGATCCATGTGGTCCCGAGTCAATGCTATCTTGCTATACTGAGAAAGAGTATGTTCAGTCCTAGTAGGCAGTTCGGGAAGCAAGGACGGAGACCTTGTCAACTGGAACGACGTATATTACGAGAGAAGACTCTGTATAAGTAGTATAGAAGTGTCTTTATTGAGATCCAAGCATCAACAGAGACAATGAACATAAAAACAGTGTGCTTTATATACTATTAGAACTTCTGGAAAAGTTCCGGTAAAAAGGCCGACGTAGTGTCGTCCGGAAATTGCACAACAAGATGGTGGCCGGAAGCCCGAGGCCGACCCAAAACATGTTGGGTACAACAACAAGTGCTGAAAATCATGAGATTCATGTGCAAAATCAATTACAGCTAATTCTGCGAGGTCGGCCCTCTTTACATGGGTATAAAAAGGATATAATGGCGCAGTAATGCATACAACAAGTGTATAAAAGATATTTTTTCTGCACAGCCTAGTCAATATACATAATTTAAGTATGAATTGTTCATAATGTCTGGTAGAACTCTTCCCGGAGGGTGGAGCCGAGTCGGCCTAACCATTACAGTATCCCCCCCCCCCCCCCCCCCCCATCGACTTACTTACAGGTATACACAATTTTATGCTGCAGACAGTAATGCAAACAAAATGCCTTACTTGCAATAATATGCAGTGCCTAGTCTATAATAGCATGTAGCATAACACATCTAAGTGCCTGTAAATTACTAATAATTAGATTCAACACAATCTCAATGAACATGTCCTTCAATTATAGTACACATGATTTTCTAATAGTACAGAGTATGGTAATGGAAATACTCAACTCTGCATAATTAGCTGTCAGCTTATGCAAAACCTAATGTTACGAGTGTACAAGGTTTACTGCATTCAAATTAAAGGTCACTTCACTGACATGCAAACAACAGTGTATCAATTAACTTCCATGTATTCAACTTACTCTCAATTCAGCAAGTAAATCTACATAGGATTATTATTTACGCACAATGTATCTAAACTTTTATTCCACTCTATATACAACCATCTCTCTGGTTGAAACTAACTATATCTTACTTTATTCATGTATCTAAGGTATCCAAGTTTAGATTGCATAATAATGAGTAGCATCCAATCAATACCCCACTAAGTGTGTTTGCACTGGCATACAGTATAATTCACTTGATTGACGCAGCAGCTGATTTTATACTCACTGCAGTGCTCTACTCACATAGTCACTACAGACTTGCACTATTATAAGTAATAGTAAGTAGTAGTAAATAGAGCAACAGCAAGTAGTACTAAGTACAGTAAGTGATGCTGATATAACCCTAAAACATTCATATTCTCACTTTCTCATGATTTCTACCCTCTACTTCAAGTCAACTCAGCAAAGGTAAACACACCTACACACCTATTATACATATATTGTACACCTATTATAATTAACTGTATTATACACCTATTAGCTATTATACATGTATTATACACCTACTATACATGTATTATACACCTACTATACATGTATTATACACCTACTATACATGTATTATACACCTATTATACCTGTATTATACACCTATTATACCTGTATTATACACCTATTATACCTGTATTATACACCTATTATACATGTATTATACACCTATTATACATGTATTATACACCTATTATACATGTATTATACACCTATTATACATGTATTTATACACCTATTATACAACATGCACTTGTGCACCTACTATGCATGTAGTATTTCCACTGAATTCTAAGAGGCTGACTTGATCAGTGATGCACATTTTTACCACTGGCTATTACTGTACATTTATAGGCTCAGTTTATAACTTGATGTTTACTTGCACTGGTTTCACTATCAATTACATTGTAGATTCAAATATAAAATAATAAAGTAGCTTGACAATTTTACTTATAGCTTCATAGCATTTGGTGTACACTAAAATGACCATTATTATTGTCATTTTAGTACTGTTGCACTGCATGAAACCATTGGTAGTGAGTAACCAATCAACATTAGTTATTTTTTAATAATTTGAATACTCTGGTAATTCATTGAGCATTATTATATATTGTGTGATCTCATCACCAGCCATTGGATATTATATTGTTGTATCAAATACCATAAATATATCTACATGTACATAATATTACCTATAGAAGGCATTCTAACTCGTCGTTGCATGTACACTATTCTCTCTGATATATTTATCCTATAGATCAACGGATGAAGAGAGATCATTGTCAGTAGATACATCCACATCACATGGAAACCCATTCTCCCAAACATCTAGCAGCTCTGTTGGCTCCAGTAGAAGTCTCTCCTCTCCCAGTACTCTGTACAAGGAAATTCAGAAAGGAGGAGAAATACCTATCTCTGGCCTCAGGAAATTAGCACCCATCTCACCATCCCCAAAGACTGGTAAGTGAGCCCAGCTTGGTACATGTAGTTGAGTATTGTAGCTCGGTGTATGTTCAGCAACTGGGTGTATCTAGCTGGATATGCCTGGCTAGGTAAGTTTCCCCAGGTAAGTTTTGCTAGGTAAGTCTAACCAAATCTAGCCGAGTATGTTTGTGTGGCATGGTACCTGTTAAGGAGGGCAACATAATTATAATTACTAGTTGAAGAGTAGTTTCTCCAATACATAATGGGCATTCAATACTGTCAGATTTATCAACCATGCAACTATTCTAAGATGCCCTCCCATTTGGCATAGAGAACAACGCAGCTGCAGATGCACAGTATAATAAATATTATGTTACGATAGCCCATTCACTTGCATGGTTTGCATTTCTCAGATATGAGTATATGATATTTAGCACCCCTGGGAGGATTTACTACTTCTTTATTACTAGATAAGATAAAACAATATTATAGTAACTAATATTATTAATGCTGACTTTAACTGCTCCAGTTGTCGGCACCTGACTATATAGAATTAAACTGCTCTAGTTGTCCTGTTTTTACTGATGTGGTTGAATTTAGTCAGTGGGAACACTGTTCAGATTGAGATAGGTGCAGGTCAAAACAGCAAAGCAAATAGCCTTTGTTCTTTGTTAAAATTGAAGTAGGAGAAGCCGTCTTCTGGGTAACCTTCCAAACCGATTGCCAGAGTGACTAGACTAGACAGACCACTTGGCCACCAACACCTAATTCGATCTCCATTGTAGCGAGATCAAAGTTTGCCTTGATGAATGCTAACATAGCCTCCAACTGTTGGTCTTAGCAATGTGAATATATGCGATTGTTCAAAAAAGACAGTTTGAAACAGGACGTTTCGAAACTGGACAGTTCAACACCGGACAGTTTGAAACCCCTAACCCCATACCCCAACCACCAGATTTCAACTAACTTTTATTTTATTACTGTTTTTATTTAATTGATTAAATTAATTAATTAAAATTAATTATCTGTAAGTTGTGTTCTTCTAAATGTAATCTACACAGTTTCGAAGTGTACTGTTTCGAACTATCTTTTTCAAAATGTCCCTTTACCCAACAATGTAACAATTACCTCGCACTAGGGTCTGACATTAGCTGGTTGATGTTGTTTATTAGGTAGTGGGTAGGCTACACTGCATTTGAAAACAGTAACACAATTCATCCATGCTGTACCCACAACATCTCTCTATTGATTATCTCCCTCAGCTGTTTTATTTATTACACTCACATAAATGTACCCTACCCATCTAGATCTGCTAGAATGCAATAAGGACCACAATAAAATGACCCATGTACCTAATTAACTGCTCCATAAATTCTAGCGTCTCTACAAACCCCAGATATTGGGTCACGCTCCATCAGGTCCATGCCCAGAACAACATGTGCCTGCCTCCATACTTCGTTATCTCCCCTAAGCACATCTCTTCTTGAGGCGCACAGAAAAGTCTCATCGCTGACCTGTAGAAAAGTAAGTGTAAAGTCCTGCAATAACCACAGAGGCGGAACAGAACAGCTTACAGAGTATAAATATCATGTCAGAAGTAAAGATCAATCCCTGGAGAAAACCTGTTTTACCTCCTCATGGAAACCGTCACGCAATAAGTATGTAGTTAACTGCTTCAGGAGCAGAGAACGACCAACAAGTTTAAATTTGGAGATTCTCCATGGTGGCTCATCATTTTTCAACAAACCACAATCAAAGCCTGTTAACCAATCACAAGTGAACATTGGCAGCGAATCAAAAAGAAACAATAATAGCCAGTCGTCAGCGAAATATTGCAATGGATCGTTAACCAATCATTCAAATTTAAACCCTTGTGGTCCAGCATCCACGTCAGCTAGGTCTGACTGTAGTAGCAGGAGACAAAATAGCAAGGCTATGTGTAAGCCTCCTCTTCACATGCTATGTACTTCCGATGATCACCCAGACCAAAGTGGATATATATTATGCAAGCAAAAGTCTAGGGGCACCTATGAGGAACTGAATATAGGTGTACCTTCCTTTCTACCAGCTAAACAAGCAGGTTAGCATTCAGTGTTCAGGTGTGGAAGTCTAACCTGCTACACCTTTCACTGGGCCATCTCTGGTGTGGAGTGTGCGACCATGGACAGTGTGGTTGGCTTATATAATATCGCAGCATACTAAAACAAGGTTTATTTTATGTACACACTGTAGTTGATGAACACATAATAATAGAGTGGGCTTTATGCATAATTTTATAGGCTATGTGCAAGTGTATACCAAGTTTGTTTTATATACATGTACATAGGTACCATATACAATGGATATACACCCAAGACTGCATACAACTGCATATTATATGACAGGATTTTAAGATGCAGCACAACAGAGCTTGTAATGAAACAATATATTGCTTTAGAATGCAACCATCAATCACATTACAAGTAGTCAGTGTTCGAAGTAGAAAAATGTCTGCATGCATACAATCTTACAGATTAGTTTTGTATAACCACACTTCGGAAACTACATGTAGTTACATTGTATAATATATTAAACTACTCTCACTGCTAATGCAAAGGCTACTGGGTTTGTCAGCACAAAACGTTAGTCTAGTGTGCATGTATGTTGTTGCTGTGTAAGCTGCATTTCTTTCTGTTGTAGCTGTTGTACTATTATGTTATAATACACTGTCATTATTTAGTTCTTATACACTGATATTGTTATTAATTTTAATTGGGTAGAAACTGCCAAGAGAATACCAAGTCCTGTAGTAGGATATGACAGAGACCCAGCTCCAGTTCCACGGCACCAGAGAGACAAATCAAACGCAAAGAGGAGAGAACTACTTGTACGTATATAAAGATAGTACATAGTGTATCATGTAGACACATGGTGCATATTATGATCAATTATACTATTGTTAACACTGATCAGTACATCTGTTGACTGGCATTTAAATGTCAGTAGCACTGCAATCAATATCTAGCAGCTGGCTATGGTATACAAGTACACTACAAATTAACGTGTGTTATTGTAAATGACTTTGCCTTGCCGATGTAGAGCAAGATAGAGCAAGATGAAAAGAAAAAAAAAGCTTTAGAGGAAGAGGCTGAAAGAAGATCCAGGAGACATTCTGATTATTTCACGTAGCTAGCTTCCTCCTGCAACCATAAATACATGTAGCCTGTGTTCTTATGAGACCATACATAGCCTATGTTTATGTTAAACCGAGTGTATTTTGTATAAGATCATGCATAGCCTGTATTTTTAAGAGATCATACATACGCAGCCTGTGTTCTTAGGCCTTTTTACCATTTCCCATATACAAGTAAATAGTAAGTGTATGCAGTGTATATAAGTTGTCTGCTCTTTACAAGCAGTTTCTGTACAGTATGTGGTACATTTTATTATTCTCATATATCACTTACAGATTAAAAGAAAAATCCCCAATAGCAAGTGATAGATATGAGAAATCCCACATGGCTGTAGCTTCAGCACCTCACTCGCCAGCTCACCATTTTATGTCTACCCAAAGCTCTCCCCGCTCTGTGGTATCTGAGTGTGTTGGGCCACTAGCCACAGCTTTGTACCACTTTCCAGCCCACCACCCAAGGTTCGTTCACATGTTCATAATCTGTTGACCATCATGTTGTACTAGTATATATATATGCACCATGCTGCTTCCTTCATCAAACATTTCCATTTGTTATAGAGAGTTGTCAGTGGCAAAGGGGGATGACATATCAATCATTAGACGGGTGGATGCTAACTGGTATGAGGCTAGCAAAGATGGTCATAGAGGAATAATTCCTGTCTCTTATGTTCAGGTAATTATCTTGTCATGTTATTATGAAGTGTTGTCAAACTAACTCACTGCACTGGATTTTTATTAGTTGGTAACTTAATCCCATGTAAGAAAGTAATGATCTAAAGAGATCTGCATTTTTCCTGCTTTTTGAGGTGGGGGAGGCACTTCACTAATGGCAAAGTAACTGAAGTACCACAGGAGCGTTGTAAGCTTGGATCTCCAGAATGGAGATACAGAGTTCTAACCAATAGCAACTTGTAATTTCATTTATTGCACGCATGTAGATTTTAAGGGAGGTGAGTTTGTCTCCTGCACCACCTGTCCTACCAGTAATGCCAAAGCTAATGGAAGGAACTGCAGTCGCAAAATACAACTTTAACCCTCAATCTAGCACTGAATTGGCACTTAAAAAAGTAAGTCATAAGCTCACTAGTTGTAGTTTTCTGCTCCAAGGATCTGTTAGCTCAATAGATTTAATTGGTTCTCAGTCCTCAGGTGTCAGCTGGGTGTTCACAGTATTCTCATTGAACAGGAGCCTGGGTAGCTAAGGTGTATTAGTATTACTTTGCTCTGATCAAAGCAAATACAAGAGATAGTCTCAGTTCTTTCACAAATCTGAGGTGGTAGAGGTTACCTCAGTCATTTATTTTTGACATTTATAATCACAGACTTAGGTGTAAGGGTATATGAAGAGAGCACCTTACATGTATATATACTTTCAATGTATGTACATTTGTTGCCGCAGCAGCTGGCAACAGTCATTGAACTAGGCTTTATATCTGTATGTTCTAGGTGGTGTATATGAATTGTATGTTACAGGGAGATCAGGTGTCCCTTGTTAGGCGGATAGACAGGAACTGGTATGAAGGTAGACTGCAATGTGACAGAGTGACGGGTATATTCCCTGCATCATACATACAAATTATTAGTGAACCAGGTGAGTGTTGTAGGTGATAGTATATCTGGTGAAGATGTCTATATGATACATGTATGAGTATACATTGTACATTGTATAATATACATGCCAGTACATGCTATGTCTATTAGAACACAGATATTAGCATAACATGGTATGTTTTAGAGAGAGCTAGCCAACTGGAGTTCACACCAGCAATCAATAGATCCATTTCAGTGCCTAGTGGCAGCCCCAGGCACCACCCTGGCAGCAACTACTATAGCGCAAACAGTAGCAGCAGTCCAAGGCATGATACCAATAGAACATATGGCAACTGTGTTCATAGACAGGGTAACACAATATCCCCTTCCCAGAATATTTCACTAGTTGATCATGCTTCTACTACTGAATCTACATCCACAGACCCAGTGTGTGACGAGAGAAGAAGCAACAATGATAGTATCTGCAACACTTATCATCGGGGCTACCCAAATGCAAATATTAACTCCTATCCTGACATGAATAGTAAGTGCTAGAATACATTGTAGAATAATAATGTATAATATTTACTGTGTACCATATACAAAATAACACTCTTTAGTAGAGGGTCTTTATTATTAGACTAGTGTGACAAAGCCCAAGCATGAATAACATTATCATAATAATTATTATAATAAGCATAATATCATGTGAATCACTGTAGTATATCTTTTGAATGAGAGTACTTTTTACAGGTGATGTCACTGTAGCAAGCCCTGCTGATACAGAAGGGTCTTTTAGAGGACTAGAGATGCCATCGTAAGTTTGATGAGAAATTTTCCTATATCACTCAGTTTCCTTCTTTAGTCAGTCGTTTTCATTAGATGTCGGTGCAACAACTAAGTCAAATTATTATCTGATATTAGGTACAGATGTTTGCATAGCTATAAACCACAGAGCAAAGACGAGTTGGAGCTATTGAAGGGGGACGTAGTGCATGTCATAGAGAGGTGTGCAGATGGTTGGTATGTTGGCACATCTGGCCGCACTGGTCTGTTTGGCACATTTCCTGGCAACTATGTTAGACCTATATAATGGCATCCCATGTCTGTAGCCAACCAGAGAAATGCATATGAAAAATAAATACATAATCAGTAATCAATCACATCATATTAATTTTAACAAATATTTTTTTAATAAAGTTAAATTCTATACATGGCTTTGTTTGTAGCAGCAACTTTTGTTATACACAATACTAGTAAGAATGGGTTCTATATGGAGTTGCTTCCCCTCTATCATATCAGCAACTAGTAATATTACCTACTGCTGTTAGTAGACATTGCATATTTTACTCAAATTTTTTTACTATGATATGTTAGTCATTCTGTATCTTTAGCCACAGCATGATTTTATGTTCTAGAGAATCAAGAAGCTTGCCGCTAATAAATAAAAGGGAAATTTTAATATACATGTACAGTATATATGGTAATTATCATATATTGTTATGAGCAATTACACACTAACAAACAACTACCTAGTAGTGAGCAGCTAGGTATGGCAGCAGGTATATGCCTAAAGAAAAGTGGTAAGTGGTAGCTAAATAGTGGCAGCAATAACAACAGTTATAACATGAAGGCCTACTAGAACATAATCATTATGCTGGATCTCCAACTAATTGCAAATATAGCTGCATAATAATGTAACAGAGCAAGTGAAACTATTCTAATTTTATCCATTATGCCTAATTACATTGCTATCAGCAAAACCTATCATAAAGCTATTGTAACTAAATGTAGAGGTACGAGTAAAACATAACCAATGTTCTATCCAGTTGAAGTTGGGGGTAGCTTCCTTAAGCTCTCTTAACGCAAGGTATAATAAATCTCTAATGCTAAAGGAACATGGATAAACTGAGTATAATTGGCAGCACGTTGAATGAATGATGCATCTCTGTAAAATGTCAGGGAAATATAAAAATATTGATCTAGTACTAATACTAGGTGCTACAGATAGCTAGTCATGCTGCTGAAAGTGTATAACCACTGGTATGTTTGGTAGTGAGTACCACATGTGATTAAAATGCTGAAACTGCAGCATTTGGCCTTGTACCAATCTGTTGAGAGTGCATGTAGTCTTTAGGTCTTTTAAGGCTGGTTATAGTAAATGTGTTGACTGCAGAAGGTTGATAGGTAAAGCTCTGTGTGCTGGAAGCTCTGGTGGCTGGAGAGCACGCAGGGATTTGATTGTAAGTGTTGCTACTAATGGCTGGAGATGACACCATTCCTGGAATTGAATAAGAAATATTATAGTATGATGAAAAGTATAGATATCAGGCACCATAGGAGTATGATCACATCTGGTCAAATTCCACAGACAGGAAATCTTTTATTGAACCTAGCACAGAATATTACATGAGTTGATTGTCTCTCCTTCTACAGAACGGTCAATGCAATATAACACATACTATAATTACTTATATAATACATGTATAAGTAGGATAATTATGTTGCCTTGCAATGATTATTTTACAACAAGAAACTAATGCAGAAGTACATGCACTTGAGGTTGGTAAAACTTACCTTGATTAGGATACCTATGATGTTGATGTTCGAGGCTACTTCTGTGCTGCTGCCCTGGAGAAAAAGTAAAGGAAGAAGAGTTATTGCTGCCATCCTCAAGCATCATTTCCAACCTTGTCTTTCGCTTTGGTAGAGTGTTGCTGAATGAAGGAGTACTTGCATAACCATCTAACGCAAGACTTGCCTTCACTGGTTTAACTGGTTTGTACTTAATATTTAATTGGGAATCACCAGTTGTAGGCATCTGATTTGTTATGATGTTCAGTGGCTGCTGAATAGGTGCCTGAAATAGAAACTGCTGGGGTTGTGGCCCATCCTGATACGCCAGCTCAAGATTTCCTTTAGCAGCAGCTTCCCAAGGTGACATATATGGTTGAGCAATACTGTGTACAGGCAGCTCACAGTTGCTTGATTGGTTAGGTTGATTTCCAAGCTGAGAACTGTTTGGCTGCCAATTCTTCCTATTATTCTCATCAACAATATACTTCTCTGCTCTTTGTCGGCGCTTTTCAAAGAATTGTCCAGCCTTTCCTTGCGATTCCGAGAGGGCGTGGTTAATGTCAAAAGCCAGGTTTGGGGGAAGAGCATCATGCTTACACAGAAAGTCCTGGTTATGTTGAATTTGCTCCAATTCAGCTGCACTAATTCTTGATTTAATAGGGTCAGGATGGTGACGCACCTGGTTATAACCAAACTCCTTTCTCTGCATTGAGAAGACAGGCATACCAGAACTGAGGCTGTCATACATTGCCATTGGTTGAATCTCCTTCCGTTGCCCTTGCCCATCCATTGCCCATTCATCCGCCTTTTGCTTTCTCTTGGAGAACATTCGACCACCCTTAGATCTTTTGTTGTTATTTGACTCCAAGAAATTTGAAATTTCCTTGGCCATAGCCACTTGTTCTTGGATTGTGGGGTAAGTCATTGAAGGAGAATCATAGAACGCCGAATCAGAATATAACTTTTCTGCAATAATAACAGATATTTTTGTATTTACATGTATATGTACAGCAGGTCTATATGAACCATGTACCATGAACCATGTAATATGTATAACATGAATACGTATAACTAGGTTATACTAGTATGTATAGACCCTCTAGCTAACCCATCAGTCCAAACTATCCCACTGTAATCACATGTAGGTGTTACAAAAGCCTCATTTTTACTTTTGAACAACAGAATTACAAGCAGGAAGCATATGGTGGTTTGAATCCTCCATGCTGGCAGCATTTTCAGTATTTAACCTTTATATGATGCCTACAAACATGATTGTTTCAATTTGGGATTGAGTGCATGTATAAATTAAAGAAAATAATTAATCATTTTGGAAACACATATAGCCTACTACCTGTAGCAAAGACTGTCTATTGCCAAACATTTCAGTTGTAAAAACTTCATGATTAACATGCAAAGCTGTAACAATATGAACAATTGGGTGGGGTAGTGATGCAGCTAATTCTAAAAATTAAATGCTCAAATCATGTGCGATAATGCTTTTGCTATATACTATGCATATTCAAGTGCACTCTACATCTACAATCTATACCTGTACCATAATTATTATATACAAATGTACACGTCTGTAATACTATCTCACAAAACTATAATTCTACTGGGAGCATAAGTGTTAGTTAGGGCTTAGAATACAGGTAGTATAGAGCATTCAATACATAATTAAGACACAGTCAGTCAGACACTGGGTTAATCAGTCAGACACTTACTACACTTCATAGTTTCACCATTAGCTACAATTAGTTTGACGGTAAATGAGATGGAGGACATAGCCTAACTGCTGATATACCAATAAATGGTTGTAAATGAGGCGGTGGACATAACTGCTGACATACCAACACAATGAGACCAATACAAATGAGACGGAGGACATAACTACTGGTATACAAATGCATGGTTGTAAAGTGAAATGAAGGACACAACTGCTGGCATGCAAATGCATAGTTGTAGATGAGATGGAGGACATAAACACAGGTATACCGTATAGGTTCTAAAGTAATTTCTAACCACATTTTACATGTCATGTTTTCAATCAAGCAGTTTGCTTTGTTTCTGTTCTTTTGGAAAATACAGAATATAAGTGTGTATTTCAATTGCATTCATATCGGTAAAGGGACATTTCGAAAAAGACAGTTCAAAACAGGACGTTTCACAACCAGACAGTTCAAAACAGGACAGTTCGAAGCTGTATTGATTACATTTAGAAGAACACAACTCACAGATAAATAATTTTAATTAATTAATTTAACTATTTGAATGAAAAAATAATATTAAAAATAAAAATTAGTTGAAATCTGGTGGTTGGGGTTTGGGGTTTCGAACTGTCCGGTGTTGAACTGTCCGGTTTCGCAACGTCCTGTTATGAAATGTCTTTTGTGAACAGTCGCAAATTCATTCATATCTCTGGGCATGATTAGCCATGTCTATCATTAGAGACGTTTAGTATTCAATGAATGAGGAATGTTTCAATTCCTCAAGAACACAAAAATGCTCCCTGGTATGAACAGACCTCTGCAAGAGAAGTGGTATTGCAATCCGCCAGAGGGAATCTGCAGGGCCAGTACTTGCATGTATATGTATGCATTCTTTTTACCTGTGTGCAATAGCAATAGGTACTGGTACATGAATTTTGTGCAGATCTGCACACCTACTATAAATAATGCTGCATGCATGTAGCCTAGCTGCAGTGAATGTTTTTTATAATTACTTCCTCATAACTAATTACTTTGGTATAACCACATGTATCAATATGCATCTATATACATATTGTAATGTTTTGAGTTGTGTTACATATGAGTGCCGATATGGCACAAGTATGGGAAGCGGTTGTACTACATTACGGGGCCGGGGTTTGCCGGGGTCCGGTGCCGGGGTGAATCAAATTTGATTAAAATCTAATAAAAATAATTTATTTAAATTAAAATGAGTCAATAGTAACGTATTTATTTAATTTTAACTCACCTAGTCACCAAAAGTGACTCACTGAACGAACGGCATTTCTGAAGACAAACCGGCCAAATAAAAATTGTTCGTAAACAAGATAATCAAGTTAAGTAGACCTCGACAATCTCGCCAGCCGTTAGCCTGACACCTTTGTGCAAACTAATTTTAATGTTTCCCGAATGCTTTTGTTGCCTATGACAACAGTCTCTACTTCCCGTCTCAACAATGAATGTGCTTGCTGAAATATTCTCATTCTACATGTACTTTTTGAATATTTCTACTGTATTGATATTGGATCATATTCATTATGAACTGCAGCACTGGTTAGTGAAGTTTTCATCTATTATATGAAAAGAGAGTAAAGGTTTAGCATCATTGTTAACAGAGCTATTGCCTGCTGAATGATCTTGCCCAGTGAGTAACAAAGCATAAAACATTCTTATTCATTGGATTGTTATATTTAATATTAAATTATTATTCACATCATTAGAGATAAGATTATTTAATTATTTTAAATAAGAATAAAATAATATATAATTATTGCAAGTGGCCTAATTACTTTTTAGAATTAGTAAAGCATTTAAAATAGTTAAAATGACAAAATCAAAATTATAATTAAAATCAAAGAAAAGCTCCAATGCATTCATCAGTTGAAATATGACTTATATACTTTGGTCATACTTGCCTGGTAAAGAGACATTTTGAAAAATACAGTTTGAAATAGGACATTTCTAAACCAAACGTTTGGTATACAACCAATTCAAAACTGTGTAGATTATAATTTGATTATAGTTAGAAGAACACAACTCACAGAGAATTAATTATTTAGTGTTCTACAAGTTTCTAGTAGTAAAACAAAAAATGCTATTAAAGATAAAAATTGGTTGAAATCGGTAAAGGACATCTTGAAAAAGACAAATCGAAACAGGACGTTTCACAACCGGACAGTTCGAAATCGGACAGTTCTAAACTGTGTAGATTACATCTAGAAGAACACAATTCACAAATAAATTAATTTATTTAGTTGTTTAAATAAAAAAATAACATTAAAAGTTGGTTGAAATCTGGGGGTTGGGGTTAGGGGTTTCAAACTTTCCAGTGTTGAACTGTTTGGTTTCGAACTGTCCCAAATTTGTTGAAGTCTGAGAGTTGGGGATTGGAGTGTAGAGTTTCGAACTAGCAGTTTTTCAAACATCCAGGTTTGAAACTTCCTGTTTCGAGCTGTCTTTTTCGAACATTCGCAAATTCTACTTACCTATAATAGCATAATAAAATCCTGCCTTTTTACACATGCATGTAGGTCCAATGTGATCTGATGATATTAATGTTATTACAGTTATGGCTGAACTGGTACAACGACCCAGGAAATCAGCATCGAGAAGAAGATGCCCTATTACGACCAACCTCCGGCACTCTGGCAAGCGTGTGAAGAGACTGCTACCATCACGGCCACCTCAGCAACATAAAAAATGCATGTATAGTGACAATCAGCCTACACACACTGCTGGACAGTTTCACCACACTGTATGGGTTGATTTCCACTATACGTGCGGTTGTTAAAGCTGAATTTTTGAGAGTTGCGAAGTGGTCATGCTGTAGCAGCTCAACACTTTGCTCTTCTTTATATATAATATAATGCATGTATTATTACTGTTGTTCATATGAGATCTAGCTGTTCGGTTTTGCATATTATTTTATGTGTATAAATACTGTTTTCCATGTGCAGTTCATTTGTATGTTGGTATACTGGATGTGCAAGTTTTAACTATTTATAGCTTACGATTTCATTCATTGCGCATCCTATGCATGTTGTTAGTGGAATTAAACATTTAACCAAGAACAGGAAATTAGTACAGACTTTTTATGTACATTACGGTTATATGGACTGATATTATTATATAATGTTTAAACATAATAAATAAATCTAAATATTTGTTCAAAATTGAATTAATAATGTTTTTAGAATACTAATAAATCTGTTGTAGTGCGTACAATATAAAGTCTATCTGTATTATTTTGTGTTGTATTAATTAGCCTAATAAACTTGATTATTAATGTATCGGAATTGCCAACACAGGAAGTATGATAAGGCAGGAATTGATACATGTGTCTGAATCCTGTTCTGACTAGGATACTCCTGATGTGTTTATTTTCCCTCAAATCAATCCATAGTTCTAAGCATCTCCCCCCCCCCCCCCCCCCCCCCCCCAGCTATATACAAATACTGAATGAGTACGAAGTTGGTGATCACCTCTCAGTTGTACTGTATGATCTCATATTGATGTACACAGGTCAACATTGGGTGTTTGGAAATCCATGTTGTATTTATACAATACAGTGCCAGATTACATAAGTGATGATACTATGAAGTTGTCTACACAGTCTCAATGAAGAAACCAATAGGGCAAATTGTCTGGTGGCCAGTACTTTGTAGGCCAAGATTGTTGCGGCCGGTATTCTTTAATAACATCAACAGCGGTCGACTAGTCCAATACTCCTACCAGTTTCGGTGAAGCAATCAATTTTGTCTGTTTGATGACTAGGTGAGTTTAAATATAATAAATACACTTCTATTTATTGAATTTAATTAAAATAAATTATTTTCATTATATTTTGATCAAATTTGAGTCACACCGGCACCGGACCCCGGCAAACCCCGGCCCCGTAATGTAGTACAACCGTATGGGAAGGGCTTGGAGGTTGGTAGAGGACGACCAAGTTACCTTCCACACATTACATAAAGAGTGAACAGTTAGTTAATGCTCTAGTATTGTTGATAATGACGTAGGCCGAGGCTGAGACTCATGAAAGAGTCCAGGGTCGACGTAGGTCTGTAGGTTTATACTCCAAAGGAGTGTAGAAAGAAGTAGTAGTAATCTAAGGACTTAGACCCAACGCTAGATTCATAAGGAATCCGGGATCGGTTAAAGTCCGATGGTGTAGAACTCACAAGGATTGTAGAAGGAGTTGCTTAAACGAGTATGGAGTGAGCTCGAGCCGCTTAGGTCTAAGAAGACCTGTGGGTGGAGCTACCCGCCTGCAAGAGTAAGCCTCTAGGTTGAGTTAGGAGATGTTGCTTTATTAGAGCGCAATCAACAACTGATTTGATACAGAAAATGTGCTGGCTTTTATACTTTCAATAGCAGTTGAGCTAATCTGCTTTTATTCGCAGCCCATTAGTACATTAACTAGTCGCTAGTTGTTTTAGTGAAGGTATAGCACCCTTACTGATTGCAGCCAGTGAGGCCAGCTCGCCTAAGATTTTGAGAAGTCAAAGTCACTAACCTAGTCAATTTAATATTTGGATCAAATTGGTTTCTAAAGGCTTTCCATTTCGATATTAATAGGTTTTGCAAAACAACATGTGAAAAATGGTGATGATATGTGTGGCAAACATTTCTATATTAACAAGACCTAAAGCTTGATTTCCACTTAGCCAGTCTGACCGGTAGAATAAGGCCTGCGGTGTGGAAACCAAAGACACCTCATTTGCTCCACTTCAACACTGTAAATCTATAAATCATTTGTGTTTTTTGGTCTCAGCAGAGTGCAGGCATACAGTACAACACAAAGAGTAATAATGCTACTAGCCAGCCACTAACACAAAATACTCAGTACAACTTACTGTTAGGCTTGACCAATGGATTTGCTCCGAAATCTCCCTGACTATCGTCGCAGATCAAAGGGTTGACCATTCCTGGGATATGATTAGCTGGTTTGATTGAAGAAGGAGGTGATATAATGCTAGATGGCGCTGGTGAAGTGTTATTATGCTGGGGAGGAAAGGTAGATGGTGGAGGTGCAGGTGGTGCAAAGAAGCTTTCCGTCTGATCTTCCAGATGTTTTTTGAAAGATGATGAAGCAGGGGAAGATTGCTGCGAAGTTACATCTGAAGAAATAAACAACAAGCCTGGCATAGATGTTAGAAGTCTTACCGAGGTCTAATTATATCTTATATAATTCATTATTACTCCTTCACAAAATGAATTTTTTAATATTCTTGCTACACCACAAAAATAGCTTGAGCACATAAGTCGTGGAGCCGACCATTTAAGCAAAATCGCATCATATCAGTGCGCTATAGACAACAAGATTATAATGACCAGCTACACCAGCTACACAACATGCATTGAATGAAATGTAAAGCCTACATCCACATGACAGACTACAATATACAAAGTTTTCCTCTAGAATGTCTATTAAAACACTTTGGATTATTGCTTACCGAAGGAATTGAAGCTATGCTTAGGGTGGTCGTATGCAATGTTATGCATGGTAGTCGGCTGCCACGTTTGAGGTTTAGCATTCACTTTTGAAACTCTAAACATTGGTAATGTTTGGGACTTCATATTATTATTTTGATTTAGGTGCGTGGACTGAGGTGGTAGTGGTGAACCAGTACTCGATGCACTTTGTAGAGTAGGTACAGTGGGAGGGGCTCCCCAACTTGCTATGACAGGACATACACCTTTCTGGCCAGAAGCAGGTTCCTTAGGCAATGATTTAGCCCTAAATTTGGGTTTAGGTGATGTGGGTGGTGGCTGCTTAGGTTGAACAAAAAGCTGAGGTTTGCTTGGTGCAGGGTTAACATTGGCAAACTGGTAGGAAGTGACATCAACGGTCCACGGTTCAGTGATAGCTGCACTAGTTGTGGGTCTAATAAGCTCAGAGCTGTTTATAACCTGCCAGTGATGAAAAATAATATTATACACATTACAAGAGATGGCAGTGATGCATGTATGTCTGGACAAATGATAGTGTTGGAACAAGTTAACTTGCATGTTCCAACAGTGCTGGATAGTTAAAAGAATATATTAGACATGTCCATAGCACACCTTGCATGAGAAAGAATTATCGAATCTATGTTGATTTCCAATGAATAACACACCATATTGTCAAACCCACAAATGCTACAAATAAGCCCAAAATTTCACAAACCTACAAATTTCAACATTTCGAAAATGGTGTTGTGGCCTGATATTTTGATATTATTATCTATAACAGTTGCAATAGCAATAGTCTCTGGCGTTTTACATCGAATATTATCATAGTAGCAGATAGCAACTATGAGTTTACCAGGTTGTCAAGCTAGCAGCATAAAATTGCTTCTCCTGCCCCTTTAATCCTGGCAGTTTACGACAGAAACCATATATATGTCTCAAAGAGAGTATGAAGATACCTTTACTACTTTAGATACCTAGTTAGATAATGCTTGAGTAGTTAATTGTGTAGTTCTTATACTAAGACCAGCTTATGTTATGCATTAAGACGTTACTGTGGTGAACCAACTGTACAGAGGGCCAACCCTAGACCAAGACTGACTACCGACCACAATCACAGGGGTCCACAAACAATAAACAAGATCAAACAAGTGCTCGTTAGATTATATTTTTCCCATGCTTATCACCACTTACTATGATTTTTGAGACGACTAATTTGCATTTTGCGGATTACATATAGAGTCGACCCCAGGTCGGCCCCTATGTTGGTAGGAGGGGACTAAATAGTATAAAAGAAATGAAAATTTCTGTATTAGTTCGGTTGTGATTTAGAGCGCAACAAAGTAACATCTATTGCTTATCAACTGTTCGTGGTTCTTCAGACTAACCTAGGAGTCTGTCAACTGAATTACCTCACGGAACTAAAGCCTAGGATGGTTAGGATAGACATGTAGGTCTCACCCATACTTGAGATATAGATAAAGCACACAGTTGGTCACTTAAATAATCAAAAGTTGAAAGCTTTATTGATCATACAGCATCGCATCATCGCATGGGAAGCAAAGTAGTAAGTATCTAACATTGTATGCATTCAAGAAGTGGTGGCAGAAATTCTGGATGTTGACCATAGTAGTAATGTCAGTGCAGATCTACATCAACGTGCACTCAAAATGGGTGCGTCTTAGCCCTAGGACCATTATTTTAACGGGTGAGTTGTACCCCCACCCGTCTTGAGAGTGTGTGGTTTGGCTAAGAACTTAGCCTATGTGGAAAGCCTTAGGCCCTAAAACGTCTTGCAGGTAAGGTGTTAGATTATAGTACGGGTTTTTTAGGAACTTTGGGCTATGTGGAAAGCCCGGGCCCCGCAATCCCTAAAAAAGACGGGTGGGGTACCTCGCGTTGTGGGTGGGGTGCTAGGAGACAACCCCGTCATAAAAAAGACGGGTGGGGCTACTCCGACCCCGAACTAGGTCAAGCCAACGCCCCCTCCGACCTCAGAGTCCAAACCCTAAAAAAGACGGGTGGGGTACCTCGAGTTGCGGGTGGGGTACCTCGAGTTGCGGGTAGGGTGCTAGGAGACAACCACCTATAGTCTATGTGGAAAGCCTTAGGACCTAAAACGTCTTGCGGGTGGGGTGTTAGATTATAGTACGGGTTTTTCAGGAACTTTGGGCTATGTGGAAAGCCCGGGCCCCGCAAACCCTAAAAAAGACGGGTGGGCTACCTCGAGTTGCGGGTGGGGTGCTAGGAGACAACCACCGTCATAAAAAAAGACGGGTGGACCACTCCGACTTCGAACTAGGTCAAGCCACACCCCCTCCGACTTCGGAGTGATCTAAACCACACCATCTCCGACCATCTCGCAAAAACAATCGACCAATCAGAGGGGAGCTTAACCGAGTTAAAAAATGGAGCTAAAATAATATAGTGAAATATATAGTAAAATTATGGATGTTGACCATAATATAGTAGTACATGCATGTGTATATAATATACATGTATAATACATGTAAATATGTAATAATACATGCATAATGTACATAAAATATACATGCATATGTACATACATGTACATGTACAGTTTGTTCAAGGTTTGTTTTTTGTTCACAAAAATATTAGAATTTCAGATTTGGGGACTGATGAAATTTTAATTCAAAGCATGAAAGCTACCATAATCCACAAAACTATTATGGAACAATAGAAAATTTGAAGAGCTCTCATATTTGAGGTTTAAAATTAGTAAACCATGTTTCTGTGGCAGGAATGTTAAAAATTGGAACATCTGTGGGTTCTCTACAGTCTTAGGAAGTGGAAAAAATGTATTTACATGTAGATTCACATGTTGTAAATACATGCACTTTGACATAGTAGTCTAAGTACTTCTGCTGTACCCTACCTTAGCAGGTGATGAAGGAAGGATCGTAAGACTTCGGGGTATGCTCCTCTCCCTCACAGGCTCTGTTCTGGACACACTAGGTTCTCTGCTGCTCCTTATCACTGTAGCCTCAACTGGCTGTTGATCACCATGATAATCAATACTGTCAGTAGCAATGGTGGGGGCAGGATCAGAGGTAGTCACTCTTCCATCCGCCATATGACCGTTATCTACCTGTCTGCCAGCCATACTCCCACTCATCATTGAACAACTCATGGGATCGGCTGATGGTCCCACACCTCTACAAATAATTGAACCACATAATAGAGAGAGTAATTCTAGTAAATTTCTCTAATATTAATATTTACTTGTACATGGAGTATGACTGCTAAAGCACACATAGATCTGTTCAGAAGTTAGTGGAGCTCTACCGCAAGGCTACAAGCTTACTATTCCCTACCAGGTTGCATGTACAACTGTATCCATTGCACTATAACACCTCACTATTCACGGTGCCTATAATTTATTAGACTAGCTAGATTTCAATCAGAGAACCCCGTTCATCTGTGTCTGTGCAGTGAACACTACATGGGAATCCTATTTCTAAAAACCTGCATAAACCTAGTCTGTTGTTCACTGTTAGGCTAGGGTATCAATGAGAATTGCAATATCCTATAGGCTAAATATTACCTAAATCATAATAAAAATCCCATGTTGGGAGTTTTAAACCGAGATGGTCCCAGTCAAACGACCAAGCAAAATGCATATTCAACTGCAACCTATTGAATGAGCAAAGCTCCATACCATTCAGTTCATTGGTTAATATAATATAATATACATTGTACATGTACATGTATATTGTTTTATTGATTTACTTGATTATTTGGAGGTAAAGAGTTGGACCAGCCAGTTCTATTATTTTCATAGCATCCCCATGACTCTTGCTAGAAACGTCCTGATGATCAATCACCTCCACCACATCACCTTCTGCTAACCCTGCACTGAATGCTTTGCTTCTTTTTCTTAGCTAAATACATGTACGATACACAATATAATTATACGCATCTGCATATATATTTATGTACATCTAGTCTACAGTCTACACTCTATTTGTACAGTCACTTACACTGAGGTATTGCAATCCTCAGTTGGGTAGAGTGGGCACTACAGATCATAACACGGACCAAGACCAATGAGGCGATGACGAGGCGGATGTACATGTACATTGTACATTTATGCTTGAACAGCTGTTTGAAGACAAGCCTGGTGCTATTGTTTTTGCATGTAGCCTACACTGTATATGAAGACTGGGTTGATATACATGCAACAATAGCCACACAAACCTCAAACCGCTGGCCTAATCTGTTTTTATGCCTATTATATTGTACTTGTATGTCCTACTGTGCTGAGTGTTAAACCCGGAACAGATTAGAAGTAACGGTGGAGTGACAGAGCATCACAAAATAGAGCGAAGACGCCTGCTCACCCAATATTAAGCACGTGCCCATCTTGGCACACATGCTCAGACTAGAGATTGCGTTCGAGGAAATACCGCTAGTGTACGTTGTCCGGTGGGAAAAACGTTGTCACACAGGCAAAACGTGGTGGAAATGCGGCAAAAATTTGCCAACCTCCAATCAGGTATGGGGTCAAAAGTTTGTGTGATTAATATGCGTTGCAATGCTGCCGGTTCAGATCTCCACTTCGGGTGGGGTAGGTCGGTTACCCATCCTACCCGCCTGATGGGTGCCAGAACCCAGGCAATGCCGGTATCTGGAAATCCTCTTGGACCTAGAGCTGCGCTCTCAATGCAAGAAAACACAACCTCTAATGGAACCCCTGTTACATGCCTGCACCACTAATAGGTCATGCACATGCATGACCAGAGCGCATAACGACAAGTCATGAATATATGCGTGCGAAGGGGGCAAATACTATAAAAAGACATGCGTCACAGACCAAGCCCAAAGCGCTTTATGGAGAATGCCAAATTGCGAGTGAAGAGAGCAAATACTGTAGTGATACTTGCAGCGCAGACCAAGCCTGAAGGGCTTTATTGAGACTGCGCATATCGAGAAGCGACCAAATACTGCAGTGATACTTATAGGCTATGTCATTATGACATCAGACATTCTCTCTAATAGTCTCCATACACAAAACTATTACTAGAACTACAAGGGCTCTTCCATAACCACAGGTTCATCTTGTGCGGTGGGCAGGCTTGCCAAGTCTCCCTCGTTCCAGAGGAAACTCCCTGATTTTCAACTCAAACTTTGATACCCCACCCCAACCAACATGAACACCCCACCCAAAGGCCGAGTCCCTGATTTTCATCAGCTGAACTTATCAAGCCTGCTGGTGGGGTAACTGGTAATGAGACCGCTACCAGTCAGAACTATCAATATGAAATTGTGCAAAGTATAGGTGATATTAGGGGGTTTGGCTATTTTCTACATATACGAGTATGTTTTTTTGATTTCTTGCATAAAAAACATCATATATAGTAGGTGATATTATACTACACTAGCAAGAATATAGTGCTATGCATACATATATATGAGTGGTAAACAGGCAATGGTATATTATGGCCTAATAATAAAAGAGGGATAATTATGATACGGCTGCTACACCATCAGTAAAATCGCCTATTGCTACTGGTATACTATATGTAGTTGTGTTGTGGTGGTCATAATATGGGGCTAACGCCTACATGTATATGCTGTAGGTTGTAAGTTAGACAAACAACCCATGTGCTGCCTTCCAATAAGGGCAGCACTACCTACATGCATACTATGCAATGTATTGAAGCTGTATTAAATCTTGCAATAATCATGCTATATTGAGTTACATAAAGCTGTATAAACATGTAGCTGTGGGTCAGCCTTCCACCCCTGACAAATAGAGTGTGTATGAATAATTATGTGATGTAGCATTTTGGTGCTCAAACTGAATGATAAATAGCTCATACAAGTGGTATTAGGTATGCACAATGCACCTCATCATTTACCTGGGTGTTCATAAGCAGTAACTAGCGTATTATAAATAAGTTTATATGATCTAATACTCTATTATTCAATTTATTTAAAAATTATAGTATTGCAGCTCTGAAAAGGGAAAATACCTGATAACATAGTTATAAAACTAAAAATTGTGTGCATGAAAAGTCTTTACAATGTAACAGTATAATAATGGTTAGTGCTGGGCGGTTTTGATTTGCACTGGCATTCAGTTTTTTGGTGATTTTTCAAAAAAAAAACTGAATGATACCAAAGTTGTCTTCTACCTCTCGGTTTAATTCATTTTTTAAATTAAGGAAAAAAGCCGAATCAAACCGAAAATTAAATACTCAACGTTTCATTGGACTGTAATGACGGCCATTTTTAATTTTAGTTAATGAATCCTAATTATTAAATATTAATTAGTTATAACATTATGCAACTATAACTACTAGAATTGAGTGAAACTATAATAGTAAGTCAACACTGGGTGACAATGATGGCTGCAGCCAAGTCTGTATTCCAAGGATGCCATCGAATTACAAAGATTGAAAAAAGCATAAAAATGGCGGACATTTTTATTTTTTTACTAATTTGCAATTATTAAATAATAATTATTTATAATAATATGCAAGAATGACTACTAGAATTTAGTGAAGCTAAGTCTGTATTCCAAGAATGACATCGAATTACATGTATGGAGATTGAAAGAAGCATAACATGAATTCACGTGTTCGCAACACCAGCCATTGTCGGGAGTGGGTGCGCTAAGGGGCCAGGTGCGGTTTGAATTTTAAAACTGAATCGTACGGAACCGCTGCATTCGGTTTCGGTTTGCATTTTAAATTTTCGCGGTTTTTGAACCGAAAGGAAAAGTTGAAGAACTGAATGATACTGAACCACTGTGCAGCACTAATAATGGTGCCTGGTATTGAAATTCCCAGCTCACTATCATGCTATTCTCATCACTGCATACAAGTTGTGGGTAGGAATACATGTCAAATTACATGTCCTGCTACAACCAGTAGAAAGCAATTAGATTACAAGTCATGGTGGTCATACAGATACATAGGCCTACAGGGTAGGCCCTATATAATAATAATAATAATAATAATAATAATAATAGACTTTCAAATATGTGAAGATCAACATGTACTGCATTTATCATACTGTCTGCAAGGGCCTAGATGATTACACAGCTGATATTATTACATTTCCCATTCTCCTGCTGAGCAGCCTAGCCTTGGATTCCTATAACACACTACTGACTACCATTAGAATTATGACGTTACTACATGCAAATTACTACTGTTTATATAATATAGAGCTTAGAAAAAACCTTACGTAATATAAGAGTCAAACAAAGTTGGTATAACAGCTAATGCTAAATGCAAACACTCTATAGGTCTATTTGTGAAGTGTGTTACAGCATTAATACCTCTCAATTACATCCCTCATCAGTAGCATAGGATCCTTGAATGAATCAGGTGCTTGAGGTTGGGGATATGCCATAACACCCTACCTTTTCTTACTAACTCCTTACGTGTACAGTATATTGAGAGTGTAGTATTTTCTGACTTTTAACATCCTCAGTCCTCACCAAGAACAGTGTTTAGGTATAATAGACTTCCCTGCCTTCATCCCTATAAGGCAGGGGCCCTTCTAGACCCCTCACCCTTTTTAGGGAGTAACCTTCCCCATGTATCCTGATTGGAAGCATTGCACGGCTACTGATTCTGTGCATTCCATATGCAATCCTGTGTACCTAGTCTGCCAGTAAGTGACAAACCATATTCTGCTCCAATTGGATTCACAAACATTTTTCTACAAGCCCTCAGAGCTCACAGAGACATATCCTCTACATGCACTACTACTACTGCCACTTCCACTGCCACTGCCACTACTACCACTACTACTACCACTACTACTACCACTACTACTACCACTACTACTACCACTACTACTACCACTACTACTACCACTACTACTACCACTACTACTACCACTACTACTACCACTACTACTACCACTACTACTACCACTACTACTACCACTACTACTACCACTACTACTACCACTACTACTACCACTACTACTACCACTACTACTACCACTATTACTACCACTACTACTACCACTAACTACTAACTAGGCCTACTACTACCACTAACTACTAACTAGGCCTACTACTACCACTACTACCACTACTACCACTACTACCACTACTACCACTACTACCACTACTACCACTACTACCACTACTACCACTACTACCACTACTACCATTACTATCTCTAATAATTAGAGATTACCACCACTACAATAAAAACACTGTAGGCTATTCATTTGTACATGTAGATCTGATTAGTATAGTTTTGAAACTTTACTGAATTTTCCATAATAAATGCATGTACGGATGTATGTATAATAAGGTCGTGTTAGAATTTATTTTTTTAATATTCCAAATTTGATTTGATGTGTAAACAACATTGAAGATTAGATTAACTAATGTCATAAGTCAGATGCCCAGGCAATTCTGGGAGGTATATTTGTAAAATAGCTAGGTCATCATATAAAATTAAAGTGTGAAACACATTTATTTTGAATAATCTTAAAATCTAAGAAACTTAGCAATTGAACAAATAAAACTCACCTTAGCTATCTCTAAAGGACATCCAAAGTCAGCACCTCCACCTAATCTGAATCCCCAGGGAGGTCCTCCAACCAGCTCAATGCTGACTTTATCCCCTTCGCTCATGATGATGTTGATCAACTCCAGATATCAACCTCTATTGTGAGAATCCTGCAGTAGACAATTGCCTTATTAGATTAGCTATGTTATTTATTCCTTTAGCACATTGAACAGCATCAGCATCCAATCAGTGCAATCGCATAGTAAGACCATGTGCTAGCATTAGCCGCCAAAAATGTCATTATGTTGTAGCCAACCAATTGATGAGGTTACAAGTGACCAAATATAATTGGTCAATTTTAAAAACACATTGGAAGTACCCGATTGGCTTAAGTATAACTGTGCAAGCATCACACAGCGAGTTACTTCACGTTATACATAATGATTAGCATTTGTACATGAAAATAATGTTCTAACCTGAAAAATTTGTACTGATTACACAAATTATAGTCTAATAGGCTACATATCCAAAATGCAGATGTTCTTTTGCACTAAACTCACTTTGGCAATAATTTGCATGTTTGTATCACTGGCCACTGGAAGATCAGGAGGCACAAAAATGAGTTTTAAGGCACCAGAATTGGATGATGAAGCTCAGTGGTCGAACCATGTGCCCACAACGTTGAACTGTGAAGGATGCAAAGCCATATCCCACTTGGTAGGCACAATTTTTGTTGATTACTCATTAAAATTACATTCAGTTCTAAATAATATCCTGCTTGCTATATTTTGTCTGGTTACTCAGGTTTTCTTTATCTTTTATGAAACTTGTAGTTTTTTGGCAGCTAGTAGTTGTCATGCGATTTACAACACATACTATTTTGTGCGGTCTACTGGCTAAATTAACCAGTTGTTTTACAAAATAACTATGGGAATATACAGTAATTTCTTGAACGAATTCCAGTCACAGGTGTTCTGTCATCGTACTGTCAAGTTTCAATATCTTCACCTAAATTAAATTTGAATTATAACTCTTCTCTCACTGGATTCTTTCATGGCAATATCCAATAAGGTGTTGTGAAATCTGATAGCAACTACATTGTAGAGTTTTCCAAAAATTATATACAAATAGGCTATATAGTCACAGTGTTAGTCGCAGAGGTAGAGAGATGAGTAGGAGCAAATCTGCTGTTTATGCGTATGGGTATGGTTATGTCTATTATCGAATTATGCAGTCTCTGGAGTTTGATGGAAGAAATGAGTGCTACTCACTAGTGAATGAACATAACACTAAACACTTGGATGTATAACTTACAGGATTTCTATAATTGTTAATAACAGTTGCTGCCATCCAGTGTTTGAAGTGTGGTTATACGGGAGTATACGGTGTGTACCCACCTCAATTTTAGTGGTTATATGGCCAGCAGGCGCGTATCCTCACTTTAGTAGCAAGTTTTTCCCATGCAGTCACTGTGGAATTGATAGCCTAGTGGTAGAGTGCTCAACTCATATTCATAAAGTCAATTTTTTCATTTTAGCAAGGAGTCTTCTTACTCCTTGATTTTAGTAATTCACTAATTTCATAGCTACTATAAAATTAAGTGGATGGCTATACAATTAATCCTAATCTAAGATTTCATGCAGAGTGTACCCACCTCATCTGTTCTACTTCAAACACTGCTGCCATCCCATGGAACTGAACCAATTGTTAGCATATAGACTGCTACTGAAAGTATGCACTGAGCGGAGCTAAATGACTTCGAGCTGAGTTATCTCTCAAGCCTGCATGTGTTCGAACCATGAAAACCCTTTGCCTTTACTTAATGGAACTAATATTTATATATTTTAGATGAATAAAATGTTTTGGGAGTTTCACAAAACAAAACATCCAAAAAACAAGCTGAAACCAGAATCAGAAGTTGTAGACTTGGTAGAAAATATTTGTCATATGGACACATTCAGCAGGTATGAGCTTACAAATTTAAATAACAGGCAGAGATGCCAGACTCGAGTTAAAGACTCCCATTCAGAGTTAATTCAAGCAACATTTTATTGTTTATTAGAAGGGCTCACTTTCAAAAACTTGTACAGCTTTCAAAACTTGTAACTTGAATTGTAATTCAATTATGGCTATGATGTTGAAACATTCAATAGCACAAATTTTTATTGGGCAGCCGTAGATTGCAATGAATAGAAATAACCACAATTATAACCAAAATTGTAACCACAATATTATAACACATTTTACACTAAAACAGCTACATTTTGCTTTGAAATTTGAACTTCTGACACCATTTCCTAACAACATATTTCACCAGAAGCTAAATAATAGCCCAATGACTCCATAAAAAACAAGAAAGGAGTTGATTTGTAACTTGACTTGTAGTTAGTCTAGATAACTTGGCAACAGTTGAGTTTCTGGAGACATGTAAATATTTAACTTGTAACTTGAAAGCTTTTATTAGTCACTAAAAGGATTGACTTGGAACTTGAAGAGTCACAACTAAGAGTTGGCTGTGGCAACTTGAGTTTGCGAAATAAAACTTGCACACCTCTCTGATAAGAGGCACATTATGGAACTTGTGCCTGGAAAAGTAGGCCTCCCATGATACTGATAATAATATGATGATATCATATTATCAGTATTATGAAAGCAAAACAGCATAATTTATTATACAGGTACATAGCTAATATATTGTAATGGCCCAGGGCATTTAATTAGTACGGCCTCAGCCTGCCTGATGGACGTTAACGCAGTAGTTGTCTCACTCAATTCATACTCGTCCAATTACTCATGTACCCACTGTATATTCATGTATATACTTACACCTGTTCACATATTGCTATGTTATGTGCTACTTGAACTACTGTATGTATCCTAAATTACTAAGTGTAAATACCCCTTTTATACCTGTGTAACCAAGACCGACGTCTCAGAATTTGATGTAATTAATTTTGCACATGATTTGCATGCTTTTAAGTTTTAAGCATATTTTGTTTGGGACTGACCCATGGACGATGTTTCGTCGTCCTTTTACCGGAAGTTAAAAACTATATAAAGCAAATGTTTTATACTGCTATTGTCTCAGTTGATGCTTGGATGGCAATAAAGACACATCTATACTACTTATACAGAGTCTTCTCTCGTAGCTAAGCATAGTTCCAGTTGATAAGGTCTTTGACCTTGATGCCCGAACTACATGTACCTACTAGGACTGAACATACTCGTTCTCAAGTATAGCACATAAGCATTAACTCAGGACCACATGAGTCGTCTTGGTTAACTTTATAACTACAAGTACTGTTGATCTTTCATGTAATACAGAAGACCTAGCACCACTGATAGGCTCTTCATTTGTGCTAGTGAGTCGTCCCTCAACCTCACATACTACACGGAAAACATTACAATATGTCTGTGTTACAGCAATAGAAAACAGGGCAACTTTGTCCTCGCAGAACTGTATAAGCAATCTTGTTACTGCTTGATGGTAGCTGGTAGGAGTAAAGCCTGGAGCAAACTGGAGGCGAAATTAGCCGCGCGTCAAGTGAGGCCATATTGTTTCGCGTCGCGCTCCTAAACACACTAGGCGCGAAGCCATAGCGAAACTTTCGCGATTGATTGATGGCCTAAACACGTCTTGTGCAGGTAAAAGTCACACACCGCATATCCCAATAGACTATTCTACGTGCAGTTGCTTGTAAGTATTTTGTTGCGTTCGCGCTTCTGTCCATTTAAACTTTCGCGCGAAATGAAGTAATGAACGGTGTGTCGACCAATAACACGCACGCAACAAGCGAAATTATCAAACATGTTTGATCGAAGCGAAATCGCAAAATTAGCCCAGCGCGGCAGGGTCTCGCTCGTTTCTCGCAATTTCTCTAGCGAATTTCGTCCCATTCGCCTCCAGTCTGCGCGGCTCATAATTAAAACACTGTGGATACAGCTAATAACTGCCATTGCCAATTTATACTATATCAATATCTCCTCTATTATTGGAAGCTATGGAGTGAAGAATGTGAATGGGAAGACAAAGCTGTCAGGTCCTGGTCTCAAGGCCGCAGATGCTGCTGGGATGATAATGGGGGGAGGCAAGTGGCCAGGCAGGTTAGTCCTATGAAATATAAACACTATATTTTATGTTGTACATGTATATTATATATATAATTACAGTTTCATGGTTCCCACAATATATCAACCTTGCTTGGATATTTACACTATCTAACTACACGAGCTATCCATAACTGCATGTTCTAGACTGGCCAGTAGATGTAACGAATTGCTTGGTGAGTTTGACGACTATGAGGTCTACCAAATGGTTGTTAAGAATAAAGGAAGAGACTTTTTATTCGATTTATTTTGTACAAACAAGCACCAGAGGAAGTTGAATAGCTGTGGGGGTGGTTTGGCAACCATGTTAGAACCTAGTGACTGGGAAAATGGTTTGGGAACAAGCTACACTGAGGAAGAAGTTGGAGAAGACAATGATGATGATGATGATGGCCATGATGAGCTTTGATTTGCTTTGCTGTCAGCTAAACAGTTAAAAATACTTTAGATATACAACAAACGGCCTACATTACTCTACCATCCTGTGTTATTAATGAAAGCATACAATCTTCAACATTATTAGTAATCTACATTTATTTTGTGATAATAAAATGTAATAGTGATTTGCACACTACAGTATATTACACATCTTATTCAATACAATACAACACAAATGTTATTGCAATGTATGCTTTGACTATTGTTTTAACAATTATTAACAGTTACAACTATTATAACAATTCTATGCTGCATACATGTAGTTCTAGGTCCATAATGTTGTTGGCAGGTGGTTCACTACATGGTTGTCCAACAACATATTGAATAATTAAACAAAATACGGTACTGAATGAGTTATGTAATTGCTAATTGGGAGTATCAAATACTAATTTCCTTGCAATACTATAGAAAAGCATTCTACCAGAAAGGTCAGCAGAACTTAATGTCACAAGGCGAACCATCACAAAATGTAGGCAACAGGGAATAGAATAATTATGTATAAACAGTATATGGTATAGATGTATTATAGATACACATAATATAATCTAGTTTTATACAAAACTGTTATGTGTAAATGTAAGGTATAGACAATATATCATAATAGTGCTCTACACTGAATATAAATAAATAGATTAAAGTGTTAAAATCAATAGTTAAATAGGATTGAATAAATGCTAGGTAATATAGTGGTATACTGCACTTCTCTGATACTTGTCCAATACTAAAAAGTTCTGTTATTCCTGTAGTTCTGTACTCATCGGCTGTGCTATTCTATTATAATCATAACAATTATAATAAAGTTACCATTACAATAAATGTAGTAACCTTTCAATTACTTCCTTTTACTTTTTTTCTTTTTACCAGCTTTATCAGCTCCTCTGTTAGGTGTCTTTGTACCTTTAGCCATCTTTCTGCCAGATCCTTTGGCTGACTTTCCTTCTGCGCAATTGACAGCAGGTACATACTCTACCCGCTTCCCTTGACATTTTTTCTACAACATACATGGTAACATTTGCATCAATTCCCAATACTACACAGGACTAGAACAACCATCAGTTTTCTATTAAAATGTGATGTTATTATCTCTCAGTTACATTTTGTCCTCTAGCTTTTTATCACAAAATGGAGAAGTGGATATTATTCCATATTATTGTTTATAGTGTAGAATAATGGAAAGCAAATGCTGTCCACTGTTGCAGCTAGACTTCTGGAGGATGTATGTGCTGGAACACTTATTCATGTTTTCACTTCACAGTGATTTCGAAACTGATGTTTGGATTCTAGAAGAAAGCTTTAGGTACAACCCATAAGAACAATTGCCTATCTCAAGAACCAAAGCAGAAAGTATAAAAAGCAATGTGTAATGTGCTACTGATTTTATCAAATACTTTTTAGTCGATCTTAAACCAACATTTTTAAATTTAATTTGACCTACCAAACATCTACATTTACATGTAAAATAGCCTTGCTGCGTTCACTGCCCTCTTGTTCAACAATTCTGTAATCTCAAACAAATCAATAGTTTTAGTAGCATCAGTTGTTTTTCATAGCAAAAAAAAAAGTGCAAAGTGTTGTAATAAAAAGTACATGTAGGTAATACTATAGAGAAATGTAGTGTTTGTACACTGCGAAATCTCAGCTAAAGTGCTCAATGTGTAAAACAGAGCTAAGCAATGTTTGATAGGATCTCAGTGTTATGTCTTTTATTACTATTAGTTTCATGTTATAATGTTAGGTAATACTATGTATAACTGTCAAGTTGAAGGTTCAGCTTCTGCTTTATAATTATTGTTTGTCATGTTAATATTTTCTGATAATTTAGAGGGTCCAACAGTGTTCGAAGTGGAAAAATTGAGGTGGGTACACGGCACATGCAATCTTACAGATTAGTATTGTATAGCTATCCACTTAATCTTATGGTAGCCAAGAAATTGGTGAATTACTAAAGTGGAAAAAAGTTATGCTTTGGTAGGGATTGATTGAACTCAAGACCTTATGGATGAGTGTCAACCACTCTACCACTACCTATCAGGTCCATAGTAACTGTAAGGGGAAAACTAGCTATTAAAATGAGGGTACACGCCTGCTGGCCGTGCAACCACTAAAACTGAGGTGGGTACACACAGTATACTCCCGTATAACCACACTTCGAACACTGGGGCCCAACTCTAACGTAACTCATGATGAGTAGCTCTGGTTTCAAACTGTCTTTTTCGAACAGTCGCAAATTCACATGATTGATAACGCAATTACCCAAGCTCCATGATATATGCCATAAAAGAATACAAGTTAACTCATCTCAATAACATTAATATTCTAAAACATAAAATTTGCAATAGTTTAGTATATTTAAAATATTAATATTAATTATAATTATTGAAGTGCGTTCACTTGTTATGATTGATGTATTCATTTATGAGTTATGACAATTAAAAACTTTAATGCTTCTATTGCATAATATCATGCAGTTTGATGAGCATCATGTTGGTCAAGCAGTTGGATTTGAATAGCTTTTTGGAACCAACGTAAATACTAACTAGCTATGCTATGATGCTTTCAGTGTTAAAATTTAGCATTGCTACAGTCATGGACAACGTATCTTCAGAAATCGTTGATCAATTGTACAGGAAACTTACAAATAATACAGAAACTTGAACCGAAAATATCTTTGATGAAGTAACTCTCAGACAGTCGGTTGATTGTTGGCTAGTTTTGTACCAATAGAACGACACTATGAAGACACGCACTGCTTATCAACAGCGCAATTGGATAATTCTAGGGACAAGTGATCAGCCTTGTCAGCTTGGTTACTAAGCAACGAAAAAGTTAATACCTGATAGTGAAAAGTCAATTAGGATTGCAATAACAAGAGGGTGCACACTTACTAAACGTGTGCCTGCTAAAAATGAAGCATGACTGGATTAAATGCTCACATATTTTACAATAACGATATATTCCATTCCAAATTCCATAGAATTTTGATTCACATGCGCAAACATTTTGTATAGCTAGAAGGGTGGTTGTACAATGTAGGTACCTGGTTGCACTGGAAACACCAGTTACTGTCCTGCATATATCCAGTGCCAAACTCTCCTCGCTTACAACTTTTACAGAACCTAGTGCCACACCATTTGCACATGTATGTCTACAATAAACACATGTTGGACGTTTTCTGAAGAACCATGTTTTACTGAAAATTAGCAGTCTCTGGTAGGCTAATGGAATAATGGTAGTACATTAGTAGATGAAAGCTTTGTACTTACTGTATCTGTAGTTTCACAACCCCACCTGCACATGCTTTCCTCCTAATTATTTACCAGATGCTAGTCTATGTTTATATTCACAATCTGCATAAATCAATGACATGAAATTGGCAGCACATTATTACTGAGCAAAGCTGTAGGTACTAGGGTAAACGCCCAGATAAGTCCACTGCCTTTTCTAAATAGAGCATAGATGTATGGAGTATAAATGTATATTAGCTAATGACCATTATCATAGTTTTCAACCTAGTCTATCTTGCATTGTAAACTTTGAAACATAACTACCAGTACTTAGCTACAAGCCACTACACAGAACAACATTTTACCTATTGTGCTGAACACTGTCTTTTGTTGACTAATTTAACTTATCAAATGGAAATAAAGTAGGTTTCTATTGACCTAGAACAGATTACACAATAATATCGACTTCCTTAGACCTAAGTTATACTAATGCACAATACTGTTATATCACCAGTCATATCAATTCAAATATTGATCCAAGCTTTTCAAACTAAGCTGTGCACATATGTGATAAATACCAGGTGTCTTCGCGACCTCTTGGACGGACCTGGGTCGCAAATAAAATTTACAAGATGGCCGTCCGACCTAGGTCAGAAGGGCTATTGGCCTGGGATTTTGCTTGGCCGGACGAAACCATCCCCAGCTCATCGGCACACCTGATTTCTTCGCGCGAAAATAAGGATTTTGCTTTTGGCCCAGGCCGGTGTGTTCGCGACCCTGTGACGGATGTGTGCCGGAAAATATTTTTGTAAATCGGCCTGGGTCTGAAGTTCAGGTCGCGAAGACACCTAATATGCCTCTGGAATATCAACACTATAAAATACTACATAAAACCTAATCAGCATAAAATATGGCACCACCTTGCTGTTTACACTACACCAACTCTGATACGGATACAAATATTAGTATAGTATATACACTATGCCTACACCACATACGTTTATATCACATCATATTGTGCATACCACAGCTTACAGTAGAATCTAGATGCTGCTAAACTTTGACTTAGAACTTTGACCTTATTAATCAAATTGTGATAGCCTAGTTTTTCTGCAGAGTTGTTCAAGTTTTGAAAAGCAGTAGCTGTAATTTTACTAGACAAATACAATAACAATTATATCAAGGATATAACAAACTCAGATACCAGCTCCGACACTAACTGCAGGTTGCATGCAACTCCGACTGCAACTAGTCGCACACAAGTTACAGTTGGAGTTGCATTACCAACTCAGACTCTGACACATGCGTTTACACTGCTGCAACTCAATAAAAACTATTGGAGGGCGAAAAATTTTACAGCCAATAGAAACACGAGTATGTCTACATATATGCCATGCGGCATTACTGCAATACCATTTCCTGTTAAACACACCCTTTACTCCTCCTCTCGGCGCATTTGTTGTTCCATTGGCTGCAGATTTTGGCCACGCCCTCCAACCTGCCGCTTCAACCCGGCACTGCTGCATCGCTGCAACTCAGACTCTGATCCAGCTGCAACTGCAGACTCAGACTCTGACATTGCAACCTCAGACAGGTTGCATCAGACAAAATTGCAGAAAAAATAGAAATACCATCTGCAAGTACAAGTATAAGCATGTGTACATTGAGTTTAACATTGAGGTCCTACATGACCTGGGTACTGTGGTCTGTCTGTGTATGTGGGGTGCACGTGTTTACTATGAGACATGGTGAGTGAGTATAGGAATAATATATTATATGAATATATCCATCTAAGTAGATTGTAAACCTTCTGTGGAAAGAAAATGTAAGGAAGGCCTAGTATAATGTAATGTAACATTGGCAGGCATTACATGACAACAGTATGAGTAGTTAGATGTATTTACATATTACACTATTAGGCAGGCTCCTATAATATATTCCATAGTTACCTAGCCTACCCCTCTTCACATCCATTGGAATCCATGGAAAAATTACAGGCAGTATATGTATAGTAGTGCGTGTATATGTACATATATATATACACGCACTACTATACTATGTGTACATACACATTCAGTAACAAAATTATATAAAACTATGGAAAACAGCTGGTGATATCTAATAGCAAGCAGCCAGTTAGTATGGGTGATGTGGTGGCAGATTGATTTCTTTGAGTATGATAACTTATGATATACATAGTAGTACATACTACTGTATATTATTATATTACATTCATTAGACTACACATGTAGTATACAGTAGATACTGTTTACAATAATATGCATTATACACAGTACTGTAAAAATACCATACAGTAGGCCTACGTACTATGCATAGTACATGACTTCTAATATACTATCCTGTATAGCAATAACTGTAGGCTATGTAACAATATACAGTATCCAGTAGAACGTACAACACACTACATGTGCATGCTGTAACAATATCAATATATGTATGTACATGTACATGGTGCAAGTACTACACACCACATGTTCACACAGTAATAAAGTACTGCACTACAAATCATCCAGTGTGTTTGAATGGCTAGTGAATACATCATTGAAAGCACCAGGCGGATGCACGGGGGTTTTAGGTGGAACATTACAGTAAAAGTCTAGTTCATCAAAGTGCGCCTGGGACATGCTGACACAGGGCTCTGATGCACATCTCACTATGTTGTGTTTTCTGTACTTTATCTTGTCCAGATCATCCAGAATCTACAAGCGTAAGATTAAAGATTCCTCCTTAGGAAGCCAAACTGGTGTAGGCCGAACTGTGTTAGGCAATTAGGTGCGGTAGAGCTTCGGGTTCAAATCCCAGTCAGAGATGGGCTATTTCCATAGATGAGAGATGTGAAATAAATAAAATATCCTTGCAACAGAAAAATATTAAATATCTAGGCCTACATACATATACAGGACTTACCTGAGAGAAAAGCGGCCTGTTATCTCTATTAACATCAATGCATATTCCTAAAAGTGTTCTCATTCCCTTTGGTGTGTCATCTCTTAACTTTTTCAGGTCTGGCCTGAGAATACCACTTCCCACCATAAACAATATCTACAACACATACATACGCATTATAATATATATTAGATATATACATCTCTTATATAGCATGCATTATGCTCGAAATTAGTAGCAATACCAATTTCTTGAGCACTCTACCTAGGAAATATACTGGACAACTAGCCTTGTACAATTCTCACTGTCTTTGGCAGCTTGAGAACCCTGGTTCGGTATATTTTACGCTTTTTAAATACATCTTGCTGTAGATATACAGTATTGGCAATATGTGTTCCTAAGGATATATATTTCTGAGTTGCACTGATGAGGTGTCAAACACTGAAACAGTACACTGGGATAGAAACTGACAAATAAACACAAAATTTGGTTCTCAATTTTGAATCGTCTCCAAAGCCTAGTACTGAGTAAATCAGTCTGCAATACAAAATCTTTTGGTCGCATTAGAAAGAGTAGGTTGTCAACTCTACAGCAATGCATAAATTATATAGTTCAAACGACTATGTAATGTGTAAGGTCTATTGAAAGTTCATTCCATTTATATTCAACATTTCAACATTCAACAGGGTGATAAGGGTAATAAAAGGTACCTTATACATGTATTATACAGTATGATATGATGTATTTTTAAGCATGTTCTGTTCACTGTGCTAGGTCATTAGGTGCTGTAGAGGCCCCGGGTTCAAACCCCAGTCAGGGACTGGTATTTTCATGAATTTGAAACAAGTCCCGGATTGCTCAAAAATAAACTCCTTGCTTCAAAATACACCATATATCAAAAAAAAATTGCCAAACCCCTTAAGACACAGTGTGGTATGCTTTATATACAATATACTCCCTACTTCAATAAAGGACCTTTTGATGACTGCACTTACTGTGTAACGAAATTTTAAGACGTAAAAACACTGTAAAACAATGTTAGATTTCCAATTAACATACCGCAGTACGAAAATATCAATTGGCCACTGCATTTCTTATAACAATTTCCATTTACCATGTCAGTCAAAAGCTTATTTTTAATGAACAAGTTACTACATAATTTATATTATTTTGGAAGAATATAATAGTAATACAATTATTTAGAATTTTGTCACTCATTTGAAAACAGCATTTCCTTTTAGGGAAATATTACAATATTATAGATGTTGAAGCTGTATGTGCACAGTATGACTGCTCTTCAAGAGGTAGTCATGTTGAAATAAAAAGACGTCATGCTATTCAGGCTACTCTTGTCAAAAAACATGTATTGTGTATTATTTTTTACCCTCTATTATTGCACAACATTGAATAAACTGGAACCAACATAGTTACAGCCAATGAAACTTGGGAATTAATCAACCTCTTTCACGCAGGTACTTGAAGTCAGAATACTGTTGGGCCATTCCATGGGGACTGATCAAATTTTTGTGCTGACCGACTCGAATTCTTTTAAAAATTTACAGACAAAAGGAGCACTCTTGAATTAGTGGTAAACCAGCAACTTTTTTGCTATATGAACCAAGTGGTTCTGACAGCAGCTTGTTGAAAAGTGGGAAAATGTGGTGGGGACAAAAGAGATATTTTTGAAACTAATTACCAAAGCCTGGTTTAATTGTAAGCTAGATACTTGTACATATATATAAAAGTTGTCAAAAGTTCTTGCTTGTTGGCTGTAGCTACACATGTAGTCTGCAAGTATATTTTTTATTAGAATTTACTAGCTAATGGTGACCCCAAAATTTGTCCCAGAGTCAATTTAAATAACCATTACCACCTCACCCATCGTTTAAAGAAGCTTTAGTCCCATGGAGCACCATCTTCTTCCCCTTCTTTTTTTCATTAAACAATACATGTACTTGGTCAAGTCACACAGAAATACTGCTTAACTGAGCTATCTTGCATCATTTAACAACGTGTCAAAGGACAAGCAATAGTAAAGTTATCAAAACGGCATGTTCACGCTGTTAAAAAGGATTTCACTCATGTGACTTCACAAAGTAGGTTGTATAACCATGCTAAATCCCAAATTGCACCTCTAATTGAGTCTTGGCTGATCTACATGTACACTATATGGCCATTGAAAATTAGCTGCATAGGGATGTAGCCACTATATTGTTGCAAATATATGTAGAAGTCGTATCAGAGAATTCAGCCTTTTAGACCCAAAAAGACAAAGCATTTATTGCAGAAATGGAATCTTCAGGTGTGAATTGTATATATTATAGCAACATTTTTACCAGCAACTTCCACTACTAAGTTGAGTAGATTTAGCCTTGAACAATGCCCCAAAATACCAACTCGGACAACGGCGATGTTGAATTTGAGCTGCTGTTGCCATATAGGCTATTTAGGGGAGTGTTTTTATTCTCAAAAATTGATCTACTCTTGTATAGAGCATGTGCAATAATTATTTAGGGTAGGTATATCAGCTTTTGTTCATCAGATCCAACAGTGTCTGTTTGGTCAATTTTCAGTGAATTTAAGTTAAACTAGCTTTGGGAGGTGTTTTCAGTGACCTCTGACCCTTGCTATGTTGATCATACAGACTTGAAAGAGTAATAAAACTAAAGCACGCAAGTGAAAGTATCTATGTAACAAAAAATACAGCTCTAAGCGTAGCACAGTGGCCCCAGTAGTAGCTTGAATGCTTAGGAATTTCAAAAATTCCATTTGGAGTTGTCCCACCACATTTTCCCACTTTTCATTAACCTGCTGCCAGAACCACATGGTTCATATAGAAAAAATTGCTGATTACCCACTAATTCAAGGGTGCTCTTTTTATCTGTAAATTTTTAAAGTAATCTGAGTCGGGTCAGCACGCAAATTTGATCAGTCTCGATAGAATGACCCTGTTGTCTTTACCAAAATATCGATGCTGTTGTTTGTTTAATAAAGATGTGTTTCTAATGTTTACTGGAGGATGTGTGTTAGGAGACTAACCTGGTCTCTGTTATTAATGTGAGAGTAGGGTAGAGAGCCTGTGAACAATTCATATAGTACTACTCCATATGCATATACATCAGAGCGAAATGTGTATGGGTTATCTTCCTTCATTCTAATCACTTCTGGAGCCTACAAGTATAGGTTAGTTGTGTCATACATACAATAGGCGTATTCAGATATTGCACGTACAAGCTTTATAAATAGCAATCTGCAGCAATAACACTTCATTTTATTCAATAATATAACGCATGCTTATTATTACCAGGCATGCCTAACCTAGCGTTATAGCTAGTTAGCTAGCGTTATATTATTGAATAAAATAAAATAAATGGTTGTTGCCTTCAGATCAAGCATTAGTCACGCCTGAACGTTAAAGCTGTGTTCAGATATTAAGAGCAGTCTCATATGAACCAGTACAGTTTCCAAAGCATATACTAGGTATGTATGTAGGCCTATGCATGTCCATGTACATACAATGAAGAATACTTACCATCCATAATATTGAACCAGTAGGCTGAGCAAACTGATGTGAACCACTCCATCTCGTTTTAACTGTCGCTAAACCAAAGTCACCAATCCGTACTGCCAGGTTGTCAGACAGGAAAATATTGTTTGACTTCATATCTCGATGTATTATATTTTTAGCATGGAGGTAACTAAAAATAGCAGAGGCAGAAGTGTGAATATTACTAAAAATACAACAGCTACATCAAACAAGAACAAGAAAGCAAGGGGCATTTGCCAAACTTTGGGTAATTGTGGTCGAAAATGATTATTTCAAGTAGAAATTCACCTGCAGTCTAGACTGGCAAGTTTGCTGTTCTCCGCGATTTATTTGAGCACTGAAAAACAGGTTCTGTAGTAGAACAACCTATTGTGACTTTCAAACAAATGACGAACCCGCTTCCAGCATTGTTTGGCTAGCTACACCAGGTGAAACAAAAAAATTTCTCTTGAAAGTGCACAACCTTGACTTGAATTTATGTCCAAACTTTTTGGATGCATTGTACATTTCCAATAACTTACAGAAACTGGATGCAGCCAGAATAAAATTGATACACACATATATTGAAATTTGCCAATTTTGCCAATTAAAGTCACCTCGTGTTGAACGATGTTCGCCTCTGGAATTTCTAAGGAATCATAAAAATCAAAATCGAGAAGATAACTCCAACATATGTCTGGGCAACAAAATCAAATGTAACCGCGTCCATGGAAGGGCAACAACTGGTACAAGCCGGCCTTCTTGGTTCAAAACCTCTTAATAGACAATACAAAATTACATAATAATAACAACAAAAGAATCATCCATTGTAACATTTCCGCTCACTGAACCAGAAATTAAAATAATCAAGTACAAAACAAGACTTTGATTACTTGGTAAGCAAACCTGGGACTAGAGTTCAAATCACATTTACTTACTCCATTCCTTGAGCTGTCTGCCGAGAAATGTCAAACAGGTTGTTTATGGGGAATTTAGTAGCATCTACATGCAGGTGTTTGTAGAGACTAGACCCTTCACACCATTGAGTGATTATTGTAAGTTGTGGCTTTATAGTCCAGCCCTCAAACAACAATACGTTCTTATGTCTTGTTTTTCTAAATATAAATGGTTAAATTATAAACTATTTCTTCTACAATACTATGAATGTTGTGGATGACATACATGTATAAATTATACAGCGTATACATGGCCACACATGCAGGTAAATTGCGTGCATATTTAATATGTTATTGTCTGCCCTACTGTCACATGCATGTCAGCCAGTTTTGCCTCAGTGCTTTGATGTTGCTCAGTAGAAGACATTTTCTCGGGTTTCAGCCTTTTACAATCATAGTGTAGAGGAAACACAAGTAGAAAACCAGTCATAGGGCATAGGGAATACATATGTAGTCAACCAGTCATAGAGTAGAGGGAATACATAGCATGTTTTGTTCACTGTGCTAGGAGGCGATTAGGTGCCGTAGAGGCCCTGGGTTCATATCCCAGTCAAGGGCTGGTATTTTCATGGATGTGAAACAAGTCTCTGACTGCTCAGAAAATAAACTCCTAGTCTAAAGAAATAAATTTCTTGTCTAATAAATACATCATAATATGTAGTCAACTAATAATAGAGTAGAGGGAACACATGATATGTAGACAACAAATCAGATCTTACCTTAACACAGTTACTTCATTTTGGAATGCTTGTATCTGTGCTGGGGTTGGATTTGTAACGTTAAGTATTTTGATGGCTACTGTGCCATACCAGTATCCTTTGTAGACTGTACCAAATGAACCAGAGCCTATCCTTTCACCAAAAACAATGTCCCCATGGGCTATCTTCCATGAATCGTACGAGTCCCTTCTTGAGACTGGTTCCAATGCCTACAGTATGTAGTAATACATTGTACATGTATATACTGATACACTACTACATGTTGTATTGATATTATAATATAGATATAATATGCCCACAGTCTACTATGGAGAGGTACTAACAACGTTGCTTTCACATGGTTGAATTCAGTTATATGCTGATTAACAAATGGATAGGATTCCATGACACAAATATGAACTTATTTATCTACACTAGATTGAAGTGAGCAACCATGCCAAAATAAGACCCAAGTAACACTCAAAATTGTTTAAAGTTGGCCTATTGTCACTAAATGAGTTAAATTCCATGTCATTAAAGTTCATGCCCTCATAAATGAGCACAACCAGCCGATTGCAACGATGTACGGAAAAAGATTTCAGTACCAGTTAAAAATTATTCAGTAATGGGTATGTGAAGTGTTGCGAGTTGTATCCTATTGACAACGAGTGAGCTCTGCGTAAAACAGAGTGCTCACTATGCTATACTTGAATTTAAAAATGTAGCCGTAGAGTTTTGGCTTCCACCTGTGCAGTTGTAGCGACCGATCCCTACCACTGCAGCGATCCTACCATTGCAGCGATCCCTACCACTGCAGCGGAAACAGTTATCATGCATAAACCCTGTGGAACCTGCGGAAAGTTGAATATGTTCAACCTTTCACTGGTACCTGGGGTACCACAAGTAGCCCTGTGTAATGGAAACCACCTGTCCTTAGCTCCTGCTTGCCTCCTGCTGAGAGAAAACCATGACTTTGGGGTATCACTTGCAGCAGGCACCTCACTTGTGGAAAACAGGTAGCACACACACAAGGGGAAACCAAACTTATCAATATAATTTTATTTACTGTGCTACATCACATGATTTGTGATTAGCAGCAATCATTGATGCACACGTACAAGTGTGATATATACCTTTATAGATACGAACCTGCACCCTGCTTGTTAGCGAGCTAAGAGAAGGGTTGCTAACTGTATCAGTATCTCTCGGCTCCAGTGCACTGATGGTAGACGTATCATAGATGGCAGATTCAGGAAGCGTAGCACTCAGGTCTGGTAACCAATAGAATGGAATTAAAGTCTATAATGCCTTATAATATATTATAAAATCCATGAAGTGTTGTAGCAAGCTTTCGCAACATCAAAAATAAATTAGTGCAGCTAAATATACTTTAATTTTAGGAGCAACATTGTATAATACTGTCTCGTGTTAAAAAACAATTACACAAATCATGTACTTGTACAGTAGATTTTACCAGACTTTAAACTGCGATTTCTAAAAACAAAAAGGAAAACTGGTGAAACTAGAATTGGTAAAATACAAGTCTCCCATTATTCTCTCTACAATTGTTAGAAATCTGTGACAGGACGTACTAAACTAAATTACACCAATCTAAACTGTATTGTGAGTTTATAAGCCTTGACATACCCTTCAACATTCAAGAAGTTTAAGACAAAGGCACTGTATTTTGAGTAGGAACAAAGAAACAACCTTGCACTATATAAAACAATGCCTTCAGTATAACTATTAAATAGGTGTTAGGCAACCAACACACATGTACATGCATATGTACACCAACAGCATTTACCATGATTTGTATAATGTTTGTGAGACTTGAACCCAACATCAAACCTTGCATACACAGCATTTGAACAAATTGATTCCAATTCAAGCTACCTTCAAGATTCCAAACAACTTACCTGTCCGTCTCTTGGCTACTTGTCGTAGATGCTGAAACACAAACACAACATATTGTTACACTCGCACATAATCTTTCAAATCATGATACGATTAAGAGTTATCTGTCCTTACCAAGGGGAGACAACTTTAAATAGGGAATGGGATTAAACCACTATAATTGAGATGTGCAAAGAAATGGATGATAGAGTAGGAATTAACTTGCTGATTTGTAGACTTTAGGGTCACAGGTTCAAATCCTGCACAGTTCTGATGTGGAAGGTGAGCTCTTGCACTCGAGCCCAGCTCCTGTCATTCATATCAGGTTCAGGTTCTAAGGTCAGGATAGGGAAACTCATTACAGTAGCCAAAGCAAAATTGACGTATAGCTAACCTCTCTTAATCTTTGGTCTTCATCAGCTGTGGTGGCCTGTTGTGCCATAGCAAAGACATTGGGTACAGATGTAGTCCGACTACCATTAGTTCCAAAGTTTCTAGGTAAGCTTTTCGAAGCACCCGGAGCCATGGTTTCAGCTAACAGCCTATTAGTACATGAGTATAAGGATTAGTTAGACTGTCAACCTACACGAACTACATAACAACGTACAAGTACAACAAAATATATACGAATTCACGTCACAATATACACATAATTTTTGCTGTTTATCCCTGCTACATCAGTTGTACTTTGGACAGCAAGAGGACTTCACAAAAGCAATAAAATACAACACAATCCCTGAAAAAGCATCTGCACCATGATTCGATTGTAACACCTACAGATATACATGTACATGCATTGTAGGCTACATGCACATGTACATAATGGAAAAAGCATGCATATATTACTATACATGTAGCCTAGACACCCATTTAGATTAGTAAATACAATACTTTAAACTTCTATGTGTGGTCAAGAATCGGTGTTACAATTTAAAGATCTGCATTCACCTAGCAGTGAAAATGTAGATATATGGAAGCAGATGCTAGATGGGAGGATGGTGAAGTGAACCGAAAAGGAGTAGGTGGTTTTCACCAACGATAAGGATCCTAAGTAAGGCACGTATGATATGAACCAACCGTTTCATTTTCTCCGTCTCATTGTTGGTTGTTTGTTTGTCTGGTGTAGGTACTCTCTCACAATAAGTAGGCAGTTTGTGGGTGCAGCCTCTGTGACACTTCTTATTACAGTTTCTACACTTGTATCCCTGAGCTATCATCTTGTTACATGCATCACAGTATGATATATCTAAGTAAAATTTGGTCTACAAAAGAGTATTGAGTACATTAAATGGACTCCCTCCATTGCAATTTCTCCTCAGCTTACACAAGTGCAAGACTTGACAACATAACCGCAGACTACATTATTCAGCCCACATCTTACACAAAATTACATGTATTCTGACTGTAAGTGACATTCTCTAGCTCTAGGTTCACAGCAATGTGACACAACTAATGTTATGATAATACAAATATCATATACATCCAAGCTCCAACATGTGAATGATGACGTATTGCCACTGCTACTCAACTATACCAATTGAGCTGCAGTGTGTTACTGTAATATCATCAAGAGTTGTCCCCTCCTACCATGACACAACTAATGTTATGATAATACAAATATCATATACATCTAAGCTCCAACATTTGAATGATGACGTATTGCCACTGCTACTCAACTATACCAATTGAGCTGCAGTGTTACTGTAATATCATCAAGAGTTGTCCCCTCCTACCAAATATTATAAGAGATGAGACAACTCTAAAATTTGGTGCAGACTACTTCACAGTTAATAATAATACTTGACAGTTGTATTTAGCCTACATTGTACATGTCAATGCACTCATCACAATATGTCACATGCTTATCAATAGGTTATGTATGAGATGACAGCGTCTCTGAATATCTACATATACAAACGAGATTAACCTAAGACCAGACAATTATCTTGACAGATCAGCCGTGATCAACATACATAGAGTTGGTAATATGCTTCGGCCATTATCACTAAACCAAGTGTAAGCTTACCCATTCATGAGGCTGGCTGAAAGGAAAGAATGGAAGACCAGAAGGTCTGGATTCAACCACTGTGATCTTCTCGTATCCAACTAGAGTAGAGGTATCAGCATCCCAATCAAGGTGTGCCCTGTAAGCAGTCACACTATTAATACTTATACAGTAGTAAGTTACATGTACAGTATTGGGCTACATCGTAGAGTAGTTAACTTCAGTAAGCCAATGGTAATACGAGTACATTACATTAACATTTGGATTATCCAAATTTTAGTACTATGATCGCTTGTTAGTCTTTACTAATAAAAAGTAGCAGCTCTGTCATTTCATTAGAATTCGCAGACCTTGAGAGAAGATAACTCCAAGGTCGTAGAAAAAGTGCACTTAGTAAAAGGTCGTGGTTGTAGGACGTAGGGACAGAAAAATCATAAATATACGACTTAGGCCGTAGAATTGGCAACACTGCCCCAGGGTCTTACTGTTAGCTATTGATAGGATGAATACCTTGTTAAAAGTAATGTGATTAGGTTGATATGCGAAGTAGCCTACACATTCCCTAAATATTGCTACAAAAATTCTCTTCTTAGAACTATAATCGAAGAAGTCAGTGTAAATACTTAGTAAACCCGTGATAACGGATAAACATACAACCAACATCAACTTCAATTTGTCAGCTACCTCAGATTAATGATCTTTAATAAATATTTATTCTATATAAATTTTGAAACTGCAGTCTGTTCCATCATTAAACAGAAAGCATCACAACTTGCCAAAGACCGCCACGTTCTCAACTAATTTTCCCATGGACGATTTCCATGCAAAACATAATCTCATATCCATTTATCAACCACAGCTTACTTATCATGAGTTCCTATTACTCTACATTCATCTGTTGTTAAGTCCCTCAGCTTCAACTTCTTTTCCAAAGCTTGTCGAATGGTCACTCCAACCTGGGCCTTGAACTGAAAAACAAGTAGTATAAAACAAAGGATATCCCTGCTATATACATTGTATATATACATGTATGCTTGTGTCTTGGGGTCAGTTACTTGAAACCTAACCCAATGCCAATGCTCCCAACTTTAGCCTGGCATTTACAATATCCAATAATCAAGTTCCATCAAGTCAAACAGCCAGCCATAACTACTACTGAGATTGCCATTAGTTTTGGGTATTACATTGTAATAAAGCTGACCCATGGGCCTATATTATACATGTGCATCTATGATTACTCTTGCACAAACCCAAAGTGTGGTATAATTACATTTTATACAAGTAGCATGTATGTAAATGTAATAGTAAAAGTCACAAGTCAGTCAACTTCATTACGATGGTGAATGTACTATTTTAGACTAGACTTCTCTACACTGCAGTACATACATGTATACACCAACTACATGTATATGTACATGTATATGCATTTTATATTGTATATCATTTACACGATAACAATGCAGTCACAAGGTACAAGTAATATTTTTATATGCAGGCTACTAGTGGAGTGGATAGGATGCCACCTTGTCAGCCTGTCTGGCGATACATTATCAACTAGATAAGTAGCACATGTAGGCTACATGTCCAACACAACTATATCCAAATCCCTGTCAAAACTTTGAAGAGGTACTAACGGTTATTTTTTCTTGCACATTTTAAATCAGTTTTTTATGCTCATTCAGCATCACATAAGCTTAGGTGAATTTGAGCATGACTAATTTGACTAGGCTACATGTATGTTTAAGGCAGTAATTTTACCAAATAATACCCAAGAATGCTCGAAATTGCTAGTCTAGTGAAATAAGTTACGGTTAAATTCACTAAAGCTTATGTGATTCTGAATGAGCATAAAAACTGATTTAGATTGTGCAAGAAAAATATAACTGTCTGTACCCCATAAAAAAGCAAACTATCGATTTACTACAATTATTATTGCGCTGCACGTGGATAAATTTCTGAACCACATGTTATAACTCACTGGATTGGATAATATCATAGGCCTAGGGGTATGTCAGTGAGTTGGTAGTTATATGATGGAGGCAAGTGAAAACTCATGTGCAAGAAATGCTGAGCACAGAGCACAGTGTCTAGTATGGTACAATAGCAGAGTACTAACTTACCATACTACGCTGAGCATTGGGAAGGAAAGCTGTGATGGTACCGAGGGCTGTGGAGGAAGTGACATCATGTGAACCTCCTCCGGGTGCCTGCCTTTCTTCATCACTCTGTGAGCTGCTGCTACCAGGTATATAAGAAGGGGAAGATGGATCACTGTAGCCCCCTACAAGCACACCTCACATGTAGGCTATATGTACAAACACAGACACATACTGATACATGGTAAATATATATTCATTGACTCTAACTAGACTACTTTTAAGATTAGAACATGGAGGGAAAAACTTTACAAAGACAGACTAACTCATAACTCCATAGCCATATGTACATATGGACATGTACTGAGTACCCCACGGGAACGAATATATCTAAAACCTTGTACACTGACCAGTGATGGGCTCCTGACCGCCAATCTCTTGGCCTGGTGGATCTTTCCCCCTGGGGTATGCAAAGCTATGGGTGTTAGTGGAAGTGGTGTTGGTGTATATATTATTATACTGATCCTCGTCAGCATCCAAGAGAGTGTGCAAATCCCTTTGCAGTTTGACCAGTTCATCATTCAAGTTAAGGTAGTTCTGCAATAACAGTACACAGCACAGTAACATGTGTACACAACACAATAACATGTGTACACAACACAGTAGCATGTGTACATAATACAGCAACATGTGCACATAACACAGTAGTATGTGTACATACAGTAATACAGTAACATGTGTACATAATACAGTAACATGTGTACATAATACAGTAGCATGTGTACATAGCACAGTAACAAGTTATGCCTACTAACTACCAACAAGTTTTAACAACTATCAGTACACAACCATGTATTAATAAGGTAGACCTATGTTATAGTTTGCAAAGAAGTTTAGTTATGACCAGCTAAGGACACTGTGGAAATAGCCCATCCGTAGTGTCACATGCAGTTGGTTCAGGATACAGATTGTATCCTTCTATTTTTAAGGAAGCAGACCTGGCGTAGTGATTAATGTGTCTCTCTACTGAGCTGGGCAATTAGGTGCCATGAAACCTCGGGTTTAAACCCCAGTCAGGGATGGGTTGTTTTTACAAATGTGAAATTAAATCCATAAATATATTTCCCTGCAAGAAAATATGACATGCACATGATTGTAGCTTACTCTGATATGAAAAATGTAAAATGATATGCTGTATAGTAACATAGTGTATATATTTTTGCCGCAAGTACAATACATGTATGTTAGTTGATCATAATCATAACTAGGCAAAGACCAAGACTCCCAGGGTACCATAATAATCAATTATCTTTCCAATAGTAACAGTTACATACATGTATTACATATAATACAGTGTATGTGCATGCAGAATTTATGAAACCAACAAGTCAATAGCCAAGTGTGCTATAAACACAGTTACAAGTACAATATGTAATCAGCATCCTCTGATGATGATGATGATGATGAGCGTTGAAATATAAGGAGCGAATCAAAATAAAAATGTTCTACTATTCATAATAAAAAATACAGCTCACACCAACATTGTTCAATAATGTAATCAGCATTACACAGTAGGCTATTAGCATTTTCTTATCCTCAAAGCCGCTATAGTCTATACAAGCATTAGCATAAAAATGCTATATTCTGCTTGCTGTAACTTCTACACTTCTACACCTTGTCATCAGCAATCACAAAAATTTTTCCCTACCTGTATATACATGGAGGGAGGAGGTCTAATGCTACCAAATCTATCGTTCAGCAAGTCCAATTCACGTTGCTTTATCTTTATAACTTGTTGAATAGATCGTATCTAAAATCAATCACATTAAAATGGTAGGTCAGGGGTACATACATATATCATGACTGTAATAAGCTACAACATACACTTTCTCCGAGTAGGTCTGGTTAGACACTATGCACAAGCTAAATGCTAACTAGTAACAGCTCAATGAAGCTTCCAGAAAAAAACTACCAAAGAAACTGGAACTTTGTTACAACTTCCTTCACAACAATTAATAAAGTTGCATGATAATACATGCATACTTAATATACATTATATTATAACTTCATATTCCATATGGGTGTATCACTTTCCTGAACACATATTGGTGATTGACAGTTCCAGTTGAAACTTAAATATCATGGCCAAGCCTCATATGCCTAATAGCTCCGAAATCTGAAAGAGGCTCTAATGCACTAGAGATATTTAGCAGTCTATTTCCTGCATGCTATGTAACCTACCATGATAATGGAAGATTCTACCCCTTCCCGCTATATGATAAGAGACAACCGACCAGTTACTATAACTAGTGCAATACTCTTTGGGTCAAAGCCTAGTGTTGCCACCTCAGCGAGAGTGGACCCTAAGTAATAGTATCCAAACCTTGTTGGTGAACTGGCAAGATGTAGGGACAACACACGATCAAACAGGTATCATCTGTCGACGTAGAAACAAGCTCAGTATAAGATTATACAATTTTATAGCATAAACTTGAACCATTACAACAGTTAAGGTGAGTAGGTACATACATATTTTAACCTAGTCCAGTTTGGGCACACAGGCTATCTGCAATTGTAGTTGACCACCCATTTGCATATGATTGGGAAGGGGACAGTTTATTCAACGACAGCCAGTACCCCTCGTTTACTTTTACTCGACTCAACATCTTGGGCTTGGAATTCAAGTTCAGAGGAGACAAGACCAGCTACAATCCACTAATCCTAGGAGTGTAAAATAAGTAGGCCTATATAGCCTAATGAAATTCACAGTGCATGTATCCACAACTAGGCGAATTGTGGATATTCATGTAGGCCTTCTGTAGGTCTCTATTGATGAGTGGGAATACCAGTATTGGCTTGGTTAGAAAGCTATCATGATCAACATAATCCTTTCTACTGCAAAATCAAAACCCATGAACATCAACCAAAATACAACTAAGTCGTAATTTTAATACCCGCAGCACCATGGACAGTCACAACGAAGAAGGTGCTGGATGTCAGAACACAATTAGGCACAATCAAGTGAGACCTCTACTGAGCTCCTAAACAGGCACAGCCGATTGCCTGCAAGGTGCTGTATCTGTTACACCTCAAGTACGCCAGCACTATATGGGATCCAACAAGCAAAACGGATACTGTTGATATAGAGGAAGTGCAGGTGGGTGCTGCACAATTTATCTCCAACATCAAGGGTAGAGGAGATGTACAGAGAGCCATGGAGAAGCTTTGCTTGCAACCACTAGCAGGCCTACTAAGGAGGAAAACACTGACATATTGGCCTTTTGCTAGAGATATTGGTGAAAATCACACTCTAAGTGCAGCTTATAATAATATTCTTAACCAGCCTATCGTAGCCACAATACAGACTTGTGCACAGGAAATGGGACTCCCCCAGTCATAGGAACAAACAACAACAAATAACTCAACAACCTCCCCCCCCCCCCCCCCCAAAAGACAGTAAGAAATATGAAGATTGGTTCTAATCAAGGAGTACAGAGTGACCCACCACCGTGACTTTCACATAGACAGGCTAGACAGTCCTGTTCAGTCGATACAGACCATTTGTTACTCAATTCAACAAGACTAATGTGCACAAACTTCTCAACCCATTAACTATATGCGGCACACATCTTCTTCCATCTGGGGCGGTCCAGCATGATGATTACTTTAAGTATGTGACTTAACTAGGTTAGCCTCTTCCGATTGTAATTACCAGCTGAGTTGATGACCAGGTTAGGTAATGTTGCAGGTAGGTAGTTTATGATTAATTTCAATTTTTCAACTTCAATATTAGATAACCATAATGGTAGCATACCATATTACTATTACTATATTATTAACTTAAGACTATAATAGAAGCAGTAGGCCTATACTAATGCAAGATAGTCATCATGACTATCAATTACTAAACTTAGAACCATTATCGATTATGATTCTCATTAAGATCACATTTATTTAGATCACTCTCATGTAGTCTACAATTAAGTTATATACGAATATCGTAGAAATGATGACATGACATGTAACCCATCTGCTTGCAAACCAGATAACTTCTTTGCCTAAAATGAAAGTCATCAAACCATTTTTGATTTTACCACACAAAAATAGCAAATCAGCCAAGCTCAAACAGGTTTGCCTAGTCACACTGATAAAAAATCAGAGAGATTCAGCATTTGGATGAATATGTCAATTTTGGGTGGGGGTATCTATTTAGGGTGGGGTACCAAAGTTTGAGTTGAAAATAATGGAGTCTCATGCTGAAGACTAGACTTAAGAAGCTTGAGCCTGATAATTTTGCCTTTGTTTGCCTTTCTGCTGGTGCAAAGGCCAAACACAAACTTCTCTCATTCACTCACTTTGTCAGTGTTTGAGAGTTCTTCTTCGACGGGGTTATCCATGTCAATTGACCCTATGGAATGAACATGGGAGTCGGTATCAAGGTGGAGAGTTGAAGTTGCCATCATAGCAAATCCAAACTCTTTAGGTTCGCATTGTAACTTATTTCATATCGATACTGCACGCTATAGATAAATGGGACGGTTGCTTAGAGCTCACTGCTAATCACGTGATAGACTAGTAGGAAACCTTTAGTAACTAGAAATTGTCTGCCCTTTCGAATTAACTTGCGAAAAAGTCGACGCAATAACCAGGGAAAGGACAACTCCCAAAGTTGTGCACCCTCTGCAGAGTTACAATATTTGCACTTTGCAACACCTCTGTTTTCTATAAAAAATAATATTATATATTATTATATTCATAATAAAATCAGAGCTGGGTTGCAAGTCATAGATTTGACTTGACTTGCCAAGTCAAGTTACAAGTCGACTTGACTTGGACTTGCCAACTTGCTGACTTGACTTGACTTTGACTTGCACATCAATGTGACTGGACTTGGACACATGAATGACTTGTGACTTTGACTTGGATTCTGCCAAGTCAATGTGGCAGATACAAATTTTGGACAGTGTCTAGACAACATGGAAAACTGATCCCAATTATCTACATATTTATCAGTTTTACTTCATCAGTATATTAAGGCTAGCTATGATGATACACACGGCCACCGCAGGTAACATCTAGGCTGTGTGTTTGTGAAACTACACAGTGTAAGTAGTGTAAGTGTGGTGTAAGTAGTGAATAAACATGTACAGTGCAATAATTACAATAATAAATGTAGATTGGCCTTGCAGAACTGGCCAGTAGACACTCTGTAGTCTGTACTGTACCATGTGCTGTTTATATGCTATGTAACGATGTTGCATGTAAATAGTGACAATTAGTATATTTAAGAGTTGTCCACTCTGGCGCACTTGAGAGAATATAACTCCTCACTAAAATTGATTGGCTGACTGTAGATAGGACAGATATATAATATGAGAGGAGTACCTACACTGTAGAGTAGTCTTAGTAGGAAAATAGATAGAGTAGAGTAGACTGTGAAAATGAGGCATGGAGAGATAGCAGTATAGACTGTCGACATACATGTAGATAAGTCACACAGTGACAAGAGTGGACGACAACATAGACGTTACACATATATATTATACAAATGTATAAGCTAGTGGAAAACACGAAAATGAAAGAAAGACTACAAAATAGAAAACCAAATAAAAACCAATAAAACACTAAAACAAAAACACTTAAAACTAAACTAAACTACAACAGTGTGGAGCGTGTGGAGTGTAGGTGGATCGTATGCTACCCAGTAACTCATATCAATGCGTACTAAGGAGCAAGGATATATGCGGAACGACTATCTGGTTGTAGACCTCGGTATAGAGTCGACGCCGCCACATTCTAGACCACAGAACCAGAACCTACGCCACACTGCTTACTACATTGGAGATCAAGGTGCTGACAAAAGGACCTACAGACAGCGTACTACCACTACATACCAAGTACAGCTGGTGAGTCCTAAGTACTTTGGCTCCAATTAAATGTTATAACTGACTATACCAAAACCCCTAATTTTAGTTATAACAACACTGTACCACCGTAAAAGTTGATGAAGGTAGGTAGTGAAAGTAGTAAGTAGTGAAAGTAGTAAGTAGTAAAAGTAGTAAGTAGTAAAAGTAGAAAGTAGTAAAAGTAGGTAAAAGTTGAGCTGACATTTGAGATTTTGCATTGCTGTCCCTGACACCATGATCATAGCCAGAATTTACCTATGCTATCACGTGCTCTTGCTAACGGCTGTAGCTGCAACCAACGCAAGACCGAACCACTTGCCATATTATAAGAAACTAAGCGCTTGTGTAGATACAGTTGATAATGGAGGAGTATGAACAAAACAAAACACCCTGTACAAATATAAAAAATACAGTTTGTTTCTGTCTACTCCTGTTTAGCAAAATAACATCTTTACACATTACAGTAATTATAGACTGAACTAAAAGCAAAAATTCACAATTTAGTGTTCAGTGGTGGAACGCAGTGTAATTGGGTAAGGTGCATTACAGGATTTTAGAATATTATAGATGTACATGTATATAATTGTATGGTAAAAAGTGTAGTGCTTACAAATTGAATTTTGTATTAATAACGACAATGTTATATTCCACTGCTGCATTCCTGAAACATTTTCGAAGCACTAATATCATTGACATCACAATCATTAACAGAATTTAAGTATTTGTATAATACAGTGGCATGCAATTAGATCTCGCCTAATATAATGATATAGAAAATACGGTGAATTGGGAAAAGTCTCATATATTCCCACCTGAATTCAAAACAATATCTTGGGTGAGTAAACACTTGGAGCATACTGCCAGTATTGCACGCTACTAGTATACATCTATAATATGCTTTTCCTCTCTCCCCATAGTTAATTCATATTTACGCAAGAACACAAGTTTTATTTGCAAACCAGTGCTGCATAGTTTAAATTGGCCAGCTTTGAGCCAGTAGGCACATGCTATTGATGATTCAATGGCGTGTGCCTACTGGCTCAAAGCTGGCCAATTTGAACCAGATTCATTCCTGGTTCTCCATCAATCACTAAATCCTGACCAATACCATAGCTGGTTTACATTGGGGAGTCGATACAGCATACTAAGCACTAGCACCCAATTAATGACAAACCTTGTTTGCTTTCCAATATAGCCTACCCATAAAATTTAAATATGTGGCTACAGCTCCAACTTTTATATGCTATGAAAATATGAAAGCAAATAAATAGACTGCAATTGCGGTAGATTGTGATCATATCTGTAAGCTTGTAGTTGAAAGTAAATCTCCAAGGCTTATTTATGTTGTATATTCAATTAATTATTACCTTAGTCAGCAAATTATTCTACAGGGTATTGCACTGTAAACCTTAGCTTAAGATGTGCTGTTGCTGCATTTATGAGTTTGTGATAAGCAGATAAGATGGTAGACTGCTGTGACGATACAGAGGCCAATCCAAGCAACTGTTGTAAGAAGGTAAAGCCTCCAAAATGTGGTTCCGAAGAGAAATGTGCCAATTGTTCTTGCACAAAGATAGATGCTAGACTGTGTTTGCCGTGTAAGCACAGGTTCTGCCACAGCTGTATCGAAAAAATGCTTCCACTTGACTGTCCTTCCCTCACTTCATGCCCAGTCTGCGAGTAAGTTCTAAAAAGGAAAGTTGTTTATTATCGTGCTCTAGAAGCTATAACTTGGTGGTGCTCTAGCAGATTTCCTGTCACTCAGACTTGAGAGCCAATTTCCTTGAATAGAATATTGAGAACACATGTTATGGGCACTAGAAACATAAAATGTTTGGTTTTTAGATTATTTGAAAAAATAAATCTGCTACCTGTTGGCAAGTTCAAGTCCAATATTGGAGAGGAACTTCAGTTAACTCATTATAAACTTTTTCAACATTCGCTCCACAAACTGTTTTGTGTAGTTGACATGTGAAACAGCTGACAATATGCTCCATGTTCTCTTAACAGCTGTGACGTTGAGCGTCTAAAATTTCCTAACAGCATTACGCAATCGAGTGCTGACCCCTGTGGAGAGAAAGGGCAGTGCTACAGGTCATCCCCAACACCTTGTGACGAGTGGTTCTGCTATAACTGCTACACAGAAGGCTGTAGCAAAGTAAGAGCTAAAGAGTTCTGTCTAGATTGTGACGTATCCATGTGTGAGAAGCACTTGCAGGTAAATAACATGAGGCTACATGTACATGTACATCATACATTGTAACATTAGTAGACTATTAAAATAGTAACTATTAGTAACTATTCAGTTGTGTGCAGCCGCATTATCTTTCCTGCATCATTCAGCAGAAGTCTTGCATGCAGAAGTCTTGCATGCAGAAGTCTTGCAGCAGAAGTCTTGCATACCATAATACTGCTACCTAATTCTAATTGATCTATTATACACCAAATGAGTATGACTATTTACATGTAACTACACTACAGGTGGGTGAAGCAATTTATAATCGATTGGTTATAATGTGAATTTCTCTTCTCATTCATCCTATTACATTATAATATTATTATATCAATTATTATAATATCATATTACAGCTCATTCCTTGTGTCATGTTAGTGCTATGCACTTTCATGTAATACACAATGTAGCTAAAAATATTATCTCCTACACTCTCTACAGTAAACGGACATTTAAAAAAAACAGTTGAAACAGAACAGTAGAACAGTTGAAACTGTGTAGACTACATTTAGAAGAACACAGCTTAAACAGTTAATTAATTTTAATTAATTAAAGAAATATGATATTAAAAAAAAATTAGTTGAAATCTGGCGGTTGGGGTTTGGGATTTCGGACTGTCCTGTTTCGAACTGTCTTTTTCAAACAGTGGCAAATTTACTCTCTACACACCCTACGCCCATTGTCTATACACTATACCTTGTACTCTATAGTCTATAATTAATACTCCACACACTGTACAGTAGATTGTCCATAATCTACACTCTATAATTCATAGTCTGTACTCTATTGTCTATACTTTGTTGTAGCAACACAAATCATTTATCAGAAAGAAAAAACACAACATGCTGCCAGTATGCCAGTACAAACTAATGAAGAGGAAGTTTGAATGCAGAAGATGCAAGATACATCCCAAATATACACTACTGTTTGTGTGCAACAAGTGTGACATGATAGTATGTCAGGTTTGCGTAGCTTGTATTGAGTGTGAGAAAGGTAAGATGTAACATTATGTACAATGTAGAAAAGAATATTTTCTGTCCTTCATAACCATTTATTATTATGATGAATATTACAGATCAATCTGCATGCAGTGTACTGTTTCAATGTATTGCAAACATTGTAGTGTGGGAGTGCAGCATTTCAGAATAGGTTTGCCTTGAGAGCTCAAAATAGGGATGCCTTGAGAGAAGCAAGGAAGGTTGGTAGGCCTACACCACATAGTACTATATTTGTGTTTAGGTGGTAGACATGTTGCCCAGGAGCTCGACACAGTTGCTTTAGAAATGGCTACAGCTATAAACCAAGGTATGAAGGACGTGGACTGTGTACGTAAGAGTGGAGAGAAAGTAATTGCTGAGGCATTCAAGGTCTACCAGTGTAAGGAGAGTGAGTTGGAGAAAACAAAGCAGGCTGTGTGCCGCGAGTTTGAAATGAAGGTTAGTAAAATTATAGTATCAATCGTTTTAACACAAACAGTGATGAATACCCCCAGGGAGAAAGCTTGTAACAATACATGCACACCGATGGGGTAATTCTGCTAAGTATGCTTTTTTTAACCAGTCTAATTCAGTGCTGTAGTAGGTATTGTAGGCCAGGGTTTGATCAGTAGATGTGGTACGTATAATTTAAATACTAATATTACAGTCATGTAGTTAACAAAGTCATGTAGTTATAATATTATGATAAATAATGTAGCAAGACGCATTCTGAGAGTTTGATTTTATTCCTACTACTTTGATGTTTATCTAGGCATCATCATCAGTTGATGATGCTTGGATAAGCTGAATCTATGTTGCATAGCAATATGTAGAGTATAAAGATGGGTCATTGTGCATGCAAGAGGCAATTTGCAATTTCTCTGTCACTGTAACACTGTTAATACAGTTAATTATGATAATGTGAAGTTGTCCTCTTTTATCTAAGAGAGGGCAACTTTACATTATGACCTATTGTTTACTTGGGCTTTTCTCCATCTGTAGAGCTCTGAGCTGTGTAGGATGAAAGAAAAACTGCTGTGTGAAATATCAGATCTTATGAAAAAGAACAAAAGAGCTACAAATGCCCATAAAAATAAAATACAGGAGGTGATGTGTGAAGCCAAGAATACTGCGACCAAAGCTAGTCAGCTTCTCTGCTACAGCCACAATGTTGATATCGCCAGTCAGGCCAGAAATATGCTAACTGAATTAGACTGCATTAAATGCACAGATTTTCCTTGCTTAGACCTGGAAGGTTACAAACTAGGCCAACGAGGTAAGTGATTACCCAATATATGTTAGCATAATATAGTAGTAATATTACATGTATTTGATGTAGGCCTATGTGCCGTGCAATCCTAATTTTACGCGCATGTTATTATCACACATGGTGCTGTAGAGAGCACATTGTTGCTAATGAACCAGCGACCAATTGACGACTGCATCTGGCCACAATATTAACATAGAGCAGGCACACTGTAGTGAGCAATGGGGGTCAACTAGTTGGGTCTTGTTGAACCCCCATCGCTGGGTACTGACACCTGACCTCACAATTTGTGACTTATAGAATGTCACTCCAAAACAGATGTCACGATAACTTAAGTCCCTAATATAACATTAATAATAACATTATATCAGTAGTAATAATAATAGCATTACATCAGTAGTTGTTCAATGCTCAGCTGTGAACTCTTCCAAATATTAGAGTCATGAAGCTTTAGATTCTGACACTGTTATTGCAATCTAAATAAACTTGGCCCCTTGTTAGTTTCCGACACGATTTTCTCATCTCTTCCAATATTTTATATTACATAAACTAATTAATTTATCTGTAATCCTTTAATCTAACCGCATTAATGACATTTATAATAATATGTTGTGATAGGAATCAGCGGAGTACATAAAATTGCATTACAGTACCCAATGCATTACACTAGTCCTTTTTATGGTGTTCATAGACTTTAAAATTTAAACATACAATTAAGGAGTGCTCCTTAATAAAATGTAAACCAAATCAATTTGTTTGCAGAAGTAGAACTCAAAATGCCGTGCCTATCTCAAGATGAAGAGACTATTACCAACTTCTGTCCCCAACCTACCATTCCTGAACCCAAATCACAAGGTGAGCCAGACCTCAATACCATAAATACAGAACACAGCAGAAAAAATATTTGCCAAAACAAAAAAAATAGGGAAAATGCTCCAGAAACAAAAAGTTTAATTGTTGAAGGGGATTCGTTGGACAACTTTCAAATAGAAACAAAATTCAGCGTAAAACACGATAAACAAGCAAGTCAAGGGGAAATGACAACACTAGATCCAATTGCCAACAATTCAATCACAGATGCTAATATAAATAGTAATGAAACACGGCAAGATGAATATAAGGAGCCAAAATTGTTTCAAGATTTCCAAGATAGCGAGTTGTATACAGTGAAAGCTAATGAAAGTTCAGCAATACTGAGCCAAACGCCAGAGATGATTTCCAGTACAGCTATTACTGTTACCACTCCAGATATTGTAACACCTACAATATCAGCTGGTAGCACTGAGCTAGAAAATATAGTCATCGAACCTAATTCAATGCCAACTTTCACGGGAGAAGAAAGTTCCTATTCAAAAGCAGATGAAAATGAGATTAGATTGGATACACTGAGCATAGCCCATGAAAAAGAGGATGACCTGGAGTCAATTGGTGCCTTAGTAACAAAGGCTATGAAATCTATACACACATTAAAGTACGCCATTAGCAGAACATAGAAGCTGGATTTCTCAAACAATGACATACCCATAAAAAATGAAAAATATCTGACCAAACACAGAAACATATAAAAAGAGTGGTAACTGGTATGTACCTTTACAATAATTTAATAAAACTCAAACATCTTTGCCTGCAAGAGTTCCAAATACCACCGTTTTCTCCCAAACAGTGCATCTACAAAATATGCACTTCAATAATTATACTGGAAGTTGCAGGCAAAACATTGAGTTTTACTTGAATTATAGCAGAGGTGCATATTGGAGCTCTGGCTTGCAGAGATGGGTAATGCTGGATGTGAAATGTTGGTAGGCTGAATGTAGGTTTGATGTTAATGCACACACACCTGAGTTGCCTATTCGAACATATTTTATAAAAAAATAAAAGCTGCCAATCCAGTCTTTTGCATTCGTTACAGATCCATGTGATCCCTGTTCCAAGCCAAAGACACAATGTTCACCAGTAAGCTGCCCAAATCCTAGTGCCATGCCATTACCAAATGACCTGGAGCGCTGTGAGAGGCCATATGATAAGGTATCTGCTTGTGATGACGCTAAGGCAGTCAGCGACCTTATGGCAAGCTATTATAGTAAGGGTAGAAACAATTCTCCCAATTCTGCATATGCATCAGCGTGCAGCAACGTCAGTAGTCCTTCAGAAGATGATGAATGTGAGACACCACAAGGAGATCTGTGCGAGGAAATGTTCCCACTAAAAGCCGAAGACTGCAATGCTATCTCCAGCATGTACAGCACAAGTTACCGTTCAGGTATAATAGCCAGAAGAGTGAGAAGTTCTCCAAGTACCTCATTATAATTGCAATAATTAACTAAAAGTAAAAAAGAGAATTGCTCCACAATATTCTAACACTACTAATATTGTAGGGAAAGCATACGAGTGTGACACAATCAAATTTACATTGTGCGACATGGACATGCTGAGCAAAGGGGCATGCAGTAAGCAAGTCTGTATCAGCGATATGCTCTGGAATATCATGCTAGTGATCGAGAAGAACCCTAATGATGTTTGTGATAACAGAGATTATCTTGGCTTCTTTATTCAGTGCGAAAGCCCAACAGCAGACAGGTGCGTATAGCTATCACAACATGATTCCTACAGACAAGCTTTCAGTTTTGCTACGACACTGCAGCAATGCGTGGTTCAAAGGAGCACGTTTTTCAGCGAAATGTGACAGCGTAAAGTTATTCGAATTAATGTCTCAAATTTCGCCAAAACTACTTTGTGTGGGCTAGGCATAAATATAATTATCATGTAGCTATTAGATGCGTCTATCAATGTATCACTAGAAAGTAGATCAGTATCATGACCAACTCCCTATGAAGCTGCAAACGTAGGCCTAGAGTGTGTTATTGAGTGAATCTGATGCTTGTGAATTATTCTCCATTATTTGAATGAAACAAGTGTAATGGAGTACGAAACCCAGAAACCCGATGCAACGGTAATAGGCATACTAGGTTTTAAAATAGAAATGTACTACTATGCAACTGTGAGTACTGTGTTGTCGAGATTGTTTATGATCTCCTGTGACAGGCCTACATTGCGTTACATTTTACAAGGTATTGGAGCTGCGATGCCGAGGTCGACTGTAAACTAATCAACCAAGTAGAGCCAAGCAACACAGAGTGTAAGCGATTCTCCCACAGATTCTGCTGTGACAAGAGAAGTTATGGTATCGTGTCATACATGAAGTTATGCGATGTCCTTGACCCAACCAATGGATTCATTAAGAAGAGGAAAATACTAGTAGAAGCAAAGATACGCGCTCAGATAAAAGAGAACTGTGGTAACCTTTAGGATCTACAGACATTGTACAACTAATAAGGCTTGTGTCAGTTTATGTTCACATTGTACCAGTGAGTTGAAATTCGGTTCAAATAAAGTTAATAAAGTTACAACTCTGTTATGAGAATTTGGTAAAATGCTACAGATATACTACACATACAGAGTGCTACCAACAGCTATCATGTGACTGTGTGTATTAATATAGTTATCTAGGTATATTTTACCTAAAGAAATTACTTTTAGCAAAATCCATTTACAACATCAGCAGAAATACCAATATACATGTACTATAAAATGTAATTAACAAGTCATTCAGTGAAATATTATACTAAGCCACAAATGCATTTCATAAATAGGCCTATTCACATATGTGTAGGAATAAAATTGTCAATTGGAGAATACTCTGTCCTATTGCACATTCCAGTTTTATTTTTTCATAATTCGCTTAGGTCTTATGGTGGCCATCTTCTCTTTTACATCCTTAATTACACCAGACATTTTCTCATACACACCTGTAGAGTTGGGTAGATTTTCATATGGTAAGTGTTCTGTAATACCATCGGAGAACCGGTCATATGATGGTAGTTTATCAATCCCAGAATGCTGTATGATTGGGGTGGATACCATATATGACATAGACTGGTAGAGGGGTTGAGATGTGTCTCTATCTGCAATCTCCACCTCCTCATCCAGTTGCAGAACTGGAGTAACCGGAGTAGCGTTTGTGGGTAGAGTGATATCACTGGCACGGAGTCCAGACCGTCCCCCAACTGGTGTACCAGAAATAATATTTTCCTCCATGTCATTGAGCTCCGCCAGCAGCTTTTGCTTTTGTACTTCTAGAGCATTAAGAGTGTCATTAATATCACTGACAGTAGATATGTCATTGGTGACCATATCAGCTGCGGATACCTCCAAGTTAGGAGATGGAGATTGGGGAGGTAGTTCATCTATTACATCAAACTACAAAATAATGAAGATTAATTATAGTCACATGGTTTACTTGGAGGAGGCAAAATCATAATTATTTACATATACTTACATGTATCTTTGACACATTATGTAAAAGACTATGCCTTTACAATATTAAAATCATAATAAAATAATAATCTTGGCTCCTGCAAACTGAGAGATTATTCTTTGGCATTCCTAGCAGTGTGGTAACAGATAGACATGGTCGCCTAAGGATTGATGTGTAGTGTATATTTGTGCTGGGTGGTTTGGATTTGCATGTGCATTCAGTTTTCTTGCTGATTTTTCAAAAGAAACTGAATGATACCGAAGTTGTCTTCTACCCCTCGGTTTAATTTGTTTTTTTAAATTCAGGAAAAAACACGGAATCGAAAACCGAATACTCAATGTTGGGAGTTGTCACACTCTACGTTTAACTGTAACGGCGGCCATTTTTAATTTTCTCTAATAAATCGCAGTTATTAATAATATATATAATAAAATATAATATACATAATACATAATAATGTAGTGGCCAGACATTAACTATTAGACATAGCCATCTTGGTGCCACATCACCATAACACTACCAGTTGTCACTATTTCCATATATATATTATTTATTGTGCATAATGACTGTATTGTTTACATACCATATCTTACACATTATAACATATAGAATACTATGTATTAACTGCCTTTTTATACTCTGTAATAGAGACCGAGGTCTCACATATTGTTATAATTACATACGATTTGCATCATTTTAAGCATATTTTGTTTAAGGCCGACCCTTGTTAAGTCAGGCCTCGTCCACCTGGCAGACATCTTGTTGTGCAATTTCCGGACGATGCTACGTCGTCCTTTTACCGGAAGTCTAAAACTATATAAAGCGTATGCATTTGTATTGTTCTGTCAGTTGACGCTTGGATCTCAGCAAAGACACTTCTATACTACTTATACAGAGTCTTCTCTCGTAGCCAAGGTTAGTTCCAGGTCATTAGGTCCCCTGGACCTAGATGCCCGAACAACCTACTAGGACTGAACATACTCTTTCTCAATTACAAGTCTGAGCATTGACTCGGAACCTATGGGTCGTCTTGGTTAGCATTCAGGCCTATGTGAAATCATCTGTGAATTAAAAATGTGAACAAAAAGTGGATCTCTTATTAAAAGTTGTCCACTCTTGTGAGTGAGTTGAAGAATTTCATGTGGGTTCAACAATCTGGTAATTTCAAATGATTCTTCGATTTTCCAAATTGATATGACACGTATAATATGATAACTTCGCTGCAATAATAATAATGATTTTTTTGTGGTGCGACTTGATGCGGTTCTCACATTGGACAATAGCATCTATCCCATTTCCGGTAATGGCTGGTATCACATATGCATGCATGCATGCATGTATATTCTGCATCTTTCAATCTTTATAATTCAATGTCATCCCTGCGATTCTTATTTTGCCGCAACCACCGTTGCCATCCAGTGATGACTAGTTGCAGTTTTAATCAGTTTTTCATACTGACCCTTATTATAAATAATTAGTTACAATTATAAATAATAATTAGTTACAATTTATTGAATGAAATCATGATATATTATATTATGCCATTATAATTAAAAGTGGAGTGTCATAACTACCAAAATTGAGCATGAAATTAATAACTCAATTTTTCCAAACATTGGGAAAACCGAGCATAAGCAGGCAACTTTGGTTGTTTTCAGTTTTAGTTAAAATATGGGAAATAAACTGAATCCAAGTGGAAACTAAAACCACCCAGCACTAGCCTGCTGCCCAGGCTAACTGCACCTTCCCTGGTTTCAAATACATGTAGTGACTGACAACGTAGCCATAATTCACTAGCATAAAATGAATGTTACATGTGTACTTCTGTTCTACTGAACAATACAATCAATGTAAGCCAGGTTTAGCAGAAATTGTGAGAAAACTAAAAAAGTTGAACTGGTGCCGTGTATAACAAACATTTTTCTGCTTAGGGCACAGTTTTGAGCTGTTAGAACTAAAGAGTTATTCAACTAGCAATGGAAGTAAGTGCCTACAGAAGCTGGACCATCTCAGAATGTATTGCAATTTTGTACCACCTTTCATCAGTTTTTAATATCAAACTATGAATTAGCCTCATTCAATAGTTCAATAGGTACTCTTCTCCTTCAGTAACACCAGCTCTTTCTGACAATACATCTTAGCCTCTTGCCACTGTCAATAAGCTAACCTAATAATAGTGTGTGAGACTGAACTAACCTCAGTTATGTCTGCATCATCATCCTCATCATCATCAGGAGGAGGAGGAGGGGGCATTTCAATGATCTCTACAGATGGTGGACCTCCCACCTCATCCTCTCCATCAGACAGTTCCATATCAATGTGACTTGACTTGAATCTCTTGTGGTTGTGGGATGCAAAGTCATCATACCGGGTTCTCTTCTGTGAATGGTTAGAAGTCTCATCTTCTTTAATTAGGTTGATATTTGAGGTCATCACATCAAGACTATGTTCAGCTTTCATTGCTGGGTAGCCACGAGAGGTCAATGCTTTCTGTAATAGTAACTATACCACATATTTCTTAGACCACTATCTCTAAGTTGGATAAGTGGCATATAGCATATAATTATGTTTGTATATCAATTACTACAACATGTAGGATAGATATGATGTGCATAACATAATGGTTATCGTTGGGACATCAATGCAGTAGCCCCAACATGGTAACAAAGGACATTTTCTTGACAGAAATACGTACAATGCGCTGAGTGTGGAGACTGAAAACTGTAAAAGTATTAGCCACGACAATGCATAATGTTAGTTGTAGTGTAGATAAATGAACATGATGTACTAGTAGGTACCATATATCATATCACAACAGCTAGTATTTGCAGCAGCTAAATGTTAGTCTAATAGGCAATGAATTCTCCACTAACCAGGTTGATACAGTTCGGTAGTGTTGTAGCACTTGAAGTAAACGTATTATTTCTTATCAATTCATCAATTGCTTAGCGTGATGCAATGCATGTGACTAATTAATGGTTCACATGGAAATTTAGAGAAAATAAGCTGACTTGAGTCGACTGATGGTACTGGGTTATATTGTACCTTGAATGAGAGAGAATGGTGCCCCCAATATGTTGTATTAAATATGCATAGACCTATTGTGCAACATGAAAGGCTAATGACTGCATGCCATAACATGTAGTATTTAGTAAATGATAAATGAGTAACGTACGTCTTGCACTGTCTCTGGACATAGAATGTTGAATCCAGGGTATCTGAGAAGATGTTCAGAGTTATACTTCACTACAACAAAGATGGATATGACATATCTTCTACCATAATTGATGTACAGGTATACGCATATGGTAGAGCAGACATGCAGTATAAAGCATTTCTACTACTATGGACGCATCTGTTACAGCATGCAGTGTAAATGATCTCATATAGTAAAATGTAAAGTCAGAAAGAAAAGTTTTGGTTATAAGCACATTCCAAGCATACTATTTGGGGCAGCTGGAAGTGCATGGGATGAGGTATAGATACAAAATACCCACTTGGAGACCAAGGGGCAATCAGGTTACTTTGTACCAATTCATTGTTGGGGGCAATAACTATACAAAAGATATGTGCACATATTCAAGACACACACAAGCGCATGTGGTTGAACTAATCAATTGCTCTTTGAATCTTCATATTCAGCAATGCGCTTTTATACATTCACTAATAGTATCAAACATAAAATACTTATAAACCTATATAACACCATATTGCACATGTTTACTCCAGGTTAGTTGAAAGAGATACATTATTCATTGAAAAATCTGTGATAGCTAGTGCATGAATATGTAACCAGTGTAGATGTATACTATTCTATATGTCTAATATGGATTACTTACAGTTAGTTTCATCACGTATCCTATGTTCTGCTACCTCGCCATCCTCCATGCAGTCTCCATCCAAATCAACCTCCTTGCCATGCTTGTCAAACATTGCCAGACCAGAGTTGGTGGCTTCAGCATGTAGCAGCCAACCAGGAGGGTAGCCTAACTGTCTCATACGATAGATGTGCTGTGGCAATTCCTCTGGTTTCAAACCTATTAACAGTAAATCTCGATATACACACAAATCATAGTACTACATGTATATAGCAAAGGATGTAAGGGCACGTGATGACGGTGAATTAATTAATCTATGTCATTGATTGGTTGAGCTAGAACACCTTCAATTATGTAGGAATTGCGATGCTAACCAAATTTACAATTATAAAATAGTTATTACATAATGATTACCATTATTTAATAATTTTCGATTAAAAAAAATTGCTGTATCTTCCAGTAGAATTTGGTCAAATTTGCCACTTTTGTCAGCAGCTGATAAAATTGATTCCCTACCTTGAGCATATGGCTGTTAATGTACATGTATGTTGCGATAGTAGTAAATTGTTTCAAGGTGCCGTAGCTCTACCATAAATACTCGTACATACCATACCTAGTAGAAACATGCCATACTATACCCATAGGATTACTGCCTGCTGCAGACATGCCATACGACTTACCATTTACTACCAGATATGCCATCAAACTGCATGCTATAACAGACATGCCATACCCCTTACTACCTACTACAGATATGACAAGCTACTTATTACCCACAGCAAATACATGTATGTCATACTGCTTACAATCTACTAAAGACAAGAAATCATACTACCTACTAAACATACCCAGTGCTTCCCTCAAGCCATCACTAAGTTGTCCTGGTGTCATCTTTTTATTTCTTTCCTCCTTGTGGTATCTACCATACTGGAGTCCTGTAGCTTTAAACTTTGCTCTGTTACGACTAAATGTTCTTTTATCAAATGGCTTAGGACACTTGCCTGCTTCATGCCCATCCTCTGCGAAGTAATAGATACATGTAGCCTACATGTAGTTTGTCCAGTCAAAAGGCTGAGAGTTTCTACACTAGAGACTACCAACATCGAACATCTTCTGCATTTGAGTAACGCCTACCCAAGTCCCACATATTAGTAACAACGGCTCACATACAGTACTAGTAACACTGCCAACACTGGTAAAAAATCTTAGCACGGAAAAAAATAGCGGCCCACAGGTCATGGATAATTTTCACCAAAATATTCGTACCTCCACAGTTGAAGCACATCTTTGATGTTTTAATGGGCTTGGCTTCTAAAATCTTAGCATCTTCAGGTGGTGGATAGGTTTCAACAAACGCTTGCACATAAACTGGTATACTGATGCCTGGGGTTTGATTCAACATGTTTGCAATCATAGGCCATCCCATCCTGTCCAACATATAGCATCTGTACACCTATTAAAAATAAGCATACACTTAAATAGCCGTTCCATGAAACCATTCCACATGGGTAGAGCATCACCGGATGAATGTAGCACAGCATATGCCTATCACACAACACGAGTATAGCATTAAATAGGTATAAGACCAAATGAGTGACAAGCAGTAAATGCAACCTACGACTGTGCATGCTATATAATGAGTAGGATATACATACAGAAATTGTACCTAAAACGGTACTCTCTTGCAGTACACTAGATTCTGTATCTTCTCCGTCCACCTGCAGATTTGGACGTCTCTGTATTTTAGGTAATGGCTCACGATCCTTACTAAGGTTCTCTGCGGTCATTAAAGTGTGGAAAAACTCTTCAATATCGTGTCTGTATTTTCTACCAATGTCTGTATTCATAAACATTATCTTAACCGAGGCAGTTTCATCAATTGTTCTCCCATTAGGTATGCCGGCATTACTTGCTTCCATAATGTCTGCGTCAGAGAGACGCTCAGAGTTGACATCAGTTTGTTTGCTGGCTGCAATCAGAGTGGCAGACATATCTTTCATTAGAGCATTAGCCCTATCCTCATCTGAGTCTGAGACTGCATACACGGGTATGACAGAAGCTACTCTCTGGTTCACACAGCTACCATCATATGCCACTGGACTGGAAGGTGATTGATTATGGATAGTAACTGCGATTGTACATTGGTCATCCATTGCTTCCACTCACATGGACTGTTAAATAGAATTAGAATCTATAACTGGAATATATTTTATAAATGTATAAAAATTGGCTTGCAATAACGACAATAAAAATAAAAAAAGGAACCAAGATCCTTTACACAGCCCATATGAATTAATTGAGTAACCTAGTACGAAGCACTTATATAGTTATTGTATTGGTTTTATAGCTTATAGGCCTACCATATTTCTTATAACTTCAAACTGATCTGAGACTCTTAATCTAATAGTAACGCATTGGGTTTTTCTATAACCAAATGCCCACTCAGACCAGAAGCAGGGCAAATTTGTCTATAAAAAAGAGTTTCATTTTTTTTCGTACGAGTCAGTTGTGATACAATAAAGTGACATCTATATCTTATATACAATAGTATGTGCCCTCTCATATTAATAGATACTGGGACTGTCTATGAATCTCTTCATCTAAATGTAGTTCCTACTTGTGCTCAGACCAGCCAGCACCATAGTAGTAAGACATAATGCAGGTATTAGGTATGAACAATATCAATCCCGGCTTGAACAATATCAACATAATCACACATTATTAATAAGCTAGATTTGTTGATCATAACCACTGGTAGGACTACCAAGTACATGAGTAGCACCCTTGGTCTGTTGGTGCGCTCTAGCCTTATATTTCTTTCATTCCTAGGTTCATGTGATGTTTGGATGTGATGTCACCCAGTCAGATATCAAAGATAGTGGAAGATCAGTTGGTTCACTCAATGATAATAACCTGACCCTCCGAATCGCAGTCCCAACGTTCCGCGATTCACTTTCCTGCCATCCTTCTGCTAAGTTTCAGATAGCTGTTACAATAACATATAGCCTACATGTAGTTATTCAAACCACATATTGCACATGTATGTGAATAGTTTATTTTGGGCTGTAGCAATGAAGCATCACTGATTAGTCTGCGCTGCTCCAATAGGAAAAGCTTGTCTAATCACGACTGTGTGCAACAGACATTTTATGGCTGAATTAAACAATTTTCCTCCCACTATCTTAGCAGGCATTGCACGGATTACACTTGTACTAATAATATATGGTACTAAAGGCCAGACAAAAAATCCAGTTAAATATTTAGTGTGTGACTGAGTAGCTACGCCCTCTTTGACATTCTAAAATTGCTGGGTCAGTTTGTTACCTGTATCAATATGAGTAAGTCCACTTCTGCCGAACATTTTCGCAATTATAATGAAAAACTGAAGGCAGGTCCAGATAAATACGCTGAATAGTTTAGGGTGTACAGTCTAAAAAGTACACCTGCTCACTTATCTCAAGATGATTTACATTACGTAGTACCAGGGGTGGGACTCGATCGTTTTAAGAATAGAGTAATGTATGCTATTAGCTATTCACTACAAGAATAGAGAATCTGCCTATGTGATAGTGAAATTTAAATATAGAGAATAGCATGTATACCCGCTGAATCGCTACTAATTAGAAGTTGTCTTCTCTCAAATTTGTTTTGAGAGAAGACAATTTAAAGGCGCACATTTATTTTCATGAAAATTAAAAAGCACAAACAGCTATTTCTTGTTTACTTCCCTTCAGCTTCATTGCTCTGCAGAGTTCATATTGTGTTTATATTATTTTCTACAATGCACAGTAGGGCGGCGTCATGGATTTGAAACATCATGGATAACGTGATAAGAAGGCATCAGGGTAGCAGCAACATACTCAATTGAATATAGCCAAGTCAAAGGCATGTGTATTAGGCATCACATATATAACCTTCAAATTGTCTGTGGAAACTGTAAAAGTATTAGTGTTGTATAGTTACACATGTACTATTGCAGTAGTACACAAAGTAAAATTTAGATTTATCTCCCCATGCTTTTCTGTCGATATCTAAAAGATTATATATTTGTGGTTAAACAGGTAGTATTTAAACCACTACTGTCTCACCATTCAATATTTGCAAAGAATACTGGTCATCTTATTTCATGAAGATTGATGTGCTGTTTGTCTTTGTAAACCTAGTGGCAGCCAAGATAAACTCATTTGAATATTGGCTATTATGACCTCCATTCAGCATTGAGACCTGTCAAGTTCCTATGGCTATGCCTGTTCTAAGTCTATACTTGTAACTTATGTACATAGGTAAGCTACTAACATCAAATAGCCCAGTAATCTTATTGAGCCAACACTAACTGTCATTTTATAAATAACTCTTGTGCACAGTGGTGAATAAGTAAGTTAGGGTCATGCCCACAAAAAACAATGCAATGCATTGCAAATCCTATGGCTATCTCTGTAGCACAGTTTTATATTAACTGCTTGAGTGCTTCCAAAATTCCCAGCATAGGCTGATTGAAGGTGAAATCAGCCAATATTAAAATAGGGTTTTCTTGGCAGCTGCTAGGTTACCAAAGACAAACAACACATCAATCTTACTGAAAAAGGATGAACAAGATTATTTGAAAATATTGAATGGTGCGACAGTAGTGGTTTAAGACTTCTAACATAAAAATGTTCACCACACATTCTATAATAGGCGTATTTGGAAACTGTACTGGTTCATATAGCACTGGTCTAACTATCCGAATACAACTTGAGCGTTCAGGCGTGACTAGTGCTTGCTCTGAAGGGAATTCCCTTGCTAAATGAATATTATTATTATCAGGCAGCCTAGCCTTGCGTTATAGCTAGCGCTATATTATTGAATAAAATATATTGTTCTTGCCGCAGATTGCTATTTATCAGCTTGCACGGTGCAATATCCGAATATGCCTAATCTATTCTTTGTATGTTTTTTTTTATGAAGACTATGTTTTCGAAGTAAAAAAGGCTTTAAACACCTATATAATCCGGACATTAAATTGAGTTGGCTAGAAACTTTACAATGTGTAATAGTTACGACGGCCAGAATGGCCGCAGCAGCTAGGGTACTAGTAACTAGCTACTAGTTAATAGCCGATTGGGCTGAAAATAAAAGCGGATTGGTCGAACTGCTATTAAAAATTGACAGAAGTTGAAAGAAGAGTAAAGCACAATCGAATAGCATTTTAACCGCGCTAGTCCCATCCCTGCGTAGTACCAATTAGTCAAAATTCTGTTTTTCCGGCCGGGTGAACCCAATTAAGGATCATCAATTGCATTCATTCAAAGTAAACAGTGCAGATGCTGTGGGTTTACACTAAAATGGTAATCAAATTAATTGCATTGACCCAGATAATTCAAAAATTGTCTTGAATGTAAAAGGGGATTTTTCAGGAAAATGAACAATGTTAAAATTAATAATTTAGGACTTGTCAACTCTGTTGATGTATACAAAATCGGATTGTAATTCACAAGGTGCACCAGGTCTGCTACTGATGTTTGTTATCAATACTAAAAATGTTGCTCAGGTATGTCGGGATCATATGCTGCTATATTGCCCATCCTGAATAAACGAAATCAATACTGTTTTAAAGAACAACTCGCAATGGCAGAATAAGCTGTTAATTTTAATTTTACACCTAATTCAGCACATTGCCGTCTCTCAGCAATAGACTATTTTACACTATTTGTAATATCTTAGACAACTACTTTATTTGCCTGTATCAAATCCTTATCGTAGTACAGATCACATGTATGGTAAATGTAGGCCTACAACTACATAAATAATGCCATTTACCTCCCTAGAAAGCCCAGTGTCAATTAAGTTTCACATCGTTGCAACGGTGACGATAAATTGTTGCAACGGTGACACCGAGTGAAGCTCCTCAACTCAAACCATAATAACATATTGCTCAGATTTTTTACTCCTAATGTAGTTGCACATGTTCTCAACATTGTATCTAAGGAAGCATAGTGAGATGCAACACAATTCACTGGGTTTTCAATAATGGTAGAACATTGTCACCATTCAGTATTCGTGCATTTTACAATTGCTATATATTAAGACGACTCTACTTTATTTGAGTGTATCATACCATTACCCTAATAAGTGTCATATCTGGTAAATGTGAAACCGTGAAAATATGATATTTACTTTCCTACCAAGCTCAACTCGTCAATTCGATTTGAAAGCGTTGCAACGGTGACACCGATTGAAGCTCCTCAGATCAAGCCATACTAACATATTGCTTAGATTTTCGGTTCCTAGCATAGCTGCATATGTTCTCAACATCAGATCTAAGCAAAAAATGTGGGAAAACACAAATCACAGAATTTTCAATAACGGTAGAACACGTTTCAAAATTCCATTTCTCTGCCGTTGCGACGGTGACACAGATTTTAGAACAGTGTAAGTAAACCGGTTATCCCACATGAACATTTAACATATCATTTTGTAGAGAATTTTAAGCTCTATCCGCCTATTTTGTTCAATAAGTAAGTGGTTACATGCAGATATGTTGTCTAAATGATGCAACGGTGATCATGGACAGACCCAAATTGCAATGAAAAGAAATAACCACAGCCAAAATCAATGAAAATATAACAGAGTTCACACTAAAACAGTGATATTTTGCCTAGAAATGTGAACTTTTGGCCAGAGATGCCAGACTCGAGTTAAAGACTCTCACTCGAATTAATTCAAGCAACATTTGATGGCTTATTGTAAAAACTCGTAACTTGAACATAAAGCTGTCAAAAACTTGTAACTTGAATTGTAATTCAATTATGGCTATGATCAAAGACTCTCAACTCACACATCATTATGTTGAAATATTCAATAACTCGAGTTTTCATTGGGCAGCTGTGAATTGTAGTGAATAGAAATAACCACAGTTATAACCACCAACCACAACCACTATTATAACACATTTTACACTAAAACTGTGACATTTTGCTTTGAAATTTGAACTTTAACACCATTTCCTAACAATATTTCACCATAAGCTAAATAATAACCCAATAACTCTATAAAAAGACTCGAGTTAAACAAGAAAAGAATTGAATTGAAACTTGCTTGTAGGTAACTTGGATAACTTGACAAAAACTTGAGTTTCTGGGGACATGTAAATATTTAACTCGTAACTTGAAAGTTTTGATCTGTCACTGAAAGAATTGATTTGTGACTTGAAGAGTCACAACTAAGAGTTGACCATGGAAACTTGAGTTTCCAAAATAAAACTTGCACACATCTCTGCTTTTGGCACCATTTAGTTACAACATTTGATTTTGATTTTATCAAAACCTAAATAATAGCCCAACAACTCTACAAAAAAACTTGAGCTAGACATAAAAAGAATCGATTTCGAATTGTAACTTGGCTTGTAGCTGATCTAGAAAACTTGATAAAAGCTTGAGTTTCTAGGGACATGTCCCATGGAGTAAAGATCAAACTTATACCTTGAAACTTTTGATTGATCAGTATCACTAAAAAAAAGAATTGAATTGTAACTGGAAGAGCCACAGCTAGGAGTTGGCCTTGGCCATGGCAACTTGAGTTCCCAAAATAAGACTTGCAGGCAGACATCTCTGGACTGATTAGTTGGCATCCCGTTAAAGCCCCTAACCTGCTGTTAGGTGCAGTAGTGGAGAAATTTGGATAGCCTTAGTTCCTTGTTTGTGGTTGGGGTTTGGGGTAAGAGCGGTCAACCAGCAAAATATAGAGAAGACAACTTCTCCTGCTTCATTTGTGGCGAAGAACAAAGGCTATCTCAAATTTCTCCACTTCTGCACCTAACTCCTAACCTGTGACCTCTATGCTTGAGACATCCAGCACCTTTCTCAGTATGAGTATAGCATTCTTGAAGATCCGAGTAGAGCAGAGAATTGTAATGTCTACCTCCTTTTTTTTATTAATAATTGTTATATTAATATATATAAATATTAATTATAAAAAAAAAAATCAAAAATGAATATGACATAATTAGTATCATAAAGCGTTGATTAAACCACGGAGTTACTCCTTGATTAAACCTAAAAGGGAAGAGTTAGGGTTAGATTAGTCAATGAGTAAAAGGGCTTAGTTCAACCAACTCCTTGGTTCAACCGTAGTTCAACAAATTTTCATTTTCAGATTAGATTTCATTTCGATGTTTTGTTATCTTAATCTTTATTGAATAAATTTATATCCTTACCCTTAGCAAGGAGTTCTTACTCCTTGCCCTTAGAAGTTAGTATTGAACGGTATTGAATACAAAATATGACAAAACATTAAATAAAACAAGTAGTATTGGGGTAAACAAAACAAATAAATTAAAGTTGTTAAAATTGTCATCAAATCGTGCTCGTGACCATAGAGTTATCTCTATGCTCGTGACTGTCATTTTCATCTCTCGTCTAACCATTGATATCGCGGGTTTAATATACGCCAAAGATATTTTTATACAGGCACTGAAGAACAGAGAGTCCGAACAATAGATGTAGGTCCGAATAATAACTCTGGGTTTCGTCACGCTAAACTTCAATTGCTTTGATAGAGAGCAGACAACTCAGTTGGATTCGGTGAGCTGTTTTATTGTGCAGGATAATAATTATTCTTTCATATAATTAAATTAGCTAAAAACTAAAACAAAAGCGAGATATCAGATTGTGTCTTCACGTTAGCTTGTGGTGTGCCTAACGTGGATGACCATCAACAGTGGACATAAAGTAGAAGCTGTCTTCTCCCAATTGAAGGTGGCAACACTCGAGCTAACACAGCTGGGTTTAGGGGATATTGAGACTCTTGAAATGCACTACTTTTAATACAAAGAAGTATTATTGCTGGTGAAACTAGCAATAAATTGAGGTACACACTTGCTGACTGTGTATCCAGCTAAAAGAGGTAGGTGCACACAATATACTCCTGTGTACCCTCACTTTTAACGCTGTAGCAGGTGCTACATAATGTTTTCTCTAGGTAGCTCATAAACTATTTTGGAAACTAAATTCCATGCATAGGGTGGGAATTTTCAGCCGTTAAAACAATGCATGCTGTACTTGTTGAATTGCTTTTTCATCAGATGGTAGAATACTGCTCAAGCTCAACACTCCATGCATCACTTTTTACATCCCTTTTTTATGTTGCAAGTGTGTTTGTCAAAGAAATGTCATTCATCTGTAAACCAGAAATGTGAATAAATAGAATTAAATTGTTATTACAGTATTGGTGACCAGCTGAATACCAGTACATGACTAAAGGTAATATTTGACGAAGCAACAAATGGTTAATATTCTAAAAAACTGTATTAGATGAGCAAATAATGTAATTATAAAAATACTAAATCTTCATAAATATCCTTATGACTTGAAAACAAATTATATGGTTTCGGCTACATCCTAAAAGGAATAATTCTGTATACAACATGACGTATATGTAGTACAAAGTATACAGCAACCAGTGTACATTATGTAATGTGTATGTATGTATGTATGTATGTATGTGTATGTATGTAAAACAGTAATTGTGCTGCATCACTTGTGCTGGGCAGAATAATAATAATCACGCAAAATATAATACTAACATATTAAAGCATGTACTCCAAAATCAAGCTGGTAAATTTTTATGTTACAAAACTGACTTGGTAAAAGTAAAACAGTAAGATGTGTTAAAAAATTGTTACATTGTACAATTACTTTCTCAAAACTATGCACAGGTGCTGTGCTGGCAAGAAGTACATTGTCAGACAGGACTATAACAAAATGGTATAAAAGGGATTAAAAACTACTTCTCTCGGATATTATCCAAAGAACAACATACTACTACGGTTTCCAGTCAAATTACATAGTCAAGGCAAATATTATGTACCAGAAGAGTTTCTGTGAAAATATTAATGAGAATTTTAAAAAAGTAGGACTACATCTACATGTAGCTACTGCGAGGTGAAATCAGTAAATACAGAGCAAGTAAACATTTATGTACATATGGCAGCAATTCTAATTTCAAACATTGTTACCTTACTACCAAGAAAATTATACCATGACAAGTAAGGTTTTTTATACCAGTTGTAAATGTACTATGCAAGTAATGAATGGGTGGGTAGCTAATGTAATATACATGTACATTTACATGGTGTTCATGTAATAGTGGCCTTAGTGAGTGGAAGGAGACAAAAGATAAAAGATATTCTGATATTAAGTTTGTTCATCTACTTGTTAACATGAATATGTGTACAATTACTGTATCTAACTATAATATAGAGCACCATGAGATTGTTAATAGAATAATATAATGCAGCCAGCTAGCCTCAGCTCATACATTGGTAGCCAGTCTATGCTCTGGTGGTGGGTCTGGGAAAATGTCATCACTCAGCTCATTATCATACCCACCAAACCTGTAGAATATAAGACAGCACACTATACAGTACACTAAACAGTACATACATTACATGCACTACCAGTACATACATTACATGCACTACCAGTACACTAAACAGTACATATTACACAGTACATATTACACAGTACATATTACACAGTACATATTACACAGTACATATTACACAGTACATATTACACAGTACATATTACACAGTATATATTACACAGTACATATTACACAGTACATATTACACAGTACATATTACACAGTACATATTACACAGTACATATTACACAGTACATATTACACAGTACATATTACACAGTACATATTACACAGTACATATTACACAGGACATATTACACAGTACATAATATTACCCAGTACATAATATTACCCAGTACTTATTACACAGTACTTATTACACAGTACTTATTACACAGTATAGTACACAGTATAGAACACAGTATAGCACACAGTATAGCACACAGTATAGTATACTACACAGTACATACAGTACAGTGCATTACACAGCAATAGGCTATAAGTTCCAGTTTTACTTTGTAGCAGAAATTGTGATTATTCATTCACTGCTTTTGCCTATTCAGAAACTCCAACAGCCTCTTTTACGCTAATTTATTTTATGCTATTATTTTGACAACACTTCAATTACCAAATCTTACTTGATTCTCCTTCATTTACATTGCACCATCTACACTTCCACAATAATATCATAACTCATAGGATAGGAATATTATAAAATAGCATAGGATGCTTTGTTTTCAGCCTATTTATATTGAATTAGGCTATAACAATATAATTTGATTGAAACATGATAGCACTGTGAAAGTGTGGTATTCAATAGGCCATGTAGTCTTCCTTTCTTCCATTTCTCTTTTGAGAGGGGACAACTCTAGCATGTAGAAACTGTCATTAGGCCGCTTGAGCTTCAGTGTATATAATTGAATTAAGACCAATAGCATATAACTGGGGATAGCATTTCCTATTCTACCAAGCGAAACTAGCAATTCTCTGGCTTTGTGATGAATAGGGAATAAAGAACTATACTCCAATGTTTAAAACTAGCAAGTCCCAGCCCAGCTAATACTGCACAGTAGACACTATCTAGTAGACTACACTACACAGTATACTGCACACAGAACACTGTACCATACATGACAAGTTGGGCTGACATCAAAGAGGGAGATTTTTACAAGCGTGAGACAACCCTCACCGACTCTTTGACTGCTAAAATACCTAAAATGTTTTTTAAACAATGGGCGCCACACTTTATGGGCTGTCTGCTGTGGGCACAGTTCTCAGTTACATGTAGTTACAAACTAAGCTGGTGAAAAATGTTTTGCTTCAAGGACATGCACTAGGTTGCTACAGATACTAGTAAGCGGAGTTGTTTGCCCACACAAAACTAATGAAGACAGGCTAGGTCTCAGAATAAGGCAACCATGATGTCTCATATAAGTGTGAAGATAACTTAAAATAAAATAATATTAATTTAAATTGTTGCAATTAGTTTAGAGGCTGTCACATTACACTTCCTGACTGTTTGTAACTAATCTGGTCACTGTTGCGTTTTGAGGTGAAGGAGATGAGATGAAGGAACATTAATTACTATCTAATACTGTGTATGACCATGAGATACTATCTTCTATCCATTTACTATCCATTGTAAAACAAGCAAAAGTTCTTCATTTATATAGTTGAAGAGGCTAAGCTTGCATAGCATTAACAAACAAAATTGAAAATAGCTCCAAAGCCAATTATATCATATAAACATTGTATGTACAAGCTGCCAGCTTAGTAGTCAGCTTACATGTCCATAATAGTCACCAAAATAGCAAATAAAAGTTATTCTTTGGAGTTTGGGAGTTTGCAGGAGATGGTTTCTGAAAACCTGGTGAGACCGGGAGACTTGTCATGTATGCACTGTACATGTACATGCATATGGATACAAATGAAGGTTACGAACAATGTGGGGTCTATGATTATAGTAGGTCTATGATTATTAGTCTAGCTCCTTGCAACTTGACACATCAACATCTAGGGTGATATGCAAACAAATTGGAAACTTGAAAAACAGCAGCATATACTTTGAGAAAAACATGGAGCAAATTTCTGGTCTAGACTGTGCTTGAAGTATATCACAGAAAACAATGATTATAGTCGACTGGATGTTGTCTATTGGGAGTTGAAAACATTGTCAGGTCTCGGTTGAGGTGCCCTTGTACATGTTCAACTGAGTGAAACACTACAAACGCAATATGTTGGTGACTAGAATGATTGAGATATGAATAATTATATGTATTACGTTGTCTGTAGCCTAACTGCTATAGCACCAAGCTACTACTTTTCTAACCTGTTGAAATCATTTGGAGGAAGCATGGAGGGCCGTATTGGCAGTGTTGAGTATTGAGGAGCATGCTGTAGCTCTAATCTAGGGTGGTGTACTCTGTATGACCCATAGTTTCCAACAGGATATGCCGATTGAGGTTTAAATGTTGTACCTGTTGGGCTTGCTCGGTATGAACCATACAACTCCGGCTACAAAGGATATTCATGTACTGCAGTACTAAGCAAATTGTACACACATTGAACTACAGTAGCCTACAGCATGCAAACAGAAGACTGATATATTCCTCACTAACACTTGCAATAAACTTGATGGCTGCCATCATCTTGAGCATCAGGTAAACCAGGTGAGAATTTTGTGGTTTAAAATTCAGTACATTGTGTAGCAGGGGTACAAATCCCTCGTTGATCCCACTATATTCCAGTCATAAACGGGAAATTAAACAAACTATACATAATTTTCAAGCTGCGACTAGTAGTGTTCTAACCACAAAAACATTGCTTATTGTAGGATGAAGAGTGTACATGTAGATAGAGTGTATACCTTGGTGTCGTTGGCAGGGCTATCTGAGCAATCATACACTGTATGGCTGGGTTCCTGATCGTTTCTCCATACATCTATAGGTCGAAGTCCGTACTCTGGCAAGCTGGATATCTCCACATTCTCCATGCCATCTGCAGGTTTCTTAATAGAGTTGTCTGTAGTATTAGAGACAACTGAAAGTGAACCTGCAACCAACAATTACATGAAACCGTGATACCATCCTGTCTACTACTGCTACACAGGTAGTACCAGCAGATACCCCAGATTGTCAGGTGACTTGTCAACACATTTCCGATTAAATTTCTGTTTGTTTTCGAAACGTTATGTAAGACTAGAGCAGACAGCAAATGTGTGAATTTGCTGTTGTAAGCCATACAAGACAACATGAGCAGTTAAAACTATTCTAATATTATATAAGCAAGCAAGCAAGCACACAAACCACTGGGCAGTGTTGCCTTTCTTGACACTACGTGTACCTAACCAATGGCAAAGTCCATTTGTTAAGTAATGAACAAAGTTCAAAATTTCACCAGAACACCCTGTAGGGGAAAGTGTACAACATAATATGGTAAATTTATAGCATAAAGTAACTTACTGTTACCACCTCCATTCCAACAGATATACATGTACATGTATGTTTTTCTGCTAGTTGTAAAACCCTATTCACCCCATAACTGGGTGGCTACTGGCTACACAAGACACCATTTGCAAAGACCAACATCATTACGCTTTCAACGATGTAGTGGCCTAGAGTCTTCTCGTTTTTGTTATCGTTTAAATGCTTGTATGGCGAACGCCAACTTTAAATCTCATTATTTCTAGCTATCTACCAGGCTACAATTTTATTCACAAAACTTTTGACCTGTAGCTGTATTCAGTTGGAGACTCCGTGTCAAACCAGACAGCCTGGAATAGCTACACACCCTATCTACTGGTGTGCATAAAATATTTGCTATTCATGGTTACCATGTCACTGAAGCAGTCATGCAGCAACAGGTAGGCCAAAGCCTACCATACAGCAACATTGTTGGCCATAATAAACAAAGCCTGCTAGGAATAGTTATACTAGCAACAGCAACACCATAGCAAGTGACTTTCCAGAGAAATAGTTTACCTATTCCTTTACCTGCGCTGCTAGTTTTATTCTGGTTCTTCTTACGGCAGCAGCACACAGCAACTGATATGAGTACAGCTAAAACGATAGCTATGACAGCTCCAACCACAACCCATTTCCATGGAAAATCATCTGAAACAGAGTGAGGTATACACAGTAACACATGATAAAACATGGTAAATATATTCAAATCCAATTGCTTTGAATTACAAAATAAAATATCATACAAATCACACGTGTACTGCAGTCAGGACATGACTGTGTGTAACATATGGTACATATGGAAGGTGCCACACTCTGGTTGCTATGTATTAGTATGGGTGTATGTATGTATGATGATACACATATAGGCCTACACGTACACAATCATAGTTGTGTGGCCAGCTGTGGCCCGAGTGTGGTGAGCCTAGTTAAGATAGCCACTACTGCCCAGTGCTACACGCATCACAACTATACAATTAATGATAGTCTATTATGTTGCTTAGTTGAAGAAGAAATATAATTGTAAGTTTTATCTAAGGGAAGAGACACATGTACAACAATAACATGTACATTGTACCCACTATGTGCATCTTATTAGGAGTCAGTAAGCACCAGTAGGCTCATTCCTAGCCCGAGATCTACCTGTTTGGGAGAGGGTAACTATGGCGCTAGCATAGCCCAGCTCGTTAACAAAGGTGCAGCTGTAATCATCAAAGTCATTGCTTGCAAGGTCTTTGATAGTAAGGAGAGTTGTCACCCCATAGACTGATGGTTCCTCATGCATAGAGAATCTGAAATATGTATGTACCATGTCAATACGTGTAGCGTGTATTATAGGTGCTTGGTAGCCAGTGGGTAGGACAGCATGGCTAGTCAGTGTAATGGATGGACCTACATGTACGATAATGAAATAACTGTTGTATAAAAAGAGTTAAATGTTTACACTAATATTAGTGATTCACTTCATGGCATCTGAGACCTTGCAGATAAATATTTAAACTTCTATGAAAATCTGGTTCCATGATTTCACTGCTCCTATCACAGCATGTTAACCTCAAGGTCACTGAAAGGTGCGCAAAACCTGCGGCTATTCCAAACTATCAAATAACATTCACCCCATCAGCAGTGTAAGTCACTCATCATGTGCAAAACCTAAGATTGTAAAAAAGTCTGAATTGATTACCGTGAGCTGGATGACAGGTCAATAGGAGTGTTTGTCTTGCCCCTAGTCCACTTTATGCTAGTCGGTTTGGGTATAACATCTGCACTGCAGGACAGCACTGCTGTTTGACCTTGGCTATATGAATACTTCGTTGCGATACCACTAGCTCCTGCTTCACCATGAATTTTAGGTGGAGCTGGGGGAGTAGTACATGAATTGAATATACATGTACACACTATTATAGTGTGGTATGCATTCAGTACTTGGTTATACTAGGCAGTCTATACAGGCTATATTATACCATGATCTACATGTATATTATTTAGGTATATAAATAAATATATTATACGATGTACATGTACAACACATACATGTATGTGATATTACAGTGATATTACAGTGATATTACAGTAATATTACAGTGATATTACAGTGTATATCCGATGAAACGTGTTGCAATGCAGTGCATTGCACATGTAGTACTGTAGGAGTGAGTGGACCACCTGTAGATTGTTTATACACACAACACAACACTACCAACAGTGCAGGTGGATGATTATATGTATTATACATATTATACGTAAAAGCACCTCAGCTAACCATGAGACATTTGGTTGCTGCCAGATATCCATGTCACAGTGTCAGGGTTCATTAGAATGACAAATAATACCACCATGTTTGTATATAATCAAACCATAATAAACCAAACACTGATGAAGATTATACACATCTATTATTTTATCATTAACTATCTAATTATCTACAATAATGTAGATGTAAATACCCTGCAGATGATTGTACATATGAACTCTGCTCCTGTTGACTACATTATGTCAGGTATTAGTGCACCATAAACCACTGTAGACAGGACAGGGCAGGACTATCCTTTTTCACTCAGGTGCCCCACAAAAACCTGTATACCTCACGAGTGCATTGCTATGGAATGATAGGCCTCTAAAGAACTTGTCCCCACCTACCTCTGAGCAGTACATGTGCTGTGTGTAGGACCTTGGGGAAGCCGGTGACACTGACAACACACTGGTACGATCCTATATCCTCTGCCTTTACTGCAGGTATTGTTAGTCGCTCGGATCCTGTGAGTATAGCCTGAGAGTTCTCTGTCTTGGCCCAGTTAATACTTGGGGTAGGGTTACCATCAGCCTCACAAGTCAGGTCTACTCTGTCACCTAGGTCAACTTCCACATTATCTGGGGTATTAGTGAGTCGGGGTCCATCTACAGGTACAGTCTTACTAGATGCACAGGAGTACATACACGTAGCATAGCATAGTACACTTACGTGAGGTTACCACAATCACTGCATCAGGTTACAGCACTGTGAGCCAATTCTCCACAGACCAGTAAAAACACAACTGCATTGGATTATCACAATGGCTGGGTGTTGGCGGCTAAGTAAATAAAACAGGTGTACCAGTACCAGTTAAAGACTTGATACTACACTCCCTTGGTTACTCTAGAATAAAAATGGCAAAAAACATGGTAAAACTCTCAATAAAAGCTACACTAGATTTCAGAGTTTCATGTATAAATGGATGATTATTGAAAGAGGAGACACATTTTATTGTTATCAGCATGATTAGTTGGTGTAGCTGCAGCTACACAAGTATGCCATTTTTGTTCTCCAGAAAAGTTATCCCAACCAATAGTGAACACTGAAGGTGTAGGCGGTAGAATGCAAACTAGAGACTATCACTATCAGGTACTTACTAACTAGGGATAACTAGACAACCAGGAGTCACTAGACACTCAATATTTTGGGTAACTGTAGACTACAGGGGGAAGAGGAGGATACAGGCTCCTGAGCTCGCACCCATATTACTAGTCAGTTACAATATAATAACATGCCTGATCTCACTACTGGAACAGCCAGCAGTGTGCCCTGAATAAAATGGTCTGCCAGTCCCTTGTACCCAGTGTTTGTAAACAGAGCAGTTCTGTAGTAGCCCAAGGAACTAGCGCCTAGACCATATGTGAAGGAGGAATGCTGGGGATGGGTATGGGGGAGATCCATAGATGTGTAACGCAATGAGAATACTGCAGTACTAAAAACCAACTTACAGTAGACATGTAGTGTCTTCTCCTTGCTACTGCTGCCAACTGGATTAGTAGCTTCACATTTGAGTACTTTGCTGTTCATTGTATGCTTTATACTAGGGTAAGTGATGGAGTCTGTTTGTTCCCCTTCAATCTCCTCTCCATCAATAAACCACCTGAGTGGTATATGAGTACAACTATATCACCACATGACTGCAACATGCACCACCACAACACACACCACGATTAGCTTGTACCAGATACTGCCACTATAACATGTAGGACTACCACTATGTACTACATGTATGTATGTGCATATGTATGTACTGCTGTTGGTACTACATTTAGTCTGATGACAATTAGGTTGGATTATACCAGCAGACAGAAGTGGTTGTGATAGAAATGAATGAAAGAAAACTATTACTAACTTCCAGGTGACCTCAGACGGATGAGCATCAGCAGTACACTTGAATTTCACTAGAGTGTTCTCAGTGCGGTATGGAAGATCTTCATACGGTGGAGGACTCCAAACTGACATTTCAACTAAGGGTGCATCTAAAATTTAGTGACACAGAAATATTATGTAGACATAACATGAATTATAGTATTCATGTATATGCATGTACATATCCAGTGGGTGGCCATAGCAGTGAGACAATGTACATTTTGTACATTCATTGCAACCATAATACCATTATACAATGGGATTTTTTAAATCAGCATTTAATTTGATATCTAACACATTTTGACAGAGTAGCCAAGCAGACAGCTCAATCTGTAGGTCTACATAACTACATCTATGCTCATTCATAGCAAGACTGAAACAGGTATAATATAAACACACATATAGTAATGCTGTAAGTAAAATGTATGAATTAAGACTGGAGCCAGCCTATCAAGGTTATGATAATTAAAGTGTCGTCAGTATAAACAAGTAAGTAAGCTAATATATATGAAGGCCAAATATGTAGAATTTTATAACAAAGCTTAAATACACATCTTTGTCAACAATTTAGAATGATCTTCCTGAAGAAGATCATGAAAAAGAGCCAATTCAAAATATACTTGATTGAATAGCCCATCAAATCATATAACACCTAATTGCATGTACATACACAACATAATAAATGTAGATTGCCATGTTTTCATTTGAGTTAGACCCCAGCATGCTCTTATTTGCAATCTTACTAGTTGTAACTAAACTAACAGTTTATAGACAGTGAGCAAAATGCAAACTAAAAACATATGTGAAAGATTGATAGCATGTTGCACTCTCTCAACTGTTAGGAATGTAATATACATGTAGTTGTAGCCTTTGTTTAGAGAAATATTAATGTACATTGTAGGTCTAGTTTGGGACTTAGTAACTAGCTTCTTATGTACATCAAACTAGAAACTAATGCTAAGAACTGGTAGATGGTTCATGGATTGTTCCTACACATGCTGAATGTAGATGCTAACCATGTGTAGGAATAACTGTCTCGAATTACCATACAACATAATACAGAATAAAATGTCAATATTGGACTATTATTGGACTAATGATATATATGGGTCTAGAAGTATTTAATCCCTAGTTGAAACAAAAACTAGCTGCTTACTCACTATTTACCTGTCAGTGGAACAGCGTGAAATACCAACATTTGAATTTTAGTTATGTTTGATTCCAGTCAACATTGTAAAATGTAAATACTGCGTTGTACCTTCTGTGTATGATTACACTTCAGGGGATATAGAAGAAGTCTAGAATAGCAAATAAACTAGAAAATTTGAATCACTGGTTTAATTAATAGTGTGAGGTACTTTTACATGTACACACCATATATTATCATGTATTATATACTTACATTGGACATTGAGGGTGGTCCTAATAAACCGTGTTTCTGACATCTGTTTACCAGATACAACACATGTATACTCTAGGAGATGACTGCTTGCTTTCGGAGTTAGAGTGATTATGCTAGTAGTGGTATAGGATGAACCTTCCATCACTGCTGTCGTCTCATATCTTTCAGTAGCCTGTCACAAAATAAAGTGAAACTATGGAGACCATAAAACCTTGGAACAATTACCTACACAAATTTAAATGCAGTACAATAAGGCCTTCCCTCAGCAATCTGCAGTATAATAAACATAGGTATATGCCATCACCAACAACAATGTAGGCCATAGGTCAAATAGTAAAGCTCACCTCAACCCAGTACATACATTGATAGATACATGTATAGTTATAAATATCTGACTATACTAGTATCAGCTGTGTATATTATTCTGACTCCTAGTATTACTACAGGTAGACCTACTACTGGTACTACATGTAGGTTATGTAAGTACTAGTGTACACATAATACAACTTGTCTTCAAGTCTTCAAGTAACAGAGTGAAGATTGGCAGCCATCACTTACTGTAATATCTTGAATGGCCTGATCTGTCAAACTGATTCTAGACTAGATGTACCACCAGTCACACCATGCCCACACAGTAGTCTAGTCTCATCCCTACAGTCTACATCTACACTATCTCACCATCTTACCATCAGTATATGATGAAATACTGCTGTCTGTCCGCACATAACCCACCACCTATCTACAGTGTCTACCCCACAGAGCAGTAATAGGCCTACTACGTAACACACCTAGGTTATAAGTAACCTATACTAACCCAAATCCCTACCTACACCCAGTGTACACCAGCACGTAATACCTACACTGTAGGCCTACACGATTACCAACACCTACCTTACTATCTCCTGCCATCCAGTTGATCTCCACCTGGGGATAGCTACCAGAAGCTCTACATGTCAGGTTGTGGACCTTCTCCTCCTCCAGAGATTGGTTGGATCCTCCATCAATTACGATACTTGATGGTGGAACTACAACCAAAGCAGATCAAACACCATGGATGGGTGGTAGAATGACCTATGATGATTATTATTAATACCAATCATATTGTGGTAAAATGGACATTTCATCCTTGACATTGTATATAAATAGTGTATAATTGTATGTAAATGCATGGCTGTATCAAGCCGAGTGCCTACTTAACTGTTAATCTTTTATACTGAATGCATCGGCAATGTTTTATAATGTTCTGTACTATGCCTGACCTAGGAGGTCCCACCCAGGATCGGCCTCGTCGCTTTTTATTGTCATTGTGCAATACTCTAGACCGAGTGACGGTCGTACCTTTTACCAGAAGCCACCGCAAATAGATTTTGTATAAAAGGAGAACGTTTTTCTATACTAGTTCAGTTGTCTGGTGGATTTCAATAAAGTCACATCTACATTATATCGAGAATACTGGAGTTATCTCTTCTAGACTAACATACTCTCGGCCGAATTCCCTCGGGACTGAAAGCCATAAGCCCAGTATATGTACATGTAATTAGGAGAGAGTCTAATAGACCACTCTTAGACTTCTCCTTAGCTTGTACTCCTACAGCAAGACGCAAAACATTACAATATCCTTGTGCACAGAGGATCCGCAGCTATAATGTAGATAATAGGCTGAGAACTATCAATTTATGAGATATCTCCATAGAATTACCTCCCTCAAATAGGGGAGAAGTACCTAGATAGGGGACATAATTCTATGAATATCACGCCTATCTGAATACCTGCATGCATAGGCCTAAAGTATAAAACTGTTTACCTCTGGTATACCAATGCATGGAGTGCCCAATCGGTGGCCAGCGGGCCATATCAGACCTTTTTTAGCAATTTTGTTATGGCTGGAGGTGCACATAAAATCTATATGCCCCTCCCGCCATAATAAAATGATTGGGTACTCCTGCTATGGCATATAAAGTAGACCCTAAACATAGTATAGGGGCACAAGACCCCAACTTACTTATTGATGGGCTATGTTTTCACAATATTGACTTTGGAAAGAGAAATCCAAGACACTGGTGCCTAACCTAACTTACAGGTGTATTCCAGCCATTGTGATTGAATCTGTTGCGTGAGTTGTATAGCAGTTGAATTTGAACATCACACAACGATATTGTAGGCCTACCACTATAGAGGCCTATACTAAGAGTTAGGGGAAAATAATATTGCATAGGATATTATTAATATCAGTAAACAGCAATAGATATGCATGTACATGTACATTTAGACCAGAAAATGAGGTGTAAAAAAATTAATACAATAGTCTTTGAGACATAAATTAGAGGCACAAGCCAACTTGCTCAAGAATCTTCCGACCCACTTGGGGGATGGTGTCACGAATAAACCGGCCTGTGCCATATGCAAAATTATTATTATTGTGTGAGAAACCAGGGTGTGCTGATGAGCTGGAAATGGTTTCCTCCGACCAAGGAAAATCCAAGGTTGATAGCCGCTCAGCCTGGAGGCTGTCAGAATTTTTATTTGCGACCCAGGTGTTGGTCCAAGAGGTCAGAAAGACACTAAAAATGCTGGCTAACATACCTAGTACTACTACAGAAATTCCTGTCCCATGTGCATTGCCTGCCCCTGAAATCAGCTGCAGTCTGTATGTACCATTATCTTCCACATCCAGATTGTTTATCACCAGAGTTGCTTCCCCTGCAAATATAATACACAGGCATGACTTTGAATAGCAAGCTTTAGCACACGCTACAGAGAGCATCTACATGTATATGTGCATTGTATCAGCCCATGATGGAGCTGACAGAAAACATGTGGGGTGAGCAGTTCAAACTTGGGGCTCACAAATGAGAGATGGTCAAATCCAATTGAAGACCAATTTTAATATCTTATTTTATATGCATGGAGGATAAGCTGATTAGGGCCCATAAAACCATTGATCCCTTAGACATGGCATGGTTAGTTTATATTGTATGAAAGTTAGCAGCCCTAAACTTCACTGAACAAACTGAATACAATATATTTGTAAAGGGACAAACTCATCCATTATTCCCATCATCTTTACAAGAACCTGGTGAAGTTTGAGTCAGTTAAGTACGAAGATGGATAAGTATTCTATTAGAGAAGCATGTGTGAACATATGGTTGCAAGTAGGTAGGCCTAACATAGTCATTATGCAACAGTTACTATGCAAACCAACAATATAGAGAGACCTGAAAATAATATAATGCATGTACAATGTATATAATATATCAAGCTAGAGCTAAGCAGAATTGTAATGTAGTTAGTTGGATAACTGTGAGAAAAATTACTCAGTGTCCCAAATTTGTGTGACAAGTCTTTTCTTCTGAAATCACAGTATGTTGGTAACATATAAACAGAGGTCAGTTGAAAACTCCAACCCAATAAGTTCTTATGTTTTTACTACATTTTCACAATTTCTTCTGGGTCTGTAGATCAGCTATCTTATCATCATGAAGTAATAAGACAAACAAACAATATAATTCTGAAATAATGTCCACTGTCCCATTCAGGCAATGCTGATGCAGCTAACCTACATTAGGCATGTGTGTGTACAATAATGGAACTCAAGCTGAGGTGAAATTTGTCATCAGTCCCGGAAAAGTAGAATTTAGATCAATACTTTCATAATTAGGCAATTATAACATAAAATGAATATTCTATACTGTCAAATGGAAATCCTGTACAGAATTGACTCTATTGTTAAGTTAGTGAAAGGCAACCAATAAATAGGCTTTGCTGTTAGGGTGTTATAATAGACCAGTTCCCAAGATATAAAGTTGTTGTTTTAGTAAATTCATCCATAAAGCTTTTTCAAGCAACTAAAAGTTTTAAGCATTCAACATTTTGTTAATCAATACTTTTACATTAGAGCTACATAATAAGTTGTTTGCTTTTTCAGTGCTTAAACCTGTATCCGTGAGCAATTGGCAATTGGAAGGCAAACATACAATCCTCAGAGAAATAGTTAGAAGTGATTTCACTTTCACAATCGTTGACATCAATTACTATCAACTATACATGTAATTGTCTTGTATGGTACTTAGTACATTCTATGATCTACTTGCACCTCACTCCTCTAATCTGTGTGTGAAATGTACTCACCATGATTGTTAATAGAGTAATTATACATGTAGGTCCAGCTAGCTAACGGAACTGTGACTCCATAATTATTATTCCTAGTCCTTCTACTCCCTGGGTTATACTCTCATCACCAAAATCTCCACACAGTATTACCTAATTATCATAGCCCAACGCAACATGATGTATGTTTTCATCTGTTTTATTTCTTACCATTTTCAGCATTGTAGGTGGCAGCATATTTGGCAGGATCACCAGGCTCTACAGCATTTATGAGTTTAGCGACACTACCATATCTCGTCCATACAAGTTCATAGTTATCTCCTGAGGGCTGAGGTGTGATTGTAGCAGAGATGGTTACAGTTGTACCCACTTTCCCCTCAACTGGTGAAGCAATATCTGTTACAATTTGGTAAACCGTCTGGCAGTGAACCACTGCAACAAAATAACGCAAAACAAAAACTGACAACAAGAGTTAATAGAACTGAAAATTATAGTTTTGCATCTACATGTAGAACATTTTAGTGTAGATTTATTCTATCAGGTGTATATGCACATGTATATGTAGGTGTATATATAATGTACACATGTAAGGTAAGCTATTATTGTAGGACTCTATGTAGTTAATCAGTGTAGGTTAATTTCAGGTTGGATAATGAATAATGAATAACAATGAATATGCTATGTAGACCTACAGTTTACACATACATGTACATCACTGTACAAACAAGTACTACTGTTAGTATGTACCTATTTATTATTTATCAGTGCAATTTGGCACTGCAAGTGCATTGATTTCAATTGTTGAAGTTGACAATAAGTTAAGTGTAATGATTTATGCACAAGTGCTATGATAGCAAACATCTTTATCCAATGTACACAAACAAGTGAGAATGACAGGCTTTCTTTTCACTTTCTTCTACACCTTTGAGTTTTGTATGTAGTAAATATAGTATTAGTGTCTAATGGATGATTAGTACTTAGAGAAACCATTTTAGTCCTTTTGTCATGTGAGATAATGTCTAGCTTGCGAAAGTATCATGCAGCACCATCTACTACACCTTTATGCAGGTCTACCATAGCTGCAGGTGTACCACAGTTAGAAGCTACAACTACTTTGTGCATAATACGGTAGTAGTGTGCAGTGGTATGTGGTGAGGTAGGGCTGCTTGGTAGCTAATGTAGTTCCATATTATGGCGCAGGTAGAACCCATTCTAATCACTGTGAAAGTGATTATATTATTTATTGTTCTTGGTAATTGAGAGAGACATTAAAAATAAAAATGCTAATATATTTTATTGACACGCAGTGATGTTAGAACCATCATATGGGGGCAGCTTTAGCTTTTAGATCAAACAAGATTAACTTAGATCAACCAGACAAATCAGGGTAATAAAGCTATATACAGGGGTTTATTTAAAGGATCAGTGTCACCGTTTTTGTTTACATTTTGAGACACCCATGTGCTCGCTAGAGCGAACGTCATGATTGGTTACTTGAACTTTATTATAATTGGCTAACTAAATCGAATGCGCATGTACACGTGTGGGAAAACCCATTGGGTGATCGATGGGAATCAGTTGGCTGTGGACAGAATTAGAATAAAATATAATATTTTGCTTTTGCCAAAATGAAATTATTGTTGCAAGATGAAAATGCTAACAAGAGATGATATGATACAAGGTATATGGCAAGCACAGCGAGATTTGCAATCATTTGATTATCATATCTGGGTTATCCATCAAATCAATGAAAGTAAATTAATTTTGATTTTTCATTTTAATTTAATTCTTAATGTCAATGTGAATGTACTATGCCAGGGTAGTTGATATTAAAAAAAAGTTATTTATACATGTGGATATAGCAATGATAATTATTGTTATTTACTTTTTGTTCACATTGGTACATAAGTAATTTGTTAAAATAACATACTAGTTACTTATGGCTAATTATTATGAATGTAGCCTACTTTACTATTTTAAACTTTACTAAAATGGATAAAATGCAAAATAAAATATTGGGATTATAATATTAACTTGATTAACTATGATTGTTGCTATCTACATATATGTAGGCCTATATACAGCACCTAATCAAAAACTTAATTTATTGAATTTCAAAATAATTGTTATTGTATCCTTTGATTGCAGCCGTAAGTAAAATAAACTTTTGATGACACTATAGTCAACTCATTTGCTTTCTCTGTTGTAATAATAATACTATGATGACTAAAATGTGTGTAATGAATGCTTCTTTTTAGCAGTTTGTCAAGACTATGACCCAGGAATGTCAAGTCCCATCAATGGTAACCTCTTAAAGTCATACTTGAGTGACGAGTATTGTACCTTGGACACTGAGTTGACTTGTTGTACATAGGTATACATAAGGTAAGTGCATCATCAACTTTCAAGGTTCTGTCTAATCAAAAAATGTGAAGTGTTGACGCATCAGTACAGCAAAGCTTTCGCTGTAAACACTGCTGCATGTACATATTAGGCCTACTTTTCTGTACTGTAGTTTTTGGAATGTAGCCTAGCAAAATTGGTATCGATTTGATTTGTATTCAACATTTTCAATCTATTAAATTGTACCTAGCAGTTATATTCAGTTGCTTAGTGTGGTCTGATTTTAGGTATCATCTGTTGATGTTAATGTACTTTTAAGTGATCCAATGGTATGATAACATGTTCACATAATGTTGTAGAATAGAAACATCTATCAAGCAACATGCTTGAACTGAAGTACTTACCAACAATTCGAGCAGCCAAATCAGTCGTATGGTTTGTAAAGTATTGACCGGTACCTTCAAATATTAATATTCTGCCACAATTGGAATTTTTTTCATTTTTATATGTATTAGTTGCAGTTGGCCTGATGTTTCATGTATGATCTTTCAGTAAATAGAATTTCAATGAGTACAGTACATGTTGTATTTGATGCCTGTGATGGCCAATTCCATTTTGATTTTTTTCTATATTGTGCAGTTACATTAGTGATCTTTTCTATTTACTAAGTCAATTATTACTGCCCTGTTTCAAGTGACCGTAATCCACAAGCTTTAATGTTAACAAGAACTAATATTATGCACTCATGGTTATTTGCAATTAGCCGAGTGGATTTAATTTTGTTCCAAGATGTCATTATTTTTAATTCCAAGATTACTCATGTTTTTTTGTGTTTGCAGCCATAGTAAATGGAAAATACATGCAGCTCAAAATTTATACTTTATAGACTATTATATTTGATTTTACATTTATTTTGTGCTATTTTTCTTATCTTTCTTAGGCTTTAGGGAGGATTTATTTTACTAGATGAAACTGCAATTTTCCATTTGCAAAGACATGTAAGTGCTGTAGTTATGAACATCAATTTATTGATTATTTACCAATACAGTCTCTAGACAAATTTTATTGCCCTCTCCGTTTTATGACTCTAAACTGTAATTGCAAGATTAATTTAGGCCTACTAGTATACTTTTGGCAAAGTGCTGGAGACTAAAACCAATAGCCATGGAATCACGTGCACAAGTATAGATCCGCCCAACTATGATTCATATACATTTAAACAAAAATGTTTGAAATGATTCTGGCTATTATTTGATTTGTCGTACTTTCTGAAAATGTAACCGTTATTCTTAGTTATTAATATGAGGACATCAAATGACTATTCAACTTCAATATCTTAAAACATTTATTGTTTATTTACGATATCTGTTTATAACAAAATACAACGATGAAAACAGCTGAATGCAGAGTAAAATACATGTGTAAAGTACTGAACATGAACAGAAATCATAATGAGATACACAGTCCATGTAGCGTGCCAGCAGAAGTTTGTTTTCAATCGTAATCACTCAGCTTGAATGCTGAGGCACTATAACGCTTCACCTTTTATAGAGTTACTTGTTGAAGAAACCTCTTGGAGTACGGGTGAACTGTACATTTGGAACGCTTCTTTTGCAATCCAATATGTACTATCTGCAATTCAAATTTGTAGAGCATTTTATTAAGAAAAGTGGTTGTGACCCTCGAAGAGAACACATCAATAGTTAGTGGCAATGTAGTTTTGGTTGGGTTCAACTCTCACAGCAGAATTTCCCACCCTGTTGAATAGATGATGCTGAAGTACTAGTACTGATAATCAAGTTAATGTACATAACATATTACTGCTACAACACTTACCTACGCTTTTTCCAACATTGGAGATAAAGATGATATGGTGCAAGCTGGAGAATAGATGAATTTGAATTTCCACACCAGTGTCTGGTCGCATGGAATTGGTCTAGCTTTGTTCCCGTTCGTTCATACAGCTTTGGAATCTCACTGTGCTAAATAATAATGATAATAATATAATATTCATGGCGCCAAACACAATTCTTTAATGTGGCTGCCCGATAGCAGAGCTAGTCGAATGGGTCTCCACGGCTCCTAGAGCTGAATATTATCATAGTTCGATATGGCACAGAAGGAAGACTTTCGGAATGAAAACCTAAATCACATGGGTTGTCAGTTTTATTAGCTAAAGCATGTGTGTTTCACATTTTGCAAGGATAAACTGATGAAATTTACCTCAATGAGTTTATAAGTTTGTGCATAAGTTAAATTCAAGAAGACGGTTTTAATGCTACCTTGTAACGAGCCTTGTCGCTACATAATAAATTATAAACACCTACCAGTAGAAAGAACTGGATGTAGAAATTGAGGTTGGCATTCGATTTACATATTCTTCATCAAAGGTGAGTGTGTGTCTTTACCCTGCTCACCAGATCATTCCTTCTTTCCAACAAACAGTCGAGTTCAACTATGTCTTTATCAATGTCAGTAAAGTTGCTTGCTGAGAGTATTGGAACTAGCCTGTAATCAACACAGTGAGTACATCATAAGATACAAATACGATAAAAACATAAAATGCTTTAGAAATAAAACTTGGCTGTTTTAAACGAAAAGAAACTTTGACCATGCAAACATACATAAAAGTACACCAGGTTAGCTCAGCTGCATTAGATAGGGGTGAGTTTGTGTCTAATGAAGTTAGTATCAGTCCTAGGGGCGAATATAGGAAATATTTCAACACCAGCCTATTTTCAAGAAGTCATGAATTTCACGCGTCTGAGGGAGTTAATACAAGGTAAGTGTGGAACATGAACATGCATGGGTGCCTATAGCCGCCCCTGATCAGTCCTACCAATCTTTTAGATTTAGCCTGGGAAAAAGGGGGGGGGGCCTTGAAAGAGTGAATAAACTAAATACAGTAATTCAAATATCTTGGATAGACCAGATCAGTCAATTGATTATTTTAGAAATAAACTTTATGATGGAATTATTGTTTGCATTTTTGCAGGATATTTATATTGTAAATTCAAAATTATATTTGAATAATTGCATATTGTAGATGATTTATTACAACAATACAATAACTTAACATTTTTACAAAGTTCATTGTGACCGATTGTCAAAACTAAATTTAATACTAACTGAAATTTAGTTTCACCAGTATTGTAATATGAATATAAATATATGTTAAAATCATAGTGATTGATATGATAATCATTTAGATTATTATATTAAATTATATCATAATATAACTTAATTAACATTATAATAATATGAAATATCATAATCACATGACTTCCTTTTTGTGTATTATAAGTTATCTAACTCTTTTTATCATTTAAAAAATTAATATAAATATTATAATAATATTTAATTTCAAACCTAGTCATTTGTTTTTTAAACGAAATAAATAAAAAAAATAGTACATAATTTAAATGCTTACTATGCTGAGTATTGTGGTAGCTGACAATCTGGCCATAAACTAAGCTCATATTCTTTAGAAAATGAAATTTATGAAATGAAAATCCAAATTTCGAACGCCATTCTTAGCATTTCTGTGCACTATGAATTCTCAACTCAATCCATAGACATAGACGAAGATAGATAGTATAGTACCTTGGTACTTGCAATAACTCTGTGATCAATTGTATTGTAAACAAAATACCACGTGCAGACCGCTAGCATGGTCATGTGACTTTGTTTTGTTTATAAAATTTGATGCTAGTATGATAATCCATAGTTTCGGATAAACAATGGCAGCTATAAAAATAAAACTTTTTTCGAGGGTGTAATATAAATTGAAGGGTGCATGGTTGCAAGTAGTATATGCTCATGGATTATTTTTGCATTTTTCAAGCTACTTTTGAAAATATTCTCAAAAAACCAAACCTCTCTCTATACAACTTATATAAAAAAATTGCCGTTTAGGGTGTCTTCATTAAAAAAATCGTCCTAGGGCAGCACATAGCGCATCGCGCGATGCATCATGGGAAGCAGAAATATGTTGAGAGCACAACTCTGCAACTTGTAACTTTCCTGCTGCCTTCATTTTAACACAAATCTACACTTGCTGAGCAAGGTAATTAGTGACAGGGATCCTTTAAAGGTTACCAATTCATTTGACTGTTTACTGTAGTTGGCTGGCTGGTTGGCGTGTCATGCATTCCTTTATAACCAATAACTCAGTTTTGTAATTAATTAAATGCTAGTAATAAGCTGTCTGTGTCAGAAGTGCCTCATCAATGCTGCCAATAAAATGCACAAGTAAAATTAGAAAAATAGGAGTAAAATAATAACTAGATTTAACATGGTAGTCTCACATTATGTAGGCATCTACGGGTAGTTGGCTAAAGCAATGGCAGCAAGTGTTTTTGACAGTTCATGTCAAGTTGTTGATAGAGTACATACACTGTAATGGAAGTTCAGCTACTTTGCCATAGGCTTTCACAAAAGCAGGCTAAATTTATAGCGCTTGTTATTGCAACCTTATGTTACACTTTTCCACTAAAAGATTAATTAGGGAAATTAAAACAACACTGGTATGTTGAAGGAAAAAGGTCTATATACGCAGGTCGGCCTATCTTCAATGTTAGTTGGTGTCTTTGCTTGGCCAGACGAAACCATCCCTAGCTAATTGGCACACCTGATTTCTTTGCGTGAAAATGAGGATTTTGCGTTTGGTCCAGGCCAGTGTGTTCGCGATCCTGTGACGGATGTGTGTGAAAAATATTTTCATAAATCGGCCTGGGTCTAAAGTTTAGGTCGCGAAGACACCTACTATATTATCATGCTTGTGTGTGAAAAACATGGTCTATATCAGGCAGCAAGTACATGTACATAAAAATATACAATGTAACACAGATCACCAGCAACCTTCTTCAGCTAGCAATTCTAAGCTACCAGACTTTCAGACCACACCAACCTAAGGCCTATTTAGAGCGAGAGAGGGAGGTGAAATATGAGTTTATAGACAAGAGTACAATCTCCTTCTGCCCCCAATGTTTCAGCAAATGGGAAATTATTTTTTAGGGTACATTAGCAAGCCGGTATGTCTTGCCTATAAGTGGTGTGACACTGCTAGTGGTATGTACATAATTTAGGACATGAGCAACTGAATCAAATTGGATGACGTTAGTGTACATAATACAATATTATCATTGTTCAATCATTAAGTCTTCAGAAGTATACTCATAACAGACCTGGCCAGGTCTACATCTTCCAGCATAATGAATCTGTGAGTAACAAAGCATCAGCCGTATTTCATATTTTAAATCCATTTCTATAACATTTTGTGAATGTTTGTAGATTAGCTTCACCGTCTAACCATAACTACCATGATTCTATTACAGTAACTTCAAGTAATTAGAATATACGATACATAGGACTGTGTGGTTGTAGACATATCTTCCTATTGTATATAATACTACCCAATTATCATCTTGATTATAAGACCTACAACACTGTAATCTAAAATTCGGAAAGGTAGTCAAGGTTGAAATCTGGTTTTACTGTACTTAGCTAGGGCCAATGTAGACTATGTCATCAGCAGTCATTTTCATAACCCACATTCAACCTACACGGAGATGTACATAAATACATTGTATTTAGAAATTATCAATGTCTGAAACTGTCTTGAAACAGGTTAGATAGATATTTACTCTATTCTAGTTGACCCTTGAATTATGAAACATATTCACAAAGCTACAATAGAATACTCACAACTTAGAGGTAAAGCTATCCACAGGAGTAAAACAGATAGCCAGATGTAGCCGTGTTTCATCTCTATCCTGGCCATCAGTTGATTATCCAAGTATAAGAGATAGTCTATCTTACAAGAATCAGGTAGTCTCCTGTACCAGCACCGATACTAAGTGTGCAAATAGTAGCTGTATGCACAGTGTGAACACTAGGAGGGGTAGAAAGAGCAGACAAGGTTAAAGTTCACTGATTAATACATACTAGCCTATCACATTGCATGAGAAGTTATACCAATAATTTGTAGACTGAGCAGTGAGCAAGCAGTGGTGCCTTCTTTTTACAGTCACTCACATTTTGTTCAAAGAATTACACCTGCTTATCTTATTGTATAAATTGATGAAAAGGGGATGCAGGTAGTGTACTTAAAAACATATTGCCAAAGATGCTATCTTAACTTGGGAAAATAATAGAAAATCTTCCACAGTAGACAATCTATGACGCCTTGGCTTGTTGCTTATGATTTTATCAGAATAGTTTAATAACTGCTGGATTATTGGGGGTGTATATCTGTTGCCTGCATAACCCTTGAAATAAAGGCAAAAAATTAATTGTACCACCTTTGCAAAGTAAATTGAATTATACAAATGGCAGACCTCCAGAGTGTTCCAAGTGTGGGTACACAGATGCATGCTGGGTGTACATACTTCCTTTTACTGGACACCGAGTCTGCAAATGTGTACCTTTATGCAAATTGCTGGTTTTGTTGACACAGAACTAATTTTTCACAATCAGTGTCGGATTTTTCAGCTTTTTAGTTTGAGTACTAGTTAGAGGATGGATGCTGCCAGCTAGGTTGTTTAATAAGAATGATTTTTTCATTGATAACAATTAAATTACAAAATTTATAAATAATGATATATCTATACACACAGACACTGATACTAAATGACTGCTATTGTAGCAGACATATTGTAGTGTTTGAGCATGCGTGTACGAGGTACGAGCACGGGAGAGAAGAATGGTCTATTGATCTCCCCTTTGTTACATGTACTGAGTGTGAGAATAAACCTCGTGTGCTGACTGGAATGCTGTGCGTGAGTGCTGACCTATTAGGTTCGAGTTGTCCTAGCACATACTTGTAGTCAACACGTGTTATACCTAGTCTATCCTAGCACTCTGGCTGTTAGATCGGAGGGACCTTGGCTGAGAGCCTACTAGTTTAGAGATAACGCAGTTCTTTATATAGAATATAAATGTGACTTTATTGAGTTCCAGCAGATAACTGATCTGCATCCAAAAATATCGCTCCTTATATACGAAATCTACCTCTAGTGGCTTCCAGCAAAAGGTCAACCAGCAGTCATACTTACAAATTTAATAAAAGAATTGTATTAAGTAGGTATCTAGAAGAACAACTAGGACATAAAATCAAATGTCTGTGGTCCGACCTACCTACATGTAACGTTGGCGTTCTAAGCCGGGTATAACAGAAAACATTATAGAAGATTGCCAATTCACATAATACAAAAAGCACTTAGCCTGTCACATCCATGCAATGAGTTACAATTTATACAAAATAAATTATTGTATATACAATGTCAGTGATGAAATGTCCACTTGACCACAATAATAACCTGCACCACACTAGACACCACCAGAGCCATTGAGTAGACTCAATGAATGGCTCTGGACACCACTACTAGCACTACAAACATGTGATATATGACACAAATATGACACAACAGGTAATGCTTTGTAAATGCAGTTGTTTAGAAGTGTCAATACATGCTGCCTGACTAGGGTCATTTACACTTTTTGTTCCTAAGTAATGCTGAAACAGGCATTTCTCTGGTGGCCAAAGCTTCCCCCTCATCTCCATTGAGGGCTTACAGACTAATAGCTCTCCTAGCTGTGTTGGGAGTGCACCCACCTGATATGGTTCAGTTCTGACTGACACTCCAGGATTTCCTTTGCCTATTAGAGAAGCCCCTCCCCAACAAAGGCAAAACAAAATCTAAACAGTAGGTGTCAAACAGTAGGGACTGACTGTCCTTGTACCATATTCTGTGCAATTATATCAACCTTATCCACATAGTCTCAAGTACATACATGCATTCTGCACATGTAGGCTACAATACAGTATTGTATGTAGGTATAGCCATAATATGGATTGCATGCTCTGTACCATATTTATATCTTACACTAGGCCTACAGCATAGTGTAGTGGTTAGCTAGTTACAGCAACAGAGAATCTAATATTGATATTTTAGCTACTTAAGGCTCTCAGAAAAGTAATTGTCTTATAGAGTTATTCTACTATTTTATGTATAATTATCACAATATCTAATATCAAAGAATAGGTAGTGCTGCACGGTGTTTCGGTATCATTCATTTTTTGCCTTTCAGTTCAAAAACCAGCCGAATTTTAAAATGTAAACCGACACTAAATACGGCGGTTCGATATGATTCAGTTTTAAAATTCAAACAGTGTCTGACCGTTCAGCGCGCCCACTTCCGATAGTGGCTAGTGCCACGAATGCGTGAATGCATATTGTGCCTCTTTCAATCTTTATTAGTGTCTTTGCGACCTAAATTTCAGGCACAGGCCAATTTACTAAAATATTTTCTGGCACACTTCTGTCACAGAGTGAACACACTGGCCTGGGCCGAAAGTAAAATCCTCATTTTCGTGCAAAAAAACCAACTGTGCCATTCAGCTCGGGATGGGTTGCTCCGGCCAAGCAAAATCCCAGGCCAATATCCGTTTGGGCCTAGGCTGAACAGCCATCTTTGGATTTTTATTTTCTACCCAGTTTGGTCCAAGAGGTTGCGAAGACATTAGATAGTTAGATGGCATCTGTGCCATACAGCTTTAGCAGCAGCCATCATTGTCACCCAGTGATGAGTTACTGTGGTTTTATTCAATTGTAGTAGTTACACTTAAGCCTAGAGCAAACTGGAGGCGAAATTAGCCACGCGTCAAGTGAGGCCATATTGTTTCGCTTCGCGCCCCTAAACACACTAGGCGCGAAGCCATAGCGAATCTTTCGCCACTGATTGATGGCCTAAACACGTCTTGTGCAGGTAAAAGTCACACACCGCATAATTTATCCCAATAGACTATTCTACGTGCAGTTCCTTATAAGTATTATATTGCATTCGCGCTTCTGTCCATTTAAACTTTTGCGCGACAGGAAGTAATGAATGGCGTGTCGACCAATAGCACGCACGCGGCAAGCAAAAATATCAAACATGTTTGATCGAAGCGAATTCGCAAAATTAACCCAACGCGGCAGGGTCTCGCTCGTTTCTCGCAATTTCTCTAGCGAATTTCGCCCCATTCACCTCCAGTCTGCGCGGCCCTTTATATATATTATTATAAATAATTAGTATTAAATAACTACAGTTTATTAACCAAAATGAAAATGGTAGAAATTTACAGTTAAAAGCGGAGTGTGGCGACTCCCAAAATTGAGCATGAAATATTCAGTTTGATTCGGGTTTTTCCTGAATTTAAATACCGAATTAAACCAAGGAGTAAAAAGCAACTCTGGCATCATTCAGTCGTTTTCAAAAATCGGCAAAAAATCTGAATGCAAGTGCAAATCAAAACCACCCAGCACTAAGAATAAGTAAGAATTTGAGCACTCAGTTTGAAAATAGATTATATTGTATTGATGATTAGACTGAAAACTAACACCAGTTCAAACTAGTACTGATGCTATCTGATGAGCATAGCTGTTCCAGGTTCAGCAGATTTTATTGAGAAAAGTGACCAACTCAGAATAATTTTCTATTTCACTCCATAATGGATCCACTCTACAAGCATGTGTTCAACAGCCTACCTACACTGAAGGCTACATCATGTCGAGCGTGGATGTGCCAGCCATTCTCATAGGGCAGCAGAAACATTTTGAATCTTAGGTTGGGATATTGATTGCAACAATAGGCATGTATGTTGTTAAAACAAGTTGTTGCAAAGATGGGTTGATCTCACTTCTATAAAACATATTTTATTTACAAATTCAAACAGTAACTAAGTTTTCATTTTTTTCTTTCAGCTGCAAACACTTGGCTGTTCCTCTTATAAAATTAAAAGTTATATATGGGCCTAAATTATACATAAGCTGGGTTTACTGGTTAAAACAAACTTTTCACAGCAAAACATTGCCACAACTATCTGTATTACTTCACACTATAGACTACAGTTGATTTATTGGATAAGAGGGAATTAAGTATTGACATGGCTCTAATTTTCTTTACAGCACAAGAAAGCAAATACTTTAATGAGTTAATGTAAACATAGGAGACATTGAAGGCTATTGAGAGTGTTAGCAAACATTACATGTACATATATTGTATATGACACCAAGAATAATAAGCAACTTAACCCAATACTTCTGATAGCATGTTGTAGGCAACAGTTTTTCAATAAAAGCTTTGTTACATAGGGTAGTACTGTGGAGTAGGGTAGCGCAGACATGGCATTCCTAAGCTATTGATTATAATTCAAAGTTGTCCCCTCCCAATTTTTTTATCCCTCTTTGCATAGTGTGACATTGTGATAAACAGTGATGAAATTTTCATATTAGCATAATATGCTGACTGGCAAATCAAACTATATGTATGTACAGTAATAACTAATCCTAAAGACTGCTAAAGTGTAGCTTGCATATATTGAAATAGTGTAGGCTAAGGGCTGATGTTGTAGGTACAATATAATATAACATATTGAATACATGTACAATTAATATAACAGGCCGAGGGCCGACCCTCAGCCTACAGTATTTCAACATGTCGACCTTTTATGTGATACCCTTTGGGTGTTTTCTAATGTTGTATGTTGTATCAGCTCTGAGGTATTTTGGAATAAATAATTGTAGCCCGATGGCCCATTAGTCCCGCAGACTCTGGGCAGAACCAGTTTTGTATAAAAGGCACTGCATTTCTACGTTTTTTAGTACTAGTCAGATGAATTAAATGTAATAATTTCTATCTTCTTATATACTCTGTATTATTCATAGAAACTACCTAGGAGTCTTCCAGCCTAGTTCCATGGGAGAACCAAGTGCCCAGAGCCATTAGTGTAGTCACCAGATAACATAACTAAGACAAGCGTCAGACCTGAAGGAGGGTTGGTACTATAGGTGCATCAATGATGGCATGTTAGGAGCAGTGTTCAAGTGTGGTTATACAGAGTATACAATGTGATTTCACCTCAATTTTTGTGGTTACCCTGTGTGAACCCTCATTTTAACCACTACTTTTCCCCATACAGTCACTGAGGGCTTGATAGTATAATGGTAATGGTAGAGTGCTTGATTATCATTCAACGGGACATGGGCTGAATCTCACAAATAAAGCATGATTTATTTTCACTTTAGCAGGGCTCTCAAGTTCCTCAGTCAAAAAATCCGAGCAGACGTTACTGCGGTGTGAGCAGTGTAGTAGTATTACTCTATTAACAATTGGTCAAATATATAAATAAAGTGACCATGGTCACTTACATGCACATATCTATTGCTCTATGGAGTTGGCCTAAGTAATTTCTCACAGCCTAATAATCCCAGTACATACATGTAAGTCAGTCCTTGCCCTTGGAAAGTAATAAAATTAGCAGCTTTTTCTTAAGAATTCCTAAGTAACTCACAAGCTAGAGATAAGCTGAAGATTAATTTGGAGATTGTAAAGCATTTCAATTCAAAATATAGCTAATGTGAGAAAATCTGCCAAAATCTGAGCAAATCACAATAATTGAAAACCTCCCTGACTTTAGTAATTCACCAATTTCTTAGCTACTATAAGATTAAGTGGATAGCTATACAATACTAATCTGTAAGATTGCATGCACATGCACCCATCTCATTCGTTCCGCTTGAACACTGGAGCATGTTAGACCTGTTGGTCAGTTGCGTAAGCTGGATCCTAGGCCTCCGTTTAGCAATCTAGCAGTGCCATGCCAGCTTTACAATATACAATAACAATATACACTACATCTCTCAAGTTTTCCTAGTAAAATAATAGTGTTCATAGTAGCTTTTGAATAACATAGGCCTCTCATATAAGCACATTATCTAATATACATGTAGGCCTACAATATACATTATTATGCAATGAGTAAATAAAATTTCTATAGCCACCATAAATTATTTTGCATGGAACAATATTCATGTAGTTTCATTCCTTCTTTGTTCCCTTTTCCTGCTTTCCTAGCTGTCCATTTCATTTCAACCCCTCCCAATTTTATGTAACAATAAGTACATTATTGAGAAGCATGGTATTATCTGAATGATGTGACTGAGAAAAACACAAAATTTAGGCAAAAAACTAAAAAATCAATCCTTTACATGTATAGACACATTGCACCTATTTGAGCAAGAGTCTATGACCAAGCTTTGTACATCCCTGTATAGCGGTGTGTAATTTTTGCATAAAATGTAGCCTTATGCATTTTACTGCGTAGAGTTGGAGCAATAACATTCACATATTGTTCAGCTAAGATAACCTAAGTTAACCCCAGACTTTGCAATTACAAAATAGTTGCGAAAAGTGTGTCGCAGAGGTTACACAATGGGAGAAAGCAGGGCTTTCAAGCTTTGGATTTTCAGTGCTTGCTTGGAGAGCTCTGGAAGTTTTCCATTATTAATGATCTGCTCGGATTTTGGGAGATTTTCTCACATTAGCTACATGTATATTTTGACTTGAAATGCTTTACAATATCCAAATTGATCTTCAGCTTTTCTCATAGCTTGTGAGTTGCTTAGGGATTCTTAGGAAAAAGCTACTAATTCTATTACTTTCCAAGGGCAAGGACTGAATTGTGTGTATGACTGGGATTATTAGGCTGTGAGAAACTTCTTAGGCTAACTCCATAGAGCAATATAGATATGTACATGTAGGTAGCCAACAGCTTTATTTATATATTTGACCAATTGTTAACAGAGTAATACTACTACACTGCTCACACTGCAGTACATTGTACGTCTGCTCGAATTTTTTGACTGAGCAACTTAAGAGCCCTGGAAGTAAGAGAAGGACACAGAAGTACAGAAATGATAAGAGAACAAACTGAAATTACAATAATACGTATTATCAATACCCCCCCCCATAAGTAACGGAGTAGCCAGCTCAATTTTACTTGCATTAGAAATATTTCATATAATTATTAGATGTAGAGAAGAGACAATTGTAATGAAAAGGCAACTCCTATTTTCTGATAAACATTATACTACAATATTGTATTGTACATTATACATGTATTACGAGAGATAGACTTGTAATGAGAAGGCAAGTTCTATTTTAGACTCCACAACAGAATATTGTTGTAATTAGCTAGGATGATGAAAACATGCAAATTCTAGAATATTATCTCCGATCATTAAAGTTTGTATAATAGTTACATATACATGTATAATACAGGTACACTTTTTATTTGTATATGGAGGCCATTCCATGGGGACTGATCAAATTTGCATGCTGACCCAGATTTTTTTAAAGATTAATTTATAGATCAAAAGAGCACCCTTGAATTAGTGGAAAACCAGCAATTTTCTTTCTATGTGAACCCTGTGGTTGCGGCAGCGGCTCCTTGAAAAGTAGGAAAATGTGGTGGGATAATTTCAAATGGAATTTTTTGAAATTCCTGAACATTTAAATTATTGCTGTGGTCACTGTACTATGCTTAGAGCTGCATTTCTTGTTACATAGATACTTTCACTTGTGTGATTCAGTTTTATTACTCATTCAAGCCTGTATAATCGCCATAGTATTTATTTGTTTTTATTCATAGGGATATCAACCGCTGAAATTCAGTCTCTTCAAATATGCACTGCAACCGAAAAAACTGAAAACTAAAAAAGAACTATTCACAAATGACCAAAAAGATATTTTGAAGCTAATTAGCAATGCCTGGTTTAATTGTAGCCTAAGATATAATTATGAAAATGGTCAAAATTATTGTTTGTGAGCTGTGGCTATAGTTTTGCATGCACATTTTTGATCAGAATTTGATAACTAATGGTGACCCCAAAATTTGTCCCAAGCTGGTTTAAATAATCATTACCACCTCACCCACAAGCTTTAGCTCCATGGAGTACCATTTTCTCTCCATTCTTCTTCACTAAACAACACTTGGTTTAGTCAAGGCTGTAACAACCATGGGGGCAAGGTGGGCATTTGCCACCCCAGAAACTGTCCAAAAACAAGTATCTGTTGGTGTCAATTCTCAAACTTGAATTTCTGTACACATTGATCACAAATTTATGGCCAGTGTTATAGAATAAGTGGCCTGCATATTTGATTGGAATTTGATAGAGAACATTTCAAGCTATTTTTAGTATCAGCCTGAGCAGTTCGATCATCCGGCCTGGGCTTTTTGCCCCCTCAACTAAAAATAGTTTTTACAGCCCTGGGTTCAGTCATATCTAAACATATGGCTTATAGCTTAACTATCTTTACCGTGTGAAAGGACAAGTCATGATAAAGTTACCAAAACCACACGTTCACACTATTAAAAAGGATTTTACCCATGTTACTTCACTTGCATAACCAGAACAAGTCCCAAATTGCACCTCAAATTACATGCAAGTCTTGACTGACCTATATAGCCATAGCCAATTAACTACTTGGCGATGTAGTCATTATATCGTAGCTAATATAATTAAGTAGAACTTGAATCTGAGAATTCAGCTTTTTAAACCCAAAAACACAAAGCTTCTATTGCAGAAATAGAATCTACAGGTGTGAATTAAGTATGGGCTTCGGACGACGAACACAATCCCGTTAAGAAATGGACGACCCGTACTAAGAGCCGTCCTCTACTATAATATAATTCTTTGTACATAAGGCATTACTGTAATTGCTTTACATATAATAAAGACGTTATCAGTATATAATAGTCTTATAATTTAGCATAATTAACGTGATGACCTTAAGGGTCGTCGGGGCACGAACTGACCGGGGGTCATCCATTACACATCCTCCCTCTTACTCCTTGTTTACAATCAGTTATTCTGGTGTTAACATTATGGTTGAACAGCTCTCTTCTCTTATTAAAGCTAATTGTTATTATAGAATATAGATCACAGAAGAAAGGAGTAAGATGGAAGATTGCGAGCACGCTACCTTTCATTTTAGTTTCAGTACAGTTATTTTTGCTGTGGATAATGTAAACTGTTCTAAATATTGTATATCATAAACATCCATCTAGGATCTACAACCAGTAGCTATCACTTAATATTCATTTCACACTGAGAGAGAAAAATGCACCTACACCTGCATATTCCTAAACTTGTTCAGACCACTTTCAAGAGATCAGACCACTTATAAGATAGAGACAGAGAGTACCAACCAGGCAGGCGGTAACCATAGGAGCTTGGAAGTTTATATTTTAAATTGCTATGTTTGGGTCAATTAATAATTCATTTTTCATGGCCATGCCTTTTGTAATTGATGTCAATCTTTGCAGAAGAAACTGTTACTACTTAATCTAACATAATAAACTAGGATAGTAGTCCTGGCTGTTTAGTAGTATCCTCCACTGCAGTGGTTCTTAACCAGTTGGAAATTTCCCTCCAGAGGGAAATTTCATGATTTCAGGGGGGGGGGAGGGAATTTTTACAGGTAATTGTAAAATTTAAATTTTTAGTGTTTTAAGGCTATTCTGGTATTGTATCAACATAGTGATAATAGTGGGCCTAATAATAATAAAAAAGATAAAAAATTCTCCCATGTTTGCTATCCAACTGGATGAATCTACATGTACATGTATGTTGTGAATCTTATGCAGTTGATGGTGTTTGTTCGCAATAGTTGTGAAGATGCAGTTGAAGATTTTCTTTTCTACCAACCACTAGAACAAACAGCAGATATTATGCAGTTAGTATCAGATATTTTGAAATGGAAACATTGCATTGGGAAAAGCCTGTGGGAGTCTGTACAAATAGAGCACCCACTGTGTTGCCTAACTAGTAACAAGGAAGAGCCCGTTGGTAGAAGGACCTGACTGCTTTGCTACTATGTCATAGAATTTTGTATGAAGTCTCAGTTTTATCTTTCAGCATTCTTGTGCCGCAAACATGAAAATAAGCAGAGTAACTATTTCTTGGACTGCTGGAAACATTGCAGTATTAGGTAATGAAGGTATGTATATAAATTTGTAGGTTATGTATTATTTAGAGTCAATTCTATTGGCGAAACGATACTTTTGGGAGTCATCCTTTAAATACTGCGTCAATAAACCTGTCACAAGTAGTAATAATTTGTGCGCAAACTCATAAGAGAGGAGAACTTCACGTAAATATGAAATTTTAGTTTTTCTCTAGCAGAATGTAATGCTATAGTCTAGGGCATATAGGGCTATATATAGTGTCTTTGCGACCCAAATTTCAAGCACAGGTCAACTTGCTCAAGAATTTTTGGGCCTACTTGCATCACAAAGTCGCAAACATGCTGGCCTGGGTCAAAACCAAAATCTCTGTTTTCGTATGAGAAGCCTAGTTATGCTGATGAGCTAGGGATGGTTTCCTCCGACCAAGCAAAATCTCAGACCGAAAGCCTTTTCAGCCTAGGTTGAGCGGTCATCTTGAGATTATTTGTGACCCTGGCCAGTCCAAGAGGTCACGAAGCTACTAACAAAGATAGTGGAAGGAAAGATGGTTAAACTACGCCCAGTTTGGCAGTTCCGACATTCTGCGACTCACTTTCCCACCATCCATGGCTGTTATACTACACTGTAGCTTTGCTGGTTAACGCTTGTACAACATGGTAAACAATGTAATAATGTATTGTTTATGTATGTAAATGAATCATTTATATGGGGCTGTGATGAAAATGCCACTCCGATTGGCCTGAGTTACACCACTAGAGACAGCACATTTGTACACAAGGTAGCATAACTCCTTGCTTAATCCGGATTGCGTTTGGATGTACAACTTTTGGCTGGAGTGAACGATCTTTCCTCCCACTATCTCTGATACTAATATAACGTATACTCAGACAAAGATGGCTGCCACAGCTTTGTGCCGATTGACTAATTTTCGCTAGATACTGACTCTAGGAAGAATGTAACTCTATGTGCTACCCCACAGGGCTGCATTACAGCTGAGGATGCCCGGTACACCACCTGGACTAGAAAACGTAAATTGCTTTTATGTCTGGGAGACTAGCAGGTGCATGACCCAATACATTAACGTATAGTAGTATTTAGTTTATATTATAGGAACTTCAAACATAATTTTCAAAATTGTTATATGCACTACATTTTATTCCTAAGAAACTCAAACATATAATTATTATAGCGGTAGCCCCAAAACTATGCATCCTATGCCCATTTCAACTTTTTAAAAATAGTCTAAAATTCCTATTGTATTCTTTCCCAAGTTTTTCTACTCAGAGATTGTTGGCACTTTGCCAGCAACATAGCGGCGTTACTATGATGAACGATACACTATGTGCTATTACAGGCAGTGGTAGGAAGTCAAGCATGCCATTAATATTTTATGTTAAAGATTTTTATTAAATGCATTTTATTATGTAGCATATACATAATAAAACTATAACATATACTTGCCAAGGAACAAGAGCAAAAAAAATCTGGACTCGTCTGCTCAAAATCCCTGGACAAGTACCAGAATTTCTGAACATATTTTGGCTATATATTATTTGAATAAAACCTATCTCTAAAAAGTATCAAATTATCCACTTGGTGGCTTTTAAAATATTTTTTTTACACAAATGACTTATTCTAGGTTTTATCATTGTGTTTTATGAGGTTTGGTAACAATTAACTTTCACCATAGACAAAAAATCAGGACAGCTGGAAAATTAGTAGGGACAGACACAGATGACAAACCAGGGGTGTCTTGACAAGATCTGGACACTTGGTAAGTATGAGTATAAGTATAGTTAGTTTAGTGACTAATGAAATATATATTTAATATGTTATTAATATATTATATATATATATAATCATTATTAGATTACATTTTAATATAAATAAATAATAAATTGAGTATTTTTTTTAAATTAAACATATATCACGGAATTTTTCAATGGAATACAATAATTAAGTGAAATATTGTAACTGCAACAATATCAAAATTAAACATTTAATATAAATAGTAAAATAATTTAATATGAATAATGGGATTATATAATAATAATATTTATATTTAATACCATTTTATAAATATATAATAAGAACGTCAATATGAATATGAATATTCATGTTGATATATTAATATTATATAAATATTTTGCCTTTAATAATTTAATATAATTAATAATAATTATTATAACGTTAATTTAATATTAATATATCATAATAATATAATAATAATAATAATTATTATTATTATTATTATAATTATTATTATTATATTATTAAACAAAATTATAATAAATTAAGTACAACAAGTGTACATGTAGTAAGTGAAATAGTAATGGGTAACTAGAGAGTCGTGGGGTGGACTGGTAGAGGTTATGGGCTTGATTGGGAAACACACAGAATCAATTCTATGAGCGAAAATGATGCATTACTTCATAGAAGGCAATACTGAATACAGAGATGCCAGACTCGAGTTAAAGACTCTCACTCGAGTTAATTCAAGCAACATTTTATGACTTATTAGAAAGACTCGTAACTTGAATATACAGCTGTCAAAAACTTGTAACTTGAATTGTAATTCAATTATGCCTGTGATCAAAGACTCTCAACTCACACATCATTATGTTGAAATATTCAATAACTCCAGTTTTCATTGGGCAGCTGTGAATTGTAATGAATTGAAATAACCACAGTTATAACCACCAACCACAACCACAAATATAACACATTTTGCACTAAAACTGTGACATTTTGCTTTGAAATTTGAACTTCTAACACCATTTCCTAACAACATTTCACCATAAGCTAAATAATAACCCATTAACTCTATAAAAAGACTCGAGTTAAACAAGAAAAGAATTGAATTGAAACTTGCTTGTAGTTAACTTGGAAAACTTGACAAAAACTTGAGTTTCTGGGGACATGTAAATATTTAACTCGTAACTTGAAAGTGTTGATCTGTCACTGAAAGAATTGACTTGTAACTTGAAGAGTCACAACTAAGAGTTGGCCATGGAAACTTGAGTTTCCAAAATAAAACTTGCACACATCTCTGACTGAATATAATATAGTGGACGGTACTATGATATACGTAACTCTATTCACCTTTGTAGACCTTTGCCTGCTACAGTCCTCACGTGATCACTGCTCCGGGTGGGTTGGCCCATAGAGGTAGGATAGAGCCAGTACTATATAGAAAGCCAGTGAAGCGGTAAGGACCCACTTTTTTGCTTTAGACAAAGTTCCGGTTTGCACTTTTTCACGTGAATGTAATTAGTTATGCCAAAGTTTTGTGCAGTAATAACTCATTCAGGACTTGTGACAAGTCATTTCACACGTAAGCTATTACTTTACAGTTTAAAATTTGTTAGCTGATGCTATAGTTTGCCATCTCCTGACGTCCCAAAGGTATATTTTTTGAAATAATAATAATTACATTACTACGAACTACTACCACCACTCCTGTTATTGCAACTAATAAATAATAATTATAATAATTAATTTGTGGTACTATTGGTAGTATGCACAGCATGTTGTTAAGCTGGTTTAATTTTTTTTCGATCTCGGATTAGAATAACTAACCTGGGAGACTCAAAACTTTTCTTAGTATTCTGGCCGGCCCTAAAGGTTTTCTGTTATTAATTTTAAATTTATAATTATTAATCATAATAATAATTATTATTATATTATATATTATAATATATAATATTATAATCATAATAATAATATTATATATTATAATATATTATATTATTGTTATAACTATTATTTGTTATAATTATTATTAACCAATTTTATAAAAAAAAAATGGAAAATGAAATGACAATAGCGTTGTTCACATTATTATTAGGCTATTGTTATTTTTTATAGTATTTGTAGTAGTGGTAGATGTAATTGCTAGCTAGTAATGATCTAAATAGAGAGGTTGGAATTATTAAACTACTATCACCACCAACTACCAAAACAACCAGTAATAGTGGGGAAAAATTTTAATAGTAGGGGAGAGCGGGGTAAGTTGGGACGCGGGGTAAGTTGGGACAGGGCTGTTTCGGGTATTATGAGACCCATTGCATTTTTATGGTATGGACCAAAGGTTAGACCAACATAAATAAACATAACCCACTATTTTGTTTTTTAAGTTGAATGAATATTTTTTGTGCAATTTGCAATAATGTAATATTTGCACGTTTGAGTAAATTTTTTTTTCTTGACGAGTTTCTAATTTTTTTAATGAAAGAATGACTCCATAGTTTTGAAAATTTGCAGATAGAGACTCTATAGCATCTAGTTAGAACAACTAAAGTTAAAATTAGCTCAAGTCAAAACTCTTAATAAAAAATTGTGTTTTACAAAAAATTGGGAGTGTGGGGCAAGTTGGGACGCTGGAAGTGGGGCAAGTTGGGACAGCATTTGTAATAATAAATTATGTTTGTGGAATGATATAAATCCAAGATGACACTGTAATTTCACCTTTTCTCTAACTAAAAGTTGTTTGATGAATCTTGGATAGCATTTGACTTTGGTAAAGAACTCTAATCCTGTGTGGGGATGGCAATATACATGTAGCTAGTATTGATATTGCTCGTTGTAGAAACAGGTCAAACCTGACTCATTGCTATAAAAGCTTTTGATCTCTGTTCTGTCCTCACTTTACTCATGACCCTGACAGCTGTAGCACCAATACAATGTATAAACTACATCCTTTTCCTACTCATACCTACACTTCGAGCACCGTTTAATGCGCCTTTTGAAACCCCCACCAGACCAACTAACACCATCAGGCAGCACCATGCTAATAATCCAATAGATTATTAGGTATAATTTAGTTATAAACTTTGTGGGATTCACTCTTTGTTGTTCAAACTAGACAAGTAGGCTATATATACAATCATTGTCTCTCCACACTTATTGTTACCCAATCCCAGTTGAACTACCATCTTCGGTGAGAGTACCAAGGAATAGTTTAATCAAACATCATCGATAATCCATTTACAAAGTTATAGGTTTTCCATCTGTAAATATCTAATTTACCACTGTCCAAAACCCAGGAAAGGTAATTAGCATCAAGAGAAAGACGCAGGTTGAATCGACTCCATCGCATGAATGAGGCTGAGGCGGATTGACTACTATCGCCTGTGTCATAAGTGCTGTCGTGAACTCTGGGTTGGGTTGCCAAGTGGAATTAAAATTCAACAATCTTTTTTCTGCTCAATGATTTCATTTTATCTAAAGTGTCAGTTGTTCAATTGTACATCAAACTCTAATAATAATTGTAGTAAAAATCAACATTTTTGCCTATATTTTCTAGTATTGGTTTATTTCTGGTGTTTTGGTTTTCTATTCTATCTATTTTAAGTGACAAGTAAGAAAATTTTGCTGTACCAAAATTAGAAAAATGGTCACCTACGATGCGCTAGTTTTTTATAGTTTGAAGTCTAATATGCATAAGTAGACTGAAACTTAGTCAAAAAAGAGCTTTATAAATTATTACAGCTAATAGAGCTATTATAAATTACTACACCTATAAGGCGCCAAACGAATTAAGGGTTTTTTATGTTCAAGCTGGCATCCTCCTATTTTAACAAAGATTTACTTAACAAAAACATTCTCTTTTACATCAAAACAATTTTCATACCTTCCTTAGGCAATCTTGTAATAAAAAAAATTAAACACTACGAGTTTGAACTAAATTAAGGTCCAGCAGTTTTTTACAGACATGTTTTTTTGACAGATATACATGTGGCAATAATTTTAAATATGTGTAATATTATTGTAACATTTCAATTCTATTTGTTCATGATGAAAAATGAGACTAACCTAAATCTAAAATCTATATTTTCAATGATGTCCCAACTTGCCCCACACCTGTCCCAACTTACCCCGTCAGTGGGGTAAGTTGGGACGTTTGACATACGCTGCCAAATCATGGATTACAGCACTATGCTGACTTATCAATGTGTGTGCTTCAGGCTATAGTTAGACAACATATTAAAGTACCTCCATGCAAAAAATGATGATGCTATGACCTCTAGATTCCGTATTATTCCCAAAAAACCAAAAATTGTCCCAACTTACCCCGCTCTCCCCTAGTTGACAAAAGGACTTGTGAAACTTTCAGGCATGCACTTGTTTTTATTTGGTTATAAAAAACAAGACATGATACGTTAACATCATAAATCATGCTGATAATATTATAGATATTCATTCTTTTTGTTCATTATCAAGAATATGTTTAGCGTCATTCTGTGATTCTCATGTTATGCGCTGTTGTAAATAAATTTATAGGCCCTATATACATTGCCACATTAATTATCTTATTATTGTATTATAATGTGTGCTGATGTATGATATTACGTTGAAATAATTGTGTAATAATATTATTAACGCTTTTTCTGTTCATATTTCAAAGGTTATTTTATGCAACTCTAAACTCTTGGATAAATGAGTCAGAGCATTGAGACGTCTAGATTTCACACCAACCATTTATACTCAAGATTGTGCTCCGATCACTTTGAGCTAGAGAGCTTCATAACGTTCGTTGGAAGCTAGAAGTGTCTCAAGCAAGGTTTTATGCTTTCTGTATTTGGACTTCCCTAGCCATTTGCAGGTAAAGTACCAGGTTTAGATCCTAGTTTTGTTTGGGATTCTAGTTATTTCACTAATTAATTGTATGTTTGTTTCCCTTTCCGAACCAAATATTGAATGTTTGAACCCCAATATTCAAGTGCAATGATGTTGACAGGGTTGTTGACAAAGTAGGCTGTGTAGCTTGTGGCTACAATCACCAATATTTTTTGTACAAACTTCAATACGCTATAAATATCTAATCCTTTGTAGTTTTAGTCCAAGAAAAAAGGCAGACGGGTGCTCAAACTGGGTAAAGGGACATTTAGAAATAGACAGTTCGAAACAGGACTTTTCACAGCTGGACAGTTAGAAACAGGACAGTTTGAAACTGTGTAGATTACATTTAGAAGAACAAAACTTGCAGAAAGTTCATTTTAACTTATTAAATTAATAAAAAAATATTAAAAATTAGTTAAAGTCTGGTGGTTTGGGCTTAGACATTTCGAACTGTCCAGTGCTGAACTGTCCACTTTCGAAACGTCATTTTCAAATAGCCGCACAGTCCTCAAACTGACAGTCCAGCAGATGTCCAGTATAGTACTGTCACTTAACCCTAAAGATTCAGTAGCAGATGTCAGCGTGAATGTAGATTATTCATATGGCAGTAATCTAGGTTGGTATTGGAATTGACGTCTCTTTTTATAGCATTTTATCTTGGAAGATAATAATTTCAGTGTTACCATAATATTTGATGAAATAGGCTATATCATCCACACGCACGTGTCCATGTAATATATATGTACAAAGGTACAATGTATAAACATACCTATATACATGTATGTTATCATAATATATATAAATATAATATGTATATAACATTCAGTGTAAAGGTGCTTGCGTGGGAGTTTCTTAAGTTCTCAATAATTTTTGATATTTTATTGCTACAGATCAGATGCTACTTATTTTGTTACTTTCAGAGTTTCTCAAGACTTTGTTCAGCAGGATTCATAGAATGGGAGAGCATAACAACAACCCAACTGCTACAGGCTTTAGGGCAGATCCAAGAAAGCTGTTGATGAAGTGGTCAGTGTCCACTTTAAATGTAGCCAATTCAGCTGACTGTGACTCCAGCTCTGGTTTATTTTCTTTATGGTGGTGCAAGTGAAAAGCTCCAATGCCTTCTGTTTAACATCACTACAAACTTGTAACACTCACCCACTGAATATTCTTGGCTATTTCAGGAAAAATTGCAAGAACTCTACACGGCAGTTTCTGGGGAAGTGTACATGTGGCTTTGGCGATCATTTGTATGTCGTAGGATGATGAAGGCCAAAAACAGAGGTGGCCTCACTTATGCTACTGATTTAGTAAAGCAGATTGTGGTTTGATGTGAGCAGGTGTTTACACAGTGTATTTCGATTCTCGACTGATGAATAGACATTTGAAACATTGAACTTTTGCTTCATTTCAATATCTGGAACATAATTTTACAATAAGTGTATCATAATTTTTTCATTTTTTTTTGTTATTTAATTCTTTTATTGCTATGTCTATAACATTTTTTGCTAGCTTTCAATCTTGTTTGCATATATATACATTTGTCTGCAGTGTTCGAAGTGGAACAAATGAGGTGGGTACACGGTTCTTACCTGCAATCTTAGGACCTTTCCTAAAGGGTGCATTGGTCACTCAGAAGCTGCAGATCATAATTAGAAGTTGTTCTCCCATTTCAGCAAGACAAAACAAGGGAGGACAATTTCTAATTATGGTTGATAGCTCCTTTACCTCATTACACAGAGTACATGGTACCAATGCAGACTATTCCTTATATTTTAAACTACTGAGTGTGCTTTGTGTCCTTCAATTTTGTGTTACTGCTGCATTGATTGTAAGAATGAATAGATCTATACTATTTAAAACATGACAACTCCCCTTATCTTTCTTTCACTGTAATAAAAGTACATGTAGTCAAAGAGAAAACAACTTCTTTATTTATTACAAAATGCTGAACTACAACATTTTACAGTTGTATATTTTGTCAAAAGTATATAAACACAAACAACAACAGTATGTAACTGCAACTGTATGAAAACTATAGTAATTCAACAAAACAGCTATGACATTGACATCAACATTAGAGAAGGGAAGGAGTTGAAGTTTATTAACAAAGTTATAATGAACAAAAGTATTATACAATAAAATACATGTATTTCCCTTGTCACAATCTACCTGTAGACTTTATTATATAACACCAGTAATGTTATTTGAACAACAGCTATAAGGAAAAGTTAAAAGGTTGAAGCCTATAAAACATACATACCTGTGTAAAGTAGTTTCACCAATTTATTTAGGATATATACATGTACTACTCACTGGGTTTTCTCTAATATTATTATAATTTTGTTAATTTACGGGATTTATCTGTGGGAGCTGTTAGGTCTTGCATCAAATCCATGAAAACACCAGGCCCTGACTGGGGTTTGAACCAATGGTCTCTACAGTGCCTAATCGCCTAGAAAAATGAACAGAAGACATTGCCACAACACCAGTACAGCAATGTTAGAAAAAGACAGCTTCACCAGCGAGCAGTAGATATAAAAAATATAAATTAGGGTATCATTTCTGCAAAATTAAATTCCTCACCAGCTTCCTTTGGATCACTAAACACTGTATTACAAGTATCCTCACCACTTGTGACAACATCTTCCAAAAATGCTAAATGTTTTATAAATTGGCAGCACTAGTAAAAACTGGCCTCAAAGTTAAATCCATGGCCGAATATAACCTTAGCAAGAAATATCAAATCACACTGACACTAAATTCAATGTAACTAAAAATATAGTATTGCCTAAAAAGACTATTCAGCTACCTAAAATACTCGACAAACTATCATGCATGTAGGTTACTAGGCAGCATGCAAGTACACTAATAGACAGCATGCAAGTACACTAATATGCGGCATGCAAGTACACTAATAGGCAACATACAACTTCATTACCTGTGGTCTTTTGTGGACTTCTCAAAGCAATGAATCACCTCAATACAACAAAAATAGAGAATATAAACAAAACGATTACTTTAATTGCAGTCAACCAGTGAAACCAAGCTCAATCCAAATACATAGTTTCTACTAGTACCATCTAGACTAAACAGTGACAAGATTCTTCTTAGCTCTCTGTGAATTCCAATTTGTCATAACCTCACTCTTTGCCTCACTTACTAAACTTGGAAGTAGTTTGCAATAGTAGTGCAATACCTAGAGCTGTTGAAATTCAATACTATGCGCAAAAACAAATAGTATTCCTACCTATTCTAGAATAAAAATATCAACATGAGATTAAAATATTTTATATAAAGCAATACAACAATAGTTATATTATTTGCATTGCATATTCGATACAATAATGATCATTAAATATAAATTAATTATCTAATTCCCTGTTCTATTAAAAACAATTTATTTCTATTTTATATTTTCATTTTTATTTATTGAATATCGACTCTTGTTCTTGTGACAATCCAGTAAGCAATATTTCTATTTATACTTGATGCAGGCGTATTGCTACAACAATTATTATCAAAATAATTTATTTCATATAAAAATTAATGAAAATGTAAATAATTAAAGTTATCATTATGATATGATTACCATTTGTTTATCTAATTCTATTGATTCACTTCTAGTTCTATTATTTATTTATAATAATCACTATAAAATAGATAATAAATAATTATTTATTTTGTTATATAATAATAATTAATATTATGTTTGATTTACTATTTATAAGTTATATTATTGAATACAGATTCTTTCTCTAGTGATAATCTAACAAATACGAATATTTATGTTATTGTTATATTATATACAACATCATGGATGATCATGTTAAATTATTATTAATATTTATTTTTAATTTTTATATTTTATATTTTATTAGCATTTTATATTTTATTAGCAAAGTAAGAAAAATACAACTATCTCCGATATTTATCACTCAGTCAAACATCAAATTGCAATAGAGTACAACAATTTACTTTTGAGATTTAGGTTTAGAGCTAAAAAAGCTTTTAGTTTCAACTGTTTGGCCACTGTCCTTATCAAAAAGTCTTCATGGCTCTGCAAACGCATTCGGAAAGCTGAAAATACTAAAGAAAGTGGAACTCATACTCAAGTCCTATGAAACCATTGATACAATGACTAACTTAGTTAGTAAAGCAGAAGGATTTATTTGTGTGCAGGTTGCTGGTCCAAGCTACTATAAACTTACTTTGACATTTCGGGATTGACTTAACACGCTGTTATCAATCAAACGATCGCTAGATTAGAGGGAAATTTTACGATCAGCAGTCACTCAGCAACCAGTAAACCTATTTCGATTGCGAAAACTGCCGTGTCTTCAGCAAAACTAGTCAGTTACCTTGAGGGTACACGCCTGCTGACAGTGTACCCACCAAAATTGAGGTGGGTACACGCCGTATACTCCCGTATAACCACAATTCGAACACTGTTTGTCTGGTTATGATAGTCATATGATTTACCATCCACAATTCTGCACTGCAGATGATAAAAAAAAAATACAATACAGTGCAATAATAGATATAATGCATATGTAGTTGACTTCTCATTAATTTCAATTATATCAGAAGTTGTATTTTTAATGTATCATGGATAGTTCTCAACTTGCAGAGTACTGATAGCCACAAAATATGTGATTTTGTTGAGCAAACGTTATCGATTTCGTATTGTTACAATGGATTTAATAGCAAACCGGAACTGCGTCTAAAGCAAAGAAGTGGGTCCAGACCGGCTTCACGACCGTAATAGTAATAGCGGTCGAGTACTGGCTCTATCCTACCTCTATGGGTTGGCCAATAAAATCTGTCTGGTAGTAAGTCAAAGACATAGAGGAGATAACTCTATGGTCAAAGATAAGGACTAAATATATATGGTCTTTGATAATGGTAGTGGCATAGAGATAACTCTATGGCAAAGGGGTATGTATATAATTATATATATACCCCCTTGCTCTATGGGTAGTAGCAAGGAGTCCTTGGTAGAATCTATGCTCTATCCTACCTCTATCAGGGCTCTCAACTTGATAAAGTGAAAAATCCTAATAAAATGTTTATTTGAGGAAAAAGATGCCACTGCGGGGCCAGAGGCCCCAGCCTATGACGCGGGCTGCCTGGGAGGGGCGGCGGAGCGCCCTCCCGCGTTTGAAAATTTTTTAACCGTGTCATCTAAAATGGCACCAGTTCATGCAATTCTAGTCATATTTTACTTAAAATGTGCTGTGCTTGGTAGAGGTTGGAACATGCAACTTGTGTGTATTTATTTGGTAGAACAAACAAAGATGCAAATTGGGCATACAGTATATACATGTACAGAGTAGATGTAGGTGGTGGAGATAGTGGAAAGTATTGTGTATATATACAATAACAGATAACTATATGACACCATAATACAGATTTAAACAAAATACAGATATAGCCTATATCTGTATGGCTCCAAGTGGAAGTGGAACAAATGAGGTGGGTGCACAGTGCATGCAAAATGTTTGAGATGTTTTGACTTGTCTCCCTTGTTTTCTTGTCACTATCTAAAATGTTATATATTTGTGGGTAAACAGTAGTACTTGGGACTTTCTAACACAAAAATATTTGCAACATATGCAATCACATATCTCTTATGTGTTATTTTGTAAAACCTATCAATATCAAACTGAAAAATACATTAGACATCCATTTGATTCAAATATTAAATTAACTAGGTTAGCGACCTCTCAACCCCCTATTGATTCCATTGGACAGACTTTGTTTGTGTATGGCTTTGGTGCTAGTTAGTCTACTAGCAAAGGGAGTACTCTCTGTGCTACTAGTAACAAATCCTAACACAATAGCAAAATCCGAACAGTGAGTGGAAAATATGGAAATCCGTCCGAATTCCCAAAAGGGAAGGACAAATCCGAACAATTTGGATTTAATCCGAGTAGTTGAGAGCCCTGCCTCTATGGTAGTGGCTTGTAGTAATTGTGACCTCTATTATAATGGTTGTGACCACGAGGAGCATTGTTATTATTTATAGCGACTACGTGTTACATAACTTATGTTGTATTTTTGTAAATCAAATAGTTGGTCAGTTACTTGGTTGAGTATCATGTTTTGTGCACTATTCTATGAAGCATCATACAAAACATTGATTGTAGCCCAACGAACCACCCCTTCAATACTTTATATATTTTACTTAATTGTCACTGTTGATTGGATGTTCACTAGTGCCATTTTTGAGCACGTGGCTGTTATTGATTTTGTACACAAAGATTTTTGCTATTACGTCAATTAGTGGGTAATAAGTGCGCCTTGTAGTAACTTCGTTCAGATTTATAGTCGCTCTCACTCTGACTCTAGTAAAATTGTCAGTGCAATGTTGCCTGTTGTGTCTTCCAATTTAGATTTCGTCAAAAGGTAGGAAGGATTTACCACCCATAATAATGCAAAAATAGTAGGCTCGCCATGGCAACTGCCATGTGCCATTCCACAAAAATGGGAACAGAATCGTTCTCTCTGTTCTCATGAGAATGAGAATGTTTTACCTCAGATGAGGTAGGACTCCACCAGCAATTTCATTAAAATTTATAAGGGTTTGTTATGGGACCTGGCCACGCGATATAGTATGTTTGTTAGGCTTACTTGCTTCACTCGTTTACTGTAGTAGATGAGATCAGATATGCCAATGTTAAAACAAATGGTAGATGACTTGAACTTGACTCAACTGTTTTATGATGGTGATTTGGAAAAAAATTAAAATAATTAAATATAAATATTAAATATAAAATAATTCTATGGTGATAATCAATTTTTGAATTTAGTTGATGTAAATTTAATAATATAATGTAATGTTATGTAGCCTAATCTAATGAAAGCAGAAAACATATCAATGTGTGTAGGCTATATCATGTTATATAACATTTAGGGCCTATTACAACAAGGCTAATGATAAGACATAGGCCTATATAATAATAGTATCAATATTTATGGTCAAATAATGAAAAATAAACTTCAACTTGAATTAGAAATTTGTACATTTTTAACTATTTCTCCGTAGGCCTATTTAATCTATGCCTACTTATCTTTTTAATAGGGCCATTCCATGGGGACTGATCAAATTTGCGTGCTGGCCCGACTCAGATTCTTTTGAAAATTTGCAGGTAGAAAGAGCACCCTTGAATTAGTGGGAAACCACCAATTTTTTTTCTATTTGATTCCGGCAGCAGCTCGTTGAAAAGTGGGGAAATGTGGTGGGGACAACTCCAAATTGAATTTTTTTAAATTCCTAAACATTCAAATTATTACTGTGGCCACTGTATGATACTTAGAGCTGTAATTCTTGTTGCATAGATACTTGTATATATGTGCTTCAGTTTCATTACTCATTCAAGCCTGTATGGTCAACATATTGAGGGTCAGAGGTCACCGAAAACACCTCTCGGAGCTAGTTTGACCGAAATTCGCTTAAAACCGACCAAATAGACACTGCTGGATCTGATGAAAAAAATGTTGATATAGTTAAATACAATAACTAAGTATTGAAGATGCTCAATACAAGGGTAAATAAATTTTTGAGAATAAAAAACACTTTCCAGACTAAACCATATGGCGACAGCGGCTCAAATTCAACATGGCCGTCGTCCGAGTTGGCGTTTTGGGGCGTTATTCAAGGCTAAATCTACTAAACTTAGTAGTGAAAATTAATGGTAAAAATGTTGCTATATATACAATTGACACCTGTAGATTTTTGTCTTCTTGGGTCTAAAAGGCTGAATTCTTAGATTCAAATTTTACATATATTCGCTATATTATAGTGACCGCATGGCCATGCACTTAATTGGCTATGGCCATAGAAGTCAGTCAAGACTTAATTTGAGGTACAATTTGCGACTTGGCCTGGTTATGCGACCTTATTGGTGAAGAAAAATGGGTGAAATCCTTTTTAATAGCGCAAACATGCAGTTTTGGTAACTTTACCATGACTCGTCCTTTCACACGTTTGTTAAATGAGGTAAGATAGCTAATCTAAGCAGTATTTCAAGGTGTGATTTATACCAAGACTTGTATTGTTTAGTGAAAAAGAAGGTGAAGAAAGTGATGCTCCATGGAACTAAGGCTGAGGAGTTAAAGGTTATTTAAACTAGCTCAAGACAAATTTTGGGGTCACCATTAGTTATCAATTTCTAATCAAATATATACATGTACATGTACACGCATAACTATAGCCACACCCCTCGAACAATAACTTTTAACATTTTTTATATATATTTACATGTAGCTGACAATTAAACCGGTGTTTGCTAATTAGCTCCAAAAATATCTTTTTGGTCCTATATAAATGACCACAACTAAGGTAAGTGGTGCGACATGCATTAACTTTTAATCAACAGAGTAATCAAAAATATGAATATGGTTTTGTGAGACTTAGTTTAGTTGTACCTAGCAAGTTGAAATTATATTACAAGTGTTCGCTTGTTTCCAAAGGTAATAATGTTTAATGTACTTGCTAGCATCACCTCGCCAAATTTACCGTTCCTTATACCGACAACGTGATTTTCAATCGAGATAATTTTGACCCTTCGAAAGACAAAACCACTTATCTGAAAAAAATTATGCTCAGTGAATAAAAGAAGAGCAGATCTCACCTTTCTAAGTGCAGACAACCATATTGATATGGCCATAATAATTGTTATACTATGGACTGCTAAAATTCAATCTCTTCTAATAAATACTGTACAGCACTTATACACCGGAAAAGGAACTATTCACATATCATGAACAAAAAATATTTTTGAAGCTAATTAGTAAAGACTGGTTTAATTGTAAACTAAATACATGTATATATGTAAGTTTGTCAAAACTATTGTTTGTGGGCTGTGGCTATAACTTTGCATGTATATTTTTGATTAGAATCTGATAACTAATGGTGACCATAAAAAAATCCCGAGCTAAAACACCACCTCACCCACTGATTAAAGAAGCCTTAGTTCTATGGAGCTCCATCTTCTTCCCCTTCCTTTTCATTAAACAATACTTAGCTTGGCTATTCTGCCTCATTTGACAAACGTGAAAGGAAGACTAACTTTGACAAAGTTAACAAAACTGCATGTTTAGGCTAGTAAAACGGATTTCACTCATTTTTCTTCACAAAGTAGGTTGCATAACCAGGCCCAGTCTCAAATTGCACCTTAAATTAAGTCTTGACTGACCTTTATGGCCATAGCCAATTAGCTGCATTGGCGATACGGTCACTATATTATAGCGAATGTATGTAAAATTTGAATCTGAGAATTCAGCCTTTTAGACCCAAAAAGACAAAGTTTTTATTGCAGAAATGGAATCTACAGGTGTGGATTGTATATATAGCAACATTTTCACCATTAATTTTCACTACTAAGTTTAGTAGATTTAGCCTTGAATAACGCCCAAAAACGCCAATTCGGACGACGGCCATGTTGAATTTGAGCCGCTGTCGCCATACAGTTTATTTTGGAGAGTTTTTTGTTCTCAAAAATTCATTTATCCTTGTGTTGAGCACCACTAATCCTTAGTTATTCTATATCAACCTTCTTTTCATCAAATCCAGCAGTGTTTATTTGGTCGATTTTCAGTGAATTTGGGTCAAACTAGCTCCGAGAGGTGTTTTCAGTGACCTCTGACCCTCAATATGTTGACCATACAGGCTTGAATGAGTAGTGAAACTGAAGCACGTATATGAAAGTATCTATGTAACAAAAATTAAATCCATGAAAATACCAGCCCCTGACTGGGGTTTGCTAATAAAAAATACAATATATATATATAGAAAATGGCCAAACCCCCTGACATTCAGTAAGGCGCAAGGTGGCCACAATAAGAGGGGTGCCCTCGTGTGCAGTTCGCTCAGAGCATGACTACTGCTCATCCGTGAAGCTTCCTTTTTTAAGGTTGCTTAGCTGGTGTAGTGGTAGCATGTTCTGTTCACTGTGCTAGGCGATTAGGTGCCGTAGAGGCCCGGGTTCAAACCCCAGTCAGGGGCTGGTATTTTCATGGATTTGAAATAAGTCTCTGACTGCTCACAGACAAATTCCTTGCTGAAAAAAATGCAATATGTATATATATAGAAAATGGCCAAACCCCCTGATATTATAATTTAAAAAAGTCATGAACTAGTTTGTTTGTTACCTGTCGAAATCATCACCAAACTGGACCACCCTAGAGGAAGGGCTGTGCCGCATATGGCACATGGTTGGCCAGTTGATGGACAGTATTCACACTGAGTTCAGATAATTATTTGCTAGTGATAACTAAACAGGACTATCTAGCCCGACTGCGATGAGGTTGCGGTTGTAGACTGCTCAGCATAACCTCTTCGGTTAGGCCCAGTCCTCCTATCTATTATAGTTCTTGGCAAAAAACTATTGAGATGCTTGTTGCTGTTCGACCCCACTGACTGTGGGTGTCCCATTAACTGGGAACGAGTTTGCATGGTTTTTTTAATGGTGGTTGGTCCAATAAGTCATAAGCAGCACTGAGAGCAGGGTAGTATCCTTCCTCCTGGATCTCCAGTGGAAGTCCCACTCTACAGTTTTTCCTCCTTTGGTTAAGGGGTTGCAGACCAAGCTTGTCCATGCCTCTCTCAATATCTCTTTCCCCTTTGATGTTGCTGATAAATCGGACAGCATCTGACTATCTGCTCATGCTTGTCAGATCCTATGCAGCGCTCGCGTATTCCAGGTGCGGAAGAGAAAACGCCTTGTGGGCAATCAGTCATGCTCATTCAGGGGCCCAGTAGAGAGCTTGTTTAATCATTCCTAATTGCCTTCTGGCAGCTAGCACCTTCTTTAATATGTGGTCGACGAACCTACAATCTGATTGCAGTATTACGTCGGGGTATCTTATAGAATCAACATGATCCAGCACGTAGAGTTGAAGCTTATAATATTGCTTTTGGATATGTTGAATGATTTACCCATCTATCGGAACAGGCACAAAGTGAATTTAGGTTCTGTAGGAAACGAGTGTGTCGGCTGTACCCCAGCACTTTGGGCAGTTGAGCTCAAAGGTTCAGATTGTGCATACACTACCCAGGAGGCATTTACTCAGATACTGGCCAGATTCTAGTGCCTTGGTGTAAATCTGGACCAAGATATGGCGAGAGACTTGTATGGAACTTCAAATTTCCCACTTGATCAATAATTACAATGACAAAATTGATTAGCTTATTGATTAACTCAGTACGCATGCCATAACAGACTGATAATTTGAAGTTAATACTAAACAATGTCAATTAGGAAAAATGTTCCTACACTGTAATAATCATCCCCTCATGTATTTTTGCAGCGTATATTATGATAATGGTATGGCTCGTTTGTAACAGGGTAGACTCTATTGCCAATATTCAAGGGGGCATGGATGAAAAATTCTGCCCATTCAACATATTTTGGCAGTTAAATGCACAATTTGATCAAGTTTTTGCTGAGAATTAAATTCTTTTAAAATACCCAATGCTGCACAGTAGGCCTACCTATGATTTTGGAAAGCTAAATCACTTGTATGCAGTAAAGGGATATTACGAAAATGTTATTTCGAAACAAGACATTCCGAAAACTTTTGTTGGGAGACCCAAACCATCCATTTTGAAACTGTACAGATTACATGCTGGAGGAACCACGGAGACTTCTTTTTATAAATTGGTAGCTAGTAGAACCCAAAAATATAATTGAAAATATATGTAGGCCTGCAAATTAGTTAAAACTTTCATTTGTAAATCATTAGTTGCACTCAATCCTAGAGATCGTTTATTGGCAGTGAATGGTCACATGACTGATTGTGATTTCTATTGGTTTATGTTAGGACTTTCTCTACCATAATTGCATATAAATGAAAAAAGCCAAAATAATTTCCTTGACCTATGGAGTGCAGTTTCTGAATCCATACCCATTTATTAGTTTTTACCTGATTGTTAAAACTGTACCAACAATATTGTGTGGTTCACCTTTATAATTTTACTTTCACTGGTAGGCCCATCAATTTTTTTATTGTTGCTTTTTTTGTATTCTAAAGCAAGGAAATAAGTTTTTTAAAAAAGTAACTAAAAATATTGGTTGCTAGGCTTCTCTAGGCATTGGTTTTGTTAAAGCAAAGTCTTCTTTCTGGCTTTGTCAAAGTATAGAAAGTCTGAATCACTGTCTACTGAGTTGAAAAAGAGATAATATTTTACTTTTACTATTTATTAGAGCACAATAAGAAAGGAGTTGTAGGAGCTAACATTGGAAATGGCCGACTTACTGTCAGTTGCTGTGCATCTTCCATCTACATTGGGAGCAAGCATTGGTGTAGGCAGCCTAGTGCATGATTCTCCCAGGCTAACTCGGTCCACAAGTAGTGACAATGGTACTGTTGCTCACACATTTGGAATGAGCTGTGGCAAGAAGGTGGTGGATCTGGAGTTTGTTGATTTGTCCTACTCAATACCTCGAGGACTGGGCAAGCGTGAGTAGCCTCACAAGTGATATAATATACATTGTATATACCTAGTACTCTAAAGGAATCTACATTATTGCACACTTATCTGCTAAATAAGTCAATGTATCACTCAGTGAAGGTGAAGACAGCCACATAGCCTACTGAAACTGCATGTTCCTTCTACAAAACTAATAAAATGTTTTTCAATTATCCCTATAGTATTTACTAGAGGCATGTATTTATGCAATGTCTAACTAGAGATGCCAAATAATATATGCATCAACTTTTGCGATTAATGCCATATTAGTATTACAGTTTCATCTCCCAGGGACTTAGTTTGGTTAGATTAATTGTCCAATATTTGAACAGTCCTTACTTGATGCACTGATAGGTTGTTGACACACAGCTGATTGTATTTGTGCAGTGTAGGCATGTATCAGCTGTTTAATAAGCAGGTTGTAGTGTTTTTTGTACTTTGGACCCTGCCCATTATAGAGCAATGATAATGTCAATATCTAAAGAACTGGGCTGTGCTTTCAGATTTCCCAAATCAGTTTCCACTGGCTAGGAGCCATATGAATCTAACGAATTGTTAGTTTTATTGCATCCTATCAAGTTTAGTTATTACAATTTAGGTAGATAGGTGTCTGGGCAAGACCATTGTTATACAAATAATAAATGTGTGTAATATTTCATTGTCAGCCAATACTCAGATTTTGAATAACATATCTGGAATGTTTCCATCTGGTGAACTGACAGCCATTATGGGACCTTCTGGTGCTGGAAAATCCTCTCTTATGAACATATTGGCTGGATACAAGTATGTATATTATGTTGTACATTCCCCATTTATATGCTGTTATATAATTGTTATGAATATTTATGGAACATATCATTGTTATGCTCATGCGCACACAGAGTAGCTGATATTCTGTACTCTGTTGTGTACAAAAAGATACTGCAGCAACTTTTTTTCAAAAAACCTATAATAGAAGAGTATATGATACAGTGCAGCAGTAGCCTGTGCAGTAATAGTTGCTGAACAATGTTGTTATGTAGGGATTGTGGTCCTGCCATGTATGAAGTGAAACTGTTGGCTATGCTGTAGGCCTACTAAATAACATTTATTTACTAGTCAGTTCATAGTGGGGCCTAGTAGTCCATCATTTAGGACTACTACATTATATACTGGTATACTAATACTGTCCCGAACAGCCAGTGTACTAATAGTCAAGCTGCTTTTGTAGAACTAACCATGTAGAAGGTGATATAACAACTAATGGTTCTGTGAGGAACCTAAGGAAGTTCAGAAAGATGTCTTGCTACATCATGCAGGATGATCAGCTCCTACCACACCTTGCTGTAGAGGAAGCCTTGCTCTGCTCCGCCAACCTTAAACTTGCCGAATCTATGGTCATTGAGGATAAACAAACTTTGGTAAGTACTAGAACTGAACTATAGGCATATACAGTAAGTATACTTGTGTTAGTAAGTACTAGAACTAAACTATAGGTATATACAGTAAGTATACTTGTGTTAGTAAGTACTAGAACTAAACTATAGGTATATACAGTAAGTATACTTGTGTTAGTAAGTACTAGAACTAAACTATAGGTATATACAGTAAGTATACTGGTGTTAGTAAGTACTAGAACTAAACTATAGGTATATACAGTAAGTATACTTGTGTTAGTAAGTACTAGAACTAAACTATAGGTATATACAGTAAGTATACTTGTGTTAGTAAGTACTAGAACTAAACTATAATAGGTATATACAGTAAGTATACTTGTGTTAGTAAGTACTAGAGCTAAACTATAAGTATATGCAGTAAGTATACTTGTTTTAGTAAGTTGATCATCAGCATTGCAAATCGAAGCAAAACTTGGATGTCAAAACTGCCATGATAATTATATATAACACATGGAACATGGCTCTCATAGTGTGTGTGTGTATTAAACATAATACGTACCTATACGGGTGGCTAATGTCTGATGTATCTAGAAAAGCATGATGAAAATGTATAGGCTATTTGGACACCACGACCTCTTCTCTTTCATTGATCATACTTTGACTGCCCACTGGTTACTTTCCACCATGCAACATTATCATCTACCAGATTACACTGTATAGTACTGTACACCACTGTACACCACTGTACACCACTGTACACCACTGTACACCACTGTACACCACTGTACACCACTGTACACCACTGTACACCACTGTACACCACTGTACACCACTGTACACCACTGTACACCACTGTACACCACTGTACACCACTGTACACCACTGTACACCACTGTAGAGTGGCGCACGATAGTGTACAGTGGCCTGTACACCACTGTACAACCACTGTAAACCACTGTCCGTCACTGTGCACCACTGTACGCTACTGTACAGCGTTACTGTCTACTGCTGTACACTAACTGTAGGCTACACTGTATACTACTATAGTCCTACATCTAGTCTACTATCGTACACTGTATACTAATGTACACTGTAGGCTATACTACTGTACATTGTGGTAAGGAGGGTAAAGGGACATTTCGAAAAAGACAGTTCGAAACAGGATGCTTCGAAACCGGACAGTTCCAAACTGTGTAGATTACGTTTAGAAGAACACAACTCACAGATAATTATTTTTTAGCGTTCTACAAGTTATTAGTAGTAAAAACAAAAAACAATGTACATGTACTGTAGGTTGAAGACATCGTTGAAATGATGAACTTGACCGAGTGTCGAACAACAAGGACATCTAATCTAACTAATGGTCAGAAGAAGAGACTGGCCATAGCCTTAGAGCTAGTAAATAACCCACCACTCATGTTCTTTGATGAGCCTACAAGGTGAGCAGTCAGTGTGAGCGGATTGGTGCACTTTCACTGTTTGTATCTACTAACCACATACTTTATACATTTAGACTTACTAGTTAGTAGTGAGAGTACTACTACTAACTATTATGGGCCTAATAATATTATTATGGTAGTAGTAATATTAATGGAAGGTATGACAAGTATCTATTCTAAAAATACATCATATATATAAAAAATGGCCAAAACCCTACTATTCTATTAGCTACTAAATAGTCCTTCTACCCACCAAAGTAGCCTGCCAATGCTGGTGAGTACACACGGTTATGCAATGTACAAGTACTGTGAGTACATACAGTCATACATGTACAGTGAGTACACAGTCATACATGTACCGAACAGTGAGCAGTCATTAGTTATGGTCATTAAACTGACAGAGGGAAGTAGAGCTAATTATCTTACTGCCTGCTTCCCATCCTACCAGTATTACAACTCATCAGTTTATTCATGTGGAAAAATCAACTGCAGTAGCCTACTGTCAGAGCAATAAATAATAATCCAGTATACATTAAATAGTAGGCCTACAACAGTATAACAGTCATGTACATGGCACATGTACTATGTTTATACTGTACAATTGTTTTTGTTCAGTATACAATGTAGTTCCTTCCTATAACAAACCATTCCTCTTGCCTAGCCCTTGCTGATTCGATGCTGATTGTGTATTACAGTGGGTTGGACAGCACAGCCACCAACCAGTGTGTATCTATACTACAACAACTAGCCAGAGGTGGCAGAACTGTTGTCTGCACCATGCATCAACCTAGTGCCAAAACATTTGAGATGTTTGACAACGTAAGTACAACTTGTACAATAGCAGGCTACATGAGTGTGATCACCAGACTGTATTAGTTATTCATTGCAGCAAATCACCTGGTAATAAATGAATGGACAGAGGAAATGATGTAGGTGTGGCTGGTCTAATGACGCTCCGCTTGTGGGTGACTCGTATATGTCAGTATTGTCCCTACATGTGAAAATCTCGCAACTCTCAGCTTAGAGTCATACGTAATAGGTCTCCATCAACTCGTATTTGTAGACAGAAGAAAGTCAGTGTATTTTTACTGTACATTCCTCGCTCTTCTTACCTTACCATGGATGTAGATCTATATGTGTCTGTTAATAGTGCAAGTATATTACACTGTTTGTTGTAGTTATACCTCCTATCTAAAGGCCAATGTGTCTACAAAGGCAAGGTACTGCATCTCGTCCATTACTTGCAAACATTTGATCTCAATTGTCCCCCCTATCACAATCCTGCCGATTTTGGTAAGTACATACTGCTACTTACCAGTCACATGGACCAACTATACTTACAGCCTATTAACCAGTATCCACTACTTACTGACTGTTGGCTAATATCCATGTATGTACAAGATACTACTAGCTGCTACCTAATACAATGTACATGGTGCTCACTACTAACTACTACTGCTGCTGTGCTATGTTTTGTACTTGGACTTTTGGTTGTTATATAGAATAGGGTATCAGCTGATGAAAGCAGCCTGTCAGTTACTAAAACAGTCGTACTACTCCTGTATTATAATATTATGTACATGTATTAGCTCATGCTAACACATTGCATTGTTAAACTGGACGTAATATTATAAATATGTGAGGCTTCCTGTACATGTATATGTATATGTTACTCTGTCCATGGTATGTTATGTTTTACTATGTGTAGTGATGGAGGTAATAAATGGTGACTATGGAGAAGAAGTTGTGGAGAGGTTGGCACAGGCTGTATTATCTGGTAAATGTGATGAATACAACAACAGATACAGAAAGTGTCTTCCTCCAAAGAGAGCGAGTAGTTTGGCTCCTTCGACCAGGAGATCTTTGTCTTGTCAGGATAGAAAGAGAGACAGTAACTCTTGTCTGAGTACTAATTCGTCATCTACTCATGGCAGTAGTGGAGGAAGCAGTAGTGGAGTGAGTGGTGCAGGCAGCAGTGTAGAAGGGCAGATTTTACATGGCGATACCAGTTGTAGTTTCCCAACATTCACAGAGCTCAATGGTACAGACAGCAGTAGCAAGGAGTCATCTGAAGAGGTAAATTGATACTTTAGCTCATAATTATGTAGTTATAATCTTCCCTCCATCCACTTTTTATCTGCATTTTGTCCACCCTAATCACTCAACCTTTCCTCCACCTACCATCCTCCTGCCCTCTTGTCCTCTTCCTTCTGTCCTCCATCTACCCTCATTCTGTCCTCCATCTACCCTCATTCTGTCCTCCATCTACCCTCATTCTGTCCTCCATCTACCTTCATTCTGTCCTCCATCTACCCTCATTCTGTCCTCCATCTACCCTCATTCTGTCCTCCATCTACCCTCATTCTGTCCTTCATTTAACCTCCTCCTGTCCTTCATTTAACCACCTCCTGTCCTTCATTTAACCTCCTCCTGTCCTTCATTTAACCACCTCCTGTCCTTCATTTAACCTCCTTCTGTCCTCTATCTACACTTTATCAAATGTCTAACCAAACGACGTCAATAAAGTTTTTACTGTTCCATCAGTCTGAGAGTTGTGCATGTGTCATTGTGGGGTTCTTACAGCATGGGGAATAATGTTAGTAGTTTGACAGTTTGTCCTTGCTCTCTTGACCACCATCCCAACTCAACTTGCCCTTGTAAATTATTTTCATAAATATTACACACTATCTATGGTTATTTCCTTGAGGCAAACAGTACAAGGTACAATACAGTATGTTGGCAGATAATTGCTATCAGTGTAGCTGCAATACTGTGTATTCATCATTGGTGTGACATTGAGCTTTCCTACCCAGCAACCACTCTGTTGTAGTTGGTTTATGCATGACCTTCATTTCACCTCCAAATACATTCTTATTTTACATCTGCTAGCCTGATGAATAAACATAAACACAGTGTGAGTGATTTTATCTATTTTATTGGCAGATGACATTTCAGGTCAGTAAAAGTTAGGTTTGCTTTCTAGATGTCCATGTACTTTCACTCTGCTGCTGTTACTTTGTTGCTGCTACTGTGAACCCGCACCAATACCTGCGCCTACCATTGATGCATATTCTCCCATTATACATTGTAAAGTGTATATACCATAGATATAATATAAAGGCCTTTATATTGTAGTGTATCTATGGTATATACACTGTAGCCTACATGCCAATGTTTAAAACTATGTCGTGAATGTATTTGAGTGTAGATGACTCTTTCTTCTTCTTCTTCATTTGTCTGGTATAGTCTCTATTCTCACCCTTGGCAACAAACATGGTTTTAAGTAGACATTCAAATGTACAACTCCGCTAGTAATGCTCCATCCATAACGATATTTGTTGCTTATATGGTGACATCTAATTTTAAAGCTATACTGGAAATTGCCATAATTAAATGGGGTAGAATCCATCTCACATAAGGATTAAGATCATAGAGCACTCTTAGCCTGAACCATAAACATTATCGTTATGGCTTGGACACTAAAGCTATTGGTTATGAGAAGTTGTCACCTCAGCGTCCCTCTCTTTTTCTCTCAACATCCTTCTCTTTTTCTCCCAATATGCGACACCTGGTATCACCATTATATAAAAACTATTTGTGTCAAAATATGAAACATGCAGAATGAGAGGGATAAACAATTCAGTAGAGTCTGGCATCTGGTTGAGAAGAGCCCCCTCCATAATTATCCCCAATTAGTTTGCTTTGGATCCTGGGCTAAAGTCTCAAAAGCTGATGTCTTTATATAACCTTCTCATTCACATTCCATACTCTAGCTGCACACACATTCACTCTGTTATTGTACATACATGACCCCCTCACCTACTGGTAGCATCAGCGATTTTACCACCCAGACATTGCTGCATGTCTCACTATGTGTGTTTGTAGTGTTATCCTTATCATAAAGTGTTAGAAGTGGTTGGTTTGCACATGCCATTGTATGGCACCACCATAGGGCAATACAGAGGTGTCTGCCACTGGGTGTTTCATAACAGATTTAGCATTTGAGACATAAGCTATGATTTGTGAAACAGCCAGTTACGAAGTGCACAGCCACATGTTCATTAGCCTGGGCATCAGGTCTACTAGTCTAGTACCAATCAGTAAGTTTAGTTAGTGTTGGTACCAGCACTAGACTAAACTGTAGTAGTAGACTAGTAGACTATTAGGCCTGATGCCCAGGCTACAAGTTCACTACCTGTGAGCTTCTACTGATCTGGCTGGTACAAACATACATTATTGTACATGTATAATTCATACATGTACATGTAGATACATCTGGTCACCACTAGGTATCCACTTGTATGCTTCTTGTATACTTAATGTCAAATATACCAGTTGATAAACTAGTCTTGAGCTAGTACTAGAATATCATTGATTTTCAATATCAATGGGTTGTTGATGTTTGGACTGCTGCACCACTAAGTATCATAACATGTACCCACACTAAACTAAAGCCACATGTGCACCTACAACAGTACTACTGTACCTGAACTGGCTGTGTGCATTGACATTCCTATATTATCTATCTTACTAATCCCCAGCTGTTTATTTGTAGGAAGACCCTGATATTGGTTGCTGCCAAAGGGATCACCAATTTGCCACAAGTAGTTCCACACAGTTCAAAGTCCTTTTTATCAGAGATATGTTATCAGCCTTTAGAGATAGTGTGAGTAGAATGTATTGCTGTCAGTGTAGAGGAAATCATAATAGTTATACAGTAATACACCATAGTAATTCACATCATAATAGTTGCTATAATAACTTGCCACAACATCCATACTGTCTACTCTTACACATTATTGTAGTACAAATGTACCGATGAGCAAATCGATAACCTAAACGCACCATGAATTCACTACTACTGTATATTTTATAGACTCTAACGAGGCTGAGACTGTTGACCCATATACTGGTTGGCGTGCTCATTGGCCTACTCTACCTCGGTATAGGAAACATGGCGAGTAAAGCTTTCAACAACACGGGGTGTCTTTACTTCTGTCTACTCTTCATTATGTTTGCATCTCTGATGCCCACAGTAATGACTTGTATGTATATTGTATATACTGATTTATACTTTCACTATTAGTAGCAGTTAGTGTAGTAGTCAGATGTAGTTAGTAGTAGTCAGTAGTAGTTAGCATTAGTCAGTTGTAGTTAGTAGTAATTCTACAAATGGTCTTGCACTACTGTGTGAATGGAAGGGTCCACAGAATAGAAATTAGAGCTCTGACTGACATGCTAGGATGCAATATGATATACGCTGTTATAGTTGGCATCTGACCATAGTTTGTTATGCTACATGTACAGCTGCCCATTATACATACATGAATAGTTGAGTTGGCAGCCTCAAGTCCCCTGGTCCCTAGTACATATTTCTAGCATGAGGACAAGGCATGGTCACTTCACCCTTCACTACGCTCTCCCAACACACAAACCAATATTAAATTATATCAACTGTGCCAATTCTAATGATCTAATGATAATTCCTGGTGTATAACTATTCCTAGTCATACTTAGTGCCTTAGTGCCAAGTAGGCCTACTTATATATTCAGCAATCTCATAAGGTTATTAGTTAATACATAAGTCTATACTGACAGTCTACACTCTACTCTAACAGTGCTGGATTGTGCCAGCTGTAGAGTTTAAATGTACATAGATCTACCAATCTACCAGATTGTACTATGATGTGCTATGATTATTACATTACATACTGGTAATATCACATAGGTCCTGTAGTGTACATGCGTGGATGTGTGTGTGTGCGTGCGCACGCGCGTGTGTGTGAGAGACGACAGTTTCGGTGACGTCTGACCCAAGTGCGTATTCCAGGGACCACCACTTCTAGCAGGGTTAGAAGCTTGTTTATTGGCTCATTGAAAAGACAACTTTTCACTAACCGAGAAAATTATTTTTATATAATTTTATTTTAGTAATTGTGGCTACAATACTTCAAAACAGTTGTGGGGTCCAGGCGACACGCTTTCATAACATTTTGCTGATGAGATAACAGTTGCGGGCACCGTGCAAAAAGTGTCATCTGCTAGAAGTTCACCAAGTGGGGACCACATTACCGTCTGCATTTCTGACTAAAAGCGGGGTCCACTTGTTGCACACTTAGCTGTGTGTGTGAAAAATGGTCCCCAAAAAGAAGTCATGCACACACCAAGAGAAGACAATTCAGAGGCATTTCTAGAAAATTGTCAGAGGGATGGCAAAATAAACAGGCCACGGGTCCAGGGCGCCGCCGAGGCACCCTGGAGAGGTCCAGAACAGCAATCCAGCCTATTTTCTTGTATAAGACCAAACTGTGGTCTTTCAAAAAGCTTTTTCTTGGATGTTGGTGAAAAAATATTGTCGAAATGGATGAGTAATCCTTGCCAGCCATGGTAATCGCCAGAGACTGGAGTCTTTAAATGGGGGTGAATATACATACATGTAAATGTTATGTCAAGTCTTATGGCTAGCCTTTTAACTTGTATCACTTACCATAAAGCTCGCCAAACATGAGGTTGCAACGGTAATATAAAGTCTTGGCAAGGTATTGTTGACCATTGCATGGCCATAGGGAAAATATTCTTTGCTTTGAACAACTTTGCAAGAACCTTAGCGCTTGTTGATGTTTTGACAGAGCAAAATTCATCCCATTGTAGAGCTTTTTCTGGTAAAGAAATATTCGATAAATGTCAAAAACAGGACGTTCTGAAAACATTAGTTTTTGAGTTGGAGTTGTGAGAAGTTTTTTGCAATTTGCTTCAATGCCTACGAGCCTTGTATGGCATAGCCTTGTTAGGTAGGAAAAAGACCTGGGGATTTTTGGTGGGTATCCTGGCTGTTTCCCAGAGGGTTAATATAAGCTCTCTTCCCATGACCTCTTGTTAAAAGGATAGGCACTCTCCTATCCCACTTTCCTTTTATTCTTATAAGCATGATCCTAATGAAAATACTTCACAAGACTATGGTGTTAGGGGGTTTGGCCAATTCTGTATATTATCATGTGTTTTTAGGGAAAAAATTTTATCTTTGAGCAGTCCGAGACTGATTTTTAAAATCCATAAAAATCTAGTCCATGACTGGTGCTTCCACGGAACCGAATCACCAGCGCGGTGAACAGAACATGCCAAACATACCAGCTAAGCAGCCTTGAAAAGGAAACTTCACCGGTGAGCAATATACATGCTCTGAGCGAACTTCACGCAAGACACCACTCTTATTATGGCCACCTTCCTATGTATATATAAGATATTAGGGTGTTTGGCCATTTTTTATATATTTTATTAGGTATTTTTAGGCAAGGAAAGTCAGAGACTTGTTTCACAACACTGTGCTAGGCTACTAGCTATCATAGAGGCCCCAGATTCAAACCACAGTCGGGGGCTGGCATTTTTATGGACTTGAAACAAGTCTCCGACCGCTCAAAAGTAAATTTCTTTGCCTAAAAAACATCATCACTAATAGACATATACATGTACAAAAAATGGATATGTGTGAGTAATATTATCTAATGCATTTAGTAATATCATGACCACTTTCAAGCCTAATCCAACTTCCTTACGTGAAACACAAGTCATGCTAAAACCTAAACACTACCCAGATGCTGGATTACTTTAAGAATGAAAAGTTGCAAGAGAGAGAGAACATCGTATATATAACATGACTCGCCACTAAACGGTCCCACAATAACTACATGTATTATATAAAGTATTCTAAGCATACAGTCGATAAGACAACTGGACAGTTAGCGGTCCCCACAAGTATTCTTATAGAAAGTATCACATGCACATAGTCAATATAATATACGCATGTATGCATATTGTGCCTCATTCAATCCTTATAATTCTATGCCATCCTTGCCATTCATGTTTTGCTGTAACTACCATTGCCATCCAATGGTGATTTGTTGTAGTTTTAGGGCACTTTCGGCATCAATGCGATGGAAGAGCAAATAATACGATGGAATACGATGGAATAAATTTTCCAATAATGCGATGGAAATAATAATAATAAAAAAAAAAAATATCGCATTATTGAATATTCATCGTATTTTCATCGCATTAATTTAAATAAAAGTCACGCATTAATGCGATGGATGTTGTTATTTTTCACGTATTATTGCCGAACACCTCTAATTATGAGAAAGGCTAGGCTGGGAATTTCCAAATGAGCTCCAATAATAAAGTCAGTCAGATTACTTTAGATTACCATCAGTTAGAGAACAAACCTTACAAATAATCCTACATAGCTCACTACTCAGCATTTTAAAATTCTATTTGAATGTTACAGAAATATCTGCAGCTTGTTGGTTGTTGGTTCACTTGGTATCAAAATTAATCTTTGATCTACAAGTTGTAACATTCAGTCCACATGTAAATAGTGCACATTTGTATACAGCTGCAGTCAAATCTGAGTGGAGGGATCTTCATGCAAACGAATTTACCTGCACAGTATTGTGCATTGACCACATTGACATCTGTAATTCTATTGATCGATCAGATCATTATGTAATAGGCTGAAGAAAGCAATGATACTGGTCCCAATTGCTTTCAGCATTGGTTATTGATAACAAAGACAGTTGAGTTAGTACACTGATAACAAAGTAACATGTAAACTCTTTTATTTTCATTGAATGAAGAGAACAAATTAGTAGTCTGTATTTGCAGACAAGGTATGTACAGTAGCTGTAGTAGGTTACTATTGACAACTGATGGCATAACAGACACAGCAGACTGGGCGAATTTATATTAAATATTTTCTTGACTCCAAATGCGAAGGATCGTCGCATTGGGGAAAATAATAAATTTAATAAAAATAGTAATAAAATATTATTATTTTAATAATTTATTCGATGCATTCCCGAACGCCATCACACTTTTTATTATTATGCGATCCATTACCGAACACCATCGCATTTTTTATTACAATGCGATCCATTACCGAACGGCCCCGTATAATCCATTATAATACATTAAATGAATATAATGCGGCGTAGCCGAATGCACCCTAAATCAGTGTTTTATACTTGCACATATTACTTATTACCATTACTTATTATAAATAATTAGTTTTCAATAGTTAGAATTTAATCAATGAAATTATATTATTATAGGTCATTATATACATGTATTAATAGGCCATTATAATAGTTGAAAGCGAGTGTGACAACTCCCAAAATTGAGCATGAAATTAACGATTCAATTTTTTTTCAACCATTGGGAAAACCGTGAAAACTGAACAGTAGCAGATAACTTGGGTTTTATCCATTTGTGTGCAAATCAAAACCGTCCAGCACTAGCATACCCTATTAGATGTGTCTCTGCACAAGTACTTGGTAATGTAGTAGTATGACAGTACAAACTAATAAAGTATAATGTATGTTATCTACATTACATGTGTTATACTGTGGCTAACTATGACATCACATCCTGATTACAGTTCCCATGGAAATGAGTGTATTTCTCAGAGAACACCTCAACTACTGGTATAGCCTCAAATCCTACTACTGGGCTAAGACTTTGGCAGACCTTCCATTCCAAGTATGTTGACTCTAACTCTGTGCCTTTCTTTTTATTGGCGCTCTTAATTTTTGGTGTAAAATAGCAAGCAATGTGAACAGTAGCAGGTAGCCTACAGGTAGCCTACAATATGCAACACTATAAATAGGAGTACAAGTCAATGTCCTGTGGTAACCCTGTAGGGCAGCCTGTGATGTACATGTATGGTTCAACCTAGCACTTCGCAGTTATACATTCATGTTGATAATTATGTTTATATACATAATAATATTGTATGCTTATTTGATGCTATCATACACTGGGCGATTTATCCTGGTGATTTATCGCCTCAACAAAAATCATCCAATGAAAGCACAAGAATTCTAAAATTTAGTCTCTGCAATTTTCCTGAAAGCTATATAAATCCATGAATGAACCCATGGACCCATTCAGTAGATTTATAGCTGAAGATTTATATATACATGAACTTTGTATTTTGACCACAAAACTCGAGATAATTATTCCTGGAGATTTTGTGTGTACACTGGGATATTTTGTTGTGAAAGTTTATAGCATCAGGATAATTGTCCTAACCAGGCGATTTATCACTGGCAATAAATCGCCCTGTGTAAACTTTACTTTAAAAGTCATATAAATGTAACATTACAGATAGTGTTCCCAGTGGTGTATGGTAGTATAGTCTACTGGATGACTAACCAACCCAATGATTTCCTTAGATTCTTCATGTTTCTCACAATTGCCACCCAAACAGCCTTAGTAGGCCAGTCACTTGGCTTCCTCATAGGTGCTGCTACTTCAACCCAGGTATGTACACATAAAGATATACCGACCTAATGTAAAATCGTATTTCATCAAATTGATCAGCAATTAATATTGTTATATCAACTGTGCTCCATTTTATTAGAAAATAAAAAGCTATTATTATTATAACGAATGTAATACAAATTAAACAATAAAAATATGAAGTGTATAATAATACACTATACTGTACTGAAAGTTTCTGAATGTTTTGCACCAAACTAACTATGTTAGTACTACTTGATACCTCTACAGACATATCTAAACCGTTTTAGTAGTATCTAATAGATGCTAAACTGCAAAAAAGTGGCCCCAAAATTTCTGAAATACCCATAGTGATGTCAGCATTAGGAGTTATCTCCACCTAGTTTTATGTCAATTCTCAAAACCTTCTTTGATTATCTCAACTCTGACTTTATAAATAGCAATCTGTAACAATAACAATTTGTTTTATTCAATGATGTAACGTTATAGTAACGCTAGGTTAGGTGTGCATGGTAGTAATATTTATTCACTGGGTTTCCATGGTTTGAACTCAGTGCAGTTTAAGCTCAGCTCGAGCCATGGGATGACTGAGCTCGCAGCCATTTAGCAGCCATTTGTGTGTGCTCTCAGTACGCACTGACTGAGCTTTACTAATTACTAATTTTACTAATTTACTAACTTTGTCTAATACTTTAAAATGTTATAACAAACGTGCCTAATGTTACCAGTTTTATTTGCATTTTCTCATAGCTCAGAGTTATCTCCTCTACCTTTATGTTTCTTTTTAGCCTCCAAATATTACGTGTACAGCAAATCTTAGCCAGAAATACCAGGCTATTCTTTCTTATTTATTGCTAGCCACTCACATTTCATCCTAGCTTGCAAATAGAGGCTATTATTTTATTATTAAATAAAACAGTTCATCATTTTTTGTTTTATTTCCTGCACTAAACATTACTAGCAGATCAATTAGCAGTTTAGTGACAATCGAATGCAGCTGTAACCCTATAAAACCAACGAATACATGCATTTCGATGGCTTTGTTGGAAACCAACGATTAAGTGAAATCATTGTGAATAGACCAACGAAAAATCGCCATCGAACCCTGGGTGTCATGCTATAAGTGAGGCATACAAAGGAATTCTATTTTGTATTTTCTATTTTGTGCTGTTCGGTGGTTGGTGTTTTTCGGCACCATACATATACATGTACATGTATCATATTTCTACTCTATTCATTCCTACTCTAATAGCTGTACATCCTCATAAAACTAATTACTATCCTCACTGACCGACCACCCCTATTAAAATGTCTCACAAATTTTGAGTTGTCCTGCCAACGATTCTGCTCTTTTGAATTGGGCATCGTGACGTTCATGTGATATACTGTATACATATTTCTCACAGTTTGTTGAGTAAATTTATCAGATACTAAAAAGCTCCATGCTCATTTGTTTACTCATTCAAATTCAAATGGCTTTATAGAGATAGTCTCTTAAAAGCCATTTCTGCTTGAATCTTGATCAAAATGGGCGAAATGCAAGAGAAGATAATTCCTGTCACAAACTTGGGCAGCTGCCCATTGATATTGACTGTTGATTGTTGCCCTATATGTGATAGGTAACAATACCCTACACCATGCTGTTGTCACAGGGTTAATAGTCTCCAATAGTCTCTGAGTTAATACTATCTAAAGAGTCGTGTCTAACACTAATAAGTATGTAGTAGTAATGAAATAGTAGTGACGAAATTCTCGAATGTGAAACTAACGACTGAGAAACACACAACTGAAAAACATGCGCGCTGTACATGCCAGAAATTTTGGGACCAATGGCCAATATTGTATACTCATAAGAATTCAGTGTCATTTTAGTAAAAATGTGCGCATAGACTATGTTTTGATTTTCAGCCCCTCCACATTCTTCTTGTCTTTGACCCAAGTCATGAAAGTGCACTGTTTTCAGCTTGACAATAGAAAGTTGAGGGTGTTAGATGTCTCACTTGAGATTTTATGCAATTATCCACAAATGCATAGTGCAATTACATGCACATAAAGTTAGTACCTACTGCATGTAGTACAATGTACAATATATAATGGGTAGTACTGCATATCATAATCTATAGTACTGCCAGTGAAGTTGCATGTTATTGTAGATTGAAACACCACTCTTTATCTGATGTTGTTATCTAGGTAGCTGTTTTTCTTGGACCAATCTGTGGAATACCCATTATGTTATTCAGCGGATTCTTTGTCAATTTTGGCACGATGCCCAAGTATCTACATTGGCTTTCCTACCTCTCTTATATTAGGTAAGTCAAGGTTGCAATGGATTTCCTTCTACCTGGCAAGTGTCCATGCAATAGGTGTCTTCAGGACTTACAAAAATATTTTTCGGCACACATCTGTCATAGAGTCGTGAACACCGGCCTGGGCCAAAAGCAAAATCCTCATTTTCGAGCGAAGAAGCCAGGTGTGCTAGGGATAGTACGGTTTCGCCTGGTAAAGCAAAATCCCAAGCCAATAGCCCTTCTGACCTACATGTAGGTCGGATGACCATCTTGTGATTTTTATTTGCGACCGGTCCGTCCATGAGGTCGTGAAGACACCTATTGGCCTTTGTCAGGCAAAGAAGGGTACATGTGGACGGTTGCATATTGTGGTGGCTATCCTAGGCCAAAGGTGATTCTATGACCAAGGCTGCATCACATACAACCCTATACTAGTGAAACCACTGAATCTTTTGTTTGGTCAACAATAATAAAATGTTGAATTATAGCCATATTTCAACAGGTGTGACCATTGAGCCCTCCACTCTTGTTGCTTTCACTGTGTCTACTAGATGTAGATGCATTTTGTTTACAATGTTTCAGGTATTCTTTTGAGGGAGTACTACATGTTATATATGGGATGGACAGAGCCCAACTGGAATGTGACGAAGGTGCTCAGAATTGTCACTTCATGAACTCTGAGGATATGCTGAAGGAGATGGATGTTGATAAGGGAGCATTCTATATAGATTTCCTAGTACTATGTGCCTTTTTCATATTCCTTAGACTAGCCTGTTACATTGCACTAAGAGTAAGGATCATCAGTGCAAGGTAACTAGAAAGCCTCTACCTTCTTCATTTAGCAAGAATTGCATCTTAATTTTAGAGTCAATCAGACATCATAACAATATATGTATGCAATGCATACAATGTATGTAGAACACAGAATATAGGTCATTATACACACGCTGCATATTATAAAGTATTTTAATATAGAACGCTTTTTAAGACATATTACGTAACTTATACCATAGTTGTAGGTAAGGAAACACTAATTTTAAATTATTTTCTTCAGATGTAATGATGTAATTGCTAACTGTGTTTATTGAAATGGTATTTGGTATTGTGCAACTTTATTTTATCATATGCATAGAATTAGAAATGTCTTAATTAGATATAAATAGGTACATGTATATAATATGTATAAGTAGGCCCAGCAACTTACAGTACAGTTATTTTATTTTAAGGTCTTTAAATCTAGTTGTTTCAGTTGCTGCTGTATTAAGAACAACACAACATGCTACATTGTGCTGTTCAAAATAATATTTGGCTATCGTTAGAGAAGTTAATACTCTTTGGCCATACACTGTTTTACAGAGCTGCACCATATTTTTCGTTTTTCATAACCAGATGTCTTTCATAAGTTAAAGTTATATTACTCCTAGTAACCTCATGTGCTGCTAGCCTGGTGACTATGTGTTCTTTCTTACACAATATCAATGCAATAAGTTGATCTACATTTTATACAGAATATGGGACAAGTTCATATAAATATTATACCACCAAAATTACGCAGTAGTAATAGTATGTGTACTTTTTATTGTGACTTGCATATTATGAATGTTTTAAGAAAAAAATGGTATGTTTTCAAAATAAATTTGTGACAACAGATTGTACAAATAATAGTATTATAAATATAAAAAAGCAGAACAGTAATGAAAAACAATACAAGAATATACTGCATGTTAGGGTACACAGTCATAATAAGCAAGGAAAAAATTTAGGTAGAATGTATGTAATTATATTATGTAGAGGAATGAGTGGATTGTATACCTCACAAAATATAACTAAATTCTAGACTAATGACTACATACATAGATATGGGAATGAGTAACTTTGCATAGATTTTGTGTAAAATCTGCCACAGTAGTAAAACATAAGTGGTCATTGCCAGCTAAGGTAGAGATTCCATCTACGAAAGTAAAATGCAGATATTTGAACTACATGTAAAAGCAGCACCAATATAACGTAACAATATCCTGGAATCTCTTCTACAAGGAAGCATTATGATGGTTATAGAAATGATTATTTGTTTTCTGATCCATTCCGATTAGTATTTCCCCTCTATAAGACTGGGCTTAGTTGGCCTCATCAACAGCTCTCTACGGGCCAGGACAGATTCTCTTGTGATTTGGAGCGCAGCTTGTGCACTGTTAAAACAACAAGTCTCATTGCACAGAGTACTTTAATATATTATGACTATCACAATATTTACATGAGCACGACCATACTCATAATAATCACAGCAGTTGATATTTTGAGAGCATTTCATTTCATCAGCAAATACTGTAGTTGATAATCCACAGAACAGTAATTATAACCATGCAACTCTGATGAAGGGGCTGACAACTTCTCACCAGTGTCAAATGTACTATAATTCACAACCCATAAAGCTGCATGTACACTGCACCAAATCACTCCAGTGTACATGCATGGAGCAGCATTAACTCAAATAATGGAATTGGTTAAATGTGTGAACAAAAAAGATAGCTTAGATCAAACAAAAGAAATGCTAGTTACACACAACACAGTTAAGATGCAGGAATAATACGATCTGCTCCTATATCTGGTTCCACCCCAGTCCTCACCAGTGACACAATAGTCCACCTTGGAAAATTACCATTGATCAGCTTCTTCTTTCAACCAAATTTGTATGTAAAGTTAGCCTGGGCTTCAGGCTGCTAGTCTCGACTAAACCAGTCATTTGTACCGTTATTAGTGGGCCTACAAGATCTAATGGATTGGTACTGCTTATAACAATATGTATAACCACTGTCACATCCCTGAATCTTGCAACCACACACACCTTTAGTGTAGGAAATGCTGATTTGATGCTTGACGGTGTTATACTTGGTCAAGGAGTCAAACTACACTGTATTATGTACTGTGCTGCAGGCTAACCACAACCCACAATAGATAGGGTTCAAATACCACACATATACAGCAAGGTGTCTTACCACCACTCTGTAGTTACTGCCAGCTATGAACCCGATGAAACAAATTCTGCAGGAGGTGGAGATGGCATACACACAGGGGACCTCTATTAAAGGAAGTGTATTAGCACTAATAGCTAAGTGTGTCCCTTTATTAGATAGTGTCTTCGCGACCTAAATTTCAGACCAAGGCCAATTTGCGAACACGGCGGCCTGGGCCAAAAGCAAAATCCTCATTTTCGCGCAAAGAAGTCAGGTGTGCCGACGAGCTGGGGATGGCTTCGTTTGCAAAATCCCAGGCCAATAGCCTTTCTGGCCTAGGTCGAACGGCCATCTTGTGATTTCTATTTGCGACCCAGGTCCGTCCGAGAGGTCGCAAACACACTAAGAGCCCATACTAATCTATCAAAAGGAGGCAACTTTATACAAGGCAGCTTATCAGCATATCAGGGCTACAACAATTACTATACCGAACTCTACTTTCTGACTGGTTTAGTGATTTTAGTCTAGTAGGCCTGGTGCCCTAAAGTATGCTTGACAGGCCGTCATGGTTACAGCTTAGCAATACAATTATGGGGTCAACAGGGTCAAAATTTTGAACTTGTTGACCCATAATAAAACCACAATGTGGTTAGTGGCCAACACTAGCTGCAAGGCTGTTAGGAGTGGTGAGGTGGTGGTGGTGGTGTGTAGAGGATAGCAGAAGTACATATTAAAAGAGGATTGCTGTGTTGGTTCACTGCCATCTTTATGTCTGATCTAAGCATACCTTCCCGAGACTCCTTACTTTTCTGTGTCACTTCCTTGGCCATGGCATGTCGCATTTCAAGGACAGTCTCACGCCTCCTCTTCTCCTCACTGACTCTCTCAGCTACTCGTTCATCTCGAGCATTGATTTCAGAACGACTAAACTCTTGCAAACTAATAAGGACAAGTATGATAGTTAAAGGTTAATGCACAGTTAAGTACTGATGTCTCAACAGTGTACTGTATTTGCTTTGAGCTCTTATTCCTGGAGATAACTTATAGGTAGGGCCTATTAATAGTCCAATACCTGTAGTGAATTTGTGACTGTTCGAAAAAGACAGTTCGAAACAGGACGTGTCGAAAACCCCAACCTCCAGATTTTAACTAATTTTTATCTTTAATAAATTTTTTTTATGTAATTATTTAAATAAATTATTAAAGTTGATTATCTTTGGGCCATTCCATGGGGACTGATCAAATTTGCGTGCTGGCCCAACGCGGATTCTTTCAAAAAGAGAGAGCACCCTTGAACTAGTGGGAAATCAGTAATTGTTTTTCTATTTTAACCCTGTGGTTCCGGCAGCAGCTCGTTGAAAAGAGGGAAAATATAGTGGGCATAACTCCAAATGGAATTTTTTGAAATTCCTGTGCATTCAAGCTGCTACTGTGGCCACTGCATTATTCTTATGCTACATTCACATTGCCATTTATACCAACTACTAGTGGCCAACGCTAACCACAACTACATTATATAGTGACATGCTCCAGTGAGCGGTAGGGGTCAACGAGTTCAACACGTTGAACTTTAAACCCCGCCGCTAACTAACACATGCCAGCTATAGCATAGTAAAGTTAACCACATTGTGGTTAGCGTTGGCCGCTCGCCGCTAGTAGTTGGTATAAACGGCAGTGTGAATGTTGCATTAGAGCTGTAACTTTTGTTACATAGATACTTTAAATGGCATATAGCATATGGCATATAGTTTATTTTGGAGAGTGTTTGCTATTCTCATAAATCCATTTATCCTTGTATTGAACGTCTTTAGTACTTGGTTAGTGTATATCAACCTTCTTTTCGTCAGATCCAGCAGTGTCTATTTGGTCGATTTTCAGTGAATTTGGGTCAAACTAGCTCCGGGAAGTGTTTTTGGTGACCCCTGACCCCCACTACGGTAACCATACAGGCTTGAATGAGTAATGGAACTGAAGCACGTAAATGAAAGTATCTATGTAACAAAAATAACAGCTCTAAGTATCATACATTGGCCACAGTGATGTCAAAAACTTCAAAAAATTCTATTCAAAGCTGTCCCCACCACAATTTCCCACTTTTCAACGAGCTGCTGTCGGAACCACATGGGTCATATAGCAAAAAAATTTATGGTTTCCCACTAATTCAAGCGTGCTCTTTCTACCTGTACATTTTTAAAAGAATCTGAGTCGGGCCAGCACGCAAATTTGATCAGTCCCCATGGAATGGCCCCTTTGAGTTGTGCTCTTTTAAACGTAGTCTACACAGTTTCGAACTGTCCGGTTTCGAACTATCTTTTTCCAATAGTCCCTTTACCACATGTAGTTATCCAATTCACAGGCAAACCGCAGCTACAGCAAGACTACATTTAATTGGTCTAGCTAAATATAGAGCATAAATGCCTTTGCACACACAGTACAATATACTGTAGAGATTAGTGACAATCTACATGTAACTTCCCAACAAATACAGGACAAACGTGAACACAGCTATCAAAATTAGTGCACAAACTCAGTAGCTAATCAGAATACCAGTTAGAGGAAAGAGACAGTCTTTATAATGAACCACAGCACTACTGATGTTAGAGATGCCTTGAACAAAAAGAACATCTAAGGCTCCGCCAATGATACACCACTGCCTTGGTGTCTGATTGTGCTGGTCACAATGGGTGCGGTCAGATAAGTTGTCAAATGGTTAGACTTGCATGAACTAACACGAGTATCACTGATAAGCACTAAGTAATAGAAGGAGTTGTGGCAAGGGAGAGAGCAGGGCATTCATAAGAAACTGTGTACAAGTTATCATATGCAGCAACAACACACCCACCTTTGAGAAGCCACCATCTTGCGAATCTGCTCGGCTTTCTCTGCCCTTTTCTGGCGCTCCTCTGGCGAGAGGATTTCTTCTTCTTCATCAGAAGAGTCGGGTACATAGCGCTCGGGGATGTGAACTTTCTGAGGGGTCAAGAACTATAACAGTGTGATACTATAAAACATGCAGTTTGAAGACTGAAGTGTATATGCATATGACTATACATAATACTGATAGGCCATACTTTGTCAGGATAATCCTAACATTGAGTAGATACATTAGTGTATAAATAATACTGTGCAATTATACACATACCAAAACATACATTTGAAATTAAATTTAGAAAAACAGTGAATAGTTGCAGCAAAATATGATTCTTACCTGGTGGTCAATCAGATCATGTGTAAATGGTTTATCCAGAGTTGTGAAACTTCTTGCTAAACTTCCTTTGGTTGCATAAAACTAAAGTAGAATATAACAGAAAGCCTTACATGTACATAATAATCAACACAGTGCAGTGGTATTGTTATGACAGTTTCATCAAATATACTGTTTATGTATGTATTTACATGTATATATGCATGTTGTACATGCGCATGTTTGATGGGAGATAACTTGTATCATACAGTGCTGCATCTAACTAACTGACACATTGGGAGATGGCAACCAATGTACAAAAGACCATTTGTGTCAATCATTGTTAGTAGTTAATATAGAAAATATAAACATGCAACATAAAATCTAAGGAGCTAAGGCTGAGCAAATGGAGTTCATAGCTTACAGTGTTAAGAGCTGCATTGTGTATGTTGAGAGCCTCCAGCTCAGCCGGTTGGCTGCTAGAGATGGTCATGAACCTTGCTTTATTCTCTCTTCTCCTTGACTGAGCCTTACCTCTCAGAGGGACTGGCCTCACTACCTTTGGCTTTACTGCCCAAGGTGGGGTGGGTGCTCTAACATCGTCTGCACCGCCCACCATGCTGGTGTCAGTAGTATGAGGAGGCAAGACTGGAGTAGAAGCATCTAACAGCTATAACAGGATAAGAGGCAAGGGATAACTAGCGGGATATAGAGCTGTGAATATCAAAGGGAATGGGCAGTTTCAAAAGAGATTCAATGCCAAATATGAACATCTTTTGATCACATAGTGAAGGTTATTCACCACCAAATGATAAAATTTTGCAACGGAATATTTGTGTCCAATTGTAACTTGTATCTACTTATACATTAGCAAGAAAAAAAGAGTTCAGGATCTCATTTGTGTGTGTGAGAGCCATAATAAGTAGCAGAAACCTTTCTAGAGCATGAACAAGTAAGTCACTGAGAAAAAGCAAAATTTTTAATAAATTTAATCATTGTTCTGACGCAACTACCAAAAATGCCTCATGTGTATACAATGTACTACACGTAGTATATTGTATACACATACGTATATTGTGTAAATGTACGTATAAAATTGCATATAATATGTATGTATATTATATACATGCGCATATATTGTATAACTAATGTACGTACATGTATGTTGTATACATGTACGTATAGTGCATATACATGTACATGTATGTATGTACATGTGTATTGTATATATGTACATGTATGTACAGGTATATTGTGTAAAATGTACCTACGCTGTATAATTTATATACAAGGGGCGATCAATAAGTAGCCAGACTTTTTTAGTACAGACATTTAGCATTGCCATGTGCATTTGTTATTGAAATATGTTGTTTGCCAGCATCTTGTGATGCCATGTGCATGATTTCACTGCAATTGCATCATCCCAACATCAGAAAATTAGAATTATGTGAAGGGCTATCTAGTGCAATCGTCTCATTTTGTGAGATGGCGAATCTCGAGGGAATTGAGCAGCAGATACAATTTTGGTTTAAACTTGGAAAAAACCAATGGAATACTATGAAATGGTGCAAACTGTTTGTGGAGATATTGCTCTATCAAGATCTGCTACATTCAAGTGGTATGACAAATTTGAAGGTCTGTGACTTTTAGAAAAACGTTAGGCAAGGTCAGGTCACCCTGTGACTTGTAAAACGGACAATAATGTCAAACTTGTTCAACAATCAATCAACCCAGAGAAAACATATAAGTAGGAATTTTGACCTAAAGGGCAAACTATAATATAGAATTCTATTTGGAAGTTATGGAGAGCTTACATAATGCATTATAGGCATAAAAGGCCAGAAAAGTGGGCAACTAACTATTGACATATCCACCACGTCAACGAGCCTGCTCACAATGCGTTGGCAGTTAGGTCATTCCTGGCCAAGCACAGCGTCACCGTATTTCTCGCATTCTTTCCACAGCGTCAAGACAGTGGTGCCGCTGCGCATCGCTTCCGGGGTATGCCCTAGCATTACCTGCATCTCTTCTGATTGTCTCCGGCATTGTTAATTATGGGGCATAGTTTATTAAGGACCGGATGCTCTTCCTGACGTCCACCCTCTGTGTTTATCCGGGCTTGGGACCGGCTGACTGCTCCGCTGGATTGCCGAGCATTTCGACATCCACTTTATTCTTTATACCTAGCACCGTGTGATTTCTAAATGCTGCCTCGGGTCAAAATGACCTTGAGAGGTTAAAATTTTGATGATGCAAATAAGATAAAGTAAAATGCAACAAAATCGCTAAAGGAGGTTTCAAAGACAGAGTTTTTGAGGTACTTGGAAACATGGCAAGAACACTAGAATCAGTGTATAGACCGACAAGGAGAGTAGTTGGAAGGTGACAGAAAAATTTAAGTATGTAAATGCATTTAAGTATCTCTACCAAAAAAGTCTCCCTACTTATTGATCGCCCCTCGTATGTATGTATATTGTGCACATTTACATTGAGGATCGTTGCAAGAATGTAATGAGCAAGCACATGCAGCAATATCTAGGTTGGCAATGAGTTATAGAGAATACAAAGCACGTGCAGTATATTTATTACATGAAGTGTTAGATGGTTATGAGAAGGATGCCTGTGGATTACCTCGAAAGATTGGTTGGAGGAGCATTCTCTAGGTTCGTAAGCTGACCTTGGCCGCTGCTTCTGGGGATGCCTATGTTGATTAGATAGCTGTTTATTAATTGGCGAATATGATGATGGAAGAGTAGGAGAATGGAAGTAGACAGGGGAGGCTTGGTGCAGGTGACCCTGGCTAGTGTCTCCTCGATATGACTGCTGCTGTTGCTCATGCCTGGATGCTGATGCTCTCTTCATGTCCCTAATGGTTGTGGGCTTAGATCTGCCCATCCCTGAGCCTACAAATGATAATACTATTGCAGTATAAGAGATAGATGGGTGCGCATTACGCAGGTATATATGTATATCACATGTGCGAGTGAGGTGGTGTTACAGACACCACCATGTATGGCATGATATTGGAACAGGAATCCCATATAACAATACACACCTGTTGACATATACATGTACATGCAGGTGTGCACATGCACAAGTACAGACAAACTGCGTAGGAGTGCAAATGCCTACCTGGTATATTAGACTGAGTGTTTGAGTTGGCAGTTGGAGGTGGTATTCTTGACACACTGGACTACAACACGAATACTGCAGTGAGGTACATGTACAATGTACATACATAGCATGCAACAAGCCTCACAATACTGTCATGCATCGCATATCATTCATGTAAATGCAAGTACTTATACTACAACATCATGTCTAACAGCATCTGTAAACACATATCACATGCATTACACAGTAACAATGCACAATAAGAGTATGTTAGTATTGACCTGTTGGGGGACATCTGCACCATCGAGGTCCATTTCAGAATGAGAAGATGATTGGCTCCTTTCATCCATGTGGTTCTGGCTTTTCAAGTTAGAAACAGCTTTTTCCAAAGCCCTACCCTTTATATGCAGACCATCTATGGCAAGTTGTGTGTCCTGGGCACTAGACTGCAGGTGTCTGTCAGTGCTCTACAAGATACATTATGTGTCATGTATACTAGACCTCAGGTGTCTGGCAGTGATATGCTATACTGTTAATAATATGGAAGAAGTTGTAACTACAATGTTAATCACTTTGTTTCAATTGTACATAAATGGCCTAAGCATATCTTCTTCAATTTTCAAAACTACATGACATATTCTTTTTGCTGATGATACAAATCTCTTCTTTTCTTCAAATCAAATGAATGCCAAAATTGATGAAATAAACTTTGGTCTGGATAAAGTAAGCAAATAGTGCAACCAAAATAAACTGACTTTAAATATAGAGAAAATAAATTACATCATTATTAAAAACACACAAAATAAACTTTCTTTGCCGAACCAGATATCTCTGAAGCAGAAAATGTTAAGTTTCTGGGTATAACAACAGGTCAGCTCATATAAGTAAACGTAGGTTGGATTTGCGTAAAAGCTTGGGTCTTACCTACTTAGCATCAACTTACTTGCCAACTACTACCCTTATATTGTTATACAACTCTCTAATAAATAGTAAAATATTATATTACATTGAAGCCTGGGGTAATGTACCAAATACAATTCTAAATAAAGTTTTGGTTATACAAAAAAAGATTACTTAGGGTATTTATCATAAACCATCCATTTATTTCTCCGTCTCACTCTTCCCGCTAGCAAAATTTCTACCTGTATATCAACTCTGTATAACCATTCCTCATTACAAATTCCATGACAGTTAGTGATCAAACCCTGGTTATCCACCTCGACCCTCAGCACATTCTCTGCCACTTCTTACTTCCTCAACTACTTGTGGACCTAGACAGGTCCCCTATCAAATGGCACGAGCCTGGAACTCATTACCTGTTAGAACATGTCTGATAGGCGATGCTCACACTGTTAAGGTGGCCTTAAAACACCACCTGCTTGAATCGCTGGGTTAGTTGTCTGCTCTTGCTGCTGACTTGGGTCCAGCGCCTTGATTTGTCTTTGCTATTGTGCATGGGGACCCTCATTGCCAAATATTTTCTTGATTATTCTTTTTATGTTATAGACTATTTAAATGAAAATTAAATACAAACCAGTAGCACCAGGTAATCCCAGGGTCACATAACATGTATGTAAGTAAGCATCTGTGATACAGATAGAGATAAAATACAGTCCTTACCGAGTAGGAGTGGGTGTGGTTATCCTGTTCCGATGCTGCTGACAACTGCGTTTTGATCAATACAACTTCTTTCTGCAGGTTAGTGTTACGATTATTCAACTGCTCCATTTTCTGTGATTGTTTTGCCATTTCCTTCCTTACCTGGTTACAACCAGATTGCGGTAATTTTCTTACTTTAATGTGAGCAATTGAATTGACTTACCCATAGGTTGCTCATCAACTTGCTCATTTTCATGTTAAAACTACTCTTGCACAGCCAAAATAAAAATAATTTCCCTTGACAAACAACAACAAATTTTCTGGCAATTGTATTTTATGCAATGCATAAATCGAAATAGATGAGGATCTGTCAATTCTTGACCTGCTCTAGAAAATGCATGAGCGTGAGCATCAATTCATTGTATAGTAACTATACACTGCAGTAGATATATTGACAGATCTATAACCTTAGTGGTAAGGCTGTTTAGTTCCATATGTTTTCCGCTTCCTATGCCAATAAAATCGGAGGATCTTAATGTACAAATGCTTTGCTATCAAGTTCATTTACAGTATTTACAGTAGTATATAATATATTGTATAGTGTTAGCACTGGTAGCATATAATAATATATTGTATAGTATTAGCACTGGTAGTATATAATATATTGTATAGTATTAGCACTGGTAGCATATAATATATTGTACAGTATTAGCACTGGTAGTATATAATATATTGTATAGTATTAGCACTGGTAGTATATACATGTAGTAGTGTTGGGCGGTTTTGATTTGTATGTGCATTCAGTTTTTTTGCTAATTTTTCTAAAAAACTGAATGAAACCAAAGTTGTCTTCTCACCCTTGGTTTAATTCAGTTTTATTAATTCATGAAAAAACACCGAACTGGAAATTAAATACTCAATATTGGGAGTTGTCACACCCTGCTTTTAAGCTGTAATGGCGGCCATTTTTGATTTTCTTTAATAAATTGCAATTATTAAATGCCAATTATCTATAATAATATGCAAGTGTTACAACTGGAATTTAGTGAAACTAAAGTAAATCATCTCTGGGTGACAATGATGGCTGTAGCAAAGTCTTTATTCAAAGGATGACATCGAATTATAAAGATTGAAAGATGCATAACATAAATTCACGTGTTCGGAGTTTCAGCCATTACCGGATATGGCCGCCATCTTTATTTTGTTCAATAATTTGCACTAATTAAATATTAATTATTTATAATATGGAAGTTTGACTACTAGAATCAAATGAAAACTACAGTAAACCCTTACTGGGTAACATTGATGGCTGCAGCTAAGTCTGTATTCCAAGGATGGCATCGAATTATAAGGATTAAAAGAAACACTAAAATGGCAGCCATTTTCATTTAGTATAATAGTAAAAATTATTAAATATTTATTATTTATAATAATATGCAATCGTAACTGTTATAATAGAGTGAAACTACAATAAATAACCACTGGGTGATAATATTATGGCTGCAGCTAAGTCTAAATTCCAAGGATGGCATCGAATTATAAGGATTGAAAGAAGCATAACATGAATTCACGTGTTTTCAACGCCAGCCATTATTGAAAGTGGGTGCGCTAAGAGGCCAGGCGCGGTTTGACTTCTAAAACCGAATAAAACCGCACCGCCGCATTCGGTGTCGGTTCACATTTTAAATTTTGGTGGCTTTTGAACCGAAAGAAAAAAAAAACCGAAAAACTGAATGACACCGAAACACCGCCCACCACTAGATATAGTACATTGTGTAGTATTAGCACTGGTAGCATATAATATAGCTTACCTGGGATAGTTGGAATTCGGCCCGATGTTTATCTTCCAGTAACTGATTAGCTCTATGCACTGGATGTTCATTCCTTCCCAAAAGTCTGTTGATATTAACTAGATCGTCCTCTAGGTTCCTCTGTATGGTATAAAGTAGTTAAAGCACAGGAATGTAGATATAACCGTCATGTACAAGAAGATAATATTAAATATGAATATGTTATCATACAGAGTACATGTCCAAAGTAGAGATACAGTGTAGACTAGCATAATGAACATACAAGTATAATAGGTATACATAATATACTTACCATGCGGTGTCTCAGCGTGTTTAAAAGATCCGACTGTTTCTGAATTTCTAGATCTAGCTTGTACATTTGTTCCATCTTCTGATCTAATATGGCAGGGTGCGTAGGGGCTAACAAGTGCTCCCTTTCTAAATGCTTCTCTCCCAGATGTCTGTTGAATTCATCAGATCTCCTTTCACTTTCCTATAATGACACATAGTACATGGGTAAATACGCAGCAGTAGGCCAATACAGTATATATTACTTATCGCCATGGATGTACAGTAGACAAGGAGCATGAAATAATATGGCTATTGCTAGCCTGTGTAACTTATGGACTTATTCCTTGGAATATAACATAGATTCTACATACACTGCTCTGCACGCTAGCATTGGTGTCTTTACTACGAGTAGGTCTGCTACTACCAGTGGCCGTGTTACCCATCTTAACCATGTTTTCTACAAGCTGTATGAGAGGCCTGTAAATCTCTATCTCTTCCTCCATACCCTTAATACGCAATTTTAGTGATGCTGCCTCCTTAGCCACAGATGACCCATCTTTCAGACTTTGCCTATACAAACCAGGCATACATGTACATGTACAATATTATAGTGCTAATGTTATATTATGTTCACATGACAAGGCCAAAGATAGTGGAAGGGAAGATCAGACACTCAGGCCAAAAACGGTCCGCCCCCACCTCTAAACGCGGTCCGAATAAAGCAAGGAGTTGTGTTACCTTGTGTACAAATCCTTTCTTACTATTGGTGTTCCGCCGGCCAATCAGATAATATTTTTACAGCGGCACCGAATATACAGTCTACTTAAATAAACGATATCTGATTACAGAGAACGCAATAGTGAAGCCGCGAAACCACGATACTAGTCTAACAGCTATCTAAAAGTTCAACACAGGTGTGGCGGGAAAGCAGATTGCGGAACGTCGGGACCGCTAAATTGGGCGTATTTGGTGGGACAGGGTTTTATCATTGAGTGTCCGATCTAGGAGTAGGAGGTGGCTCAGTGGGATAGAGCGCCTGCCCTGAGGCACGAAAGGGCTGAAGGTTCAGGGTTCGAATCCCGCTGATGTCTACTGACTACTGGGTCTTTGTACCACAGGTGTGCTCCGACCTGCCTACAAACTGAGAGCAAAAACCTTGGCGAAGCCATTGCAGCCTTGTATGTGTACCATCAATTCCATCGTCAGTGCCTGCCACTGAGTGATGCTGTAAATGGTAATTTTTTAACCCAATTTTCCCTTCCACTATCTTTGACAAGGCTACCACTGCAGCTATCACCTATCAATAGCAAGGCTTCCCACCATTGTCACCGAACAACAACAATGCTACCCACCACAGTCACATACAATAGCAAGTATCACAGCCACAACATAATACTTACTCCAAACTCCCCATTCCAGTATGGATATTATTCAGTCTAGTAGTAGCAGAGACTGCTGCACTTTTCAGTTGAGATTGCTCCCTCCTCAGCTCAATGAGCAGCAGGACAAGTTCCTCATGCTACCAATACAAAAGTAAGTGGTAATAATATAGCTTTCTACTAATGAGTAATAATTATGTGACTGCCTACTTTCTACTGTTGAATAGTGTAGTGTTCCACCATTGAATAATTACATATTACTTTTTATATCTTATACAACTTACAGACTTTCCAACCAGTTGACTAGCGGTAATATTTCCTCTATTATTCATCTTAGCTGAAGGTCTCTGAACTGAATTTCCTGTAAGAAAAATGAGAATGACCAATCTAATGTCAGTAAACACTAGCATGGCATGAATTTTCAAACCGTTTCAGTTTCCCTGCAAAACACTCCAATTTGGGTAAACAATGTGCCCATGTAAGTAACATCACTTCACCTGTAAAGTTAGTAGAGGAGACTGGTTCTGAAGGAGGTGGCTGGTTGTTGTTGCTGTTGTTTCTTGACATATAAACAGGCATTCGTTGCTGATAGTTAATTGGTTCGTGCACTGGTCGATGACCCTTTAAAACAAGTCTAAATACATGTACACATATAATTAGTTACAATATAATTACAATACCTGCATAAATGCAAGTAGTAAAAAAACTAACCACTTCCATGTATATTATATACCTTCACATAGTACTAATAGCTAGTGCAGGGCTCAGTAATTATTAGGTGATTAACTGTATCACTTGCAGAAAAGATAGTAGAGAAGAAAATATAGGAAACACCCGCAAAAATTCCTGTTCCAAAAGTAAACCAAAAAAGCGAGGATAGCTTAGTGACCATCTTCCCTTTGACTATCTTTGTACCCTATTACTCTTGACAGTATCATATCTTCCTGAAGACTGATTGGTACATGTGTTATAGTGACATAAAAACTGTGTGTAAGAAATAAATATTGTGCCCTAGGTCATATACAAGTCCAATGACGAAGATTACTCAAGTATGCAGTCATGCCAGAAACACCTCTGCCTCACAGACTAAACTAAACCTCCCAGAGTTGTACTCATAGCACTGTGTTTACCTGGTCAATTTATATACAAACCCATATGTACCTGTTGCCATGTGCACATCTTCTATAGGAAGTGTACATTACATAATAGTACACAGTATAAGGCAATACACGGTGTTCTAATCCAGATTATTAGAGGAAGTTAGAAATGTGAGTAAGCTGCAAGCCACTGGATGTGAATCCTTTCCAAGGGTTAGTGGGTATGTGGGCAGAGGTTAGATGGTTACTGGTGGTTGGGCGGTTACTGCTGGTTGGGTGGTTACTGGTGGTTACTGGTGGTTGGGCGGTTACTGCTGGTTGGGTGGTTACTGGTGGTTGGTGGTGAGGTGGCTACTGTTAGGGAGAAGTGTCACTTAGGGGGAAGTATCACTAATGGTAACCATGGGGAGGCATAGCAACAGATGAAGTAGGCAGTAGAAGATACAATGTGCATGTACATGTAGCTCAGGGGATACGCTAATACACAACACACACATGTACAGTACACTGACACGCCCATTAGTAGTGTGTGTAAATGTGTATCTACCTCAAGCCACCCTGGCTGTCTATAGGGTACTGGAAACTGAAATATAAGTGCATCATCAAGATGCTTCATTGTATTTCTCCTGGCTTGCAGCTCATCTCTCCATTTCTGGGGACTAAAAACAGTTGATTCATCTCTACGTACATGATGGTCTTGCTCATTCCCTTTAATCTCAGATCCTCCACTAGATGTAGACAGCTGGTGGGGACGGGGTGGGGCCCCAGCCTGTCCAGCAGTAGTCAAAGCAGAACCAGTGCCTAGTGGTGGAGGAGCTAAGGGAAGATTCTCATAGTGTGGTGGCCGGTAAGTGGGAGTCTGTGGATTCTCTCTCTTCCAAGGAGGACTGACCACTGATGGTGGGGTTCTCGGGGCACCTCTAATTGAGACACTGTGCTCCTACATTATTCATGTTAAATGTTAGTAGTGTACAATAATATAAAACTACATGTGCACATTGTGGTAGGAAGTGTTTGCTCTGAAAAGGAAATAGCCATGCACTAATAACTCTGAGACTAATGTGTATAACATGTACATATGTACATGTATGCATAGTGTGATACATGCATACTACTAGTGCGGCTCTACTAGTGCGGCTCTACTAGTGCGGCTCTACTAGTGCGGCTCTACTAGTGCGGCTCTACTAGTGCGGCTCTACTAGTGCGGCTCTACTAGTGCGGCTCTACTAGTGCGGCTCTACTAGTGCGGCTCTACTAGTGCGGCTCTACTATTGCGGCTCTACTAGTGCGGCTCTACTAGTGCGGCTCTACTAGTGCGGCTCTACTAGTGCGGCTCTACTAGTGCGGCTCTACTAGTGCGGCTCTACTAGTGCGGCTCTACTAGTGCGGCTCTACTAGTGCGGCTCTACTAGTGCGGCTCTACTAGTGCGGCTCCACTAGTGCGGCTCCACTAGTGCGGCTCCACTAGTGCGGCTCTACTAGTGCGGCTCTACTAGTGCGGCTCTACTAGTGCGGCTCTACTAGTGCAGCTATACTAGTGCAGCTAATATGGTATATGCATTTTGCGTAAATATGGTACATGTAAGTAGTAAGTACCAATAGAAGTACTTGCAAATGCACTGTACACACACACATTTATGTTGTGCAGTGAGAGAGGAAACAGAAAGGTAAGCACTGTTTAGTACACTTGGTATCCATACATGTACAGGCATGATCATGAGCTAGCAGGATTAGCGACATAGATGTATGCACTGAATGGCAGGTATATTATGCATGTATGTAGTACACAATAATACATTACCCGATAAGCATATGAGTAGGTGGCATCAGCATCAACTGTATCATCTGCATGCACATGATATTGTAGGCTGGGGCTAGTATAGCCATTGTGGCCTAGCATACTTCTACTACGTACAACATCTACCTCATCTACTGCAGTATCTCTACCAGTTGCGTTGAAAGGCGGCATTAGTACTGAGTGACCCCTAACAGCTGAGTGATCATAAGGAGGGCCTGACATCGACTCCTCCAACATATTGCTCCTTGCATACGCTGATCTAGGTCTAGGAGGAGTGTATGTTGAAGGGTGTGGCAGTTTATGGTGCACTGATGGGTTGTACAAGCTACCTATAGGGTAATCAATACTGTCACCACGCTCATAATCGCTAGCATAAGCATTGTCTTGATAGTCATAGTTATACCCAGGGTTATACTCGGAATTGTGGGGTTGTATGGGAGGTGTATGTGGTCTCCCAACATACTCCTCACCATCCCATACGTTAGGTTCACGCCTCACCTGCCAGCCGCCACTAGGGTGAGCTAGACCTGTTCTGGCCCAGTGATGGTCTGCCATCTGTGGTGGAGCTAAAGGGGAGCGAATTGGATGAGGTACTGGTCTGCCACTACCCCTGCCACTATGATGGGAGTGATGCGGGTATGGTGTGGGTGTATACTTGTCTTTAGTGCTATGGTCATGGTAGGGGGAAGATACCATAGGAGAGTCTGTGCCATCCCCTTCGGTCCTGTTGAACTCCTGTTCTGCACTATAATATAGTAGTCCACAGGTACAATTTGTATATGCAAGTCTGCAAGTATGCCCACACCATCAGATCAGTACTATCACCATGAAATCTAGCAAGCACCACCTTACGTAATACAATAACAGAGAACAAATGAGTACAGTGTAGGTTGTGTTTATCACCAACTGCACAAGTACATGTACATGTGTGTAACAAGGCTCGGCTTCCCTAGAGACTGTGAGCTTTGACAGACCGACTCCGTTATTCGTTGGCATGGTTCTAAGAGTGAGGAGTAGTACCAGCCCATTGAAGGCTTCGACTACTATCCTGCCAATAACCAAAGTTGATTTCTAAGAACCTATATAATTGGAGTCATTGTATCTGATATTAAGCCAGGGACTAAAAAGGCCAACATTTTGTTCTTTGCATAGGCGAACAAAAGGCTCTGTCGGCCAAAAAAGGACAAAACATCTTTTCGTGTAACCGTACTGAAATTTTGAGGTTGTAAGCTGCATACACCATTAGAAAGTTCTGTAGCAGCTGGGCCAGTTAGCACAATACCGTCTGGACTACACGACGCCATGTCAGGTTTCAGTTCTGCTAAAACTAATGAATTACATCATTGTAGGGAGTGAATCCACGATCCCCTTTTAGTCGGCTGGTACAACACGCAGAGGATATATTAGTTCTATTCTAAGCCGAAAACCATATGAGCTGTACGACCAACAGGAAATTATAGGAGAGAAGAACGTTTTTCGCCTTGCCAGACAGGCAAGTCGAGAAAGCATGGACATAAAACATGTCAAAATGATAATGGATGAGAATGGGGTGTGCCTCACAGGAGGGTCAGACATAAAGAACAGATGGAACCCATACTGTGAAAGGCTCATGAATGTGGAAAACAATATAGAAAGAAGACAAGAAGTAGCCCAGCCTGTAAATGAGGCGGTAGATAGATCTTGCTGGTAGAAATCTTGGAGGCATTGAGTAAGATGAAATCTAGAAAAGTGGTGAGACCTGACTGATGGTGAAGTACAGCGAGGGACAGGGTCTAGTGTTCATAGAGCTTGGGAGGGCTTACGATAGAATTCCACGAGATCAATTATGGCATTGTATGATAGCGACTAAGATAGTGGGGCCTTATATAAGAGCAGTGCAGGATATGTATAAGGGCAGTGTTACTGCAATCAGAACAGCTGTAGGAATGCCGGCTTTTTTTAAAGTGGAAGTACGTTTGCACCAAGAATCAACATTGAGTCCATTTCTATCTGCAATAATCATGGATCACCTTACTGAACAACTGAGGAAGAAGCGCCATGGACAATATTGTCCGCAGACGACATAGTACTGTGCCGAAAAACCAAAGAAGATGTACGGACTAAAACTGAGAAGTGGAGGGAAGAACTAAAGAGAGGTATGAGAATAAGCAGAAACAAGACAGAGTATAACTACATGTGTATGTGCCTCAAAAACAAGGGAGAGCCAGAAGTGTCGCTAGAAGGAGTGGAGTTGCCTTAAGTAAAAAGTTTCAAATAACTAGGTTGCCTACTGCAAAACGATGGGAAATGTAATAGGGAAGTGAAGAAGAAAGTGCAAGCCGGGTGGAATTCTTGGAGGAAAATCTCAGGAGTGTTATGTGTTATGCAGAAACTCAAGGGAAAGATTTACCAAGTTGCTATGAGACTAGCTATGAAGTATGGGCTAGAAACACTAGCAACCACCAAGAGGCAGGTAGAAGAGTTGGAAACAGCAGAAATCAATATGCTACGCTTTGCACTGGGAGCAACAAGATTAGACAGAATTAGAAATGAAAGAATATGAGAAACGGTTCACATTGCAAGGACCTCGGAGAAAGTATGAGAGGCGAGATTAAGGTGGTTTGGTCATGTGCTGAGCAGGGAGGAGAATTTTCTAGGTAAAATTATACTTTAATTGGAAATACCAGGGAGAAGACACAGGGGTAGACCGAGAAGAAAGTAGCTAGATGTAATCAAAAAAGACATGAAAGCAGCAGGAGTGACCATGGAAATGGCAGAAGACGGAATGAATGGAGGAGTAGGATTCGCTGTAGCAACCTGAGTAGGGAGAAAGCCGAAAGATGATGATAATGAGGGAGTGAATGCCTGAACGCACCTTAGGTTATTATAAACAAAAAGATTTAATTGAGTTTTTATCTCTGATATACTAGGAATATCACAAAATGGAAAAATGGGTATGTAGAACAAAATTAATGCTAAATAAAATTCCTAGACAATAAAAATCACAATTTGTTGCAAAAAATATCAAACGATTTTCGAGGTTGCCATTTGAGTGGTTAATATAGGCTACTTCTTTACCCAATAAATAACATGCCTACTCACCAGCCTGATATGTTAGGCCTGTGGCATGTAGTACTATTACTTGACTATATCTGTTTTATTGAATGAACACTGCATTTGTTAGAAAAGCAGTTGTGGCTTGTAGTGACGACAAACGTCACAACTGTCACAACACCGACAAACGTCACAACAATTTTTCGACAAACGACACAATGCTACACTTGGAGTGACCACAAACGTCACAACACCGACAAACGTCACAATGCTACACTTGTAGTGACGACAAACGTCACAACTGTCACAACAACGACAAACGTCACAAAGGTTCAACGACAAACGTCACAATGCCAACAATTATCACAAATTTTCAACAAAATAACACCAAATCACCAAAAAATAATGCTTTTTGCTTTGATTTACTTTTCAATTCGATTATTGTTTGCCGTGTTATATAAACTGAAGAAAACCTAAGATAGTTAAAAGCAGAGTGTGACAACTCCCAACTGAGAACATGAAATTAACGATTCAATTTTTTGCCAAAAGCCAAGACAACTGAGTAGAAGTAGATCTGCTTCTGCTCAGCTGTCTTGCTTTTTGGCGAAAAATTGAATTGATAATTTAATGTCTTCTATTTGGAACTGTCGTACTCTGCTGTTAACTATGCTGTCTATATAATGATTATAATAATTTAATCCTAACTACATGTACATAATCGTATAATAACACACACACATATAACATGTTGATTAAAACTGAAACCAGTCTTTACTGGATGTCAACAATTATTGTAGCAAAATGTGAATAGTTAGGATCACTCAGGTACGATGAAAACACCAGTTATTGCCGGGAATTGTCAGGCTAAACGAATTATAAGATAGAGGTTATTTCGCAATATGTTAATCGCATCGAGTTGCATCGCGATTTTCGATTTTGAATTGAGAGCGAATAGTATCCGAGAAAACAAATTATATCGAAACATTGTGTAGCATTGTGTAGTAGTAGAGTAGCATATATTTTTAATTTTAGTTACTTACATTATTTAGTTGTGGTGGTGTATGTGAGACATAGACTATGTGTACAAATGTGATGCAAAACGTGGGCACTTCGGCCCTTTGACCAGAATGTGATCCAATGTGATTTTCATATAGTTAAATGGCCATTAAAGGATCCCTGTCACTAATTACCTTGCTCAGCAAATGTAGATTTGTGTTAAAATGAAGGCAGCAGGAAAGTTACAAGTTGCGGAGTTGTGCTCTCAACATATTTCTGCTTCCCATGATGCATCGCGCGATGCGCTATGTGCTGCCCTAGGACGATTTTTTTAATGAAGACACCCTAAACGGCAATTTTTTTATATAAGTTGTATAGAGAGAGGTTTCGTTTTTTGAGAATATTTTCAAAAGTAGCCTGAAAAATGCAAAAATAATCCATGAGCATATACTACTTGCAACCATGCACCCTTCAATTTATATTACACCCTCGAAAAAAATTTTATTTTTATAGCTGCCATTGTTTATCCGAAACTATGGATTATCATACTAGCATCAAATTTTATAAACAAAACAAAGTCACATGACCATGCTAGCGGTCTGCACGTGGTATTTTGTTTACAATACAATTGATCACAGAGTTATTGCAAGTACCAAGGTACTATACTATCTATCTTCGTCTATGTCTATGGATTGAGTTGAGAATTCATAGTGCACAGAAATGCTAAGAATGGCGTTCGAAATTTGGATTTTCATTTCATAAATTTCATTTTCTAAAGAATATGAGCTTAGTTTATGGCCAGATTGTCAGCTACCACAATACTCAGCATAGTAAGCATTTACTATATGTACTCTTTTTTTTTATTTATTTCGTTTAAAAAACAAATGATTAGGTTTGAAATTAAATATTATTATAATATTTATATTAATTTTTTAAATGATAAAAAGAGTTAGATAACTTATAATACAAAAAAAAGGAAGTCATGTGATTATGATATTTCATATTATATTATAATGTTAATTAGGTTATATTATGATATAATTTAATATAATAATCTAAATGATTATCATATCATTATGATTTTAACATATATTTATATTTATATTACAATACTGGTGAAACTAAATTTCAGTTAGTATTAAATTTAGTTTTGACAATCGGTCACAATGAACTTTGTAAAAATGTGAAGTTATTGTATTGTTGTATTAAATCATCTACAATGTACATATTCAAATATAATTTTGAATTTACAATATACATATCCTGCGAAAATGCAAACAATAATTCCATCATAAAGTTTATTTCTAAAATAATCAATTGACTGATCTGGTCTATCCAAGATATTTGTATTACTGTATTTAGTTTATTCACTCTTTCAAGCCCCCCCCCCTTTTTCCCAGGCTAAATCTAAAAGATTGGTGGGACTGATGCTAACTTCATTAGACACAAACTCACCCTTATCTAATGCAGCTGAGCTAACCTGGTGTACTTTTATGTATGTTTGCATGGTCAAAGTTTCTTTTCGTTTAAAACAGCCAAGTTTTATTTCTAAAGCATTTTATGTTTTTATCGTATTTGTATCTTATGATGTACTCACTGTGTTGATTACAGGCTAGTTCCAATACTGTCAGCAAGTAACTTTCCTGACATTGATAAAGACATAGTTGAACTCGACTGTTTGTTGGAAAGAAGGAATGATCTGGTGAGCAGGGTAAAGACACACACTCACCTTTGATGAAGAATATTTAAATCGAATGCCAACCTCAATTTCTACATCCAGTTCTTTATACTGGTAGGTGTTTATAATTTATTATGTAGCGACAAGGCTCGTTACAAGGTAGCATTAAAACCGTCTTCTTGAATTTAACTTATGCATAAACTTATAAACTCATTGAGGTAAATTTCATCAGTTTATTCTTGCAAAATGTGAAACACACATGCTTTAGCTAATAAAACTGACAACCCATGTGATTTAGGTTTTCATTCCGAAAGTCTTCCTTCTGTGCCATATCGAACTATAATAATATTCAGCTCTAGGAGCCGTGGAGACCCATTCGACTAGCTCTGCTATCGGGCAGCCACATTAAAGAATTGTGTTTGGCGCCATGAATATTATATTATTATCATTATTATTTAGCACAGTGAGATGCCAAAGCTGTATGAACGAACGGGAACAAAGCTAGACCAATTCCATGCGACCAGACACTGGTGTAGAAATTCTAATTCATCTATTCTCCAGCTTGCACCATATCATCTTTATCTCCAATGTTGGAAAAAGCATAGGTAAGTGTTGTAGCAGTAATATGTTATGTACATTAACTTGATTATCAGTACTAGTACTTCAGCATCATCTATTCAACAGGGTGGGAAATTCTGCTGTGAGAGTTGAACCCAACCAAAACTACATTGCCACTAACTATTGATGTGTTCTCTTCGAGGGTCACAACCACTTTTCTTAATAAAATGCTCTACAAATTTGAATTGCAGATAGTACATATTGGATTGCAAAAGAAGCGTTCCAAATGTACAGTTCACCCGTACTCCAAGAGGTTTCTTCAACAAGTAACTCTATAAAAGGTGAAGCGTTATAGTGCCTCAGCATTCAAGCTGAGTGATTACGATTGAAAACAAACTTCTGCTGGCACGCTACATGGACTGTGTATCTCATTATGATTTCTGTTCATGTTCAATACTTTACACATGTATTTTACTCTGGATTCGGCTGTTTTCATCGTTGTATTTTGTTATAAACAGATATCGTAAATAAACAATAAATGTTTTAAGATATTGAAGTTGAATAGTCATTCGATGTCCTCATATTAATAACTAAGAATGACGGTTACATTTTCAGAAAGTACGACAAATCAAATAATAGTCAGAATCATTTCAAACATTTTTGTTTAAATGTATATGAATCATAGTTGGGCGGATCTATACTTGTGCACGTGATTCCATGGCTATTGGTTTTAGTCTCCAGCACTTTGCCAAAAGTATACTAGTAGGCCTAAATTAATCTTGCAATAACAGCTCGGTGTCATAAAACGGAGAGGGCAATAAAATTTGTCTAGAGACTGTATTGGTAAATAATCAGTAAATTGATGTTCATAACTACAGCAGTTACATGTCTTTGCAAATGGAAAATTGCAGTTTCATCTAGTAAAATAAATCCTCCCTAAAGCCTAAGAAAGATAAGAAAAATAGCACAAAATAAATGTAAAATCAAATATAATAGTCCAAAGTATAAATTTTGAGCTGCATGTATTTTCCATTTACTATGGCTGCAAACACAAAAAACATGAGTAATCTTGGAATTCAAAATAATGACATCTTGGAACAAAACTAAATCCACTCGGCTAATTGCAAATAACCATGAGTGCATAATATTAGTTCTTGTTAACATTAAAGCTTGTGGATTACGGTCACTTGAAACGAAGCAGTAATAATCGACTTAGTAAATAGAAAAGATCACCAATGTAACTGCACAATATAGAAAAAAATCAAAATGGAATTGGCCATCACAGGCATCAAATACAACATGTACTGTACTCATTGAAATTCTATTTACTGAAAGATCATACATGAAATATCAAGCCAACTGCAACTAATACATATAAAAATGAAAAAAATTCCAATTGTGGCAGAATATTAATATTTGAAGGTACCGGTCAATACTTTACAAACCATACGATTGATTTGGCTGCTCGAATTGTTGGTAAGTACTTCAGTTCAAGCATGTTGCTTGATAGATGTTTCTATTCTACAACATTATGTGAACATGTTATCATACCATTGGATCACTTAAAAGTACATTAACAACAACAGATGGTACCTAAAATCAGACCACACTAAGCAACTGAATATAACTGCTAGGTACAATGTAATAGATTGAAAATGATGAATACAAATCAAATCGATACCAATTTTGCTAGGCTACATTCCAAAAACCACAGTACAGAAAAGTAATATGTACATGCAGCAGTGTTTACAGCGAAAGTTTTGCTGAACTGATGCGACAACACTTCACATTTTTTGATTAGACAGAACCTTGAAAGTTGATGATGCACTTACCTTATGTATACCTATGTACAACAAGTCAACTCAGTGTCCAAGGTACAATACTCGTCACTCAAGTATGACTTTAAGAGGTTGCCATTGATGGGACTTGACATTCCTGGGTCATAGTCTTGACAAACTGCTAAAAAGAAGCATTCATTACACACATTTTAGTCATCATAGTATTATTATTACAACAGAGAAAGCAAATGAGTTGACTATAGTGTCATCAAAAGTTTATTTTACTTACGGCTGCAATCAAAGAATACAATTATTTTGAAATTCAATAAATTAAGTTTTTGATTAGGTGCTGTATAAAGGCCTACATATATGTAGATAGCAACAATCATAGTTAATCAAGTTAATATTATAATCCCAATATTTTATTTTGCATTTTATCCATTTTAGTAAAGTTTAAAATAGTGTAGTAAAGTAGGCTACATTCATAATAATTAACCATAAGTAACTAGTATGTTATTTTAACAAATTACTTATGTACCAATGTGAACAAAAAGTAAATAACAATAATTATCATTGCTATATCCACATGTATAAATAACTTTTTTTAATATCAACTACACTGGCATAGTACATTCACATTGACATTAAGAATTAAATTAAAATCAAAATTAATTTACTTTCATTGATTTGATATGATAATCAAATGATTGCAAATTCTTGCTGTGCTTGCCATATACCTTGTATCATATCATCTCTTGATAGCATTTTCATCTTGCAACAATAATTTCATTTTGGCAAAAGCAAAATATTATATTTTATTCTAATTCTGTCCACAGCCAACTGATTCCCATCGATCACCCAATGGGTTTTCCCACACGTGTACATGCGCATTCGATTTAGTTAGCCAATTATAATAAAGTTCAAGTAACCAATCATGACGTTCGCTCTAGCGAGCACATGGGTGTCTCAAAATGTAAACAAAAACGGTGACACTGATCCTTTAAAGGACATTTTGTTTAGCTTGCCGATTTCTGGCAATAGCTGGTGTGTTCATCTTTCCTGAGTGATTCTTGCCATTCATATTTTGCTACAATCATTGTTGCCATTCAGTAATGACTTATTTCAGTCTTAATCAACATGGTTGTTATACTTATATCATGCATGTACATTCATATTATTAAAATACATGTGGTTACAGTAGCATTGAATGACTATAATTTATTAAATGAATTCATTATATAGGCCGCATAGTTAACAACAGAGTGTGACAACTCCCAATAGAGGATACTAAATTAACAAATCAATTTGAGCAGAAGCAGACCTGCTTCTGTTCAGTTGTATTGGTTTTTGGCGAGAAAATTGAATTGCTAATTTCATGTTTTCCATTGAGTTGTCACACTCTGCTTTTAAACTACCCATGCCACGGATAAAGGTAAATACAATTTATAAGGTAATTTGGTATGAACCTTCCAGGTTTGTCACTAAAAATAAAAAATACAACCTGTAAACACGTTTTTGGAGCAGTTTTATTTTGGAAAATATACACTGTGACATCACAGTGATATTCTGCAGTAGATGGTAATTAGAAACCTCCTTTCACATGTCCAATAACAACGCTCGTAGCCGAAGCAAAATTGTGTTAAGTGATTGGATAATAAAGCCTATTGTTTATCTTATCGTAAAACAGTAATCATTAATTTTTATATTCTACTTATGTACAAGTTTACACTAATTCTTGGAAATGTGAAAGGAGGTTTCTAATTGCCATCTCCTGCAGAATAATCCACTTCTGATTGGACACTAGATGTTTTTAAAAACTGCTCTGAAATCGTGTTTGCATAATGTTTTTTTTATACTTAGTGGCAAATTTGAAATGTTCATATAAAATTACCTTATAAATTGTATTTAGCTGTATTCGTGGCAGGAATAGTTTAACTATCTTAGGTTTTATTCAGTTCTGAAAACACAACAAATAAAGATAATCGAATTTGACGCTAAATCAAGGCAAAAGCATTATTTTTTCATGTTATGGTGTTATTTTGTTGAAAATTGGTGATATTTGTTGGCTTTGTGACGTTTGTCGTTGAACCTTTGTGACGTTTGTCAGTGTTGTGACACTTGTCGAAAAATTGTTGTGACATTTGTCGGTGTTGTGACGTTTGTCGAAAAATTGTTGTGACGTTTGTCGAAAAATTGTTGTGACGTTTGTCGGTGTTGTGACGTTTGTCGTTGAACTTTTGTGACGTTTGTCGGTGTTGTGACGCTTGTTGAAAAATTGCTGTGACGTTTGTCGGTGTTGTGACAGTTGTGACGTTTGTCGTCGCTACAGTGGCTACTTGATATTGCTACCATATTGTGGGGCAGAGTTGAGATAATCAAAGAACTTTTGTGAATTGACATAAGAATAGGTGGAGATAACTCCTACTGATGACATCATTGTAGCTGTTTTAAAAATTTCGAGGATTCCTTTTCGCAGTTTAGCATCTAATAGCTACTCTTAAAATAGTTTAGATATGTTTATAGAGGTATCAAATAATGCTAACATAGTGGGTTTGCGGAAAAAACTCTGAAATTTTCAATACAGTCCAACTTTAATAGGTCTTTCATTTTTAGGGTATTAAAACATGACAAGGAGGTACAACATAAAAGCACGGCCACAAACACTATCAATTATTATTCATCCAAAAACAAGTTTATTTTGAATAAATTCTATGACGGAGTCGTTGCATTTGATATTAGCCAATTGTGACAGGGCTCCATAAAGTCGTAGATTGGAACAATCAACATAATGGTCCTTGTTTTGGCAAAAAAACAGTGCTCCGTTTGGCTCTTTGACCTGAACAGAGAAAGCAGTCTATGTATAGACATGATGTACTACTCACTATACATCTCTCTGCATAGCAGATGCTAGCCTCAGAGCAGCTACCCAGCTGTTTTGACTATCCAAATGCTCAGCTGCAAAGTAATGAGTCTTCATATTCTCGTGCTCTGCCTTGAAACCAAACTGCTTACTATACTTGGTGTCTAGTGTTATCTTATAGCTGGGTAGTAAAATAGAGTACAGAATCTCAATCTCTCTGGCATCTACAGGGTAGAGTACAGCACTGTGTTAGTGACAGCCAATACTACCAGGTTGTGAATTTGTGGCACATAGTAGCAGGTTATCAACTAACCTTTGTATGCGTAAAGACAGAAGTCCTGTAGAACAAAGTATCTGTGCTTCCACTTTCTCACTCCAGCTGCACTGCTTTCCTAGATCGAAAATTGTGCAGTCATTATAAATACTTACCATATACATGCACGTACATACATGTATATATGAACAGCAGTACATAGACATTAGTTACATTAGGTTACTAGCACAGTGACTGGTGTATTGTAGTACTGCTGTACTGTAAATGTACAAATACAGAAAGGGCAGAACTTACAAACTTATAGAGCCAGCCTTTCATGGAAACCGGGGCATCCAGCTGCCGACTCCTAACTTGTGGACCATCCATCTTTTTTGTCGGTGTTTGACGTTTTATCCCCGAATTTCTTTTAGGAGTAATTCTACCTATACTGTATACATAATATTCATCCATAACAGTGTCAACAGTTGGTTAATAGTCAATCCTAACTATACCACCTGAAGTTGATTGTTTAATCGGCGTTATTCACTATTGAGCATCAACTACCATAGATCCTGAATAATGGATAAGTCAAGTCCCACTGTTAATAAATTAGAAAATTTATTAGCGAGGGAAATTTCAACCAGTAAAATACTTGTTATCATTGATTAGCAAGAGAGTATCAATGAATTATGGACAAGTTAAAATCAGTTATAAAATAATTCCTGGAGCTTATTGAACACATACATAAATATTACTTCTACTGTTAGTACATATTAGGCTACTCAATATACATTTTAGCTGATCAGCTGACAGTAGAATTTAACCGTCCATGTCCACTTACATTGATTTGGATTTACTGGTTATTGGAGAATTGGTAAGAAATTGAGGGTTAGCTTGCGTATCTAGCCCACTAGGTTTGTATGGAGCTGCTTGGTGGTGATGGTGATAGGGGTCACTGTAATAGAGTGCATTACCAGTGCATGAAGAAAATATAAGCAAGCAAATCTAACAATAATTTTAATAATGAAGGAAAGTAAGCTGTAGAATCTGACAACCAATTTTAAAGCCTCAACAAATACATGTGATAAGTGGTTGGACCGTTGAAATTACACTACTAACACTGCTGTAATGTAGCTAAACACACTGGGTTGTTGTAGTGTAGCAGAAAGAGTTCACCAGTATTAACTATCTCATTGTCTCATAACAGTTTCCATAATTAACACACAAACAGTATTTTGGTTAGAAAACAATCTTGGCAAAGCCAACAAATCCATTATTCAAAATTTCTAGAAATCACTGAAAGTAAGTTCTTCCTGCTTTTAGGGTGCACAGTAAGGAGGCTGCAGTATTTAAAGATAGGTTTAGGTGTAGTGTTATACCCTGAGCCCTCGGTCTGCTGCTGGTGGTGCTGACCCTGCCTTCCATGCTGCCGTTGCCCTGTGTTACTGGTAGTTACAACCTGGTTAGTATTAATACCTCTGTAGTCATCACCAGTTGCAACATTGAAAGCTTTATCAGGGGAAGACAATTCTCCATGGTTATGGTTAGCATTGGGACCAGTGTTAGAGAGTACCACCTGTTGATGAGAGTGTGGTTCAGGGGAAGTGGGGCCAGCAGGCCTAAAATTAGAGTGAGTGAATGCATTGACGTGATGGGTTGTAATATTTTATTCAGCAGGTAGTGGGTAAGATAGGGGCATGGAATCCAGTCACACGTGACCAATAGCTAGCTGCAGTTAACTTATATTCAGTTTGTTTATATAGAAATATATTGACTAGGATACAAGCAAATCTGCCCTTACTGGAGTGAGCAAATCTGCTGATAGGTATCTTCAAAAGATGAGCTAGCTGAGCTGGGGAAGGGGCCATACCCCATTGGCATAACTTACTAGATAGGCAGGCTACCTTGAAAGCAGTTTGTTGTAGCGCTTGTATGTGAGATATGGCATGAGAGATATACACTACATGTAGGGAAAGCAGAGATCTAGTTTTACAACACCACAGAGCATACACACTGGCATTCTGCTCACACACACTGGCATTCTGCTCACACACACTGGCATTCTGCTCACACACACTGGCATTCTGCTCACACACTGGCATTCTGCTCACACACACTGGCATTCTGCTCACACACACTGGCATTCTGCTCACACACACTGGCATTCTGCTCACACACACTGGCATTCTGCTCACACACACTGGCATTCTGCTCACACACACTGGCATTCTGCTCACACACACTGGCATTCTGCTCACACACACTGGCATTCTGCTCACACACACTGGCATTCTGCTCACACACACTGGCATTCTGCTCACACACACTGGCATTCTGCTCACACACACTGGCATTCTGCTCACACACACTGGCATTCTGCTCACACACACTGGCATTCTGCTCACACACACTGGCATTCTGCTCACACACACTGGCATTCTGCTCACACACACTGGCATTCTGCTCACACACACTGGCATTCTGCTCACACACACTGGCATTCTGCTCACACACACTGGCATTCTGCTCACACACACTGGCATTCTGCTCACACACACTGGCATTCTGCTCACACACACTGGCATTCTGCTCACACACACTGGCATTCTGCTCACACACACTGGCATTCTGCTCACACACACTGGCATTCTGCTCACACACACTGGCATTCTGCTCACACACACGTGGTAAGCTATCAGGTGTCAATATAGCCATACCGCCATACCATTCAACCATGCACCACATGCACAGGGCATAGACGTCAGATGTACTCTCCATGACAAAGAGTTAGCAATAGAAAATGTAACTACTAATTACAACTCCTAGGGTAACAGCCATAGAGTTATCTCCTCTAGAGCAGGAACTCCGGTAAATTTTGTGATGCCACTTTTCATCCCTGGCGGCCATGATGTATTGCGGTAGTTACCGTTTGTTTACATTAGTTACCTATGCGCTGCTATGATTAGTTAGTCATCTAGTTAGTAGTCAAAATTTGTTCTTTGCTACCAATAATCTGAAATTTTCTGTTGCACACATATTTTCCAATTATTTCAGACCAACATAATTATTGTATTTATTATATTTTGTAACTTTGATAGCAATTGCATGGTAATTGCAAATATTGTACATTAGTATATTAGTACATCACAAAATTATTATTACACAGCTCCTAGTTCTAGTCATTTTGGCTTTCAGTAGGCAAGATTACTTTACTTAATAGCATTAAGTAACACTTTTACCTCAAATTACAATACAGCTAAAGCTACTGTAGTTTTTAATTGTCCTACGTCCTATGGCTTATCCTGGTATCACATGATTGACAGAGTATAAGTATTAATAGGTGTATTTCTATATGTAGAACAAATTTGCAGAAGTTGCATATTACAAATAAAAACATTTATGTAGACAGACAAAACCAATTCATAACATGGAGTATAAATGCCAATATTTTGACCAAATCTATTTCAAATATTTACTGAATAAAAATAGCATAAGAACTCTTATTCAATATTTAGAAGTCACTCCTTGCCATTCTTAGGAGTAAGGTCAGCCAGCTCTTCAAAATTCACAGCATCAGCACAGATCAATATTCTGTCTAGTAGGCCTAGACCTATATTAGAAAATTGATACCAGATAAATAAATGCTTCACGCTTACCACACATAAATAGTTTACAGACATATAAGAGGTATTAGATCCAAATAATAAAGCAGTAACGAAACATGTTCAATGCCCACTGTCCTACCATAATAGTACAGCTATTAGAAGTTACATGATTCTTGCCAAATTGGGATCACATTATATCAGAGTAATGTTGATCACTCTGGATGTTACCTATGAATTAAATTCATAACAGCTCTATAATAGAAGACAGAAATCTACCAAGTGCATTCTCACACATATATATAAAACAACAAGCCTTAATTAAATCAAGCATCCATTTTAAATGTGAAACCCATTTCTAATTGGGAAGCAGTTGTTACAGTTTGTGTGCACGAGTCCCAGGAAAAGAGTTCATAATCATAACCTACTTGATGGGTATGATGGATGAGCACCACACATAGAGTTGTGGCAATGTGCATCGTGGTATCCAGATTTCACTTTAATCTCCAACCTATAAATAACAAATCAGTGCTACAACTCAACCTGCACCTATTCTATTGTAGGTAGAAAGGCTAGGAAAGTTGTTAGTAAGAAATTAAATAAATGACGTAGGCCTATAAACTTGCATAAGACTATTCAACGTTCTACATTATAATGTTTAATGACTAATTAACAGCCCTAATAAATTTAGATTTTTCCTTCCATATCATCTTTCCTTTCGGTTATAGTTTAGCTTGAAACCATTCTAATATTATGCTAAGCTGGTGTAGATCTTTGATTATAATGTATTTAGGCTACTAACTGCGCTAGGCAATTAGATACTACAAAGCCTCGGAATCAAGCTCTAGACAGGAATGGACAAAGGAAAGTTCACATCTGTGAAACAAAGTCATTGATAGTTTATAGATTTCATAAATAAATTTCCTAGCAATATACTAACATTCAAAGTAATGATGATAGGCCTATAACACAATTACAATAATTATAATCATAATAGGCCTATTATATTTATATTATAATTATTATTACAAAAAAATTAATTTACAATCACAAATATTAATATTATAAAATAGTTATATAAATATAATCAATTCAATGATAAACATGTTCATGTTGATAGATAGTCTATGGAAATCACCTGAATTAATAAAATAATAATTAGTAGGTATAGTCAAAGATCTGATGAGTGAGTGATTTTGATCTGTGACTATTGTAATAAATTGCTAGTGAGTCACAACTTCACCTGATAGTATTACTATATTTACTACGTAGTAGTAGCCTATTACCATTACTATAGGTACAGCAGTGACAGTGAGCAAAGTTAATTTAACTCAGCCTCAACCAATCAATAACAGTACCGAGAGATTCCACTATTACTGGATAAATGAATGTGCTTATTAATTTTAAACAATACTTGGTATAACTTCTGGGCTAATTAAAATCATTATATTATTTATTATTAAGTAAATTTTTAATTTTGCAACCGTACTGTATTCCTACTAACCACACTGTTAGTCCAAAGAAACCCAAAGTACACTCTTGCAATCACACCAATGTTAACTATATGAGATTGTATAATTATTGTTCCAGGAATGCCACCAGTACAACTAGCTCCACGCTCATTTTTGAAATAAACAGATAATTGTTCGCGTGCTATCGAAAGTCTTTTATGGGCAGATAATTCTGTACAATAAGCCTATCATGTTAGCGATTAGAGATTTTAATACCCAATAACATGCGGTTCTTTTTGGTTGACCAATCAACGCATTCACAGACTTTCTACCGATATACGCTGCCGCCGGTTACTAGTATTATTTGGTCGAGTAAACATCCATTCTTATTTTTCTTTAAAGTCCTATTTTACAAAGAGATTTTTAAAATCACTGTTATTGTGAAAAAGCAGAGATGTTACTAAACAGTTTAGATATAAATTCAAAACATTTAACACAAATAGTATCTGTAAATAGCAGCGTCGAAATATTTTATGTTTTATATATAATTGTAATGGTAACTAATGTAAACAAACGGACGAAATCCCCATCGCATCATGGCCGCCCGTGGGAAAACTGGCATCAAGTGGCCAATCGGCGTTTAATAGCGGAAATATGTAAAGTTCCTGCTCTATGGGGTGTTACCTCTATGGTAACAGCTAATAACTAGAACTACAAAAGACTAGGTATCAGACATGTAGATCTGTAAAGATGTGAACAAGGCAGGGTCCAATCAGGCAGTACTACTGTTTTGTAGTGCATATACCTGGAGCCTGGGCTATCAACTGCTACCTCTAGGTTAGCAGAGTGAGACAGTGGGTGATAGCCAGTACCTAGCCGTGCCTTGAAAGGGAGCTTAGACTTCACCCCCTCTTCCTGTAGCTCTCCATCTAGTCTGATATAACAACAAGCAACATATGCAGCCAGTACTGTTAGTGATGTTACTCAAGCAGAAGAGAAGGGCTTAGTCATACTGTGAACTGGACATACAGTTTGCCAATTATAGGGAATAGGGATACATATAGGGAATAACATGTAACCAACAAGTTACCAGTTAGTATACTACCATATGTTGGGTTTTCTTAATGTGAATTGAATATTATTATAATCATAATTATAAAATAATTCGTATTTATAAACTGCTAGTGTTGTTTTCAAATCAATGAAACTTGAAAATAATATTTTCCTTAGCTTTTGCACCACAACAGTATTACAGCAGTACAGCCAGTTAAAAATCTGGCAGTACAGCTAGTTGAAAATCTGGGTGATTAAATTAAATTTTAATAAAGCTTTTTTTACACAATAATTGTTACTTAGCTATTTTTATTTGCTTTTTTTGTTTATGAAAAACACTCATTTGCATTATAGTAACTCTATCTTATAATAGTAGTAGCACTGCTACTACTATTATCGTATACTAAAATAAATACCAGTACATGTTACATGTATATACTATGATGATATATAAAAAGAACTAACTAACAGTAACTAAACTAAATTACCAAGTCTTCTGAGTCAATTGCTACTGATTCAAGCATGTACTTCACAATCGAACAAAAAAGTCAAAGAAGGTGATCGTTAAATTAAAATCTATTGTTTGTGAGGTTTACTAAATTAAAATCTCGTTATGCCCTTTTAAAAACCCATTTTTACCAAAATTGTTATGTTTAAATTTAACACCCAGTCCACAAAACCCAAAATACAGTAGAACACTAGTTAGGACGGGGCTTCATGTGAGATCATGAGTTTTGGCAGCCTGGCTCTGTTGTTGCCATCCATCAGTGACCTAAATTAATATCTAGCAAATATTAAAAGTCTATAAATGGAATTACTGTATCTGATATTGACCAACATTTTTGTCTGTATTATTTGTGGTACAAGTACATGCACTGCACATGCACTGCACAAATAGTCTAATGAATTAAAAGATGATAACCTAGCAGCTATGGGTGAGTACATACCAGTAGCACAGTAGTTAGAAAGGGCTTGGTGGGAAATTACAATACTATAGCAATATACCTAGAAATTTACAATAATCATATATATTTAGTAAAATACAACCAACTAAAACCTACCCCATAGTCTTTTTAGCTTCGGCTTTCCCAGTCACAGGGTTTGTAAATGTGGTGAGCTTGTCCATATGACTGAAAAGATAAGAATGTCTTATAGGCTTACTTCACAGTGAAGCACATCTCCACAGCCCACAGTAGGTCATATACTACATAGTGCATTCAGACATTAACACTAATCTAAGATCTAAGTAGAATAGACATAACGCACGAAGAATAAATAATTTGAATAAAAATATTAGTATGCCCATTCATTATGTTCACATACATGTAGCATGAAGTCTGGTAATAGCCTATATAATACAACATTGCTAGTTGCACACAGCATAACAACCAATATCATGTTACATAACAATATTATACCATTATACCTAAATCTACATGTAGAACACTAGCTTCTGTGGCAGCAGTTTAGTTATAATTACAAAAAGAAGTATTCAACCTAACAGTCATGGCATTACTGAATTCTTGGGGTTGGTCTTGAGAAGTGGGGATACAACTCTAAAAAGACTAATATTTTCTGACAAAAATTTGAAATTTTTCATTTTTAGTGTACCTTTATAATATTACATACCACACACATAACTGTACCATCTAAAATATATTTACAGAAGATATCTCTATTGATATATCTGATGTAGTAGGCTTTAGGCATTCCATCTCTCTTTACACTCACAGTACTATATAAGTACTGTATAAGTGGACCACATGCCCTTGCTAATAATCCAAATAAACGTTTTTTACTATGTGATATAATGACAGCAAGGGCATTAAAAGGTTAATTTCTCTCACTGAAGTTTTGTTGATTGTATCCAGCACAAAAATAAATGTGTGTTCTATTGATACCAACAATGAAATGTTTTTTTCGACATATTTCTTGCATTTCATAACAATTAATCATTTTGACAAGGTGGAGCAACTCCTTAAAAAATATCTGAGTCTTCAGTTAAAGAACCAGTGATATTCTTAATTAGAAACAATTAAATTATTACAAGTTATTATTATGATCAAAATGACTCAATACTAGATAATAACAATTTCATAAACTAAAAATTGTGTTAGCAGTCAGGAAAATGGCATTGCATTACCAATAGAATTGAACACATCATATTTTGCTTGGACAACCACTCAGTTAATTAGTGCTTTAGACCATCATTGAGAAAAGGCATGTATAATATAGCAATTATAACCCTGTGGACAGTTTGAATATTATAACAATACAATGTATTCATTGAATTGGGAAAGCACACTGGTAGAACTTGTAGCAGAGGTCTGGTGATTGAGATTTAATACAGTACAGAGTCTATTATGTCTAGGTTCAAGTTCATGTTCAATCTAGTCACCATGAAAAATAATCTGGTCAGCATTATACCACTTACTTGATATAATACTTTATAGTCTCTGGTGTATATCCCATCTCCCATCCTCTTGGCAATCCTAATATACAAGCAAGCCATTCATGTCATGTTATTTGTATAATTTATGACAGTTTCCTAACATAAAACATCACAGCTCACCGTATGTATTTATATTACATGATTGTATTGTATATTAGCAGTAGACAACTACATGTACACTGGAAAATAGACTAACCTAATGCTGTGCTGTGCCCACTCTGAACTGGTTCCCCTGTAACTGGGTTCATCCACGTAGTAACTTTATCATAGTCACTGCAACGTTAAATATCAACTATGAAATGGAAAGAATTAGCTGTACCATAGTAATATGTACATATATAAATATAATTATGACAGTTTACGATGTCTAGCTCAGTATATTATTGGACCTTCTTTGAGACTGATTTACTGTGTTAACTACGTTTCCCTTCATTACATCTAGAACTAACTGTCAACATATTCACACCTCCTCTATACATTCTGTGATATTTACGTATTCTAAGGTATTAGGTGTAGTCTGAACAATCAGTAAGTAAGTTCTAGTTTAGGCATATCAAAACAGATTGCACCAGTTTCAAACTACATGTAGATGTACGCATCAAATCAATAGATGTATTTGATTTGGATGCTATTCCGTGCTGCTATTTTATCATGAGGCCTACTGGGAAATATATTTTCGAATATACATGTACAATATAACCAAGTTTTATTGTGAGCCGGTCTATCAAAATTTAGAAGAAAGCCCACCTCTTTAGGGCGAAGTCGTGAAGAAGAGGGCCACCTATACATAACAGAATATGCAAAAATAATCTGGCAGTGAGTTAAGTCATGTGGAGATAGCTGTCCTTAGAATAAGCTCTAGCAATACATACCTTAGCCAACTACATGTATTACAGTATATTAGTAATGGAAACCAAGTTTTGGGGCGAGTGGGTATTTGTTAGTGCTGGGCGATTTTGATTTATACTTGCATTCAGTTTTTTGCTGATTGTTCAACAAAATCTGTCTTCTACCCCTCGGTTTAATTTAAGTCGGGAAAAACCCAAATCGAATCGAAAATTAAATACTCAATTTTGAGAGTTGTCACACTCTGATTTTAAACTGCAATGGTGGCCATTTTTAATTTTCTTTGATAAATCACAATTGTTAAATACTAATTATTTACAATAATATACCTGTATAGCTACTAGAATTGAGTGAAACTAACTTAAGTCATCACTGGGTGACAATCATGGCTGCAGCCAAGTCTGAATTCCAAAGATGACATCAAATTATACATGTAGAGATTGAAAAATGCATAACATGAATTCACGTGTTTACAATCCCAGCCATTACAGGAAATGGCCACCATTTTTATTTCGTTTGATAATTAATTATTAATTATTTATAACAACATGCAAGTATGAATACTAAAATTGAGTGAAAACTGCCGTAAGTCATCACTGAGTGACCATGATCGCTGCAGCTAAGTCTGTATTCCTAGGATGACATCCAATTATGAGGATTGAAAGAAGCATAAAAATGGTGGCCACTTTCATTTTGTTTAATAATTTACAATTATTAAATATGAATCATTTATAATAATAGCAATCATAACTGCTAGAATTGAGTGAAACTCCGATAAATCATAACTGGGTGACAATCATGGCTGCAGCTAAGTCTGTATTCCAAGATGACATCGAATTATAGAGATAGAAAGAAGTATAGCATGAATTCACGTGTTCGCAACACTAACCATTATCGGTTTGACGTTTAAAACCGAATCGTACTAAACCACTGCATTCGGTTCCGGCTTGCATTTTAAACTTTTGAGGTTTTTGAACCGAAAGACAAATAAACTGAAAAACTTAATGATACCGAAACAATGTGCAGCTCTAGTATTCGTGCAAAAGCCTTGCCATACTGCCGAGGTTGCAGTCAGTCCTGAGAATCATTTACATATATCAATTGCACACAAAATATATAATTAGGTGATAGGTACAATCCATGCAAGATTGATTTAACATTCAATTATTTAAATGTGTAGTGTCACAACATTTATATCATACTGCCAAAGCATGTACATTGTATAGATATTATATTAATTATCAAGCCACTAACAAAGAATGTAGAATTTAATGTACTTACTTGATAAAGAAAACTCTACCATCTGAAGTTATAGCATAGTCCCAGCCATATGGCACCTCTAGGTTCACCAGCACACCATAAACATCAGCCGCCATATTTAACGTATATTTATACACTGTATGCAATCAAATGTAAAAAACCTGTTACTCGATTAATTCCTTCAAAAATGATTCAAATACAGAGTTGTGTGGAGTGGTCTTTATAACTTGATCACTAGCCTATATTGTTGGAATAATTTTACAAAACAATTATTGTAAAGGAAACCCCTTCCTATGTTTATATTCACAATCTAGCCATTGAATCATTGGTTGTTTCAGGGGACTCCGTGGTTCTAAGGATACGGCCTTTAATAAATCTATCCTACAGAAAGCCGTTAGTGAAAACATTTGATCTACGATGTTGAAACTTGGTCGCCACTCCAGTGTAGTAGTTGTGATCTTCACCGATAATTACATTTTAATCTATGATAAAATATCCAATATTTCAGAAATTTTAGCCTGTAGTATTTTCTAATCATTACCTAATTGGTTACAGATTATTCATAGATTCTAGGTAAATAATAAAAATAAGTGTAAAGGTAGAAACAGACTAGCGAATATTTTCGCCGCAATGGTGCCAAGCGTTGTCAGCATGACGACTTTCTTCCCACAAGACAATGCGCACTAGCGATATTTCCTTCATAAAAGCAATCCCCAGTGCGTGTGCCAAGGCAAAAAATATCTTTATATGTCTCAATGCACATCTCCGCTTGCCGTAACTATGCATACATCACATCATCATAACAGCAACTCAATTTGGGATTTTTGTTCACAGGCCAAAGTGCGGAATGGAGTTGGTAAAAATTTTGCTAGCCAACCAGAAACCAGCGTCACTGAGTGCCAACCGGAAAGTATAAAACATGCTCAATTTTGTGATGCCTTTTCGCTTCACCGTCATTTACCAAGCTACAGTATCAGCACCCAATGCCAACATACCAGCCATTAGAAGGTAATTGTTTAGCACCTAGCATAATTTACCAAGCTACAGTATCAGCACCCAATGCCAACATACCAGCCATTAGAAGGTAATTGTTTAGCACCTAGCATAATTTACCAAGCTACAGTATCAGCACCCAATGCCAACATACCAGACCAAACTTACATAGGACTGACAGAAAACACTTTCAAGAAGCGCATGTACAACCACAAATCTTCATTTAATAATGAAAACCAAAGGGCTAGCACAGAGCTAAGTAAATACATCTGGGAACTGAAGGAACAGCAATTAAACTTCAAAATCAGGTGGAAAATAATAACGCATGCACAGGCCTATAACAACTCTTCCAAAAATTGCCACCTATGCGTGACTGAGAAATATTTTATTTTTCATGGCCACACTAAATAAACGAAACGAGCTCATATCCACGTGCAGACACTCTAGAAAACACATGCTCAACTATGGAATCACTTGATACAGCAAGATTAGTCATAATCTCTTTAGCTACATGTATATAGCAGTAAGTCAAACAATCGCTACATATAAAACACCATAACCATGTCCTTGTCCATTAGTAGTTAATTATGTCGCTTTTGTCTGATGATTGCTATATATTTCATTCTAGTATATAGCATGAAACTAATAGTAATAAAAGAGATAAAACGGTGAGATTCTACCAAATACATGTACATATATATACATGTAAATGACAGTGAAGCGAAAAAGCATCACAAAATTGAGCAGAAATGTTCTGTTCACCCAAGATCAAGCATGTTTAATATTTTCCGCTCGGCACATGTACATCTAGCCATTTTAGCGATTTTACATGTAGATGTAGATCTGTACATCTACATCTACATGTAAAATCGCTAGTTTGTTTCAGCCTTAAAACAGTGAGAGGCTTTGTTTTCATTGGCACCAACAGTGCTAACGACGAGAAAACAACTGAGCATGTGTTCCAAATTACGAAACCAGCTGTGATCATTAGGAATGCTGACACTTTTACTGCAGCTAAAGTTTTTATTGTTGGATCACACGTTGCTAGTGCAGCTTAATCAACTTTAAACATGCTAGCTGTTTGTCACATGGGTAAACATTGCAAATGGTTCTGCACGGATTCTACGTCAGTGCATACAATTGCAAGCGTTTTTTGGAGGTAGACATGTTTTAGAAGTCATTTCTTGAACTTTAACAAATACTCAAATTGAAGCTGAATACCATTCTATAGATTGTGAATGTTAACATTGTAAAGTGGTCGGTCCTTTCCTCCTTCGTCTTGCGCTTTTTGACGATTCCAACATTTCTATTAGTTACCAGACTTCAGGCAGTATCAGATTTCAGATTTAGATTTATCAGCTTAGACTTTCCAAAGTGGTAAGCGAGGCAATGTAGTTTATTGGTTGTCCCATGTGTCCCAGACCATCTTTATCAAAAATTAATGAGCCACGAAGAAAAATGACAATGCCTAGTTCCTAAAAAAAGGAGCTTCAGTGGATAAAGGCTACTCTCCAGTAGATTAGCAAGAAAGTCAATGGGCTTCTTGGCTCCTAAGAAAATCTAAACCGACTTTTGATGTTAGAAACCAAGCGCAATGACCTAAGTTGTCTTTGTCCGAGCATGATGTGTTTTAACTGTGGGGCCCATACAACACACTCATCTCGACTAACTGCAGGCTACCTCTAAGTACAGGCCTAATGTATCTTTTCTCATCGGCATCTCTAGACGACTTGCTAACATGCTCAACAGTTGTCTAGTACATGCTCCACTGTTGTTTAGTCCTTACAAAGGATGTCCCTTTCTCTCTTAAGACTAAGTGGTAGCCTGTGACGGTTAAAAAGTCGCTTTCCATCTGCCTAATGCTCTAAAAGCCTACACTGTGAATTGATTGCTTTTGGTAGGCCAAATAAAATAAGATTATGGGGAAAGGGTAGTAATGAAAGAAGAAATGACAGGTGAAAAAGTGGAACGTTTAGAATTAGTAATAACTAATAATAACTATCAAATCATATCATATGTAATAAATAATGGAGCAAAACGAGCAAGACGCATTCTCATTTTGATAGTTTTTATATTTTATTCCTAATGGCTAATGCTAAAAAATATTTCAATGCTTGTCCAAGAATGACTAGGATGCTTGGACAAAGCATCGACATACAAATATTAGTGAATAAAATCAAACCTGTGCACTCCACCAACGCAAACTGAACCACCTTACACCTTTTGTAATATAGTAACTTATTCGCACTTTATTATCATTTAATATTTATATCTACTACTGTACACTGGGTTTATTAGCGCGATTTTAATTTAACGTTTTAACGAGTGAAACCACTGCTGATTTGATAGCGTAATAGTAGAGTGCTCGACTGTCATTCCAGTGGACATGGGTTCAAAACCCACTAAAACACTATTTTTTTTTCTTTTTCTCCATTTGTTAGCTACCATAAGACTAGCATTAGCTAAGCTATACAATACTAATCTCATCTGTAACTGTAAGATAGGATTACTGCAAGTGCAATTCTATCTTCAACTATAGGGAATGCCTTAAGATTGCATGCACAGTGTAAAGGACTACATGTAAAGGACTACAATGGTACATCATGGCCATGCCAAACAGAGAAGCACTTTTTGCAGCATACAACATTAACTTCATAAATTTGAAGTTTACTATTTCCAGATTACCATACTATACAACAATACAATAAGTTATAATAATGTTTTGTACTTTTGTACCATCACATTTTGTATCACCATGTTTTACCACAACTCTGTACTTTTGTAGCCGTTAAATTAAAATCGATTTTTGGTGGGGTTCGTTAAATTAAAATCGCGTTATGCCCTTCTCCAGCCCATTTTTACCAAATTCGTTATCTGTTAAAACCCAGTGTACAGTAGAGTAACAGTAGACTGCACTTAGTCTTATACCACACTGACCAACTAGGACGCATAATGAGTCCACAGACGCATTTTAGAGAAACAATTGCTAGTTGGACGCATGATGCATATTGACTCATTTTGTGGAAGCTGGACGCATATATACTCATTTTGTGGAAGCTGGACTCTTTTATTTGTTACAGTGAGCTGTGCTTTTAATCCAGTCAATAAATAGCCTATTTGGTTTAGTTTAGGCCTCTAAGCATTGTTTAAATTTCAAGAGAGTAACTTTTTGTCATCTTTTATGTCTCAAACATTTTAGTAGACTTCATTCAGCTAAATATTATATGAAAGCTGGTCTGACAATGTAATAGAATACAATATGTAGATAGAAATTCAGGATCCTTTTCATCAATCTAGTCAAATTAGGCCTGGTAGTTCAGCTAAAGCTGACAATGATAAATAAAATACTATAATCATAATGCATCTCACTATTTAACTTACATCAACTTACATCAATGACGACATTACGCTAGACCGCCTAGGGGCGGAAGGGGCATGCCTCAATTTTTGTACATAAATTATCATAAGGACATTGTTCCATATACCATCTCATGGGTAAGATATTTGGTTTCAGAGTGGGTACAAGTGGGTACCCATGTAGTATTTTAGTATTAGTTGTGTTTTTCTTCTGCTAATGTTTATTCTTTTTTGAGGTCTCATATTGTGCGGGGTAGAAAGCTGTTATGGAAACAGTTCCCAGTGGCTCCAATAGACCGCGGTTCGTTTCTACACTGTGATCTAGTCTGAACTGTTGTCTGAGGTTGTTCCATGATTCCATCATATGATGCACAGAGAGCAGGATGGGCTTCTTCTCTTGACAGTATATCTAGCAAAAGCTTTACTCGAGAGTTCCTGCGTCGGATGTCCAGCTGTTGGAGTTGAAGTTTCTCTTTGGCCTCTGTGACATCTCTCCTTCCTTTGATGCCACAGATCATTCTCACACCTTGGTTTTGCACCATATCTAGTGCCTCAATCTCTTTACTTGTAGAGGGATCCCATGCGCAGGAAGCATATTCTAGGTGAGGAAGGCAGAGAGATCTGTATGCTATTAACCTAGCTCGCTCAGGTGCCCAGTAGAGGGCTCTCCTGATCATCCCAACTTGCTTTCTGTCTTTGCAGATTTTATCAGCTATATGGTTGGTGAACTTCAAGTCTGACTACAGTATCACTCCCAGGTATTTGCAGTAATCTGTGTGTTCCAGCACTAGATTATTCATAGTATACTCAGGGACTGCTCTTTGGGGCTGGAAGGCAATGATCTTACACTTTTTGGCATTGAAGCACGTTCCCCATGTTTTAGCCCAGGTGTTCAGTGACTCAAGATTGGTTTGAAATCTTCTCTCATCGGTTGTGTTGTTTATATCTTGGTACATAAGGGTATCATCAGCAAAGAGGCCAACAGAGCAATCAACATGGCTGGGGAGGTCATTAATATACACCAGAAACAACACAGGGCCCAGCACCGAGCCCTGCGGAACTCCTGATGTCACTGGCAGTGAGCCAGATCTCACACCATCCAGCACCACAGTTTGTGATCTGTTGCATAAGAAATCATGTATCCAGTCCAGCAGGTAACTTTCCATACCAGGAATCTCTGACAGTTTTTGCATTAGTAGTGTGTGTGGCACACGATCAAAAGCTTTTGACAGGTCCAAAACTGCGGCATGCACACTAGACTTTTTGTCAGTCGCCCCCATGATCTCATGCAGGGTGACACATATCTGAGTTTCACATGAGAGCCCTTTTCTGAATCCATGTTGTCTTTTATGGAGCCAAATGTCCATCTTCTCCAGAAGATTTCTGAGTACAACATGTTCGAGCAGTTAGCAGGGGATGCTTATCAGAGAGATTGGTCGATAGTTGTTGGCGTTTTGTTTACTCCCACTTTTATGGATGGGCGTAACGTTGGCAGTTTTCCATTCAGTTGGCAGTTTGCCATGTTCGAGGGATTTGTTGAAGATGAGGGATAAGCAACCTGCAGTCTGCTCTATACCTAGTTTGAGGTCTTCCTTCTTCAAACCATCTGGACCTGGGGCTTTACCAGACTTGAGGCCCTTTAGAAGCTTTATCACACCATTCACTTCTATTTCTCCACAGCTAGGATTATGTGCTGATGTATTTTGACTGCGGAGGGTATGTGTTTTGTTAAACTGGTTGTGGAAGTGAGTGTTCAAGATTTCAGAACATGATGCAGGGTCATCGGTGATGACACCATCTGAGCTGAGCAGTGAGATGCATTGTTTTGGTTTTTGCCCATTGAGATGTTTGTAGAATGGCTTGCTGTTACCCTCAAGCAGGGGCCTGCACAAGCGGCTTTCCACATAAGTCTTCTTTGCTTTGTTGAAGTATTTCTTAGCTTCTCTCCTCTTGCTCTTGTAAAGGATCTCACTGGTTTTATCACTTCTCTTCTTCTTCCAGTTGTTGTAGAGTTGTCTCTCCTTAGCAGCCAGCTTGCGACATTTTCTGTCAAACCAAACTGGTTCATCATATGGCCTTGGGCTCACAACTGTAGTTGGTACACACTCATTGATGGACTTTTTTATGCCTAGTGAGAAGTGCTTCCACATCACATCAACATTGTCAATATCTGCCAAGTCATGTTTCAGTCTCCACATCATGTCATTGAATTTGTCTACATCAGCTTTGTGGTATAGTTTCACTGTGTGTTGTGCTTTTTTTAATGTCTGTAGATTGGCATCTATAGTTGCTTGGATAATAGAGTGGTCACTAAGTCCAGGGTATATGATTTCTATATCATGCATCATCTGAGAATTGTTGGTGCACAATACGTCTAGAGTGTTTCCCTGTATGTGGGTTGGTTCCATCACCAGTTGGATCATGTCAAACTGGTTGAGAAGGGCCAGGAAACTCTGTTTTAGCTTGTGTTCCTGTGTGTGTGGGTTGACTGTACTATTTTGCCAGTCTATACCTGGTAGGTTCATGTCACCTACCAAAACTATGTGGTCCGTGGGATATTTCATGCATATCTCTTCTAGGGCATTTGAGAGGGTATTAAAACATCTGCTGTGTTAGGGTCTGTAGTAACAGCCAATAATTATTTTCTTCTTCACACGGACAAAGATGAGTTCAGTATTATCAGGATTATTGAAGGCTAACTCGGTAGTTAGGAGTTTTTGATCAACTGCAATGAGGACTCCACCTCCATAAATGTTCCTGTCTTTGCAGTAGATTATTTTTGAGTTGTAGTCAAATATCTGATGATCTTTGATAGTGTCATCAATGTGGGTTTCTGTGATACACACAATGTTTGCTCTATATGTTACAGAAGAGAGTCCAATAGTTTTGCCCTTTAGAGATCTGGTATTCATGTGTTGAATGGAGTCTTTTTTCAGTTACAGTTACAGGGTGCTGTGCTGCTGCCGGGTCCTCCTGTCGACCGGCAGGAATTCCCAGTCTCCCGACGCCTTACTTTGAATCTTCATGTTCCTGATACGGTATTGTGTAGGTATCTCATCCTTTTCTTTCATTAGTTTAATTTGTTGTCTCAGTTTATACTGCTGGTCACGCACTGCCTTACTCTCATCCAGCTTGCAGTAGATCTCCTTTGGTTTGAGCTTGGTATTAGCCCTTTTCACAAAAGCCCATTTACTTTCTTCATAAGCAAATTCTAGTTTGATGGGACCAGGTTTGTTTCCCAAACTAGAGGAATTTGATACAAGAGTACAGAAAATTTTTTACCATGTCATTTGTACAGACATTTTTCAGCAAGAATCCTAAAATATTTTCCTTGAACATGTTGGACTTATTTTTATATTTTTTCGACTCATTTTGATTTTAATTTTTACAAATTTTGGTTGGTCACCCTGCTTATACTCATACTCGATACTGTCCTGATAATCATGTTATCATGATTGTGACAAACATTACTACTATAATATTAGCAATAACCAGCTTTATAAAGACGGTATAAGTGCTGTCTAGATGTAGTAATACAATATAGACATAGTCGCATTTATTTATTATCACGATTATGAGATCAGATTTATTATTTTTACAACATAAAATCAAACTTGGCTAAAGTAGAACACGATCATGCGCATACAGTACTTCCACTGTTCCTAGCGACAATAAGTTAGCCTTCGTTCCGTTGCCTACCAAGGATGATAATTACTTTAAAGGACAATGTTACTATTATTTTGGTCCACCTGCTATAGCAAGTCGCAAGTCGGTCTTTTCGTGCGAGCACCATTTTTATTAAAGAAGATACCCATTCATTGGTTTCAAGGGCTTGGGTGGATTGAAAATCCGCAATCTTCAATAATGGAGCCCAGCCATGTGATTGATATATTGTCTGCAACCTTAGATCCTAATCACCAGGAGGCAGCTGGGAAAAAACTTGATGAGGTAACTAAATACGCCATTCCTGTTCGTCTATCTTATGCGTACCTTGGAACCACGTGTTCGTGTTGTTCCTGCCTAAATAAATAGTATTGTATACCACTGTGTTGATAGTAAAGTTTTAGTTAACGTTGTAGTACATTCTATTTCACGTAGCGTGCAAGGATTTTCAGTATATTGCTGATTAGCATTTAACCAGGAGTTTTAATTGTCCTATTCACTTGCTACGTGCTCTAGTATGTACTAAAGAAGAAGAGGTAAGAAGTAAGGGAGGAAACTGCTGGTAAACTTTGGTCGAGCAATAATTCAGATTGAGATTGGCGTTTACGTTTGCTCACCTATGCTGGCAACTTGGGTTGCCATAGTAGTATGAATACTTGTCAAGAAGCAATAGCAAAAAGTCTGATCTTGCCTGCTCAAAATTCTCTGGACAAGTACTAGAATGAAGCCCTGGCAATAGTATAGTTTGGGTGTATAGTAGGCCTATAGTATTTAAATGAAAACTATCTCTAAAATAAAAATAAAATGCATCAAATTATCCATTTTAATGCTATTTGGAGACATTTAATATATTATCTTCAAATTTTAATTTAAATGACTTTTTTTAGGATAGACATTAAGCATATTTATAGGCCTATTCGGATATTGCACATGCAAGCTAGATATATTGCACATGCAAGCTAGATACATTGCACTATCATGCACAATAACAATTTATTTTACTCAGTAATACACAGTAGCCTATCATGCTCAGCTAGGCGTGCCTGGTAATAATATTTGTTGTAAACAAGGAGCTTTTCCTTCAAAAAAATAAAAGCATTAGTCTAGCCAAGCATTCGGATATTAAAAGCAGCCTTATGTACATCACGGCAATTTCCAAATATGCCTATTGTATTTTTTGAGGTTTAGTAACATTTTAGCCATAGATAAAAGGTCAGCACAGCTAGAAAATCAGTAGGGACACACAAAAACCGGGAGGGAGGGTGTCCTAACAAAATTTGGACACTTGGCAGCAAGTATGGTAGTATGGGCGCAGTCTACTTATATGCAGGTAATGCTTGTGATGGGTATCTAGGAAAGTAATATGCACCAATTTACACAACCTCTTTAGTAGAGCTGGCGTGCTAATTCAAGCTCAGGTAGATTGATGAACCACTAAGCTACTATTTATCCTATGTTAAAATATATCATCTCTAAGATTGAGTTATCCACCAAAGGCAGCACTGAATTTTGGTCTTAAATATCCAAGCACACTGATGTAACCCTTTTTTCCACTACACACGCAGAAGGGCACAATATAAATACCTGTTACCCAACAACTCTAAGCACAAAAAGACAATTCCAGAACCACGCTAACGAAACACCCTGGCCCATGCTAGTTCTTAGCTAGTGTAATATATTCGATGTATAAATTTTACCTCCATATGCATTCTTGTCATATTGCATTGTTCCATTTTTAGATTCATAAAATAATTGGCTTTACACCGCTGCTGCTCCAGCTTGTTGGTTCAGAACAAATACAGATGCCTGTCAGACAAGCAGGTTCGTACCTTCCTCAATGTATTTACATTAATTGAGTTCCAAAAGAGAGTAAATCTGCTTCTATGAAGTTGGCTGTTGTTGTAAAACTCTCTTGTGATACTCTTTTGGTCATTTCGGCGAAATATATAACTCCAACACTACAAGAATATTTTATATGTGGGCTACATGTAGCTTGTGTTTTAGTTAATCATCCTCAATTTGCTCTGCACTTTCTACCAACAAATGTTGGTTCGTGCTTGTGCTTAATAATACTATATTCTATGCTGTAGGTGTAGTGTATCTTAAGAATATGGTCGCAAGGTTTTGGGAGGTGAAAGAAAGAGAAAACCTCAATGAACCCATACCTTTTAGTATTCATGAATTAGATAAAACAGTACTGCGCCAAAATGTTGTCAATGCAGTGATAACTTCCCCTTTGCCCATAAGGTAAGCTTGCATTGGTACACTGGATATACTGTCAACTGCAATAATTATGTTCCTTCCATCAGGTTGATTGGCTTATATCAGCTTCCATGTAGACTACAGTGATGTAGCCTATTATTCCATTGTATTATTTCAGTCTAGACTTAACCCTCTTTGGTCTTATTTGATCTTGTTAGTATTTTACTATATGAGTGTATACACATGTACGTAGTAAAGTGCTACCATTTTACTATATGTACTATAATTTACTTGTTTTATAGAACACAGCTCTCAGTAGTGGTCGCTGGAATTATCAAACATGACTATCCTGAGCGTTGGCCTCAGATAGTTGAACACATTGTGCACCATCTTCAATCAGAGAATACAAGTACTTGGCTTGGAGCTCTAATATGCCTGCATCAACTTATCAAACACTACGAGTATGTATTATTACATCTAGTGTAACAGCACTGACTTGTTCCATTTGCTCTTGGTCATTCTAGAAAAGTAATGGCAATCAATATTATCAAGGATGATATTTCAGATACAAGACAAATACAGAACGAGCTCCGCTGAATGCTGCGATGGTGCATATTCTGCCATTAATCTTGACTAGGTGTAAACAACTTGCTACTACAGACAACTCTGAGATTTCCGTCACACTACAAAAACAGGTACTGTGGGTGCTAACAGTAGTGTCATGGTGAGCCCTAAAAAACACTCAAAATAGCTGCCTGGGGTTCGATGTTTCCTTTAAAACGATATAAAACACCGCTAGGCTGCATGATCACTTTAAAGTGCCTACAACTCATACATTTTATCATAGTGATTTTTCAGTATTGTTGAAGGGGCTACGATGTTTGATTTCTGGGTATATTCAATGGTAGGCAAGGTTGTGTTGTGTATCTAAAGTAATTGTGTGATGGCAATACTTCAAACAATAGTTATTCGCTGTTTGTTCCCCATCCTAGTGGGTCATATATAAATGCTTTGCTATAAATGAGCAGTATTGTCAAGTTGTGCCTCCTAGGGATATTTTTGAACTGCAGTGACAAGGTGTGTATAACATCTATGTATATACATGTGTATTATGCTTGTTGCTCTGCAGATTCTTAAATGCTTCTACTGCCTCATACAATTTTGTCTGCCATTGGACCTGATCACTAAGGATGCATTTGCTCAATGGATGGAGGTAACAAGGAATATATTGGCCCAGCCTCTCCCTGCAGAGCTGAGTCAAGTAGATCCTGATGACTTATGTGAAACCATCTGGTGGAAGGTAAAGAAATGGTGTCTCCACATACTGGTGCGCACGTTTGAGAGGCAAGTCTTGCTCTTCCTATGGGTGGGATATTGTAAAGGTGTATTACACAGGCAGCAATTCTCCACTGCTATCACATTGTCAGCATTTTTTCTGTGTAGCCTAAATCTCTGTGTTGTGTAAACAGCTTAGTGCAAGCAACCAGAATCTGGGCAATGCGGTGTGTCACTTTAAAGGTGATTTGTTGGCAGTGTAAGCCATCAAACTGTTTGCTTACTTGCTACTTCCTGGTGTTTTAGGCATTATTGACTTACTTTTGTACTAAACTCATTGCTTGCTTGTTATGTAGTTATAGACTCAATACTTGCCAACTTACTAGAGTCTTTGCTTGTTTACTTTAAAATTCGGTTTATTGTCCAAAAACTGTTCTGAACCAAATATTTACTTGTTGTAGCATTATCTTATTTATGTAAACTGCATTGGAAGCTTGAAAGACTGACAAATGGTCCACAATTATACAACTAAAATTGACAGTAATTACCAGTATAAACGCACATTTGCATATATATATCAGAACTGTAGATTTTAAGCATTTGATGGTGAGTGTTTGGGTATCCAAGTTTTTCTGTATTTGGAAACCCCAAACCCCAATTTTAGTTCTTCTCTGCCTGTACATGTAGGCCTACTTGTACACAAATATGTACATGTAGGTGTACATGTAAATGTATATGGGTTATTGAATCAACATTATACCATGTATTACTGGTATTATGCAGGTATGGTAGTCCAGGTAGTGTCGTTAAAGAATATAATAAGTTTGCAGAATGGTACTTGAGGACTTTTGCAGGTAAGTGGTATACCCCCTACTACTGACCCTATCTATTAAGCATGCTTGTCAGCATTGTAATTGTTATTAGATGCGCAGGAGTGATCTTGGAATTATGAATAACTTGACCAGGTCAACATATATGTGGTAAACCTGCTTGGCTAATTTACAGTTTGAGTGCATAGAGTTTCTTGGAACTGGAGCCAGCTAATCCTCATCAACATGCCATGATTGTGAATGTGATCTCTGTAAATATGCATGTTCACTAGCTTATACTTTTTTATTGGTGAATGTTGGTGATCCATTGTCACTGGTCCAATAAAATGGTCGGATGTTTTCTTCATGTGGGCAATCCTGTATATTACAATGTACATGTACTTGTAGCACCCTCACTGGCACTGGTTATGAAACTGTTAGATATGTACCGACACCAACAATATGTTGCTCCACGTGTGCTTCAACAAAGTCTCAACTATCTCAATCACTCGTAGGTTACTACTGTACCTACTCTACCTTCAGTCTTTCTTTACTGGGTATATAGAGGAGACACTACATAATATACATTATACATGTGCATCTAAGTGTATGTCCCCCCCTCCCAACTCACCTGGTGGTCAGCAAATAATACACATGTACATCATACGCATATGTACTTTTCCCTGCATGCATGTACATGTATATGCCCAACACAACATTTCTTATACTGGTGTTATAAGTGCCCATTCTTGGCATGGCCCAGTGCAGAGCTAGATAATCTTCTAAGCAAGGCAGCTGTACCAATTTATCATTTAATGCATAGGCGAACCTAAACTCTCTATAATGGTATGTTATTTCAGGGTAGATCACGCATCATCTTGGAAGGTGGTGAAGCCTCACATACAGGTCAGTTACATATTATGGTATTAGCAGTCCAGCAAATAAATGATTACTCTGCACTAAAGTGATTCTGTGTGCAAATTATTCATGCTATGGAATTGGACTTGCCATTATATCCTGGCAATAACCATTAATTGTTTTTCTATTACATGTGTAATGTACCACTTTTTCTCAGAAATTGAACTTCGATTTTGAATTTTATTGATGAAGCTCCCTATCCTTATAGTGCTATTCAATCTAGCAATGCGAGGTTTAAACCATGTGAGCTTGCTTGCACCACTGTTTCCAAACCTATTTTCTGTACTTGGGAAATATAATCTATTCTATGATATTTTAGACTGTTATAGTAGATGTACTCTTCCCATTGCTCTGTCATAGTGATGATGACCAGGAACTGTGGGAGTCCGACCCTATTGAATATATCAGAACTAAATACGGTAAGTTAATGTGTATGCTTTCACCATACCCAGGTAGATGTGTACAATGTGACATGACCTACTATATAGCTGTCATAGTCTCCTTACACTTGGGTTATATCAACTATGGTAGTTCTTGTCCGAGATGATGCTTTATTTATTAGTGTCATCCGTGAATGAACCTGCTACAGGGCAAACCTCTCGGTTGTCATCCAATAGCTTATGATTTGCATGTACACACCCATATATTCTATGACATGTCTGTAGATGTATTTGAGGAATTTCTGTCACCTTCAATGGCTGCTCAGACCCTGCTGCACAACTCTGCTAGCAAGAGGAAACAGGTTCTTAACAATACAGTTGAGTTCTGTATGCAGGTGCTTACTGGACAGAAGGGTGAAGTCACACCAAGGCAGAAAGACGGTATTTTACACATGCTAGGAGCTCTCAGTGCCATATTACTCAAGGTAAAATATACACTTGCGCTATGCGTGTATGTGTAGCGTAGTGTTCTGTAGTGTATGTAGTGCGCTCTAGTATGTGTAACAGTCTGATTGAATGGGGCAATTACAAGTACCTGTAGGTCTATTCTCAAGTGCTTGCTCCCATGCCCTCTCTCACTTTGTTTCGTTACAGAAAAACATGTACAAGACTCAGGTTGAGAATCTCCTTGCCAACTATGTCTACCCAGAGTTCAAAAGTGAGCACGGCTTCCTTAGAGCAAGGGTAAGCTCATCTTGCTACTCTACTGGTTGTTGCACAGTGTAAAAACAATTCTTTTGTTGTCATTTCTACAAGATCATAATAATATGTAGAAGTATGCAGGTAATTGTACTTGTCTGTTCCTAACCAGGCATGCTGGGCACTGCAACATTTTGTCAACACCAAGTTCTCAGACATGGCTAACCTTGGTACAGCAGTGGAACTGGTTAGGCAGTGTTTATGCGAGGATAAGGAGCTACCTGTTAAAGTGGAGGCAGCTATAGCCCTTCAGATGCTCATCGACTACCACGATGCTGCCTTCCAGTACATGCAACCAAATATCAAACCTATTCTACTCGAGCTGCTCAATTTGATGAAGGAGACGGAGAATGACGAGCTGACTGCTGTCATACAGAAGCTCGTCATAAAGTATCAGGATGACATTCTACCTATTGCTGTGGATATGGTAACCCATCTGGCTGGCATCTTTCAACAGGTATATCATATCTGCACCGTTTATAACAGTTGTAATAGCTGGGCTTCCTTGCCGGCAATGTATCAAACTTTTAGTTTATATGAAAAAACATTCAAGTAAATGTATAATATTGTCATTGTGGATGTTGTATAGTCACCGCTAGATTATGATAATGTATATGTATTGCATAAGGTGTGGAATGTTGAAGGTGGTAGAGAGTGATGACAACTCCGGTGACAATGATGACAAGGTGATTGTAGCTATGGGCATACTCAACACTATAGAATCCATACTCACCGTGATAGATGAGGCCAAAGATATACTTGCTCAAGTTGAACCAATCATATTACAGATAATAGGGTTTATTATAACCACACAGAGCATGGGTGAGTGTTCCTGCATTGACTCCATAAGGTAGCTACGTATGTCACAACACTTGCATCTACAATTCTTGTGTCACCTTGTCTCTCATCGAAAATAAATGTCAGCTTCACTAAATATTACCTGCTGCAATCAATAGCATCAAGCAAGTTTTTGTGTAATTCCCCCCCCCCCCCCGACTTTGTAATGGTGTGAATAGATCTTGTTGGTTACTTTTCTTAGTGTCAAACCATGGGTGAGTCTGTGATGATTCCAATATGTAACTTTGTGATCATGTCGTCAACCCGCCCGATATCCTTAGGTTTAAATAATCAGGCCATACTCTCCTCATAATCTGTTCATCACATAATATTGCCATAGGTAAAATGTTGGTGATGTTGGCATGGACGGAACCACATGTTATTTCATTCTCTGGGTGCGCCTTATCAGCGGCGCTCCCGCAAACAAGGTGTATGTGTGCAATATATGTATTGTTAATGAATGTTTCCAATGTGGATTATTCTGAATTGTGGGTGTAAATGGTCCCTCGGTGTGACGTCTGATGTAGTTTTCTTTTGACGCTTTAGTGCTGCCAGTAAATTCATCTCTTGCAATTAGCAAAATTTAGTAGGTCAAATACGATGTGTTTGTTTTCACCTCGTGTAGGGAAATTTTCTTGAACTGGCAGCTATAAGTTCTCATAACAATTTGCTCTAGAAGTAGGTGAATTGCGAAATGATGATTTTATGTGCATATTATTTACTGCTTTTTTGGATTGGTCGTGAATTGACTAGTATAATGTTCCCAAAGGTACATGTAGCTGTAGCACCATGTCCCACTAATATATGAGCCAGAGCAAATGAAAATGTACCTTAGGGGCATGTCAGGACATTTGGAGTTATTGAATCCTTGTTCTAGAGACTCTGCTGATTCTAATGGTGGTTTCATTTTCATTCTAGCATAATTCTAACCAAACCTATGATGGCTTGAATTCGAACCTCTGCAGGAACTGTGAAAAGTCAATGATGGAGAAATTGAGGGTTAAAGTTAACCTATTCGAAAGGGGCTATGATTATTGTTTGGTTCATAGCAACGGGTGTTTTATCAAACTATAGGTCATTAGGTAATAAATAGCCTATTCAAATCAGAATTTTATGAGGAATTCAAAAAAAACATAGCCATATTCTAGTGAGAAAACAAGTTTTTTCAACATAAGCATCGGATAAATAATTGTAAATAAAAAACCGGAATCATTAAGATGCCAGATATACTATTAAAAAAGCAACAATGGTTTGTTTGCCTTTGGTAAGAGTCACTAGTAGAACCAACTCTACATTTTAGCAGATCAGCTGAGACATTAGCTGGTACTGAGATTAATAGTTGTGGGTCATCATTCTCAGCTGTCCTGCTGTTGGACTCACTGCTGCAACCTTCTTCGCAATTTAATAACTTCTAAAAAAGCTCCCTTAAATCCTAAAACTACATTTCATTTTGATGACCCGATGTTAGCTTTGCTTCAGTACACAGAAAACTATGCTTATGCACAACAAAAAAAAACCCAGATTCATTGAAATTGCTTCAAATTGAATAAAAAATATCAAAATCCAATATGGCGGAATCTCCCATAGCAACCACAAAATTTTCTTATTTTTCACTTTATTAAATTTTTTTTCAAATTTTTTAGCAAAATTGCATAAGGAACATGTTGAAGTTGTGTCTGGTGTTGAAGTACAAAAATAGTGTACCAATGGGGAATTTCACTGCACTAGCTGTTATTGGCTCTACTGTAAATTTACAACAATGCCCCTAAGGTACATTTCTATTTGCTCTGGCTCATAAACATGTAGCTTTTATGTGACAATACAGACTACGATAATTACTACTATTCTCTCATACAATGCACATTGTTATAATTATATTCATAAATACGGAATTCATTGTTACATTGTAGAATACTATGAAGAAATTCTCTCCCACATCCATGTATTGACCAGCATCAGCATCAGTGAATCCATGTGGAGGGTTTTTGATTCCCTCTATAACATGTTCAAGAACGACGGTTATGACTATTTCACAGGTAGGTATGAGTGTGTATGCACGCTGGCATGTAAGTACATGTAGGTAATGCATGTACGTGTATGTACTTTGTATACTCTACAATTGGTGTATATTTATGCATGTTCTGGTATGCAAATATCATAATATAATTATATACATTGTGTATCTTCTATTATATTTGTTAGAGATGATGCCATGTCTACACAACTATGTGACCGTAGATCCTGACAAATTCTCCTCTGATCCCAAGCATCTAGAAATTGTTTATAACATGTGTAAAACAGTGCTCACAACTGACAGTGGTGAAGATGCTGAGTGTCACGCTGCCAAGCTGATAGAGATTCTAATTCTTCAGTACAAAGGACAGATCGACTCGGTAAGACCACACCTAGTCATGACTTATACTTGTCTGGTGATTGCTATTGTATATGTGAACTAGGGTACTACCTTATATCACTTAGATGTTAAATGTCAATGTTATGGTGTGCGGTCGGTATCCACTCGATATTGTGTGTTTTGTAGGCTGTATCCTTGTTTGTCAGTTTAGCCTTGGAACGCTTGACAAGAGAGGTGAAGACTTCCGAACTTAGGGCTATGTGCCTACAGGTGGTCATAGCCGCCCTTTACTACAATCCCCCAATGCTGTTTGATATGCTCAGCAACTTGCAAATATCAGAACAGTCTGTGACCGAGCAGTTTGTTAAGCAGTGGATTCACGACTGTGATGTCTTCTTAGGGTATGTATCCGTTGTGTGTGTTTGTACTGCATTTGTACACGTCTCTGTACAGCAGTTCATCATACCCAGGTAGATGTGTACAGTATGACATGACCTACTATTATAGCTGTCATAGTCTCCTTACACTTGGGTTATATCAACTATGGTAGTTCTTGTCCGAGATGATGCTTTATTTATTAGTGTCATCCGTGAATGAACTGCTACAGAGCACCCGTCATCTCCATGTCATACTCTCAGCAGCAGTAATTTATACTCGGCTATTTTCCGTAATATAATATATTGTGTATGTATGTACGTATGTATGTATGTATTTGTGTATGTATGTACGTATGTATGTATGTATGTATTTGTGTATGTATGTACATCGTATGTGTATACAAGTATTAAAAGTTGGTAAAAGTAGATGTAGAGTTTTGCTATAAAAATCTGGAGTGAAACGCATTTACAATATCCGCTTTTACAAAAAAACTTGCCAGTTTTGCCGCATTACCTGATGGTTGCTTTTAAGGGCATAAAACTATTGGTAGTATAGGTTTTTAACAATTTTATTTAAGCTTAGGATTCTGTACGTATATGTTTGCAGCAGTGCTAACGGAGTGCTCACTAGAAAGAGCTAATATAAAATATTATTAAACGAAGTTTAAATCGTGGATAAAATAATTATACTACTATCAGTTTCATACTACAATTGTGTTATTAGCAATCCTGATGATTGCTAATACATGTAATAGTATTCGAAACCAGGTAGGCATTAGCTATGCAAATTATTGAAAAAATTTGAATGTTTGAATGAGTCCAATGATCAGTAAATAGATGTGAATTTCTAATATTTATTTTGATAGTATTACTAAGGGAAACAGAAATGGTTTGCCCATAAAGTAATTTTAGAGGAAACAATTTGTCTGTTGGTTTTTGCCATTGGGTCAGCACAAAAAATAAATGACTTCAGCTCCTCACAATTGTCTCTATGATCCAATTTAAACGGAACCTATTCAGTGCGACTGTGTAGCAAATGAAATGACGAGGATATGGACACTCACTCATAAGCTGATAATCACTACCATAACTTGCCTTCTCCCAATTTCGGTTTCACTCTCTTCTTTCAAGGTACTTATGTTAGCCAAATGGTTCGTTGATAAAGGTTGAAAAAGGTAGTAGTTAAATGTTGGTGACTATAAATAGTGTTGAAAGAGAGTGAGAATGTGCTATGACAACTTCTTTGTGTGAGTGCCCATGGATAATATCCATATCATTGTATGGAAGGGCATGCTGTTTACATGTCACTATGCCAGTACTTGATTTATTGCAGACTACCTATAATATTATCAAGTAAGCATGCCTTACTACACTGTATCTACTCACAGGTTACACGACAGAAGGATGTGTGTGCTGGGTCTGTGCTGTCTCATGAATACTCCACATAACAGACCCGGAATAGTGACACAGGTAGCAAGTCAAATAATACCGTCAGCTCTACTCATATTCAGGGGACTAAAGAGGGCTTATCAAAGTAGGTCCAACTTATTGCACCTTTCTTAGTTAAATCAGCTATTTCAGTTAAATACCATCCCTCGAGGTTTTTAAATTCAAATGTCCTTCACATGGTCGGTCATTCTTCATTGAATTCTCTGTATGACTCAAACATGTTCTGATGATATATATGTACACAATGCTAGCACTATGTTACTCATCACATGATGCATTGCTTACTTTTACTATGTAGACAGTAATTCAAATATATCCTGTGAGTAGTTATTTGAATGTTGATGCTCTTTAAACTTTGCTTGTTTAAATTGTTCCTGTTGTATAAGTATTTGTATGTCCATTAGGTTATATTATCATTTCTGATTTTTGTAAGCTGAAGGTTCTTCTGACCATTTCAGCATGACTGTGCTAGTGTATGACCATGTGCTAGTGTATGACCATTTCAGCATGTGCTAGTGTTTGTTTGACCATGTGCTAGTGTATGACATGTACTTGTACTTGGTATCTCTGTTCTGCATTACATAATACATTACCAGGTCGAGCTGAGGTTACCAAAGCTCTAGATGACGATGATGACGATGATGGTGAAGACGGAAATGATTATGTTGCTGCGGAGCTGGAGGATGACGAAGATGATGTTAATGAAGACGCTGACTATATTAATAACCTGGATAACGGGGTACTAACTACTGACTGCCTACCTACACTCTACTATTGCCTACCTACACTCTACTATTGCCTACCTACACTCTACTATTGCCTACCTACACTCTACTATTGCTTACCTACATGTACATTCTACCAATTCCTACCTACATTCTACCATAACTTTTCTTGTCCATTAAATACGTAGCAACTAGTAAAAGTAGTAAGTAAGTTGTTTGCGTACCTTGTAGGATGATGATGACAGTGATGAGGAAGAGGAAGATGATGATGAATATGAAACAGCTCTAGAAATGTACGAGTCAATTTTGGAGTCGGCGTCATGTGATGTAGATGAATATATGATATTTAAAGAAGTATTATCAAGTGAGTGCTACTATTCCGTTCTATGTAGGCATATTATGTGTACCACTTGGTTATATAATATCCTTATGTACATGCATGTATGTATGTGTACCACTAACATAGGGATTATACATGTAAGTATAGTGTGACATGGTAGTATATCTCCTTTTTCGCTGGCTCTGCTGCAGGTTTGCACACTGAAGATCCTGGCTGGTATTCTACATTGACTGCCAACCTAGACAAAGACCAACAGAAGGAAGTGCAGGAAATCCTTACCATGGCTGACCAACGTAAAGCAGTTGAAGGTGAGCAGCAACTGACTGTGCCTTGTGTTAGTGCGCTATGGGTGTAGTGCGCTATGGGTGTAGTGCGTGTGCTATAGAGTGGTGTGAGTATGCTATGATGCTGTGGAGTGCGCGTGCTTTGGTATGGTGTGCTGTGGTGTGGAGTAAGTGTGCTTTGGTGTGGAGTGAGTGTGCTGTGGTGTGGAGTGAGTGTGCTATAGTGTGGTGTAGTATTCCTGTATTTGATTTATTTATTAATAGAGTCAAAGAAGATCGAGATGTTAGGTGGATATCAATTTGAAAATGTTAGTGTACCTAACTCATTCAACTTTGGCGGTGCACCACCCCAGCCCTGAAACCTCTAGCTACTCTCTCTCCCCTAAGCAAACACTGACACACATCCATGTTAGACTCGACAAGCTCTACCATATCTAAATGCAGTTACAGTGTAGACTTTATACATCTACCTGCACACCATAGTACATCCAGCCACCACACAACCGGTGGTCAACTAGTCTTATATCAGGGCACCAGGGCAGATGCTGAGTCAGTTGAGGTCAGCACCAATTTGATTACTTTGGGTTTATTTTGTGCAGCTCAACTGTATGCTATGTATTTACTGTATACTATGTCTTTAACTGTTGTTGATTGGCAAATTGTGAACTCCTTTGTACTGTTTCCAGGTTCCAACTTTGTGCCTGCACTTTTGCCACCAACATTTATGGCATTGCATAGTTTTTCTAGTACATGTATATGCATTTTTCTTACAAGGTGGTGTTCCATGCCTTTCACAGTATAACATATTATTTTAGTTACGTTATGAAATGCTTGTCTCCACATAGGTTTTGCTAAACTATTATTAGTACAAAATTAGAATGAGGGTTGTGTGGAGAATGAGAATAATGATTATTTATGACTTATTCCCATTAATAAATTTTGAGAAATTACTTGATATCTCTTCTTATTTATCTGTATTATTTAGAATATTTGCAGCAAGTGTTTATTGTTCAGACATGTAATTTATATACAACCACTCCCTGTATATGAGATCATTATTTTAGTATAAATTGTGAAGTTGTTCTCTCTTGGTTTGATTTATAATTGAATATTATTATAATAACTGTGCCAGTGTCCACCCTGGGACTCATTTGGAAATGAAACTAAATAATGTTGATTCATGCAAATATGCAGAAAGGGGTTAACATTCCTTCGGTGCTGAACATTGTTCATCAGGGAAGTAATGATTGAAATGGTCACAATGGTGAGTAATTGTAAGTTGTGGTAATCTTCATTTTTGTGGCCACCAGTACAACCCTAGGCCCATGTAATATTGTTCATGGAACAGATGTTTTTCTAAACATTTTGGGCTTCTGGCCACCAGCAAATTGAGCTAATCTGGTTTCTGATCATTTAATCAAAAAGGTGTGGATATAGGGTTGGTATGGGGCTACAGTTTGTGGTGCACTCAGAAATCGTAGAAGAATTCTGATAGATGTACATGTAGAATGTAGTGCAACGATATTTTGGGAATGAAAATGGACAAGTCTATCATGATTATTCCATGGATGTGTGTCTTTTTCATATCAAACTAAAATGAGCAGATTCAGGGTGTCGTTGGACACAAATTGCAGTTTTAGTGGCATTATGTTATTAGAAGACGACAATAAAAGCCACTGTTTGACTCAACCATCCTTTTATTTGACCAATGCTATTTTTAACTGGCGTTATCTAACAATTACCATTCACAAATACAAATATAAGTAAGATAATTACGTATTCCATTGGAGTTTCACAACATTGAACATTGTGTACTAATTATTAGAGCTCTGGCCTAGTTCAAATTTGTATCAATTGGTGCATTTGGAGCAAAATATAATTGTTATGATTATCAGTTATAACCAGTGCTTTTTTGTAGGGGGCCCCTCAAAAAATCATAGGTTGTTGAGGGGGCTCCCAGGAGCCCCCTCAACAAATTGCTACCTTTCAGTTTATAAAGCATCCATAGCCAGGCATCATGCGTGGTGCATCCTATTAGGAACATACATGTTACCTAGTACATGTACATGTACATCAATATGTTGACTGAAGATTCCAGACTATGTAACATAGTTATTGCAGTGAGCAGCCAGCTAAGGAACATAGCTAACGTTGCTAGCTAGCTAGTTTTGAAGGGCCGAGGGCCGGCACAATGTATTTATGAATATATATATATAATAATATGTTTTTACCATTTCCACCCGACATACCACATAGGACCGACCCTCGGGTGCCCACATTCATGTTCTAGTTGTCCTTCCCACCACTTTGTCGGACTATGACATTATAAAGATCAATTGACAGCTATTTTACGCATTTATTGTAATTTTCCCTGAGCTAATATGAACACTACAGTTTTTAATAACATTTATTTGAACATCTATGTTTATGTATAATTTTGTAAAGCACTGACCACTGGTCACTCCCCTCCCCCCCCCCCTCCCCCAAGAACCCTGGTAACTCCCCCACCGAAAGTGAGTTTCCCATATACATTGTAAATGAGAGCATTTTACAGCAGTAATCAGTTGTTCCTCAGGCTTCTAACTAGGAATCTATTAGCTTAGGTTCCTCACGAAACCAAAAGCCAAGGCAACTAGCACAGGGTCATACCCATGATATTATAAATACAAGGATGAACACTCGGACCTACTGGTCATAATAATAAGCAGCAAGTTGCTCGCGCTAGTCAATCTCATCCATCACTTAGTGCCATACCTGTCAACTATCCCGATTTGGGCGGGACCCTTCCTATTTCAAACTCTCACTCCCACCAGCTCCCTATATCCTCCCGATTTCAGGGTATCAGATAGGTATTTTTCATTTTTGTATTATCTAGTATCCAATAGCCAAGATTATCCAATAAATAGCATCAAATTAATACCCAGTCTCATTTCATTCTATCTGGTATTTTGATACAGCTTTGGAAATATCAGCTACTACATAGCTTATATTGTGCATGTGCATGGCATGTGGTAGCTAATTTACATGTACTGCTGATTATGTCAAAAGATAATCACTGGCTTTCGGTGCTTGATTAGTGCTGCGATAACAGTGAAGCTTGGCACCCATGCTCCCCCCCCCCCTCACGGTTCCAACTCTTCAAATGTATTTTTGCAGTTGGTAGTTAAGGTCTTGGAAATTTCACCTGCGCACCCGGAATTTGGGACTCCCTATATTTTTTCACTCCAGGTTGACAGGTATGCTTAGTGCATGTAAAGTGGAGGGCCGATAGACCACTCTCGGCCTCTCCCACATAACTACAGCACTTGATCGCCTAGCCAGGGAGCGGAACATACTATCGCTACACCAAACCAGCAACCTTAAAAAAGAAAGCTTTGCCAGTGAGCAGTAGATATGCTCTGAGCCGACACAAGGCACTCCTCATAATATTCTGGCCACCTTGCTATATTATATAAGGTGTTGGGGGGGGGGGTTTGCCCTCTGTTATATAATATGATATTTTTTATGCAAGGAATTTGTTTTTTGAGCAGGTATTTTCATGGATATGAAACACGTCTCTGACCGCTCAAAGGACAAATTCCTTGCATAAAAAACATCACATATTAAATAACGGCCAATCCCCTTAACGACTTATGACATCATGTTTTGCAAATTTGCAATTACAATCTTATTTTCATACCTGCATAACTGTTCTGTGCAGAACCACTCCCAATTTCATTGTTTGTAGTTTAATTACAAGTGATAACACATGTAAATATAATAAAAGGAAGCGAAATCCACAAAATATTTGATTATGAGTTCTATAAAATGTCAAACGAATGCAATAGGAGTGCTGTGTAGCATGTGGGAAGGTGAGAGGGGTAGGGAACCTAATATACGTAGGGAGCCCCCTCAACTGATCTTACAAAAAAAGCACTGGTTATAACAGGTAAATACACAACATGTTAATATAGGTAGGTTGCCATTAAAAGTCAAATTACCTATCATACATGTATATCACCATTTTGTACTAATATTTTTGACATAATTTTTATTTGTTATGTTGTACAACTTGCTCTATTAGAAAGCTATAAAATCCGAAAACAATTGATGTTCTGGAATGAATTGGTGGTTTTGCAAAATTTCAAATTTGTGTGTAAATATTGAATTATGGGTTTGTGTTGTTGGGAGCAGCTAGCTGTCATGAGGTGTCTTTGCTTTGATATATTTGGTTAGAAATTATTTCTCTTACTGGGCTTTAATTCTGAAATTCCAGTGGGTAAGTAAATGAAGTTTGTACCAGGGAGTTGGATTCTTGATCAGTGCTGTTATCTACCTGGTGAAGAGCATTCGGGAATAACATCAGCTCTTGGAATTTTTGAAAGATTCACATTTTTGAAATTAGTGCGGAATGATTAGGAAAGGTGCTGATAAGAACTGGGAGTCCCAGTACCTCCAGCATGTGGTTTTACTTTGTTGGGCATATATCTAAAACCACTGTGCATGAGCACACAACACCTTATGTTGCCTTTTGCGCATCTCATTCTGTATAGGTGTTGGTGGCCGAGTGGTCTAGCACTAGTCACTATGGTCTTGCAGCAATGGCCCAAGTTATCTGCAAGGATGTGGGTTCGAGTCCTGCCAATGACCTGGAGGTTTTCGTCCCGAAGAAGGTTTTCCCTCTGTGCCTATTATAATGTCCAGCTCTAGGAGCCCCACAACTAGCTCTGCTATTGGGCAGCCACGTTAAAGAATAGTGTTTGGTGCCACAGATATTATTATTCAGACATTGTAAAATATTGTGGTGAAACAGCCTCCGTGGTAATGGCCTCCCTGGGCTAGCCACACTGACATTGACGTTCATATACATACATGTATTGACACTTATCCATATTATTCATTCATGCATTATTGTCTTACCTTGTACAATTATTATACCTGCATGCTTATACTCTATTATAATCAACCACTTATCATGTACTCTATTATTGTTATCCACCTATCAGATTATTGTAATTGCACTTGGTTTTTCCCACATATTATAAGCAATTATCTTCTCTTATCTGATTGTACTAAACTGAGTCTTTTACCATATACTTTTCAAGGCCGTTATCTTGGAATAGGCTCATATTTATTTACTTTCTATTGCGGACCATTGTAAGCACCTTTGGTGCCAAGGCCGACCCTTTTTGTGGCCGACGTCGGGCGGAACCATCCACGTTGTTGCATCAGTTCCGGACCCGATACCTTATCGGTCTCTTTTTACCGGAAGTATATTTAGTATATAATAAGGTAGCACATTTTCTGTATGAAATCAGTTGTTGATTGCGCTCTAATAAACCTAGAGGCTTACTCTTGTAGGCGGGTAACTCCACCAGCGGATCCATAGATCCATACGGCTCGAGTTCATCCCCATCCTCGTTTAAGCATATTATCTCTACACCACTTCTACGGCTTAGGTCGATCCCGGATTTTATATGAATCTAGTGTCGGGCTTAAGTTCCTAGAATATCAGATCTTTCACTACACTCCTCTGGAGTATAAAGTCTACAGACCTAGGTCGACCCTGGACTCTTTAATGAGTCACAGCAGATCAGCCTACGTCCAGATATATAATAACAAGAGCACCTAATAACTGTTCACTCTTTTATGTAATGTGTGGAAGGTCACTTGGTCGTCCTCTACCAACTTCCAAGCCCTTCCCATGCTCGTGCCATCGGCACCGCATGTAAATAAACACTAAAACATTACAATATTTGGTTAATTGCGTATAATGCAATAATGGATGCAGTAACAGCATGTTCTATTTTGGTAATTTGATATAATCATAAATTATATTGATGAGATGTTGTGGGATTTTGGCTACTTTTTGCATCTGTAATGTCATAGTTGATGCAAGGCTGCTGAGCTGGTGTATTGGTAATGTGTTCTGTCCACTGTGCTAGACGTTTAGATGCTGTAGATGCCTCAGGTTCAAGCCCCAGTCAGGGCTGGGTATTGGAAATCAGTCCCTGACTGCTCAATATTGACAAACTACTATCACGTATTGATGGAAATGTGAAATAGAATGGAAATCATCTTGGATATGGTATTCCTTCCCAGCTGGTTTTAGGAGGCTTTCTCCTTTAAGTTTTTCACAAACAGTCTAAATGGCAACTGACTGGGCTTGAACTGTTTCCTACTCCAATATGCCTGCAGGAAATTACAGCAACAACATTTTGAATGTTTTTGCCTTTCAAAGAAAAAGCCCTTTGGAGTATAAAACGTGGAGATTTACATGTTCATCAGTATCTAGAGCAGAGCAGTCAGCTGAAGGTTACAATGAGATTGGTGAGAACGTAACAAGAGACAACAATACAAGCACATAAATATGAAGAATTTATAAACTATATTTAAAAGCTTGTACAGTAGCTGTGCACACATGTTGCATCTACATAAAATCCTGAACCACAAATTAGCATAAAAAGTCTTTGGTATAACTTGTTTAGTAAAATGGCTATTGTAATAGTAATACTATGAACGTAGTGTCATTTCCCTTTATATTGCAACCAGTAAACTGTTTGTGCACATATTATACAGGAGAATTATAAGCAGCAATAGGGAATGGAGACCACACAGCACTAGGTTACAATGTTCTCACTGTCAATTACCTAGAGGTAAGTACTTTCTACATAGTAAGCATAGTTTAGTGAAATGCTAAAGGTAAGATTATAATCTAATGAATAATCAATTAGTATAGATGTCAGTGTGCTGTCGGATGTGTATTAACCCACTGGTACTATAGTACTTTTCCAAATTGCCTATTATGTGAATTATAGAATATAGCCAGAATTTTTTCCTCATGCCTCAAAAGTAGCCTTCAGTCTTGTATCTTGCTGGAGCTCATAGCCGCAGTAGCATATAAAGGAGATTGTACAGAAAATAAAGTATACGACAAGCAGTATCACTCCAATGACTGTGGACACAACAGCACAAATGTAGAATGCTCTACAATATATACACACACACATGTACATTGTATATACATACATGTATATATATTACATAAGTTATTTATTCTCGCACATTTGCATACAGCTTTAGATATCTGTTTCAAGGTTACAAAATACAATTGTAAAATGTGATCTGTTTATATAATACATGTATATAAACAGGTCATCATAATTTAAGAATAATAATATATAAAGTGTATTATATACATGTACGTGTACATTATAATGATGATATAATGTACATGCAATATACATGTACATGATTGTAATTGTATAACTGCTCTAGCACACTTCTACAATTTATATTGTGTATGTGCAATAAATATAAAATCACTCATCAGCATGCATGGTCTTGTATTGAATTAACTACTACACTACTACTAAATACTACTACAACACTTTATTGCAATCCTTGGTTGTATAACCTTGGTGTCTACATTGGATATAATGGTTGCTGTTCATCTGCACATCACAACAATAATTTAGAGTGGTAGGAGGGGTTCATGACTTTTTGGACTGACTGAAATCTCAAAACGGTCACGTAGCCTAGGGTTGAAGGGCTGTTGACTTGGTCCAAGATGATTCGTTTAAAAATCATATTATGAGTCACATTTGAATCGTTGTACTTGATGAGCCCTGTGATCCAAAAGAATTTGTTGACCAAAAGGTGTGTTTGCAGATCCAAAGGTGTAGATCTGCAAACCCACATTTGGATGTAAAACAAGTCTCTGACTGCTCAAAAGATAAATTCTTTGCCTAAAAACAACACCTTGACCTAACTGTTATGCATTGGCTACATGTGTATGCTTCCATCCATTCAACATACATGTACCTCTATACACATGTATACAAGTTATACTTTCTTGACTCTCATTACATACCCTACAAGCATGTGAGGTGGTTCCATAGTTTGGTACAGAATATTTCAAGTACAGTTGTAAGTTTCCTCTCTAGTCAACAAAGTAAATTTTTGCAGCTAAATAATACTAAAATACTAAAAAATAAATAACATTGCTTGTCAGTAAAACTCCTTACAAAATACTGTTAGGAAGTTGTTTACCCATGTATCATAGTATAACTAGCCATTCATGTTTATGAGTAGCATGAAATACCACATTTTGTTCCCATCTCACCCCCTCCCCTGTACCTGTAGGTCTGTTTGTATACCTACTGAACATTTACATGATATGTACTACTTTTGTAGCCAAAAGTATGTGATTGTAATCTGTATGGAAATTATCGATAGAGTTAATTAATCCTAGCAGTTTATATTACTCATTAATACTCCAGCTATACTGACAGCTCTCGGTCTAGATAAACAGGTTAATGTTTCATTATCCAGCTGCCAGAATCATCTGTCAAATATTTAGCAGGATAAACTGCCTATTATAGGGAATAACTGTAATAACTTGCCCATCAGCAACACTGCACAGTTTTTATATTCTTTACCACACAAATATTGCACTTGTAGTACATTCTTCATAGCATTTGTTTTGTTTTAATTCCTTTGCAGTTGATTGGTATGTGTAGATATGCTTACTGTTTAGTAGCAGCTTCCTCGTGGAACTCTCTAATGAAGAGAATAGCACCTGTAGATACAAGTATGGCTCCAGACCAAAAGAATATGCACATTAGCCAGGTGGGCGGCATCCACAGCCTCGCTTCAGCCATATCTGATGTAGAATAGTTGGGTTGTTCAACCAGACTAAATGCTGCGAAGAGATAAAAGTATAAATGCAGAATATCACTATTTAGGCTACATGTAGTTTTAGTCTACCTCAGTATGTGGCATGTACCAGTGCATGTGTGTCTACAAAACTTTGTATACAGTATATCAATTTTAGCAACTAAAACAGCAGTATATTGAATACAGTATGCATGTTGTTACATGGACACTTGTGCAGACATAATCATAGGGCTACAATTTCTGTACAAACAGGTATACAGTACATGCATTACTACATGTACTTATTACACAATGATTTGCTTCCTTTTTTATTTTGGTGAGAATCAATACAGTCATCATGCATATATCTATAATGGAAAAGAACGTTTATAATTTTATACTACTTGTTCATCCTGCCCAAGGGACAGAAGAGAAATGATACAATGTGGAGTTGGAAAAACTAAAAAATATCTTTTCTCACAATTCTATAAGCTCTATAGATCAGCCTGCACAATGAGCACATACATGTACATACTCACTGCTACTTATGAACACACATTGCACATTGTATATTTAGTAACAATTAAATTTCCTGTTAGGCTTGTAATTTGTATTATCAGTCATTTTGTGGTTAGTTACTTTTTCTTGAACTGTGCTTCTTGAAATTTCTATGCATTGACCGCTGAGAAAGGACCTAATATAAATGTCGATATAAGCAGTTATTCCAAGCGAAAGAGTGCACTTCAGGAGGCTCAACGTGTACCTTACACCTAACTGTAGCTATAGCCTATACATTTCACAAGTACATGTATATAATATCATACATGGGCAGAGTTTTATAATAATAACATCGCATTTGAGGCCGCCACCCCACCCTTCAATTTTATTCTTTGTGTATACTATGTTATAGTTAATTAATTAATTATGCTATAATTTTATACTGTATTTTTATAGCCATATTAAGAATATTATAGTAATTTTATAATATTATACTATAATTATTTATACTACATAATACTCTTTTAGCTAGTTTTATTTCTCACTTACCTTTTATGTACTCCCATTGGTTGACTTGAATATAATATCTGCTATTTCTCTATTTAGTTCAACAGTAAAACATTCTGCTATAGCTAGCTGTGTTATATGCTGCTATGAACCTAGTGTGCTGCATGCCCTACTGTATGTTCTGCCAAAGTGTTGTCTATCAATAATTCTATTGGTTGAGCCATTTCACTATGAATGCATTGATGTAGGCCTACATTATAATTATTATTTCATCAAATAGGTAGGTAGAATTAAATTAAAAGATTGAGTTTAAGCTAAAGAAGATAAGACAATACAGGCTGCTAAGTGGTTTTCAATGCAGTTATAAATCAAACAGGTAAGTAGCACAACCTGTCAATAACTTGCGTTATATATAGACTAATCTAAACAAAGTAATGGTGAAAGTCAAATCAGGTTATTGGTGTGTAGGAATTTATAGGGTCGTCATCATCAAACATGTACTCGATATTGGAAACAATGCAAATGAGTTGTGGAGTTATCTCATCTCTACAGACCATTACACCTGTGCTGCATCTGAGCACAATCTATGGAGATAGCTACCAGTTTATTTCTATAGAACATAACGATAGTTGACTATTGACTATGATAAACTTTACTAGAAAGCATGTGCCATAGTTGTACTTATAGAACTAGTTGCCAGCCAAGTCCCCTGCTCAATATAATATTCCTAATGAACAGGTATTATGCAGCCCCCCCCCCAATAGCACTAGTAGGCAAGCTGAGAAGCCAAGAGCAAGTTTCAACAACGACTGAAATTTTATAACCTACTTCATGGCTGTTTAAACTTTAAAGTTTAATTTAATGCTACGGTATATCAAAATAATTTTGTTTGTAATTATTGCATTTACTAAAACATACATATTTGAAAAAAGTTGTAAAATAATTTATTAATGTTTTTGTGATAGAAGCTGATAAAATCACAGGGCCTGCATAAAATGCAGTCATAGTGGAAGTTCTTTTAAACATTGAAACTCAGTTTCACTAACCAATTTCACAATCACTTGCTGGTACAATATTATTTAATGTATCATTGTAAAGGAGGAGTGCAAAACATTCATTAAAATATTAAACTGTACAGACAGACAGCATCATTAGTTTGAAGAAACAATATTCATGTTATAGACTGAGGAGACACCAACAGTATAAACTATAGTGTACTAAGAGTAAGGGACTGGGGGAAGGGAGGTGCCCAGTCTGGATGATTGAGAAGTATAAATAGCTAGTAATAACATTATATGAAGTATTATAATACTAAATAATACACTGCCATAGACTGATGATCTAGGTATGTTGTATGTCTGACATTGATTCCATGTGCCCACTAAAGTTCACAGTCATATTTTATATAGCAGCTAATGTTACAGCACCATCGGTTGGGCATACAGTCACTGGCTACTTCAACCAACCAGTGCCAAGGGCAGACAGCCACGGTCATTCATTATCTTCCTAAAATATAATCTTGGTCCTAATCTGTTCAAAACATCTGGGTTCAACACATCTGAGCGCAAGTGTGATTTGTTTTAAATTCACTAAAATTTACACGCAAATCTTAATATCCATATTATGCACAGACACTCTTGAATCAATGAAGTGATGGCCAAGTGACAGTTGATGCCTGGTGTACAGTAGTCATGTGGTCAAGTGTATGTGGCCATATTGACTAGAGTTGAGTATTGAATGAAGCTGTACTACTGCTAGCACTGAGAGCATTTCCAGTAGCCAGACTAGACACACTGCACCCATCGCCATCATCCAGTATCCTTCTAAAGTCATCATCAGCAGTGTATATCTCCACAGGGTCTATACCTTGAGATCGAGTCTCATCATCAAACACTTCAATTTCTTTCGCCTGACCTTCGTATAACCTTCTCTGTGCCGTGGCTCTTTCGCTACTGAATTTGTGAAGCTCATCCTCTATCTACAGACAAAACATAATATTATGCACATTATAGCACAATAGTCTGTACAGACAATGCATTGCCTGTTTGACTCACAGCACCAAACATACTATGTATATTATAATAATTATGTATATGTACACATCTACACCTGTACACAGCGCATTATGTAGTGCATATAATATGCAGATAGAATTATACCTTTTGCTCGAGTTCCGCCCTACGGAGAGAAACCCTGTCTTGTAGTTCCTTTTTCTCCCGACTATGAAGGCCATCCGTCTGCATCCTAATCTTAGACTGATAGGCCATGAGCAGCTCCGTCTCCTGTTCCAGTCTCTTCTTCAGCTCTTCTGTCTCGGCCACCTGTGACTCGTCCAGCGTCACCTGGTTAGCATCCAATGCATCATATATAATATATATGTATACATTGATATGTGTACATACTCCAGCAGATACGTATGGTGAATGTATATGTACATATTGGATTTCATATACATGTGCATGTATGTACAGTCATATTGGAGTACATACATGCACATGTACATGTACGTGTATGTATATATTGGAGTACATAAAATATACAAATATGTAGGCATAGCAGGTAATAATAATATGAATATCCATTGATGCAATGACAACTCTGAGTAGATATGCTGGTATTTCTACAATCATGTACACTCACAAATGTACATGTACACTCACAAATGTACATGTACATGTAGATATCCTGGTATGTAGGTTATACTATGTAAAGCTGTGTGTGTACTATGTACAACGTATACTGTGTGTGTATACTGCGTGTGTATACTGTGTATGTATACTGTGTATGTATAGATGTAATAGGGGTACAAATCCGGTAATGTAAAAAGAACATCAATTGAACACGTTTAGTCTAGGTATAATAGCATATGATGTACGTATTCTACACTATCCCATATCACACATAATTAATTTGACTACCATGCACGATCTACATTAGTGTTTTACTATACATATAATATGAAGAGTAGCCAGGAGAAGTGTTTGCTTTGCAGTGGATTAGAGACCAGTAAAAGTAGGGAGGAGACTAGATATGGTGATATACACGGTAACTCTATACCCATTCACATGTCTCCTTCATAGTCAACGCAACTGTTCAAGCTGACAGATAGTGTTATAAGCCGGAAATATTGTAATCAATATGACATCGCCTCCCTTGATAAACAAACGGATTACAAGTACAAGAAGTGTCAAGTACCCTGTATACACACACACTGTTGAGACCAGAGACTATCAGGAGAGCAAGTAGTTAACAGTAGCTCATCATCACCAGCTGTGTGCACCACTGACAGCATACACACAGAGGCAGAGTGTACACAGTATGCCCTGTAAGCAGCCACAATTAGGCTAGGTAGTAGTTGGTACGTAGTTATCCAAACTGGTTGTGGCTAAGTTTAATCCCATGAATTACCAGTTACTAAATCTGTGCTAGGAGACGTCTATGTGTTGTGGTTTGGGGTAAGAGCAGACAACTCAAAAAATGAAGAGAAGACAACTCAAAAAATGAAGAGAAGACAACTCAAAAAATGAAGAGAAGACAACTCCCTTTTTACAAATCCGTCATATACAATGTATATGAAGGATTTAGTGCCAAGAAATGCCTCCTAATCCTAGCGGGTGGGCCTTAGCAAATCTACAGAACCAATCAATTAGCTCTTGGCACTTCAACTTAGAATCACAGCTGATGCTTCAACTGTCTAATGGTACATGTACATATTCTATGTGTATATGTACAGAAGGAATTGGTGTCTATAAAATCATTTTGGTAGTTCCAGCTGACTGCCCTGTCTCCATGATATTTGATTGGGTTTCCCGAGAGACAGCTAGTAGACTGTATACTTTTAAAGTTGGACTGTACTGAACATTTCAAAATATTTTTCACCAAACTAACTATGTTAGCATTACTGGACACCTCTACAGACATGTCTACATTATTTTATTAGTAGCTGATAGATGCTAAACTGCAAAAAAGTAGCCCCAAAATTTCTAAAATACCCATAGTGATGTGAGCGTTAGGAGTTATGTCTATTCTCAAAACCTTTTCTTTGATTACCTCAACCCTGACACACTATATAGCAGCAATACTGAGTTGCCACAATTGCTTTATAAGAAATACAGTGTTTATACAATAAAACATGTTATTAATTATAAATAGCAGTACAAGACGCATCTTTATTTTTGAATTATTTCCTAATATTTCGATACTCATCCGAGTATCGAAATATTAGGAAATAGACCAAAAATAAAGATGCGTCTTGTACTACTATTTATAAGAGAGCAGCCGTGGCTTAGGGGTTAGAATGCTGAGCTTTCATACTGAAGGTTCCAGGCTCAAATCCCGGTCACGGTGGTGTTAGGAAGAGCATCCAGCCACAATTGCTCCTGTGCCCCATATTAAAGTCCTTGGGGTCATACAAGCCAGCATGGCTTCAAGGCAACTCCTCCACCTCTGCCAAAAAAGGCCATGTTATCTGGGCATTGGCCAGCACTGGCACCTGGCAGTGAGAGCTGCTAGGGGCTGGTCACGCCGAGGAGGATAAGTCGGTGAGTTTTGTACTACTATTTATAATTAATAAATTAATGTTTTATTGTATAAACACTGTATTTCTTATAAGGCAATTGTGGCAACTCAGTGTTGCTTGGGTACACATACTAGCACAGTAGAGTGTGGAGAATGCACATAGTCTATTTACCTATAGCCCTGGGACAAGTCATTCAAACTATACTTACATTTTGCTGGGTTACCAAGTCATCTAAAATCTGTTTATACATTTCGTAAAGCTCGCCGCTTTTAAAGTCTTGCTCGTCTTTTAGTCGCTTTCTAACATTTTGATGTTGGGTACGCGGAGCACGAGCAAGCTCTTCTTCCTTACGTGCCTTGAACTGCCTACTCTGAGTATCTAATGCCTCTCTTAATTGCTTCTTTACCCGTGCACGGCTCTCCTAAATGAATATAATAATAATATAGTAACACACCGCACACCTACATGTATACTAACATACAATACTCATACGGTAACACACCGTACTAGTATACTAACATACAATACTCATATGGTAACACACCGTACTAGTATACTAACATACAGTACTCATATGGTAACATACCGTACTAGTATATTAACATACAATACTCATATGGTAACACACCGTACTAGTATACTAACATACAGCACTCACATGGTAACATACCGTACTAGCATACTAACATACAGCACCATATGGTAACATACCGTACTAGCATACTAACATACAATACTCATATGGTAACACACCGTGCTAGTATACTAACATACAATACTCATATGGTAACACACCGTACCAGTATACTAACATACAGCACTCACATGGTAACATACCGTACTAGTATACTAACATACAGCACTCACATGGTAACATATCGTACTAGTATACTAACATACAATACTCATAATATGGTAACACACCGTACTAGTATACTAACATACAGCACTGACATGGTAACATACCGTACTAGTATACTAACATACAGCACTCACATGGTAACATACCGTACTAGCATACTAACATACAATACTCATATCATAATGCTAGCATACGTAGATACGACATATACTACTAATATACTAACACACTGCTCGTATACAAACATACAGAACTCACATTAATGCTCTTAGGTAACTGTTTGGTCTGGAGGGCATGCCGCTTGCGTAGTTCCTTCTGCTGTCTCTCAGTATACTCCTCCTGGTTCTGTATCTCTGTACTGTGCTGTTTACGTAACTGCTCATCTCTCAACTTGTGGATGGCCGCCATGTTTTTATACTCAATATCCTGTATCTCATCATGATGCTTGCCTAGCATACTGTGCGCAGCTGACAACTGAGCCTCTTTTTTATTCAACTCCTATATAATAATATAACATTTCATAACGAGAGTAATGGAGTAAGAATCTAAGATATGAGTAGATGCAAGGAAATGCTAGAATGTTAATAGCTAAGCTTTTGCACGCTATGCCTATACAGCTACTCTACAGTGCATATGAACATAGAAGACAGCAATTGTTTATGCAATACATGTAAATGTAAACAAACCTCCTTCAATTGTTTTTGTTCCAGTTGATGTAGTCCAATAACTTTTTGTCGTTTAAACTTTCTGAGTTGTATCTTAGCAATGTGGTCATGACTGTTCATCTTGTTTATCACGGCTTGATTGTGCTCCTGGTCTAATGTTTGTTTAAAGTTTTTTATGGGCTCCTCTTTCTCTTTTTTTGGTGTAGCACTTAACGACTACAACAAACATAATAAATGCCTTGACTATCACTGTACCATCGCATCATTATACTACTACACCACAGTACCACCGCACTACCATACCACCGCACTACCACACCACCGCACTACCATACCACCGCACTACCATACTACCAAACCACAGTACCACCACACTACCACACCACCACACTACCATACCACGGCACTACCATACCACCGCACTACCACACCACCGCACTACCATACCACCGCACTACCATACCACCGCACTACCATACCACCGCACTACCATACCACCGCACTACCATACCAACACTATCACAGACCATAACCTGCTCCACTCACTCTCTTCATGGTGTCATTCCTCTGCTTCTTTTCTTTGGCCAAATCTTTTTTAAACTTATCAAGTTCAGATTTATGCTGCTTTATAAGATGCTTGTGGAGATGGTCTTCATCCGCTTGTGCTAAACTCAACTACAAATATAACAGACCAGACATGAGTTATAAGCAATATCCAAGCCCATTCACAATACATGAATATGACCCTTCTGGCAATAATTACATGTACATGTATATATTGGAAAGTCAATTTACGATGTGCACACTTTGTGATAAAATGGGGAAGGGGGTGTTGGGCCACAAGGATTGATTGGAAAAACATTACTTCTTAGCAGAAGAATATTGGAGAATGCAAGGTGGATACTGCTGTATTATCAATAATCTTATATAACTCATTGGTAAAGCCGAATTTTTGAAAGATGATATCTTTGCCAGGGGTTACTTAGAACTCGACTAGTACATACATGTACATATACATTAAAAAGAAACTGAACAAAGGGAGATAGACTCAATTTAAAAAAAAATATTCATTTGGCCAGAAAGTGACAAAAAGGACGTCGCACCCTGAAGAAAGCAAGAAAAGATACACTTTTATAATATAGTATATCATGAATTGTGTAGATGTTAAAACAATTAAATGCATACAACTACAATATGTATTACTACTGTATGTACACATTTCCTCACTGATTTGTCTTTGTTCTGTTGATGCTGCCTCTTCAGTTTCTCTAATTCTCTGACAAATGACGCCAATAGATTCTCGTAATCCTTTGAGAGTCGGGCCTCTTGGCTTTCCTTAAGTACCTTCAGTTTCTCTTCAGTCTGCGATCAATTACAAGATGCAAGCACATAGGTACATGTATATGCTATAATAGTTTTCAACTATTTTCAAGCATTGAATTTGACAAGTACATTGTAACTCAACTAAATCGCTGGTAATAAAATGTTTCTTTAATGAAACAGTTACACTTTATTTTAGGCTACATAATATATGTAATACATTGTGATTGTACCTCTTGGAAGATACATGTGCAGATTCGGTATATGGGAGCAAAAGTATGCTATTCACCTGTTGCAGCTCTTTCTGGTGCTGCTTTCTCATCCTCTTGTAGCCACTCATTTGCTCTTTAAATAGGTCATCCTGAGCCTGCTCAACCTTCTGCTTCTTCACAATAGAAGGTGTTCTGATGGTAGCAAAGTTCCCATTAGCTCCATACCCTCTATAGTGCTCTGTATCGCCTATGTTATTCTAACAAAAAATGACATACCGTAAAACGATGTAGGGCTACTAACACACATAAGAGTAATGAGTGGGCAGAAAGTCGAGATATTACTTTCTAAATCTTCGAACTGTCACTAAAGATGGATCATCCCGGCCAAAAACTGTCCCTCCCCCTTAAAACACGATTCGGATTAAGCAAGGAGCTATGCATCTCAGGTAATCAGAGACGCTTCTTTACAACAATCCATTTATATAAACAAGTACTCATCACAGGGTACACAATATCCAGGTGTTGACTAGTGATGCTAATCTAACGGCTATTAAAAAACCCAGCAGATGTATGACGGGAAAGTGAGTTACTGAACAGAGAGACAGGCTATCATCATTGAGTTTTCCATCTTTCCTTCCACTATCTTTGCCTTCACTTTCCCAAGAACCTCTGATCATGGGATAACTATTCACACTAACCCTTTGTATTAGTTTAGGAATAAGTTGGGATAGGTTACAACTATGGAGAATTGAATTGGCAGATATAGTAGGAATAGCGTAGACTGATGCATGCCATAGACAAAGTGTAGATTAGTGAAATATAAACCCCATGATCAGTGCAGCTATAGATTAAATACAGTGCATGCATATGTATGTATAGGCCATTTGCAGTTTAGTAATAAGCGACAGACAGCAAGCAATGGACCTGCAGCAACAAAGCAATCAAAACCAGAGGTTAGAGCATGTTATACAGTAGTTACAAGAGCATTAACAGCTAGCAGCAGAGGAGATATTCCCTTTCAATTTAGTCTCCATTTTCACAATTGCGAGTTGTTCCTTGGTCTGGCTATCCTTAGCTGCTCCCATCATTGGAGTAGTAACGGCAAACTTAGCCCTGATGGTGCAATGAATAATGGACTTGGCCAGATTTCTACCAATTCAAGTTATGGCTACAACAAAACGCTGTGTTGCTCTGAACTCTACATGAGAAAGTCGAATTAACTTTCCCTTGGCCAGAACAGAAAATATAACATAGCCCTGTAATTGGGGGGAGTTTTGGGTAGGTTTGTATTAAGCAGCTAGAAATCTGTCTTACCACGATGTTTGACAGGAGGAATGAGATGGCTACAGCTAGATGGAGCTGCTGTAGAGTGTTAAAGAGTCCGGCTAGCCCCAACTGTCGACCAGCAGCAGAACACAGCGTATGAATATAGATGGGAAGGCAGATAGGCAAGAGAGCATGCATGGCAGCAGGTGACAATACCCTAGACTTACTGATCTCCTGTTACGTCCATGAGCCAGGGGAATGGCAGGCAGAGAATGATTGCTGTGACGATGAGGTAATGAGGTGTCGGGTGTTATTACGTGTGTATTTCCATTTGACATGGAGTAAACATCACCGTAGTTAGTACCCTGCTGCTGCAAGCATTAATGTCAGTGTCACAGTACATTCTACAGAGCATACAATTTAGTGTCTTGGCGACACGAGTTTCAGGCATCGGCCAACTTCGGGAACATCTGTTGCAAACGCACCAGCCAAAAGTAAACCCAAAACACCACATTTATGCAAGTGTGCCGATAAGTTGGGGACGGTTTGCTTTGATGTTACAACCTGCAAGCGCTGTTCGACCCAGAGCAAGTGGCACCTTGCAACTTTTTCATGCGACCTAAGTCGGGCCAGGTGGTCATAAAGACACTAAATGACGCGTGAACACTTTGGTAGAAAAACCGGATAAATGTATGATAGATAGTAAGACAATTGGGACTCGAGCAAAACAGGGATGTTGCAGCTCCACTAACATTGTCAAACATGTAGAGGATCCCTAATTTCAGCAAAAAATCGCTCTTTGGGCGATTCTGGTAAACATGTCATACTTTTCTGAAGTTTCATGTAAAATTGAGCAAGCCCTTCGCTAATTTTACAGTGCCCAAGTTTGCATGTACTGATAGTGAAAGAGTTTGTCTTCCCTTCTTGGTGCATGTATGTATGCAAATGAAAGATAGTGCAAGTAGTGTGTACTGCAGACAAACTGCGTGTAGAAATTTATCAGAGCATTATATTTTTACATTTGTAGTGAATTGTTAATAAACCACATAATAGCAATACACCATGTGGTTAACTTAGCACAGTGATACACCATGTGCTTAACCGAACATGGTGATACACCCTGTGGTCAACATACAGCCCATGTAGAATGGTAGGTAGAAGAGTGATTGTCTTACCCTTGGTGTGGAGAGTGATTGGCCAGCAAGGGGTGTAAGGTTGAGACCATCTGTACCCAGCTGACTGTCAAGGTTATCTGAAGCGAGGTCGCAGGCGGAAATATCAGTGCTACACACACTATTGGTAGTGCTGCCACCTCCCATACTGCTATACTCATCCTGCAGGTTAACAGAGTAGCAAGGCTGTTATATGCAATGTAACTGCAGCACAAACCGGTTACAGCGACTAGTACAAGCAAGCCAAGTAATTATTATACTGTGAACACTGTTCTTGCTAGCACTGCTGGTGGTGGGGCAATGCTAGTGCTACCATCACTATTCACTACTACATGTACATGTATAATATTACTACTACGCCACTTTGCATGTAGAAACTAACATTATTTACATTAGAGTATATAGAGTTATCTACTCTTACAAATTGGGAGAAGTGAGAAGACAACTCCTGACTAACGATACATTTGCGCACAACACCATGTAGCCATGTACAAAAGAGCGGTGTTCAGGCACAGCACCCAGTACAAAACAGCTTTCAGGTGCATTGAGCTTTTTCATGAGTGGAAATGTGATAACAGCGTGAGGTAGGTTGCACATTACTTAATGAAATGTATCCATGTAAAGACACCAAGCACTGCGTATTAATGAAGAAATAAAATCCGCTAAATTTATTCTTGATCAAAACAGAAGTGTTCCGCAGAGAGACAGAAGAATATACAGAGAGGTAATGCTGAAAAGATCTTACTTGTGAGGACTCATCAGGCAGTGATATATCGTCAGTATTCTGTAAGCTACCATTAGACTCGGTAAGACTACTACTACCACCATCTTCTGTATATTCCTCCATAAGGAACTTCTTTATCTTTCTGGCATTACGTTTATCCATCTCTCTCACTACGGCTTTAGTCCTTGATATTAGGTCACGTATGATGTCATAGCTCCTCGCTGCATGTATGCTGATAAAATTATGCTGCAACAAATGTGTTGAATTTTACATCACTGTGAACGCATAACCAGCTATTGAATTGAAAAGAGTTATATGACGATGAAACATGTGCAAACTCCCCATTACATGTATGCACAGGTTACATGTGCATACATGTAACATGTTAATACATGTAACCTGTGCATACATGAACACTACATCTATATGAGTTAAAGTGAAGAGAGGCTTACAGTCATCGCAGCATCAGCATCAGGTCTCTCACCAGGTGACTTGGTAAGGCAAGTTTGTACAAATCCATTAAACTCAGCTGACCAGTGAGCATCCGAAAGAGAGGGAGCGTCATTCTGAGGTATGTGATATAAAGCAGCCATGGCGTTCATGTTAAAGAGAGGTGGTTTACCTTCAGCTATATAAACATAAAATAGACATACTTGTACAACGTATGGCATAAGCTATGGGTACAACACTGTGTATTATACATGCAGTGTGTACAGATAGACAGACACGCTGACTCACCCAGTTCTATGCAGGTGATGCCGAGAGACCAGATGTCAGAGTTGCCAGAGTACTCGCCATCATCCATGGCTAGGATGACCTCAGGAGCCATCCAGTATGGAGTACCCACAAACGAGTTTGCTGGACTGCATAGTGACGCTGAACCGAAGTCGGCTAAAACAAAGAGCATACTGACCAATGAGTATACAAGGTGTATGGAAGTGGTGGCAATGATGCAATCACACACAATGCGGCATGGGAGCCATAAAATCATATAGACTATGCTCACATAGTAGAATGGGGGGTGGGTGGGGAGGTAGTGGGCAAGGAAACACGCATGCATGCAATAGGTATTTTAGTGACCCAAGTTTTTGAATGCACTACAATCCAGTGAAGAAATTTCTGATTAAAATTCAGTGTTTATGCATACATACCGGGGCAAGCCAACACTTACACAACACTTATTTACAAAAAATTAAATGCACAAGTAAGTTCGGTGTGGTTTGTTTCCATCAAGCAAAAATAACGATTGCTGGCTTTTCGGCTTAAGGTTGAGAGGCCACGTTGCCATTTCTATTTGTGACTTAGGCGAGCCCAAGAGGTAGCAAAAACACCCATCAATATTGACTGACTAGAACCAACGTGTGACTGACTGTACAGTCTACTGACCTGGTTTAACAGTACAGTTTACTGACCTAGTTTAACAGTACAGTCTACTGACCTAGTTTAACTGTGCCATTATCAGTAAGGAGAATGTTCCCAGCTTTGACATCTCTGTGTATATAGTTCATAGAGTGGAGATATTGGAGAGCTTGTAATGTATCTCTACATATAACAGATATCTCCTCCTCCCTTAGAGCACATTTGTGTACCTGCACATCATATACGCATTACTCTGCACATCATATAACACATTACTCTGCACATCATATAACACATTACTCTGCACATCATATAACACATTACTCTGCACGTCATATACGCATTACTCTGCACATCATATAACACATTACTCTGCACATCATATAACACATTACTCTGCACATCATATACGCATTACTCTGAACCTACATATTTCACATTCGCAAAACTTACCAGCTTTACTTTCAACAATTAATCCCAGGTAGGAAAGCAATGATCTAAAGAGATCTAGCTTTTTTCTAGTTTTGGGTGGGGAAGGCAATTCACCAATAGCAAAGTTACTAATGTAGCACTGGAGCATTATAAGGTTGGATGCCCTTCCAAACCATTGGCAGTAGCCTATCAACTATGAGCAAACACCCAAAGTAGACAGAGGGTGGATGAACTCGATTTTCATTTAGTTGTTGGTAGGTTGCCTATAAAAAATTGGAGTTGTCTCACCTTCGAATGAGAGTAAATCCAATAATTTGTGAATTGTTCAGTCCAAATTGAAGACATGGCAAATTCGCCTAATCTTGGTGATGCATTCCCCCCCCTCCCCCCAGTGGGCAGTAATGGTAAAGTTGTTGATTAAATGATCCATGGCGTATAGAATCTAGTGAATTCCAAGTCGCCTAGTAGCAAACCGACACAATGTTGACCAATGATGAAAAAGTTTTTAAAGAATGGACACATACGCATATGGAGAGACATGTACGCACCTCAACGACATCAGATGCAGAACCTAGACAGTACTCCATGACCAACCAGGCTGTGTGGTCCGTTAGATAGCATCCTTTGTAGTGTATTGTGTTCCTATGTTTGAGGTTACACAGCACCTTTACCTCCCTCACTATATCCTGCCATTTCTATAACATCAGTCGACAGTCAGAAGTCAATACTATAAATAGGCAGCTACTACAGCAGCTAACACATGCACATTACATCTGCGGGCTAGCTGCAAATACTCTGTTCTACATGCTGAGCATCCAACAACTAGAGTGATGGCCGAAACAGAATAGGAAATACTTCCGCCGCATTTGTACCAAGTTTTGCCAGCTTGACAACAATTTTTCCCACTGAACAAAACATACTAGCGATATTTCCTTCACGAAAGCGATTTCTAGTCTGAGCATGTGTGCCAAGGCAGGCTATTATTTTTATGTCTCCTACGTGTACATCACATTACAACAGCGACTCAACTTAGGATTTTTGTTTACAGACAAAAGTGTGGAATGGAGTCAGCAAAAACTTTACTTGCCAATCAAAAGCTAGTGTTATCGAGAGTGAAGCGCAAAATAATAAACATGCTTGATACTGGACGAACAGGGTGTTTTCGCTCAATTTTGTGACGCCCTGTCACTACACCGTTATTTCACGACAAACAACAGCTTGAAATACGCCAGTCTGTTTTCATCTTGATTGTGCACACAGTAGACTGATGGTACACTATTCAACTCACCTCTAGAGACTTTTTCCCTCCATAACTCATTTGCTTGATGGCTACTATCTCCTTGGTAGCTACCTCGCGGGCCTATCAAGTAGAAATAAGCAAGCAGTCAGCTATAATAATAGGCTACTGCAAAAGATTAGGTTCCCAAAAGAAGTTCAAATTGCGATAACAGTTTATTGCAAAATTGTTTAGAATTCTCTTTTTAACAAACAACAGCTATAGCAACAGAAATGATACTGGAAAGTCAATTCCAAACTACAGACATATGCAAGACAGTCTGCTTTTCAGGTGTACCGTTGGTGTGACTCTACCTGTACATTAACTAATAACTTGCCTACCAAACTACCATGCCATACTATAAATACTACCACACTACATTTTGCTCTCAGTTTGCAGGGAGGTCGGGGCAAACCAGTGGCACAAAGTCCCAGCAGTGAGTAGCGAGATTCGAATCCAGGACCTTCAGTGCTCACGCATCTCAGGGCAGGTGCTCTGACCAACTGAGCCACCTCCTACTCTATTGAAGTATGTTGTTTTTGTTTTGAACGCTACATGGGGGAGATCAGTCAAGTTGCCGGTACTTTCCCTTGAGAAACTTCAAATCATATTAATGTATGATGCGGGTTATGGGTATATTATATGTACTTGCACTATCTAGTCACTCGGCAGCAGGCACTGGTCACAAGGCACTGGTAGAGAGGTAGTGAGTGCACTGAACATGGCAATGGGTGGACATAGGGTATATACTTACATAGTATACTGCACCAAAGCTACCATGGCCTATCTCTCTCAGATCTTCAAACAACTTCTCAGGGTCATCTGTGGTGAAGTAATGGGCAGCTTCAGGGTCCCTTGTACCAATAGCGGGTACAGATGGCATCCTACAGGCTACTGCAATGAACAATTGTGCAGACTTTGCACTTGCTAGGTAGGTGTAATGCCACAGTACAAATCAACAGTAGCCTAATTGCACAGCAATAATAGTAGCAGAGGAGGACACAGTAGACTAGAACAGTAGCAGAATAACAGAGGGACAGACTTCATACTGGGTCATTTACATATCACAGTCCACCCAGTGAAACTACCAAATAAGCCTACACACAATGTAAATGTGTATTATTGTAGACTTACATGGTGTTTCGGTTTCAAACGATGTTCACGGTGTGAAGTCTTGCCGGTGTGAGACATCGTCTTTTAAAGTTGCTTCGAACCGTACCACTTAATCGATGTAGCTCGATGTTATCGAACTTGACCGCGATGGCGGTATTCATTCAATATGGTGTTCTAATAGCACGCGGTTTGGCTTTTCTCACTGCAAACTAGGTCGCATGCCTTCACATTTCCGGTTTTAACTTCACTGCCAACGCAAGCAAACATTGATTATCAGGTCGTTAATGTTGCCGAAATAATAATAAATTAATAATTAGATAAATTAGCAAATGGTGTGTCATCCCATATCGTCTGTAATGTGTCATATTCTACTATTGATTGACCATTGCCTTGTTCATAAACAGCAGGCTAGAATAGAATGGTATAAAATATAATGTTTAATTTATATAAAATAAATTAAACTGTATTTAAACACAACATTAGAAATTAATTATAACAATAATTATAATTAATCTACTGATGCATTTGTGAACACCAGCTATTTATTTAAAGCCAAAGTTGGATCAACATTTTGTAGGTGGAATTCATCGAACTGAACCATTGTTTGCAATACGGAGACAAGTCTACCAGATTCGAATGGTGGGCACCATACACTGAATTCCTTCAATTCGGCAATCTACAAAGCTTGCACGAAGAAAAAAGATTTTCTATATTATTATTACAAATGCAACTACTAGCGTTTCTTCTTTCTCGTGTGATATGAAGTTAGCTTATGGAATTATATTTTTTACATCATCATAATCATGTAAGTGTGGTGGGAACAATGAAATGTTTCCTGTTTTTTTTTGCGTTTTAGTCCCAATCAATAATAAATTATTAATAAATTGTACCTAGTTGATTGGATGGGTGTCCAGCCACATGTTTTTTATAATTAGTATAACATTAGGTGAGGTAAGATGCATCAAAACTTTGATTATCACTAGACTATATGGGCAAATAAAAAATCTTGTAATAGGGGTAAACACTAATTACTTTTATTGATCCAATTATCAAATAAAAAATAATTTTTACTTGTTAATCAAGTTTTTTAATGAAGCCCTGCCTACCAGTCAAATCTGAAAAAGGAATAAACACAATGATCAGCAGCAGCTCATGTAATAAAGTGTTGAAATCAGGATTTTTGTTCTCTTGTCATTTAAAGACGGGACAACTGGTAGCAAACCAGCTCCTAGCAATAAGTTCAACATCATTCAGTGTATCGAACCACGTTTGGCACCCGTTGACACCGTATGAGAGCAGGTTCGGTGTCAACCTGTGTATCGAACTAGATTTGGCATCGGTTAACACCGAATGAGACCAGGGCGAAAGGGTTCGTTGTTAGCCGGTGCTTCATTAAATTGTGATAAAAAACCGAATGTGAGTAGGGAGACAACACCGTGGAGGCCTATATTATTTCACATTTTCCTTCGCAAATAACCCACAAATACATGTAGGCCTACCTGTAGGGTGATTACAAGTGCTGGCTGTAGTAGAAATAATCAGTTGATATATCCATAGAAAAGCTCCAGCCACACCCTGATAAAGGGAAGTCAAATGTCATATGTTTGATACTGTAGATTAGGATTCCAATTGATTATACAATATAACATTATGGCAAGGTCACCTCTAGGATAATACGCTGAGTTCAATACATCATGAAAAGGGACCATTGTCCAATAAAAATCCATAAGTAACGGTTTATACAGGTGAGAGTCCACACGGGTAATAGTCCACTGGAACACACAAGTGAGAGTCAACACAGGTAATGAATGGTCTATACACAAAAGTTCACAAAGGTGAAATAGCCAAGGCCAATAAGGGTGTGTGAGAATACTTTTCCAAGTGCCCTGCTAATCAACTCTATGAACAAGTGCACACTTGAAATAGTGATAATTTGCCTTTGTTTAGATTTGATGAGGAATAACACAACTAGGAGCAGCTGAGTGTAGAAAGTAGGGTAATTACACACTCATGGTTTTTTGTTGCGACTAGACTAATAATTATTAATACTAGTAGTAGTAGCCAATAGTTTATATTGCACTACATTGTGGTTGCCAATAGTTTATAGTGTACTAGCAGTTGCCAATAGTTTATAGTGTACTAGTAGTTGGTAGTTTATATTGTACTAGTAGTTGGTAGTTTATATTGTACTAGTAGTTGGTAGCTTATATTAGTGCTGGGCGGTTTGGATTTGCATGCCCATTCAGTTTTTTTGCTGATTTTTCAAAAAAACTGAATGATACTGAAGTTGTCTTCTACCCCTCGGTTTAATTTAGTTTTTTAAATTAAGGAAAAAAAACACTGAATCGAAAACTGAATACTCAATGCTGGGAGTTGTCACACTCTGCGCTTAAACTGTAATGGCGGCCATTTTAATTTTCTCTAATAAATCGCAATTATTAAATACCAATGACCTATAATAATATGCAAGTATGACAACTGGAATCGAGTGAAACTAAAGTAAATCATCTCTGGGTGACAATGATGGCTGCAGCTAAATGTCTGAATTCCAAAGATGACATGGAATTATGAAGATTGAAAGATGCATAACATGAATTCATGTGTTCGTAGTTTCAGTCATTACCGGAAAAGGCGGCCATTTTTATTTTGTTTAATAATCGGCAATAATTAAACATTAATTATTTATAACAATACACAAGTTTGACTACTAGAATCGAATGAAAACTACAGTAAATCCTTACTGGGTGACATTGATGGCTGCAGCTAAGTCTGTATTCCAAGGATGATATCGAATTATAAAGAGTAAAAGAAGCATAACATGAATTCACTTGTTCTCAACGCCAGCCATTATCGAAAGTGGGTGCGCTAAGAGGCCAGGCGCGGTTTTTGAACCGAAAGAAAAAACACTGAAAACTGAACGATACCGAAACACCATGCAGCACTAGTTTATATTGTACTAGTAGTTGGTAGTATATATTGTACTAGTTGTACTGATACTAGTGGTATGAACTTACCTGTTTGGTAGTAACTATGCAGGTAATGCACTTGTATGCAGTCAGACTATAAGCCTGAGTATCACATGCTATATGGCAGAGCTCTATTAAACTTCCAGCCTGAAATATTTAGAATAGTCACTATAAAAGTGTAATAGAAATATAATGTGCTTGCACTCGTACTTGGGACATAGTGGGAAATAAACAACAGGAGAAAGGGATGGCATCTCCTGCACAGCTTAGCATAGGCCTACTGGCTACGCAATAGTGTTAAAAAGAGACAATGTTTCTTCGGATAACTTTCATGTATCGGGACACCAATGAGATAACCTGCCCAGCAAGACCATGCATGCAGGCATATCAATTAATAATCCTCTTCTTGTGTAGCTGGAATTTGACACACTATAAGATTTTCTCTAGACTATAGCCTTAGGAACTGCCAGGTATCTGTAGGTAAAGGGGAGTGAGGCATGGACTGGTATGTTTACATGTATGGCCTACAATAATATATCATGCTGACAGGCCAACAATTAAGGGATATAGGTATACAGAATTAATACAATATTATATACTTGTACAGGTAGACATGGTAACTGCATATGAGCATAGAAAATGTGTAACATAATGCACATATAGGCCAATTTCGCACAGACTTAACCACTGAACTACTCCAGCCTTAATGTAATATACATTTTGACCAATAATGATCAAGACAAAACATGTACATACTGCACTGTACACATGCACTAGATAAAGAGCAGAGAAATATGTCAGAATAGACACTACTGTGTTAAACCCAGCACTATTGTAGTAATGAAGAATTTTATTATTCTTACTAAAAATGAATCCAGCATACGTGGCCAGACGCAAGCTTTGTTTTGGTGGAAAGCTGCAGTACCTATGCATATGCAATGAACCAATTGCAGTGCAGAACATTCTCTGGCAATAGGAATTTAAACATTAATCCATGTAAGAAGCAAAACATCAACACATGAAATATCTCCAGAGAGGTTTGCAAGTTGTGCTTTGGAAACTCAAGTTACCATGGCCAACTCTTAGTTGTGACTAACCCAAAACTTTCAAGTTGCAAACTAAATCTTTACATGTTCACAGAACCTCAAGTTTTTATCAAGTTATTGACAAGTCCAGTTAACAGTTCAATTCTTTTATTGTCAAGCTCAAGTTTTTTTTACAGTTATACAAGTTTAGCTGAAATATTATAACAAAATGGTGCCAGAAGTTCAAATTTCAAAGCAAAATTGCCACTATTTATGAAAAATGTTGGTGTGGGATAATATTTTAATTATAAATAGTAGTACGAGATGCATTTTTTATTTATTACCTAATATTTCGTTACTTGTCCAAGTAACATCATCAGAGGATAAAATGATCATTTTATCCTCTGATGATGTTACTTGGACAAGTAACAAAATATTAGGTAATAAATCGAAAATAAAAAATGCGTCTCGAACTACTGTCACTATTTTAGTGTAAAATGGATGACTTCTTTGATTTTCGGTTATCGAATATTTTAACTTAAAGGTGTGTGATTTACGAGTCTTTAACACAGCCATAATTAAATCATAATACAAAATACAAGCTGATAGCTACATGTATTATATCCAAGTCACAAGTCATTTTATTGAACCATATAATTAATTAACTCAGCGAGTGTGGCAAATCTCTGCATAAATAACTGCCTTCGTGAACTGTGCAGCCCTTAGTGGTGCAGTATATGTATTGGCTGTTTGATAGTAGGCATACGGTGAAACTATTCCACCAATGTTGTTTGCAATTCTGCAACTTCCAGGTAGATAGCAGCTTTTCTTAAAATTGAGGGAGTTACTTTACTGTGCATTCATGTAAATTTTATACACAGTGCAACTTACCTAATTCAAACTCCAAGGACTACCATTTTTGGTTTGAATTAGGCACGAGTGTGAATTACGTGATCACTTAATTTTGCATACATTACATACTGCCGGACTCATCCACAACTCTCTGATTCCTTATTCCACACCTGACTTTCCACCGATCAATCCATGCTCTGCTTATAGGTTCAGTTTTTATTTCCTGAGCGAATTGGTTTGCTTTGGCAAGCAGAAGGGGGCCATTTAATGGCATGTTTACATCCCTAACTTGGTTACACCATGTGAATAAAGGTTTATTGACACCGTTTTTAGTTGGGAAATTCTTTCCCTTTCTAACCTTTGCGCTGGAAGAATCAGAATCTGATAGAATCTTTGCTTTGTTCTTGGACCATGTAGAAATTGTAGACTTAGAAAGAGCAATGACCTGGTGTACCCTATTCTAATTCAAGCAGAATTTTTCTCTTGAATTCTAACGTTTCTGATGAATACAAACTCCATTTGCTAGATTCTGCCATGTCAACTTTTATGTTATGCAATCTACATTTTTGTTTAGCTACATGTTTCAGAAATTGTTATTGTACTACTGCATTGCCACTGTTATTGTACTACCATCATGCTCTAACAAATCCCAGGCTAATTCAATGGTTGAACTTGAACAGCTAAAGGACTGATTTACCTGGCGTTGAGTTTGAACGACAAGCAGTAGCAAATGCCTTTGGTTAAACGATTGAAACATGTTCCAACGAAACTTTGATTCCCTGAGGCTAATTCAAAGCGTGTTGAATTTGAACAGCTAAGAGGCAGATTTACCTGAATTTAAACAGAGCAGCTTATTTTCAATAAACTGCTATGAAAAAAACTGCTATGGATTTAAATTAACATTAGAAGTGTGGGAGGAAGCTATGAAGGTACATTGTATTTGTTGGGTATGTGCCTAAATTAAATAAATGGTGAATTTCTGAAAACTTCCATTTCATACACTTAGCAAAGATATCGATTTTTAGATATACATGTATATGAAATGAACAGGCCCAAATAATTTATAAAACGGTACGTTTATTAACTAATGAATCAATATTATCATAACGAATTGGCGATCATAATAATACCAATTTTCATAAATATGTTAATAATTCCAATTCTTACCTCAAGGAATTTAGAACACTTTTAAACCAGCATGTGTAACATAAGGGAAAAACAGTGGTCATGCAGGTTTTCAGCATCTTTCCGTTTTTAGATATTTTGCCGTTTTTAGGTTTTGGATTGGTATTGTTGAGGCCCTATCTTTAGATCTCGTACGGGTCTTGGTTGAAAACTTTTGTGATAGGCTATATATTATGTGAAGCAGCACAGATTGAGGTAGGTTCTCCTCTTTCCACAGCTCTTGTTGTCATAGACATTTGACACCTGCTGCTCATGAGATCATCGTATGCAGAGGATATGCCTTTTCGTCAGTCTTCTTATGGTATGATTCTGGTTAAAAGAGGGGCTGTGATTTTTTTCTTGTTTGTTAATGTCTGTAATTCAAGATCAGTATGTCCTTTTGAGACACCATGCCATTCTTTGGTGTGTCTTTCATAAACCTGATGGCTTTGCTTTGCACATGTTCCAGTTCATTGCTTGTAGGCCTAATAGTTTCTGCTGAATCCCACATGGCACCAGCATACTCAAGAATGGGACAACAGAGGCTTATGTAATGTATGCTACTAGTTTTTCATGTTCAGGAGCATCACGGAAAGCATATTTAAATACAAAATAGAAAAAACTGCATAGTTCCATTTTTACTTTGAACTTAATTGAACTCCATTTGATTAAATTAAAATTATTTATACTTTTATAATTATCATCAATTTATTATATTAATAATATTAAATTTAATATTATTATTATAATTATACAATATTATATTATTATAATTATAAAAATAATAAAAGTATTATAAAATTTACATTTTACTGTTCTAATTCTATTGAAATTAACACACGTTTTCGGTACGAGGTAACAACAGGGGAAGCTCGTCAACAAAAGGTTAAACAATATAACCATATTGAGTACTATAATGCTTTTCGTCATTAGTTTAATAAGTTTTCTTTTAGCAGAGTCATTTTAATTTTGTGAGAACTAAGTTTAGGGGAAATGTGAGAACTTTGGTATGCGCTTGCGCAAAGAGAGCGAGTTTCCGGGAACGGCTATGCGCGCCAGGCGATCGGCGCCAGGGCCACTATCTTTGGCACCATAATCGGCAATTACTTTTTCTTTCCAGACAATGTCATACCTTGCATAAAATATGTATCTTTGCTGTTTTTGGTAAGGCTACCAAAGATAGTTATAGCAAGGCGCTACAAGTAGTGTCAAGAGTATTCGAACCATAGAGTTCTCTCCATAGAATACCTACCTCTATGGTTCTCGCTATGATTCGAACAGCTTGATAGGAGCAAAGGGGTATATTACCCCTTTGGATAGGAGTGGTATTGCTGCTCCTCAATGTCGTTATGAACGCTTCCTGTTTCCGTATGGCGCTATGAAATAGGGTATTTTATTAAATTATTTATTTTCTATTACTATTTATATTATTCAATATTAGCAAGTCGAATTTCGATCATGGAAATTAATTTTTGTTCTTGTGCTAATTACTTGATAAACAAAGGAAGTGTCTATGGATGTCAGTGGCACCGTATAGCGGGCTGACTAGTTAGCTGGTTCTTTATTTTTTTAATAATTATAATATAATTTAAATTTAATATAATTATTTTTGTGTATGAAATTAGTATAATTAGTATAACAATTATAATATTAGGTTATTAATTTATTATAATCATTGTAAGTTAATTAATAGGCTATTAATATAAATAAAAAATTAAATAAACAACAGAATGATGGAGAATGAATGAAAACAAAATACCTATTATTTATTTTTTTATAATTGTCAGTGTTCGAAGTGGAACAAATGAGGTGGGTACGCGGTGTATGCAATCTTACAGACTTAGATTAGTATTTTATAGCTATTAACTAAATCTTATAGTAGCTAAGAAACTAGTGAATAACTAAGATGAAAAAAAATTATGCTCTGGTGAGATTCAAACTCAAGACCCTATGAATGTGTGATAACTAAAGTTGGGGGTTTTGGTATTGTCAGTTAAAACATTTAATCGGAGCCAAAGTACTTAGGACTCACCAGCTGTACGTGGTATGTAGTGGTAGTACGCTGTCTGTAGCTCCTGTTGTTAGCACCTTGATCTCCAATGTAGTAAGCTGTGTGGCGTAGGTTCTGGTTCTGTGGTCTAGGATGTGGCAGTGTCGACTCTATTCCGATATCTACAACGAGATAGTTGTTCCGCATATATCCTTAGTACGCATTATTAATATGAGTTACTGGGTAGCATACGATTCACCTACACTCCACACGCTCCACATTGTTGTAGTTTAGTTTTGTTTTTAGTGTTTTTGTTTTATTAGTTTTTATTTGGTTTCATATTTTGTAGTTTTTTATCATTTTTGTGTTTTCCACTAGCTTATACATTTGTATAATATGTATGTGTGACATCTAGGTCGTTGTCCACTCTTGTCACTGTGAGACTATATATCTATGTCGACAGTTTATACTGCTGTCCTTTCACTCCTCATTCTCACTTAGCTCTATGCTATACTCTAGCGCAGTCTACACTCTGTATCTCTATCTCACAGTCTACTCCAGGTGCTGTGTATATCTATATCTTCTCTACAATGTAGGTACTCCTCTCCTATATATACCTGCCCTCAGACCTGCCAACTCTCACGCATTGAGCGTGAGATTCAAGCAATTGCCCCATAGCTCAAGCTCTCACTCCCTTCTCACTCTTTTGCCCCATCAAAGCATTAAAAAATTATTTTTTGCCCCATTATAAAGTAATAAAAAAGGTTGTTTTTGCCTCATTTTGCTCTACTTACTTGCTATCCTCAAGCCACAAAACTCACACAAAGTGTACACAGCACAGTTCATTGGCATTGCCATAATAGCCTTTATTTCATTCATATGGAGCATCAATTTATCTGTTGGGATACAGAGATACCCCTTACTTACTTACTACTTACTAACTACCACAACACTTAGGCACCTACCATAAATGATAATCTGAATTCAACTATAATATTAAATGATATGATAGTCATAATATACTAAAGTAAAGGCCTACTTATTAAAACATTATTTTATATTATTATCAGTTGTATCAGTGAGCTAAGCCTAACTAGTATCTGCACTACTGTAATTTGGGCAGTGACAGTGAGATAGAACGGAATGGTGAGAAAGTGTTAGTATATCAAATTTAATAAAAGAAACTAATCTAACCATCAAATCGCCAGAGTTCCAGGGTAGATTGGCTCTGAGGCAGACTATTTTGTACCTGATAGTACTATTGCTAAATGAGATGTAATTGATCTTATTGTTACACACTGAAGCTTTTTTTTCTATAGACATGAGAAATACTGAATTATACAGAGGAATAAATGAATGCATTGAAAAGTGCTATCACTATACTTCAACATTTTTAAAAATGAGATAACCAGGTTTTGGGTAAAGATGGAGAAACATCAAAAAAGTTTAAGCTAATAAGCTATCTGGCTCTCACATTGGCCCTTATACCCCTTGTACATAATTCAACACCATGCCAAACTGCCTTCCTAAAGACGATGCTCAGCAATATAATTATCAAATGTGCTAGTCTCTCAGATTATTTTCACCCATCAGAAGAATGATAGTCTTAAGAAAACAGTCAAATCTGGCACTGGGTACAGCTTGTTTCTGCAAGTGTGGTCCTATCATGCACATGTATATTATTGTGCATGCACAGGACCGACCCCGGTTTCCAAGTCCAAGCTTGTATAACTTATTTTGAACTAACACTGTTTACTCCGGGCACTCAATTCCACAGGCTGGAAAACTCCTAGGTAGTACTTTGGGTTTCTATTAAGAATGCAGAGCATGTAAGAAGATAGAGATAACTGTATTGTAATCCAAGGCAGAAAAATGTGGCACCTTTTATAAAAGAACTGACTCTGTCTAGAGTCTGAGGGACGAATGGGCCATCTGTTTCCAACTAATTATTCTACAAAAACTTCAGAGCCAATGCACCATCGACGACAACTAGGGCATAATAACAACACCCAAGGGTCCGGCATAAGATGTCAGCCCTTGCAAGTCAGGTAGAGGATTGCGATCTATGTAAACAATTGTTTAATAGATATGTGTTATCGGCTCTCGGCCCATAATAGATGACAGTCAATTCCAGTCAGCAATGAAGTCAACAAAACATGGCTCAACAAGAAATACACATAAAATAAACTCATACAACTAAAGTGTGGATGAGAGATGTAGGGCCTACAGTATAGAGGCAGGCGCAACTTTATGCTTTTCGGTCACAGCCAGGGTTATTCAGCAAAATTTAAGATGGAGAAGTTGGCTTCTCCATTACAAATGGTGTCAGCCAACCACAAGCAGACCTAAGGGTACATGAAGCTATGCACTATTGCACCTAACAGACAGTATAACACATGCAATTGCAGTTGGTCAATTATGCGATATAGAGATTGTATTTACAGTTCATCGCAATAAAATATGTAGGCCTACAACTTGTTTTATCCACTTTCTACCAATGTGCATCAAATCATTAGTAAGAAACTTCTTGGTAATATATATAACTATAGATAAATTATGTTTAAAGATATTTGGATCTTTGTACCACACGATTGTAAGCTCATCATAAGCAGACCAATTAACTGGTAATGCATTGGAGGACGTAAGCTTTTACTACAACTAAACAAACTGAAACTGAATTTTATGTAATTACATTAGGCTACACAATTCTCTCAGGTGTTGTTACAGTAATAGAAGGGGCAAAGGCTAAATACATACTGGTCTCTTGTAAGACTACATTATTTTCACCAACTTGCTAAATTACTAATTTAAAAGAAGCGTTACCAAACAACCAGTGGTCAAAGTTGGGGGGTCGTGGGGGACGCAGTCCCCCCACCACAAACTTCAGGGGGTCCCTCAGACTGATAGACCCCCTACAGATTACTATTATAATAATAATACTAATTGGACCAAGTTTTACCTTAAGTCTTGGACCATATTTTAATCTGAAGTTCTTTGATTTTGCATCATTTCGGTGTCGAATTTTGACAAAGTTTCCAATTTCCGGGAGGGCGCTCAGGCGCCCCTCCCGGACTCTCCCCGCCAGCGCGCTTCGCATCCTCAAGTGACTATGTCTGCTACCCAAGAGACCTCCCACCTCTTTCCTTAGACTTTGGCCACTGCAAACAACTATAATTTTTTGCACTCATGGCCATTATTATTAACTACTACTAGATTTTATTTTACATAACAACAAGTCACAATCTATTAATTGGTCTACAAGTACTATAACTATTAAATCTTATTTTTTATTTTCTGCCAAATTTACAAGCATGCTAGCAGCTAGTAATTAAATTATATTAATAATGATTTTCATATCTTTTATAAGCATAATGATTATAATAATCAGTTCAGAGGCTTTGTGAATGCCCCAATAAAAACAGTTTTTGCCCCTTTTATGCGACTCACTCCATTGCCCCACCCCTAGGTTGGCAGGTCTGCCTGCCCTATATACAGCATACTCTACTATCTAGTTAATTCAACCAATCAAGTCTAGTTAAGAGTGGACAACTCTTAAATGTACTATTTTATCACTTATTTGTATATAACAAATGAGAGTCGAGCACTACTAGTTGGCTGCTGTAAACTGCAGTATAGTTTTAGGCGGTTTTGATTAGCACATGTATTCAGTTTTTTTCCCAATTTTTCCAAAAAAAACTGATTAAAACCAAAATTGTGAATTAACTGTCGGTTTAATTCAGTTTTTAAATTTCATGAAAAAAACCGAATCGAACCGAAAAGTAAATACTCAATTTTGGGAGTTGTCACACTCTGCTTTTAAATTTAATGTAATATAATTCCAAGGATGACATCGAATTATAATGATTGAAAGAAGTATAGCATGAATTCATGTGTTGAAAACACCAGCCATAACCGGAAATGGTGGCCATTTTCATTTTGTTTAATAATTTGCAGTCATTAAATATTAATTATTTAAAATAATATGCAAGTTAACTCTTAAAATCAAGTGAAGCTGCAGTAAATAATCACTGGGTAACAGTGATGGCTGCAGCCAAGTCTGTATTCCAAGGATGACATCGAATTATAAAGATTGAAAGAAGCATAATATGAATTCACGTGTTTACAAGGCCAGCCATTACAGGAAATGGGTGCGCTAAGGGGCTAGGCGCAGTTTGAATTTTAGAACCAAACTGCTGCATTCGGTTTCGGTTTGCATTTTAAAATTTCGCGGTTTTTGAACCGAAAGACAAAAAACTGAATGAAACTGAAACACCATGCAACACTACTGCAATAGGTCGGTTAAGAAGTTTTCAATTCGCAATTTCATGTTAAGACATTAAAGTAAATATATGTCTAGTAATTCGGCTAAATTAATCTCTAATTTTATCATAGCATGAATTTAATATAATATCTGGTCTTGTACCAACAGCAACTGACTTAGCTAGTTTGTTGGAATAGAGTGGAGAGGGGAAAAACTACATATTGAATGAGGGTACAATTGGGGTGTGTGATTCACAGAACATACATATTTTATACACCGAGGCTATGTATTCCTGGGCTCTTGGGTCTTGTTCATTATTATAATATGCGATTTTAAAGTCACATGAGTGCATATTCTTATATATTTTGTTTAGATAGTTGATAGCATTAGTTTGTTTGGAGAGATACTATTCATCATGACTCTGGTGGAGATGCTTGGCTGTCTCCTCGTAACCTTTGGAGCCCCAGCCTCTATGTTTGTGGTGACCGTTGCGAGGAAGCCCCTACATGTCATTATGCTAATGGCAAGGTACATACATCTACATCATCCAATTCCAGGATCTGTTGTGACCTTTGTAAAATATGAAAATGACATCTATCATATTGCACCCAGCCCCGGCTGCTACACACTGACTACTGCATACTGACTACTACATACTGACTGCTAGATACTGACTGCTACACACTGTTTGCTACACACTGACTGCTACACACTGACTACTGCATACTGACTACTACATACTGACTGTTAGATACTGATTGCTACACACTGACTACTACATACTGACTGTTAGATACTGATTGCTACACACTGACTACTGCATACTGACTGCTACATACTGACTGCTACACACTGACTACTGCATACTGACTACTATGCACTGACTATTACTATGCACTGACCATTACTATGCACTGAATATTACGATGCACTGACTATTACTATGCACTGACTATTACTATGCACTGACTATTACTATTCACTGACTATTACCTACTGCATATCGACTACTAGCCTACCTACTGCATATTTTCTACTACGAAATGCATACTGGCTGCTACTAGATAATGACTACTACCTAATGCATGTTAACTGCTACCTAAATTGACTACTATGTGTAGATTGTACATTCTTCCACAATAATGCATGATTGAAGTTGTCCTACTATATTTCTAGCGCATTCTTTTGGCTGTTGAGTTTGCTATTCAGTTCTCTTATCTGGCTGATTCCGCTTGAGATGGGCCCTGGCAAGTTCGTTATGGGAGTTGTAGTCTCTGTGCTCTTTCAAGAGCTCTTCAGATTTCTATTTTACTTTGTACTCAGGTATGCTATACTTCTTCACTAAATTGTGCAATATTACATGCCCCTTATCAACATAGATTCTTCTTACTAAAATGTCTGGTTTGGTTATCTTGTAAATGATTTCTAAGAAAAGATGCAGTAAGCATATGTGTACCAGCAGTTCTTTCTTATTGTTTCTAGCGTACACTGTACATATACATACATGTACACTGTAATATACATGTACCTATACCATTGGCTACTGGTTTGTAGTAAAGCCAGAGCAGGTTTAGAGGCTGTACACAATCAAGGCAAAGAAGAAAAGAAACCATTAAATATGTTAGCAGTATATTATGGTATGTATAATGTTGACTGGGCTCCAAACGGAAGTTGGTAACTAGGGCTTCATCCATCCTGACAGTCCATGGTTTCAGCTCAAATATTGAAACTGCATGTAATTAATATGTGGATAATGTGACCAACACCAACACAATGTAGGCCTACTAAACAACTCTACAAGCCATAATACATACAGTGACTAGTAATTAAACAGTAACAGTGACAGATTTTGTACTACAATGTATCTTTGAAAAATCTATTTGGATAATGTGCTCCTGAAACCCAGTATTACTTAATTGAGACTAACCTTCACATTCATAAGGTAATTAGCTGTGGTCATAATAATTATATGAGCCAGAGCAAATAGAAATGTACCTAAGGAGCATTGTTGTAAATTTACAGTAGAGCCAATAACAGCTAGTGCAGTGAAATTTCCCATTGGCACACTATTTTTGTATTCCAACACCAGACACAACTTCAGCATGTTCCTTATGCAATTTTGTTTAAAAAGTTGAAAAAAATTTTTAATAAAGTGAAAAATAAGAAAATGTTGTGTTTGCTATGGGAGATTCCGCCATATTGGATTTTGATATTTTTTTCAATTTGAAGCAATTTCAATGAATCTGGGTTTTTTGTGTATAAGCATAATTTTCTGTATACTGAAACAAAGCTAACATTGGCGTCATCAAAATGAAATTTAGTTTTAGGATTTAAGGAAGTTTTTCAGCAGTTATTACATTATGAAGAAGGTTACAGCAGTGAGTCAGCTGAGAATGATGACCCACAACTATTAATCTCAGTACCAGCTAATGTCTCAGCTAATCTGCTAAATGTAGAGTTGGTTCTACTAGGGACTCTTACCAAAGGCAAACAAACCATTGTTGCTTTTTTAATAGTATATTGTCATCTTAATGATTCCGATTTTTTATTTACAATTATTTATCCAAGGCTTATGTTGAAAAAACTTGTTTTCTCACTAGAACATGGTTATGTTTTTTGAATTCCTCATAAAATTCTGATTCAATGCAATGTACAGTGTACATGTATGTAGTAACTACGTATAATATTATAGTTACTACATACATGTACACTGTACTATATTGCTTCTATGTACTATTGTCTGTTATGTGACATTGTATATTCGCAATCAGTGAGTTGTTAGTATGAATATACAATATACAATACGTCTTAGTACATGTGATGTCATGTACATTGTATTCCATATACACACAATTACTTGATACTCTATGCTACATATTATATACATTTACAGCTGCTGGACTGGGGTATGGTCTAGTAAGTGGAGCATTCGCCACAGTAAACATCTTCAGAGATCTCAGTGGTCCTGGTACTGTTGGTATTGCTGGCCATTCACAGTACTTCTTTATCATATCTTGTAAGTTTGAAGTAACCAGTAGTGCCTACAATGTATTTTTAACAGTTCTATTAATTCAGTTGTTCGCAATCATTTATTGTATTTGTCCAATCTCCATCCATTCATGTGCCACCCACCCCCACTGCCTTTTCTCAAGCGTGTATTGTGATTCAAACTGTAATGGTGGCAAAGTCATAATTCTGTAATATTTAATGTTTGCATGGTTTCTTTTTTCATATACACATACTTTATATACACTGTATGCTAGCTTTACACCCTATTTGTTTGGTCCATACACGCAAATTAATTATGTTGTCCACTATCTTATGTTCTAGCTTTCATGACTTTGGCCTTTATTATGCTACACGTGAGCTGGGGTATAGTATTTATGGGGTCCCTGGACTCTGATGTGCTGTGGAGAAATGTGACTGGGGTCATTGGCGTTGTCACCTCTCATTTGCTAGTCTCTGGATTGGTAGGTCAAATCAATAATATCATAATTAATGTGTATGATATTAATTAATTTCAACAAGTTATATAAAATATATCCATGACGACCATCATTTGCTTTTTTCTGGTAAATTTTGCATGGTTTCCTTCAACACTGTCTGTCAATGAACATTTTAGACTGTGTTGAACTACAGCTATGATGGAAGGAAGGCAAACTATGCAGCCAGTATGACATTGCTATACATAAGTATGGTATTGATGGCACTGTGGGCATATAACATAGCTGGTGGTTCAGGCAGGTCCCTCAAGCACTTTGTACATCCCCCTCAGTCCAACCCTGCTAGGAGAGCTGTGGAAGACTAATGCTTCTCCCTCCTACCCTTTGCGGCCTGCTCATAGTTACAAAGATTACTCTAGCAGTTAACTATGTTCTAGCCCTCGCCCTTGCTAGTCCATTAATCCATTATAAAAATGTATATACAGAATATATAATATTTATTTTGTAAACTTATGCGTTACATGTACATCAAACATCATTAGTAAGGTATCCAGCCAAACATGTGTTTAGGCTCATCCAAATGTTTTGTAGAAAGTATGTAAATCTAATATTAATAATAAATATTAAGCTATATAAATATATGTGTTATTTTTTATGACAAGGTAGGAATGGTATTGCAGTAGTAACCATATCTTATTCTCAAGTTAAATAGTCTGGGTTCCAAGCCCCCCCCCCCACACCACTACATGGAGGGTTTGAATCCAGCTGCTGTTGCTAAAGCTAGTGAAATAATATAATGTTTTAATGTAAATGTACTGCAGGAGAGATTATTTGTATGACACCATCGGGTGTAGAATTAGAGGCCAACAAGTTTGGCATGGGTGGCAGGTGAAAATCTTCGCTGAAGGAACTTGATTACGTATAGTGGAATACAGCTGATGCCTGTTATAACCACAGTCTTCCAAATAAAATTCCACGTCTTCAGAAAATTTAGGTCTAAAAGGAACAAAATGCAGACAGTAGACATACAAGAAGTGAGTCATAGCATATTATTGTTGTGGTAGGTTATACATGATCTGTATGCTCCCTGAAATTCAACATTTTCCTCTTCTACATGTACATTTTGTTACTTGGATTGTTGAACTACACCTATCAAACGTAACTTAGGTGATTTGATTTGAACTTACCAAAAAAATCTTTGAATAAATAAAGAGTGAGTACATAAGAGGCAAGGGAGATAATTTCAGCTATGATCATGAGCCAGTGCCAGGTTCTGATGGTTAGTGCTACCATGAGCAGCTCAGTAAGAAGAAGAGCAGTAAATGTGATGGATACAATGTGTATGAAATCTTGGTCAAACAATAGCAGAGCTCCATACATTATAACTCCACCTACATGTCAAAAATAATATATTAATTAAACATGTACTACCATGGATCAACACAAGTGTGATAGAGACTGAAAACATGGTTAGGCGAGTAGTATTTACACTGGCTAGTCCTGACTAGTCTTTCACCAAATAATTTATTCAGCTGCACTTTCGAAACCAACTAATAACCATTGGTTTCTTCTTCTCAAACATTTGAGATTAAATTGGATCATTGATTGGGCAATAATGTACTTGTATTATGCTACCTCCACCATCAAAGAAAACTTGCATGCCAGAAATGGACCCTGCGTAGATGCCCTTTACTATACTGACTGGTCATCCTGATGCAAATATTAATTAATAACCATACTATATTCATGCAATGATAGACTTGAATTAAAATTTTGATGTAAAGGGCATGCTACACAGACGCAAAACTTGCGTGAATCGCATAAATTTTGCGTTTTGCGATTACTGTTGTTGCATTTTTATTGCATGTTATAAATTTCTAACGTTGCAAAATGCGAATCGAGTGTCGATTGGCTACAGCTAACTTAAGATGCTTTGACAAGGTGCTAGCACTTGAGTTTAGGCCTAATATATAATGTATGCTAGGTAGTTGCAATTACAGTCATGGTTAGGAATTATCTTCTCTCTGCTACCATTAGCGCGTGGATGAAATAACATATATATATAAGTTAATGCAAGCTGTAAGGATGAATCTATATTGGGAGAACTTCCTATAAACAGCTATTCATACCACACCAACACTTATCATACTTATGGCATGTGTAATCAGTGAAACAGGGGAGAATGCACAACCTTCAAATGTTATGCATACTCAAAAGGACGTCAATAATAGGGGTATTTGAAAATTGCTCTTGCACGCTAAATACATGTAAATAGCAATACGCAGCAGAATGAATTAATTTTATTCAGTATAAAGCTAAAAACAGACTAGCAAATGTTTTTCGCAGTGTTGGTACCATTTTTGCCAGTGTGACGACGACTGAACAAAGCACACTAGCGATATTTCTTCACAAGAGTTATTTCTAGTCTGAGCGTGTGTGCCAAGGTAGGCCATTATTTTATATATTTCTCCTACGTGTACATCACATTATAACTGCGACTAAATTTGGAATTGTTGTTTACAAACAAAAGTGCGGAATGGAGTCAGCAACAACTTTGCTGGCCAATTAGAAGCCAGCTTTATCGAGAGCGAAGAGTAAAATATTAAACATGCTTGGTATTGGGCAAACAGGGAGTTTTCGTTCTATTTTGTGACACCCTGTCGCTCCACCATCATTTCGCGGCTAATAGCGGCTTGAAATTCGCGAGTCTATTTCCATCTTTACATTGTGTGCTATCGCTCTCAACTAGACGTGCCTGCTAATATTATTTATTATTGCAATGGGGACTCCCCTTTACAATAAGTATTAATCACGCCTAAACACTCATATAGCATTTTGTTATTTAACGCAGCCTCCTATGAACCGGTATAATATCCTAATCATAGATTTAATATAATTTAATAATATATTATATCTATGATCCTAATACACCTAGTACTGTATTTAGCAGCTAGCCTGGTACGATGATTGATAATTAGGCACACTGTAGATATAGGGAAACATACCTTGATATAATGATATTAGCACCCATATAAAGAAGGTCTTCAGGGTAAGGGATCTTCCCTACCAAATAAACAGGAAATTACGTAAAAAACTTACATGTATAATATAGGCCTAATATATACATGTATATACATTTTTGTTACATAGCCATAACAGTCACAATTCATCATACAATGTACATAAATAAAGGAATCAATGTATCGCCAATTTAGTACAACACTAAATGTGTCCAGTTGAGGGCAATGACCAACATTCAAAGGTAACCAAGATAACAAATCCTAATCAAAGACCACAAAGTATGCTGACAAAACTATTGTTACTACACATAACAGGAGGTAACAAATCCTACTTTGTACTATATTTTCACGTATTAAGTCCATCTTGGATGAGTTGCTGATAACAACTGTACTCTTGGGAAAATATTATGTCACCCAACTCTACATTATCATCCCTTTAGTTTAGCAAAAGCAAATACTATTATAGATGTAGAATTCCAACATGATACCTATGCCTATAATTTGTAAGGGCATTGGATGATTGTTACACTTGCTTGATATACAGAAGGGCGTAGACACATAATTTAAGCTAATATAACTACATTGTACATTGTTGGTGCTGTGCTGTTAACGTTAAGACATTGGTTGGATAAGTATTACAAAAATAAGAGGCTCACCTTGATTAATTCCTTGTAAAGCTCGGGGTATGTGAGGGCCACTGAAGATGTCACATCTTTGTCAAGCACCAGAGAGAATACAGGCAGCATTGTGAATACAGTACCATATCTAGAGCAGGGAACCAACACAGGTTAGATAGAAGTAAGTAATCATGGGTATAATACAGACTGCAGTAGGTACACAATTGTTAGTACAAGGCACTACTTGTACTGTCGTATCGTATCGTATATTTAAAAACGAGTTAAAATGTAAATGAAGATATTTTATTGTTATTAGTTTCCTGTTAGAGATTACCACCCATCAAATACTCGTAAATAGACATTCCGATTCAAACGGTGATAGAGCATAAAATGGTATAGAACATAAAAATATGGAATACATGTACATTTGTATTGTGCATGTGAAAGCATGCACATACATACACATGTGAATATCACCGTATCATATATACATGTAATATAATATCACCGCATAATATAATATCACCGTATAATATAATATCACCGCATAATATGTATATAATATATACATGAGAGTAGTGAATGTGCATGTGTGAACAGTACGTGCACTACTTGTATATCTACTTGTATATCTACTTGTATATCTACTTGTATATCTACTTGTATATCTACTTGTATATCTACTTGTATATCTACTTGTATATCTACTTGTATATCTACTTGTATATCTACTTGTATATCTACTTGTATATCTACTTGTATATCTACTGTACTAAACTATATTCACTGTATGTGTACAGTATGATAAGTCGAAGTTGACAAACCAGTTATTCAAGTAGTGGCAATACAGACCCAATCATTAGAAAGCCAGGAAACATTTGGATGGAGGCCAGATAGAATATGGAAGAGAAGACAGCTTGCATTGTGGTGATGATTAAACCTCTGTGCATAACAAACTGACTGAGAGACGCTGACCTCTTGTAACTACAACACAAGCGTATTCACCATGTGTACACTAGGACATACTATGTATGTACATGTATTGCTATCTACACTATTATACAACAGAACAGAGTATATACACATTCACATCACCTGCTATATCACTATCTACTAACTAGCCAAATGGAGCTCTGCACCAGAGTCTAACAGATATATCATATGTCTAGATGTATACTGAATCCCTCAGCTCCTACTACATATACATGTACTACAACTAAGCACTAACCTGTTGCGGCCATGGACTATAATGAGTTTGCCCACATAGCTAAACTGGTTAATAGAGAAGTCAGCTGCTAGAGAAGCCTGTTTCCCCTCCTTACCCACAATCCCCACTCCTGTGTCGGCAGCCTGTATCATGGATACATCATTTCCTCCATCACCTACAAGAAAAGTAGCAAGATGATAGCCTACTTATACCCATAACCAACATATATATGTAGCATTGTATAGCAAATGCATAGTTAACATATCACACTGCATAGCTCATACATTGTACATGTATATACTGTACATAGCAAACATGTAGCACTGTACAGTACACACATTCTATTTGAGTCACCTGATGAGAAACAGTGAGTACTCACCAATAGCACAGACTCTCTTTTTAGTGTGCCTCTTTATTAGATGAACTATATCTGCCTTCTGAGTGGGAGAGCACCTGCACACGATGACAGTAGGACTGTGACAAGCTAGCTCCACAAACTCATGCTCATAGAAACTGAGGCATACCTGTAGCAGTCCATCAACAATGTAAATATACATGTAGCATATGCAATATACATGTATACATACAGCATATGCAATATACGTGTATACATAATATAGCATGTGCAATATAAGTGTACATGCACATGTACATGTACAATATACGTATATACATGTTACATATACATATAAAATATTGCACATGTATACATATTGTATATTATGGGAGCAGCTGTGGCCTAGTGGTTAGAGCTCTGGAATTCAATGCAGTTTCGATTCCCGTAAAGGTCATTAGTTGCGTTAGGAAGGGCATCCAACTTTATAATGCTCCTGTTCTACATTAGTTACTCTGCCATTAGTGAAGATGCCTTTCCCACCCCAAAAAATAGAAAAAAATGCAGATCTCTTTAGATCTTTGCTTTCTTTCCTGGGGTTAGTAGTGGGAAGTAAAACCTGGTAAGTTTTGTACATATTGTATATTATATGCTGCTACCGTCTTCACAATCTCTTAGACCGGTCTAGGGTGGAAATAAGAGTGACAAGACGTCAGTTTAACTTAGCCCATCGAGTCCTTCAATTTTTCTCTCAGGAAAATGGTGTTTTATGTTTGGTTTGGTGCTGCGTGTTTGATACAGGTGTGTCAAGAGTGGGTCACAAATTTCTTGACCAAATTGAACTTGACCTGAAACTTAGCAAGCCCAGACCTCATGTGATGAATAGATACAATGTACTGCAGTAGTTACATAATGGGTGCACTGACCTCCAAAGAGTCGCCTCTTATAACTAAGGCACAGTCATTCTTCTTTCTAAAGGCATTTAACTCTGCATGCACCTCAGCCCGTGTATATACTTGCTTGAAAACAAACACTTCCTGTGTTTTTGACACCAGCTTAGAGCTCTTTCCAATACAAATAGCAGTTTCCAGTTTGTCCCCAGTTAGCATCCAAATCTGTGAAGATAACCAACCAAGCATTAGATTTACTAGCCAGAAGGACAGTGTTGTCCTCACATGCATGACATGGATAACTACCAGAGGTGAGTATGAATACTAGCAGAGAGTGATTCACTACCTCCCGCCCCCAATGTGAGCATCTATTTCATTATAATGTCTACCCTAGAGTTGGTTTACATTCATATACGAGTACCTTATACACGTACATATACCACAACTGTACATATGCACGTACCGTACCTACATATAATGAAGTAGATCGACACAAGTACATGTAAGCTGGAGGGTTCATTACTATTAGAAAATGTTAGTGCGAGCGAGTATCTTAATGATGAGCAATAAGACAAGACACATTTTTATATTTTTGTTGACTCCTTATATAAGTTTCACACTGTGAACGAAACATTGTCCTCAGATAAAATGTTTTACTGTTATTTGAAGATGTTGACGCATGTTAATAGTTTAATTACATGTATATAGTACAGTAAAACCATGTGCATTTTTCTAGTTTTTTAGAAGGAATGTGTGTAGTATTACTGTATATATAATAGTACTGTTATACTACAGCAAAAGTCATATTTCAGAATACGTACATTCTAGGTTTAGTCTTGTGTTCATTAGGTACAGGCCAACATTAGTACAGATACACTGCACAAAGAGCAAATGTACCGCATACTAGAGATCCTATACACTACACACTTTCTGCTACAAAAGAGTGAAAATATGATTACTATAGCTACCTTAATGCCAGCATTCCTAAGAAGTTCAAGTGTGGGGCGTACATCTTCCTGTAGCTTGTCTTCCACACCAGTGAGGCAGAGCAGCTCTAGATCTCGTTCTAAACTCTCTACTACTGCACTGATTTTTCCAGCCCTGCCTTCAGTGCTCAGCTTGGCTTGGTTATATCTTGCCTACACCGCAGTAGTACGTGTTACACTACTGACCTCAAGTATTCACACACTTAGGTATTCAAAATTTCAACACACTGGCAGTGATTCACCAGCTTCAGCATTTACAACAGCGATATATGCACTGTATTACTGTATTAATCAAGCCAAATTCATTCAGTAACTAATAACGAGTAATATCCATTGTGTAGCTAAAGTTTGAAATATCTAATAATGTTGGTGGTGACAATCATTCATGGATAGCGAGTAATTTGTACATGTGAATACAAAAAGTCACCCGAGTGACCTCTTCGGTAACATGAAACTACATAATATATAGATATAGGAATATACAAGTCGTTTAGATCTACAACAACATACAACTACACATAGCATAAATACAAGCCATGGTAGATCCACAGTGAGGTGGATTTTTGCTGTACAAGCATAGAACAGACTTAACAACACCAATATACATGCATGTATCGGCACCTCAAAGTCTCTGTATTGCTCTTCAGACAGCTGTTTCTTGGCCACCACTAGCGTTCTTAGCCCTTCCCTTGCCATATTATCAGTCTGTAGCAATGCAATAAACATTTATGTATATTTTGTTGATATGGATACCATACGTTACAAATATAGTGTAACCAATACAGTAGAGCTCTAAAGGCTGTTTTTTAATGAGGATAACGAATAAAAACTGTATTAGAATCTGTATCCTCACTAATCATAATGTTGAATATTCCACTGAATAGGTCACTAGCAATAGCAACAGGCAGTAAAATATGAAGTCAAAAATAACAACTGTTACCATGCGCAAACATGAACATGTATGTGCTTATAACAGTGTTATGTTATATAATATACGTGTTTTGTATGTGTTTATGTATTACAGGTCAAGGTTTCAACAAGTGAATAAAATAGAGTTTAGTAGACTATTATGTAGTTGTCTTCCCAGAAAAATGAGAACAGCAACTCTGAAATACAGAGTTTAAGAGTGCTAGTTCAATATATACATATCTTACATGTATTTATTCACTACAGCCATTGTGATAATATCATGTATCTTGTAGACAGCACCACATGTAGTACTAATTAATATATAAACTAAGAACCATAAAGTAGCAGTATTGGGGTGATTACATACTTCCTCATCCAACCAGTCATTATACTGTACTATAGAACTCATCACAACATCTGCTCCTTTCATGTAGAAAGTTATTACTCCTTTGCTGTCCTGACAGAATGCAATAAAATCACACTTTAAGGTGATAGTAGCACGCAGTAAACCGACAGTAGATTGTACATGTAGTAAGGTAAGAATAGCACATGGTAAGTTCACAGTAGCATGTATAATAAAGTCACAAGATAATGCATGGGTGTAGCCAGGAATTTTGTTAGGGGGGAGGAGGGGGCATGGGTCCTGGCAATGATATTGGGCTAAAATGTACATGTCACATTACTATGCAGCTGGGAAACAAGAAGCGTGTATTATTTGTAGTTCATGGAAATTGTTTACTACCTTTACAATAATGCCCATTCTCTTAGTCTCAGATGTGAAAGGAAATGTCTGCAAGATGTCATACTTGACGGTGGCACCTGTGACAGGTGTCCTAAGTGTCATAGTGGTCAAATCTCTATGTACCAGTGTCAACCCAATACTTTCGGTCCATTTAACCAAAGCCACCTGTTAATATTAGATAAAATGTATACATGTACATACATGTAGTTGAAATTACTTGCCTCAACATGCAGATATACAAACCACACCACGCTGTTTATCGTTACAGAGTACATTACAAAATCACTTGACCACTTAAGAAGACTAAAGAATATCACCTCATCAGGACTGGAGGCTTGGTAAGTCATCGTGTCAAAGTCTCCCTCTACCTCAAACACCGGAGTAACGTTATGACACAGTGCTATGGCTTTGACTGCTTCGTGTACCCTGGTAACGACTGTCCTACGTATTCTCTGGTGAGACATGTGTTGGGGGATGGTATCAGAGGAGAAGGAAGTCCTTAGGTGGGTGACAATCTGCATGCATACAGGTCAAAGTTATCACAGTAAGTTACAGGTTACAGACGACGCTCTTACTTTATTGTCAGGAGAACTCTCGCACACAAGTGAATTATATAGTACAATGTATCTATGACAAATAAAGCTAGAAATCATGTATTCTTCACTGTTAGACCAGTATACAGTACATTAGTATACAGCATATACTAGACAGTATATATGTACATGTAAAATAATGTAGTCTAAGGGTTTACCTCATCCATAGTTTCTGCTGTAAAAGAGACGGTGCCAAGGTGTAACTTCTTAAATATCATCTCATTCTGAGTGAGTGTTCCAGTCTTATCAGACAACAAGTACTCGATTCTACCTGCACAGCCATGTCAAGAAAAGCATGGCATGAAATCAGGTTAACACATGACAGGAGTGATATAGTATTCATACACTACCAATAAATAATGTACAGTATACATACAGATGAGAATGAATACACCATGTTACCAGGGGTGGGAGTCGATAGTTTTAAGAATAGAGAAATATGTGCTATTAGCTATTCACTACAAGAATAGAGAATCTGCCTATGTGATAGTGAAATTTAAATATAGAGAATAGCTTTTATATCCGCTGAATCGCTATTAATTAGAAGTTGTCTTCTCTCAAATCAGATTTGAGAGAGCAATTCAAAGGCGCCCATTTATTTCCATGAAAATTAAAAAGCACAAACGCAGCTATTTCTTGTTTACTTCTCTTCAGCTACATTGTTCTGCAGAGTTCATATTGTGTTTACATGTATATTATTTTCTACAATGCACACTAGGGCTTCGTCATGGATTTGAAACATCATTGATAACGTGATAAGAAGGTATCAGGGTAGCAGCAACAGACTCAATGTAATATAGCCAAGTCAAATGCATGTGTATTAGGCATCACATATATAATCTTCAAATTGTCTGTCTGTGGAAATTGTAGAAGCATTAGTGTTGTACAGTTGTACATGTACTATTGGAGCAGTAATACGTGTACAGAGTAAAATTTAGACTTATCTCCCCATGATTTTCTGTCAATGTCTAAAATATTATATATTTGTGGTTAAACTGGTAGTATTTTAGACTCCTAACATAAAAGTATTCACCACACATACTATAATCTATTCTTTGTATGTTTCTTCTTTGTGTAGACTATGTTTTTGAAGTCAAAAAGCTGCTACACTCGTATAATCCGGATATTAAATGAGTTGGTTAGCAATTTCACGAAGTGTAATAGTTAAGACGGCCAGAAATGGCTGCAGCCGCAATGGCACTCGTTACTAGCTACTAGCTAATAGCAGATTGGGTTGAAAATAAAAGCGTATTGGTTGAAACGCTATTAAAAATTGACAGAAATTGAAAGAAGCGTGTCACAGCAGTTCGCTGCTGCAAAAGAAGAGATTAGCACAATCGAATAGCGTTTCAACCGCGCTAGTCCCACCCCTGCATGTTACTTACCTAGAACCTCTGGTATAGTGGTACTACGTACCACAGTACCTTCAATCTCCTTGTCATACTGTATCATAAAACTGTAGGCAGCTTTACCCATGTCCAGGTTTACTCTCAGGCTGATTGGTATAATGTAGGAGAAGATAAGTACAAATCTCATTAGATACCTGTACCAGGGACCGTCAAATCCCTGTCAATATATTATACAGGTAAATAGTATACTGCATATACAACACATGTGCAAGTACCATAGTCCATATATACTGTATATACTACACATGTACCAGTGTAATGTATATACTACACATGTACCAGTATTATACTGTATATACTACCCATGTACCAGTATACTGTATATACTATACATGTACCAGCATACTGTATACTATACATGTACCAGCATACTGTATATAGTACACTAACCAATACCAGCACATCGTATATCACACACAGATAAAGTATAGTTTACTGTATGTTATGTACATCACATACTGCACATTACATTATATTACCCATACTGTATATATTACAACTACTAGCTACTAATAACTACTAGCTACTAACAACTACAAACAACTGCTAACAACTGCTAACTACTACCACTACTACCACTAACACTACCACTACTACTAACTATTAACTACTACTAACCACTACTAACTACTAGCTATTGTAACTAGCTAACAACTACTAACTACTAACAACTACTAACTACTAACAACTACTAACTACTAACAACTACTAACTACTAACAACTACCCACTTTGGCTAGTGGACCTGAATATTACATGTACATGTATAGGATGTCGCTACTGGTATGATGCTCTCCGTGTGTAACATTGGAAATCAGCATTAGAAGGGGTGAGAACAAGTTATGAATAGATGGTTAGAACGTGCATGTCTCCCCTACCTTGATAGCCATCATAACGAGGGAGAGCTCCATCACAGCTATAAATAATATCTTAGTTAGAAAGTTGATCTCCAAGTCTACCAAACCAGCCTACAAGAAGAGCGGGATATAAATTGAAATACTCATACTAATCATAAATGAGGTTCTTTTGGTTATGCCTCTAAGTTTCTACATTTATGCTATATCCTACTACACATCTACATGTATGTTATAGCCTATTATGCTAGTGTACCTTGCTAGGAGGTTGGGAAGTGTTCATGACGCTCCTTGTTTCATAGCCTGTGTAAATCACAAGTCCAATGGCAGTTCCTGAAGCTATGATACTGTTAGCCCATATAGAGTTATCAAGGTTGAGAGATATTCTTTCCTCAGAGTCATCTAACTGTATACAATGTGTATAACAATTATATACATAGTACATGTGGGTAAAGAAACACAATGGGCCTATTAATAGTAGTATACAGTAAACCAATTGAATTAGACCACATCAGTCACAATGGTCACTAGGAAAGTGTTTTGTCCTTAGGATACTACTACATGGTTATCATAATGTTACCTTATACACCCCTGAGTTCCTTAGTGCTTGATGCTATAGCTATCTTATAATACAGTTAGATCGTTCACTACCTCTCTATTGCTTCCTTTTATAGCAACCAATCAATGCTAATATTTACATCAGCGTATCTAGGGAAAGATACTGCAATACTGCAATATGAGTCAACAACTAACCATGGAGAATGTACCAATAAAGTTGTGGATGTCCTTCTGTGGTTTCTCAGCATACACTTGTGCAGATGTATCAAACAAAGCCTACAATTCACAGAACAGTACTAGTAGCTAGCAGTAGCAGTATGGTACACGCAGATAGTTCATAGTCTACGAACTACCTCGTAACTAGTATGCTGGCCTTCAACAACCACATAATGCACATGTACAAGTAGGTGCCTGATAGTTATACTGATGTAGATTGTACAATCATATATTATGATGATTACATTACCTACACCCTGCTGTACTCTTGACACTCACATATAAATTGTGTTGGCTATAATCTAATATAGTGGGCACCCGATTGCTTTAAACCAGCGATTGCTTTGAACCAGCGATTGCTTTGAACCAGCGATTGCTTTGAACCAGCGATTGCTTTGAACCAGCGATTGCTTTGAACCAGCGATTGCTTTGATCCAGCGATTGCTTTGAACCAGCGATTGCTTTGATCCAGCGATTGCTTTGAACCAGCGATCAAGCGACAAGATTGCAGCTGACAAAAGTACCAACATGGAGCAGAGCGATGAGAACCCCAATTGCTAACTGAAGCATGCTAGATCTATGCTGGTATTGTGGTCAGATGCAGTAGTGTAGATCTAGTTCAAAATTACAACTTTTACCAACACTAAAATAATGGGGAGAGATATTCAATAGCACAGTATTATTATGCACCAGTTGTTACTATCCACTACTAAATACTGCTACTATACTCGTATATCGTGATGTGCACCACAAGTATTACCAGATCAGTTGGAAGTCGTTGTGTTAACTCAACAGCCAGCTTCAGTTTCCAATCAGTTTCACCATCTAGTTGGTCTGTTCTAATAAAACAAGATCCAGATTTCTCGGATGTTCTGAGGAAGACCAAATCTGCAGGAACCCTTTGATTCTGAAGATTGCAGAAATATTTGTACTATTACAATGTACACTGGATATTCAATAAACACTTTTAAAGTTTCTCAACTTACTAAGCTTTGTGCAGCGCTGTCCTCCTTATTGTGTATTCCCCTTCACCTTTTTCCTAGAGTATTGCTACCGAAATAACTTTTTACAAGTGGCATGCTTGAATGGGAGCACACAGAGGATAGCTTAATATGAATAATTAGTATAATCCAGAGCCATAGGGCATGAACAGGTGCAATGCCTACCTTGTCTACTACAATGATGTCACCAACTTTGATATCACTACTTGGAACAAAGGTTTCACCTTGAGGGGTCAACTTCCTGTAGGACTGTGAGTTGACCTCCTTGTCACGCTTGAATCTACGAATGTCATCCAACATCTCCCTTAGCATAGTTACGGATATCACGAACCCCTACAGCAAGATGGAAACTATTAGACCTGTATGTGCACAATGTTTGTTATAGTATTTTTGTTGCAAGAAATATTTTTGCTACAGGTACTTGAACAACCTCAGCAGATTGTAGAACAAACTATTGTATTGAAAAATGTTGGTGTGGGATAATATTTTAATGATGAATAGTAGCACAAGATGCATTTTTTATATATAGAGATTTATTTCCTAATATTTCGTCACTTGTCCAAGTAGCATCATCAGAGGATAAATGAGGTTCTGAAAATTAGAAACTACTTTATATAATGGAAGTACATCAAAGAAAAAAGCTAAGGAAGTGGATTAGGTTAAGAGTAAAGCTACAAAGTTATTTACACAATAGAGCTATAAGATGAAAGGATAAAGTTATACTTCAAAGGCTAAATATTCAAACTATTGCTAATAGATATAAAGTTGTATATATTACATGGAGGATTGGTAATTAAATAGCAAGAGTTCAAAGTGGTTCCAAGAAATAAACAGGTGAACCCTTGTTGCATTGTGGAGAAAATATTGTTGCTATGATTGTACAAATGGGACCCCTCAATAGTCTGCATACATTAAAACTAATTTTACCCCATTGAGCCACATTAAATTATTAATTTGAACTGACTCCATTTTCAGTCGGCCTAGCACCTCTAACACAACCATTCGATATCAGTCAAAGTAAAATTGTGCGATGTTGCACCAAACTGGCTCACTGTATAGTCAGTTGTTAATATAACTTGTCTTAAAAACCAAGTTAATAGCATAACTAGATCTATTGTAAATTATTACAGTGACCCAAAGGTTTGGAGGTGCTTTGGGAGATAACACTCGTAAAAAATTTGTGCTTAGCATAATATAGAGTAACATCGACTGCATAATACATGTATATTAAAGTCCAGTACGAATATATATATAGCAATATCATAACGAGACTTACTAACGGTGCCCAGTATGTGTAGAGTTGACCAATTCTGATGCCAGGAATAAACTGAGAGCAAGACATTATTAGGAAATAAAAGTTTAGGAAGTATTTAAACTGCTCAAACAGCACCTAAAACAAATGATGGAACACATATTAGATAGGGTACCTGAGATTAGTATCTCAGAATGCAGTAAAAGTTACAAAGTGTAATAAAATCAGACTAACCCGTTGTGCAGTAAGGGTTATAACGCGCAACGTAATTAATTAGGGAAGCACCTTTGGCTGCTGAGCGTGCACATAGTATACAATAACATGACAACTTGTTGATCAGAACTTCAACAAGTAACAAAATTGGTTACCTTTGGTACAAAAGAAATAACGCTATATTTCTGATTACGTATGACATTGGGTGGATACTCGGCGTGTTGACAGTTGTCATAGTAAACAGGTAATCTTCCCATGTGCACAGTTCTGGGATGATACTCTCTTTGTTTCTTACACTTCCTCCACAGCCCATCACAGCACCTTAACACAATATACTTCTGACTAGTTCAAATATTTCCATTAACTCGACTTGAAATATTCCCAAGGAAGCTACTGCAATTGTCTTTTAGAATAAAATCAAATCATGGATCATTTTATTATAACCTAACCTAGAGCTCTATTATAACCTAACCACTACGAAAGTATTTAACCTTATGCCTACACATTATAATGAGCAAATGCGATGGGCTAGAAAACATGTCACATATCGAAAAAGAAAAAATCTCCACCGATGTTCAGCTACCAACATTAGTATAATGAATTACATATGCTAAATAATTACTTGGATAATGGCTCCTTCCAATCATGGCAAACACAATCGACAAAGGATTCCCATTTAGATTTCTTCTTTCTAGAAATCAATTGAGAGTTAAGATCTAGTTCAACAGCCTCACCGACACTGGAAGAGTCGTCTGTCTCTATACTATTGTGTCGATTATCAGCGCCATACCTAAAATAAACCTCATCATATCATTAGGAAATCGAAACTCCTATTTTTATCATCTTGCAATAGCTCACCTGAGAAAAAATACTCAATGACTGATTACAAAATGGTAAAATAAATGGTAAAAGAGTAATTGGAGAGTTAGGACATGGAGAAAGCAAATGCTTATACGCATATCAAAAACCACAGTGAGAAAATTCGGAGCCATCATAACACCAAGTAGATAAAGCTGACTGAAGCAACTGCTGTATCCAACAAACTTCACGTCGACAAAATATAGTGGTAGATGGTAGGTTTTTAATTGAATACTTGGAACCTCATCTAGAAAGATAGCAACAAATGATGTAAAGAGGAATCGGAACCATACAAAACAAAGCATGGAGAAATTACAACATTGCTTAAATGTTTGTAAGTTATTGGAGTTTAAAGTCAGTCAGTTTGGAATATTTATGATTTATGGATTTCATATAGCCGAACGTTGTAGAATATTTACCCCACAGTCAGAGTGTGTTGAAATCTGATGATCTCCCAATGACCCAGAACTGACATTGGCCCTACATATTGGCAGTAAAAACTAATTTTATGACTATTTCAACACTGTTAAACACAGTGTGGTTGCTTTTGCTTGCTGACCTACCAATCTACATAATGCATTCATTATTAGCTTGACAGTCTCTCTGGGCAGTCTAGTTATTACCATATTCAATACTTTACTATAGTGTTCAACAGCCTTTGATTTTTCTAACATGTAGTGAACTGAAATTCATACTGGTTACTTGTACATGTACTTGTATATATATTATTACATGTACAAACTATACCTACTATATATACGAGTAGATACTCATATCCTTACTACATCTTTCTCAGTTGTGCCTTCAGATTAGAACATATCCTTATTAGAGCTCAGCAATACCACTTATTAATACTAGCCGTCCTAACTCAATACATAGGCAAAATTATTCACGGGGCAATAAATTTGTCACCAGTCATTTACTTAATAATAATAGTTCCGCTTAACACGTAAATTATTACTAATGAGTGGATAAAGCCGTTGAAACCAGTACACAGAGTACAAAGTAGTGTAGTCCACATCAGCAATGAATCCATCATTTCAAAAATCAACGACAAATCCGCCGAACTTGAAAGTTCAAAATACAGTAAGTAAAGTAAAGTAGAGTAAAGGCTTCCGTTCAGTCGCTAATGACAATGGAATGCAGGAAGATACCCAGCAGCGCCTATAGCAATGAAGCTTTCTGCTAGTTGTACAACATTGCTCTTCATCTCATGTGTGGGGTAATCTGGTGTGATCACGGGAATGTGAACAAGACCAGGCCACACTTGGATGGAACTAGAGCACCGCCGATTTTCACAGCGCGACTGAAATTGGTACACGAGACCTCCTGTATTTTAGGTCCTGATCCGAACAGACCCAGCAAGTGAGGGTGAAAAGCTTGCTGCAGGCTTTTGCCAGAAAGAGCCCAACTGGGATTTGAACTCACAGCCCCCAGAATGACAGCTGTGTGCTCTACCAACTGAGCTATCTCGACCTCTAGATAGTAGAACGTGGATGTAGCTGAGAGCTAGTAAAAAAATATCAATATAGTGAGTTCATGCTAGCAAAGGCAAATAGTGAAAGGGTCATCAAAACAAAAGAACAGGACACTTTCTAACGTTGATGAAGTATAGTTATTTAGTGCCTTCCAGCCACAATTGCTCCTGTACCTCATATAAATCCTTGGGATCATGCAAGTCGCATGGCTTCAAGGCAACTCCTCTGCCCCTGCCAAAAAAGACCATGTCATCTGGGCCTTTTCTCACAGGGAGTTGGCCAGCATTGGCACCTGGCAGTGTGAGCTGCAAGGGGCTGGTCACGCCGAGCAGTATAAGCCTGGTGAGTTAAAGGTGGACTGTACTGAAATTTTGACGTCGTGAGTTGAATACACCATTAGAAAGCCTAGTAGCAGCTGAACCAGTTAGCACAATATCAGCTGGGATACATGATGTCATCATGGTACTCAGCCCTGTTAAAACTAGTGAATTACATCATTGTGGGGAGTGAATGCCAGACCACTCATCATGTTATTATAAACAGAAAATTTTAATTGGATTTTTATTCTTGTTGTACTAGGAATATCACAAAATGAAAAAATGGGTTTGTGAAACAAATGCTAGTTAATATTCCTAGACAATAAAAAACACAATTTGTTGTGAAAAATTATCAAATGACTTTTGAGGTTGCAACTTTATTGGTCAATATAGGCTACTTGTTTATCTCATGAATAACATGCCTACTTATTAGACTGGTGTGTTGAACCTGTAGCATGTAGTACTATAATTGCTAGTATCTGTTTTATTGAATGAACACTGTATTTCTTATAAAACAGTTGTGAGAACTCAACATTGCTTCTATATAGCTTGTCAGAGTTGAGATAATCAAAGAAGAAGTTTTGAAAATCGACATAAAGCTAGGTGGAGATAACTTCTAATGCTGACATCACTATGGTTATTTTAGAAATTTTTGGGTTACTTTTTTGCAATTTAGCATCTATTAGCTACTACTAAAACAGTTTAGATATGTTTGTAGCTAGGTATCAAGTAATACTAACGTAGTTAGTTTGGTGAAAATAATTCTGAAACTTTCAGTACAGTCCATCTTTAAGCCCGGTGAGCTATTTAGTGCCTGCTGAAGAATACCCAGTCATGCAATAAACATTCACATTTAATATCAATGACTGACAGACAATTTTATCAAGGATGAGGTACGAAACCACAAGCTACACTTGGCAATTGCTTATTATGATCATCTGAAGGCACAGCTTAAAGCTCACCAGAACTGAATAGATAAACCAGTTAATGTTGACCACAGTAAGGTTGGTGTAGAAACCAGATGAAATAACAGAGAATTTGGCTTAAGGTACAGTTGCCATGAATTTGGAAGTATCAGATGTATCATAGTTTCTTCATTAATGACTTTAGGGAGAGCCAGCAAAACAATTAGCTGAAAGCAGTCCTAGTTTATGATATAGGCGCAACGGCTAGTCTAGATACAATATATAGTGTGCATGTACTTGATATGGAATTCAGAACTGTGCAGAAATTGTGTTTGTGGGAGGAACAACGGTAAAGTCTGAAGGCCTTAATATGTTGAAAGGAAAAACGAAGATATCCGGCTGTGTATTAGTAATTTGAAGAATATCTCCAATTGGATTGAGATTCCTTCCTAAGGAGTTGTCCCTCCAAAATTTAATGCAAAGGATACACTGCGGAATTTAAATAAACATAGAGTATGGTAGCTAAATGGCCGCAGGTAAACAGTAAGCCTGTGCATCAGGCCTACTCGTCTAATGGAGTCAGCAAGTAGACTCTAGTTCAGTGTATTGGTGGAGAGTCAGGGCTGGAATAATTGGATGACCTAATGGATTAGCATGTCCTGTCCAAGTTGCTTCCCTTTGATAAACAGAAACACGTCCTAATATGTCCTAGTTCATTCATCTTGCTCCGTTGATCCAGCCCATCTCCTGCACCACTCTCCAACTTTCATTCTACTAATATCGGTTCATCTGCCAAATCACCTCCTTACCTCCCTTTGCTACTGCCATTAGTAGTGTCCACTTTTGTTACCTCAGCACTAGAGTCTGCTGTTTTCCCTTCACCACTCCACAACTAATGAGGCTTCCTGGTTAATACTTAGCACTCAATTCTACCAGACTGCAAAATGCCGGCGACATGGCCCCAACAGCACCACCCGCCCCAGTCTTACTAGCATAAGTCTCCAGACTGGGTATACTCTCCTCATCAGAGCTAATTATTTTACTCCCACCATACATTGCCTTAGTCGGGGTACCATTTCAATATTATAGCATAATAGCGAACATAAGCATCTACCAGGTAGCTCATAGATCTCATTGTATTATCACTAGAACACAATGGACAATCCGTAGAACTCATATTGATATGAGACTATAAGAACTAATTTACTAAACCCATGCTATTACTACTATCACTTTATTGGGTTGGTTTCTAGTGCATGTGATGTGTTGGCCTGTGTGGTACCCAAAGGCAAACACTACAGTATACATATTACTGAATATTATATTTTTTTACTGAACCTGTTGCTATTACATGGTGCTAATGCTATTTCATTATGATTATAAATTGAGTAGTTATATTAATATTTGTCCAGTATTAAGATCTGTAATAGTCCTTGGCATAAAACTCAAACTGTAGACGAGAATTATTTAAATACCTACCGCATAGTGTGAAGTTGAGTGGTAATATTTTGTCTCTCAGCCGCTTTGTTATTTTTAAAAAAAGCCATTTCTAATAGAGAAAGAGTATTATACACCTGGCTATAATATACATGCATACATATACATTTATAACAATAAATTTAATGGTTTTTCCAACAATGTGTCTAAATTCACCAATAAAATATGATTAAATGGCTATGATTTGGTCATGTAAATATTAGAGCCACTGAAATGTGTCTCGGTCACTAGAACATAATAATTATTTGTGTAGAATGGCTCAGGAAGTTGAAGCCTCGGGTCAATTGCGAATGGGCTGGCGTCACAGTCCGCACGCACCTTCTCCAGTTGTTACTACTAAGGTCACAACCTTGACCGCAGTAAGGCAATCTTAACCTCTTCTGAGCTTGTGTGTATTCCAAAGATAGTGGAACTATCTGTGTATCAAAGGGGTATATATAATATACCCATAGAATTAGAACAATTCTATGAATATACCCCTTTGCTCTGTATATTTCAAAATGGTACTATATTCTACAATCATTCCGCGTTCGGTTATCCTCGAGAGCCAACAAAATCGCATGCGTGCACCACGCCCACAATTTTCCGCTCCTGCAGATACATGTCATACTGGCTGCACATGTTAGTACTTAGAGCCCGGGGTAGCGATTTGTTATACGACTTTTCACCTCATTAGTTTTAATGGCTGCCATAGTTAGAAAAAAGTATATCATTGACTGTGATTGTGGCGTGGATGATGCTGTAGGAATTCTCATGATGCTCCAAGCCAACAAATTTGAAAATCCACCTGTAGAAGTTCTGGCTATTACATGTGTGAATGGCAACTGTCTTGTTGACAAAGCTGTGCACAATGTTTTAATAACACTTAATATTGCCCAGCAGAGTGTAAGTAATTAAATATATTAAAACTGTAGTAATTCTTAGTGTTAGTATAGTTTTAACATTGATTGTATGATAAATCATAATCTATAATGATAATGGTATTTGATGATTCTAAATGATAATTATATTAATATTTATAATTATTATAATTATACTAATAGTTATATAATTAATTTTGAATAACAAGCCACTAGCAAGGCTCTCTTAGTAAAAAGGAACGCCCATGAAAAGAGGATGTGTCATCATTAAGTCTTGGCTGACCTATATACAGGCTTGCTAAGTTCGGCTGATGAAAATCAGGGAGATTCAGTATTTGGGTGGGGGAGGGGAGGGTGTTCATTTTGGGTGGGGTGGGGTACCAAAATTTGAGGTGAAAATCAGGGAGTCTCCTGCGGAATCAGGGAGACTTGGTAAGTCTACCTATATATATGTCCGTAGCCAATTAACTGCATGACGATGTAAGCCTAGTCATTATATTGTGGCACATATATCTTGAATTTGAATTTGGGAATTCAGTCTTTTAAACCTAAAAAAGTCTTTATTAGAGAAATGGAATCTACAGGTGTGAGTTGTGTATGTAGCATCATTTTTACCAGTAATTTTCACTACTAAGTCGAGAAGATTTAGCCTTGAATAACGCCCCAAAATGCTAACTCGGACGACGGCCATGTTGACTTTGAGCTGCTGTCACCATATATATTTAGGAGTGTTTTTTATTCTCAAAAATTCATTTACCTTTTTATTGAGCATGTGTAATACTTAGTTATGATATATCAACCTTCTTTTCATCAGATCCAGCAGTGTCTATTTCAGGGGTGGATATAAAGGAAAAATTTGAAAGCCAACTTTTTTTCAAGAAGTCACGAATTTCCCGCGCTGATTTTGTGACAATTGCGACCTCGGATCATTTGCGCGTGATGTTTAGGTAAAAACTGATGAATCAGTCTACACTTTAGACTATAGCTACATAGAGCTTTAGAGTAGAGTACATAGTGCATTTAAAATACACAAAGATCCACAACTTGAAGGAGAAATACAATTGACTGTGTTACACTAAGTAAGCAGAAAATTGACATGGAACATGGAACAAGGACTTGTATTGTAAGTATAGAGATACCATGACTGTTAAAGCACTATACAATAATTTGTGCCTGGATGAGTTGATACAAAATAAGTGTGAAACATGAACATGTATGAGTGCAGTCTACACAGATGACATGACTGTTGTCTATTACAGCACTATACAATGACCGTACTGCCGGGGTGAGTTATCATGTGTGAAGCATGAGCATGTATGGGTACAGTCTACACAGATAATATGACTATTACAGCACTATATAATGACTGTACTGCCTGAGAAAGTAAATAGAAAATGAATTGAAACCTGGACATGTATAGTATAATAAAGTCTACAGGGCACAGCGAGTGATTAAAAACTATTTTTTATATTTTGTTATATATTATATTTATATTTTAATGTAAATGTATATTGTCGAGCAGTATTGATTTAAACTAGATCTTGCAAACTAGATCTTCTGTTCAAAAAGGCTTGCACCACTAATTTCACATTGATGTCTTGATCCCGATGGATAATTATAGCTGCAAGAGCATTAAGCCTATAAAATGGATAAATTGACGTTATGAGATGTGATGACACCACAGTGGTGTCCAGAAATGGAGATATAGTTGTAGCTTCAAATATTAAAAAGAATTATTAAACCCACCCATAACATAAATTCTGTTTCCGCTGTACTAGTTTAAAAGTGCCGTCTTTATTGGGGCTTTCTACCTTAATGACACAGGCAAGTATGATGAATATAATCATCATCCATACAATCCATTTCTAGCAAAAATGGGCGAGTGTGAGAAAACTTGCTAAGCTCGAAGCTGATTTGAAAATAAGACAAACATGCCAGTACTAACTATTAGGGAAGGTTGAGGTGACTTAAATCTCTGAATCAAGTGTAAAAACAGGCATTTTAACTGTTTTATAGGATAAATAGTAGAGACAATTATAGTCAAAACACAAAACTGCATGCTAAATTGGGAGTTATTTATTCATAAGCAACAAACTATGAAAAAATGGAGTTGCTTAATCATGAATCAAAAAGCCCACTGCCTGAAATATGGACACAGATGTCAAGCAGTATCTACAAAGTAGCCTAATACAAGGATTCCTATGCTCTTAAGCCTGGAATCGAAAACTAACAATCACAAAAGGAATAAAATTGTGCAAAAGTTGAATCAGCTTCAACTTTAAAATGATTTGATTGTGTTTGTGATTGCTACAACCACTGCGAAATGATGAAATTATGAATACGCACCAGGCTATATATCAGCTGGAGCTACATACCTATCATCGCCCATAGATCAGTTTGGAGAAGTTTTGAGGCTGCTGAATGATCGCTCTGTCTCACGGCTGGTTACAGGAAGACTAGTAATGATAGTTGGCAAAGTACAGATATTTTCAAATTGCATTTTAACTCCAACAAACAAAGCTCTATAGACACTGTAATAGGATTACCTTCACTCTCCTCTTTCCACCTACAAATTTTACAACTAACAAAACTAATTATCTACAATGAACAGTGCAGGCACTGAATAGAGGAACCAATACACTAGCAACATCGGAAAATAGTGAGAAAAGATTAAAAATTTTAAGTGCATCCACTACTGAAATAGGGTAGCACTCTTCACTTAGCTAACTTACCAATGGGCTCTCCATAACATCAGCTGATCCTTCAGTAGGCTGGGTTTAGGAATAAACATACTATAGAGATCAGCTGCTGCATTCACATTTTTCAACCGTGCAGTTTCATCATGACGAAACATAAGAGTCACAATTGAGCCTGGTATTACCAGTAGCAGAGGGAGAGCCATATCCACCGAAATAAATCGGCCATTCATTTCCGACACCAGGATTTCTGAAATAGCAGGAAAATTGATAGTGAATATCCAATAATATGCCTAGTACTTGTATATGATTAGTTTTTTATGAAATCAAGCATAGCTGAATACACATGCAGTTTGCAAGTGCAAATTAACCAATTACTCAGAGAGCAGTTAGTAAAACTTTAAAATGACAGGTTCAAAATTAAAACGTGAACTGTTCAGAGTGAATTTGCAATTACGCAACTTTTACAACTGTGCCTATCGTCAAATAAAGAATGCAATCAAAGGTTTCTGAAACTCTTCACCTAGAAGTGGAATAAATATAGTTCTGCAGTAGTATTCCCCGAAGAAGCAAGAGACGGGATATCTTCAAACCAGCTGTGATAGTATTCAATATTGGTTCGGAAGCAAGTAATCCTGTCAATCACGGCATTGATTTCGAATGAGGATGTAGCTACATCAATAGTTCTTCCTGAAAGTCCAAATCATCAATAAATAAATCACATGCACTTATGTAATAAAAATACAGCAAAGATTTTGCCAATCAGCAAGTATTCTAATCGTCTTAATTATCAGGAAGTAAAATATGTGAGGCTCACCCATAAATCTAGAAAAATACAAATGGCATAATGTGAAACGACGATCTCGTAAATAAACACATTCCTATTGGTTCACACAACTACTGTTCTATCGCTGAGTGTTTCAATTCAACCAGTAGATTCGATATCCTAGATCTGAATTGGGAGTTACGTGATTGCCAGGTGTGGCAAGATCTTTACATATTGGACACAACTTCCTAACAGCAGTGGTACATTTCAAACTAAGAAGCTAGAGAGCTTACCTTGCAATTTACAACATAGGTTAGAAGTAACATCCAATATCTTGTAACAGATGGTCAATGCTACCACAAAGTCGAATGAACTAGCATTCTTCAGGAGACTCAATGCGTTTCCAGCATCCGCTTTAAAGTCAGGCTTTGTAGCTATCAAATTTAGCATGTTTAATATGCTAGGAAGTAATTCATAGCAGCTTTGCAATGCTGTGTATCTAATCAAACAAAAGCAAAAAAAACTGAATTCTCATAACATTACACACGGCCAGCTATTTTGAATTGGCCAGCTATCTCAAACGGGTGGAATGATATTAAACATACCGATATAAATTATTAGACAGTTCATAAAAATACATTTCCATGAGAGATAACAATTCTTTTGATTGATGAAGAAATGGGCATGGGTCTTTTGCGAGCTGTGAATCGTGGTGAACCTGGGAATGAATTTTTGTAACAAAATTTCTGTTAAACAAGTACCGTTCAGTCCATCTTGTCCGGCTGAGAGATGCAAGTTTGAACTTTTTCCATCGCAAACATCTACATTCATTTGAATCATCTCAACAAGTTTATTCTGCTGTTTCGGATTTTAACTAAAGAAAGCACACAGCTCTGTTTGTATCTGCATCATATGATCTGCAACAGCAAAATTCAACTTTGATTATTGATACAAACCTGAATATTTGACATATCATTATGTTTGAATCTTTGTATAGCTGCGTTGGCTATACAGCTAGGGAGTACCAAGCATCTACATCGTAGCGTAACTTTTCCAGAATAATAATATAGTGGTTTATTTACGACGAACGAGTGAAAACTGTAAAATAACATAATACAATACATGTATAACATTTATCTTAGCTCAGTGGCTATTTGTATGGGTACATACATGAGTGAGAATAGACATGTATTATGTAACAGTAGAATAACAAGAGAGTAGAAAAGCAATATACATGTAATACAAATGGCAGTATATTTGGTATGTTCTTACCTCAGTGCTCCATAGTTGATATAATAATAATAATATTGTCAGGATTGATACTGTACTATAACGTAAACTTGAAAAGGATAGATAGAATTTGAGATTGAGTTATTGCACCACAACACTCTACAAGATAGTACAGCACAATGAACAAAGAAACATGCACAGCAGGGGCCAAAACAAATCATCACATCACCGCGGCCAATCAGGTGGTCCGATCCAGGAGTCATGTGACCAAAGAGCACTGCACACGAATGCCACAGCGAAACATGCTCCCACACAGTGCCAGCTACACTTTGATATGCCATACATCTAGATGGACACATAGCTAGCCAAAAACATTTAAAGTTGCAAACAAATACAGGATTACTAGCCGCTGGGGAAAGTAATTTATCAACTTCACCAGCATGTGACTATTAAAATACAATAAGCTTTCCTCCCATTCTTTTATTAATTGAACAACTATGATTGAACAGTACAGTGCTAAACACAAAATATGAAATACTCACTTCCAGAATTATTCGGGGCCTGAATTGCACAATGCTTGCCAATGATTGCCCCTACACAGTTTGGAAAGTTCCAAGTGGTCTTAAAGCTATTGGCAATATCAATCCACTGATCTGAGTTGGTTGAAGTCTTCAGATATCCTTCATACATAGAGCCCCAAATGATTTGAGAGTTCCCACAATATTTCGTATTGTCAACTCACCCATACGAAAAAAATGCCAAACCTTTAAAACTGTCACCTGTGACAATATAGAACAACGTTGCACAAAGCCTCTGCTCTGGTGGTATGGCTTTCCTGAGTTGAATATATTGTGGTCTCACATATTCCAACACAATGTCAAAGTGTTCTTTAGCCGTTCTCAGACCGCTCTTATGCTTGTCGGGGAAATTCCAGCCTATACCCCTCATTTAAGACGGTCCATCTCCTCCTAACTGCTTCTTCTAGAAAATTTCTTTTTCTTCTATGTATGAACCCAGCAGCATAGACATGGTTGTCATTATGCATAGTCGGGTAATGTAAAATGTTTCATATGTTTCATATAAAATAAAATTTGCCCTAAATTATTACTTAAGAATGGCTAGAGAAAAGTTAGTAGACTTATGAGAAACAGCACAGAGAATTTTCCATTGAGATGTGCATTGTATGACTTTTACCTGCAAAGGGCATGTTCAGACCAGTAATCAACCACAAAAGCCCTTCCATGTTCAAGTTGGTGCCCACATGAGAGAGAGGCAATGTTGACAACTACAATATGAGAGAATTTGTTAAAATCATGCAATATTGAAGTATCATGAACTGGATTATGTTGCATTTTAAAAATATAACCATGCTAATAAAAAACTTACATTCAAAAATCTTTCGCTGTTTATGGTTTCTGGGTTGAGTTACGAGTATAGAAGCATGTCTTTGAATGGCATAGTCTTTCGGATCTTATGCACAAAGCCGATAATCCAATGGACACAGCGTTTAATGGGACCATGGACAACTGCAGGTTCTGTGTCATCACCAAGACTGCTAAGGAGCACTCCAGTGTCATGTCTTAGGCCCCATGGGTGCCCAACCTTTTCAGCGTGAGGGCCAGACTCAAATTTTTTGGATTACCCGGGGCCAGTTAAAGTTTTTGACTACAGTAGATGATTGCAGTAATTTAATATCTTGGATTGTGTTTTCAAATGTGCATTTATTTCAACCATAAATCAGAAACAAACAATAGCAAATTCCAGCATTGAAACTTATATGTTCAGGTCTACGGCACAACCTGTACTGTTCAATGTTGTTATTGTGCAAACAAACTTCTGTATAAGAGTCAATTTGATACTATTGGCATTGCTTTTCCTTAGTTATTGTATCAGTATTAGCTTTGTCAGATGCTCGTCAGTCATAGTAGTTCAGTATTTGTTTTCGGTATGCTTCATTCGGCAGAAAAATTGTTCGCAGTGGTACGTTGATCCTAATCAGCTTGCTGTGAATAAAGCGTGTTTATAGATCTGTGGATATGTTTCCTTCAGAAAGAAATCTTGGTATAACCCAGACGATGTTATGGGTGTTGTAATGGTTTCTTGATCTGTCATTGGCTTGCAGCTCAATAAGTTCTATTGCAGCTCTAGTGGTGCATCATTAGAGGTTACTAAGAAAGGGTCTGAATACAATTTGATCTGTAACTTTGTCTCATCAAATTGAGGAAATCCCCTCTCAAACTCTGCTGCCAGATCAGATATGATGGTTGTATACACCTCTGTATCTACTGGTTCCCTCTGATGCTGTTCATTGAGTGTCTTGGAACGAAAACGGTTTTGCTCTCTCAGATGATTGGACCAAAAATGGAGTTTAGCCCTGAATGCAGTAATGTGTTGTCAAAGAGCAGCAACATGTTGGCTCTTCCCTTGCAGCTTTTTATTACAAAAAGTATAAAATGCCTCTTACTCATGTAGGATAGAATATACATGTATTTACATGTACGTACATGTATAAAATGGACAATACCTAGGCCTTCATTGGGGTACTATGCATGTCAAAATATGATAATCCTGTTGAAACCTGGTAGCAATCATTTGTTACAATTGATGAAAGCGTTGCTAAAAATAAAAAGCTATGATAAACATGGGGGCCACATAAAAACAGGTAGGGGGCCACATGTGGCCCTGGGGCCACTGGTTGGGCAAGCTTGTCTTAGGCCAATATCATCATCCCCAACCAGCTCTATGTCATCAAAGTCAATGGTCAAGCTTCCATTTTCACTCAAAGTCTTCAAAAATTCTCCTACTATAGCTGATGATAGATTCTGCAAAAAAATATTGCTTCAATACTACTTCAGATGCTTCATATGCTGTATACATGACATAGTTCTCAGACTGTAATGTATGTGTATACTAGTGAAAACCAATCATACTAATAATCAATTACAGATACATAAACAATATAATTGGTCCACAGCCTTCATAACTCCTAGTTAGTAATTAGCCACCTGTCAATTACCAGTTTAGTAATCTACAAACATGTGCAAATTAGCTGATGAAATGTGAGAGATTGTTTCAAGTTACCCTTTAGAACAGTAACACTGTCCAATATATCACATTGCCATTTCTGTACCACTTTTGAATAAGCCCGTACCTTTTTAATGTAAGTTGTACAGAAAATTATAAAAAGCGGGTTCAGCCTAGGTGATAATAAACAATAATACTCCATAAAACATGTATATTGTTCAATGAAGTTTGCATATTTTGAGAAGAGGAGGAAAATGCAAAATTGACCAAAACCAGTCAGAAAACTGAATAACTTGCTGGATAGTATATGTAATTACATGGAGCTATTCAAAAAGGCCTACCAGTCTCAGGGCAGATGACGTCATCTGCTACAAAGTAACCTCTACTAAAGGCAGTCTATATCATCTAAGTAACCCAGTTAGCCTTGTTATAAAGCACATGGAACGCTTTTTATTCAAGAATTTTTTTATCAGCCAACACTCTCCCGTTTTCTTTTTCCACCCTGTTTTTTTAACGTTTGTGAAAACCATTCACTTATGACTTATGAACAATTTTGCGTCAAAACCCTTCACATGACATTTTTACTTTGTGAGATTGTTGTTTTTTTGTGAAAGCTTTTCACTGTTGAAAATTAAATCTCATCTCTCTAACAACCTTTCCTATTCTAAGTCCCCACGCTACTCTCCAAAGCCAGCACCCAGTTCTCAGCCACCAGAATTTCTACACTTCCCATTTCCACTTTCCTTAGCACTCCTTCATCAGACATCTCTCAGAGCCTGATGCACCTCATCAGGCTGTGTTTCATTATCCCTTTTGCTCTAGGTGTTAAGTGGACCCATCACTGAACGCTGAAGCCATTGAAGGGGGCATCAACTGATGACCTTAGAGTGACACTGATTGGTCACCATGATCAGGCCACCACACCCAAACAACAATGGGACACAAAATATGCTGCCGTCTGCAGCAGCCCGCAGCAGGCAGACAGCATTCAGTAATACTACAGAAGTACCTCTACACCCATCTCACCCTTTGAAATATGCCTACCTCCATCCCTATCTCTCTCCACCAGGTCTGGAATCCCCCTGTGAAGCAAAAGCAAGATTGGATGAATGACCTTTTTTACCTATCTGGTATGACTCCATGGAACATTATCCTGGCTGACTAATGTTTCTGCCCCACTTGCCTCCACCCGAGGCTAGGTTTGTAACAATAATGATCTGCATCTGTAAGAATGTTTGTCCCTCGTCTGGAGAGTTGTTTTCCCCGTTTCTACTACAGGCCCACCTCTTAATCGTGTGTTCTGGTCTAGTCCTATGTTTCGTTGTTGATCCTCCCCTTTCGATGCTCTTTCCATCCTCGTTTCCCGACCCACCATGTAAACTTTTTCTAGCTGGACATACATACCCTCTGTTTTAGACATAGCGATTGATGCATATGCTACCAGCTTCCATGACCCCTCCTCCCACTGTAGCAAAGCTCCCCCTAACCCAAATGGGCCTGCCTCAGCTGTTCTGTTTTTTTAGATCAACTTTAGCTAACATGGAGGCTTGCCACATGCTCCTTTCTTCTCTCCAAGCCTCTCCCCATACAAAACTTACTTTCTTGTTTAATAAGTCACTCGCTGATTTTGATAACTCCCCTAGCTTTTCACTGATCCTAACTAAGTACCCCACCATTCCCACAAAGCTCTTCAGATCCTTTACCTTCTTTAGGCTGTCAGCATGTTGCCTCCATTTTTTCAGGGTCTGCATCATGGGTGTGTATTGCCTGAACTGATCTAAACTTCCTAAACTGATCCTACAAATTGGCAAGGAAAATCATCTCATCTCAAACGCCCCCAACCTAGCTATTATCCGCAGTCCAATCTGAAGAAAATTCCATGTCGCTGATTCCAAACAGAAACATGTTTCTGCCCACAAGTAGTTAACAATTTTGACAGAGGTAATGATGCTTCACTAGTTCTTGTGTAATGAGTAGGTTGAATGCCTAATTCTACTTATTGTCTGAACTCTGAGTGGGCCAAAAGACATATTCTATTGGTATACAGCAAACGCAATATCTGGACAAGTAATACGATGGAGCCTTCCCATCTGCAGAGGTACACAAGTTCTCTGTGAGATCACAGATCTCAGATTTTTCATTATATGCTGGACATCTGCCATAAAAGAAGACTTCCTTGCTCACTGCGCTTTTACACATACTCTGCTGGAAGCATTTATACCAAAACTTTTCCACAACCTTGATTGGCTGAACAAATGCCACTACTAAAACATATTATGGCTGCCTTGATAATCTTCATTGATTGGTTTTAGTGTTTCATCGTTGACGAGTTTCCTGCGTTTAACTTCTAATTATAATTTCCTAAATTGAATTTTCTGTGGTACCTAAATATTTCTTTTGCCATTTTCAAGAATATGCCAATGTTTGCGTTCCATTGAAAATGTGTTGCACTAAATATTATTTTTTGTTAGGCTGATATACAGTACATGTAATTATGATTGTTTGGTATAATAAAAAAGTAGATCCAGTAAGGTTTATCTAGACCATTATATTATATTATCTCATTCGAAAATTTTTATGTGTTTAAACTAATTCTGCTGATCTATTGTGGTCTGTTGCTAAAAGTATGTAGTAAAATCTGTATCAAAAATAATATTGTTTACAAAGGTTAGTATACCATTAATCAGTTATTGTAATAATTATTATGCTGTTTCTAGAAGTTTTATAAAATACAGCAATTTCTAGAAATATGTAAAATTGCGATTTTTGCACTCAACTCCCATGAACAGGGTGTTTAATTTCAAAATATGTATGAAATAATACTAAACAACACTATGTTATATAGTAGCATAATATCGCTAATGGAAACAATATAGCGCCTATCGATTTCATTGGTCACACTTTGTTTTTGTATGACTTTGTGTAAAACACAATCTGATGCTATTGAGTGTCAGTGTCATAGTGTCATAATCAACTTCATAATTCTCAACATGAGCTCAGAATTACCACGGAGTTTAGAACACAGCATCAATTCATTAATTATGCAATGATGTTTGGATTTATGTCAAGAAGGTGCTTCATGAAACCATGCTTTCTGCCAATCATAGCTGGTGCGACATCTGTCACTAAGCCAAAAATTTTGTGGAAAAAGTGTCCTCCTGCATGAAACGTTGAAAGGTACCAACTATCAAACATAATATTTCTAATTGCACAACCTTGTTACTATTGACAGCCATCAAATCTTCGTTGAGTGTCCCATTCAAAAAATTTATATAGTTTTATATAGGGAGGCACTCAAGACCCATCATTAACAGCTTGTTTGCTAGTTTTTCCTGAGGATGTTCGCATATTTTTCGTACTGCAGTACACTTCAAATTCCTCTCCCAGGCCTCTGCTTGGTTGAAGCCTGCAAGTCTAACCTTTCCACATAACCTCTATCCCCATCTTCAGCCATTGATATCTGACTGTGAACAATGCAACTTATCTATATAGTATTTATTGTATCCTTCCCCTTTTTCATGTTAACTAAAATAAACCAGTTCACTTTCAGTGTGCTTGTTTCTCCCAGATACTGTAAACAAATAACCACCAAAATGAGATCAGAGCAAAACATAATAATCACTTACAGCAACTACCCAATTATTTTAATAATATGAACCTAATTAACTGTTATAATTAATAGTTATTGCTAAACAATTTACCCTTCAGTGCTTAACTCCCACTTTAACTAGCAGTCAGACTCCAATGAATGATGCACAAGCGATTCCACCAGAATTACTCATAGTGATCTGCAGGTGCAGCTTTTTTTAGCTGATTTAGAATTGATTGATCAAAGTTAACATCAATATACAGCACCCATCTGTGTTCATTTTAACTCTGCAGATAATTGACAGTGTCACTACCAAGCCTAGACCGATGTTCTGCTACAAACTTTTTCACCTCTACTATGAGGAATGCACAGCAATGCTGTCATAACTTGACATAGGTGAGGGTACTGTAAAGCTGTCTGGCTGTCACCCCAAAACAACAGGAATATCATCAGAATTGTCTTCTAGGAGATAATCAATCCATCCATTCCCAATTGAATCAAGAACTGAGGCAGGGAGTGAAAATGAGGTAACCAACTCACATATCTGCATAGAGAGTTTCCCTTCAGTTTGTAGATTGGAGCTATGGTGCTACCACACCAGTCCTGTGGTAATCTATTCTGGACAATATTTCTAATCACTGTTGTCATCCAGGCAATGCCTTTATCCTTTAATCTCTTCACTGGGGCAATTTGTCTGCTTTCATCCTTTCTAATTGGTTTCGGACTTCCTCTTCTCTGTTGGTATTATCTCTTCTAGCTCCTCCATTCTATACAGTGTGTTCAACAGACTGCAGAAGTAGTCCCTCCTATCTTTAATCTCTTTGTCTCTGCACAGAATTTCACTTTCTATGCTCCTCACAAATGGTAGTCTGTAAATGTCTTTAATTGCCCCTCTCTTAGCTCTTCCTGCTTCTTTTACATCCTCATTCCACCACCATGTCTCCTTCTCGAGATATTTTCCTGGTGCTGACATTCCAAGTACCTCTTTCGCTGCATCTATCACTTTAGGATGTCTCCTGCCATTGCATGTCACTTCTGTCTCTATTCCTACCAGTGTCTCCTCTATCCTCTCAACTAGGTCTTGCATTCTTTCTTTAGCTTCCACCAACTAATCCTCTCCTCTCTTCCTTCGTTTTCTCTTGTCTATAATCAAATTCATAACCAGTAATCTGTTTCCCTCACAGTTACCTTGCAACCTTTCACTCTGTTCAGACTATCTCTTCTCACTGATGTAGTCCATTACTGTATGGTTGGTCCTCCTCCCCCCCCCCCCCCTGCTCTGCGCATCACTCTTTGTAAAGAAAGTGTTAGCCAGAGGAAGATCCCCTGCTCCTGTCTATCATCGATCACGTCCATTGTGTCCAATTAGGTCAACATTAGCCTGCCATGAAAACACATCCGGTTACTGTCCCAACCTGTGCCCAGAAATCCTCTTTTTCTTCCTCTCCACAGTCCTGCTGCTTAGCATAAGCAGGCAATAGTATAGGTTCGCTGAGCTGTCACCAGCTTCATACTGATGATCCTGTCTGATTTCCTATTTACTTGGCCGATCTTGTCCTGCCACTCCTTCAAACATAGCCACTCCATTTCTTGGTCTCATCCCATCACTATTATAGTTTGATGCCTTCTCTCCCGACTTTCCTCTTGCCCACCTGGTCTCCTGGAGTCAAAATATGTCAATATTTCTCTCTGCTCTTAGCTGTAGGCATACTATGTTGAGGGTTGCTACCTTTATGCTTTTTAGCCTCACGCACTTCTCACAGGGTCAGCAAGACTATCTAACAGCTGCTTATATCATGGTCTGGTTGTCTTTGATTGGCAGGCGTAATATTTGTGGCATAAATTTTGCTACATGTTTTTATCCAGGCTTGGGGCTGGCTGAGTATTTCACTGGCTTGTACACTCTTTTATCATACATGTATATTGGATGGTGAACTAATATCATTGCATATCTATGTAGAGAGGTGGTTTCGGTGCAATTTATGTATGCACCCCTTGTAGCCATACCTTCAAGGGTGAGCATGTTTAGGGCATCAATGACAGATGACAACATGTAGTGGTTGTCTTTTTTCAGTTGTTTTACATTCTTGTCTAAAACTGCATCAACCTTTTCCTGTGAATATGAATGCATCAAAGCTCCTACCGCTTCTTGGTGCAAATTTGATAGTTCATGCCGTCCTAATATCCTCTTTCCATCATTCCAACATGAGAATCCTGTTGTGCTAAATGTTTCTTCAGCTCTCTGCTTAAATACCTTCTAACCTATGAATTTAAAGTTATAATAGTGCTATGATTCAGAAATATTTATAAATAAGAGCTTGATTTCTGTTTTCTCAGTCTATAATAACATGAATCAATGCACAGTACTCCTAACAAGGTCTACTACATCCACTGCAAAAGATAAGTGTACTTAAATGTTAGATGTGGTTGAGACCAGCCATAAAAACTGGCTCGCTTCTTCTGCTTGTCTTTGCAGAATGTGCAATTTGAAAAGTCCAGTGTTGGAGGTGAGATAAATTGTATAGCAGGATCTACAGATTAGCAAGGAAAAAATATAACTATTTTACCAACAGACCATCTTATCAAACTCTACTCTATCTGAAATGAACAAAAAAAGAGAAAAGTGAGTCCTTGTAGTGAAAAGCGGAAATGAATGAGAAACACATGCAAGGGAATAAAGTAGAGCTAGCCGATCTATGAAAAGCAGTTGAGCATGGGTTTCTTTCTTACCACAAAGATCTACTTCACTTAAGATTAATTAGATAATATATCAATATGTTGACAACTACAATCCACATGACATTGATTCATGGTTACTGAGTTTATTATACACAACCACCAAACAGATTGTCATAGTAAATAATCATTTTTAACATAATTTCACCATATTGCATCGCTAGGGGAAGGCTATTGTAGTAGAAAGATGCTATCGCTTTATTTGTCACGTGGGGAATGAGAGACAGTAAATTACTTTTTTTGTCCTTGGTGATTCCCAGTGGTTGACTGCATGTTCTAGAAAGAGTATCGAAGTTAATTCTCTCTCCCCTCTTCCGATAGGACACTTACAGTATACGTGTGAAACAGTAAGATAATGCACAATGTTCAAAGAGTACAATGTTCAGACTGCACTAAAGAGCACAATCATGAAGCAATTAGACCACTATTAGTAACTAACCTTTCTAAAATCTCCAGCAATTTCTTGCTACATCTCAACGCTGGGGTCTCCTTATTCCTGAAATTGGTAGATAATGTGGTGGTATTTCATTATCCCCATAAAAGCATTTGATGACATAGCGAAAGAGTTCAGCGTTGTTCATCATTAATGTCAGAGTGTGTGATGTCATGGACCTGAAAAGGCTGTTTTTTTTCCGTGTATATTTCATCAGGGTAATGTACTCGGATGGCAGCTCAACCTCCCGTTTGTCATAATTGCCTTCTGTCGCGCTGTGCGTGGAGTCACATTTCATGTGACTGGCCACTTTCAAAAAATTTCTGTTTAGTACACTTGATGTTCAAAGAGCTACTTAGAAATGACACCAAAGCTGCTATGATTATTTTGTTTCTTTCTTGGCAGCTGCATGTGTCACTATACAGAATTACTTTGTTGTAGTCCCCTCGATTGTCAACTTCTTTTAGGAATTTGATGAAGCAAGAGGCTATTTCATTTGAGCCGCGGCTCCTTTCAGTTTCGGTCCTAGCAAAGCATTGTTCATTCTTTGTTTGGTGTTCATAAATATTTAAATTGAACTGGTTCAATTTTCGCTTGTAATATGAAACACCCGTGAACAGGCGTGGTGTAGTAATGAATTGCTGAAGGTCAAAGCATGCGGTCAAGGTATTATTGCCCAAATCTTTATCTACCTTCTTAGCATTACGGGCTTGCTCCTTTTGTCTCAAATGAGCCTCATGCTCTTCCCACTCTTCCAGGGATGCATTCTGGAGCTTTCTGAATGTGTCGCACTGGTCTTTAGATGGCACATGGAAATCTAAGTTGAACTCCTCTACAAACACCTTTCTGTAGAAGCTTTCAGGGCAGGAGAAAATGAGTTTAAGATTCACTGCCTGTTTTTTATACACCCATAGAGAGGAATCAAGGTAGCGTCTTTTGGTAGTGGAGCGGCAGTAGTGTGATTCAACAGTTGGGAATGAAGCAATATGGTCACGGACTGTCTTGTGAGCTTCTGGTGAAGTTTTATTAAGAGCGACCTTCTTAGGTTTAACTGGCATCATACCATTTACTGCCTTGGAACATACATTGTAAATGCCCTTTTTACCTATGCACAATGTAGATAAAAAGAATCTTCGGCAGACATCGACTCTTTGCATTCCAACAGTCAAGTGGTACTTCACAGCGTCACCACGGTTATATGCAGCCTCTAGGGTGTTAGTCTTTTTGTTTTTCTGTTCAGTGAGGGCTAAAATGAATGCATGTCCTGTAGCTGGAGTTGAGCTACTGTCAGTTCTGCCCCAGAATGGATTCATAATCATTACCCTATCCTCGTTTAAAATTGTGGAACACTTGAACCGTTTGCATCCACTTCTAGCCCCAACACTTCTGTGATCACCAACTCCATTCTTACTTTTTACGCAACTGTTGTCACTGACTGTTTGATTTTCTCCATTCTTGCGGATTTCGTTCATTTTTGCAGGAGCTACATGTAGGTTGCTCTGCTGGCTGAGACAGCGAAAGGTTATCTAGGTTAGCCAGTGGTTTCCAGAGTGAATGTTCTTCATAGTATTCTGAATCTGAACGAGTAGGTATACTGGGACTTGAGCTTTCGCTCAATTCATAAAAACAGCTCTGGCGATTGTAGTCAAATGTGGTTGTATAGCACTGCAAATAGGAAGATATTTTGTTAACTTTACAAAATAATAAAAACTAATGTGAGCTAGTTTCATGTTATTGTAATCATTTATTTTACTCACCCAAGTTGCTCATCATCGCTCTCATTGCCTAATATCTTTTGTCAAGCATTTAGACCGTCACACAGCACTCTTTATGCTTATAACTTGTGAAGTATATAATGGTAAAAATAAAGTTGCAGCAGACCAGACTATAGAATTTCGAAAAAGCAAAAAGTTCACGACAATAAGAGATAATACTATTAGTTATTCAAGCTTACATGTACATGTGAAACCTAACTATAACTTTACAATCACATTAAAATAACAATAGTCAAATGACTGAATGAATGGCAAAAATGATTAGTGACTTGAAACTTACATAACAACAGTAGGCTCTGTGGATTGATCAGCAACTGTGCCTGTGACTTCAGAACTAGATGAAACAAGAGTAACATTATCAGCTTCAGCAGAAGCAGCACCAAAGAAAAGAGAATTTTAATCTTGCTTTGCTTTGACATTTTCAACTAATTTTTATTTTTAATATTATATTTCTTGTCTTTACTACTACTAACTTTTAGAACGCTAAAAATAATTCATTGTCTGTGAATTGTGTTCTCCTAGATGTAATCTACACAATTTTGTAATGGGTGTTTTCTAAACAAAAGTTTTCGGAGCGTCCTGTTTGAATTATGGCCAACATAAAGTTAACACTACATTAAAATATCTGACATGGATGATTTGATACAGTATTGAGGATTCGCGGTCTAATTATAAATCCAGAACCTTACGAGGTTTGATTGTTCTACCAAAGCTGGATTTCTTTCCAGATTTAATCCCAGACGTTTTAAAATTGTCAGGTAGCGTAACCACATTGCTAGCGTTGCGCCTGATTGCAGTACTCTGTACATCTTTAACCACAGCGGACCTGGCCTACTAGGGGAAGTGCCCACAACCTTGGCATCACGCTTCAAATCTCTAACAAAGACTATCACCCAGGTCAAAAGCAGGGGGCTCAACTACTTTATGTCTAGCATCAAAGTTCTCTTTGCTCTGGACTCTACTAATTGATTCTTTTATCCTAGCCTTCTTCAGATCAGGCTGTCTGGGAGCTGTAACCTTTGGCAGCAAAGAAACAGTCGATCTAAGCCTATGGCCCATTAGTAGCTCAGCGGGGGACAGGCCGTTCTTTAAAGGAGATGACCTGTATGCTAACGACCCAAGATATGGATCCCTTTCCTTTCTCATGATATTCTTTACAGACTGAACAGCTCGCTCAGCCGCACCGTTCCCTTGAGAATGTTTAGGGGAGCTGGTGATATGTGTGAATCCATATGACTTGGCAAATGAAGCAAACTCCTCTGAGGTGTATTGAGTACCACTGTCAGAAATAAGCACCTCAGGGATGCCATGTCTGGCGAATATGCTCCTCAGGTGAGATATGACCTGTGAACTACTAAGGTCATCTAAGAGAGAAACCTCTATAAATCTTGAGTGATAGTCAACTACCAACAAGTACCATTTGTGGTCAATGTAAAATAGGTCGAGAGGGAAACTCTGAGCAGAGTAGGGGGGGGGGGCTTGCTGCACAGCCGATTCCTTCCTGCATCGCTTACAACTACGTACTAATTCAGCTATTTGCTGCAACATCTGGGGCCACCAGACCGACTTTGTGGCTCTAGCTCTGCACTTAGTGATCCCCAAGTGTCCACTATGTGTCTTATCTAAAACAGCTAACCGCTCATACTGCAGAATTACAATACGTTCATCAAAGACAAGAGCATCATCCGCAATCGAAAGCCTGTTTCTACACTCAAAGTAAGATCTTAGTATAACTTAATGTGAAGTTCGATAAGAAGGCTAACCATCTTTGACATACCGTAGGACACGAGAGATAACTTCATCATGCTCTTGCAACAATCTCAACTCTGTGAGACGAGATGATGAAGCAGTTTGATACAAGAACGAGGCTGCAAACAACTCAACTTCCTCCATCAATATCACACCAGCCTCACTCATAGCAGCTGGGAGCAGCCGTGGCTTAGGGGTTAGAATGCTGAGCTTTCATGCTGAAGGTTCCAGGTTCAAACCCCGGTCACGGTGGTGTTAGGAAGAGCATCCAGCCACAATTGCTCCTGTGCCCCATGTTAAGTCCTTGGGGTCATGCAAGCCAGCATGGCTTCAAGGCAACTCCTCTACCCCTGCCAAAAAAAGGCCATGTTATCTGGGCCTTTCTCACAGGGAGTTGGCCAGCACTGGCACCTGGCAGTGAGAGCTGCTAGGAGCTGGTCACGCCGAGGAGTATAAGTCAGTGAGTTTTTTTCACTCATAGCAGCTGTGGAACGAGAAAGGGCATCAGCAATCACATTATTCTTGCCGAAGATGTGCTCAACACTATAAGTAAATCTCATCAAGCGCAACCTGAATCGCTGGACGCACGCCGGCATCTTATTTAGCTCAATGTCATTGAGCAACGGAACCAAAGGCTTATGGTCAATTACTACAACAATCTTCAGGCCTATTATATAGTCCCTAAACTTCTCACATGCCCAGACAACTCCTAAAGCTTCTTGCTCAATGGTAGCATATCTTCTCTCAGTTTCACTTAGAGCACGGGAAGCTGCAATAACCAGTCGAAGCTCACCAGTATCCTGTTCTTGGAACAGAGCTGCCCCTATTCCAGAACAAGGCGCATCTTCTTGCCTAGTAACAGTTCTACCATTGTCTGTGTGCATGGCTTTATCAATTCTTCGCCAATGGTATGCGGTCTTTTCTGTTTTGCAATCTCATATGCTACCCGGTATGAGGCCTCCAGAAGTTTTGAATTTGATTCATGAAGAGACCCGCTTGAATCTAGTCGCATTTGTTTAAGTCCTCTTCCATGTCGCTCAAAATAGTCTCGATCTTTTGCTGCGTGTTGAGGATGTACTGAAGAAAGATGCTGTTTCAATTTGTTTGGTCGCAATGAGTCATTATTCAAAACTATAAGACGCAATACGCATTGTGGCTTCTCTTTTCCATTGGCAACTAGACATTGAAAGCCGTACTGAATGTAGTTAGCATCATATTTTCGTTTCTTGCTAGTGCTCATTCTGCAATTATAATGAGGTGGATGGTTACTCCACTGTTTGTGTGAAGTTTTTCTTGAACAATGGTAATAAAAATAGATATACACAGAGCATGTACAGCAATTTATACAGATAGCTATCATACTGATACTGACCTGCTTGAAGTGAAATGTGTCAATTCTGCTGCCACACTGTTGAGTAGCTTGATTACTTGTGTAAAATGAGTCATCAGCTGTTAAATAGCTAATACTATTTTACAGTATTAGCTGCCAGCCAATAACAACACAAAATATACACAAATAGGAAAAATATAGGAAAATAATACATAGGAAAATAATACAGAAAATAGGAATATATACAGAGTATAGTATATAGAATAATAATAGGAAAATACACAGAGTATGAAAATCTCCCCTCCCCCGTACATTTAAAATTCCCCCAGGGGGGACTTCCCCCCCCCCCCTGGCTGGGAACTCCTCTCTTAGTCCATACACTGGTCAGGGATCTGTCACTGCTCACTCCATCATCGGTCTCATCTACTAGGTGGGCGCTGCTACACCTTGGCAGATTGCCCAGTCTTCCTACAGCGTTTACATTTGGCATCTTCAGCAGGGCAGACTCCTTTATTAGTATGTGTCATCTGCTGCAAGGTGAATTTTATGGCGACCTCTTGGGTCAACTCTTCCACTTTTATTTTCTGCATTTCCTTACTACAATCAATGTTTGGACTCGTTAGTGAAATCACATCTATCATATCATTCTATCATATGTCATTTAAGGCTCTGACAAATTGCTCCACGGTTGGCGCCTTCTGAAGAACCTTGCTCTTTCATAAATTACATCTTTATACTTCTTTTTCCTTTCGTCATCTAGGTTTAATTCATTGATTATGCTTTCTGCCTTACTCCCCATACAATAGATAAAATTATCCATTTGCAGAGTTTCTTCTCCTTGGTTCAACTTGGAAACAGTTCTGAACCAGCTCCACCGCCCAAGTCACTAGGGGGGGGGGGGCTAGACTTAGCCATATGACAGATTATTCATGGATTAATCAAGATTAATAAAGATAGTTTACACAAGAGCATTAAATAAGTTGTTCGGTTTGATAACATGGGCTTTGATAACAAGGCTTTTAACCACATGGCATAGCTCTGTATATCGAACAAAAGCACATATTCTCAAAACTAGTAATAATAATACAACAAGTACAGTACATCATTGGTCAATTACCTCTCACATTTCGTTGCAACAGTGGTAGTAAACTAGAAATGTGTTTTCATCATTCGACACAAAGATTCTGATGTCCTAGTATACTCTGCATCATGTTGGAGCTTAACATTGTCTAACATTGTGGAAACTCTGACAACAAAATTGTAATAAAAGTAAATGCAAATTCTTACATAACAGTGATTGAAACAGTTAGAGAGGAAGGTCAATCATACTGTCATGAAAAGTTATATACAATGTATATGCCAGTAATAATGGAGTTAGACCACCTTTTTGATGCTATATTTTTCTTCCAAGAAGATTCACACCTGTGGAAATAGCCCATCCTTGACTGGGGTTTGAACCCGGCGCTTTATGCCACCAGTGGACAGTCACATTCACCACTACACCAACAGGAGTATCCCATGTACACTTGGTTCTGTACAAAGATACTCAGATTAGAAAGACTAAAATTGCGAACTTCTATCCCCCTATGCCTCCCTATACTTGAATAGCCTGTAACTTTTTTGTTCATCATTCAATATGTACATTATATGGCATTGCAGAGATTAGATGATGATGATGTGGTTGTGTATTATACAATGTAGGTTCCAGTTTATCGTGGATGTTCCAAACCGCTAAATGTATACCAATGTGGTGATAGCGTTCATAGTTCCGATGGACTGGCGGGCTATGCTCATGAATATGAACCTTGTGGTAGAAGCTTTTCTCAGGGACATGCTGTGACCAAACTTGTTGATCTTGTTAACAAATACCCGGGTGTGTTCATTATCCTACATGTCATTTTACTCTTTGGTGTCACACTGCATCATGTCATTGACTTGTCCCCATATAATCATGTACATGTACTGCATACTATAAGTTTTATTAGTGTTGAATTACTGTAAGCCTAAATGTAGTGGTACAGTAGTATGCAAGGCTGCCACAACTTAATTTTTGTTTACTTTCAGGGGAGATAACTCTTATAGCATTAGGTCCGCTTACTAACATAGCTATGGCCTACAGAATGGATGATAAGTTTTCTTCTAAACTGGGTAGACTTGTGATAATGGGAGGAAATACTGAAGGTAACCAACACCATTATCAACATTTTATGGTCAGTACTGTTGTTATGATTGTGTATTATTTCTCTATTGAAATGTGCTTACTCAAGAGGTCTTGAGCTTCGTTTTTTGGCAGTTTGGCTCCATGGGCCAGATGAAGTGCCAGTCCAACGGTGGCCAATATTGATATCCAGATTATGTTTAATAAATTCTAAAATTAGAATTATTGTATCAAATATTAACCTATTACAACAGTCAATAAATGGCACATCGTTTTCTCTGAGACCCTAGAATGTGGGTCCATCAGCCAAAAATGAACAGGTGCCTCTTTACGCCTTTACACCTGCACCGTAATAGCAATGTACATGTAGCCTACACCCACAGATACATCCAAGTATTTAATCTACATGACTGTGCAATAATCACTGCATATAACTTGATGCAGATAGACGAGGAATTTCTGCGTCTGGACAATGTTGGAAGTGATTGATCAGAATACAATATGCAGATAGGTATGGTGCATTATTTTGCAGGTAGTTCATGGATATCCATAGACTATTGAGTATAATGCATTGTGTATTGAACATTATGTCATAAGGTGTGTACGTCACTTTGTATTTCAGGGAAAGGGAACGTGAAACTAGCTGCTGAATTTAACTTTTATGTAGACCCAGAAGCAGCTAAGATAGTGACAGAGGAAACTGAGTGTCCATGTCAGATCTGTGGGTGGGAAATGTGTGGTCTCAACCACCAGCTGTCTTGGGTATGTACTTGACTGTATACTACTTACATCTAGCACCCTCATACAGTGTAGTTGGTAGTGACACTGTACATGTATAAGTATAAGTACTCTACTCTGTCATTACAGGACTGGTTTGATACGTGGATATCTGCAGCCTCTGACCAGAGGGGACGTTTCATTGGCAACATTGTAAAAAATTTCTCTCCTCTTCAACGAAACAGATCTAAAGGGATTGGGTTTGCTATATGTGACCCTTTTGCAGTCAGTGTAGCCCTGTTTCCTGATATTGTGTTGGAATCAATCCAAAGAAGGGTTACCGTTGAAACAGCTGGGCAGGAAACTAGGGGTTAGTTGCCTAATTGGTATTATAGGGCATATACAGCAGTATATCGGGGTATATTTAGCAGTATATTGGGGTATACATAGTAGTAAATAGTGAATATACACGTCAGTTGTATACAAAATAGCATTGATATACTCCTAGAAAGGATGTGCATGACTTTGTAGTCACAGAGAGTTGCACACAGTTCACCAACAAACAGCTGACTGCTCTTCCCTTTTGCAGAAAATAACATGACACGCTTTCCTTTTATATAATGAAAAATATGCAACTCACTACTGGCGATTTTCTATTAGGGCAGGAGGGTTACTGAAAAATAAGCAAAGGGCCACATGTAGTCCTGGGGCTGTAGTTTGGGCACCCCTGTGGTATAGTGGGTATTTGCAGTGTACATTTCTAATTAGTGTACTTTTGGATATAATATACTATAACTATTTACATGTCGCTTAGATGAGGGTTTTTCCACGACACTTCACTGCATGGAATCAGCCTAATTGACAGCGTGCAATTCAACGGTTGCTCTGATAAAGTGTACAATCACAAATGTGCATGTGAAGCCACTCCTTATTGTGTTATAGGAATGCTGGTTGCTGAATGGAGAGATGGTCTGTTCCCAAGGAAAGTAAAGCCAGTTGAGTTGATATTGAAGGTTGACCTAGACAAGCATAGAACTCTTCTAGAATCTCTTATGAAGCCCATGTAGACTTACCTATTATGGCATCTGCATTGTGCTTTCCACACATGTATATAGTGTGCAGACGCTCAAGTATTACAGTCTATCCAGGTCAGGCTCTTCCACTTTCAGCTATGCTCTAGCATAGTCTTTATGTTACATCTTTTATGGACATGACATGGTTACTTGGGAAATGAATCTGTTTAGATTAGGCTGGCTGTCATCATACCAGCTGCTAGAGAGAGTTAGTAGTAAAATATCTTTATACCAAACATTTTATCTTATGCTTAGTCATAACCCAGTCTTTAGTATTTTGGTGCATTACTACTGTCACCTGCTTATATATCCATATAAATCTTTACGTTTTCTATTTACTATGTCACATTTTATAGTTGTAGGAAGTATATATACTTGAACAATTGACTTCATCTTAAACCTACATGTACAGTTACAGTAAATATTGAATAATATAATATTTTATTTATATAAATAAGGTATTATATTTTGTCTTTACACCAGAAATATTATGTTATTGAACATTAAGTAATTGGTGATAAGGTAGTATGGTGTCAAGCTCATTCGCAAAGCCATCAAATATAATGCAGGTGTAGCAGCTATTAGTTAGTCCTGTGTAGCTGTTGGAGAATATCGGCAGCAAGTCATTGAAGAACCTCTAACTAGCTTCTCCAACACTAACATATCTGTCTGAGAAAAACTCTCCACAGTAACAGGCATTGGAATTCCAGCATTTCGGGCATTCTAACTCTAATATGTTAGAGCCGAGTCTGTCATCAGCTATGTTTCCACATGCAATGGTGTAGTTGCTAGAACATATTTTACATGTTCTAATCATTCCTGGAACTGGGTCTCTATGTGGCAAGCTCTGACACCTATAAGCAAGGCATCTATTTCCTGCAGCACTGAGCTGTAATTGTGGAAATTCTCTGGTCTCCGCCAACAGTGGTCTACATCTGTTATATCGGTCTAGCTCATTCGTGCACCGGGTATTGTCAGTGGTTGTTGACTTGTCAGATGAATGAGCATTGGGCACTATTGCAGACTTCTGGTTATTATTGTTTACAGGTGTAGATACTGTGGGTGCTACACCTGGTGTTCCTGGAGATCTTGTCAGTGTATTTGTGTTGCCTACAATGGCTGCTACATGAGCTGTTGATGGTGCCATACACATCATTGACAAAGCTGTGGGATGTACTCTGGCTGCGGGGTACGCTGTAGTTGTGGGGTGAACTATGGTTGCAGCATTAACTGTAGTTTTGGGGTGTGCTGTGGTTATTGGATGCACAGTGGTTGTAGAAGTAGAAGCAGTATAATTTGGCTGTGGAGGGTTCCTGTTGGCAAGTCTTGTTGTCTCCCTGAACTGCCGGCTGCGTAGGGCTGCTTGTCTGCAGAAGTATACATACCTGCGCACTCTTTCTATAGCTGACCTCCTTAGTCTATTTGCTAACACTACATTAAGTGGAACTGAATGATATGCATGCCGCCAAATGCCATCCGTCTTGGCCAGTACATGTGTGGGTATTGGTGGTGTTGCGGTGATTGCAGTTGTATTTGTAGTAAACCCTACTTCATTTGCTACATTCTGTTGACCTATAGGTGTGGTCTGGTGCCCTAGTGATGAATGCAGTGGATGCTGGACCTGATGTCCAATTATGGGTGATGCTTGAGCTCCATGATGGATTTGTTTAACATGTGATGCTGATGCAGTAGGCTGGATCGTGAGTAATCTCTTCTCCCCTGCTGCTGGAGTAGGCGGTGGTGCCCATAATTGCTGCACTGCTCGTTGCTTGCAATTTTTTCTTTGGCCATTGGATGGTGGATAATTGGTGATGTTTTCCCCTGTCATCTGAACCAATTGATGGTTTTTTCCCAATGTTCTTGTATTACTGCTATGTCTGTTATTAAGAAACCATTAATATTGTAGCCTAAATGCAATAGCAGAATTTCGGTGGTACAAAACATATCGTTATATCTGTTCTAAATATTATTTCTCACCAGCAGCAGGATCTACCTGAGTTGCCTCTGTATCTTTCCATCACAACATATCCACAACAATTATATACATAATGTGTCGTGCATTACGCAGTGATTAATGGCTCAAACATTACTTAATATAATCATGTAAATGTAAGCATTGTTACCTGTTGAACTGCATCTGTTGCCAGCCAGCTCTAGTAGGCACGTTGCTCAAGCCTGCTTCAATAGATGTGTTGATAACCGAATAGAGGGATGATTGAGAAGGCCCAATGAATGGAGTAAATTGGTTAGCATTTTGCAATCTGATTCTGTTGTGATAAGCTAGTGGATATAGCAAGGTGTTCCTTCCAACTGTTGATGCCCCTTTAGTCAATGGGTTTGCTGTTCCTTTACCCAATGAAGTTGTTCGAAAACCTTTACTTTGATGACGATTACCAATTTGTGGTCTGACCAAGGATGACAATAATGATTGTTGGTGAACTCTTGGTTTTGCTGTAATGTGTTGCAATTTCTTCGCCTGATTCTGGATAAAGGGACGGGTAACCTTTGGTTTAACTGGGCATTGCTTGCATTCAGCTGATGTTGATGATACTGCCTTCTGCTGGGAACCGCTCCATTCAGGTGGGTTTCGAACTCCTCTTTCAATCACTGTGCCCACTAAAGAAACCGAGGCAGACCCCACCATCTGATTAGATGTCCCTGCTTTAGTAGATGTGCTTACATCTGGCGAACATTCGTCATCTGTGCTTACTGTAAGGTCAACTAGAGTGTTGTGGTTTAAATTATTGTGAATAGTCTCGAATTCTTCATCACTATAAGCTCTATCTGCCTTAGTTCTTTTGACAGGAATCTCTCCATGAAAATCTTTACTACTCCTAGTTAGCTTGCTTTCATTAGTTGAAAGTACTTGAGCTTTGACTTTGCTTTCGGCTCCATTGGAACTTTGCTTCCGCTTTTTTTTTGAACTCTTGTCATTGGCCATGTCAGCTTTATTTTTTTGATGTGCTGCTTTACGTTTTATAAGCAAGGACCGAGTTCGGTTTGGTCTCGTTTCACTATTTTAGTTAGATTTTCAACCTCTTCTTTTGAGTCATTTACAGTGTCTCTCCAGACTTTCCTTTATCCACGTTGTGCTATGGCGGAATGCATTACACATAACAATTGTTCTTTCCCAGTGATGTCACAGCATAAAGTGATAACTATGCACATTTTCCAATAATCAGACCATAGAATTATTACCTATGAAGCATGAATTAAGACTATAATGTTAATAACTGAAATGTATCAAATATTAGTTACTTTTAGCATTGTTGCTGTTCGATGTTAATAGAAACATAATAATAAGTTCATAACATGTACTAATTATTGTAATTAGCACAACATGTACAATGTACATGTAATGTACATTAGTTGCATAATAACTGTCAGTTGCAGTAACCAAGCTTGTTGATCCCAATCTAAAAAACGGCAAAAGTTTTCTGTAAATCAACCAAGTGTTGTGTAGTTATCCTATCTCTTTGTGTTAACACATTTCGTTGTTTTGTGCTGCGTGCTCACTGGCTACCCCACATTTCCTATGATATTAGGGCCATTCCATGGGGACTGATCAAATTTGCGTGCTGGCCCGACCCAGATTCTTTTAAAAATTTACAGGTAGAAAGAGCACCCTTGAATTAGTGGGAAGCCAGCAATATTTTTTCCATTTGACCCCTGTGGTTCCGGCAGCAGCTCGTTGAAAAGTGGGAAAATGTGGTGGGGACAACTCCAAATGAATTCTTTTGAAATTCCTGAACATTCAAATTATTACTGTGGCCACTGTATGATACTTAGAGCTGTAATCTTTGTTACATAGATACTTTTATATACGTGGTTCAGTTTCATTACTCATTCAAGCCTGTATAGTCAACATATTGAGGGTCAGAGGTCACCGAAAACACCTCTCGGAGCTAGTTTGACCCAAATTCACTGAAAATCGACCAAATAAACACTGCTGGATCTGATGAAAAGAAGGTTGATATACAATAACTAAGTATTGAAGATGCTCAATACAAGGATAAATGAATTTTTGAGAATAAAAAACACTTTCCAAAATAAACTATATAGCGACAGCGGCTCAAATTCAACATGGCCGTCGTCCGAGTTGGCGTTTTGGGGCGTTGTTCAAGGCTAAATCTACTAAACTTAGTAGTGAAAATTTATGGTGAAAATGCTGCTATGTGTACAATTCACACCTTTAGATTCCATTTCTGCAATAAAAACTTTGTCTTTTTGGGTCTAAAAGGCTGAATTATCAGATTCAAATTTTACATACATTCGCTATAACGTAGTGAATACATCGCCATGCAGTTAATTGGCTATGGCCATAGAGGTCAGTCAAGACTTAATTTGAGGTACAATTTAGGACTTGGCCTGGTTATACAACCTTATTTGTGAAGAAAAATGGGTGAAATCCTTTTTAATAGTGCAAACATGCAGTTTTGGTAACTTTACCATGAGTCGTCCTTTCACACGTTTGTTAAATGAGATAAGATAGCTAAGCTAAGCAGTATTTCAAGGTGTGACTTATACCAAGTATTGTTTAGTGAAAAAGGAGGGGAAAAAATGATGCTCTATGGAACTAAGCCTTCTTTAATCAGTGGGTGAGGCTGAGGGGTTAAAGTTTATTTAAACTAGCTCAAGACAAATTTTGGGGTCACCATTAGTTATCAAATTCTAATCAAATATATACATGTACATGCATAACTATAGCCACAGCCCATGAACAATGACTTTTGACAATTTTTATATAATATATTTGCATGTGCATATTAGCTTACAATTAAACCAGTCTTTGCTAATTAGCTCCAAAAATATCTTTTTGGTGCTATATAAATGACCACAGCTAAGGTATGTGGTGCGACATGCATTAACTTTTAATCAACAGAGTAATCAGAAATGTGAATATGGTTTTGTGAGACTTAGTTTTAGTTGTTCCTAGCAAGTTAAAATTATATTACAGGTGTTGGCTTGTTTCCAAGGGTAATAATGTTTAATGTACTTGCTAGCATCACCTCGCCTAATTCACCGTTACTTATACCGACAACTTTGTTTTCAATCGAGATGGTTTTGACTCTTCGAAAGACAAAACCACTTATCTGAAAAAAACTGCGCTCGGTGAATAAAAGAAGAGCAGTTCTCACCTTTCTAAGTGCAGACAACCGTATTGACCTGGCCATAATAATTGTTATCCTATGGACTGCTGAAATTCAATCTCTTCAAATAAACACTGTACAACACTCTTATACATTTGAAAAGAAACTATTCACATATTATTATGAACAAAAAATATTTTTTAAGCTAATTAGCAAAGACTGGTTTAATAGTAAGCTAAATATATACAATGTATATAAATTTGTCAAAAGCTATTGTTTGTGGGCTGTGGCTATAATTTTGCATGTATATTTCTGAATAGAATCTGATAGTTAATGGTGACCCCAAAATTTGTCCCGAGCTAGAAACACCACCTCACCCACTGATTAAAGAAGCCTTAGTTCAATGGAGCTCCATCTTCTTCCCCTTCCTTTTCATTAAACAATACTTGGTTAAGTCAGACCTGGAAATACTGCTTAGCTTAGCTATTCTGCCTCATTTAACAAACGTGTGAAAGGACGAGTCATGGTAAAGTTACCAAAACTGCATGTTTAGGCTATTAAAAGGATTTCACCCATTTTTCTTCACAAAGTAGGTTGTATAACCAAACTAAGTCCCAAATTGCACCTCAAATTAAATCTTGACTGACCTCTATGGCCATAGCCAATTAACTGCATTGGCGATATAGTTACTTTATTGTATGTAAAATTCGAATCTGAGAATTCAACCTTTTATACCCAAAAAGACAAAGTTTTGATCGCAGAAATGGAATCTACAGGTGTGAATTGTATATATTCTCACCATTAATTTTCACTACTAAGTTTAGTAGATTTAGCCTTGAACAACGCCCCAAAACGCCAACTCAGACGACGGCCATGTTGAATTTGAGCCGCTGTCGCCATGTAGTTTATTTTGGAGTATTTTTGTTCTCAAAAAATTATTTATTCTTGTGTTGAGCACTTCTAATCCTTAATTATTGTATATCAACCTTCTTTTCATCAGATCCAGCAGTGTCTATTTGGTCGCTTTTCAGTGAATTTGGGTCAAACTAGCTCCGAGAGGTGTTTTCAGGGACCTCTGACCCCCAATATGGTGATCATACAGGTTCGAATGAGCAATGAAACTGAAGCACGCAAGTTAAAGTATATATGTAACAAATATTACAGTTCTAAGTATCATACAGTGGCCACAGTAATAATTTAAATGTTCAGGAATTTCAAAAAGTGCCACGTAGAGTTGTCCCCACCACATTTCCCCACTTTTCAACGAGCTGCTGCCGGAACCGCAAGGTTCATATAGAAAAAAAATTTGCTGGTTTCCCACTAATTCAAGGGTGCTCTTTCTATCAAGGCCGAAGGAAGACCTTATCAGCTGGAACTAACCTTAGCTACGAGAGAAGACTCTGTATAAGTAGTATGGATGTGTCTTTATTGAGACTCAAGCATGAATTGAGGCCATAACAGTATAAATTCGCTTTATATAGTTTTTACTGTTTGTCTAATGCATATGTCTTAGTAATTAACTTGCCTGGCTTGTCCATTGTTGTTTATTAGCCAATCATGTAACATTTACTGTACTAGCAATTTCTAAGTCTTTTAGCCTTATTGTAAATATGGCCTACATGCCAGATCATGCTAGTTTTCATATATTATGTTTTTTACATGATTATAAGCTCTTTTCGTAATGGCCGACCCTTATTGGGTCGGACCTCAGCCATTTTGCCGCCATATTGTTGTGTAATACCCATGGCCGATACTCTATCGGCCCACCCGATACTATATCGGGCTTTTCACCAGATTTGGTATATCAGCAAGCTCATTTTGTTATGTTAGTCAGTTGTTGAACAGGCTCTAATAAAGTCACATCTATCAACTCAACTCTACAGAGTCTTCTCTCTGAGAGAGGTAATTCCAGCCTTGGTCCATTTGGACCATTAGCCCGAACTCATCCTCATGCTCGTTAAGACACTCTTCCTTATACTCTTTCATGAGTACCAGCATCGGGCCTATGCCCAGGATACAGGATTAATCAGCTACATAACTGTTCACTCTTTATGCAATGCTGGAAGCATAGCTTTGTCGACCGCTCTCAAGCGCTTCCCACACTTGTGTCGGCATCGGCACCCATGTGTCTTAGCAGAAAACATTACGATACATTGTACATGTATATATAATACTGTGGTGTTCCAGCTCACTTAGCCTGCCGTTACACATGGACTACATACATATACTTATGTTTGTACAATTCAGTTATTATGCATGACTTTTATTACATGCTCATTGTATACCTATTATTCTTATTATTAATAACTGCCTGGCTAGTGTGTTATACTACTATTATTCAACCAATCAGATCCCTGTACTTGTCTGTGGCTAATTACACTATTATTGCAAGTACAATTATTGTCTGATTTCTTTCTATGTCTTTTTGACCATTATAATTGATGGCCGATGTCTTGGATATTTATGATATTAATACATAATCAATTTCTCTTAATTGTAAGCACTTTTTGTGCATGGCCGACCCTTTTATGGTCGGACCTCGGGCATTTTTTAGCCATCTTGTTGTGCAATTTCCGGGGACGATAGCTTATCGTACAGCCCGACCCCCTGTCGGAAGTTTGAATCATATAAAAGTCAGCACATTTTCTATGCTAACCTCATCATGGTTTTTCATGGATTGGAATACCTACTAAGACAAAAAAGTGATGTTTTGGAAAATTTTTGGAAGTTGTCTCCCACTTGACTTGCATTTCGACTTGACTTGACTTGTGACTTGCATGACAGCTGACTTAGACTTGAGGCAGCACTGACTTGACTTGATCTGCCTTCAAAATTCTATAAATGACTTGACAGAGTTGGGTCCAAGTCATAGATTTGACTTGACTTGCCAAGTCAAGTCACATGTATGTGTTAGTCAACAATAAATTTAGTCAGCTCTTGAACATCAAAACAACATAGGGTAGTACTGTACATGTAGGTTGAATTTTAATCAAATTGGTGGTAATAGAACTTTGAATTATCACCATATTCCAACACCCTAGTAGTTATATTCCATTGGTTGGTTGAACTAAGCAAAATGTTGTTTATCCAATCATAGTAGCGGTATCTACTGATGTATAATCATGAAAATGCTGCCAACTTGAAGTGTGACAATCTGGTAAAGTGAGTTATGTGGTATAGTGAACACATTCATGGTCAATTAAAAAGCAATTACAGGGTACCCAGTGGTACCTTCTGGACAAATGTTGCTATAAAATGCATTCTATGGGACAAAAATGTGCAGAAATATTCCTCCTAGGAGTTATTTGTTATCCCGTTTTCAAATATGCCCGCCGCTTAATTTTTTCACCCCCAGATTTTCCTCTATGTCCCATTTGAGGGTTCATTCCAGGGTCTGCCCAGCTTAAAGAGGACCTAAAGTAAGGAAAGACAACCCTTAATTTTTGACTTATTTTCATGCTGGGAAAACTGTCTATACCTGGCAAAATGCTGCCAGATATGTGTCCTCATTCTTTTTGCTGCTCCCTGAAACCCGCATCGGGCACACTAGGATAGTGGCTGGCTCTCCTTGGTTAGGTTGTCCCGTGCTGTCTGGGTAGCCTCGGATACCCGAGGATGGGCCTGGGCAGGCGTTCGTGAGGTCAGCTGCTCGGCCAAGCGATGCAGCTTGACGCGTGCCTTCCTCAGAGTGAGCTGGGGAAGTGGTGTAGCTGGAGGAGTAGTTGGAGGGGTTCCCTCTGGAGTTAAGGTGGTTCAGAGTGGAGAAACTGCCACAGGAGTTCTGGCTGGAGAAGAACTGGAACTGGCTGCAGCCCGACGCTTCCTAGGAGGTCGTTTCTTGGCTGCCTGAGGTAGGCAAGCCGGTTTATTAGTGCCACTCTGGCCGTCCATGGTAGGCTGGCAAGGAAGGAAGAGTGGGAGATCCTTTACGCCCCACCACTTCATCAGAGCCAGGTAGCTAGACTCATCAAGCAGGTAAAGCCTATCTCCGCAGAGGGAAGTCTTTTTTGTCAGGTGCTGGCCCAGGGTATCCCTACTCACCGACCTTCTGCCACACTTGCAGTAATATCTGGCAGAATGCTGCCAGATGTGTATCCGCATCCTTTTTACTGCTCCCTGGAACCCGCACCGGGCACACCTAGATAGTGGCTGGCTCTCCTTAGTGAGGTCGTCCTTCGCTGCCTGAGTAGCTTCGAATACCCAAGGATGGATCTGTGCAGGTGTGCGTGAAGCCAGCTGCTCGGTCAAGCGATGCAGCTTGACGCCTGCCTTCTTCAGAATGGGTTGAGGAAGTGACGTAGCTAAAGGAATAGTTGGAGGGGTTCCCTCTGGAGTTAAGGTAGTTCGGAGTGGAGAGACCGGGGTGGGGAAACCTGCAACAACAGAGTTGTTTATAGCCAGTTCACCACCGTGGAATAACTCAGAAGTTGGTTCTATTCCTAAAGCATGAGCAGAGAAATCCCCTTCGGTCTCTGCTGGACGTGGCCGAGCAGAGAGGGAAGGAGAATTTATGTCTGTCAGGCTAGAGAAGACAAGTGCATCATTTACAGCTAGGTGATCCAGTTTATCTGGTTCTTTATGTACAGGAGTGAGCTTACCTTCGCTGTCCATGCTGTGTTCAGAAGAGTATCCACTGGAGAAAGGTAGAGAGACGACTTTTGGTAAACGTGTGAGCTTAGAAAGCGAGCAAGAACACGTATCTCGGCTGACGACTGGAGAAGAAAGGATGAGCCGTGCTTGGTCCATTTCTTATATACTGGCTGATGAAAGGGGAGCACATGTTGCTTGGTTTTCCACCGTAATTTCTTTGTTGAATGTAGGGTGTGTTCGCGGGAACACGGCATTGCCAATGCTCGACCGTTCTGTATCAACTTTTCAATCATTTGACCGTTCAGCAATCTTGTCAGTCGACAAATTGTCTTCGGCATTTTCAGTCTTCGAAGATGGCGTTTGCTGTGGAGAAGGTACTATAGACTGTAGTGCAGTCTCTGAGGTTGTGATCACGTAGTCCGTTGCGCCGTTTGACTCCAGTCGGGATCCTTGCTCCCCTTCTATTAAGGTATCTACAGGCTCGTCTTTGATATGGCTCAGGACAAGTTCTGTAAAGTCAGCCCACATTCCACAAACTTGGATATCCTCGTCCAGGTGTTGCTCCTGGGACGAGTCATCGTCATTGAGAGTTGTTGGTAATGTTTGAGAGGTGTTATCCTGTATCCCCAGGTCGGGTAGATCCCTAACCTGGGTGAGCATCGGGTCCTGTACTTGAGTGTCCAATTTTTTGGTCTTGTCGTCCTGTCCTAGTGTCGGCCCTTGAACCGGAGAGCAGAATAATCGTCTCCTGGGAGGTCGGGCAGCTGTTTTGGCTGCACCTTACTTTTGGTCAGGCACAGGGGCTGTTGGGAGTTTCTCCGCTTCAGGGGAAAGGCTGAGGGCGACCACTGGGGTCAGCCCGAGGAACAGGTTGTCTGCTCCTCGAACTGAGGGACAGCTGTATTTGTGACAACTGGCCGTCGACCGGACAGGCGTATTTCCGTGTCCTTGAAGTTAGGTATGCTGATAATGTCCTCTTGATTGGAGGAGTTAGGCTCCGCTACTGAGAGTTGCCCCGCCTGGGTTGCAGGCTGGTTAGCCTTGGAGTCTTTGAGTTTGAGAAGTTGTAGAGCTCGATGAATGAGGTCATCTGTTGGGGTCTCCTGTTGAGCTGTATGGGTGCCATTGGCCATGAGGAATCTGTTCCCGGCTTCCATGGCGTCAGTAAGGGTACTAGGCTGGATAAGGTCTAGGTATCGTCGGAGTTGATTATTCTGGACAGAGGCGCAGAACCGTTCAACGGCCCAGGTCTCCAAGGATGCAGGTGGTGCTCTGTCAAAGGCTATCGCCGTAATCCGGCGGACGACATTTGCATAGGTCCGTAGAGAGGTGTGGGGTTCCTGGCATAAAGAAGTCAGTTTCCATCTGGCTTCACAGGCGGTAAACTCGTACCGATGTTTAAGCAGGGAGAGTACGTCCCCTACTGTACTGGGTCGGCCGTACTCTAGTGCTGGGCCCTTGAGTGCCACGCGTAGCTGCACTAGGCATGCCTTAGGTTTCCACTCTTGTTTCTCGACCATAGAGTGGAATTCTTCTATGACTGTTTCCACGTCGCCAGTGCCATTATAGCTGAGTGCTGGTTGTCCAGATCCATTCCGATCCATAATCTGTTGTAACAGAGCCTTCATTTGTTCCATGTTAGGTTGATAGTTGAGCTTGATCACCAAGACTAGTACCAATTCTCCACTTGACTTGAGTGCCGGGACTCTAGAAATAGGTCCGTAACTCACAAGGGGGTATACTTGAGTACAAAGTGCTAAGAGTGATTGAAAATGCTTCCTGGCGATGATGGCTCTGGGGCTACTTTGGCCTGGCCATGTCCAGATGAAGTAGAGCTGTGACTCATGGAGGAGGGTGCTTAGACCGTGTCCGATCCACTTGGTTGCTTGAGTACTTGAAGTAGAATCCTGATTACTTCGGTTAGCGGGGAGGGCACTGGTGCTATAGCCCCGCGATTCCACAGGTGGAAGTAGATCTGAATGTCAATGTAAGAGCAGAGGCTTTAGGGCCGAGTCCGTAGTCCAAGTAAGGAAGAGGTTAGTGCTTCGTGTTGGTTGAGGAGGACGTGGTCGTCTTGTTCATGTGGAGCTTAGGACGATTAAAGTCGTCTAACTGTTCAGTCTGAAGGGTCCACGGTCAAGGAGTTGCGATTTAGGCCAATGAAGGTCGATGGGTTTTCGGTTTAGTGCCGAGGCCATGATCGCCTTCCCTCTCACTGCAAAGAGCCAACCAAAATATCTCACTGCTGCCACCAATGCAATGTTTTTGTGTACGGTTGTCACACGGGTGCCGATATTACCACGGGTGTGGGAAGCGCTTGGTAGTGGTAGTGGGCTGCCGAGGTAAACTTCCACACATCACATAAAAGAGTGAACAGTTAAGTTAAGCTCTTGTAATTATTAGAGAGGGCATAGGCCGATGCTTAGACTCATTAAAGAGTCAAGGGTTGACGTAGGTCCTATATTTTATACTCCAAAGGAGTGTAGAAAGTATCTGTGTTGATCTAGGGATGTAGACCCGATGCTAGATTCATTGAAAAATCCGGGATCGGCTAAGGTCCGATAGTTTATACTCACAAGGAGTGTAAAAAGTGTCTTAAACGAGTATGAGGACGAGCTCGGGCGCTGAGGTCAAAAGACCAGGGCTGGAGCTGCTTGCCTGCAAGAGTAAGACTCTGTAGGTTGAGTTGGGAGGTGTTGCTTTATTAGAGCGCAATCAACAGCTGACTTGATACAGCAAAATGCGTGAGCTTTTATACGTAATAAACTTCCGGCGAAGAGGCCGATATGGTATCGGGCGGTACGATAAGGTATCGTACCGGAAATTACATAACAACATGGTGGAAAAACGCCCGAGGTCTGACCATCAAAAGGGTCGGCCTTGCACAAAAAGTGCTTATAATAAGACCAAAAAGATAGTATGTAATTATGACCATGATCTATGACATCGGCCCTAAATGTATACAGGTAAAAAGACTTAGACAATAATCAGGTAAGAAAGGTAATTGCGCAACAGTAGTATAATTGACTACAGAACAATGCAAAGGACCTGATTGATTGATAATAATACAATACACATTAGCCAAGCAGTAGTTGATAAGAGTAATAACAATATAATAAGTGAGAATAGCAAGCATGTATAGTGATTCATGCATAGTGTCAGAATAATCAGAGTTAGTTAAGTGTGTACCTATCCAGGGGAGACTGATACAGATGCTGGTGCACTACAATATAACTAACTCTACATGCCCTAGTTATTATGCATGACTCTTACATTGTCTGTTATTACCCTTATTATTGTCAATAACTGCCTGGCTCATGTGCTTTATTATTCAACTAATCATGTCTTTGTACTTGTTTACTATTATTGTATCGTTGTTACAAGTGCATTACTGTATACTTTTATTCCAAGTCTTTTTGCCTATTATAATTAATGGTCGATGTCTTGGAACTTAGTCATTTTAATACATAATTCATTTCACACGATTGTAAGCACTTTTTGTGCATAGCCGACCCTTTTATGGTCGGACCTCGGGAACTGTTCAGCCATCTTGTTATGCAATTTCCGGGACGATACCTTATCGTACCGCCCGACCCCCTGTCGGCCTTTTTACCGGAAATCCAAATAGTATAAAAGCCAGCACTTTTTCTATGCTAAGTCAGTTGTTGATTGCGCTCTAATAAAGCAACTTCTCCTACCTCAACCTACAGAGTCTTACTCTTGCAGGCAGGCAGCTCCAGCCTTGGTCCCCTGGACCTTTAGCACCCGAGCTCGTCCTCATACTCGTATAAGTCTTTTACTACACTCTTGATGAGTATAAACATCGGACCTTAGTCAATACATAGACATAGACACTTTCTACACTCCTAGGAGTATAAACCACCGGACCTACGTCGACCCTTGACTGTTTACTGAGTCTAAACATCGGCCTACGTCCTCTACAATACCTATAAGAGCTTACATAACTGTTCACTCTTTATGTAATGTGTGGAAGTTTGCCTTGGCAGCCCGCTACCAAGCGCTTCCCACACTCGTGCTATTATCGGCACCCATGTGAAACCCAAAGCACAAAACATTACAGTATCTCCTCCTCCTCTGAATGTGTATCTCCTCCTCCTCTGAATGTGTATCTCCTCCTCCTCTGAATGTGTATCTCCTCCTCCTCTGAATGTGTATCTCCTCCTCTGAATGTGTATCTCCTCCTCCTCTGAATGTGTATCTCCTCCTCCTCTGAATGTGTATCTCCTCCTCCTCTGAAAATTTTTGAAGTTGTTTCCCACTTGAGTTGCATTTCGACTTGCAAGTAGACAAGTCGACTTTGACTTGACTTGACTTGTGACTTGCATAACGGCTGACTTGACCTGACTTGAGGCAGCACTGACTTGACTTGGACTTGATTTACCTCCAAAATTTTAGAAATGACTTGACTTGTTGACTTGAAGTCATTCATTACCGTATTATCCACTGCATGCCTTTTACACATGTCTGTACTAGCAATCAAGCCTTGGAACTACATTTTATTGCAACTTGGTTTTTCCCACATTTATACTTATTTAGTAATTGTCTATCCTTACTTGATTGTGAATTATTAGAGTCTTTTTGCCACTTTATATTGTAACCACGTGGCCGACCTTATGGATTTAGCTCATATTTACAGACGACATGTTTCTACCTATTGTAAGCACATTTTGTGCAATGGCCGACCTTTTCATATGGCCGAGTTGGGCGGAACCAGACATATTGCTGCGTAAGTTCCGGAGCCGACCCCATGTCGGTTAACCGACACCATGCCGTCCCTTTTTTGCCGGAAGTTTGTTATGTATATAAGGCAGTGCATTTTCTATTGTGAATCAGTTGTTGATTGCGCTTGAATAAAGCAACATCTCCTAACTCAACCTACAGAGGCTTACCCTTTAGGCGGGTAGTTCTCCCCGAGAATCCTTAGGATTCAGTACAGTTCGAACTCACCTCATCCTAGGCTAAGCGCACCTATCCACCCCTTAGGCTTAGGCCGATCCCGGGTTCTAATGGACCTAGCGTCGGACTTAGGCTCTTAAGGTTACATACTCTTTCTCTACACTCCCTTGGAGTATAAACCCTGCATGACCTACGTCGGTCCTGAGCTCTAATGAGTCTCGGCATCGGCCTACGTCTGGTATACCATACAGTCTACACTATAAAGAGCACCCATAACTGTTCACTCTTTTATGTAATGAGCAGAAGGTACACTTGGTCGGCCTCTACCACCTTCCAAGCCCTTCGCATACCTGTAGCCCTCGGCTCTCGTATGCAATAGTACTCAAAAACATTACAGTACTATAAAATATGATGCTAGAAGTTCAAATTTCAAAGGAAATATCACTTATTTTACCAATTCTGAACCGTTTGTTGCATCTATGAAAATTGAGTTATTGCATACTTGGACATTATAAGTCTTTGGTAATAGCCAAGTTACAAGCTTGCATGCCCTTACAAGTTACAAGTTACAAACTTCTGATACCTATATAATATTCAAGTTTAGAGAAATTTCTATAGACTGCAAAATGAGTGTAGCCAGTGTTCAAAGTGGAACATATGAGGTGGGTACACATCTTAGGGCATTCCTTATTGTTGAATCTAGAATTACACATGCAGTAATCCTAGCTTACAGATTAGAGTATTGTATAGCTATCCATTTAATCTTATAGTAGCTAACCTATTAGTGAATTACTAAAATGAAAAACAATTGTGCTTTGGTGGGATTCTAACCCATGTCCCTATGAATGAAATTCAAGTACTCTACCATTACACATTCAGATCAGAAATGACTTTATGGGGAAAACTAGCCGTTAACATGTGGGTACACGCCTGCTGGCAGTGTACTCACTAAAATTGATGTGAGTGCACATCGTATACTCTCGTATAACCACACTTCGAACACTGAGTGTAGCATCTCTGATACATATACAAGTGCATGCATCTATGATTGAACCTGTAAAATTTGAATGGTAACAGTATAATTATACATTGTACATCCCTTATATACATGTAAATATATGGTGTGTAATTCATCTATTCTTCATAATTTTATCTCCATAGTTTATTATATCTAGAGTCGCCATCCCCATGTTGTGACTGGTATATTTGAAACTATGGGAGTTATTTACTTCTGTACTCTAGGTGTAAATTGTAATACCTATCAAAATCACAACATGTCTAACAGCCCTACATAACCGCTGTTGTAACTTTTGTATTTGACTAAATGTTTCAAACATAAAGGCACAATGGTTTGGTGATAGAAATAATATGGTTTTCAACACAGACTGGAAACTACATTCTGTATACTTGTAATTAATGTACATGTAGCACAGGTTGACTTCATGAATATAGTAAACATTTCATATACATATTTAACAATTTACATCTGGTTGGGAGGATCATATTACTAGGGACGAGAATATCATAAGTGAAGCAAAAGTAAAGCCTGTCTCGACACACATGAGAGTGAGACGGCTCCAAACCATGTGTAGTGGAGGGATAGAGAGGTAAACATTAGATATGTGACCGAGATGAAGGTCACTGGCAAGAGGAAAAGAGCAACGCAGATGGATGAATACAACAAAAAAAACGATGGGGCCTGGAGCAGGAGGACACTGAAGATCGAATGAAATGGCGCTCACTGATCGAGCTTGGAAGCCTGCAGGACGGTCACTTGAACAGGATACAACCGGATAGGTGAGAACGGCGAGAAGTTTGACTTAGTGGACTATGTTATATACATGTATTTGTTCATGTTTAGTGTAATGTCAACTCGTAGGTTTGTGTAGTAGATTGTACAGCTCATAGGTATCCTTTACTACATACACACACAAGCACTTGGATTTATCTTCCCACGTAACTTTATGAGCAGAAGCTACATGTACCTACTCACTAAAAATAATTACCACCTGTTGGTGAGTTATCCTCTCTTTCCAGAGGAAAGACAACTTAAAAATCATTGTTGTACAATGATGTTTGACTGTGAATCCCTTTCCTTCATGTAGAACACCAGTAACTAGTGATATGAGGTAACAAAAAGTTTTAGGCTCATAATGTACTATGTGAATGGGAGAGTGAAGCTACTCAAGTTTAGCCATTGTAGGTCTGGGTGTAAAATGATTGCCGGGATAGTCACTCAGTAGTTAGTATAGGACAAACTTGCTACTAGCCTGTTTACTTTTATATCGCTAGCTCTTCAACACCTTAGATTCACTGGAACATGACCCTCTGAGTTCTGTGTCAGAAGTGAATTGAATTATGAAGGTTTAGTTCTTATTGCTAAAAATAGAGTGCTGAAAGTTCTCTTGCTTGAACCAAGAGTATGTGGGTTGCCCTAACATTTATATTTCCATTGGTGAAAGAATAGGCTAAAAATGTACCCATGAGCTATATCTTTGTCAAGGAGTACAGACAACCTATCAGTGATAATATTGGCTCCAGAGACCAGAGTACACCATGCTAAGCTTTAGTCAAGGATACATCTCATAAGATCCCCCAGTCTAATGTTGGAATCTCTATCAAAGCATCAGTTCCCAGCCCTAGTCACATTCCTTCGAATACTTTGGCAACTACACAATGTGTGTCATACAATGCATGATGGTCAGTCATTCACACATTTGCCATTTTTGCCTTTGCCACAATAAACACTAAAATAATTTTCCAAATAGTTATCAGATGTTGTAATTGAACCAGCTGAGTGGTGTCATGAATAAAAATGAATAGTTATACTGACTGCAATAATGGTCATGCAGTATAATAGTTATTAATTGTCACCACGTGACAATCTGTTACTATGGTGTTATTACAGTGTAGACTATCGCTATACATCATATAGTAATAATATGCTATATCTGCTTCATTGTATTACAGTGCATCCTGTGCATAACACATGTGGTGTGTATGTATTAACAATACATACATCAGTGTATACCAACTTAGCACAGGCAGGAACTAACATTGCGAGTCTCTATTAATACTGCTTGCTAATTGGATTATTTCATTCAACTTTCTCAACTCTGCTGCATATACACATGTGCACATGTACATAGAGGTGGCAGCAAGCAACATCACACCAACACAGTGAGTGCTGTACTTTATAAATATAGGAGAGAATTGAATATGCCAGTTTACACTTGCGCATCTAGGAACAGCGTTGGTGCAATGATATAGTGCTCATCAACTCACCAATACAAGACAAATAATCACTTCTAAACATTCCTACAGAAAAGAAATGCAGGCGACTTCTGTGATAATTATATTTAGTTTATTCGCAAAACTTTTACTAGCGTCTACAATAAGCTATAAAGAAGGAACTAAGGCTACTTGTGAAGTAACCAAGAACCTGACAGCTACCTGTCTACATGAAGAGATAACTCTGCTGCACTCGGCAGCTTTAGCCATACATGGTAATGAGGTTAACCCGTGTGACCCTCTCATCAGTGAACAGGTCTGCCAGCTGTGTAGGTAAGTGAATACGAATATGTATTACTACATGAAGGCCCTCTACTCCCATCTCCTCTAATAGGCCTACCTCTAATAGGCCTATAATAATACCATAACGCAATAATAACATAACAACATGGAGGAGATATGTTGCGGAGTCAATTTTTTGAGAACGTACATGATTAATATTTATATTTTGACAGCGCAGTCAGTTAGGCCACACACAGTTCCATGGCATGGCTGTAGACAGTCTTTGGTAATGTCTGCAAGTTAAGTCCAGACAATTTTAGCAAAAAATGTTTTTCTATTTAACCTTGTTGACCTGTCAATAGTGATTAGGGTCTGGGTGATAGCTACACGCTGATATATAAATTACTGTATCCCTTATTAGTTTTAGAAATAATCTATTATGCATAGATTTATCTCTAAATTATTCAGTTTCCATTACTGATATAACAGCTAATTTGTTACTTCGAGGACTGCAAAATAAATTAATTAGGGTGTGTTTGCTTTCCATATCAGCCTCATTTTTTATTTATGTAAATATAATGTTTGATGTTCAGCAAGCATACAATAATAGTAAACCTGTTTACAAAGTTTAAGGAAAAAGACTTTGAATTTTAAAGGATAGGTCAATTTTCTTACAGTAGATGGAAAGTCTTGTATTTTAGTGATATTAAAGCTTTAACAATCTGTTGGTATAGTAGACAGCCTACTATACGTTGCTGTCATCTGCTGTGCTGTTGTGTGGATAGTTTATACTAACATTAAAATTTTAATACACAAACACTACAATCTCCTGTAATATTAGGCTATACACAACAAGTATCAACATGATCGTATCCATGTATCCAACATGTATCAATCAGCATAATAAATAATTACTGTGTATTGAAGTACATTCCCAAGTAGGATTCTGGTGGATTAACAATAATATTATATAATTTATACCAGTTTTAGGCCTATCCTTGCCTGGTATAGCTATATTTAGTATACTATCAATATACATTGTACTATGTACAGTATCTACAATATATATTTTAGGTAATAGCAAGTGTAATGTGTGTAAGTAGATGCATTGCAATTGCAGAATGCTATAGCTTACATATAATGTTATGTATATATAGCAATTACTTTGGTAATGTAGTAGTAAATGCTATGCTAAATGCTGTGCAATACACAATGATATAATGTAATGTGTACAATAATGCCATGGATGGAATTTATAATTATAAATGTCCTTGTATGAAATCTGCTACTGCCTGTAAATACCATGCTGACTGCACCAGTGAATACAGATACGCATCTGTATCTGCTTTCCAACAGAAATTTACAAAGCTTGATAAAGTGTGGGATAAAATGTTTAACAGTACCAACACTATAGATTATGCATGTGACTGTTTTATATTATACAGATTGTTTAACAGAAGCAAAGTGTGTTTGGACATTCTGCTAGACTCATGCAACTATTCAGAGATTCACGAGTTCTTGTGGAGTCACAAGGTACCATACTTGGGTACTGTATCCTCCCTCTGTCACCAGAAGGACCTGCTAGATGGTAAGTCTGGATGGTGCAAAGTGACAGACAGATCTGGTGCTACTGCCAGGCACTGGCACTGAGACAATGTGGTTTACTTTGATGGGTACAAGCAAATTATATGGTACACTTTGTGGTTATAGTTGGTGTGAGGTGAACTAAGTATACCAACTATACAACTACTACATGTACTACTACTACTCCAGCCACCAGAACTCAAGGAAGTGACTAGTTTCTCAATGGTTCATTTCATTGACAATCAATGGTCCAGCCTGACAATAGGTGGCCTTCAGTACAGTGATCATAATCCTACTATTACTGCTATAAATCACACCATACAGTAATCCTTGTAAAATAGCCTTCAACACACATAATATACCTCATGTTAGATGTGCTGTGCTTGCATGCACATCAAAGTAGTAGGTATAATATAAAAACTAGAATATGTGATAGACTGACATGTAAATTACTTGAGAACTGCTATTGCCGTTCTACACAGCATGAACACAATAATTTTTCATTAGTTGTATTACATTGGGGGTGATTTGTGACATAACATCCAGTGCTATTTAGTATGGATTGCATACCTAGTATGTAATTACACTACATGTATATTATTACTAGTGTCAAGTTCACATAGGACAATGCATATCCTCATAATACCTGGAGACAACTTAAACATGTAACACCTATTTAATTCTCTATAGATGTGCTATGTGTGATTGTTAAGCAGCCTTTGTACCATTGTTTAGTGCTGCTCTTGGTGTATTTACTAGAGAAACTAGAAAACTTTTTATTAATAGAAAAGTTTTGTTTACATCAGACATAGCCCTAAGGTAAAACAGGCAAGTTGTAGAAAAGATAATAGTTGGAAGCCAGCTGTTGTAACTCACCAAATGCCAAATGGTGCTACATGCTACAACACAGGGTTATACTGCCCTACTGGATCTATTAGTTTGAGTTGAGCTCTCCAAAATAACACTATGTATCATTGGTTAATCAGATGTTGGCTCTATGGGCCATGGGGCTTTCACTTCACTCACTTACAGCTTGAATTAAAATATTTTAGTTCTTACAGATTTATTGATTTATTGACATTCCCAAAAAAATAATTTATTTCAAATATAAGGTTGTGAAATTTATAGTGGCTGCTGATAAATTATTTAAAATCAAACATGAAATTGCCTATTTATGGTTTGAAAGATAATTGAGTATGGGTGAGTCAATAGGCTGTGGAGGGTAGTGGAATAACAAGTGGGCAGAGATTATGAGTAATTTCTAGTTGCTGGTGTGACAATTATAATTTATGATCAAAATAGTTTTATAATACTATCATTATAGCTATAATTACATTACATTACATCTGTTACACTACATCAATGTACAGTTTGTAGACTACAAGGTCTATATATACATGCATGTTAATACTATTATTTACTTGTTTACTATCAACTGAGGTTTGTAATATTATACTGCCCAAAACATTATATAACCTAAACATTCTGCTGTCTGAAGAGCCGCTAAATACCTTTGTTTCAGGCTAATTTACATAATATACAGTATCATGTGCAGGCAAATTGAAAACCGCCTACAATAAAATCCAGTAAATTATCTGTGTATAATATCTACATGTACATCTATTGGATTCAAATCAAATAGATATGACACAGTACGTGTTGCAGGTGTGTGCAGGTAACCTATGTACCTAGAGCTAGTGTTGCAGGTGTGTGCAGGTAACCTATGTATCTAGAGCCCTGGCCTGGTATACCTACATGCACTCACATCTTGCACACGTTCTGCACATAACAAGTTCTTAATACTTGTATCATAAAGTTGTATCAATTTTCTAACCTTGTTAAAGTATAATTAATATGTTAGTATTGCTTTACACCAGTTCAGAACCTGCTTATTTATCTAGGATTGCTGTACTATTGTAGTATTACTGTTATAGGTATGTGATGGCAGGCAGTGTATGTGCTACATAGTTAATATAAAAATAAACACATTCCAACCTCCATCCAACTGCCTTTTCCCTTTCATCTGTTAAAAGTTAGCAATAAAATAGTTTTGTATTTAAGCATTAAGCCTGGAGAAGGTCAATGGCTGTAATTCTTAACACATCTAGAATTTAGATAGAAATGCTTTGTAACTCAAAGGGTTAGATTCAAATTTAATTTTCCATATAAAAAATTTATTGCTTTTCTGAGCTGCCTGGATCTCATGCATTGTACATGTTGTACTGTAGAGTTAGTTTTTTCAAACATGTATATTTCTGTACAATTATAGGCCTACATTACATTTGTACACTGTACATGTATATGTGATGAGATAAATCGCTAATAGATAGTTCTTGTCCTTTCACTGTCATCTATAGGTCAATTCAGCACCTAACAAATTTTGTTTTGGCAACAAAAATTAAAAAGTATACCCAACTGTTGATGTGAGTGTAATTGACTTGACTACACTGTACACAATCACAACAATTTAACAAATGTAATATAGTCAGGTCCTAGTGTGATAAATTGTTGTATTTGCTTCTTAGAAATCTATGAAAATTTGGAGTGCTATAATGGCATCACAGTGAACTTGAGGAAGTGCTTCAATGCAATGGAAAGACCTCTGAAGAGATCATGCAGGTAAATTGTATGCAGGTTTTAACTAAAACATTTTAAGCTACTATTTATGGAAACCAACAATAAAAGATAATAAATTCGGTTATCTTATTTTTGAAATCTCAATCTGTAAAGTACACACTAAATCAGAACCACAGTCATGATGATTTGGTGAGTCTATTATAGTCTGTACTCAATGGAACTAAAAATAACAGTTATAGTTTAATAAAAGAACATCTAGCAACGTGTACATGCCTAGGCCTGTGTGTAGTTAATTGTAAATTTGAATTGGGATTTACAACTTTGCAACATCTACTGGTTAGCATTCTTTTATAACATTTACTACTATACATTGTACATGCAAATGTAGTATAATTATCATGTGGGCCTATATTACATTATTTCAGGTCTGCATGTATTTGATGACATGGTAGGATTTTATTGCTGAACCTTATTAATGTTTTTAAAATCATATATTTGATCTTGATGACCCTTGAACCTGTTCTGCTGGAGTGTATAATATACATGTATATTACATATACAAGTCATAATAGGCCTCCCAGATACAATATAATAATACAGAACACTATACATGTATTATATGCAACTCATGTATATTATATAAATGTATATACCAGGCTCTGTTACAGGGTGGAGTCAAGTTTAGCAGCTAATATTGTATGACTGTGGGTGACATGCAATATAAATTATACTGTAGTTTATCCCTAGAGCTGGTCTGAGTAGCCTATATTGTTGCTGGACTATTGCTATTGTTATAATGTTACAAATAGAACCTCTGTATTAATACTAATTATTCATGTGAGAACATCAGCATATAAAACAGCAATTTATCAACTGAAATGAAATGACTCACTCCTAGGAATCAAATTTGGACAAAGATACTAGCGGGTGACTGCAGTCTGCAGGTGACTGCAGGTGACGGCAGGGAGGCGTGTATTTTTTTCAATGAACTTTATGTTAGACAAGGAATTGACTCATAATCTACTAGTAAGCGAAATAAATTTAATTGTATAGTAATAGTGATATTTTATAAATAAGAATATAGCCTTATTCTACTTAGCGCAAATTATAGGTACATGTAGTTGCGCTTTTTGTTATCCTAAAATAATTTAGAACATAAAAATGTCATTCTGTTTTATACAAAACTTTGACAGAATTGAATAGTCTAATAATATTGTAAGAAGGTTGCATTGATTAATATTTGTTGTGTAAGGGACAGGGTAGTGGTAGGATATAGGTGTTTCATTCATATGCGTTCACAAGTGATTAATGTTTGGTTTTCTCATTTTTTTTGCATACTAAATCACATTAATTTGACAAGAAAAGTGAAGAATTACTGATTGCAGTACCATTTTCATTATAGACCTACCTAAGATCAAATGAGCAATTAATTGGTGCCGAAGCCAGCTTGATTTATATTCATTAGAATATTTTACACTATGTCTGCTCATAGTGGTGGATGTAGCTACTTGTATCACTACTTTATGTTGTAATAAGTATTGTTGGTCATTTTATATTCTGACCATACTATAATGGGATATTTTATCTGTTTTAAATATATCAATTTATTATTTTTGTAAAAACCATGATCTGACTAATTAGTTTGTTGCACACTGAGGTTTTACCTATTGGTATGACTAGTCTAGTGAATATGGGTTGGTCAATCCTCCCTTATAGAAGTATGAGGTGTCTGAGTTCTTTTAAGAAAGTTGATAAAACTTATTTTCCCACAGCCTTTTTGATATGTCTTCAATAAAACATTACAAATTGAGATTTAAGGGTTGACACAAAATTTTGGTGGAGCATACTTAGTAGTTTGATGAAATCACACATTCAATGAATATGGTGACTTCCTCCATTTATGTACAGTAATAATATCATACATTGACAGGTGGCACATAGGCCTGTCATTATAATATTATATTATAATAATATAGTATATACCTGCAAAGATTGACCTAAAATATATAAAATGTTATTATATAATAATTTTACAGTAAGAACAGCTATACTATAGCCTAATTGCTTAGAAAGTCATTATAGTTGAATACATGTGCTCTAATGCTTAATCATTACATATTGGTATGTAACAGTAGAAAATAAATACAATGTAGCTTGTTTTACACGATGTACAAGTACAATAATATACAACTTGATTGTTTGCAGGGATGTAAACAATGGCTACACTTGTGCTATCATGATATCTGAAGCCTACTGCGCTGTCTTATTCAAGGCAAAGACTCATCATAAGCAGTTGTCTTCTCTTTACCTTAGAAGCCTCCAGCCTGTGATAGATCTACTGAACTGTACCAGTGATTCCCAGCTGTTTGTAGCACAGGTAATATGTTATCCATCTAACAGCCTTGCCTATCTACACAACTACAGACTACCCCAAAATTCTCTCTGAACTGAAGTAATAACAACATATCCATGATTAATAGTGGTGGGTAACATGTCAATTAAAATGCACTACTCTCTGTGATTCCCTCATAATTTATTGCCTTTCCAGGTATATCCTGAGTATCAATACATGTGGAAGAAAACATCCACAGCCCCTGTGGTAACACAACTAAAAGTAAACGCATCATCACCCCTAGAGAAGGAAGGGTCACCAATGGCTGCAGCTCTAGTGGAGAAACCTTATAGTGGAGGGGTGCATCTGTGTGTTGAAGTAAAGCTATTGTTATTCCTTGTTTATACTGTTACTATTAACTACTTATATGGCATATTATGAGTTGTTCCACCCTGCAAGTGAGCAGCCAAGACACACAACTCCAACATGCGCACATGCCCAATACTTCTGTGCTGACCTATGACTTGGAATAATATACTTCCCCCCATACTATGCAGCAGCAATTCAATCAGTTATTCAATACTTTTTACATGTATATCATCTGTAGGTGCCTGTGCTGTTTAATGCTGTTATTGTTACACTAAATTTACTGGCAAGAGGGCATTATTGTTGCTTTAGATGATTATATATTTTATATGCATCCATTAAAATCTATGTACAAGCATATTGTTTTATATTTTTTATTTATGAATCTCTACTACATTATACATTGTAAATGGATAGTATAATAATATATATTAAGTTAATTATAACAATGTAGTGATTTAAGAAAATTATCCAGACAATAAATATTTTAAACATTTTACGAACTGATGATGTAGCCCTCTCTACACATTACTTGGTTTACATAATGCATCAGGTATACATGGAATGGAATACTAGATAGAGCATATGGGGTAAATCGGTACAGAGTATTGTATGCACAGCAAATGGTTTTGGTATAAATAATCCCTATACAGTATATTCACTTACTGACATTAGGTACCACAATATTGCTACCTGAAATTCACCTTGTACATTAGTTACTGGAGTGTATATAATAGTAAGTGCTCCAGTAATGATCCAAAACTGACCTGAAATAAGTTTATTTTGTTATTGAAGCCAAATTAGGCTAAATGTAAGAGTTATTTCAGGCAGCAGTAGCAGTAGTAATATGTAAATTCTTGTTGTACAAACAACTGGTAGCACCAAGTCATTTCAAGTGTATGGATAGAGGAGCACCATGCTATCTCCTTGTGGAGGTCAAGTTAAGGTCAAATGATGAGATATCTTAGGATGCCGCAACTTGTGTGAGTGGATCTTTTAGGTAATCCCGTAATGCTAGTACCTACAAGGGACGAAAACCCACATTAATAGTAGAGAGCAGAATTTGACCGTACCTTCGTGGACATATTACACGCAATATAATATAAGAGAGCAGTCATAGCATACTAGTTGTAGTGCTATAGCCTAGGAAGTACAATAAAACAAACAATACACTTTGGAACAAACAAGTTAGCTGTAAGGAGTCGTGTTCTCAACAAGGGTCAAGTATTCACAACTCTATAGTACATCAGAAAAGACACTGATTGAGTATTTGAAACACCAATACATGCATATAGTGTACAGGTATCATTTAGAAACATAGAGGGTTTATATATGACTAAGGTGACAGCAGATCTAAATTCTAGTGTTCAACTCCAGCCATTAGGGGAACGCTTGGGAACTCACTTCAGCTGGACCATAGAACTGCTGGAGCATACATACACCTTTACATTACTTTACAATTACTTGTAACACTAAATACACACATACCTTTGCACGCAATATTCCAAGCTGCACATTCTTTTCAGCATATATACAGAGGAGGAGATCGGCTACCTTAGTAATGGCTACTTTTCCATCCTAAAAATATATAAATACATAGCTGTCATTAAAATACATAATGTAATGCTAAATCATACTGAATGCATAACAAATCTCTGCTACTACTAAGAACCAATGTGAGTATGAAACTGTCTCAGATCTATAATACCTACCATACACTGTATCATCACCATACAAAGAGGGTCATTGTTAAGCATCACCTCAGCGTTCCTTGTATATGACATCCAAATGTTACCAGCCAATGCTGCGGCTACATGTTTATCTCCTTCACCAAAACCAGCACAAGCTAGCAGAGAGCCTTCAGTGGTCAGCAGGCTAAACAATAATTCAGCAATGTACACATAAACTTGGAAGAGAGCACAATCATGATTGTTTTCGATTATAAATATTGTGACCTGCAGAATGCAGATGGTTTGATATCCAAGGTGAGTACTGCTGCACGGACAGCAGTGCCAAAGTTATTGACTGCTCAGACACTATAATAAAATCTATTGACTGATTAGATGGGCCTCTAGGATGACGATTCTCCTTGCAAAATATAGGAAGGACAGAGAGTGAGCCCAGCACAATGGTGCTTGTTGACTGTTTGAAATTGGGTTCAGAACTGCTGTGAATGAATCTGTGCCTGTGACATACATGATTTTAAAGCATATGACAATTGCCCAGTTAAACGAATGCTTGAAAATTATGAGTGGAAAACTTAGTAAAAACCCACGACTAGTGAGAGATGACAATCAATCACTCAATCAAATGTTATTTCTATGCATTCAGTGTGATATATAAAACTTTTGACAAAAGTAGTTGACTTCTGTTAGGATATCAATATAATTGTCGTCCTTTGAAGGCTACTTTTAATTAGATATACATGTAGATCTCTACACAAGGATTTTTTGTCATTCTTGCAAAAAAACAACATGATGCAAATTATTGAAGAACCTACATGCATGAAGGAGAGCACCCTTGACCTAGTATGTACTACACAACCACTAAACCTGCCTTTCCAGATCATATCTCCTGTATCGAGTGATCACTATTAATAGTCTATCTGTTGAACTTTGATATGGCAACCCCACTGAAAATAAACCTACTAGACCCATAGAGATGTATCATAAAACTGATGTTGACCAATTCTAAGATCTCTTATGGCAACCACAAGATGTTTTTGTGAATATGAATTAAGACGATGGCATGTGGAATTTGTTTTCCGATCAAATACAAGATGCTAGTGGCAAAGCAATCTCGGTGAAGCATATCAAACTCAAAATCCCATTGAACCAATGTGGCTCAAAAGATCTACTCATAAATTGCTAAGGAAATGAATGCAAACATACAATGAACATAAGAAAATATCAAACCCATACTACAAAAGATGCTATGAGCAGAGGGACAGCAAAGTAAACAGATGCTAAGAGATATTAAGCAGTCTTATAAATATATTGACAACAGAACCTGCAAACCTCTTGAATCCGGCAACAGCAAACGCTTCTACAATCACCACAAGTGAATAAAAAACCTAGCAACAGCACGGATGATGCTACAAAATGTACTGCAATGTAATATTCTGTTCTCACTACCAGATCTCTGATTATCTAGATTATTCGGCTGAATTGTTCGATTATCTAAGACTTCTAAGTACATGTAATTTGATTGGAATTTGTCAATTGTAGATTTTCCTCTTCTTTAACTTCTTCCAGGACCTTATCCTAAGCAGAGAAACTATATGCACAAATTGAGGAGGCAATAGCGATTTGCTGGGCTTGTGAAAAGTTCAACTACTTCTTAGCGAGCAGGTCATCCACTGTTTAAACAGACCACAAGCCTCTTCTCTCAATTTTAGGCATTACAGAGCTTGCAAAACTACCCCATGTTTGCAGCGGTTTAGACTAAGAATGATGGCATTCAACTACTCTGTCGAGTATATTCCAGGTAACAAGTTGATCTTCGCAGACGCCTTGTCTAGCTCTCCTATTCAAACCTCCAATAGTTGTTGGATTTTAGAAGTTAGCGTAGACTCAAAATTCAACTCAGAATTATTGAATGCCCTCCCTATAGCCGGCTCATGCCTTGATGGATTGAAAGCGGCTATGTTGGAAGAGTTAGGTATGCTGTTGGTCAGTTATATTTGTCATGGCTGGGCCCCTTCGAGATTGATAAACAATGCCGTCAAAATTTTCTACTCCACAAGGGATCATTTGACACATGTAGACGGTGTCATTTTCCATCTGAATAAAGTTTATGTACTTCACTTTGTAAGAGCATGAGTGTTGGAAGATATACATATGGGTCACCAAGTGTCTTAGAAGAGCAGCTCAAATTGTGTGGTGGCCAAGTATGACAGCGGGCATACGGAAGATGGTGAAGACATGCAAGAAAAGCAAAGAGTTCAGAAGTTTTTCAAGAGAACCTCTGGAGGGAACTCCCTTTTCAGAACGTCCATGGTGGAGATTGGCAATGGATCTAGCACTCTTCAGGGATTCACCTGAACTGTATTGTTCTACTGTTCCAATGCCCACTTTAAGGAGTTCGACAACTTCATGCTCAGGTGCGCCTACACCTCAAGCAGCAGAGGCACCAGAACCTCAACTACTTAGAGTAACGTCCACCTCTTTACTGCCATCAACAGGTGTGCTCACAGCCCAACCATCAGGTGTGCTCGCACCTCAACCAACGGGTGTGCTCACACCCCAACCAACAGGTGTGCTCACACCCCAACTAACAGGTATGCCCGCATCTCAACCACCAGAAGCCGGGCCATCACAAACCCAAAAATCTCATTCACCACAAATTTTAACATTAAACCACTACTGCCTGACCATTCAGTGTTTGCAAAGAACATTGTTCATCTTATTTCATGGAGATTGACGTGTTGTTTGTCATCGTAAACCTAGTGGCAGCTAAGATAAACTCATTTGAATATTGGCTATTAGGACCTCCAGTCAGCATTGAGACCTGTTAAGTTCCTATGGCTATGCCTGTCCTAAGTCTATACTTGTAAATTTTGTACATAGGTGAGCTACTAGCATTAAATCGCCAGGTAATCCTATTGAGCCAACACTAACTGTCATTCTATAAATTAATAACTCTTGTGCACTGCGATGAACAAGTAAGTTAGAGTCATGCCCGCAATAACAATGCAATGAGTTGCAGGCCCAATGGATATCTCAGTAGCACAGTTTTATATTAACTGCTTGAGTGCTTCCGAAATTCCCAACATAGGCTGATTGAAGGTGAAAATAGCCAATATTAAAATGGGGATTTCTTGGCAGAAGCTAGGTTACGAAACACAAACAACACATCAATCTTACTAAAAAAGGATAAACAAGATTATTTGCAAATATTGATTGGTGCGACTGTAGTGGTTTAAACGAATGAGATCAGGGAGGGTATCTATGACTCCCCAAAGATTAAACTTATAATGGATTTTTACAGATAGATCAACTCAACAAAACAGGTGTGTTTGCACCTTGGTATATTTTTCAGGGCGTTGTAATTTAGAGATAGGGCGATATGTCAACGGACATTACATTTATTAACTTCACTAAACTGTTGGATGTCATGACCTACATTTAAACATAGGACACGATAAGATTTGACAATAAACATAAAGATAATAAATAACGACAGTGAACAATTATAAAGAAACAATAACCTAAAATTACAAATGCAACATGATTTGAATTACACTTTAAAACATTTATCAACAAAAAGAATTCTAGTAATCAAAGTTATATCTATGAAAATTACTTACAAAACATCGATCAGCTATGTCCTCTAAATAACATCACCACAGAAAATACTATACAGCTGGCTCATATAACAACACATTTGTATAAATAATAATTCAGCTGACAATAAAATTAAGTTTTAAAATTTTAACACTACAAAGTTAAAGGCGTGTCTAATGTTGAACCACACACAACCATGCCGGGCAATGAAGACAAGTTTTAAAAATATTGCTATTGCTACGCAGATGCACGCTATTTTTTCCTATTGTTCAGCTACAGCTATCACAAAGGTTTTTCAAGAATATAATATAATAATAATAATATCTGTGGCGCCAAACACAATTTTTTAACGTGGCTGCCCAATAGCAGAACTAGTCGAGGGGCCACCACGGCTCCTAGAGCTGGATATTATTATAGTTCGATGTGGCACAGAGGGAAAACCTTCTTCGGGACGAAAACCTGCAGGTCGTTGGCGGGACTCGAACCCACGTCCTTGCAGATAACTTGCGTCATTGCTGCAAGACCAGAGTGACTAGCGCTAGACCACTCAGCCACCAACACCTAGAAGATGACTAACAGCTGAAAGATAACAAAATGATAAACTTAAGCATGAGAAAACTAACACAGATCATGTTAAATAACTTTTCCAGCAACAACAAAATTTACAAAATGTGAGGGAGAGGTATAGAAGTAGGCCTATTACGGAAGCTGCAGTGCACTTTGGTAGATAGCCCGAAAAACCTATAAAGTCTGTGGGGTCAGTTGATATCCAGAGACATACTGGAGTAGATTTGCCTCCTCTAAACTCACAACTACTTATGCAGGTAATAGCATCAGTGCACTACACTTCTCTGGTGCTTCGTACAATGAATATTTAATGCGGCCAAGGACCTTGGACGAACTGCTGGTTTTAGATGTGATATGTCTATCGAAAATCAGGTTTGATTGCATTTCGATTCCTAGGTAGGCCTACTTGTTCTTCCGCACACATTTGAGCACAGTGCCATCAAGAGTGTAATCTGGATCGGGTATTGTACCTTCACTGAAGACAATAAATTCACATTTTCCTGTGTTGAAGGGCATTTTCCATTTTGTGGACCACCTGTGAAGTGCATCAATATCCAATTGAAACCGTTGCTTGCCCTCATTGCAGTTCACCTCAGAGTATAGTAGTGTGTCATCCGCATAAAGACTCACATCCCATGACACAGTCTCTAGCCAGAGATGCCAGACTCGAGTGAAAGACTCTCACTCGAGTTAATTTAAGCAACATTTTATGGCTTATTAGAAAGACTCGTGACTTGAATATACAGCTGTCAAAAACTTGTAACTTGAATTGTAATTCAATTGTGGCTATGATCAAAGACTCTCAACTCACACATCATTATGTTGAAATATTCAATAACTCGAGTTTTCGTTGGGCAGCTGTGAATTGTAATAAATAGAAATAACCACAGTTATAATCTCCAACAACAACCACAATCATAACACATTTTACACTAAAACTGTGACATTTTGCTTTGAAATTTGAACTTCTAACACCATTTCCTAACAACATTTCACCATAAGCTAAATAATAACCCAATAACTCTACAAAAAGACTCGAGTTAAACAAGAAAAGAATTGAAACTCGCTAGTAGTTAACTTGGAAAACTTGAGTTTCTGGGGACATGTAAATATTTAACTCGTAACTTGAAAGTTTTGATCTGTCACTGAAAGAATTGACTTGTAACTTGAAGAGTCACAACTAGGAGTTGGCCATGGAAACTTGAGTTTCCAAAAGAAAACTTGCACACATCTCTGTCTCTAGTTAGGCCTGCACGGTGTTTCGGTTTCAAACGATGTAAACGGTGTGTGAACCCTCGGTGTTACACATCGGCAAATTTTTTATGCACCGAATCGCACCGGCACCCTGCCCAAACGATATATCGATGGTTCGGTGTAGTTCGATGTTATCGAACCGGACCGCTATGCCAGTAGTCATTCAATATTCATGCGGTCTAATATCACGTATTCTTGTTTACCTCACTTCAAACTAGGTTGCATACCTTCGCTAATCCGTTTCAACATTAACTGCCATCGTGGCTGTGATTGATTATCAATGTTGTGGAGGTAATAATTATTATTAAATTATACTAAATTGATTCATAATTACGTAACTTAGCAGATTCTGGTATATTATATTCTATCGTTTGCATATGATTGCTTTGTTCATGAATAGTGTGCTGAAATAGAACAGTAGTATACGATCGAATATAATGGATTATATTATTTTATAAATAATATAATTAAATTTAAACATACCATTGGATTAATTATTTCTATTATAATTAATCTACTACTAATGTTTAAGTTTGGTTATATTCGCTTGTAACTAAGAATAGCTACAATGCTTATAATAGTTAATCATTATTAATTATCATTATGGCTTTTTAATTTAAAATCGTTGTGTAGTTATGCTTTTGGTAAGCACCAGCTCTTTATTTATTTAAAATAAGCTAATACTAATGTTCAATCAAAATTTTGTAGGTAGAATTCATCGGACTGAGCCATCGTAATATCCCATCTGAAGACAAATCTGCTCGATTCAATCGGTGGACACACTGAATTATACCAAATCAGCAATCTATCAAGAAAGCTTACAAGAAAGTTTCCCTACATTATCATTACATCATATGCAATTATGCTATTGTTTCTTCTTTCTCTTGTGATATGAAGTTAGCCCATGTCATTTTAAATTTGTTATCTTTTTGTGTCAGTGGTACGAGTGTGGTGGAAACAATGTTTGCTGTTTTTCTTCTGTAATTTGGTCACAATCAGTAATAAATCTAATAAATTATATGTAGTCGGTTGGGTGTGTGTCCAACCTCATGTTTTTATATTTAATATAATTATTTATTAAAATTACATAAAATAGGTGAAGTAAGACCCAATGCAACTTAAGACTCACTAGACTAGATTGGCAAATACAAAATCTTGGGAGTAGGAGTAAGCACTGATTACTTTCATTAGCCCAATAGTCACTTAAATAAAATAATATACATATACTATGTTTTAATGAAGCCCTGTCTGCCTGCCATATCTGAAAATAAAATAGACAATGATTGGCATGAACTCATGTTGCAAGAAAGTGTTGAGGATTTTTGTTCCCTTGTATTGAACGGTCATGATGGGACAACTCTATTAGGCGAACTAGCTCCTGGACCAGTTCGATCCGGTATATTGAACCAAAGTTGACACCGTCTAACACCGCTTGAGACCAGGATCAAGGGGTCCGGTGCGGTTCGGTATATCGATCCAAATTTGGCATCGGTTGACACCGAATGAGACTAGGCACAAGAGAACCGGTGTCAACCAGTGTTTGATTACCACCACCCCAAAAACCGAATATCAGTGGGGAGTAGAGGTGGAACGAGACTCGAGATTTCTCGAGTCTCGTATCGACTTGTCTTGTCTCGAAAGTCGTCTCGAGATGGCAATTAGTATTCGAGACTGGTAAACAAGTAGCTAATAATTTTTATTTATAATAAATTAATAATTATAAGACAACTAATTGCTAATCAACAATAAATTTATTAAATAGAAAATCATTATTCAAATTATTTAGTAATACTACCTACATGTACATTCCCAGCACTGATTTCCTTGTAATAGCATTGCAGCTAACGCTGAGCTACTAGTCGATCACTACAAGTCATACAGAATTACTAACGACTGTCAATCACCACCCCCACAATGCAATGTTATGTCCTTACCAAAAGTTGTCTACTCGTGAGATTATTTCATTAAAGGAAACATAACTCCATACGAATTTGTCAAATTATATTTTATTATTTTAGTACCCATGTACAGTGTACATGCAATGTAATGTACATGGAATACATGTGCAATATATTTCACAGCCTCCTGTTCACCTTTTATTGAAATGTATAATGATAAAATACAGAGTTTACAGAGTAGCAATTGAAACTATTGGAGTTCCAACATGCAGATATAAAAAATTTGGCAAACTTTTTAGAAAAATTCCCTTGAATCCTAAAACCCAGTCTCGTCTCGTCTCGAATTTTTTAGAAGTAGTGTCTCGAATCTCGTCTCGAATCCAAAAATGCTGTCTCGTTCCACCTCTAGTGGGGAGGCAACACCGGTGCAGGCCTATCTCTAGTAGACCATTGATGCATATAAAAAAAATACTGGGCCTAAAGAGACAGGAAGATATGTTATGTTGGCATGCTGGTGAGGGAGATAGGTCAGTAGTTTGATGGTTCTCCTTTGGGACCTTTGGTCCATTTATTGAACTTAAATTACTCAAATAATGTAATAAAAATTTGCAATAGTAAATTAAATTAAATAGTAAAATACATTATTTTATAAAAGTCAAAACGAAAATAACAAAATTTAAAAATTTACTTAAACTCCAACTTCAAACTACCATTCCAATTTTAAACTTTACTTACAGTGTACTTTGCACTCCTCCACTATTTGCTTGATTCAAAACTTGAGTCAGTACTTTAGGTTTTAACATAGTGGTAATATTTTTATTTTACTGCAAAGCAAAAACAATGTGTAAGAAAAGACGGTCAGTGGAGTGGGTATGATAACGATAGAGGTGGTGGAAGGAAACCAAAATAAATACAGCCTTGAGCGTTAGAGAGGCAGCCTAGCTTAAACAGGGTCGCATCGCCATAGGCCGACCTAAAAACATTTCTTATCGATTATTTACCTGCAGGAGGCGTTATTCATCTATATTAATTTCCTGTTGAAAATATAACATTTCCTCCATTTGATTTGTACGGTTGTTGGTATGGGCGAGGGTTTTTGGACTTTTATTATCCGTGTCTATTTACCAGTGCTACCACAATCACAAGTCTTGTTTTATTTACTAAAAGCTAGCGCGTAGCACTTTCACCAACAACATAAACACCGTGCATAAAATATACAACCACAATGACAGATTACGACTTAACAAACCAAGAACAAGCTGAGACGTATCTTAAAAACATAGAAACGGAATATAGTTACCAATGCTTATCTGAGAAAGACCCGGCTGGTAGGTTAAAGTAGAATCTATTGGTAATATGAGTATTGTGTATGCAATGGACAGCCAGGGACAGTGTGAGTGTGTGTGCAATGCAAATATAATTAATAATATGTAAAAGGACCACGATTTTTATTTACCATCTTTGTGCAATGGGCAGTGACACTGTGTATGCAATGGACAGGGACAGTGTTTACGCAATGGGCACTGCCCTTGCCTATTGCAGTTGCACACACACTGCCCCTGTCCATTGCGTACACAGCAGAGATGTGTGCAAGTTTTATTTTAGAAACTCAAGTTTCCATGGCCAACTCTTAGTTGTGACTCTTCAAGTTACAAGTCAGTTTTTTCAGTGACAGATCAAAACTTTCAAGTTACAAGTTAAATATTTACATGTCCCCAGAAACTCAAGTTTTTGTCAGGTTATCCAAGTTAGCTACAAGCAAGTTTCAATTCTTTTCTTGTTTAACTCGAGTCTTTTGATAGAGTTATTGGGTTATTATTTAGCTTATGGTTAAATGTTGTTAGGAAATGGTGTTAGAAGTTCAAAGTTCAAAGCAAAATGTCACAGTTTTAGTGCAAAATGTGTTATAATTGTGGTTGTGGTTGGTGGTTATAACTGTGGTTATTTTATTTCTATTTATTACAATTCACAGCTGCCCAATGAAAACTCGAGTTATTGAATATTTCAACATAATGATGTGTGAGTTGAGAGTCTTGATCATAGCCATAATTGAACTACAATTCAAGTTACAAGTTTTTGACAGCTGTATATTCAAGTTACGAGTCTTTCTAATAAGCCATAAAATGATGCTTGAATTAACTCGAGTGAGAGTCTTTAACTCGAGTCTGGCATCTCTGGTACACACTGTTCATGCCAGACATGGACGGTGTGTATGCAATGGACAGGGATAGTGTGTAAGCAGTGGGCAGGGACAGTGTGTATGTAATGGGCAGGGACTGTGCAATGCTACAGATTAGACCAACATGCATACCAAGGGCGTTTCTAGCTATTGTCGCAGGAGTCGTGCGACCCCCCCTTTGCACTAACCAAAAGTTAAAACGGATTATGTACTACATTGTATTTAGCCTTGTTGGTTGTCAGGGCAACCAGCAATAGCCTGTGTGCACCGTCTAAAATGGAAAGTTGTGTCACCCACAATACCTATTTCATAGAGTTTAGTATACCAAATCTTTGCTAACTTGATCCCTTCTCTCAATCGTTGTGAGTAGCATAGAAAAAACTACCATTCTTCGTTTGGATTGAGAGTTTTATGGCAAATTTGCTGCCACTACTAATCTACTTGACTTTTTGAAGTGAGAATGCAACATTTTGTGTCCATTTGATATATAACTGACTGGTGACTTTTGTTGTAGTAGAAGTAGTCTAATACTACTGATAATAAAATAATATAATCAATAATTAATAATTATAATTTAAATTTTAATTTGATAAATATAAATAATATCAATTACTGAATTAGTAATAATTATTTATAATATAATTAGTAATTTTTGTTGTTTTTTTATCGCTTTAATTACACAATTTGCTTATTGGTTTACTAGCAAAAGCTGTACAACAACTAAAATAATACAATATGAATATTTATTAATTTAATATTATTATTAATAATAATATTAAATTAATAAATATTCATATTGTATTATAATTATTTTAGTTGTGTTGTGTTTAAGCAAATTGTGTAATTGAAGCGATAAAAAAACAACAAAAGTTACTAATTATAGTAAAATTAAAAATAGGTATTTATTTTATTGAATTGTTTATTGATGTTAACAATAATAGTAATAATAAATTTTAAAAAACGTCATACGCATATTCATCACAACCTAAGAACTCAGGGAGAAGATAAGTATTGATTTTAGCCTTAGATTAACGGCTGACTTTGTGCGCTTCTCTATAGTTATGTAATAAAGCTGTGCTATGATATAATCTACTAGAACTCAGGCAGAGAGAAAATCTGAAGATAAAAAATAAATATAAATAATATTGGCTTCTATTATAGATAATATACTAGCATTTTCATAATTTTTTTCATTGATTTGATGGTAAGTGGATGTAGACTAACCTTAGGGATAATCCTTATCTGTTATTAAAGCCTTCAAGGCTTGTTTAGTGAAGGGTAGGTGGTATCGAAGGTAGGGTAGGTGGTTTCGTATGGGTAAGGTAGAGTAGGCAGTTTTGTGGGTAGGGTAGCGGTAGGTGGTTTCGCTACACCCCTAAGCGGGTGTAACGTGCGATGCCTGGATAATCTGTTTGTAACCACCTGTCTTGTTCTCTTTAGGTTTTGAATATGATGTAGACCTATTTTATATTTGAATACTTACTAGTCTTTAAAAGGTCTGGATATATTTACATGTATATCTTAATAATACTCGGATAATCTTTTTGTAACCGCTTGTCTTGCTTTCTTTAGGTTTTGAATATGATATAGACCTATCTGATATTTGAATACTCAATAGTCTGGTCTGGATATATTTGCATTTATATCTTAATTTCTCGTAATTAGTAAAGAACACATTTGGTGTATTCCAACTATAAGTTGTGTTAAACATGGTTTTGTATTACAATAAATACCAGCCTACATAATATACGCCTACTGCAGTCGTAGAACTTTTATAATTGTAATCAGTGCTTGGAAGTATGTACATGTAAACTGAATTATCAAGCCAAACTGAACAACCAATATACTTTAGCCCGTATCTAATCTGTTTGTCTATACCGCATGATTAAATCTAGACATTATCATTCCAAAAGTTACCCTTCCTATACCTGGCTGGTTTATAGTAAAAAGAGGGAAACTCCTTAGAAAGCTTGAACAGGCCAAGGCAACTCCTATGATAAATGATCAGCCTATGTCTAGGCGAGAATTTTTTGTGGCTATCAGTTGCTTAGCTACACTAGGAAGAATTAGCTGCATGCACTCTGTTCATACATACAAGGTCGTCTAAAATATATTGTTGAAGCACTGAGGTTTGCATAATTTGATGTCTGGGGATTACCATGGCTGACATGGATTACTCGTCCATTTTGACAATATTTTTCACCGGCATCCAAAAAAGAGCTGTTTGAAATACCACAGTTTTGTCTTTTAGATGAGCTCTGGATGCAGCTTTGGACACTGAAATGCGCTCAGTGGCTTCAGCGGCCGGGGCGCTGCCCCGGACCCCACCAGGGGGCCTAGGCGGCCCCCTGGACTGCTGATTTCGCCATCCCTTTGATAATTTTCTAGAAACGCCCCTGCATACATATTAGGAGAGAACAACTTAGCATTACCATCAACGTGTTATAAGTGGCCATGGTGTAGTCACTAGTTATCATATATTGTTATACCAGATGCTAAGGTTAAAGTCAAGTTGACTTTTGAGTTATACTACTAGTATTCCATAACCAGTATTGTAAAATATAGTATGAATGGGTCATGCTGATTTGTATTTTTTGTTATTAGGCTGCCATAGACTGGGTCAATTTTTTAGCACAATAAAAAAGGACGATGTGAAAGGGGCTCAGATATATAAACACAACTGTGATAACTATAGACACGGTCACAGTTGTTTCTCATATGCAACCAAAAAGCTATTAGGAAGAGGTTCGTATTCTATATTGTTGGCTTACTCTACCTATTATCCTTGAACATTAAAATACAATGTTGTGATGAGTTCTACAGTGTATGTATTTTCTTGAACAGTCATACTTTCCTTTAAACCTGTAGAAAAAATACATGTGACAGAAATTGCACACAGCAGTGGTTGTAGCCAAATTTTGATGTGTTTGTTGCTTATGCATGTATATATTATGTACAGTACATGTCTGTGTAGTATATAATATACTACATGTATGTTTTGCAGGCACAGAAGTGGATACTGAAGAGGGAGTGAAGTATCTGGAGAAGTCCTGTGAATATGGCTACAGCAGGGGATGCTCTAATGCTGGAATATCATACATATCAGGAGGTAGAGTGGCCAAAAACTTTTCAAAGGGGATAAAATATCTGCAAAAGGCCTGTGATGAGGGTAGGGGTGAACCCTGCTCAACACTTGGTGGTGCTTACATTTTGGGAAAATATGACCTGGACAAAGATATAAGCAAAGGACTAGGTTTGCTAGCTCAGGCATGTGACCTGGGAGCACTCTCGGGCTGCATTAAGTTAAGTGCTATGTATAAACAGGGTAAAGTTGTACCCAAAAACGATGCCCTAGCTTTAAAATATGCAAAGCTAGCAAAAGACATTGATAAGTTACAGCATGGTGATAATAGTACCCCAGCCATCTCTTTAGGTAGAACTAGTTGAGTAGGAATGTACGTCTGTTATGATGAGCTGTTCTCCATATACAATAAATCTAAATAACCCAAGCACTCTACATCTTATGTTTATGTTACCTAGTGCTACCAAGTTAGCCACTGTACTAATATGTAACAGAGCTGGGTCCAAGTCATAGGTTTGACTTGACAAGTCAACTTGATTTTGGACTTGCCAACTTGCACATCTATGGGACATGACTTGGAAACCTGGATGTCTTGTAACTTCACGTAAACTGCCACATTGCCAATCACAAATTTGCTGATGCTAATTTGAACAACCCCTGTACAGTGACTGTATTCATACTGTATGCTAGGGTCTGTAGGCCATTAATATGATAAAAGCTACACACTGTACAGCCAATGGAAATCAGGTCTCAATTTGAAGTTGGCTACAAATTTATAATTTTAACCCCATCAGTGCTGCTGGCAGCACTAGGAGCATATCAGAGTCAGGCATGAGGGGGCACACAATATAGAACTAAGAACTACATAGGAATTGTTTTTCTGCATGTAACACTGTCACCAGGCTTACCAAGTCTCCCTGATTCCGCAGGAGACTCCCTGATAGTAGGGGACCCAAGGGGTCGTTTCTGCTCATTGAATTCTACTTTATGTTCTATATATCAAATGAAAGCTGAGACTCCGCTGATTTCAAAACTGCGAGCAACTTTTTTGTACCTGGTGGCCATCGCACACTACAGGGGTGGATTTAACAAAAAAGAGGATTTTCCCCCATTTGTCGATTTTTACTGCTATGTGTAACAGATCCTCCAACACTAAAATGACTGAACCAAATCTTTTGGTATTGATATCATACATTGACCGGAAGGTCCTTTGCCTACATAGGAATTTTCGGTGCCAGGAAAAAAAGTGGGCGGAGTCTACCAGCACTTTTCGTACAATGAGTCAAATTATGTGAATTTTTTTAACTTGGAGAGCTGCCATTTTTGTTATGGGGGTATGGTGAATCCACTATTTTAGTATGCTATTAAGTCATGTCTTAGTGATGCATATGTGAATTTATGTGATGCTATGTACGATACTTTGCTAAAAAATGACGCTTTTTTGATGCTAAACCATGTTTGGAGTTGTCTCCCCTAAAAGATAAAACCCATTATTTTGACATGTAAAGCAGCAATAGAGACATGATAATGCCTTAGATATCTATAAAAGTAAGTTGCGCATTATTCTTTACTTGAAAATTGGTGTCGGAACAGGAAGTGGGCGGAGTCTACTAGCAAGATTCCGGAAGTTATGCACATCTCTTGTGTTCAGAGAGCCACCACTTGTGTTATAAGACTGTGTTTGTTCCAACGCTCTAGTATGTTAATACACAACCACATGAGAGTGGATCTTGAAAATATTAGGATTCTAAGTGCAGCACTTCAGTACAAAAGTGCGCATTTTTAATGCTGCTTCACGTTTGGAGCTGTCTTCCCAAGTAATAAATAGGCACAATTTTGATGTGGTGAGTTGCACTAGAATGAAAGTGACGCAGGATAATTCCAGAAATCTTTGCTATAAGATTCAAAATTATTTTATGTACCTTTGTGACATTACAAGTGACATTCGTGATGTCAAGACCTAGGCTTTTGTTTTGTTACGAACGTAGAAGACAAATCAATATTACAAAAGTGATTTCTTAGCCAATTTCCAAACAAACAGTCTGTTTATACTGTATCTACAAAGATACACTGTCAAATACCAGTGCTAAAATGATTAATCATATACTGTACATAAACTATCAGCATCCTCTCAAATGACATGAACTCGAATCTTAAATACAAATGAAGACGCTGCATTTCGTTTTCAACAATTTATTGACGCTACAGCAGAAGTAATGTATGTTAAGCAACGTTGTAAATTTAATAAGAGAAAATAAAGCATATAATAGGAATTAATAGACTCTCAACCATGAGGATTGAGGAGGTAGTGCCCTACTGGCTTCCGTATCATTTTTACTTTTTAGTCTGCTTACTCGTAACCCTTCCTCATCTTTTTCACACTGCCACGTTTTTCTGTGGTAGACCGGTGTAGCACCCCGATGGCCTCACAATTTGACTGATCTCTCTCTCTCTCCTGTTGCAAGTCCTCTTTCAGTACTTGAGAAGCAGTTTCTCTCTCTCTCTTTCTCTCGATCTCCAGGAAGTCTTGGTTTGCTTTGTGGGTTTTGTAGTTGGCAGGTGTAATTTTCTTCTCCATCTTTTAGGGAGATGATGAGCTGAACGGGACGACTAGTGCCCCACCAAGCCTTTTGTCTCATGTTTCCGCCTAGGTTTTTTTGGGGGTTTCTTTCTTGATGAACATTTAGTGGTCCTCACACCTACATCTGGTTATTCATCAGATGACTCTTGACATACTGCTCCAGAGCATCAATCCTCTCGGAGCGCTTTCTATGTTATACTTATATGTACATTATATCCTTGCTCATGTCCTGCGTGTTTATATATACCTACATGTATGTTGTTGGAGTTGACAAGGGAGGAGAGAGGTGTAAGTGCCTGTCCTTGTGGGTGGGTAGGTAGTTGTGGCTTGGCCCCTACCCTTCGACTTGCACTGAAAGTCCATGAATAATGTCTCAGTGCTCTTTACGTACCCTTTACTCTTGATAAAACACGGCATTACAAGAACAAAAGGCTGTTTGGCACATGTGGTGCCGACATTTGTGTAACGTTTCTGAAAGAACCCTCATATCAGCGACCTGGGCTGACAGCGTGGCTATTAGCATAGGGATATTGCTAGATTTCTTGTCTTTCCCAACTTACTTTACGCTCAGGTACACACTTTCTGTAATCAGCTTCTTCATCTGCCCACTGTCGACTGCCAGCATCTATTATTGCAAATTCATCTGGGAGGTCTGAGTGTGGGGTTTTAGTTTACTGCAAGCAGTCCTAGATTCACTGCATTTAGTAACACCATCACTTTTGCCATTGCAGCAGAGTGAAGGTAGATTCACAGAGAATTTGTAAAGTAGCTTTGGCTTCTTTAGCAGAGTGCTATTTTATTTCGAAGTTAATATAATATAATATAATATCCGTGGCGCCAAACACATTTCTTTAACGTGGTTGCCCAGTAGCAGAGCTAGTCGAGAGGCCACCACGGCTCCTAGAGCTGGATATTATTATAGTTCGATATGGCACAGAGGGAAAACCTTCTTCGGGACGAAAACCTCCAGGTCGTTGGTGGGACTCGAACCCACGTCCTTGCAGATAACTTGCTTCATTGCTGCAAGACCAGAGTGACTAGCGCTAGACCACTCGGCCACCAACACCTATATAAACACCTATATAGAACTGCCGGCACAGTGGTTTCAGCACGAAATAATGGTTGTTTTATCATAATTCATTTATGTCTATAACATAGAGAAATTCTCAACACTCCTACTAGCACTGAATAATGGTGGGGTGAGCACTCAAGTTTGTGGAAATGCTTGTCGACAACAATACGAATTATATGTGTTAAATGGTGTCAGCTTTGATTGTATGTTTTTCATTGTACTACCTTTGCTGTCTGCTGATACCTTGGATACTGTAACTGGATGCTATGTTGGTTTACTTATTTGCAAGTTATAATTCTGTCTTGATTTCGTATGAAACAACGTCTGGTTATGCTCCTTTTATGAGATCGTTTTGTAGCTAATGTAACTGTGACCTTTTTCTAGTCCGATCCTGACCTTTGTCCACCTGTTAACGTTTGACATCCATCGGAAACTAATTTTCATATAAAAAGGAGCACGATTTTACATTCTTGCTTCAAATGCTTGTAGGCTATTGATCAATAAAGTAATTGAACTAACTATACAGTCTGTTACTGTTTACTGCTAGCAGTAAGATATCAAACACTCTCTCTGGACTTGGGGCCCTCCAGGTACTGTCCCATTGCTGCTACCATACCCAATATTCCAATACCCCAACACAGCCTTAGGTACCGCTTCTGCCACACTCTGCAGGGTAGCAAGAATCGACACAGTCTGGTTATAGGATTCGTACCCACATGCCTGACAGGTGTTTTCCCTTCTAACTATTGGAGCGTTCCCCAGAGGTCTTCCCCTTTTCTCATCCCCCTCCCCTTGTGTCTGCTTAGTCGGTTTTCACTATTTCTCTTGTTGCCCTGGCCTGTATGTTGTGTGGTCATAGCTCAGCTACCCAGTCGGACACAAAAATACTCTGTTATAATCTGTAATCAATGAAAATAATTTGGCAGTTTGTCTCATCCGCTGATGCCATAGCGCTAGTATGATGGTTTAAATAGCTAAAAATTCAATGGTGAATGTTAGCAAAAGCCTTCCTTAGATGAACGTTAACCGAAAAGAACATGCTGATTTTGGTTCTCTCTCCAAAATTTGAGATGAATTATATACTCGTCTACTAGTAATATAATGCACTCATTTAGTGCGATGTCAATGGAAAAGGTGCAGTTACCCCATGTTTGAAATACACTCAATGGTCATAACAGCTGAAGCTGTGCAGCACCATTAGTATTTCTTATAAACATAGTGTTCCAAGAAGAAAACTGATCATGCACATGTATTAGGCGCACCATTTCATAATTAGGCGGTATAGCTTCTGGTGTGTCATGGAAGGAACTAAATCTATCAAATGGGGAAAATTTAGTTAAAATTAAACAGATAATTGATTGAAAGATCAACATACAATACATTTTTTGATCTTCAATGCATTACTTTCCTTTTTAGCTCATTAAAATCATGTCTTTTATTTTCTGGGAAAATAACTCAAAACTTGCCACAGCATTAAATTCAGTTGTTTTGTACCAAAGTATTGCCCTTTGAGATTTAAAAATTTCCCACATGGACTTTTATGAGGGTGGATACTAACACAGAAGTGTTGATACCAATATACTTTCACAGCAAAATGGTAGCTCACTGAACTCAATTGTATATGCGCACAACTTGGAGACCTTAGGGAAACTAGCCAGCTGACTTCCTGTTCTGACATCAATTTTGAAGTTAAGAACAACAAAACAAGAGCCTAGGTCTTGCCATCACGATTGTCACTTGCAATGCCATAAAGGTACACAACATAATTTCAAAATCATAAAGCAAAGATTTCTGAAATTATCCTGCGTCACTTTCCTTCTAGTGCAACTTGCCACATCAAAATTGTGCCTATTTAATACTTAGGAAGACGGTTCCTAACATGACGCAACATTAAAAATGCGCTCTTTAGTATTGAAATATTGTACTTAAAATCCTAACAATTCCAATATACACTGTTACGAGGTTGGATTCTAACATACATAGAGCATTGGAACGATCACACTCTCATAACACAAGTGGTGGCTTTCTGAACACAATAGATGTGCATAACTCCGCCCACTTCCTGTTCCGACACCAATTTTCAAGTAAAGAATAATGCATAATTTACTTTTACACATACCTATAGCATTATCACGTCCCTATTGCTGCTTTACATATCAAAATAATGAGTTTTATCTTTTGGGGGAGACAACTCCGAATATCGTTTAGCATCAAAAAAGCGTCATTTTTTAGCAAAGTATTGTACATAGCATCACATAATTTCACATATGCATCACTAAGAGATGACTTAATAGCATACTAAAATAGTGGATTCACCAAACCCCCACAACAAAAATGGCAGTTCTCCGAGTTGAAAAAATTCACATAATTTGACTCATTGTATGAAAAGTGCCAGTAGACTCCGCCCACTTTTTTTCCCAGCACCGAAAATTGTTATGTAGGCAAAGGACCTTCCGGTCAATGTATGATATCAATACCAAAAGATTTGGTACAGTCATTTTAGTGTTGGAGGACCTGTTACACATAGCAGTAAAAATCGACAAAAGGGGGAAAATCCCCTTTTTTGTTAAATCCACCCCTGTAGCGCGCGATGGCCACCAGGTACAAAAAAGTTGCTCGCAGTTCTGAAATCAGCGGAGTCTCAGCTTTCATTTGATATATAGAACATAAAGTAGAATTCAATGAGCAGCAGCATATATAAATTGGGTATGTGGGTCCCCTACTATGATTTTCAACTCAAATTTTGGTACCCCACCCAAAAACTGAATCTCCCTGATTTTCAACTCAAATTTTGGTACCCCGCCCAAAAACCAACTCTCCCTGATTTTCATCAGTCGAACTTGGTAAGCCTGACTGTCACTAGTATACAGTATAATACACTAACCCGTGACCAGTCTAGGCTATAGTGCCAATACTACATGTACATGTGTATTGACTAGTCTTATACATGTACTATAAACAGCATAACATTTATATGCCCAGCTACACCTTGGCATGGTTTTACATGGATTGGAAAGTCTGCTAAAAGAAAAGGGTAGCTCTGGAAAATTAAAAAAAATTGGAGTTGTTTTCCACTTGACTCCCAAAATTTTAGAAAGGACATGGAAGTCACTTTGACCCAGCTCTACCATGTATGTAGCATTGCACCACTATGACCAACCACTGACACAGCCATGGGAGATAGCAGTTCCATATATACATGTACATAGTATTTATTATAGTAAATCTTGCTAAATAAGTCAAGTTCATGCAAATATTATTACAATTATTAGCCATCTATTATTTTGTGACGAGGCTTAGATAAATAGTACAAATATATTATACAAGTTATACCAAGGATCAACAAATGAGAATAAGTTAGTGATTGCACACTATTAGTGCTGGTAGTATTACTGTAGTCAAATAGTGGACTAGAATTAGAGGTGTGTGTATAGTGCATGGCTAGGATAGTAGACAAAATTAAAATCACCAATAGCAGTGGTTACTATATAAAGTTAATTCTGCTAAAACTCTCCAAAAGATAGAAAAGATAATATATTATTGCATTAAATAGTAGAGGTGAGTACATTATGAAAGAGCCAGGAGGTCAAGCTAAACATTAAAAGGAGCCACATCAAATAAATCTGTGATAGCCTCAGTGTTTTGTAAAGTAAATAAATAATCCTCTTCATCTAGTGGAGGTTCCAGGGCTAAAGCTGCCCCTAATTGTGCCTCTTCTTGTTGGTCTATTGTTTGCAGTCCAATTGGACCAGATGGCTCATGTGATATGTCTTGGTCTTCTAGGAAAGCATTTCTCAAACATGATCGTGCACCTATGAGGAGACAGTAGACAGACATTTAAAACTAAGCTACGTTTGGTGTTTAACTACCTTGATGTGTGTATATAACCGATTATAACTTACTTTTGAAACTGTCCCTGCTGTCCTCAGAGGATGTGAAGCTTGTATCATGTGAACCCTCCTCTGTTACACTATTCACCTGAGTCCTGTCCACATCATCACTTGCCTTGTCTGGGCACAGAAACACTTCTATTGGTCCATTTTTGCTTTTTAACCAAATCTGAATTTTCTACGAGTGAAAGAAAGAAAACAGTAGCAGTTTCATGGCTTTGATAAGAACCATTACCACTATCTGCAGAACCCTAACTCACATTTCACTGGTTAGAATAGGCAGTTGCTTTACTTAGAGTAGGTGGTATGACCGAGCCTATAAAATCAAGGCTGGTTGCCACCTTACTGGCCACTAATGCTCCATTATAAAAAACATGCAATGCTTCACACATACCTGGGTGGGATCAGGTACTTCCAGTCTGGTTTCTGCAGGTGCTTTCATGGCTATCACTGTGTCACCAGCAAATGAGGGAATCTTTCTGATGTCATGATAAGTTACGTAAGCCAACTTATTGGTGGACTCGTCATCTGATAGCATCTTTAGCTGCATCGTGCAGTCCTTGATTAGTCCGTCCAATCTGTTCTCCTCGGCTTCTAGCGCCGCTACTTCTATAAGAAATGGTAAAATCTACATGTACATGTAACTGCTTTTATTTCACCAGTAGAAAAACTATCAGAGAATGTCAGAAAAAAAGAGACATGCCCAATACTGTTGAGAGATACATACCTGTACGTAAACCCAGAGAAGACTGCTGTGTCCGAGTATCCTCTTGCTGGTCATCATTGGCCAACGGTCCTCTGTTATCAATACAATACACTTTCTATTAGCACAATCTTAATGAATATAATTCAGTTATATTGATCACAAATAACAAAGGCAACAAAGTATTTAAATGTTCTAAAATGGAAAAATTGCTTTCTCATGTAAATGACTTTTAATTTTTGAGTTGTCTTTGTAGACACAGCAAATTTTGAAACAATCCATTGATAAAATAACGGTAAACAACTGAATTTGAGAGCATGGAGAAGAATTGAAGAAGCTGAACACACAGACGTTTTACACATCCATACTACACACTGTATAACAGCAGTAAATACCTACTTACCTCCATTGTATGTTGTTTTTTGATTTCTTTCTTATAAGGTTGATTCCTTCCAAAACATTTGTGATGTCATAAATACGACGCTTTTGCACTTCTAATGTTTCTGCAGCCACATTGAGGTCTAAAATCTAAGAAATAAAAAACTTTATATACACTACATTCCATGAGCTATATATTGCACTGGTGCATGCACTACATTCCATGAGCTATAAATAGGTAGCACTAGTGTATGCACTACATTCCATGAGCTATAAATAGATAGCACTAGTGTGTGCACTGCATTCCATGAGCTATATATACATGTACGTTCTCTTACCCCATCTTCCGCCATTTTTAGTAGCCCAACAAACTTTTTGGTTAGTAAGCCGAGAGAGGTGTCATATCTATTTCTATCCATAGGTGATCTGGTACCACCGGCAGCTGCAATGGAACAACGACATGACATAGACAATCTGTACCATGGCCACTCATGCAAACTACATACTAACTATGTAGTGCGCACTATATCGCGCTATATAAAATCAAATTGATATTGAAAATTGCAACTTACAGAGATTTAGTTCAGACTTTTGACGCTTACGACCAGTACTGGGCGGGGTGAGGAATGTTGGTGTACCGCAATTTAAGATGGGAGTCGTAGGCTCCAGTTCCAGTTTCCTTTTCACCTACAGTAAGATTTACTTGACATCACTTCTATCTATTGGCAGTACATAAAGCAATGCAGCAGCATGCGGTATTATACATTACCCATGAAAATGTAGTGGATACAAAAGACAATGTACACTGGAGGCCTACATGTAGAAGAGCATTTTGTCAGACTGACCTGCGGAGTTTTATCAAGCATTAGGTCAGATCGAGTAACAGAGTAGTTGTGCATAGCATTAGGTCCATGGGGAGTATAGGCATTCATATTAAGGGTGTCCACAATGACAGTCTCAGATTCATTAGATGGTTCAACCTTGACTATAGCCGAGGTAATGGTGGTGTGTGATCTGTTGCTACGGCTGAGAATGGTCGGCTGGCTCTTACTCAGATATATTGGCCTTTTGTGGCTTGAAGGTGTCTGCTTCAGCAAGTTAATGGAACTTTTGTCTTGTGCTACTGCCGACATGGTAACTGGTGTTCTAATAAAATACATTGCTTCAGGTTTTATACGAGTTAAACTACATAGATAAGTTACTACATAATCCTGCTTCTTGCTATTAGTTAGCTACACGACTCCCTGAAAAGAATGTTTTGTACGCTTGGTAAGTTGGCCTACATATAAACTTTTACTCTGGAGTTAGTAATTATTCAGAAACATAGACTACTACCTTGAGGATGCCAAGTTGGCAGATTGCACTGATCAACCATACACCAGACCACCAAAAGACCAGATCGCTGCTGTGTCAGCTGACTGAAAGTAATATAACATTTCAGATTATATACAAACCTTATTTACATTTAATCATTATAATGATAATCATCTATATATTGCAGGCATTAGTTAGGACTTGGCACAGAAAAAAAAGAGTTAATTAGCTACAGTAAATTTTTCAAAAGGGAACGGTTTATTACAATATGAATATAATTATTTAGTTTATTATTATTATTTATAGTCAAGTATGTTGGTATTATTATAGTAAAGTATTAAAGCAATAGGCCTATAATCTGATTAGCATTAACACTGAAGTTGAATTAGTAAGTTAGTGCTAAATATTTAGCCAACAACCATAATAATAATTATAAAATAATATAATTAAATACTTATTTTTGTTTTATGATTATCATTATAACTATCTATCTCAGTAAAGAAGAGTATGAGTATATATCGGTAGACTTACGGAATAGTAATAGTATATAAGTTAAGTATAACTATAATAGTGTTACCATAGGAAGTAGATGTACTAAATAACAATAACAAAGTTTAAGTGTAACAGAATTCGATGGGTAACCAGACCAAGGCAAGGACTTCAACTAAAACACGCAAAGACTATCAGTCTCCAAGTCTCCTTCTGTTTGGCTGTCGGGCAGTTTTCAAAGAAAATCTTCTAAATATGCCTTTACCTTGAGTTCTTGAACAGTTGCAAGTTAATTGGAATACTCTGGTAGAGGATGATTAAAGATAAAAAATGTCAGTATGCGACCACCAAACTAACGAGGTAGCAATAGCAATAACAAAATACATGTACATGTATGGCTCCGTACAACAACAATTTTCCCGGGATGTGGCGCGAAATTGTATTTCCCGCGACTCTATCACGTGGGAAGCGTGCAGTTTGTCCAATAGACGTGCAATGTAAATTAGCTTTTATCCAATCGGTGTTCAGGCTCCAATAGCCTAAGTTTTTATATGAATGACCGCATGCTAATAACTGTCCAATCAATTACTCGCAATCGTAGGCTTATGATTGCCTACGCTCATTATTTCCATAACAACAACGCATTGGAAGATTTTTTTTCCATAGTGCAAGGATAATTGGTGAATTCCTTACCCTTTAGTTTTGAAAATGATACAAATCATACAATGCCCCAATAAAGCTGAAACAAGTTTTTGAAGTTGCCAATTACTTGATGTTCACAACCCTAAAGAGGAAAGGAAAGCGTTTAGGATAGAGGCTGTATTCAAGTTTTTAATGATAAAAAATGAAAGGCAATGATCAAGATGAGGAAAGGTATAGCTATAACAATTATGATTATTACTAATTGTTATAATATAACTACTATTTTTATTGAAGATCAAAGACAATCTTTATTGCATAATCAACAATTTTAATTATATGTGGATGTGCAATCATGATAGCATTTTAGTAATAATTATAATAATAATGATAATCATCCATGATGATAATATTGTTATGTTTTTGCTGTTGTGTGTGAGGTCGGGGACGACCTACTTGCAAAGGTGAAGGGCCTATGAGTGGTGCTAGGCCTTTGTCATTACATGAAAGATCAACAGGTACTTGTAGTCAATAAGTTAACCAAGACGACCCATGTGCTTCCTAGTCAATGCTTGCTTGCTCTACTTGAGAAAGAGTATGTTCAGTCTTAGTAGGTTGTTCGGGCATCAAGGTCGGAGACCTTTTCAGCTGGAACTACCCGTACTACAAGAGAAGACTCTGTATAAATAGTATGTTAGAAGTGTCTTTATTGAGATCCAAGTATCAATTGAGACAATGATAGTAAAAACCATTCGCTTTATATAGTATTCTAACTTCGGGAAAATAGTTCCGGTAAAAGGCCGACGTAGCGTCGTCCGGAAATTGTACAACAAGATGGAGGTTGGAAGGCCGAGGGTCGACCCAAAATAGGTCGGCCATAACAAAAGTTGCTTAAAAACACGAGAATCATGTGCAAAATCAATTACAGCAATTTCTGAGAGGTCAGCTCCAGTTACATAGGTATAAAAAGGGTATAAATGCTCAGTAATGCACATAACAAGTAAGTATAAGATATGTTTCTGCACAGGCTAGTCAACATACATAAATAAGGTATGAATTGTTTATGACAAATGCAATGCAGCATGAGTGGCTATGTCTATAGAGTTACGTTTACCACTACAATAATGTATAAAATAATGCAATTGTAATAATTATGATTATTATATTATTACACTAAATAGTAATATAATAATTTTATTGATGGTTATTTATTTCTTAAAATTTGTATATTTATATGTACTTGCGCATTGTATATTGGCAACAAAGATGATAAATCATTCAACAACTTATTTATGTATATATTATATAAGGGTACATATTATTTTATCTTCGTGATGATCAAATCTTTGCTTTTTCATAAAGAAGGACAGAATCATTTTAGTTACTATTCAGTGACATGACATTCATGCTGGAGAATGTCATATTTTCATTCTTAAAATAATAGTCCAGGGAGCCGTTCTCTCTACCTTTTACAACTTCTCTCCGAATTCGACCTCATCAGTTTAACCTGTCCTAAAAAACATTCCTTTGGTAAAACGGATGTTCGTGCTGGCTCCTCTTACTTAGCTTAGGGAGTTAATTGCATCTGAGGCTGCTAACTGGGAGGTGTGTCTTTAAGGTTTATCGAGGAGAGCCCTTGACTAGTGACTGGTTCCCAATTGGTTGTAATGGTCGTCTGATGGCCTCTCACAATAGCTACAACAAAATGAGAACCAGTCAATCGTGACCATTGGAATGACTTCACATGTTATACTTTTACGATGACGATTGTGATCGGTTAGCTAGTCAATATAGCATACAATGGCAGCTGCCAATTATAACAACGCTGTTTGGGTAGGCCTTAATATTATGCAGTAGATATTGTTGGCTAATAACCCAATAGGTACAAAACCTTGAATGTATCACACCATTTACAACAGTGTCTTAAAACAGTGTCTTAAAACAATTGCAATTCTGGGATCCAAGCTTGACTTCCGAACTCTTTACCTAGGCTTTTTCTCAAGGTGGAACCTAGAAAAAGAGTCTAGAAATAATTTTGGAAGTTTTGTATTAAACATTATACCGAACACTGTCTTGAGTAAAATCTCTAAGGAAGTTTGCTTTTTTATTTATTAAGTATTTCAGTTACATGACCGATTACATGCAGTATGTGAAGTGAAAATAGGAAGTCGTAATTAAGTTTCTCTGTTTGTAGACTCTTAAACAGGGCCAAACGTATGATAGCTTCTGATGTGGCTAAAGTGACAGAGAAACCCAACCTAACGAGTCGTCCAGAATGGAGAATATCACGGGTGGCAGATGCAAAGACTCCGAGTGATCTTACAGTTACTCATGTTAATCAGACATATGACCTTCTAGTAAGTAGACCGCTTTCTAAAGCTTTTGAGGATTTCAGTATGTGAGAATTTATTTCTTGATTTAAATTTACTGATAGGCGAGTTGTTCATCAATTCTGCAATAATTTGGTTCATCTCTGGGGTTTAGGGTAGCATATTTAATATCTTTTGGCATTTGAATTTGAGCATAATTATACTCTACACAGGTTTGGGATAGTCTATGCTTTTAGAGAAATATTCTACAAAGTGTATATTTGATAGTGTCCAGAATTGTAAAATTAGCAGTAGAATTTATATCTAACACGCTTCTTAGTCAGAGGAAAAATAATTTTATTTGGAAGGATGTGAGAATAATTTACTTTTGCGGGCTACTCTATTCTTGTGACTTCTGATCAATTATAATTCATGACTTTGTTACATGGGTGCTATGTTTATGCATTAATATACATGCAGGGTCCATATAAACTCGAAGAGACTGGTTACAAGGTATAGTAGCTAACAGTTGGTTAACTCTACTAGCTCTTACATTACGCTTATACGTTGTACTCTGTATGATGATAGCCTAGATATGCTTATTTAATAAAAATATCAATCAACTGCATTTGATTTGACTTGGTACAGTTTTGTGAAGCAGATGACTAACACTAGGCTATATAAAACGCACACTAAAATGTTAAGCACACATTGATTTTGTTGTAACTAATAAAAATGTATTTGAAAATAATAATAATATTGTTTTCTTCAAGAATAATGCTTGTCTAGCACACTTCCCGTACTCTGTTGTCGTCAACATCTCGACGATATATTATACAGACAGTAAATGTATTGGTCTTATTCTATATCAATTTGTAGATACATGTAAATTAAAGGTGTTTTCTGTGTTACAAGTTACTGTGATAAGCTTTGGAAACTAAGTACATGTATGTGTGTTGTGTGTCAATGTGAATGTTATAATATATAAGTATTTCAGCGGATTATATTTGTCTTGATCTCCCAGCGTTGGAGAAGTAGTATCCATCTGCCGATTTTTTAGAAAGAGGCTGAGCGATACTCATCTACAGGGCAGGCTGAAGAGCAGGACTCGGAGGAGTGGTTACAGACTCACAACATCCACCACCTGAGACTCACTCTCAAGGATCTTGTGGATAAGGGAACCATAGGAAAACCTGTTTGTGATAAAACAACAGGCAAAGTGCAGCAGCACATCCAGTTTGACTCTGTTACCATCAATGAATTTGAGTTTAAGCTACAGAAGTGAGTAATGTGATAGACTAAGTACCTACTGCGATAGTAAACAGATCTGTTTCATTCTTTCGGTATGCTGCTGAGTGTAGATATACATATACACTGTAGATATACATGTAGGCCTACGCTGTAGATATACATGTACATTGTAGATGTACGTGTACACTGTAGATATATATGTACATGTATTATGCACCTGTAGTCACTATATACCTATTAGATACCTGTATTCACTACACCGTGGGCATATTCTCTATTACACAGATTAATCAGGTCTTACACTGAGCGCATCAAGTTCTGCCTGGCTGGCAGTAAAAGGACGTTTGGTTTGATTAAAGGGAGTAGCGTTGCTGTAGTGGTGGACACTTCTGATGTCAACACTGGGTTTGGTAGACTCTGTACATTCAAGGAGTCACTACTGGTAATTTAGTATTGTACTACATATGTGTGCATGTATATGTATGCACACCTACGTAGGGGCCTACATGTGTATAGGTGTACGTACATGAATGTATATGCGTATAAATGCATATTGCTTAATTCACTATGTCCATAACATACAGTGAGTGTACGCAATTGCATAAAACACATGCATTAGATGTACATTGTGTATACTAGATGCACACACTAGTAACTTGTAATAGTGTGTGTGTGTGTGTGTGTGCGTGGGTGCGCGTGCGCGTTCATGCTGTATCATATAGGATGGTAGCAATCACTCCAAACAGGTTTTTTGACCAAAACAATGCAATACTACCAAACGCTCTAATAGCTTTTTTAACTTTTTAATGACTTTTCATGATGATAGACTTGTCTACAGGTTATGCTTCATTTTGATTGAGACTTGTATTCCGTCAACTTTTTCAGAGCCTACCTCGATCCTTTCTGTATCATAATTTGCTGATGTTAAAATGTATTAAATAAAATCTCTCTAATTATGCATTACTTACAGTAGTTTCACTCTGCGACTTCCATTTACAGCATTTGATAGATGAACAACTGCAGAAGAAGGAAAAACTATACTTTGTTTCATTTGGAACCAATATAGACCCACTGTGGCAGGTGCCCAGAGATGTCAACCATAGAATGTATGTATATAGTATATGCTATACACTTGTAGCATTACACAATCCATATGGTGATATATCAACCCTAGATTGTATGTATATACAATACCCGATCTACATTATGTATGTGTTATATTTTACAGAGTAGAGGAGGCCGAGGAGTGGGTGCGACAACTCCAACCTAGTGGAGGGTGTAACCTCTTGAAGGCTCTAAAACATGTGCTCAATGTGAAGGGTCTAGACCAGATTATTATTATACTTGGCTCTGTGTAAGTTATTTACTCAAATCTATCTATTAATACATGTATATGACATACATCAAAGATGTAATGTAATGTATACATGTACAATGCAGTATGTAGTATTATATAGCTGTACATGTACATGTACACTGTAGTATATAATATATGCAATGTAGTATGTAATATACATGTATACATGTGCATTTGTAGTATGTAATACATTAGACATATCCATTGTATATGTATTAATATGTAGTATAGTGTTTACACTACACAGTACTATTAGATGAGCTATCATATAGGTAATAGTGATAGTTATATTTTCTATGACACAGACCTGACCAGAGAAGTGATGTGATGTGTGACTATGTATACCAGCTACTATGTGGTAGAGAGAAACCTATCCACTGTGTGGCGTACGACTGCTCTAATGAACATGCTAATGTAAGTGTGTATCCATCTTACCAACATACATGGACATAGAGCAATCAATTCATAAGCTGATTCCTATCCTATTCCGTGTATTCTACCAAAGCAGTAGCAGATGAATAGATAATATATTTATGGGTTAGTCATGCAATAGTATTAGTAGAGGTACAAAGTTGGAAAAAGTACCATTTTTAGCGCAGTAAAAGTAAGCTCTTGTTCAATAAACCACTTCAAAGCTGAGAATTCAAGGTTATCGAGTCTGCTGACACGTTTTACTCAACGTTGGTGGTGCTCTGCCCACATCAGTGAATAGTCCTTTGAGGTTCCAGCAGTGCAAAGTCAAATTATTGTAGTGGATTTGCATATTTTATTAATGATTGTGAAGCTCCAAGTTTCAGATTATATCATAGCATTTCATATGTAAGCAGAAGTGTATGTGTTCAGCAGAGGTGTATGTGGTCAGCAGAGGTGTATGTGGTCAGCAGAGGTGTATGTGGTCAGCAGAGGTGTATGTGGTCAGCAGAGGTGTAAGTGGTCAGCAGAGGCGTACGTGGTCAGCAGAGGTGTATGTGGTCAGCAGAGGTGTATGTGGTCAGCAGAGGTGTATGTGGTCAGCAGAGACGTATGTGGTCAGCAGAGACGTATGTGGTCAGCAGAGGTGTATGTGGTCAGCAGTGGTGTATGTGGTCAGCAGAAGTTTATATGATCAGCAGAAGTGTTTGTTTGCAGTGCTTTGCACTTATTCATATTTTGTGACTTTAAACTCTATCTCCTGTTGTACATGGTAACAATCCACAATTCCCTGTAGAACCTGATGAAGAACTTGGCTGACATCAGTGGTGGGAGGTTCCACTGTTACATGTCAACCAATGAGGAACAGATATACACAGGAGATGACATCAGCCGTCTGCTGCAGGAGGTTAAGGAAGCCCAGAATATCATCAATAAGATCAAGGACATGAGGAGAGGGCTACTAGGCTCCGCCCTTGTCTCCATTATGGATGAAGTGAGTTGTCAGTTTATTAGTCACTTCCGTAAGGTTAATCCTTCCCAACAGTCTGTTTATGATCTGTATTTGGCTTGCTATTTGCGCAACATGAAACAAAACCTTTGCATTCGAGATTTTCTGTTTACTGTATAGATTTCTAGTGAAGTTGCCAAGCTACCACAATCAAGGTTTCTACCACGACCCCCAGGTCATGACCTTCCTCTCAACCTCCATGAACCAACCTTCCAACCTAAGACTTCCAAGGATTGGATTAAGTCTAATGGACTCAAAGGTAGTTACTTCCGATTGCACGAGAGCTTCAAGTAGTTATAACATGGGTATTCTCTCAAGTTCAATACAATGGTGATACAGCGATTAGTTACTTCATTATATATATACTCCCTGGTTCTCCAATATGTTAAGGCAAACCAGTAAGGTCACACAGTTTTGGATGACTTGCTGCATCAATACACGTGACTTCACTGCTGCCTGGGTCTCAAAGTTGCAGATGAGCAGTTGAAAAGGGCCATCCATCGACCTGTAGAGAGCTGTTTACCAAATGTTTGTAGCTGGATGCTTCATAATTAGTGTAGTGTTGTTTTCAAGATTATATTTACAACAAGTTTAAAAATCGCTCATACCATGTTACTGATATTATGATATTGTGCAGCAAAAAATCTGGATATCTATCAAGTCCTGGCCAAGAACTCGCATGCCTTCAAGGAGGATTTTGTCCCTGTGCTAAAGAGAACAGTCAAGTCACAGGTACTGATACTAAACTATTACCACTAAACTACTGCTACTAATAAACTACTACATGCTTGTTTACTGATGTGATATAATATTGAACTCTCAAATTGAGGGTCATACGTGTATATTGAACAAAAGGCTGTAATCAGTATGCTGAGAATGCTAATTTTTGTACCTTGATAGCTTTACAAGATACTGCATTAAATCAGTTTAACCAATGTGCCATTTGCTGTGAGCATCATATTTTCTTGTATTATTATTGACTGTTTAGAAATGCATTAGAATTGTGACAACTAGAGGTGGAACGAGACCGAGTCTTGACTTGAGTTGTCTTGTCTCATCTTGTCTCGAAAGTCGTTTCGAGATGGCTATTAGTGTTCGAAACCAGAAAACCAATTATACATAATAATTGTAGTATAATTCATGGTTAATCAACAATAAATCCATGAAATAAAAAATTTTTATTTAAATTACATAGTAATACTACCTGCCTTCCCATGCACTGATTCTCTAGTAACATCAATGCAGCTAACTAGCACTGACCTACTAGTTCACCACCAGATACATAACTACTAACATCTGCATTCCAATCAACTCTCCCATAATACATTGTGATGTATTAGCAACTCATTCTAAAAAGTTATCTACTCATGGGATTAGTTCACTCATGAAAACACAACTCCCTCATTGTTAATTACACCTGTAAGCATGTACATGTATATTATGATAATATACATGTACATGCTTACAGGTGTTTATGTACAATGCATTCTATATTAATATTAAAGGCCCCTAGTCTTCTGCTCATCATTTATTAAAAGGCATAATGATGCAAAGCATACGAACTATGAACAGTTTACAGAATGTCGATGAAAAAGATTGGAATCCCAACATGCTAATATACAAAATGTTTAGGAAAAATCACTTGGATCCTAAAACCCTGTCTCGTTTTGAAACTTTATGAAGTGTTGTGGTGTTTCAGCATACTTGACATGTCCAGTCCAGGCTTGCCAAGTCTCCCTGATTCCGCAGGAGACTCTCTGATTTTCAACTCAAATTTTGGTACCCCACCCCACCCAAAATGGACACCCCCCACCCAAATACTGAATCTCCCTGATTTTCACCAGTCGAACTTGGCAAGCCTGGTCCAGTCTCTCATGGACTACCACACATAACTAACTCTATATGCCCACAGTTATTATGCATGATTATTACATGTCTATTATTATCCTTATTATTGTCAATTAACTGCCTGGCTCATGTGCTTTATTATTCAACCAATCGTGTCTTTGTACTTGTTTACTGCTATTATATTGTTATTACAAGTGAATTATTGTCTATTTCCATTCTAAGTCTTTTTGCCTATTATTAATAATGGCCGACGTCTTGGATCTTAATCATTTTAATACATAATTCATTTCACATGATTGTAGGCACTTTTTGTGCATGGCCGACCCTTTTATGGTCGGACCTTGGGTACTTTTCAGCCATCTTGTTACGCAATTTCCGGGGACGATACCTTATCGTACCACCCGACCCCCTGTTGGCCTTTTTACCGGAAATCCAAATAGTATAACAGCCAGCACATTTTCTATGCTAAGTCAGTTGTTCATTGCGCTTCAATAAAGCAACATCTCCTAACTCAACCTACAGAGTCTTACTCTTGCAGGCAGGCAGCTTCAGCTTTAGTCCCCTGGATCTTTAGCGCCCGGGCTCGTCCTCATACTCTTATAAGTCTCTTACTACACTCTTGATGAGTACATTGTATAAACATCGGACCTTGATCGATCCTTGACTCTTCAATGAGCCTAAGCATCGGGCCTACATCCCCACTTCAACATAGACACTTTTTACACTCCTAGGAGTATAAACCATCGGACCTACGTCGACCCTTGACTCTTTAATGAGTCTAAGCATCGGCCTACGTCCTCTACAATACCTATAAGAGCTTACATAGCTGTTCACTCTTTATATAATGTGTGGAAGTTTACCTTGGCAGCCCACTACTACTACCAAGCGCTTCCCACACTCGTGCTAATATCGGTACCCGTGTGAAACCCAAAGCACAAAACATTACAGTATTGTCTTAAATTCAAAAATACTGTCTCGTTCCGCCTCTACTGACAACTTGTTGGTATCATTCATCCATAAGCTGCTATGTAGATAGGTATATTTTAACAATGTATTGTATTATTACTAACCAGTGATGACCATGTAGAAAATCAATATTGAATAACAGGTGAACAATTCTGCCCTCACCAAGTTCACATGGAATGATGGGTCTATTAGAAATGTACATGTAGACATGTCAGAGATGTTTGAGTATCAAAAGCATCTGGGCGAGACTGTCAAAGTGTTTGAAGATAGAGTTAACTGGCTCTCTCAGGGCAGCAAGAGAATATTTGGCACTGTGACAGAAAAAATGTAAGTATACTCTTATTATCAGACACATTGCTTGAATTCTTAAATTTTGGCTATAACAAATAAATTGTTCATAAACATATTATATATGGAATATAGCCATTGGTTTGGTTTTTCGTGGAGCAAAATAATTATTGTACCAGTACATTGAACCCAAGGCTGGATCTAGATGTCGTGTTCAAATGAAATTGCATGGTACATATTGCACACAGAGCCCATACAGATATGGAGCTATATTCTAATGAGATTCATGTGATCTTGATTGGGTGTGTGTTAGTTTGGCCTTTGTGCGATAATAGTTCTTTCCATCACTTTTCGTTGGATCATTTCTCGGTGTTGTTTATGTGTATTATTTGTATGGCCTAGTAGATTTAGGGTAGAACAGTATTGTCTTGTAAAATGTCGCGATTTTGACCTCTAAGAATAGTATGCCCAGTATCAATTTTGGGAAAGAATGTTGAAAATAAAAAATTGTTTGGTGTTGTATTTGTAACAAAAACAAGATGTATCTACATTTTTATTTCAAGACCCCAAATGAGGGAAGACGGTAACCATTTTGGAGAATGTAAAGAGTACTTATTGAAAGGTTCTAATTCATGCTTGTGTACTTTCAGTGTGGTGATCATCGTGGACCTCTCCCTAACCAACCTCAACTATTTGGTACACATCCAGCACTCACTGAGAATTCTACTGGAACAGCAACTAGTCAACAAAGACTACTTAAATATCATTACGTAAGTCATCTGGCCGTTGTATTATTAGCTCCTTTTTTATTAAATACATTATATGTTGCCACCGCATTATAGCTTTGTATTTGTCCTCCAAACTACTCAATGGTTACAACTATTATATTGTACCTTGACGTACATGTATAAGTTGAGATATGCATATAGCCTTCCCTCCTTCTGGTCATGTCAGGTAATTATGATTAAATCTGTGTATAGCTACGGAATGACCGTCAAGAAATGGAAGCCGACGTTGACCAAGGTCACCCCTCAAAACCTACAAGATGCATGGAAGTTCTGTCTTGACATGCAATGCGAGGGTAGCAGAAACTTCCTGGAGGCCTTCAGACAGGCCTGTGAGAATGATGATGAGACCCATCACAACATCAGTAAGTATAACACACTGCACTTACTAGTGAATGTACACGTAAGTAGGTGAGGTATGTGTAGTAGATGTAGAGTTAGTATGTCTATGAATAGTAGTACAAGACGCATTTTTTATATAAATTCATTTCCTAATATTTCGTTACTTGTCCAAGTAGCGAAATATTAGGAAATAAATCTATATAAAAAATGTGTCTTGTACTACTATTCATAATTGAAATATTATCCCACACCAACATTTTTAGTATGTCTATATATGGTATGCTCTTGTGCTTACACAGATGTGGAGGGCATCTACCTGTTCACCAGTGGTGTACCAGATGAACATTCAGATGTCTGTCTGTCCTATGTGGAGGAATCTCTCAAGGGGAGAGGATGTAAGCTACATACAATACTGTTCAATGTTGATGACTATGATAGCAATGGAGCTATACCAGGCAGATGGTCAAACATTACTGCTACATCTGATCTCTTCAGAACCATGGCACATGTGACTGGTGGAAGATTTCACTGGTTCAGAGAGACAGGTAAGTTGACATTTCTAGCAGATATACTGAGAAGGGACTAATACTGATAGCTATATAATACGTATAGCAATCGTAGATTTTGTATCCAACCAGGATTATTTCAAGTGTAGACAACAATACATGTGCTAATTTTGTGTCTTCAATTTGGTAACGCTGGATATTTGTAGAAAATGACTGGAGAACATTAGGTTAGTAGAGCCAAGTAAACAGTAATGTTCGGTCATTGATTGGTCTACCAAGTGGTACTGACAGTTCTTTTGCACTACCTAAATCAGTTTTTCATGCTCATTCAGAATAACATAAGCTTTGGTGAATTTAACCGTAACTTGTTTGACTACCCAAATGGATACCCAAAAAGTGCTCAAAATTGCTACCTTTGACCTTGTGTAGCCAAATAAATGAAGGTTAAATTCACCAAACCTTATGTGATTCTAAATGAGCATGAAAAACTGATTTATAGATTATGCAAGAAAATATCCACTTTCAGTACCCCTTCAACGTTTCATCCTCTTTTAACACTTACTCTGATATACTGTACTAATTGTAGTTACCAATACTCTGATATACTGTACTAACTCTAGTTACCAATACTCTGATATACTCATACTGTACTAACTGTAGTTACCAACATTTACTAATGCTTTGGCCGAAGAATGATTGGCTGGCTGACTGACTGACTGGCTGGCTGGCTGGCTGGCTGGCTGGCTGGCTGACTGACTGACTGACTGACTGACTGACTGACTGACTGACTGACTGACTGACTGACTGACTGACTAACTGAACAGATGACTGACTAAATAACTGACTGAACCAGTGTAGCATGCAAACCTGGTGTTTATGCAACCCTGTAGTTCTGCATGACCCAGTTTCCATTTCTGTATCAAACTGCATAACACTCAAATAATAGTAATATTATTTCATTACTGTATATAGCCGAGTACCATCCAACCGGTATGTAATCAGTAGTGCACGTTCAACTTCTTATTCTCAACATAATTACTGCAATGGTTATTTGTTTCCTATCTATTCTTGAACAACAAATAATGCATTTTATTTAGATTTTAAGTTTTGCTTTTGCACTAATACACTTATTCCACATCATTGCACGATATTCAATTATTTTATTTTGAATATTCAGGGGACTGTCTTTCCCCTTGGCAGAGCTATGGTAATCTGTATATTGTGTAATATTATGGTTAGGTGTTGTCCTTTCATTGTACGAGTATAAACCCTTGGCCATAGTTATCAGATCTTTATTATTCACTGTAATTATCATAGAATTAGTTCATCCCATGCGAAACACTTTGAAATTTAAACTGAGAACCTATTAGCCATTGGCCTTGGAAATATTGTAATGTTTTGAGTATAGTTACATACAAGTGCCGATAGGACACTGGTATGGGAAGGGCTTGGAAGGTGGTAGAGGCCGACCAAGTAACCTTCTGCTCATTACATAAAAGAGTGAACAGTTATTAGGTGCTCTTATTATTGTGTATCTGACGTAGGCCGATGCCAAGACTCATTGAAGAGCTCAGGACCGACGTAGGTCTTGTAGACTTTATACTCCAGAGGAGTGCAATGAAAGATCTGGTATTCTAGGATCTTAAGCCCGACGCTAGATTCATATAGAATCCGGGATCGACCTAAGTCGTAGAAGTGTTGTAGAGATATGCTTAAACGAGGATGGGGATGAACTCGAGCCATATGGATCTATGGATCCGCCGGTGGAGTTACCCGCCTACAAAAGAAAGCCTCTATAGGTTTAAGTTAGGAGATGTTGCTTTATTAGAGCGCAATCAACAACTGATTTCATAAGGAAAATGTGCTGTCTTATATACTAAATCTACTTCCGGCAAAAAGAGGCCGATAAGGTATCGGGTCCGGAACTGATGCAACAACATGGATGGTTCCGCCCGACGTTGGCCACCAAAAAGGGTCGGCCTTGGCACAAAAAGTGCTTACAATAGTCCGAAATGCAAAGTATATAAGTATGAGCCTATTCCAAGATATAGGCCTTAAAAAGTACATGGCGAAAGACTCTATTTAATATAATCAGACAAGAGAAGATAATTGCTAACAGTATGTGGGAAAACCGAGTTGTAATTCCAATAGTCTGATTGACAGATAATAATAGTAAAGCACACGATAGCAGTTGATTAAGATATAGTATAAGTATGCATGTATAATAATTGTGCAAGGTAAGACAATATGCATGAATGGATAATATGGGTAAATATTAGTGCTGGGCGGTGTTTCGGTGTCATTCAGTTTTTTCGGTTTTTTTTCATTCGGTTCAAAAACCGCCAAAATTTAAAATGTGAACCGACACCGAATGCGGCGGTGCGGTTTTATTCGGTTTTAAAAGTCAAACCGCGCCTGGCCTCTTAGCGCACCCACTTTCAATAATGGCTGGCGTTGAAAACACATGAATTCATGTTATGCTTCTTTCAATCCTTATAATTCGATGCCATCCTTGGAATTTAGACTTAGCTGCAGCCATAATATTATCACCCAGTGGTTATTTATTGTAGTTTCACTCCTTTATAGCAGTTACGATTGCATATTATTATAAATAATAAATATTTAATAATTGTAAACTATTAAACTAAATGAAAATGGCTGCCATTTTAGTGCTTCTTTTAATCCTTATAATTCGATGCCATTACAGACTTAGCTGCAACCATCAATGTCACCCAGTAAGGGTTTACTGTAGTTTTCATTTGATTCTAGTAGTCAAACTTGCATATTGCTATAAATAATTAATATTTAATTATTGCAAATTATTGAACAAAATAAAAATGGCGGCCATTTCCGGTAATGGCTGAAACGCCGAACACGTGAATTTATGTTATGCACCTTTCAACCTTTATAATTCAATGTCATCCTTTGAATAAATACTTAGCTACTGCCATCATTGTCACCCAGAGATGATTTACTTTAGTTTCACTGAATTCCAGTTGTTATACTTCCATATTATTTTAGATGATTGGCATTTAATAATTGCTATTTATTTGAGAAAATTAAAAATGGCCGCCATTACAGCTTAAAAGCAGGGTGTGACAACTCCAATATTGAGTATTTAATTTCCGGTTCGGTGTTTTTTCATGAATAAAAAAAACTGAATTAAACCGAGGGTGAGAAAACAACTTCGGTTTCATTCAGTTTTTTAGAAAAATTAGCAAAAAAACTGAATGCACATGCAAATCAAAACCGCCCAGCACTAGTAAATATGCAATGTCAGGTAACAATGTTAATGTCAGTGTGGTTAGCCCAGGGAGGCCATTGCCACTGAGGCTGTTTCACCACAATATTATGTTGCAATATCTTGCCATAGCAATACTTCACTTTAGCAAGACTTTACCTTGGCACTTTAGGTAAATACAGTAGAGAAACCTACATGTTGTACATGTATAGCACATTATTACTTGCATGTTTTCTGTGTCTTTATTGAGATTGTAGAAAATCTAGCAATGACATACACATGTTCACGTATATGATTTAATATACTTATTACTTGGTAATCTATTGTTTAACATGACATTGTTCATGGCATACTTATAGTCGTATTAGAAATAACTTGTAAAAATTATGCAGCACTAGATTGGTTTGTTAATTCCCAGTTGTAGGATATACAGGTGTATATAGTTATAATACATAATTATATCCTATGACTGGGAATTAACAAAACAACGGTCAAAAAATAATAATATAATCTAGATGTATATAATGTGCATGCAGGTATAATATAGAAGTATATAATGTGCATGCAGGTATAATATACATGCAGGTATAATATAGAAGTATATAATGTGCATGCAGGTATAATAGAGAGCGATGACATCAAGGAGATCACAGATGAGATAGACAGAGCTGTTACTTATTCCAATCATGCTTCTTCATTGGTTGAAACAGTCAAATCACGATACAAGGACAAATCAGTGTCAGCTCGCAAGGTATATATGTTATATCAAGGAGTAAGAGAGAGAAGGAGGCTCGTCCATGAAAACCTGCGTATATGTTACAATGGGCTTCCGGTGTTCGATGTGCGCCTCGGGTACTTGGTAAAGTAAGAAGAAAAGATGATGAATATTTTTAAAAAAGTAAAATTCACACATCAGCTAACATTAAAATATAATCGATGTCAATAATTGGTAACACTCTAATGAACAGGCTGACTATAAACAGACTACATATTTCAATGAGAAACGATGGATATCGGCAAGTAAGTTCGCCAGATTTGAAGAAAATTGCGTATCTCAAAATAAAATGACACTTTTTGCAAATACCAACATGCTCAACAAATTAAGCAAAAATAATCCTGATAGATTCAAACTTGCTGCAATTGGTTAAGTTAAAATACAAATTTAAACTTTGCTCTGTCATAATCAAAAAAGTGTACAAACGTAGAAATCGCGGTTAAAACGAGCAAATTTGTGGAACACGTTTCTCCAACATCAGGACTCCATATACTTCATTTGATTTATGGTGTATAGTTCAGACACCATTTTAGTTGGTAGGCTAGTTTGTGGGCCCTACAACATGCCCACACTAAATGAAAATAGTGCTCAAACTATAGGCTATGTCAATAAACAATAATGTTTATCTCTCCATAGAAATGATTTTGATTGGATGTTATAGCTGTGACGTATTAAGCACTAGAGCCGTGCACATGTGCATTGCTTTTATACCTGTTTAGCAATGAAGAAGCACATCACGATTCAACGGAGTTGTCTACTCGCTTAATGCCAGCGACTCATGTGCTCATATTTTTAAACCGAAGAGCGCATCGAACACAAAATTCTCATGGACGAGCCTCCTTCTCTCTTACTCCTTGGTTATATTATATGCTGTATTATGCAGCCCTCTAGATTATAGAGCTATATGTCACCCCTGCCATCACCAATACACCACATACCAAATAGTTAAATGCCAGCCCAGATTATAACTGTGAGAGTGTATACTTAAAACTTCTGTATCCCAGCTTAATTCTTTCACACTGTCTGTGTATAGGAATATATTTATATTCCGCTATCAACTGTACGTGAACATGACTATTATAGCAAATGATTACACTTACACTTGAAAAATATACAGTTGGTATACTATCTTACTGTGAGGCATTGTGTATGAGCTGCCAAGGGTTTTGTTTCCTCAACTTTAGAAACAGAACATCTCTAGCTGGGGTGTGAACCCTAGGCTCTGCACTCTATGGCACCTAATTACCTAGTACAACACAGTACAACTATGTAATCTACTGTATGTTGTATTCTTGTGTTATTTGGAAGTACAGTTTAACACTTGATACGCATTGCTGAGAAGTAACCCTTGTTTGTACCATACCTTCTTCTCTTTCTATTGTGTATATGTTATCCTTAGAGTTCCATAACTACTGGTCGTAGTAACAGGAGTGATTCTATAACAACTATTAGCACTACTACCTCTGCCACTACCTTTAATAAGAGTAAATCAATGCTCTCACTCAGTAGTGCTAGGGTAAGCATGAGACACACACCTTTTCTGTCTATGCGCACACTCTACTCTTGCTCCTCTCCTAGTATACTGTTACTTTGCTGTTACTCCGTTGCTATTTCACTGTTGCTCTACTGTTACTCTATTGTTACTTTACTGTAACTCCACTATTACTTCACAGTTAATGTAACAATGCAAACCGATTATTATTTTCCAACATTTTTAGGCGGTTGTAGCTTAACTTGCACACTGAATTATTTTGTTTACTCACTCACACAACCATGTAGCTAGTAGACTGGATGCAACTGTCACGCTTTTATGTTATTATTATTTATTCCAGCATAGCCATGGTTTCCATAAGAATTGTATTCCTGCTAAAGCTTTGTTATGGCCAGACTGGCCATTAGCTCCTGAAGCACCTGCTCTTTCTGCTGCACCATCATCAGGCAGCTCTTCTGCTTTAGTGCCAGTGAATCAAAGGGTCTGTTATAGAGTTGTCTATGCTATGTTTTATATTATAGCTAGAAGCACATGTAGAGTTGTATGATTTTTTGGGGTTCTCTGCTCAGCAAATTATAAATCGTTGAGTGAGGGAAACCAATTTTAAAGTTAGTAGCTATTCTTCTGAGATGTTTTACAATGGATGAGTTTCATGAACACCTTCCTCTTTTAGGGTGTGTGAATTTACCAACAAACACTGTAACATTATACACTAGTAATAGTAACAGTGTTCAATATAAATACAAACAGTACTGGCAGTGTTACTACCCCATACTGACCTATAATTATATTTGCATGTATATAATACATGTACATACTACTTACTGTTCAGGCATTATCTAATAGATATAGCCATGATATGAACATACAGAGTTGGGCATCTCACCACTGACCAGTACTAAATATTGATAGGGATTGGTCCTCACTGCTGGTTCAGTCTGACTGCATATAACTTTATTAAGCATCAAAACTCAAAATGTATTTCTACATGTATATTATAATTTAATGAGAATTGTATGCATTTTGTTCAGCAATTAGCAGAGCGAAGCCAAGAGGAGCCGAACACGTTAAGAAGGCCACAGAGTGCCAAGTCCAGCAGAACAAGTCGCACTGCGGGAGCTCAGAGTAGAGCTACCAGTGCAAGAGGTGTGTCTGAATAGTCATATTGTAACAATGATGCCAACATGCAAATACATGCAGGCAATCATAAGCTATGCATGTAAGCCAGTCTTCTTCCTCTTCATTCCTCATCAGAGGTGCTACTGTAATGGTTTTTGGTTTCTTGTGCGGTCGTCCTTGGACGACTCCCGAGCCCAAAATGAAGTGCCTATGAGTGGTGCTAGGCCTTCTCATTACATGAAAGATCGAGCGGTCTCAGTAGTCAAAGTACTACCAGAGACGACCCATCTGGTCCCGAGTCTAGCCTGGGTACTATACTTAGAAAGAGAGTGATCCGACCTAATAGGCGGTTCGTGTTGCAAGGTCGAAGACCTTAACAACTAGAATGACCTAGCTACGAAGTGAAAGTCCCTGTATAATAAGTATAGATGTGTCTTTATTGAGATCCAAGCAAAGACTAAGACAACAAACGTAAAAACAATGCCCTTTATATAGTATAAGAACTTCCGCCCGACGTAGTGTCGGGAAAAGACGACATAGGGTTGTCCGGAAGTTGCGCAACAACATGGCGGCCGGAAGCCCGATGGCCGACCCAAAATGGGTCGGGTTGTACAAAATTTGCTTATAATCATCCAATTCATGTACAAAATGAATATCAAGTGATTCTGAGAGGTCGGGCCTCTTTGCATGGGTATAAAAGGCATAAAAAGACTTAGTAATGTTATACACAAGTATGTAGGTATAAACTGAATGGTTAGACATGCAATATAAGACAAGTATAAGTATACGAACAACTAAATGTAAGAATATAAGTGTCAGATGAGTAGTGCTGTGGCAACTACTAGGCATCGAAGGTACTATAAGGGTCCATCAGGGTGGCTGGAGTCGTATATAAATGTCCTGAACCATTACACTACAATACTTGTAGAATGAACTTTTTCTATTCTACCAGATATTATTTCTGAGTTTGTATGCTCTCACAATGTTTGCTCCCCATTGCTGGTTTAACTTTGCTGGATGTACAATGTATGCTTGCACTACACTTACATGTGTGTGTGTATATTATGTATTACTTGTAAAATCAGTATCTGTGTTCCTATAGTGTTTGCTATTCAATTTAAACTGTACTTACAATTGAATGAGTAATTATGTTATAGAATCTAGTCGTGTGAATGACAACCCTATGGCTAAAGTAAAGAATACGTTCAAGAAAAAACAACCAGCAACTCAAGTATTCTACACGGGAGACAAATCCCAACCTGTGAGTAGCAATTAGTGCTAGCATACTAATATACACTGTACACACATGAACTACATGTATACTGCCGTATACAGCTGTACATACATGTAGTACTGTCATACATGTATATACACTGTACACACATGTAATACTGTCACATATATAGCTGTACATACATGTAGTGCTGCTATATACATATATATATACATGTACACCGTACCTACGTGTACTATGCTACCATATAATTTATAAGGTTGTACATACTAAGCAGGCCCATACCAGCATATACATATACATGTACATTGGGTGTATATTGTAATGGTTTTTGGGTTTTGGTGCGGTCGTCCTGAGACGACTCCCGAGTCCAAAATGAAGTGCCTATGAGTGGTGCTAGGCCTTCTCATTACATGAAAGATTGATCGGTATCAGTGGTCAAAGAACTACCAAAGACGACCCATATGATCCCGAGTCAATGCTTGTTTGCTATACTGAGAAAGAGAGTGATCCGACCTAGTAGGCAGTTCGTGTTGCAAGGTCGAGGACCTTAAAGAGGTTATGCCACGTGTTTTCAGGTGGCATTGAGACGCACTCAGCTATCTAGTGGCACAATATATTGAGTGTCTAGATATGTACTATTCTAGTACTGTTAGTTATCCTATGCTTGCGGCTTCCGGGCTATATTTGGAACAACTAGACCACAACGCAATGTATAGGCATGTAGAATAACGCAACGATAGCCGCTGTATACAGTGTGGCCAGATGAAACACCGGACCTACCAATAAAAGCAGCTAATTATTGCCAGCAAAAGTAAAGCCCAGAAAAATTCAAAAACTTGCACAAGTTATCCTACTGCTACATTAGTAAATCCTGTAAAATCATTTGTTCACTACTGTACTCTTTCTATGCAAACAGCTTGAATTCAACAATTTTCTCTATATGACATAAAGCACGCAGTTGCGTCTTCATAACAAAGTTGCGTTTGAATCAGCATCCACCAGTGCTAGTGAGTCAAGCATGGGCAAGAGAATACAACTCTGCTTATAGTAGCACAAATGCAATAAACCCAAGTAAGAGATGCTGCTTTGAACATAGACATAAACCACATGTCATAACCCCTTTAACAACTAGAATGACCTATCTACGAAGTGAAAGTCTCTATATATATAAGTATAGAAGTGTCTTTATTGAGATCCAAGCATGAACTGAGACAACAAACATAAAAACAATGCCCTTTATATAGTAATAGAACTTCCGGAGGAAGTTCCGGTCAAAAGGCCGACGTAGTGTTGTAAAAAGACGACGTAGGGTTGTCCGGAAATTGTGCAACAACATGGCGGCCGGAAGCCAGATGGCCGACCCAAAATAGGTCGGGTTTGACAAAAGATGCTTAAAATCATCTAGATCATATGCAAAATCAATATCAAGTATTTCTGAGAGGTCGGGCCTCTTTACATGGGTATAAAAGCAGTATAATGACTCAGTAATGGTATATACAGGTATACAGATAACATTCAACTACACAGGTAAGGAATACAAGCAGATATACACATGGATAAGTATATAGTTAGTGTCAGGTAGTCGGGAGGCTGTGCGTGACCATTACAATATTATACATACTTTAGGTGGGTGTTGTATTCAAAGATTACCCCCTTAGCAAGTCTGTTAGGAAAGATATTGTTCCTGCTAGCATACCACATGAGGAGGAGCCCATATCTACCAGAGATGTAAGTTCAGTTACAAATGTAGATTTACCTGTACATTGGACTAATATTAACTTTGTGTCATTAATATAAATACTGTATCACTAAAACCAACACTATATTATTAATAGTCCCTTCCAACTCCCAATCACAGGGTTACCTATTCCATATATACATGTGTATACAGTAATACTTTCTATTTCAGTGGATGAAAAAGTATTCTATAAATAAGCTTCGACTGGACTTGTACAAGCTGGTCAGTGGACCAGATTGTAAGCATGTTGACCAATCTGTTAAAGCTCTTGGGAAAAGTGTCAGTGCAAAGTAAGTCACGCTTCTGCTGTTAGAAGACTAGCTGTCTATGCAGGCTTCATCAATTGTGTAATATTCTCTATGCAGGCTTGTGCATGTTGAGACACATACATGCGTCTACCACCACTGCTATCAATGGTATTACGTGGCATGGAGAATGACTGATGCTAGTGGCAGTAACTGGTAGCGTGGATCTCACACAGCAAAACTACAAAATGGCATATTGTTTGCCCTAGCTACCCTATAACCGCTATTAATAAAATAATCTTAGAGCGCCTAAATTTAAACGACTTTCTATGGAATGCAACCAGCATGCTAGTACTAAGTTTACTGAGTATATGTTTTTATTTTCAATGATATTTATGATTATCACTACTGCAGTTGTCCTATGTACATGCATATACCAACATGATACATGTAGGTTGAGAGTTGTCTACTCTCTTACCTTTTAGATACTGCAACATATTCCCCAGTGTAAATGTCAAGGGTACCATAAAGCACTTGCAGCTACTGCCACATGAACTGGAGCGGTACGAGGTTCAGATGGATACAATACTTAAGAGGTATATCCGAAGGCTGCAGTGGCTACTCAGTGGTATGTATCATACATGCGGTTAACTGGAGGGAATGTGCAGGCCTTAGTGAAGGCTTAATACTAGATGTTGTGATAGCAATTACCCGGCATATTACTACTAGCCCTCTGTGTCCAAACAATGCTTCCAACATATCCATCATCCTTCCAGTGGTTACAACATGTAGTAATACTGATACTTTGATACCTTATTAGGTAGTTTAATAAGCCTTTCACAGAAGCCAAAGTCAAGCAGTGAAACACCTACCTATGACAATGAATTGATATTGGTATTATATAGTTGGTAGCTGATTTTGTAATAATATCCTCATCTATAGAGATGGTATGTGATTGGTACTCACAGGTAGCAGACGCGTGTTCGGTACAATAGTGGAACCAAAGGTAGCCATATTGGTAGATATCTCTGGCTCTATGATGTCATACATGGATGAGTTGAAGCATGAACTAGCTTCTCTAATCTGGGACCAACTGTATCCTCAGAAAATCCGGTATGTTTTACCTGTAGATGAATCAATTATTCCATGCAGTAAAGGAAATTCACACATTGTAGCGCTTTGTTTGGCTACAGTCACTTGAAAGGCCCAGTGCAAGCAGCTGCAGTCGATGAAGTATAAACGGAAGAAAAAATGCAGATGTTTACCTCATTTGGGAGTTGTCACTCTGACATCTAACAATGTGAATCGAGAGCACTTGCCTTGGTTTATATTGGCCCCAACTTTTTTTTCATATTGTTTAAAGCTAGCAACAGAGATTAGCCTTAACTAGCGTCTTTATTTCCCTAAAGGAATTTTTGAATACATTGCATCTGAATGCGCGATTCACACATGTGCAACCTGCATGAGGTATAAAGAAATGAGAAAGTTGATGCAAATGTAACAATTATTTTATTTTCTTTCATTGTAATCTAATTAGCCATGTGTCAGTGTATCTTATATTTATTTCATAGTGCAGACATATGTTTCTGGTCAGTAGTAGGGTAAAATGCTACTTAGGTTTCAATTTTCAAACTTCTAGTCTCGAATTGAAGCTTTGGTGTAAATATATATTTTGTAGATATTTTTGTTAAGATAATTAAAGGATTGTTTATTTCGTATATACATGTATAAGAAATTATAAGGCCTGTTATTGATATCTATTATTATATTTTATTAAATAAAAATTAGGTGTTATTCAGAGATTATTGTTAGCTGAAATAACATGAATATACACCATTTTTAACTGTCAGGCTAAATAGCTTGCATCTCTTGCGTCACCCACTGTTTATAAGCTAGTTATAAAGTTTCTACTCTTTCTAACCATACCTCCTTGTACATTATCTACATATCTACAGTGTGGAGACATAGCATCTTCTATCTATATGTACGAAATATGGTGTAAGATTATTCACTTTTGCTGATTCACAGGTTCAATATGATTGGTTTCTCAAAGAACGTCAGCAAATGGTTAGGTAAAATAGCTCTAGCGGAGGAACAGAGGTGCCATGAGGCCATTGAGTGGATATCAAGACTTTCTGCAGACGGGAACACCTGTACTCTTCAAGCTATTCAGGTAAGCTTCGACTTCAACTTTGAAATGCAGTGTACAACCAAGTAGTGCATTATTTTCTACTTCAGCATGGAAAGAAAACATTAGACTGTCACTGTTGAAGTTATTAGTGCCTCATTTCCTTTATGGGAGTTATGTACACCATATTAAATATAGTGTTTTTCAGTAGACAATTTAAAAATATGCAAACGGTTTTTCTCTGAAAAATATAGAAGAGGAGTTTATTGATATGATAACATACTGATAATGTGAGCTGTCTGTAGGCTGCATTTTGTGACCTTGAGCTGGATGCTATATATCTACTGAGTGATGGTAAACCAGACACAAGCACCCAGCACGTGCTTAAGGAGGTAGCCAAGATGAATGAGCACCGACAGCTACGTATTCACACCATGTCCTTCCACTGCGATGATAAAAGTGCCAATGGTTTCCTTAAGGTTCTAACTCTAACTATACTATTAGGTTCTAGACCTCTATACTAGTTAATACTAAAGCTTACGTAATGGTTGAAAATTTAACTGTTTTCAACAATATTGTCTTCTTACTAGACATTGCTATCGTAAATTAATATTTCAAATAATTATTAATTTTTATATTGTCTTCTTTGGCACATAATTTTCAAGTTGTTGAAAAGATAACTCCAAACAGCTTCTGGCAATTGTATCTACATGTACTTCCCACCAGTGACATTAAGGTCAAAACATTACTCATTGTGTGTACTAATACTATACTCATATACATTTGGGTATTATAGGTCACACACAGTAAAAGAGTATGGGGGTTTGTATTGTAGATGCTGGCTGCTGAGACTGGTGGAAGATACCATAGATCACATGGTCCTGACTTCAATGCTGACTTGTTTGCACACAAAGTTCTCAATGAAGGATTTACTGATGAGGTATTGTGACGAATACAGTACATGGTACATTTTGCATGTGTAATGAAAATCTGCCTCTTGTACAAGGGGGAAAAGAGAAACTGTTATTTATATGTCTGCTGGCTAAGTAGTTATCTCTCACGTTGGAATGGTGCCCAATGTACTCAAGACAAATAATATCACAAAGGGTTCTATATGCAAGGCAGCTTAGTTCAAAAGACTATGAAACCAACAATCAAGTTCACTTGCATATTGTGAGCAACAACTTAAAGCATGCAGAATGAAGCTAGGTACTAGAATTAACCCTGTGCATAATTATAGGAATAGATATTACATAACTTAATTGCTATATCTGGAATTTTAAGTAATTCATTTTGGTTGTAGAATATTATTATTTGTAACTCATACTTCTAATCTAAGATCAATTATTTCAACAAGTACAAATTTTATGAACCGCAAACTAATAAATTTTACTGGAAGTTGAGATTAATTTGAAAGAGTCATAACTATGCTGCCTACAAGTATTTTCGAAGTTTTACGGGTAGTGAGGTCTAGTATCCCAATGAACATTTCTATTTAAAGAAAGAGTTGTTTAAGTTTCTAACACATTTGTAATAACCATATTTTCAACCATAAGCTAGTAAGTTTACAACAAAATTATATTTCTGCACATTTGCACAAAAATAAGAGAGAAGTCCTATACTAACAATTACTTAACTAAGAAAAAATATAAGTTCAAAATTGCCATGTTAAAATATAACAACTTGCCTTTAGACAAAGTAGACCTTAGTCCAAGAGACACGTATACAAATAGTAGTTGTATTTGTTCCTCAGTGAACGAATGGTAAGGAACAAAGTTTTTCGCTCAGTTTTATACATGTATACTATATATAGCTGCTAAAAACAGCTTGGTGTTGTGATTAGACCATTTGGTGCCCAAAAACCGGCAAAACAGCATGAATGCAGATTTAGGTGTGTTCTGCTAAAGGTGACATAAATTATGATGTTCACACCGCAAAAGAGATTATGGATCAAGGTGGTGCTTGGTGTATTAAAAAAACCAATATGAATAACTAGTTAAATGTGGTGTCGTGTCTAGGCTTGACGTAAAGTAAAACGGTCACATCGGTCAACTGAGGGCAACAATTATTAATATGCAAGTCTATCTCCTGGTGTGAGCATGGAAAAGATGATAAGTTATAACAGATGTCTAGGCTTGACGTAAAGTGAGCATGGCAAAAAAATTATAATGAGTTATATTTAATAAACCAAAAAAAAAAACAGGACAAAATAATTAAAGTTGTGCAAATGTGTAAGCTATAGAATATATTGTGTATAGAGTAACTATTAAATAGATGTATAGAGTATAGAGTAAAGAGTCAATATAATATGGTGTATACATAGTGTCCCTGCTGCCACAGCTTATACATGTATATAACTTACACGTATATACGTGTATATATATGAATGTATAATTTTGTATATACAGCTGTAACTGGGTACCTATCAACTCCTCCTACAGCCATACAGCGGGGATTGAGGTGTCCCTATAAGCTTGCATAAGGTCTCCTGACTGAACGTTCTCAACACTTTGGAATTACTGTTCATATAGTCGTTATGATATGCTAGTCCAACAACTACATGTAACCAGTGAGCTGTTGGGAACCCAAATTGTGGCTGTTATACCCTGCGACTGTGAACACATCATGATAATTATTTGTACATGTGAGTTATGAGAACTGACTCTGGGAACATAAGGTGGCAGTTTTATTATCTAGCTCCTATTGGGACAGATGCTATTGCCGAGCAGTCCATGTTCTCTCCTCTTTTAGACTGTGAACATACCTGAGTTTGAGGGGGATGACCTGAGAAGGTTGGCATCAGAGATAGCCCTAACTCGACAGTACCTCAACCAGGCCAAGGTGTTCCGGGAACAGTACAACACGAAGAAATCTGGGACAGATGACAACACAGTGGCCCGCGTAATAACATCTACTATCAAAACTTAAATTTGTCACTCTGATATACAATGAGAGGAAAATCAAGTTATATTAAGAGTATGAACCAGATTTGCTTAGCTCTGTATTAGACAGCTGTTAGATTTACCCATGTATGACGTAATGAAAGGTTCTCTCAGATATATGCCTGTAGCCTGTATTTTCTTTCTCCCCATTGATTACATTCTTTCCTTTCATCTGGTGCCCCTCTACTACTTACCTGCATACTACAAATTAGTTACTGTGTGTGCATCATATTTTTGTACTTGACCACATTCAGTAGAATGAAGAACACCATACATCTATCATATAATGTTTCACCTGTACTTTTATACATTATGTTGTTCTGTTTCTCAGTTTCTCAACTACTGTAAGTCTATAATTTGTATAACTTTATATGTTATATGAAACAATATTTATTATATAATCAACAATATTTATTTGCAATGATTCAGTATTTTGTAGTACCATATTAATTTTGTATTTCACTGAAGACTGTATCTGTATGTTGTCAGCTAAAACCAAATAAATTAGTGATAATAACATAACATTCCTTGGTCACATTATTACACCTTAACATGTTGTTATCATACAATAAAAACACATACATTGTACATGTATAAATAATTACATGTATGCATATCATTTGTATTCCTCACATACTCTGTACACACTGAGATGACTGTATCAAGTCTATCAATTTCTCAGCCATGAGCATCTGGTGTACCCAGCTGCTGACCATATGATCTACTGTATGACTGGTAAACTCTAACATTACTATATTCATAGATCCATAGAATATAATATGCACATGTATAATATTACAAGTTGTATAATATTATTTATTACACTAGTCTTGATATAGACACGCATTCACCATGTATATGTAAAATAGATCGGTGTTCAAAAGAGTATAGAATAAAATAGAGCAACATCACAGGAATAGTAACAGTTCATGTCAGAATGGACATACTGGGCATACTTGTTATTATTGGTCCAGGTACACATAGTCTTTAACTAGATCATGTTGGTATATAATTTACATACAGTGTTAACATTCCTTTAGTGATCCCCATTCTGTAGCCTCAGTCCTTCACAGTATCGGAGCAGAGCATTGCAGTACTTAGGAGTACGATGCTTATGCTGTACCACCTCTATTTCCTTTACTACAATCTCTGGTCTTATACCAGCAGCTTGTTCTAATACACCTACAGGGAATGTATAGGCAGACATGTTTGAGTCCACGGTATTCAATGCTTTATGTAATGCGAATGCAAAGATAGAATGAACAGATGTTTGAAATAAAATCAAAACATTCTAAAATGAGCTTCAATTGAGTAGAATCCCCAGCCATAACTCCATTATGATTCAACTATTATGATTTATCGCAATAATATTGTTAAAAATGGACATTGATTATCTAAAAACTCTGGTGTTAACTGTTTGAATAAGCTTTAATAATACTACCTTTCGGAATGTTGGCACCAAATTTAAAAGCTTGACTATACCAAGAATGGATAAAACAAATTTTACAAACAGTTTACAAACAGTTGATAATCATTATTTATGAATGGTTTTCCCAATAAGCAATAATGCTTAACAGCTCAACTCGAACACCTCAAATTTTAGAAATATATTTGAATTTGAATTAAAATCACTTGGAGGTGGGATGGGGGGGGGGGGTGACAAGTGTGTTCCTTCATCCTTACCTAGTACATATATAACTACCCAAATGAAATATCTGCTTTACATCAAAAGAATCAATGAACTCCTTCCTCCATGCAGCATATCCCTCAAAATCACTAATACGATACGACAGATGTACCAACCACTAAAACACAGATGTGCCAATTGCTTAGACTCTCAACAGTTTAAATTTCAGCTTTCCATACCTTGAACAGCCTCTTGTACCTCTGTATTACTGTCATCTAGATGGAGCAGAAGTCCCTTAATCAGATCTTCAAAGTGAGCTCTGTAGTTCTTAGCATCATACTCTCCACTAAAGCTCTTGAAATATGCCTCCAGTGTCTTCGAGACTGCTATTCTATGTATATATATTAAGAAGTAATACATCGCAATACATATGCGTAAACTGGATACAATAAATGTATAAACTTATGTGCATGCATAAATATATGAATAACTTTGCAAATAGTTGAGTATTATTTCATAGTCGGTCACTCAGCTTGGCTACACAGCATACGATGTACATGATTGTATATTTAATGTTTGATGGGATCTGATTGTATATTTACTCACCTCACATTGTCGTTGCTATCATCTAGTCTCTTCAGTAGGTTTGGGTAGATATTATATAACCTGTGCTGATCCATTTGTCTGCCAACTTGAGTTAACATGTGCATTACCACTCTACATGAAATTAGCCTGGTATCCAAAATATCATCTTCTAGTAGAGTAAGGAGCTGTGTAAGTACCTCCTCCACCACATTTAGTAGCTATAAGGAAGAACAACAACTAAATGTATATACAAAGAGTGCTCTTCATGCAGCAGGACGGTTATGACTGGGACTCGATTCTGTGTCTCTTCCTCACAACAGTGGAAACAACAATCCATAACCAAACAAATAAATTTGCACATGTACTACTGGAGGTATTAAAAGCAATGATAATTCCACACTACAAATAGGATACACAAGGTGCAGTGTGCATCATAAACAGTAGAATAACTGTGATAAGTTGTCCCCCTTTTCCCACACCATTTCTCCCCTGACCCGAAGACACTTTTCCAACTTTTCTTAGCCAAAAATTTGCTAAAATAACGAAAGTTCAGTTCTTTAGAATAAATTTCCACCAATTGCTCATTTCCAAAAGGCTATGTATAAACAATGAGAAATAAAGTCCGAGTCCTGTCTGCTCTTCAGGAGTTTTAATTGGACAGGGCCACATGTAATAGTATGTACATGCTCCAGATCATGCTGTTCAGATTCCACCCAGCCACATGCTGAGAACTGCACTAGTGCTGATTGGAACACCTCACTGTCGGTTAGGATAACAGAGAGCTGATTTCACAAATAATTCATAAATTTACATTAGGTAACCGTAACAATTCGACAAAAGTGAGCAACAGTGTGATACAAATTCTAGCTCAGGAAAAGGGGACAAAATTGAGAGGGGGAAAAAACTTCCCATTTTAAGTAATAGCATAGGAGTTCCCATGCCATTTAAGGAGGAACTGAGAAAATGCAGATGAACATACAGTTGTAAGATTCCACTATGGATAAAACTCACACCCATCAGTCATCACAATGTGGACACTCAACATTCAATATGAGCAGTAATAAAGAAAGTAACCTGCTCTGTAGATATAGTCTTGTTCTTGAGCAGTGACCAGAGACAGGATAGAGCAGTGGTTCTAATAGCAGCAGCAGTCCGTCCCGCTTTCCACACACAGTTTGGTAGGATCATGTCCTTAACGAGGATGACGGAAAACTCACCAAACCTACAGCAATGATGTCTCATAGACAGTAACCTGTGCTTACAGATAGAATAGCTACTCGTACTTGACAAATGTTATTATGTTGTTATAAAGTACTTGGCATACATGTACTGACAGTCTGGTAGAGTTGTTGGTGTGGGTAATAGGTACACAGCGTAAACTGAGGGGTAGCTCAATATTATATACATTGCTATATTACATTTGTATGTTATAGTGAGTACACATGATAAGAGAATGTGATGTACGATGCACATATGTACGATGCACATATAGTATATGTACGATGCACATATAGTATATGTGCCATGCACATATAGTATATGTACCATGCACATATAGTATATGTACGATGCACATATAGTATATGTACCATGCACATATAGTATATGTACCATGCACATATAGTATATGTACCATGCACATATAGTATATGTATGATGCACATATAGTATATGTACGATGCACATATAGTATATGTACGATGCACATATAGTATATGTACGATGCACATATAGTATATGTACGATGCACGTGCAGTGTTCGTTAAGGTAAGCACACCTATTGGTTGAGTTGAGTGTTTGAGCAGAGTTCTGAACGAGTCTAGACACGAGATTAAACAACTTCAGCCTGACTTCAGGATCTTTCTCTGGATTCATGTTTGCAGTCAACATTGGGATTATCTTGTCTAGCAGCTCACCGACAACTGGCCCTAAGAAAGTATAACTCTGTGTTAACATACAATTATATAATATTGATTGCAGTAGCATTAAATATTTAAGTAACAGTTATTGGCATATACAATGTACATCTACATGTATGTAATTAGAATACAGAGTATCACCTCGATGTTACATGTACATATACATGTATAATGCGACTCTAAACAAACGTTCCCTCAGTATATACACATGTCTAGCGGTTTTTCCATTGAAGATGCTCAGCAGTGTTACCAATATACAGTGTAGATAGCTGAGACATACACATATAATTATAAACCAAAATACATACGAGTCTAGACACGTACGCACGCACGCACACACACGCACGCACATGCATATACATGTATTATGATTGCAGTGTAAGGTCATACATAGTAAAGCACAATACCTGAATAAACTATTAGCGTATCAAAAATGAGTCGTTCCACAGTATGGTTGGTCCAATGAACATACGAGTCGCCAAATGAGTCCAACAGCTGTAGAGTATGTTGCTTAAACAGTTCAGCACCATCTATACCTTGTGTTAGACTCAGCTCCTTCAAACTCTTGTTGGCCTTAAATATTATACCATAAACCAGATATATACTAGTCCTTTCTATACATAATGTACGCTACATGACTCCATTAATTTTAAGTTGAGAATGGTGTCATGCCTTCATTGTACTAGAAGCATTACAGTCCCACCTTTGGCTGAAAGACCTGGCAAATATTATCAATTAATATAAAAAATTAGAATAATTTAGTGCATACCGGTGTTTAAGTCCATGGACATGGATACTGCACATTGCATAACTATGTCAATTTAAATGATCATGCGATATTTGGGAAACAGGGGACAACACAATTAACGTGAGTTAGCAGGAAGTCATCGTCAGTGCTAAATAGAAATGGGTGACAGAAAAACATTGTATTAGTATTTTCCCGACCTAAGTTTCACACACAGTTCAATTGGGTCAAGAGATGACCAACCTACTTTCAGAGTATATCACCAAATTCAGATGCAAAACCTTATTCTTGCAAAGTAACTTGAGTGAGCCGACAAGATAGGGATAGTTTGCTTCGTTCAACGTTGGTCAATGAGCCATCTGGCCACTTTTACTAATGACCGTAAACCGGATCAAGGGGTCACAAACACACTATTAATTCTATTGATATTGTTTACCTTGGCAACAACATCCTCTTCAGCTGCTATCGATATAACAGATATTATAGTTTTGAAGAGATCAAACGAAATTGGAAGTGGCTCTAAGACACCCATGGAATAGAGTTGGAGGACAGCATTGACGTAGTCTAGGATCATATTCTGTATGTTTACCTGGTAAACCCAGACATGCATGTAAATAATAGAATGAGAATGACAATAAGACAAACACAGGTTCTCTAGTGCTAGTATAATATTGTGAGCAACTAAAGATAGGATCAAGTTCTCAAAAATGCCCAACCTGTCTAGAAGTGCAAACATCAGCAGTGCTCATGAGAGAGCATATAGAAGTGAGGTACTCATTGATTCTGCTCTCTTCACTACCCTTGATTAAGTTAGCCAGAGCCAGAATTGAACCAAAATGTTGGTACTTATCTATGGTAGATGAAACCAGTGGCACCCACACATCAGGGTTAACGAAATAGCCAATCATTTCGCATGTTCTTTTAACCTAAATGTAGAGATCAACACTCACTATACGAGTATGTACATGTACATTACCAAATAGGTTCAATTTTTTCTACATGTTCCTTGCATTGGGGAGATGATTTCATGGACTTGAACAAAGCTCTATCTTTAACATGGCCTAATGGCCAGGCTCCAGTGTTTCTGTTTGACAGACCCATGTTTATCCTCGGCCAAGTTTTGTAAATCAAGGATTTTTCAGGAGCGTCTGACAGATGGGACTAACACGGTAGGTAAATCAAAATGTTTCAGTAGTATATGCTGATATACTCGCACAAAAATTAAATTTAAAAAAATCCCAATGTTATACATAAATACCTCTAACAACGCATGTGGGCCCTTTTATCTTATGTACCGTAGTAAAATGATAAGATGAAAGAATTATAATTCGGTGATTTTGGATTTAATTCCCAATTGCACCAAATGGTTTTTTCCTTTTTATTCTTATCATCACAAGCCCTCTTTTCTATGGTCAGAATAAGAATTTTAGTACACATGCACTACTTACATATAGGACAACTTCCGGTTCCTCATCAATGGCAGCTTTGTATAGAGCTTCCATTAACACAGCGATATGCTGAGTAATATTAGCCTCGGAGTTGATGACCATTGTGTAGAGAAGAGCTGCAGATTTCTTCCGTGTCTCCACTACCCAATCGAGAATATCCCTAGATAAACCTGGGATAATCTTTGATTGGTTTCTGTAGATAAGTTCTCTACATCCAAGGTTTGGGCGCTCAACTATTATAGAATCATCATATTTTTTAAGAATTGATTTAAACTAATCTAGACTAACATATTGCCTTCCAATAGAATGCCAAGTGGTATGGAATTCAATGCAGGACAACATAACTAGCTAAGCAGACTTTCATTTACATGTATATGTAGATATGGTGATGCTATAAGAGCCAGTTGGTTTGCAATGAAAAATGAGGTATGCAACTGTAGTTACAAAGTAGGCACCATGCGAAAAATACTATCAATAGAGAAGTAGATGCTGCTGGGCAACTAATAACTTACCTCCAGGCGGATAATGCAAGGGCTGACCAGCTTCAAAATCTTCCTTCTCTTTCAAATCTTTTTCATTCTCCCGTAAAAAGCGAATTCCTAAACCAAAACAATTTTAATAAATAGCTCATCTTTATAATCAGTATCTAATTTGTCTACTCCATTTCGGCAATCGACTGAGAACACGAAACATACCAACATCATGCCAGAGGGAGGCAGCTTCTTCTTGTATTGAAGGCAGCTCATCAGTCAAACTAGTGAGCAACAGTGGCATAAGCTTGTGCCAGAAAGAATAACGATCAGGTAACTCCAACAACCAAGTACCAGCTAGGCGGGTAACAGCTTCTCTCACTGCTGGACTCTGGTCAAACAGTCTTTGAGCTAGATGACTTACTACATCATCCACATTCTTATTGTTTCCATATAGCAGCACTTGCCCTATAGAATGAATATGCTTATCAACATCACAAGCTGTATAAAGATTGGGGACATATAAATCATCACATTATATTCAACTACTTTCTGCACTGATGCAATAATTAAACCAGCCCTTATCCTTCATTCAGTTGACCCTTGACCCTGTTTAACATTTGTGACCCCTGCTATCAGAATCGGACATCGCGCGGTGAATTGACTTCCACGCAATAAGCGCTCAAAGTCCAAAAAGCTAAACTGAAACTTACCATGCTGATTCTCAGCTTTCAATGTTATTATACTAATTGAAGCATGCTCTTTCACTTTCTACTAACCAATTAGCAATCAGTACAGCATAAATAGGTGTAAACTTCGTTCAAAGTCGTTGCTAATGGAGTCACGTGACTTATCATGGAGGCACATGGTGGGACCAAGATTTTACTCGCTTTGATTATTTAAATCAATATTGTTACTTTATGGATCTTGCTGAGGACCTTTCTGACCGAGAAAGTAAAGGAGAGGAAAGAGACTAGCTTTATGCCATTAATTTAGGTGTGGCTACACACACCTGAGGCCCAGGATGGCCCTGATATACTGGGAGATATTGATAATAATAGCGTAAAAATTGTGAAAATTCTTCAAAATTATAATTATCAATATTCCTGTTGTTAAAGACTTTTGAGTGATTTCAGGATGCACAAGCTTATTACCAAGCCAAGCATTACCAGCTTTACTGTTGAAATGATTCAATCTGTGAGAGATGTGCTCACAGCTCTTGACCAGCCATTACTAGATCTCCTAAAATTTATTAAGCAAAATCTCTCCCACAATAGTCAATTCTGTCTGCTTCTACTAATTCCCACAAGGCCAAGAAGAGAAAATACTTTGTAAAGATTTCCATTATGAAGGTGAGCAACTATTTCATCAATTAAATGGTTAGTATGACATTAAGCTACCTGAATTATAGGCTGAGGCTATTGCACTAGTAAAGATAAAGTTTAGCTCATACTTCAAAATTAGTTCTGCTGCAATCTCCATGTGTACTACACATAGGCCTACATGTGACTTACCACATATCCTACCCTCTTTATCCTATTTGAGTAACCAATGTGCATCACATGTACATTACATTAGAATCAATAACATAGGTTGAAAACTCACATAAGTGAGTATCTACATGTACACTGTACATGTATTTATCTTAAGCTATTAAGTAAAACAATTCATGTCCAAGGTATCCATGACTATTTGTAGGAACATCAATCTGTTGCCAGGCTTTTATGTGTATGAGCAGCAGTGGGACGTCTCCTCTATTTCTAGCCTTGTCAAATCATTATAAGGAGTGTGGTACAACTCCCTTCAACTTCAGCGACTTCAAGTTACAACATCAAAGCAGTCAACTTTGGCCAAGCTTATAGTGGACTTCCTGAATGCAGTCGGCTCTATCCATGCACTAACCCTCCTAGGATGGATTCCAGGTAAGTTGACTTTCTACAGCCAATAAACCTTCTCTTCCTGATATAATTTTCATTATCATTGATTCCAGAATGGGCCTCTGTTGCTAAAAAGCAAAGATGAAGGCAGATTACATAAGTCCGTCCGCATTACAGATCATACCCAAATATTGTAATACGTAGGTACACTGCATTATTATACATGTATCACATTGCTCTAATACTGCAGTAGTAAACATACACATAGTTTGAATCTACTAGTATTATACACTTACATGTATTTTATCTGTCTCCCATAACCTCTGCCTTCCTCCTTCAAGTACTAAAGTGCAGTGATCATTTCCAAAAAACTAGCAGTAAAAAGCTTTGTGGCAAAGCTATGCATACATCAGCTTTCAGTATATTGTTGTATGACTACACATGTTTTGTGATAGCTAGCAAGTCGCAGTGAGGTAATGGTTAAGCATGTGGGTTTGTAATCTGGAGGTCCAGAGTTCAAATCTAGTCTACTACATCTGCTACGCTTAAGTTTTTGTTTGTCTTATTTTTTCACTGTCAAAATTATTAATACACAACATACTCTCAACAGGATTCAAGAAAACAGATGTTAAGGTGCTACCATCTGATCTCGCAATAGAAGGACTATGGAAAGACTACAACTCAATGAAGTTCATAATTTGGTCTATTTCACCAGAATGGCGGAATCCGGATAGTTCTAACCTACCTACCTGAAAGACCCTTCTCATGGCTACCCACATATGAGAGACCATTTTGTTAACTTGTTACAAGATGTGCAGTAATTTCTATTTCACTTGCATGGAAATCTGTGTTAAAATTTATGTTAATGCAGCCTGTCCATCGCAATTGGTGCACAAGATGATTTTCACTGTTTTTGTCGAAAATCCGAAATCAGTATCTCTTGTTTAAGTGGCCATGGGACACAAGATATTGTTTTTACATTGTTTTTAGTTATTTCATCAGATTCCTCACACATTCTTACCCCTAGTCAGTGAAAACTAGCAATGTAAGTCAATTAGATATGCCCGTTGTTAAGTTCTGAATAGTGTAAACAATAAATTATTGGTTCGAAAACTTTAAACCAGATTTTCTCAGTTCGCCTTTTTATGAAAATCGACAGATATGGACCCAGTATTATCCTGATAAAAATTGAACCGTTGGTGCTAGAATAAAAAGGAAAACAGATTTGAAATCCTCATAGATTTCTGCATCTGAAAACATACATATCTCAAAATCTTTGGGTACCTCCCGATGTCTGATTCTGATAGCAGGGGTCACATTTATTGAATAAAATTTGAATCAATGACAAAGGTGAAGCAAATGTAAGGATGGTCTACTTACCAATGGCATTGACAACCGCCACTCGAACTTTAAAGTGTTGGTGAGATATGGAATACAACAAAGGCTTTATTAATGTCTCAGACTGCAAGTGAAAATGTTCTGGGATTGCCTTGGCTAATACTGATGAGCATATACATGCCTCTTTTCTCACTTCATAGAAAGGATCTACTAATATCCTTTGAAGAACCTGAATATAATCATCCAAGTACAAGCTGTTTAGCTTCCTGGATAAACTGACTAAACGTGTCATGAGTTGTGACAATTGAAGTCTGAGCTCTTCAGATTGTTCTACTACTTCTTGTTGACCAAGACGCTGAACTAAGTATGGAACTATAGCTGGCAAGACCACCTCATGGTCTTGTGTAAGTTCAATGTATTTCTCGACCAACGATATAGCTAGTTCTCGACATTTTTCTACAGGATCTGCCACCAACTTAATAACAGAAACCTGGACCTCTTTATAGGCCTCCGCCACTACTGGTTGAGGGAATGATCCATTGAATAGCTCCTTTGTAATGCCTTCTAATCCACGTTTACGAGCAGTTCTATTGGGGTCATTTAAAGAATTGCAACAGCGGGCTATTTTTTGGTTGAGTTCAGTTAGTCCATTTATTCCAGATTTTTCTTCCATTGCAGCCATTTTCAAACAAATCGAGTGTATATAAAGCCAGACTCCTAGCGACAGAGAACATTGCTAAAAGAATCTCGCGCTAATGTCGACCGCACGGCCTAAGGTCAAGGTCTCATTGTAAAGTTGGAATTTTTGTATCAACTTCAAAGATGGCCCACTATTTTTGTTGACTTAGGGCAAGTTAATTGTTATTTTATCATTAAAATAATTCTTTAATTCATCTGAAACGATCAAAATTTAAACTGTCAAAGCTGTCCCAACTTTCTCTACTCATATCACCAATCTGCTCCAGCCGAAGAATACCGGAGAACATGAGACCGGGTTTGAGCGTTTTTTCCGGAATTTTAAGGGAAATGAAAAAAGCACTGCCAAAGGTATAAACAATGCATAAATAAATTTTGCCTTCTGCTGTTTTAATTCTTGATTATTGCTATTCCCTTGGTGTTATTCAAATCATTTATCTTGACACATACAGGACAGTGAGTATCAGTATCGTACGTGTATAGCTATAGTAATGACTGTATAACAAAGTTGTGACTATCTATAGCTGGCTTTGAGTATTGGGAATAACCAAACAGATTTTAGAGAATATAGAATTTAATTGCTGGCTATATTCTTGTGTACTGAAAGAGCAGTGCTAATAAATACATAGAACGGAAAATCGCTATAAGACATTTAATTGAATTGACTGCAGCTCACTCCTCAGTGTTCTTTGCTATAATGCTGTGGATTTTTTGGAAAATCCCACTCTAAACATGAAAATTCTAAACGTGAACACATCAATTCAATAAAGATTATTATTATTCAATCAATAAAGATTATTATGGACAATGAATTAGAATTTGCTATAGGTCTACACTATAAATATTAGATGTAGATCAAAGTCAAATTAGACTTGCTGGAGCTGTCCTTTCTCTCTCGAGAAACGTAAAAAGAGATGACGACTTTGCATTATAATAATATACCTGGCCTATCGAATATCCATGCTTATCCTACCTCAGATCCTACCTTAGACGAGGTCATTACACCATCAGCATCGATGATTATGGTAATTTGGTTGCCCTTTATCTATTTTCGTTCCAATCATCAACATAAATCATTCATTTTAATTTGTAAAGCAGCTAGCCAGGGGGATCTAACAAGGGAGAGGATGCTGGTAGACAGTTCCAATCCTTGGCAGTCTTCATAAAGAAAGATTGCTGGTGGTGTTGTGTATTCGAGTGAGGTATCCTGTATTGGTGTTGATGCGACCTGGTAGACTTTGACCTGTATGGTTTGAGGTACTAAGTGATGGTGTTTTCGTTACCGGTACTGAAATTCATCTCTCAGAATAGCTTTAGTCTTCTCACCCATCCTAGGGTGTTTATCAAGGCTCAAACACTGGTGGTATGGTCGGTACGCCTTATCTCACACACGAACCTTGCTGCTCGCCACTGTACGGCTTCCAGCTTTCTCAAGGTGGTAGCTGTGAGGGAATCCCATGCAGCTGAGGCATATTCCAGGACTGGGGAGTGCCAGGTGCTTGTAGGCCAGAGAGTTATTACACAACTATTGTATTAATCATGTTGTTGTGACCTGTCTTAATTGCCTACTTACATACATAATAGATATAGGCTACCTACGCATGTGTCTATACACTGTATATTATTAATGCTACAAGAATTGCAAGTAATAGAAGGATTCCAACTGGACTATAAAGTCACAAACTATGTGCATTATTCTTATAATTACATTATATCACATTAAACACCTACATCCGTAATGTTATTGTCACTGGAAAATGCATAATTAATGTATATTAGGTAAATGTAAACTCTGTCTCGGTATCGTTGTGGATTGCTTGGATCAATCGTATAAAATCACAATATTGATTTTTTTTTGTTAATGTAGCTCTATGTGAACGGTATCATTACTTTTTGTGGATTGTCATAGTTATTGGATAGCATTAAAAATGACTATTGGATAGATTGTAGTTGGTTAATTTTCAATTTGAAAGACAACCTGCAAAGTCTGTTGTAAATGATTGGCCTATTATCTTTGAATTTCTGCCTATGTCTTCATTTGACCGTAATTTGGTTTGTAGGGTGCACAAAATGACAGCTCATATCAGTATGTAGTCAAGCAGTTCCAAACGTATCAACTCACTCCAAACAAGATTTGCAAAGACCCTAAGGCTGCATATCATCAGGCATCTACATATTTATGTTACCTGAGAAGCACCAGGATCCATCAGGTAAATGAACAAACTCAAGTTGGAGCTGCTTCAGCTAAGTAACAGTTACTAATTACTATATTTATTGCATACTGAGCTTGTGTCTACTTTCTTAAACCTTAGATCGATTATAATGGATGGCAATGAACATGTAAGTTGTCTCCTTTTTTTAATTTTAATAAAATATGGGTCGCACAACTTCAAACACCAGTCTGGAGGGGTTGAGATGTGAGTATGGGCACTTTGGAAATGAAAGAGAACAACTTCTTATTATGATCAACCGTTTATAGAAAGAAGTCCATGGTTGTCAGCAGTAGATTGGCTTGGTACATTGCTAAAACTATAGGGTGACCGTTTTTAGGAGTTGTTGGATAGCTATAAAGGTAAAGGTGAGAGGAGTATTGAGGATGCAGCTAATTTGGTTGGTCTGAAACTTCCAAAAACACCAGAAGATTCTACATAATCTCCATGGGTGAGGGATCGATGAGTGAAAGATGGCACATCCCATCAGCAGTGTGTCAAGGAAAGCACCAAATATTAGACTTTTTACTCCATTACTGGAACAGAGTAGAGTGAAAATGCCTGCTTTTTCTATTTATAAAATATATAATTTATTTGACAACGCACTAACTTAGTATCAGTATTTTGGGTGAAAAGTATTTTTTCACTGTGAGGTTTAAGTAGACTTGTAGGTAGTTTCTATAAGCCACATTAAAGATAAATATGCTGATAAAACTTGTGATACTAACATTTTGTCATGGTTGCCATTTTACCAGACCCCAGTATGAGCAGAAAGCTATGTACAAAAATACAATGAAACTACAATACAACAAAAATTCTATCGTACAAGATGAAATGGCTAGGTTAGTTTACAGCAACTTGAGTTGGTAGCATGCTCAGTACATTTACATGTAATTAGACCCATCTGATGGTAGCAAGCTATATTATTGCCAGGCAAAAAATGTACAACATTGCATTTTATATGGACCAAATACAGAATATTTTTACTTTACTGTTCAAGTGTGATATTGTGGTGTGCATTTTTCCCATCATATTTGCTGGTCATCTGTTGGTTCTGCAGAAGTTTGGTTAGTTATAGGGACAGATGGTTGGTTGTTTATAGGAGCAGATAATTGGTTGGCTATAGGGCCAGATGATTGGCTGGTTATGCAAATAGATGATTGGTCTATCATAGATGCAGATGGTTGGCTGATTATTGATGCATCTTTCTGTTCCACTTCCAGTAGGGGTGTAGGTACACCTACTGCTGTTTGCTTCTGCTCCAATATGCTAGTTCTGAATAAGTGTGACCTTGACTTACAGTGTCTGTTCAAGTCAGAGTGAGTGACACACGAGTAGTTACAGGTGCTGCAGTTGAACCCTTTCTGGCCTGAAAGAGAATATTCCTATTACACAATAATTTCATTGTTCGGCATGTCAAACAGATGCTATGTTGCCATGTTTTTATAATCCATTCTAACACTCTCAAGGGAAATGAAATACAACCTACATGTAACTGGTAAGAATGAACAGTTTTAACAACAGATGGTTTGAACCATCATCCTAGACGCGTACACTGTAATTACAGTTACTTCCCCACACCATAATCTATCACAGAAATATTAGAGTATCTGCATATCAATATGTGCACCCAAATGGTGAGTTATGACAAAATATATAATAATTATTATAAATTACCAGAGTGTCTCATCACATGCACCTTCAGCTGTGGTCTTGTCTTAGCTCTGTAGTTGCATTGCTCACAGTGGAAAGGTCTTTTGTCTAACATACAAGCACAAGATCACATCATTATGCTACATTCACATTGCCGTTTATACCAACTACTAGCGGCGAGCGGCCAACGCTAACTAATGCAGACCAACTAATGCATCGTAGACCAAGCACAAAGTGGTTGTCAAGACCAAAAATCTCAGCGAGCTTGTTACCCTTCAGTGTATTATCAGTTATAATGCTTAGGCTGGGTATCAGTATAATTTGGTTTAAGGTAGTGGTGGTGAGTAGGCCTGTAAAAACTAGACATCTTATTGTCTTATTCAAATAACTAGTCATATGTGAATTTCCACTCTATGTTCTTACCACATGAGCATGTGTGATACAAATGTCAAGCCATCATAATTATATCACTCATTGATTACCTTTAATACCATACAATGGAAATGAAACGGTCTGCGGTCTCCAATTGGAGTTAACGCCAAAAATCACATCTAAATATGTTATAATGTAGGGAATACTTTTCTTATCTTTACTACATGAGAGTTGTCTTCTCTTCATTTTGTAAATTGTCCGCTCTTATCCTAATCACAACATAACATATAGACGTCTCCTAGCACGGATTTAGTAACTGCTAATTCCTGTTGGTTTTGGTAAATCTTGGATTTTCCCCCTCCGTAACACTGATAACACAACTTCAATTTTACCTCTTCAGAATTATACACGTACATTTATGGACTAGAGGCCAAAGTACTATTTTATCACTACTATTCAACTTACCTGCATGAAAATCAAGATGCCGCTGCATTGCAAATCGAGTTCTGAATGTTTTCTCACACACATGACAGCGGAAAATTTTACCTCCTTGTCCATCAGGGATCGGCAGTAATGACTTTTCTTGCCCTGATTGACCACTATTCAATTCCAGCCTACAATTAATTAAAGCAAAACAAGTCTTTTGAATTGGTTGGCTTTTGTGTGAAGTCATAAAAACAATCAAGATCTTCTACTATGACTGAATTTATTATATATGCAAGTGTTTCCATCTCGGCCCACAGTTGATATGATTGCATGATTCAAGATCCAATCACATTAAGTCTCATAATCCTGCAGCCAATCACATGCAACCCTTACACTTTAGAGTGTTCGTGTTTTTGTTGGTAAAAAATCTTGTGTGATTGGACATATTTTTGGGGATGAATTAATGTTTCTATGGTGTAGTTTTTCTCAAGACATCCATATGGGAAGAGGCGTGTGTACATGATTACCTGGATGAAGTGCTTCCCAGGTACGTTAGAGATGTGTTTCTTCCATCTTCTGTCATCCGGGTGTCCTCTGCCTGGATAGTTTGAGGTGCAACTGTACCATAAATGATCAAAATATAACATGTATGAACAGAATTTCAAGCCGCCTTCACCACTCATAGTGCCTCACATTCATTTTACCATGCACATTTTTTAGAAAATCTGTAATTAGCATAATATGCGGCATGGTATTGGAAAAGGTAATAGACATCAACAGAGTGGTTTTTATTGAACGATTTGAGGATTCATTTCTCTAATTTTGAGTTTTCAGTCAGTGATTTGAAAAACACAATTTATGATTAAATGGTTTTTGGCTAGCAGCTATTAGCAACTTACCACTGTCATTAGAAGTTGGGTCTAGTAATGTTCGGTCAGGGGCAGAATTAGTACACTGTGTTACCATTGAACTAAAGGAATTGTAGTACTCAGAATGACTAGTCAAACTGTTAGTACTTGAAGGTGCTGACCAACTCCTATCAAATGTCGGATTGCAGCTTTCCTTACTACCATTAGAGTTTTGCATCCCTGAAGTAGAAGGAGCGTTAATATCGTGGTTGCTTCTACTATTATATGCACTGCTTTCTGTTGTCCAGGTTTGACATGTTTGAAGTGTGTTTATTTGCTTGCTCAATGTGCTATCCAAGAATGTTGTAGCCGATGTGTTATAACTATTCTTTGATGACATATTTGATTTTCTTTTAGACTTTGAGTCCTTCCCATTCTTGTATTCACTGTCAGATGTATTATTCGGGCTTATAGATTTAGACTTTCTACTACCACTTGATATGCTTTCACTGCTATTATGAAAACGAGTCATATGGTTGCGTAGATTCCTGCATTCGACAAAGCCTTTTCCACAGAGATGACAATGGCACAGCTTTTCCCCCGTGTGACTTCTCATATGTCTTTGCAGATAAAACTGGCCGAAGAAGGCCTTTTTGCAATATGTGCACTTTTGTAACTTTTTAAGTTTATTTTGTCTCTTCTTGCTTCCTTTTTTGTTGAGGACAATTTGTGCAGCACGTTTTGCTACGTCACCCACAACTGTGAGATTGAGCGCTTGCTCTTGTGTATTATTCTGTGAGTTTAGTTGGTTATTACTATGGTAGTTTCCACCAACCATTTGCTGGAAGGCTTGTCGTGTGGTGGCACATACATCTTTGTGCCTTTCAAAGTCAGTCTTGCTGTTGAAAAACTGGTTACAAACAAAACAGTAACTAATATTACGATGGTTGCCATGTACATGACTGAGCACATCTGCGAGACTATTACAGAACATGTTGCACATGTTACATTTGTACAACATAGTATCTGTAATGGAGTAGTCACTATTATGGGTGTTGGTTGTTTGAATCTGTCCTTGCACCATTACGATCAATGGCACAGCATGACCCAGCATCATACACATCTGCTGGTCAGCCTGTACATCCAAATTAGGAAAGTTTTGTGGGCTAGTCGAGTTACCAGATAAAGGGGAAGTCGATGTGCAAGGAGATGATGTTGATTCATCTGCTGTTGACTTCTTCTCTATGCTGCCAGTTGTACTTGAGGAACCAACCATGCTACTGCTACCAAAGTTACCAGAATCAGATGTAGGCTTCTGTCGCTTCCATAAATACCTGTACTTGAGCTTGTGTTTTCTAAATACATTGACATGGTGCTTTTTTAACTTCCCACTGGAAATCGTCGTATTTCTCCGCCCTTCATATGTGTCCGGATTGTTTGAAGCACTGGCATTTGTCTTAATCTGATTAATTATTCGTAAATCGATAGCTTCATCAGAATTGTTGGCCTCCATACTTTCAATGTTGAGTGATATTCTCTGCAACACAAGATTATTACCTTTAAGACTTTTACACATACTGTTTGACCTATTTGCAAGTTTTAACTTTGGCAATGAAATTCTCCCAAACTAATCTATATAATTACTTGTGACCTTTCTTTTCGTAAGGAATTTATTACTTGATTGAACTGAACATAGTTATTTACATTGTAACTACATGGTACTATATTTGGATATTTAAAAAAGCAACAAGTATTTGGTGTAATATTGTAGTGAAGCAGCCCTCAGTTGATTGTACATGTATTTTATCCATTAATGGTATTATCCTTAAACTATCCATGCCATGGATGAAGGTAAATGCAATTTATAAGGTAATTAGATATGAACCTTTCAAATTTGTCACTAAAAATAAAAAACACAACCTGCAAACACATTTTTGGAGCAGTTGTTTTAAAAAAAATATACACTGTGACATCACAGTGTATTTTGCAGGTGATGGCAATTAGAAACCTCCTTTCACATGTCCAATAACAACGCTCGTAGCCGAAGCAAAATTGTGCACAGTGATTGGATAATAAAACCTATTGTTTATTTTATCGTAAAACAGTAATTATTAATTGTTATATTCTATTTCATGCACAGGTTTACACTAATTATTGGACATGTGAAAGGAGGTTTCTAATTGCCAACTCCTGCAGAATAATCCACTTCTGATTGGACAGTGGATATTTTTAAAAACTGCTCAAAAAAACGTGTTTGCAGGTTGTATTTTTTATTTTTAGTGACAAATTTGAAATGTTCATATCAAATTACTTTATATATTGTATTTAGCTTTCTTCGTGACATCAATAGTTTAACAACTAATAGCATGGTTATTATATGACCACAGTCCAGGAGCCCTTCCACCTAAGGGCAGTAGTTTTTAGCTGGAGTTACTTGCTATATGTCCATGTCATACAACATATTAATCTTATTGTGCCAAGCCTTTTGTATCTTTAGGTGATTTACGTGCGAGCTATTTTTAATTGCTTAACCGGTCAGCTAAGTCTCCTGGATACTGCGGGCCCTCCCAGGATTTGACTAGGCCTCCCTCATTGTCACAATATCCAACATTCCTCCCCTGGATTCAATGACTGAGTAAGCAAAAAGTAATGCCACTGTTTGGCCATGTACATGACGTAGTTCCTATTATAACAATGATAGTGAGCCCACAAGCTGTTATATTTTGATTGATAGCAATGGGGTTCCCAATCATAGACTTGACTTGCCAAGTCAAATCTATGACTTGGACCCAGCTCTGAGCATCTCCCCAGTCAAGTCGACTTGTGACTTGACTTGGACTTGCCAACTTGCTGACTTGACTTGGACACATGAATGACTTGTGACTCTGACTTGGGTCCTGCCAAGTCAATATGGCAGATAAAGACCACAGTGATTTTGTACAGTGTATAGCCAGCGTGGAAACAAGGTCTCAAATGTTTACCTATTCATCATTTTTACTTCATCAGTGCTATTAGCAGCCTTCGGAGTATATCAAGGTTAGCTATGAGGATACACATCTAAGCTGTGTGTCTGTGTGTGAAACTACACAGTGCATAGTCACAGTACGCACAGTGAAAGTAGTGTAAGTGTAGTGTAAATTTGGTGTAAGTAGTGAATACAATGACATTGTACAGTGCAATAATTAGTTAATTACTACAATATGTAGATTGGAATTGCAGGACTGGCCAGTGGACACACTGTACCATGTGCTATTTATATGCTATGTAGCACTATCACCGTTACTAATATTATAATATTCCATGACCAGTCTCTACCGTAGTGCCAGTATTACTACATATAGAGACTAGTGGTTTACCATCACTGTATAACATACATGCTCGCTGAAGTTTCACACCTCTTTGTGGGTGCGCTGTTTGGGTGGGGTACCAAAATCTGGATGGAAAACTAGGGAGTACCCTGTGGAATGGGAAAAGACTTTACAGCTTATGCCATATAAAAGGCATAACTCATACAATATAATAGACAACTCATACGCCATTGACAACTTCATTCATTTAACGCTGACAGTGATGCTAGTCCACATACACATGTACACTATGTGTTCTGCTGAGGCAATCAGGAGTGTGGTTTACTCTTTTATATGCTCTGCTGATTGATTGCTGATGCTCAAATTTCAATTCTTGATGACTTTTAATTTTAATTAACATTAAATTAAAGTTATATTAAATATTAACAGTAGCCTAAATATTAATATATATTTATATTATTATTATATTATATAATATATGTGTACATGTATCTATATATAGGCCTATAAGTATCAGTATGTATATTACATGATATAATTGATATACTAATACTTATACTAATACTGACATAGCCTAAACACAATTATTGAATCACATGATTGTATGAATAGAATATTCAATATAATAATATATAAAGAAGCCTCTAACCTGTAATAGGCTATACCAAATAAATATTATATTAAATATTCATATTGACTCTACTTATTGAAAATATTACTTTTATTTTAGTTTACCTTACCCAGTGGTATTGTTGACAAATATAAATCCAAGCCAAAGGTGGTAATTTATGGGATCAGTTCATGTTCATGTTGCTATTTTTCCATGTATGTAGCCTACTAGTGTACAAGTAGAACTCGAGAACTACGAGAAAGAAATGAAAATACATACACATTGATCAAACTTGTTAGTTGCTGGCAATGCTCAACACTAACAACCGTCATACCTACCTGATTATATAAGCCTGCTAGTTTGTGTGTGGAGTGTGCATGTTTCATAAACTGCATAGCATTACCAACTACTATATACACTTGTACTAAAGCCACACACTCCAAGCATAGTCAACGTGCACCGCCTGCACGTTTGATAGCTTGTTAGCCTACGGTGCCACCTGTAACTTACGCGCTACGGGGGTAAAACATACATACGCGCAATTATGGCTGTAGCCTTTGATTCCAACTCTCACACGTGCACTCACTGCATGACCAGCGCAAAGAGCGTCCTTCTACCCTCTTTGGCCAGCGCACATACCGTGCACGTGCACACGTGCTTGTGTTTACGCTTTCATAAAACCCTTTCTCCTTTACCGCCGACATAATTATTTTGGTTGAATTTTAGTAGATTATCGATTACCGAGCACAATAATTTATGGAATTTTAATTTAATAAGATAACCTCGAATATACTAAGATGGCCACAGAGCTACGATGGCAATTATTAACAAAGTCTTCGGTATGCTATTTTTCTCCCTTCGCCCAATTTCCTTTGTTTCCTGTTGTCATCATCGTTTAGTCAACCCTTTCATCAGACCGTTTTGATTATTTTTGGTGGTGCAAAGGTAACTACGAACTAGACGCATACCAATTCCAACCAAGACACATTGGGGGGGGGGGTTTAGCCTAAACTGCAATCTATGCTGCTAAATATATTTTAGTCTAAGAGTGTACAGTGCAGCGAAATTCTTGACATTGATTTGCATTTTCATCAGATTAGTAGATTAGCATTAGCACTGGATCTGATCTGTTTATGTTTAGTTTCGTGGAAGCAAGGAGTAGGGGTTTTAAGTCTTCTTTCATCATAACGGAGGAACTGGTAGCAAAAAAACACAATATACTAGCAAACTGTAATAGGCTGGATCAGGATTTTTTCAGTGACCGTAAGCAAGTAGTGGTAGTGGATGGAGAAGAATCCGAGCCGTTAAATATCTTCAGGAGACCCACAAGGCTTGGTTCTTGGTCCTCTTCTTTTTCTTTTATATATCGATGACCTTCCTACTTATATTTCTTCAAGGTGTAGATAGTTTACAGATGATGCATTAATCTACAATACAAGGAAAAGTTTTAGTAAATTGCAAGATGATCTGGACAAGCTGGTGGGGCAACGTTCATTTAATACAAAGAAGTGCTCTGTTATTTCAGTTGGTAAAACCAAGGAGTAAGAGAGGAAGGAGGCTCGTCTATGAAAACCTGTATATATGTTACAATGGGCTTCCAGTGTTCGATGAGCGCCTCGGGTACTTGGTAAAGTCAGAAGAAAAGATGATGAATATTTTTAAAAAAGTAAAATTCACACATCAACTAAAATTAAAATATATAAACAATGTCAACAATTGGTAACACTCTAATGAACAGGCTAACTATATACACACTACATAGCCTATTTCAATGGGATACGATAGATATCGGCAAGTAAATTCGCCAGATTTGAAGAAAATTGCGTATCTCAACATAAAATGATACTTTTTGCACAAACCAACATGCTCAACAAAATAAGCAAAAATAATACTAATAGATTTAAACTTGCTGCAATTGGTGAAGTTTGAATCCAAATTTAAACTTTGCTCCTTCATACTAAAAAATACGTACAAACGCTGAAATCGCGGTTAAAATGAGCCAATTTGTGCAACACGTTTCTCTAACATCAGGACTCTATATACTTAATTTGATTTATGGTGTATAGTTCAGATACCATTTTAGTTGGTGGGCTAGTTTGTGAGCCCTATAACTGTTGTATATTTATATCATTTAGAAAGACTTCTATATTTGCAACCTATACATTCTAGCTCTATCTCAAAACTGAATCTTACATGTAAATAGCTTTCAACAGGTAAGCTTTCTAGCTATACAAGGGAAGACAACTTAATACATTAATAATACAACATCTCCCTTCTAGGTTTTCAAACATAATTAAATTATAAATAACAATGAACAATGATATCAAAATTTCAGTATCTCTGCAATTTACATTGTCACTATCATTAAAACATTTCAGCAATTCTGTAATATAAATTGTCACTATCATTGGAACCTTCTAATACCTCTCTATGCTACCATTGGTACCTTCTAATGCCTCTCTACGTGAGACTGATCTTGTTACTCTTCTTGGCATTACTGCAACATCTGATCAATTCCTTATTAGTTCACCTCCTCTCTCCGTTTCCATCATAACCCTACGGCTCATATCGTCTGAAGGATACTTTGCCCTGCCCTGCTGCTTAGAGACACGGTCTTTCACCTCATCACCTTCTATCAGCGGTGGTAGTTCTTTGACCTTATTTGTATCATGGTCCGATTTCATTCTCCGTTTATATTGATCATTAGCAGACCTGAATAGCTCATGGTCTGGCATCTTCGGTATCAGGTCGTCAGGATGGGTTACTACAGTAGTCCTCAGTTTTCTTCCCATTAGTAACTCGGATGGTGAGTACAGGCCAAACTGAGGGGAAGCTCTATAAGCTAACAGTGCTAAGTACGGGTCTTCTTCTTTTAGCAGCATCTTCTTCACAGTCTGGACTGCTTTCTCTGCAGCTCCATTAGCTCGATGATAATGAGGACTGCTGGTGACATGAGTGAATCCGTAGTCCTTAGCAAAACTTCTAAATTCTTCACTGGCATATTGTGGTCCATTGTCTGACAGTAGAAGCTCTGGAATGCCATGCCTCGAGAACATCGACTTTAAGTGTGTAATGACTTTCCTTGAAGAATAGTCAGATTTACCTAGCAAAGCTAATTCAGGGTATCTCGAGTAGTAATCTATAACCACCAAATACATCTCTCCTCTAAAGTTGAGCAGGTCTGTCCCCAGCATCTGCCATGGCCTGTCTGGTGTGGCACTTGGTCTCAGAGGCTCCATTGTTCGATTGGCATGTGTGGCGCACTCTTTGCATGTTTTTACCATCTCCTCAATAGCTTTAGACATATTGGGCCACCAAAGGCTGTTCCTGGCTCGTGCCTGGCATTTCGTGATTCCTAGGTGCCCCCTGTGTAAATCGTGCAGTGTCTGACTTCTTTGTGATAATGGTATTACTAACCTGCTACCAAGCATTAGAAATCCCTTATTCATAGTGAGCAGGCCCATCCTGTCAAAATAGGGCTTCAAAAGGACATCCTCAGAAGAAAGATAGGCTGGCCACCCACCTTCCACAAACTTAATTACGCGTGACAATACCTCATCTGCTCTTTGGTCGCTTTCCAAACATTCTAAGCGTTGATCTGAACCATTTGGTTTTACTAGCTCTTCCATATAGTGCTCTATCTCTTCAATCCTTGCTATATCACTTTTCTCCGGTTCTCCAACCGTATATCTTGACAGTGCATCAGCAGAAACATTCTTTGAGCCACTCACATGATGCATGGAATATTGGAATCTCTGAAGACGTAGCTTGAAGCCCTGGATCCGTGGTGGTAGTTTGTCTAGAAACTTGTTTCCAAAGAGTGTTACCAAAGGTTTATGGTCTGTCTCTATTAGCACATTCTTCATCCCTAATATATATTGGGAAAACTTCTCCATAGCCCAGCAAACTCCCAGACTCTCCTTCTCTATAGCAGCATATCGTTGCTCCGTTTCGGTCAGTGAGCGACTTGCAGCTGCTACCAAGCGCCGTGTACCGTCTGGCTGAATCTGGCTCAGTGTTGCACCCAGCCCAAAGTTACTGGCATCACTTGTAACAATTGTTTCTCTATCCACATTGTATGTAGCCAACACTGGAGCGTTTTTAAATATCTTCTTGACTGTGGCAAAAGCTTTTTCCTGCTCCGTACCCCACAGCCAAGGTACATCTTTACCTAACAACGACCTCAGGGGTGCTGTGGTATCTGCTAGTTCACTAGAGAACTTCGCATATTGGTTGGCAAAACCAAGAAAGCTCCTGACTGCTGGGACATCCTTTGGCACTGGAAAGTCAACTATGCCTTGTAATCTTGGTCCAGCATGAATTCCAGATTTATCAATAACATAACCAAGAAATTCCACTGAAGGAACACCAAACTTACACTTGGCTTTGTTTAGAGTCATGCCAGCTTTATATAACCTGTCTAACACAATCTGAAGTCTCTCATCATGTTGCTGTTTGCTATTACCAAACACTAATATGTCATCCATATGTATGACAACACCTGCAACCCCTTCAAGAATTGTATTCATCTCTGCCACAAAGATTTCTGGTGAGCTGCATAAACCTTGGGGTAATCTCTGGTAACGGTATCTTCCTGAGTGGGTGAGGAACGTAGTCAGTTTGCTTGACTCTTCAGTGAGAGGGATTTGCCAAAACCCACTATTGGCGTCAATCTTTGAGAACAACACCCCTTGGCCAAGCATAGCAAGACTACTATCAACGGTGGACATTGGGTGAATCTCTCTCAAAATGTATTTATTCAATTCTGTGTAGTCTGTGCATATTCTCACTTTATTGGGATCTGACTTCGGCACTACAACCATCGGTGCTACCCATGGTGTTGGCCCATCTTCTACTTTGACAATCACTCCATCTTGGACCATCTGCTGTAAAGCATCGTCTGCTGCCTTTCTTCGTGGAAATGGAATGGGACGGGGTACATGAATAGCGTATGGTTTGACATCTCCCTTTAGAGTAATGGTATGGGGATTTTTCATCTTTCCAAGTCCTTTAAACAGTCGGTCATTAACAGTCACACTGCCAACTTGACATTGAGTGTCATCAACTGAAACTAACTTGAGTCGTTCACAGGCTGATCGACTCAAAAGTGGAGTTTTCTGGTTTTTCACTACATACAAATCTTCTTCTACGCTCACATTTCTGGCTCTCATCTCACACTTAATCACTCCATAGCAAACCAGGGGTGTATTTCCAGGTCCAAAAAGCTTTTTCAATGTGGGTTTAATTTTACCTGTGCAATGTCCTGGGCCACATATGGTCAAGGCTGCCCCTGTATCTAATTTGAACCGAATTCTTTGACTTTTACTTCTACTAGTGCTTACTGTGAGGTTAGTAAACCAGGATTGAGATTCAACAGTTTCAATATGTAAAACTTCTCCTAAATACACATCCTGCACTTCCTCCAATCTTGTAACCTCATCTACCTGTCTCTTACTTCTACACATCTTAGCCCAATGATTTGACTTGCCACATTTTGCACAGTCTGTGCCTAAGGCAGGACACCTTTGAAATCTGGTGTGCCTTTTCCCGCAATTATCACATCTAGTGTGAAACTGGCCTGGCTTATTTTTGTATTCTGACTTCTCTAACATCCTATTTCTAACCGCACCTATTTCTTCATTATTTCTATACTCTGACTTCTCTAAATACCTATCTCTATACTCTGACTTCTCTAACATTCTATCTCTACTATGCTCTGACTTCTCTAAAATCCTACCTCTAACGGCACCTATCTCTTCATGCTTCACCTCACTTTGTTTAGATGATTGCAGCCTACCTGACTTCTCAGCTATTCTCAATGTCTTGACCACAAAATCTAGAGTTAACTTTTCATCTGACTCACACATCAACTTCTCTCTCTTTCTTTCATCATCCAGACCAAAAAGCAGTTTATCTCTTATTAGAGACTCTTTCTGGTTACCGAAATCACATTGTTCAGATAATCTTCTCAACTTCATCAAGAACACATCAATGGTCTCCCCATTTTGCTTACAATTGTGAAACTGGAATCTACTCACTACTATTCCTGAACGAGGGTTGCAATACTCTGAGAATCTCCCTATCACATTGCTTAGCTTTCTGCCAGTAGCCCCTTCTTCTATCTCAGTTCTAACACCTGTAGTCTCATCAGGCTCAGACAAGAATTCCATTTGTGAGTAGATCTCTCTCACATCTTCACCTCCAATGTGTCTGAACAAAGCCAATTTCCTCCGTTCTACTGCCTTAGTGATAGCAGTCAAGTCAATTGCTAGGAGATAATCACTGAATGTTCTCACCCACCTTCTCCATTCTCCAGCCAAATCATCTGCCCTCAAATTGAGCTGGCCAGGGGGTAGAATACCTTCCATTATCTCTGGGTACTTAAACCGCTGCCACCATGTTGTATATTTATATCATTTAGAAAGACTTCTATATTTGCAACCTATACATTCTAGCTCTATCTCAAAACTGAATCTTACATGTAAATAGCTTTCAACAGGTAAGCTTTCTAGCTATACAAGGGAAGACAACTTAATACATTAATAATACAACAATAACATGCCCACACTAAATGAAAATAGTGCTCAAACTATAGGCTATGTCAATAAACAATAATGTTTATCTCTCCATAGAAATGATTTTTATTGGATGCTATAACTGTGACGTAATAAGCGCCAGAGCCGTGCACATGTGCATTGCTTTTGTGTATACCTGTTTAACAATGAGGAAGCGCATCACAATTCAACGGAGTTGTCTATTCGGTTAATGCCAGCGACTCATGTGCTCGTATTTTTAAACCGAGGAGCACATCGAACACAAAATTCTCATAGACGAGCCTCCTTCTCTCTCTTACTCCTTGGTAAAACCAACTTGCAGCCTAGCTATTTTTTAAATGATACCAAAATAGAGAATGTGTTATCTCACCCTTACTATGGCATCGAGCTAAATCACGATCTAAATTGGGATAAGCACATCGACATAATTGTGGCCGAGGCCACAAGCTCATTGGGTATGCTAAGAAAGATCCTAAGAACTGCAAATACCAGGACCAGACTAGTTGCATTCAACACTCTGGTGAGACCCGTATCCGAGTGTGGATGCCAGGTTTGGGACCCATATATACTAAAAAGAATATTCAAAATTTAGAAAAAAATGCAAAATAAGGGACTGGGGTTTATTTTTCGTTAAAAAGGCCGAGTAAGTTTTACTAAACTACAAAATAGCACAGGTATCTACAAAGGCGTAAAGCAGTCCATTTAAAATTATTTTGTAAGTCCCAACAACTGATTTTATAACGCCCTCCTATAATGCCCCAAAAAAGAACTATAACACTCGACAGGCTGACAATAGTTTTATACCCTCCATCAGAACGAATGTTTTTCCAATTCTTTTTGGCCAAGAACTACGAGAGATATTCGCAGTGAGACACATTGTGCTCAATAATGTTTAAGTTAGTTCATACTCATCATCATCATAGCAGTCTGTCGGTTCGACAACGATTGTCTTCACTTTAGTCTGATTAAACATCTCCAACCATCTCTGTTTCTCGCCTTCATTTGCTAACTACTTCTGTCTACATCCAACTTCTTCGTATTCCTCTTGACGATATCTTTGAATGTCAGCCTGGGTCTTCCATGATTGTGCTTTCCTTCCTTTAGCTGAGAGTAGAGGAGTTGTCGAGGCAGGCATTCATGCTGCATCCTCTCCACATGCCCAAGCCATCTTAGATTCATCTGGGTTAGGATGGATTTCAGGGATGGCAACATTGCTGATCTTGTCCCTCCCAGAGATACCCATGATAGATGTTAGATGTCGCATCACATACGCTTGCAGTCGATCAGTTTGCACACTGTAAACAGTCCATGTCTCAGCACCATACAGCAAGGCAGCCAACACAGTAAACCGGTATACTTGACACTTAACTCGGATTGGAACATGGTGGTTTGTACAGATTCTTCTCAAGTTTCCGTACACCGCACTAGCGTTTCCTATTCTCAGGGAGATTTCTTTATCCAGCTTAGCATTGTCATCTATTGCGCTTCCCAGGTATTTGAAGGTTTTACACTGTTCTAATGACTCTCCATTGATGGATACGGTGGTTGGTAGAGACACATCACTCAGGAACTTTGGAGGCTGATAGAGACACTCTGTCTTCTTAATATTTATCTGGAGACTAAACTGTCTTGCAGCAGTAGCAAATCTGTTGACTAGAGCTTGGATACCATCAGGTGTGTGAGCCACCGGAGCGCTATCACCAACAAAAAGCAAATCTCTGACCAGTTGTTTTACTTTTCGATTTGAAGTGAGCTACATTGAACAGGGCTGCTTCTTTCCTTGTTTGATGTAAACTCCCTCCTAGATGTCCTTGAAACATACCTCAAGCATGGCAGACGGATAAAGTGAGAAGAGTGTTGGTGCGAGCACACACCCTTGCTTGACCCCATTGCTTACTGCAAAGTCACTAGACACGGAACCGCTCATAGCTACATTTGCCTGGATGCCTGTATGGAGGGCCTCGATGATGCTGATAAATTTATCTGTACAGCCAAACTTTTGAAGTACCTGCCAAAGACCAACTCTAGAAACAGTGTCGAAGGCCTTACTGAAGTCAACAAATACAACATAAAGTGGCATGTTTTGTTCAGTGCACTTCTTCCTGTACTTGCCTTAAGCAGAAAACCATGTCTATTGTACTCCTTCCACTTCTGAAGCCACACTGTGATTCAGGTAATACATTTGGGGTGATATTGGAGTGATTCAGAAGAGTACGAGAGAATCTTGCCAACAATGGATAGGAGGGATATCCCCCGATAGTTACCGCAATCTTTCGTGTCACCTTTCGTGTACAAAGAGGCGATGCTTGCATCCTTCCAATCCTGTGGTGCTCTCTGTGCATCCCAAACATTCTGTATCAGGTTGTATAGACAGTCATCTTTAGACCACCATGCTTCCATACCTCAGATGGAATCCCATCTCTGCTCGGGGCTTTCCCGTCCTGTACTGAGCGAATAGCCGACATGAGTTCGTTCGTGTCAGGTGGCTCATCCAGTAGCGGGACAAATGACCTTTGCATTATCTTATTATTAGCCATCTCATCTAGATCTCCTGGTACATTTAGAAGCTGATTAAAGTGGTGTGAAAACCTTTCCAAGATCTTATCCTTCTCTTGTAGAACTGTGGTTCCATCAAGATCATGAAGTTGGATCAGTTCTCTTGATTTTGGGCCATAGATTTCTCTTAAGCCTCTGTAGAATGCCTTCATGTCCCTCTTTTCTGTTGCTCTTTGAAGCCCCATAGCTTTCTCCTCCCACCATCTACTCTTCATCTCTCTAGTGTACTTCTGAACGCTGCTCTGTGCTTTTAAGTATAACTTTCTCTTTGATCTGGTATTGCACTGCATGGAAGCTTTCCTTGTCTCCTTCCTCAATCAATTGCAGCAGATGTTCATCGTGCTCATCGAACCAATCTTGGTGCTTGCAACCCTGTTTACCAAGCACGCTGCTGGTAGTTGAATACACCGTTTCTACACAAGGTAAAGCAGAGGAAACTCACTGATTGCTTTACTTTTCCTTAGCTAAATGGCAACTTTAAACAATGCGCTTTCATTCTGTTTTCCTGTACATGTGATGCACAACTTGTTGCCCATCTGCAGTGTTGTAGTTTTGAATGTAGTGAACAGGACATGTTCTATTAGCCAGGAAGATGTCATGTTAAAATGTTTTCCCTCAATTGTATCCACGGTTGAAGCAAATGAAAATCAATGCATAGATGTACAACTACATTTATAGTATTATCTGTGAAGTAAGCATCCAAGTCATTATACAAAATGAAGGGATCACACAATTCAAATTCATGACTAATCCAAACCAATTATAACAGTTCCTTGGGGTTTGAATTAGGCAAGTTCCACTGTATTAGATAAATGAAGTGTGCATTGCACACAGATTGATAAAAAGCCAGCCTCCTTCCCTTGGTACGATGGGGAAGATAATAAAACTTTATAGTACTTATGTAGGTTGTTAGCCACTTTTGGTAAATTTCCACATAGCCTATTTTTAAACAAGTATCTCGTGCTACAAGAAGACAACTTATGTGCACACCTCTGCTTCTGACTTATATGTACATGTACATGTAAATTTTTAATCTAATTAAAAGTATTAATGAAAATATAGCCAATTAAAAATTGATATTTTACTGCAGATTCGTAATAAAAATTCTTCCCAAGTTTTACATCGCTTCATGCCTTGTGTTTGAATTGTCTAGACACTAGTTGTATACACTGTACTGTATTACTATTACTACATTAATATAGCTGTATGCAGTACGTGTACAATAACATTTGCATTGGTAATGAAACTATATCTACACCTCTCCAGAATAAAGTCCAGTGTAGTTGTTTCGATTCTATAAACATAGCAATCAATAGAACTTAAAAATAAACAGTTGAAGAAACGCATATCTCACACATGTTTCAGCAAACTTGAATAAGTTACCCAACTTAGCTGTCGGAGATGTTAATGACTGCTTATCACACATTGTAAAGAAATCTTGTCATATAATATAGAGAATTGTTCATGTGTAGACACAGGGCTTGAATCAGTGAATCTGGTCCCTACAATATATCTAAATTTGCTGCTGCTGTTTCTTTCATTAACAAATCTCCAATTTTTGCCTGTATGTTGTATAGCCAAAAATTCACAAATCAATGTGCTAGTACCAAAATCTGTTACTGACAACTTATATGAGAAAGTATTGGTCCCTATGATTATTCTCCATATACTCTGTGGGGTCACTGTAATTATTGCAACAATGATAATATAATAGTCGTATGCAGTTTCTCCAAGTGGTCTATCCTTGAGACTGTTTTACTTTTCTAATCAACAGGCACTAATTGTGTGAAAGGGATTTACTGGCACCACTATTACCATGGCTGACAAAGAAAATCAAAAAAGGTAAATATAATAATGTTGTAAAAATATGGAATCGTGTTTTTTATGCAAGGAAATTTGTCTTTTAAGCAATCAGAGATTTGTTTCAAATCCGTGAAGATACCAGTCCCTGGCTGGAGTTTGAACTCGGGGCCTCTACTGCACCTAATCGCCTAGCACAGTGACTGCTACTGTTTAATAAAAAAATTCACCGGCTTATACTCCTCCCACGCAGCTTGACTGCTACTGCCTAATCATATAACAAAAGACAAAACGCTCTGCGGTTCACAGTTTATGTTCTACCGTCCTCCAATAAGATTCGAGGTAAAAAATCGGGACGATCTATACAGTCCATCAGCCAAGCAGCAAAATTATGACTTTTCGCTCCTGACCTCTCCAATCTACACAATTTTTTGTGTACAGATAGATTAAAACATGGGGAAATTTTGAAAATTAGAGTTGTCTGCTCCTTACTTGCTGTTAGAAAATATTAGAATCCCCCTACGCCAACTTTCATTGGTCAGTTGCATGCACTTCCTGTCATTTTGATAAATTATCTAAGAAAGTGTAGTAGCAAGAAACCTACTGGATACTAGATTTGGCAACTTTTGTAGCAAATGTCTAATGATAAATTCATTCAGTTCTTCATATTGGTTATCTTGAAAGTTCAATGGAGCATCCAAAGACCGACAAACTGTTCTCTAAATAAATATTGACATGGATATTCATTGAATTATGGAAACAGCTAGACATTAGACAAGGAGTTAGTTTGAGCTGAGAGTTAACTCGCTCTGACTCTAGGGTTCACAACACATAATAGAGGTCTATCATGAGAATCACTAGTAACCAAAGGCTAAATATGGCATCAGTTTCTCTGGGAAAGGTATGTGATTGACTAGGAGAAAGATTATATTCAATAGTTATAGTTAGTAGCTAGTTGGTTAAAAAATTTGGACTTCATTTTGTAACATGGATAAGAATTTAATTTTAACCTATTTTAATTATTCATTATGACTTATGGCAATCACTTTCTAGTAGAAACATGTATTTATCCATAATTATAATTAATAATAATTATTATAAAACTACATTTGGGCTATTTTATAAATTTTTTGTGGATCAAGGTCATGCAAAAGATTTTGCTGATTGCGATCAACTTCATCACATTTAATTATATTATTATAAAAATATTATATTGAGTAATTATACCAGATTTGTGACGAGGTATGAGTATAATTCACATGGCAATGGAATAAGCAATAAGACTTTATAAAATGATAATTATCATTTTATAAAGTCTTATTGCTTATTCCATTGCCATGTGAATTATACTCATACCTCGTCACAAATCTGGTATAATTACTCAATATAATATTTTTATAATAATATAATTAAATGTGATGAAGTTGATCGCAATCAGCAAAATCTTTTGCATGACCTTGACCCACAAAAAATTTATAAAATAGCCTAAATGTAGTTTTAAATATACATGTATAGTTATTTGTTATGGTTATAGACATGTATACAAAATTATACTATAATGTAGTCTTGTGATGGGTTATTCTGTTATTATCGTTATGTTATAGTGTAGCAAAACTGCTATAGTATATTTTACCCAGCAATGCAATAAAGATTTCAATTTCATCTTGATTTTAATGTGTATAATTAAGGGTAATGTTCAAGTAGTCTAATCTAGGTTGTAGTTATGTTCCATGTTTACTAGATATTTTCTGGAGAATACTAGCATTAAAACTGTGGCATTAATTTCACTGCGAAGGCTGTAGTTGTATTGTATTGTATTTTGTATTTTGTTACTGTCGAGCTACTTGGCCATCCTATTTAACGGACCTCAGAAGTTCGAAACTTGTATGAGCGACAGGAGCTGGGCTCTGAGTGGAAGAGCTCACCTTCCACAACAGGAGTGCATGGTCAGTGACCACTACATCAACCTGCCACCCCAATGTGGTCACATACCCCGCCAGAATCTGGCTTCTCTTTGCGAATCAGGGCAGAGGTGGATCTTTAACGTGCGTGTTTTTGATGTAGACACTGCACGGGACCTCCTGTATTATTTATACGCCCTGATCCGAACAGGCGCAGCTAGGGTGAAAGACTTGCTGAAGGCCTTGGCCAGAAATGACACAGCTGGGGGTTTGAACTCACAACCTTTTGGTTTGTGTGCATGTATGCCACCAACTGTGCCACCCTGACACCCCTAGTTATGTTTGCCCTTCTGTTATTTCACATGCACACAGCCCTTCCACTCCTATTATTGTTCTACAAATATTTTTCCATCTACACTCAAGAATAATTCTTTGTTTCTGGACCAGTACATTTATATTTTATTACCTACAGTTGTAAAACCCTTGCTGTTTTAGGTGCAAGTTGCATTGCTGAAAAGAAATCTTGAAGATGTGATTGGTGGGTGATAAGGCGTATGTATCCATGCCAAGGTTACAAGATATACACAGCAAGCATGCGGACAGACCTTGCCTTAGTAGGTACATGTATGTTCTTACTGCCGATGCAAGGGGCTATATTAGAAAATATTTTTGATGGATGGTATATGCATGTAAGAATTCCTTGAAGCAGAACTCTTCACTTTTCTCCCTTATGTTCAAACATGCATAAATTTAAATTATGAGCGCGCGTACATACGCTTACATTATGAAGGGTAAAAAAGATCTAATTTGTTGTTTAGCAATTCATGCCCTTAAGAACATCTTTTAAAAAAATTAGATGAATTTGTGTATTTTGTCTTTTGCTAGGGCGGACTGGCTAAAAACAATGTTGCCGTGTTACTACCTCAACTGAATTACGACCAACCTTAGCAGCATACAGTACCATCAACGGTGATGATGACGGCTATGATGGTGATTCTTGAATGACGCAGAGCTATCATTGAAGTAGTACAGGTATTCCAAATGCTATCAACCAAACGAAATCAAGTACCACATGGCCACTGAACACCCAAAGACTAAACTAGTAATAGTACTGAACAAAACGGTACCCCAATTGCTGTATAACCTTGTATTCCTAGTGTGCAGTATGACACTCCATATACCTAGTGAAACATAGTTTCAAATTATTAATCGTGATTATTTGTGTATTCGAAGAAGTTACCATTATCATTTACCTGAGCATAGAAAATTTGTCAATGCACTTGGTTTTACACGTTTCATAACAAGTGGTGGGATTAGTCACCTTTCCCCACCACGTAAATCATTACTGAAGATTCGTGCTACCCATGCCAATTATGTTGCTGCAATTTGTACAAGAGTCTATAAACTGAGGATGGAGGTACCTCGCCCTGTTAACTATAGATGAGAGGTATTAGATCTCACCTACAAAGTTATTTAGTGGTGAAACTATTTATCCTGACATATTACATACTGTCTGTTGCTCCTGTAAGAAGACCAAATATGCAAGTGCACAGTACCAGATGATATATAGATACTTGTATGCATGTATATTAATTGTAAGTTTAGCCTAAATTCTAATTTGTAAATTTATATGCTTGTCATATTTTGTGCCTGCGTTAGGTTGTCTGTATCTTACTGGATCAAATTATAATTAATTTTTTAGTTTCATGGTACAGCACATGTTCCTTCAAACTCTGTCTATTAGCTCTAGTTCTTATTGTCCCTGCAAGTGGGTAATATAGAGGTCATTATGTCATGAGTTTTTGCATATATTTTATGCTTTGTCACTAAGTATAATATACTACCCAACCTGTATCTTTAATTGTAATAAAGTACATCAATATTATCTTACAATCGCTGGGCTGATGCTGAAACTACATTACAAGATACACTAATGGCTCATAAGTTCTCAAGTAGATACAGTAGAACAGCACTAGAGTATACTTGGAAGGTCAGCAAATAACAGTAAATGTTCATAAAATTTTCATGAGTGATCATTTTACGTGTTATTTCCACTGTAACAAAAAAGACGTTGCTCTCCGTAGAAAGTCTGCGCAGGTTATCATGTTATTATGCACAGGGTATTGCAACGAATGTAGTAACAACATCCTTAAATACGAAGAAGGTCATTGTCAAACTATTCTAGAATCATGAAATTGGGGCCTTGTTTACGATAACACCAAAATTCTCTGCAGTTTGTGGAAATTTCAATGATTTGCTGTTTTCAGGAATTATCCCCCTCTGTAACGAAGGAATTTATATTTTAATCATAAAGCTTTTGGACTGACACTCATGAAATTTGGCACGGAGCACCAGACTGCTTGTGGTAGCATCATATTTAAATGTGAAGAGCCTATGCATTAGATTTGGTGCCAGAAGGTTTTCTATTATAGGGAATTATCCCCTCTGTAACGAAGCGATTTTTCTCTCCATGTTAAAAATTTTGAACTGACACTCATAAAATTTGACACAGAGCATTGGGCTGCTTGCGGTAACATTGTATTTAAATATGACGAGCCCATGCATTATGGATTTATTGCCAGGAGATTTGTAAACCACAAAAAATGGCAAATATTGGCAATTTTCGTTGAGGAGGTGAACTTTGACCTAAAATTTGAGGTCTTTGTCAACATATTTCAGAGGGTTAGTTTCCAGAATCATAAAATTCAGGTCTTGTTTACTTTGGAGCCAAAAATTTGTGTAGATTGGAGAGGTCAGGAGCGAACTTCAAAGACTAGCCACTTTTTGATGGTTGGCTGATGGACTAATAATATAATTATGTTACCATGTTGCTGGTCCAGATCTTGGTTCCGGGTGGTGCTAGGGCCTTGGGACTGGGTCCCCTGAAATTGATGCTAAGATGGGTCTGTAGCCTTAGGCCCTTGGACCCGACCCAAAGCGAGGTGGGTACTCAATCCATCCCACCCACTGAATGCGTGATGGAACTCAAGCTATGCCATCAGCGAAGACCCTCCTGGGCCCCTGATTCATATATTATGTTACAATGCTGCCAGTCTGGATCTCAGCTCCAAGTGATGCTAGGACCTTGGGACCGGTTCCACCCACATCGCTACCAGGGCATAGGCGTAGCCTTAGGCCCTCGGCCCCAAGGCGGGGTGGGTACCCACACCACCCGTGATATTGGTGTTGATTTCTGGCAATGGACCTAGAGTTGTCTACCTAATGCAAGGAAACACAACTCCTCATGGAGTCACTGTAACACGCCTGCACGACCACAAGTCACGATTACATGTGAGCTAAGTGAGCAAACACTGCAGTGAGGCTTGCGCCATAGACCAAGCACGAAGTGCTTGTGATAGACTAAAATACAAATTGTATGCTAGACTAAAATTGCAAGTTGTATGGAATTTGTCTTCTTTTGTTATATCAATTTGCATTTCTGTTTTCCATGTTCAGTATCATTTTATTGGCATTTACACATTTACAATACTACTGCTACAGTATAAATATTGCTAAGGTATAAATGAACAGTGCGCCAATGACAAGCCACTGAAGCAACACCAGCATTCAACTCATTTCTTCTCATCCAAATTATTTACAGGTTCAATGATACCTGAATTCACTGTCAGTGCTCATGTGACTAATGCTTGTTATCAAGAGGAGTCCCCGTTGTAACAATAAATAGTTATTAGCACATTGATATAGTTCTGTCTCCTTATACACCTATTGATAGAACTAAAACCATCAATGGTATTGCACATCTATGTTCTGAGCAAACTGCACACCAAGCACCCCTTGTGTTATGGTCACTGTGCTATATATCGGATGTTAGGGGATTTGGCCATTTTCATATACATTTGTATCTGATGTTTTTTATGGAAGGAAATTTGCCCTTTTTGCTAAGCGATTAGCTGTCGTAGAGGCCTTGGGTCCAAACCACAGTCAGGGACTAGCATTTTTAATGTTAATGGATATAAAATAAGTCTCTGACTGCTCCATCTTTGTATATAGATCTCATATATATATACATGTATATAAAATGGTCAAACCCCCTAACACCAAATATAGATTTGTTTTTGTTTCTGTTTATATAGAATTACATGCAGTAAAGAAATGAACCAGTGCAAAGATATGACATTTTATATTATCATTTCATGTAAGCTATCTGTTATATTGCTATGCCAAACTTCTATGGGTGTTAATCCACAATAAATTTATATTTTTGTTAGTGAGGGGCAACCATCCAAGAACGCTTTGAAGAAAGCTCAGAAGGAGGCTGAAAAGGCTGCAAAAAAGGCGCAAAGAAAAGCGGAACAGCAAGCTGGTGGTGATGTGAGCGATTAGATAATGCACATTTCTCAGTTATCTAGCAGTTTGTTGTTATATGACGAGTACCACCAAGTGCTCCGTTTCATGTACGTGTTCTATAACCTGCAGGCTGGTGAAGAGGCAGATCAAGTAGATGTCTCCGCTGGTTGCTATGGCTCATACGGGCTCATGCGATCTGCTGAAAAAATTGAGAGAACACTGTCAGAAATTGGTAAACTTGACTCATCAGTTGCTGATTGTGAACTGTGGTTTAGAGGTCGTCTGCATACCAGTAGAGCTAAAGGTATGCTCATTTATATATGGTGGAGCTCTCCTAATTCGACCTCGGCTAATTTGAATACTTGGCTAGTTCAGACTATTAGCCTATTAGCACTATAGAAATAGCTTCAACCAACTATGTGCAATTCAAACTTCAGACGCTTAGGCTTACATTATCATCAATGATAATATGCATTATTGCTCTAATATTATTACAGCAAGCATTAGTCACGTCTGAGCGCTCATCACCCATGTATAGTTAATGATACACTGCCAATCCACACTAGTGGAATAGTTTCTGCTCAAGCTAAGCAGAGGAAACTCACTGGTTGCTTTACTGTTCCTTAGCTAAATGAAACAATGCGTTTTCATACTGTTGTCCTGTACACGTGATGCATAACTTGTTGCCCATCCGCAGAGTTTTAGTTTGGAGTGTAATAAACAGTCTAAGTTCTATTAACCAGGAAGCTGTCATGTTGAAACTTGTCTTCCCTCAAATGTATTCACAGTTGAAGCAAATGAAAACTAATGCATACACGCACATCCATGTACAACTACATTTATGGGCTTATTTGTGAAGTAGGCATCCAAGTCATTATACTAAATGATGTCATCACACAATTCAAACTCATGCATAATTCAAACCAGTTATGGCAGTCCCTTGGAGTTTGAATTAGGCAAGTTCCACTGTACTTGTTCTACATGTACATGTATATAGTAAGCACATATTATCCTATAGTTGAACAGCAGCAAAAAGAATGCATAATATATCAAAGACTATAAGTATTCTGCTTGATAAATAAATTCTTTGCTCTCCTGGTAATTTGCAATTTTCTTTCTTGTATTTTTAGGTAAGCAGTGTTTCTTTGTTCTACGTCAACAGCAGTTCACTGTGCAGGCTGTGGTGGCTGTTGGTGAGAATACCAGCAGACAGATGGTCAAGTTTATTGCAGCGTAAGTGTTAACCTTTCATAATGCTGATGTCATGCAATTCTACAGTCTGTGTGCACATTGTGATCGATTTGTTTAATATAATATGTGGCTAAGCTGGTTCCTCTTTGATTATCCCTTCGAACTCCAGGATCAGCAAAGAGTCTATCATAGATGTGTGTGCAGTTGTGAAAGTTACTCCTAACAAGATAGAGAGTTGTTCACAGCAAGATGTTGAGCTGCATGTTAAACAGGTTAGTCATTACTTACAGACACCAAACAGTGGTAGAATTAGAGCCATGATGTAGAGGTAGATGTAAAATCGTATGGCAAGTTCTGGGTTTGCTACATGTAGTTGCTTGTTGGAAATCACTAGCCATTGTTCATCCGTAATAAGGTACAATGTATAATGATATTGTAAGATCTAGTATTTCTCGTATATTGTTATTAGGTTTGGATAGCAAGTGCTTCAGAGCCACGACTGCCTTTACAAATAGAAGATGCAGCCAGGCCAGATTCTGAGGACGTAAGTAACACACAAACATCTGTGTATCCTAACATTATATCTGCACTTTTGCCGTCATTTTTTCTTTCATCTGTCAAGTTTTTTCAATTTTCAAAAAGGTGTTTAGTGATGCATGGGCATGCAGACTGCCTATTGTAAGGTACCATATGCCATTGGGTATGCTCATGATAGTTCCACACGGTGCACAAGAGGGGCCCATTTGCCGAATAATTTACCCGAGAAATCTGAAAGTGTTGTTTGTTAAGATTCTGGTCGATAGAAGTGACATTCATGGATGACTCTATATAGCTGTTCTACTATAGTTTAACAGTGTATTTGCCAGTGCTGAGCCATGTGACCTGTGAATATGCCCTATTGCCCTCACCACCTCATATTCTCTACATGTACATGACTGTATACTCCTGGTATGTTTTGCAGGGACTGGCAACAGTCGGAGCGGATGTGAAGCTAGACAACAGGATACTAGATCTGAGGACAGCAACCAATCAGGCTATATACAGGGTGGAGGCAGGAGTGATGAGTCTCTTCAGGCAGCACCTCACCAGAGAAGGCTTTGTTGAGTTTAACTCTCCCAAGATCATCTCAGGTTAGGACTGCACATGTATTCTACTGCATATCCAGTAGAATGTGCAGTGAATGTGTATAAGCTGAACTGGTGGATGTTTGTTACAGCTGCCTCGGAGGGAGGAGCCAATGTCTTTACAGTCTCCTATTTCAAGAGTAAAGCCTACCTTGCCCAATCTCCTCAACTCTATAAACAGATGGCCATAGCTGCTGACTTTGGTAAAGTGTTCACAGTAGGTGCTGGTGAGTAAGCAAGGATGGAATACATGACTGTGACTGTGACATACACATCGTGGTAAATGTACAGTGTACTATCTCCCCTTAGACCATAATTAAATAACATTCAAATAGTTTACATGTTAAACAATGGGTACTCGCTCTACCCTGGTAAATCGCTCTATTTACCAAAGTTATGTTATGGAACAGTTCTTAGTATAAAAGTGAATATATAAGGCCTGAAGTTCATCTTGTCTGTGTGAGGGAGCAACTTCACATCACAATCATTCCACACCAATATACATGTAGTTACCAACAAATGTATCTGCCAGGTGCCTGTACTTGGTAAGCAGCTTTTACACGACAAAAATACTTGATTTACAAGTAGATTTGGCCTAGCTCACTGTTTATATAATAGTACTAAAGATATTGTTATTCTATTTTAACTGAAAAATATATTTTCCTTTTGTAACAACTTTGATCTTGCAGAATAAAAGGGGAGTGCTAGTTCCCTTTCTGGATACTCTAATGTAGGCATAATATTATTTAGGCATACATATGATACACCGTATACTCCGAGCTTGTGTATAGTTGTAATGGAAGCATAAACATGTGTGTGGTCTTTTTGAAATAGTATTTAGGGCTGAAGACTCCAACACCCACAGGCACCTGACAGAGTTTGTCGGTCTAGACATGGAGATGGCATTTAACTATCACTACCATGAGGTTACTGACACCATTGGTCGAATGTTTGTCAACATGTTCAAGGGCCTAAGAGACAACTTCCAAACTGAGATAGCAACTATTAACAAGCAGTACCCTGCTGAGCCATTCAAGTTCCTTGACCCACCGTTAGTATCATATTACACTATTCACATTACATACTCTCCATGTATTGTTATACATGTACACATATACACTATTCATATTACATACTCTCCATGTATTATTATACATATACACATATACACTATTCATATTACATACTCTCAATGTATTATTATACATATACACATATACACTATTCATATTACATACTCTCCATGACTTGTATTATTATACATATACACTATTCATATTACATACTCTCCATGTATTATTATACATATACACATATACGCTATTCATATTACATACTCGCCATGTATTATTATACATATACACATATACACTATTTATATTACATACTCTCCATGTATTATTGTACATATACACATGTTTACTAGAATTTTCCCATGTAGCTTTTTTATATGGTTCACTAAAAATTTGGAAGCACCGCATTTTGATGTGAATTTCAGATACTAACTATTACTATATTTCTATGATATGTATAACACCATGGGCACAATGTGTTGACTGTGTGCTGTTGTATTGTAGATTGAGGCTAGAGTTCCCTGAGGGAGTGAGAATGCTACGTGAGGCTGGGGTGGAGATCGGTGATGAGGATGACCTCAGTACCCCTAATGAGAAGCTCCTAGGACGTTTAGTGAAGGCTAAGGTTGGTTGTTAACTGCTTGATATACATGGAATTACTAGTTTTGCGGTACGCTCTGGCTTCTCTATGTGCTATACAATCTACAGTAATACATAAGTACTTATATGTTATCATAATCCGAAGTTGTCCATGAAGTGGTTGGATCTTACACATAATTGAGTTGTATAAAGTGCATACAACCTATCTGGCTGCATGTATAACTAACACAAACATCATCTACACGCTTACTGTGTGCTCACGAATATCCCTGATAGGATGAACAGCAAGTGAAGTGTCTTTGCAATGTTTTAGTACGACACCGACTTCTATATTCTGGATAAGTATCCCTTGGCAGTTCGACCCTTCTATACAATGCCTGACCCTAACAACCCCAAGCAGAGCAATTCTTATGATATGTTCATGAGAGGTGAAGAGATCTTGTCAGGGGCGCAGAGAATTCACGACCCCGACTATTTGACTGAGAGGGCTAAGCATCATGGGATAGGTTTGTACTCCCTATTAGTGCAAGTTTAGTAGTATTTAGTTATTATTCGTATAAGCTGTGTAGAGTAACTATTCGTACTCCTGTTGGGTGTTACACTGTATGTTCGCCTGAAATCTCAATCTCATTTTATTAGCTTGTACTGCCTGTATTAGTATGGATTGCATACTAGACCTGGAGTTGAAATTGTACATTGTATAGTAGAATATTCAATGCTGCCCTCACTCTATTTGTAGATGTTGAAACCATAAAGGCATATATTGAATCATTCAAATATGGCTGTCCCCCACATGCTGGTGGTGGAATTGGTAAGTAGCTATACAGTTGATACATACCATTGTAATACTGTGCTGTATATACACAGTCATAATATGCTGCTGTTATGTATACATTGTGTATGTTGTGTAATGAGTAGTGTGGTATTTAGAAACACTGTTGCTATGTTACAGGTCTGGAGAGAGTTGTCATGTTATATCTTGGTCTTGACAACATTAGAAAAACATCCATGTTCCCACGTGACCCAAAGAGAGTCACCCCATAAATACGAGTTCTGTGAATGAGGAACTTAGGCAGCTACTTCTGGTCTATACTATCAATTTCTATCCATCCTTGCACTGTATAACCAAGCCATTCTTCTATATTCATCACACAGAATACAAGAATGTATTTATATACACATAAGTTATACAACAATAGTTAATATACTTTTCCTGTGATGATGTTTTATGTAATTCATGTTTTTCATCTGCAGTAATCATGTACACCTAATCTGTCATACCAAAACACTGATGAATGGGCCAAATGGCAATTATCAAGTTTTAGTTACAATATAGCATAAAACAATAACACCTCTTCACTCTTACAGCATTTATTCTTCTGAAAAGATTGTAAATGATAAAAATGTTATGTAGGTATACAACATGAACATAAAATTAATATTCCACATGGGTGAATTCAACTATGAAAACCATAACTATGCTATAGAAAGTTATAATAAATACAATAAGTAATAGATAAATATTGGGTGTAGAAATAAAATAATACAATAAATAATGATAAATATTGGGTGTAGAAATAAATATTAGAAATGATGACAAGTTTGGATAGAAACTGGAAGGTACTGCATTGCTATAATGTGTATGTATAGTGAATACAGACAGTCTTGGTGCATCATATTATTATTATTATCACAGATTAGACGAGTACTGCGTTGGGTTTGTAAATATACTGCATGCACAGTATACCTGCACCCCTTAACGGTTTTGCAACTAAATAATATCATGTTACTTGACTGATGGTATGACATTACTCTGAGGCCCTCTGACTACACTCTGATCTAGTTGCCAGACTTGGAGGTCCAAATGGGTCAACCTACAACCAATACAATAGACATAGAACTCTAGGCTGTGTGTTGAACTGTTGGTACCTTTTGGGCCAAAGTTAGTGAAATGTGTTTTACTTGCAAGTATAATCCTGTGAATGTTATATCCGATAAGCAAGATATAGGGTGCTTTCGGCAGTGCGATGCATCATGATGAGTGATAACTATCACATCGTGAATCAAGCCACAAACCCACAAATTAATAATTTCACTGCTGAACAGTGATCATGATGCATCACAATATCCTATCGTACTCTATCCAATAAAACAATAGTGGTGATTCGTAGTTCTCTCAAATCAAGAAAACAGTGATGCGTGAATATTTTTATTATTATTTCAAATATATCTATTAAAAACAATCTGAAGCTGCCGAACACGTTTGCATCACCCTAATATTTCAGGTGATGCATCGCACTGCCGAAAGCACCCTAATATTACTCACTAATTTGACAGTAGATTACATTTATATATTGTAGCCACAGCCTGGCACTGCTAGATGAGGCAATGTTTAAAGTACACTGCTAGATAAGGCAGTGTCTCAAGTACACATGTATGTGTACTTTTTGAAAGAAATGCTACATAATTGCCGTACATATACAATCAACTCTGCTAAGCTACTAACTGTACATCCTTCTGAACTGCATAGTAGATAGCACTTGTTGGTTGGTGACAATGCATAAGTTACTTCTACCTCGAACACATTTTAATATATCACTGATAAATACATGTAAATAAACTTACATCAATATCAGGGTTAAGGTGGGCGTGTACGGTTATTTCCGTAGCATCTGGCCCTAACTGTTTCCTAGCCCTAGTCCAATTTGCACGGATCTCAACTTGTTGCTGCATATCTCTTGGCCTCTGGAAAGCTGCTCCACTTGAAATGCACACAATCTGATCTTTCTCTAATTCCTCAAATTTTACCTAAAATAATATGTCGAATTGTTCACTAGGACGCATCACTGAAACCCAAATTTATATAACATCATAATAAACACTGAGCAGCCATAGCGCCAGGTTTTCTTCTATGAGTGGAGCAAGACACTGGGCTGTGTTGTCCCTAGAATGAGTGTTAATAATCAGAGAACTATGGGTAGTCTTACAGCTTGATGCTAGTAGCAAATAAGCATTGGCTCTAGTTCTGCAAGTGATGTGGACTATCATACATTAAACAGCTTTCCATAGCTGAAGCGGAATATTTGTACCCAGTGGCTCACACCTAGTTTCCAGCAATTCTAACAAGAGACTATGCATGTATTAAGCTGGGTAAAGGGACATTTCGAAAATGTCAGTTAGAAACAGAACATTCCGAAAACGTTCGTATGTGGTTGGGGTTTGATCGTTTTCGGAACGTCCTGTTTCTAACTAAAATTTTCGAACAGTCGCAAATTCAGTCAGCATACCTGCTGTCCAAGTAGAGAGTATATACACTTAGCAGCCTTTCTCATATTCAGTCTGGTTGTAGCGTTCTGTAGTATTTGATTAAGGTCGTCTCCCCATATATACTGAGCTCTAGACACGTGCTCTCCATTCACATAGGCCAGCACACGTTTCTAGATGATATATACAAGTGATGCATGTATTTATACCAGCCATAAAATTAGTATTCTTATTATATACAGTGTAACTATAACCAATAACCACAACAGACGTGCAAAGATAGAACACCAGGCTTACCATAGTAGGTTGGGTATACAATCTGGAACTGGGCCGAGGCCTGACCCTGTTTGACCTTTGCTTCATCTGTACAGCAGACTGTCGAGTCTACAACATACAACCCATGAGATTGAAGACAGACAAGCACATGGAGAAATCTTCTCCATCCACCTGTATGCAACAAAGTGTCTCATCAGAGAGACCCGTGGAATGGGCTTACAAGTGCCCAAGGAAGTTGTTAAATTAAATCTAGGCCAAAGCAACTGACTAGGTCGAACAAGGCCTTGGCTGAGATATCCCTGGACTGGTATGTCCCTAGGCCAACATGTCCCTAAGCCAACATGTCCCTGGGCTGGTATGTTCCTAGGCCGACATGTCCCTGGGTTGTTTGTCAACAAGCTTCAGTATGATTAGTAAACTACAGGAAACACATGTGATGAATTATTAAAGGTAGAGTAATGGTAATGGAGAACAAACTTGGAAGAACATTGGCACTATTCACCGGCACATGTACATATAATTATATGTGCTAGGCAAAATAAGAACCATAATACATGTATGTGTACAGAAGGAGAGAAGGTTGTTATGCGTACAATTTGTATGTATGCAGGCTATAATATTATGTAGTATTTACTCATACATGTACATGTACGTATATGTATGATGAATGCCATATAGACATAAAACATACCTGTAGTTGGTGCACCTCATCATGAGCCAAGGTCTCGCTGTAGGTCACTTCCTGCCAATGGTTACGTTTAACTACTGGGTTGACCGAGCTGCTGGTGGCCTCATAGTAACCAGGTTTCTGCCCGGTCAGGCGCCGACCTATGAGTAAACAAGCAACTGTATATTATATGCAAGCCTACACCACTGTATACTAATGAGTATGATGTGTTGTATCCGGTAAAGGGACATTTTGAAAGGGCCAGTTCGAAACAGGACACCTCACAACCGGACAGTTCGAAACAGGATAGTTCGAAACTGTGTAGATTACATTTAGAAGAACACAACTCACAGATAACTAATTTTAATTTATTAATTCAATTAATCAAATAAAAAAATATTAAAATTAAAAATTAGTTGAAATCTGGTGGTTGGGGTTTGGAGTTAGAAGTTTCGAACTGTCCGGTGTTGAACTGTCCAGTTTCAAAACGTCTTGCTTTGAGCTGTTTTTTTCGAAAAGTTGCAAATTTGTTGTATCCTGTATATGAATTTGTGGCTGTTCAAAAAACAGTTCGAAACAGGACGTTTCGAAAGTGGACACTTCAACACCGGACAGTTCGAAACACCAAAATTCAAACCCCAACCACCAGATTTCAACTAATTTTTATTTTTAATATTATTTTTTATATTTAATTAATTAAATTAATTAATTAAAATTAATTATCTGTGAGTTGTGTTCTTCTAAATGTAATCTACACAGTTTCGAACAGTCCGGTTTAGAACTGTCTGGTTGTGAAATGTCTTGTTTCGAACTGTCTTTTCCAAAATGTCCCTTTACCATTGTACATCACACACTCCCTCATATACAATATTACATATGGCCTGATCATTTACCATAGTGGAAAAAGCCAACTTCTGAATTTCAGTGAAGAACTCTGCTTGTGTTAAACTCATGTAAAAATTGCACAGCGATTTACATTTTATTTGTTGTACATGTATACAATGGCCCAGTTGCTACTACCATGCATATCATAACTGGCAAAGCAACTTGGCTAGTCAGTCAATGTTATAAATGAATAATTAGCATAATATTATTGTGTATCCCCAATTTACAAGCTCCTTAAAATACACAACACAGTACAATCAGAATTTCAGACAATGTACATGTATACTCGCTGTCTCTGGCAGCTTGAGAACTTTGGTTCAGTGGATTTCACACCTTTTAAACACGCTTTGCTGTAAATATACAGTATTGCTAAGGTGTTCTCCCAGGCATATCTCTGAGCTGCACTGATGAGGTGTTAAACACCGAAACAGTACACTGTATGCAGATTGTGTATACTGTATATGTATATTATGTACATGTATATATGTTTTCTATATTCATTGTTCAACTTGGCATAATATTATGTGCAACACATACAAGTCCATATGCATGTGTTTGTACATGTACATGCAATTGCATGCCCACAATCATGTGCATTAGGTATCTGACCCTCATTTCTGATGCAGACCAAAAGGAGTGGTGGCTACAGAGAAGGGGTTCGTAAGCAACTCTTATATTATGGTGTCTGACTAAACCACAGCCCCTAGTCCCCAAAACCTCTCCCCTGGTATCTATCTGTTTTGGCCTTATCCAGTAATGAAATCCAGAAATTGAATAAGCATAGTTCATCTTGATAAAGTTTTTCATTTCCATTTCAAACATTATTATACCATTTCCAAGAACTATACAATCTCAAAAGAAATAACTCATCCCTATTCCACCTCTTTTGGTCTCGTCCAAAAATAACTTCAAAAATGGATTGGCATGTTTCGAATGACTGGCATTTTCTAGTTTTCTTCTAAAATTGTCCGATGACACCTCAGTACTCTACAACCCTTAGTCTTTGAACCTATCCCTCTGTATCCACTCTTTTAGGTCTAATTCAAAAATGAGGGATAGAAACCTAATCCACATAATTTGTTTATTGCTAAAAATATGACGAGATTTTAATCACCATCACAATTTATACAATTTTGTACTGGGTTTAAAATGAACACATCACATGTAGCTGAACATGTACTGGTTGTAGCCAACCTCTACCTACACATAGGTGGCCAATTCATAGCTGATGTTTGTGGTCATTGAGACGTTTGTGACCTGAAAACAAATGTGCAAGTGCATGCCTGTACACAATATGCAGGCCTGTGTATAGTTGTGTGTGCTGAGGTATAGGTTACCTTGGAGTTGTCTCAGCTTATGCTTCTCTTTCTGCAGAGAGAAGGTGATCTCTGAGACTAACTTGCGGTAGTGCTTCATCTCCTTCTGGTCAGCCGCCACCTTCTCTGGCCTCACAAATGCCTCTCCTGTTGAGGCCCAAACCTCCACAGGATACCGAAGAATCACATCTAGAGGGGGTGGGTCCACTCTAGTCGATGTAGCTGTTTTGGGCCGGGATATTCTTTGAGCAGCTGAAAGTATATACATGTATATACACGTATAACAGTTATGTAACTTATATTATACATGTATATGTACATGTATGTGCATACAATGTATATAGAGCCTGGATGTTACAAGTACATTTTGTGTAATTACCACTACTAGTAGAGTTACAAATTTTGGAATTACATATACATGTGCATCTACAAGGTATATGTACAAGATCGTATATGAATTAATACTCTATACTACAGATTTATTCAATAGCCTAAAAGTATCTGAAAAAGCCTGATATGCAAGTGTTAAGCAATAGACACACACATTTCCAGGTTCTAATGCAAATGCATCACTATCACGTTTTTGTGCACAAAAATATGCTAAGACTTTAGATTCTACCATCTGACAAACATAACAACATCATAATTTATATTTCCAAAGTCTGAGCTGTGACGGCTTAGAACTGTCCAAGAACAACAACAACAATAATAGGGTTGTATAATGTATACAGTTGTCTGGCACATGTACTGGACTGTTGAATCTATTTACATGACTGTGCACGTGTAACAACATATAGTATTGGTCACATTGGTCATACATATATTAGTACCATTGTATGGTAAGTGAGGTCTATTAGATCTTAGATGAGAACTGGGTGGTGGGAGAGATGCACGTATTCCTATTATAACTCCTATGCTGGCATTGCACACATGTTTTCCCAAGTCAACCTATTATTATGGCATGCAGTCAAAGCTATGTCAATACCACTTATTGGCAGTTATTTATAATAAGCTAAAGCGTGCCTATCAAGTATCAACATGTGACTGAACATGAGTTGACCTGTCACGTTCCGCAAGTGCCTATTTTTAGTGTCAAAACTGATCTCCGACTGGTTGATTGCAAACACGTGCATCTACATGTATTTATCTACCCTACCTGTAAACAAGTTGACTACACAATGCACCAACGTGCTTGTATCATCAATAGTACACAGTGGAGTAGATCAGGGTCCCCATTGTACTTTATGATCTCAATTATTAATTGTTAATTATTGTTAGGATGCAGTATTAATGAGGTGATGTTTATCATAATATTATGTATAACAAAAAGTAGACAGAGTAGTAGTGGGAAGCACATGTACTGACTGAAGTAACCATTAATTGTAATGGTAAAGAGAGGGGTAGGCTAGATGTATGGGATGATGTCTATGATAGACTGGAGGTAATGTGTAGTACTAGAACTTGGATATGGATAGACAGTAGGTCACATGGTTACGTGTTGACATCATTAGTAGGATAACATCCACACACCTGACAGTATACCATGTCTTACCAGTTGCTGTGATATGTCTCCTTTTCTTAGCTAATATCATATGCTATCATAATTTAGTGTTACCTTATCTAGGTTAAACCCAAGCTACATTTGGCTTTAGACATGGAATTATCATAAAGAGCTGAAATTATTTAGAAACTATAGACTTGCTCACTCTAATTACTGTAGCTCTGTGTATTAATCACAGTCTTAGTACACTCCAAGTTGTTGGCAGCAAGTCTATCAGCGACTACTTTGAGCTGGATATTACACTACACGTAGACGTAGACTATATCTTGGCCTATATCTTGGCGATGGAACAAAGCATAGATAGTGATAGTGGTAGGCAGCTGATTGGCGTGCTTCCATTTTAATGAGGAGTTGTGCCCACCCCATACAGGGCAGGATAACTTCCAAGCTGGATATTGAATAGTGTGTAGTTACATGTACTGTACCTTCTGCTGTTTCAGAAAGATCATCTTTCTTACTTCCTGTATCTTCGTCATCGTCATCATTGAGTTGCACATTATTCATTAGTTTATTCACCTCTGTCGGTCCTGTACCTTCACTAGTCGGTGCTGAGCCAGTCATGTCGACTAAATAGATATACATGTATATGTATACATTATAGATATACACAAATCATTACCTTCATTATAGCTACATTATACAAGTAGCATTATTCTTTATATATACATATGACTTGCATGTTTAACTGTATTTATGTATCAGCTCTCTCACTCACCAAGATCTGGCCTGGTTACATAGTTAAAAAGATGCAACCGAAATCCAAATGTCCTGAAGATCAGGGTACATTTCAAGGTTAAAATGAGAGTATGTCCTGGGTTAAACATCACATTGCATCTTAAAGAGGTACGTACGTAATATGTAATAATTCTCAACTACAATTGGTAGTTTGTAGAAATAAAACTTCATTGTATATCTACATGTATATAACCAATGCTAGGCACACTCAATGCGCACCAATTACAGAAAAGGCCTAGCAAGAAAATTTTCACCAAGATATAGCAATTTACTGGAAATCACCATCAATATATTGGCGTGTCACTGAGATGTATAATCAACTCTCAACACCATTATAACAGTTCTCCAATACTATTCTTCTCATACAAGACAGTGCACATGTACATGTATGATGATACCATATTATCAGTGTGTACCTACTGTACACTAACTATTGACAGTGTGTACTTATACTATCAACAGTTAGTTGTAAGTACACACTGTCAATAGTTAGTGTGTACCTACACTAACTGTCAACATTGTCTACATGTGTGTACAATGTAGTATATATAATGCATGGATTTTATAATTTTACAAAATTCAAGATTTCTTACATGGGATTTTGAATTTCCATGAGACTTTGGAACCAGGAGCAGCAACTACAATACTGTTCACTTGTCTTGTCTTTGTATCAACTGCTGACATCATTTCCTGCTCTCCAATAACCTCTCCGCGACCCATTTTCACTGTATTATCAAACCAGCTGAGCCAGAACTTCTCCGTAGGATTTCCAGAATTCTCCAGCGCTGAAAACTGCTTCACAATTACATTCTGTAAATACAGGTAACAGTGTGTGATGTCACCAACCAGCACAGTAACCAGCGATTGTCTTCTCAACACCAAATGTGTCATGAGAGGATAACTACTAACAATGCGACTGTATTATTACACTGTGTAATACTTGTACATGTATATACAGTAACTAAAATCAGGCTTGTTACCTGCATGTATCATGCAGATGGAACTTAATCCTATGTATACTAGAACATATTGAGCAGTAAATAACCTAAAAGATATATTAGAAACTCTGAACCACTACAGGTATGAAGTAATTTGTCATAGACAATGTAATGTTGACATATACTTATACTTACATCAAGGGACTCTTCAGTCAATGGTTGCTGGACAGCCTCAGCAGTAGGGTGAATAATAATGGCAGACTCAGATTTCCAGCCAATGATGACCTCATAGACAATGTCCGATTCTGTGCCAGAGTGGTGTATCAGAGCCAGGTGACAGTTATTACCAGACGTCACCTCAAGGAGTGCAAACCTAGCAGCAATAGGCTGCTCAGTTACCAGCTGGTATGCATCAGACTCCACTTCTGTCTCCACATCTATTGTCTCTGTAGGGTGGAAAACATCAACTGAAAACACTAACTTTATCTACTATATATGCAGACCGAGTTGATATTAAAACCCCTACTAAAGCAGTTCTTCAGGTAAGAAATCTAAACGCTGAAAGATGCAGTTACTTACGATACTGAACGAACGAATTGTTTAAGTCGGAATCTGTCTTGCTGGGAGTTCCATCAGGTTCCATTCTGCTGAGAGCAGTCGAGTGTTTCCGGTCTTTAGATTGCACGTTGGCCATGTAGTGTTCAATAGCCCAAGACACCAAATCATCTATATCAAGTATGGGTCGACCGTCGCGGGTGAAGAGTCGCCGTGCTGCACTGTTCATAGCTAATCTGTAGGTACACTGGTCTAGTAGCTAAAAAGTTATAAATATCATGTACAAAAAGTGCAAACACCGCATTGCCCATTTCAGCAATGACACGCTACTGAAACATGGAAAATGTAAGGTTTGCATAACCAGTTCACTATTAATCATCCATAAATATATTCCTCTACATAACTGCATATAATAGTAGTAAATGGGTACAGGTTACAAAGTCAGTATAGTAGTGGATACTCACCCCAATAATACTGGAGCCAACTATAAGTTGTCCTTCCTTGCCTCTGCCCTCTCCATTCTTGTATGCATAGATCTTGACTGTCTGGGGAAGTTCACTGGCTGAGATTTCTTTGGCTATAGAGCGGACACTGTTCTCTTCATATAGACTAATTAAAATACAAGAGATTAGTTATTACTCTGCATCGATTACACAAAACACAAACCTGCCTGCATGGATTTACATGTACATGAAGAATAGACTAAAGTTCATTATTTCTACATGGATAAAAGTGGTTTAATTACTTGTACATTATATTATACTGAGATGTATACGATGCTGAACACCAAGGAGAATGACTAAGTTACACGTCATATGAAGCCAAGCGTGCTCACCTGTTATACTTGGTTTCCCACTCATCCAAAGTGTTGATAGCCTCAAATGTTGACAAATCAACTTTACCATTCAGGCACTGGAAGCTGCCGATCTGCCTCAACTCTTTGTGTTTTGCTAAATATAAAACATTCTCAAGTAGCCTACTTTCTGACAAAACAAAATAAGCTTCAGCTAGGAGCCTGTGTACCATAAGGACTATACTGATAGAATCCACAAATCTGAGAATTCCTAAAGCACAATCCACTAATACTCTAAGTTATATGAACCTACAACTGATGTTTGTTGCTATAATCAACTGTTTATAAATCCTTCAGGGGGACTCTTACCACAAAATGGATTTGGGTGCTGTAACTATAGGGTTTGCCCCCTTCACACTCTAACCTTGAGAGTTTGGTGGTTATATATAAACATAAACATAATAACATTCAACTGTCCACTCACTGGTTCCCATTGCACAGGAGAAGTCGTAGCTGTCGGGTAGTTTAGTCAGCTTAAATCTGCCTCTCATTGCTCTGGCGCAGGAAGTGCAGACAACCACCTCTTCACACTTGTTCATATTTCTTGAAGACAGGGTTACCACATAACCCTATAATAATTAAACAAAAACATCTTATTTCTACACTTCATGTACAAGGCAATACATATTTGTAGCCAACACGAATATTGGTACTGGTACTGGCTATGCTTTTCCAACCTGAACCATTATCTCATGCAGGAAATTAATACAAAAGTGAATCAGGTGTTTAAAATAAAATTATTTTGATGCATGTACTTGCAATGAATTTGAGTAAACAGTACGGAGTGTATCAAAATACATACAGGTTGATCCAACTCATCCTTAGTGACTGCGTATGTACACACATTGGCTTTGTTAGCAGCTGTTATTTCTACAATGTATTACAGTATTATATGAAGAACTTATTATAACAATACGTACCCTACCAACATAGACCAGTAAATGTTACTGGTGCATATATGTGTGTATGTGCATAATTATGGAGGTTTGAAAGTACAATGTACAATGTATGTACATGTATCATGTAATGTACATGTATGTATATGTATGTATATGTACATGTGTGTAATAGTAGTGCAAGGTGTATGTATGTTTATGTATGGTAACGGCTCATATGTACCTACACTGTACATGTACATGTACATGTACAATATATATACAGTAACATAAGACTGAGGAAACGGTCCCTTTATGTTCAATAATAGAAAGGAGGCAACCTTAGAATGAGTAAGTTGATTACACACTCACATTGTACAGACACAAATGTATGATCATAATAATTTATAGTAAGAATAAGAAAATGTAAGTATGGAATAAAAAAGTTAACATCTCACCAACATCCATGAGGTTAGTATGGAAGGCATATATGAATCCAGTCCCCTCATCTACATTCCATTTTTGACTAGCAGAACCGAATTGAGTAGTTTTTCTCTTCTGTACAACGATCTGGCATCCAACATAGTCTAATGAAAGCCCTTCCTCATCTCTTCTGTGATTGGTTGGCATAGAAACTGTCAGGACCATATCACGTCCGGCTCGACTTTGTATGTACCTGTCATTATAGGCAGGCAGTATACAGGATATGCAGTGTAGAGGTTTAACCAATGATAACCTGGCTAATCAGAAGTTTCCATATTACAATAAAAATGTCATGTGTTCGTGTGTTCGCGTGTTCGCGTGTTCACGTGTTCACGTATTCATGTGTTTATCCTGTATTGTGTACTAAGTGTGCATATATACACCAATGTGTATGCTGTGTATGAATAGGCTTACCCATTAGGTTTGATCACCCATAGCTGTGATACATCATCCTTTAACCTCTTAGCAAGGGATACCTCTAGGGTCTGACTCTCGGTGTTAGAAACCACAGTTAAGACTAGAGTCCGGTCTACCTCACATGCTATATATCCATCTTCATACACAAACGTCTGAACATTCTTTGCTGCCTTTGTGCCATTCTTAGCCCTATTTGAAGTGACAAATTAGTACAATACGTGCTATATAACAGTATACCTCAATCATACATGGTTATCTAGTAAATACAGCACAATACCTGGCTATATAGATGTACATATGTAATAAGTACACTACAAAATCTGCCTACGTACATGTAAGGAGGTTTGGCCATTTTATTTAATATATGATGTTAATTATGCAAGGAATTTGTCCATTGAGCAATCAAAGATTTGTTTCACATCCATGAAAATACCAGTCCCTGACTGGGGTTTGAATCCAGGGCCTCTACAACACCTAATTGCCTAGCACAGTGAACAGAACACATTACCACTACACCAGCTAAGCGGGCTCGCCGTGAGCAGTAGATCTACACTGAACTAACTGCACACAAGGCCACCTTGCCATATATAGGATGTGAAACAAGTCTCCGACTGCTCAGTAAATAAATTCCTTGCATAAATAACATCATATATTAGATAAAATGGCTAAACCCCCTAAACCCTATATATGGCAAGGTAGCCATAACACGAGGGGTGCCTTGTGTGCAGTTGGTTCAGTGTGCATCTACTGCTCACCGACAAAGTTTCCTTTTTAAGGTTGCTGAGCTGGTGTAATGATAATACATATACATGTATATACATTGTACAAAAGAATTAGCTTTGAATGCCATTTCATTGACTACTATTGCTATTGCTGCAATTTTTATCCTATTCTACTTATTATATTCACATACATACACATAATATATTTGTATATATTACATTACTGTAGATAGAAAACTGTTCAAGAGAAACAAACCACCTTGGGTAAACCACGAAACTTTGAACTCATAGGCACCTTGCGCTTTTAACGTATACAATTTGCAGCTTGTACTGTATGTAATTTTGGAGTAGAGCACAATATATACAGTAATAGTTTATACAATAATAGTGTATACACAATGTATTTTAATGGACATTGCAAAATAAAATATTACTGCAGATACACGTATATACATGTATGTGGTAATATTTATTCAACACAACTGACCGCTGCGGAGAAGGTGACCGCCTTGGTGACTCCTGAAGGTCTGACAGCTCATCATTAGCTATCCTTTCCCATGGCCACTTAAGTTTGTCTTCTTTATCATCTAACTTCTGGTGTGTTCTCTCGTGGGCCGTTCTAAAACCACAGTGTTCATATACACACATGTACATCAAACGTAAATGGTGGACATGACCACCTAAGTGCTGCCTTCTATTGTATATAAACCATGTATTCGGAATTTGAAAGCATGGTGAAACCTGACTGACAAAATGCATATAGATGAGGTACTTACGTATTGGTGTCAATTAAGTCTTGCTCTATAATAGCCTTAGTTTCTTCTCTTTGTTGTCTCTCCTGCTCAGCAGCCTCTGTTTCAATCTTATCTTGCATCTCAGGACAGTGATTAAGAATCAGCTTAGTATTAGGTACAGCAGCTCCTTCCACTTCCAGCACGTAACCTACATGTTGTACAACTCTATATAATATATATACAGTGTAATGTAGATAATCGAAGAATGTGTGATCTGAGCTATTCAATTAACAGTATATATATATATATATATATATACACGAGTACATTGTACATACATTGTACAATACAATGACTGTAACGGTTGGATTACTCTGCTTAAGGTTCAAATAAGAGTTTCACCTTCCGTGTCTCGCAGAGCACAGAACTGTCTGATCTGAGCAATGTCAGAAGACAAGCTTGTTAGAAGCAGACGTCTTTGTGACTCGGCTTTGCTGATCTTAGGGTCAATCCACACCTCTCCACAAGTAGCATAGACAAGCTGGTCACGGCTGAGATCCTTAAGCGTGTGATGTTCTCTACCTTCGGCATCAAAGAGTCTTCGAGCAGCAAATGGCATATTTAGTGCACCCGTACACCTTTCCAAGAACTGAAAAATATATGCAGTAGCTGAGCTTCAAAACGATGAACATAATATGCATGTTTTACAAGAAGATAGACCATCTTTAAACCTAGTTACAATAAACAACCATATATACGATTACCTTTTCAATAAATAATGCTTAAAGTGAGACAATAGTACTTAACTACGTGTACATACAGTAAGAGCATGTACAGTGTGTAAGAGCATGTACAGTGTGTAAGTGATACAACATACCAATCTGAACTCAAGTTCTCTGAATGTCAGATCATCACAGTGAAGTGGAAAGTCACTAACGGAGTCATCTTGATCAGGTGAACTTGTCCACGCATTATCCTTTTTTCCACCATGTGAGTGGCCCCCATGACTATGACTGTGACCTCCATGACTGTGGTGATGATGAGACTTCTTGCTACTTGTCTTACTCAAGTCTCTTATCATCTGTACGCAAAGGGAATTAGGCATGCCTTATTGAAAGGTGCAAGTATATTTTACTGCAAGCATACCTTAGGCTTACTGTAAGCACACACCTTAGGCTTACTGTATGCATACCTTCGGCTTACTGCAAGCATACATTAGACTTACTGTAAGCATACATTAGACTTACTGTAAGCATACCTTAGGCTTACTATAAGCATACATTAGACTTACTGTAAGCATACCTTAGGCTTACCGTAACCGTAATTATATCTTACTTATTAACAGGTCATGTGGTCATTTTGAAATGCATTTCAATGACTGAAGAATTTAAGACTTCTTCAAACATCTTACTGTAAGCATATCTTACCATAAGCATATTCTACTGTAAGCCTATTCTATTGCAAGCATATCTAATTTAAGCATATCCTACTGCAAGCATGTTTCAAGGAGCTTTCACACAATCGCGACAATCATCCAAAATTTGTAATTTTTAAATATTGGCAGGTGTGAAAGAAGTTATTAGTCGATGTGGCTAACATAGACCAATGGTTTTGGAATTTAAAGAAGCCTTAAATTTTCCATCCAATAAAGCACATTAAAAATTACCACATACTTGTTAATAAAAAGAGAACATAACTCCATGAAAGTAACCAGCACTTTACTGTAACAGCAGAGCTATATTCTCTTATTTGGGCTAGACAATCTACACTGCATCTAAAAGTGCATAATGTCGAGTGGCCTAAATATTTCCAGGTGATATTTCCATTACACATACATTGTATAATATATGTGTACTAACAAATAACTGAGCATTAGAGAGTAAATAGATACATGTAATTGATACAGTACAGTGTTATTGCTTTGTTTATTGACTTACATTGGTGAGGTCTGGCCCAACTACAGGTGAACAGTGCCTTGAATCTGTCTCTCCATTCTTCATAACAACAAGTCTCAGAGGTGTATCTTAATAAACAAATTGGAAAACAGTTCACATCAACAAAATTGTACACATACTTTTCTAATACCAGAAAATCTGGGCATGGTCGACCACTGATTAGATGTCCACATGACTTGTTCTTCCAGCTATACGAGGCAAGTGTTAAAGGAATATCATCCACCTACTGGACACCTTTTACAGCGCACAGGCCAACTACATTGTATGTCTAGGAAACAAAGTTTTGTTATACTTGACATACATTTGGATCCAGCTTTTATAATTGAATACAAAGTTGCACCCCATTCAAAGTTGATAATTTATTTATCGTTCAATTGTCATTAAAACATTACAATGTACGGTACCTACAAGTTGCGCCTGAACTCGAACAGTATTTTCTAGATAGATATTTACCATTAAAGTTTATCAAGTTCCTCAAATAGATGAGTTAATAAAATAGAAATATTATTTTTATAATAAAACATACATTGTGTGACTACAACCTCAACTACATAGTACATGCATATGTTAGTGTAGAATAGAATGATCACTGTTATATTATTATACTTTTTTTCTTATAATATACTCGTAATAACAAATGCATTCAGATACTTGTATATGACATACATTTACAGTACCATTACGGAAAGTTTGCAATCTAACTATTTCCATGCGCTATACTACCAACTACCACCATGACCTAGTGATTAGAGCTCTGGGTTTTCACGTGGGAAATCCAGGTTTGATTCCCGTAAAGATCATTGGTGGTAATAGAAAGGACATCCAACCTTAGATTACAGTCGGTTCAGTACATGTCTGTTCTCCAGCAAAGCTTCTTTTTTAAGGATGCGGGTTGGTGAAGCGGTAATGTGTTTTGTCCACGGTGCTAGGTGATTAAGTGCTATAGAGGCCTAGGGTTCAAACCACAATAAGCTATGGCTGTTTTACGTAATACAAGCTACAGCTGTTAAAGTGTAATATATGCTACAGCTATTGCATGTATATGTAAAATAAGCTACAACTATTATATATTATGTAATATTAGCTACAGCTGTTATATATAACATAAGCTACAGCCTATATATGCAATAAAGGGCTACAGCTAATGTAAGCTATAGGTCAAGGGTGCCTAAATGTTTCTCACCGTGCAGGGGCGTAGGTTAGAAAAATCGAGTGGGGAGGCAGAAAGTCGGGTGGGAGGGGGGCACGGGGGGTGGGGTGCGGGCACCCCCGCAAATGCACACGCAGCGGAAAATTTTCAAATCTCACTCTCTGAAGTGCAAAAATTAGACATAGCAGCAAGTTAGTTCTAGCATCACTACAACAAGTACTCATTACTACTTCTGCTTAATAAAGTTACTACTTCTGCTTAATAAAGTTACTACTACTTGCAACAGGAGTGAAAGTGTTACAGTACTATTACTAGTTAGTAGAATTTTATAATAACTACAATACTGCATGATTGTATATTTCACAAAGAGTCCATAGGCACAAGTGTATTTTTTAAATTAGGATTTTCAAATTTTAGTAGCTGATCAACAACTGTGGTTATTATAAATTAATTATTTAAAATAAAATGTATGTAAAATAAATATTTTTGCAAGAAAAGTGTAGCAGCCTATTAAAGTTAAGATAATATTAATAGTGTAATTATATTAATTATATATAAATTTAAAATTAAAATATTTAATTATTATTGTATTATGTTATTTTTAAATTAGTATTTTTCCTTTACAATACATATTTAGTTGTTAGCAGTGAATGTAGCAGTAGAGTAGTAGCTGTCAGTAGAGTGGCAATTGCTAGAATGAATGACTAAAATGAATGGAAACACTTTTAATTATATTATATTAAAAGAAAAAATCATAAATATTTTTAAAAGAAGCCAAGATAATATAATATATAATATTGGAATTAAATTTCATGCATCTGCTCGTAGTCAGTGACAGAGAAGAAACCACCTCATTGATAGCAGTGACTTACAAATTGATTCACCTGATTCAACTGTTCACTACTTTTACTTTCACATTTATTATTTTTTCCTTGGTATAAATAACTATCCATAAAAATATTTATTCATTCATTCACAAGATCGCAAGTTTTTAACCTTAGCATAACCATAGAGTCTTTTAGCAGATTACATAGTTTTATGGGCCTCTTTGTGTGCCACTTGCAATGTAGTGATTATTCCAAGATTACTGGTTATTGTTACGCCGCAACACCATAGAGTTAAAAGTAGAGTGATAACGCCATAGAGTTAAAACTATAGAGATAACGCTTCGGTCGCAAACCGGAAATGAAGCAAATATTAAGGAAAACAGTGTCAAATTTTCAAAAGTAGTGTTTTTAGGCCACTTTATTTTGAGAACAGGGGCGGCAGTGCCTCCCTGCCGCCCCTTAAAATACGCCCCTGCCGTGGGCCAATATTGAATGTTTCAGAATTTTGGTGGGCCACAAAATTTACGCTGATCTGAAGTGGAGTTGTATATGGATATCAGAATATACATGTAGATGTAATAGTATTGTTGTTAGGGAGTTTGGCCATTTTTGTATATAATGATGCATTTTAAGCAAGGAGTTTATGTTTGAGCAGTTTTATTTTTGAGCAGTCAGAGACTCGTTTCAAATCCATGAAAATACCAGTCCCTGACTGGGGTTTGAACCTGGGACCTCTACGTCACCTAATCGCCTAGCGCAGTGAACAGAACATGCTACCACTTACACCAGCTCAGCAACCTTAAAAAAGGAAGCTTCACCAGTGAGCAGTGTAGACATACTCTGAGCGAACTGCACACAGGGCACCCCTCTTGTTATGGCTACCTTGCGCTTTGTAGGATGTTAGGGGGTTTGGCCATTTCAGTGCAGTTCGCTCAGAGCATGTCTACTGCTCACTGGTGAAGCTTCCTTTTATAAGGTTGCTGAGCTGGTGTTGTGGTAGCATGTTCTGTTCACTGTACTGTGCTAGGCGATTAGGTGCCGTAGAGGTCCAGGGTTCAAACCCCAGTCAGGGACGGGTATTTTCATGGATTTGAAACAAGTCTCTGACTGTTCAAAAGAAAATTAAACTCCTTGCATCATTAAATAGTATTGTTATAATATTTCACTTACTAAATGTTCTTTATACACGGAGCACTATTAATATGGTTAATGAATTTGGAACATACATGTAGATTATACTTATTAATTATTTATGTATGCAAAGAAGTATTTTGGAAAATTCAGTCTAAGTATGTGCTACGTTCCAATGTGACAAACGAAGCATGAATTTCTCAGCTATGATGGGCTGAGTTCAGATGTGTGTAGCTGACTCTTATAAGTTGGCGGAGGTACTGCTGACTAAGTTTTGTTTTTGATGTGATTCATATTAGAATATACTGACTCATGTGGGTATTTGGAGGCATATATCGTCAGCCAGGATCTGGCCATCCTTGTTAGTGACAAATTCTCAAATGCAAGTGATGTACAGTCTGGCAGCACTTTCACTGGTGAAAATTTGGTCATGATTAGCCAATGCTATGGTATGATAAGGGGAAAGACCTTCAGATCTAGAGGAATTCCAGGAGCTCTGGTTAACATTTCAAGGAAAGTCGCAATTAGGTGAAAGTATAAAATGCTATATGCACATGTCAATTTTTATAATAGTATGGAAGAACTACTGTAATGCAAGTCATCTCTACAGAGGAATACCCTACCTAAAGCTTTCTACGCCAGCCTGAATTTTTTTGCAAGTCAAAATAGGCAGAAAAATACCATTTCATAGACCATGCAAGGTGGGCCACATTAAATTTGCTGGTGGGTCACATTTGGCCCGCGGGCCGCTATTTGGGCATCACTGCTATAGGTATTATATGTAATATAAGCTACAACTATTATATTATGTAATATAAGCTATAGCTGTTATGTGTAATATAAGCTACAGTTGTTGCATCTACACTGTAATATAAGCTACATATACAATGTACTTACGGCCCGAAGCATCTTTCTTTGCCTTCTGAAGAGGAGGAGCCATAGCTATGAAATAGAACTCCATTGGCCAATCAAACTTATCGTTCCAATCATTATTTGCATTGATAGGCCAAGAGTAAGCCAGCTTATTGAACTCTGGGTTTGTGATGAGTTCATGATCGTTGTGCTTCCACTGACCAAGATTGTCAAACCGCTCTTGCTTCATCGCAAATCTTACAAATACAAGATAGCAAGAATTGTAAGTCTGGAACAGATACGATCCCCTGATGCTTCCTTCCTTACATTTTAAACCAATCGAATTGTAGATATAAATATCTGTAATGCAGTGAAAACACCATTGTAATGGGGTGAACACACCTTTGTAATGAAGAATCTTTGCCAGAGATTCTCTCACAGACAGCCAGATGGGGGATGAACCCATTGGGTAGACCTTCCACCTCATTCTCTATCATCTCCTCGTCTATCCTGCTGTGTTTGGCTCCAAGAAAAGTGAGAATCAGCTCTGACTGTGACTACAGTATACAGATAAAATGTTCAAATTACAAACAGATTGGGTTATTGTGTTTGGTACACATGTGATGTGACATCACTTTAAATTTAAATGAACTTTGACAACATAAGCTAAGCAGTTGCAAATAAATTCAGAGCCAAATATATAATTAGTATTTACATGCAACTATAGAACAGAAATCTCGCTAAAATATATACATGTACTTCACTTCCTTTATATGAGCACATATAAGGGAAGTGAAAACTATATTTATGCTTATATAGTGAAAAATATGTTTAGTAACAACATAACAGATAGAGGAGAGTGCAGAGCTGTGTCCATCTACTATGTACATCCATGAGTCACTGGAAATAATACTCAAGCCTGAAGGTATTTGATACTGCATGAAAGTGTTTATAGAGGTTTCATGGTCAGAATGAGTACATGATTACAATGGTCAAGATTAGTAATATAATTCTTTACTTCTGTATAAAAACAGGCACACAAAGAGACAGTTCTACTTCATAATGATATAATTATAGTCCTCAAGCTTCAGCAAACCATAGATAGAAAGAGAGACACAAGATAATAAGGAAATCGTACCGAGTATTGCTGGGCTTCATACAACTGTTGATAGATAGAACAGATTATACATAGCATTATGTCAACATGGACGCATGGAACGACAGAAAGTGCTAGATAGAGTTGCATTACTATTTCAACCCTTGAAAGTTTTAGGGTAAAACCAAAATGCTGGGTGTATTGTGACAAAGTTGATAATATATCTGTAACGTGTGAAACCCTACAACTATAATCTACACTGCCTCCTTAATGACAATGATATGTAAGGAAAGACAGAAATAAGTAAGGTGATTACCACAGAGTAAACACCACCGTCTTTGGTGAATCTCCACTGCTGAGCTGGATTACCCTCCTGTCGTTTCTGTAAACCAACTGCATAGCCAGTTACTCGAGCACCAAACTTTCCCTTAGTCTTACAGTCAACTCGTATGTCCAATACTGCCATTACCAGCTGGGGCATACTTCGGAAAGCTATATAACCACCCTACAACATTTATACAAGCTGCTTAACATGATATGAAAAAATATAATGCATGTGTTCTAGTCTTTTATTGTCATCTATATATTACAAACCTTGGTTAAGACCCAACTCTGGGCATCGGCAGGCCAAATCTCGTGAGAACCTTTCTTCTTCTTGTCAGACACAACGAGAGATGGGTAGAGTACCATATCTCTCTGAAACAGGTAAGTACAGGGTGCAAGTATAATGTAATGGGAAAGAAAGACAGCCATGTCACAACTGTTGACATGTAATACCCCTCTCTCATGCACATACATATCACCTGTAATAGGACACATCTACTCTACTACATACCTTTTCCTTGTGGACCACCCAGTGAGAATTGATGTCCAATTCCTTACTCTCCAAGATCTCATCTCTGATTTTAGGATCGGTATCCTCATTACATGCAACCCATTGGTAGTCGGCTGGAAATCCTAGAGTGCCTTCCCACTCTGACTTAGTTGTCTCTAGATATGCTACACTCTGGTCAAACACAGCCGTCTGTCTCTGAGCAGACTCGGGTGGATACTGCATCTCAACACCTTTCACTTGTTCAAAGTAAGCTTGGAGACAGAGTACTGGAATAGCAAAGTAGTTGGGGCCATAATATAAATACGCTAGTACCATTAGCTACCATTGGCCACCACTATATATAATAGGTTAGTAAGTACATTAGTTGCAGCTTAGCGCATACAGCACAAGCATCCCTGGGCCATTCGATTTCCAAATAGATGTGGTAAGGGGCCAGAGAATTCATGTTAAGTTGCTTGGTCTATTTTGAAGTTGAGGGATAGTGTGACAAGCTAGGTTCATCTAGGAAAATGCTCATCAATTATGATAAACAGAATACCATTCCAGCATTGGGCTTGGTGCCCAGCAGCAATGTCCTTTGCTTTTGACTGGCAGATGAGGTTAAAATATATTTCTCTGATGATAATAATGCAATAATCTCATACAAATGGAACTCTACAGCAGAGCTAGGTCGTAGTAGGATGTTAAGTCAATAAGTCAAGTCATTTCTGAAATTTTGGAAGCAGGTCAAGCCTGTACTGCCCTAAGCCAAGTTACTGTGCAGCGAAGTCAAGTGAAGACGCAAGTCAATTGGCAGAAAATTGCAAAAATATTTCACATTTCTAAAAAACTCACATTTTGCTCTTTTTAGTTTAGTGCGTTTATTGCTATTTTTGAAAGACATAAAATATATTAAAAAGACATATATAAAAAAAGCAAAGGGACAAACCAGATAGCCCGAAGCTAGAGAAAAGGCTGCCCAACTAAAAAGCTCTTCACCGCCGCAGAACCACCCCACGCAAGGACGGCAGGGACATGCAGTCTCCACCGGCCCTAAGCGACCCCCCACATGAGGGCAGCCAGACCATCCACGCGACAGGCAGCGGTGCCAGTCTCCACCCCCATTAGGTACTTGTTGTACAGGACAATTCCTGTGTTCAACAAGGACCTTTCACCTCGTTTGTTGTTGGCTTTCTTTGTTTTAAGGCTTTGTTGCCGTGTGTTGTGATGGCTTTTTGTCATCAGTGAAAATAAAAATTCTGGAGGAAAGGTTTTAAGTAGTAGTTTTAAAGTGGTAAATTCAAAAAGCATTTTAATTGGCATGATTTTTAGGGTTTTAAAATGAGAGGTAACATGTTCTCTCGGTTTAATGTTTAAAATTACTCTAACAGTTGCCTTCTGGAGGACTGCGATGCGTTTAAGTGTGGTCTTATTCGCATGCCCCCAGAATTCGATTCTTAGGAGATAGACATTTCAATCTATGTAAAACTGGTAAAATATAGTATAGTAAATGCTAAATAGGCATCGGTATGATGAACAACAAAATAAGAGGTTAAAAGAAAGCACATACTTGAGACTCGACTCTTTATTTGGAGTTGTCATCCTTAATACACACAAGAAACCATAAATTTGTGATTCAACAAGTCAAAGTCACAAGTCATTCACTTGTGCCAAGTCAAGTTGAGTCAAGTCATATTGATATGCAAGTCTAAGTCAAGTCAAGTCAGCAGGTAGGTAAGTCCGAAGTCAAGTCAACTTGTGATGGCAAGTCAAGTCAACACTATGACTTGGATCCCGCTCTGCTCCAAAGCAACTCACCATAGGGCACTTTGAAGGCCTCGCCAGTCGACACAAACACCTCCTGTTCTGACTTCAGACTGTGAATGTCTTTAATCTCTTCTCCATTAGCATCAAATAGACGTCTGGCAAACTTGGTGCCTTGGCTGGAGGGGGCAGCTACATGGCTAGCACACTGATCCAGAAGCTGAAGCATAGAAATAACAAGATGAAACAATTCCCCAAAACACACTTTAAGATGTGATGACATGAACTTGATAATAATGTGCTGCATAAACATAACTACAGCGTATTATGATTGATAGTTGCACTAAAACAAGCAAACTCTGTAATAAAACGAATAAAACTTACACGTTCAAACACTAGGTTGCTGTCTTTGATTCCCCGGGAAGCTTGTCTAGTGTTAAAGTATACAATGGCTGGTTTACCGTAGTCTCCGTTACGATATACCTTCAGTTTGAGCCCAGAACCTCCAACTGAACTATCATTAGCATCAACCTCCTTAATATGCTGCAGTGTGTAAGAGTAGCCAGCATCCTGTTAATGTTTAGAGTGCACAATATAATAAATTATAGCAGCGAGACAAAACTTTGTCTTTATACAGAATTTGGCCCCATAGTATTACAACCACATAATTACCAAATCAATATATAACAAATTAAAATGTATATTTTAAAATGTGAATAACACATGAAATAACAATGTTCTATAATACCACCAAGCAACACTGATGAAAATATACAATCATGTAAAACCAACAAATTGCTGTACCTCTTCCTTCCTGGCCTCTTCACTGACACTACTATGTATCTCCTTCATCTTTTTCAATGTGGCAGACATATTGGAGATGTCTTTATTTAGCATAGCTATGTTTTTGTCCAGCTCTTCTGGTGACATTGAGAGCAAAGCCACTAGCTCCACCTTCTCGATGTTCCCTTCCCTGGCATTCTTCATCTAAAATAATACAAATCACTTCTATAAGTCATCAACAGATTATCAAGATATGATGTTCAACAGTATTATGAATGGGAACTCTTACAAATGTTTATTTTAAATAAACTTCACCATTATTTATCAGTTTAGGCTACAAGATCTCCTACATTCTCAATGTGCAGATATTAGTGCCCACGACTCCTATTAATTAAACCCAAAGGCTGCATTGCAACTACGTGTACATGTATATGTAAGTAAACTAGCTGTGTACATGTAGTTGGTGAATAGTCTGACACACCTGTGTCTTATTGTATTTGGACTCCTTCAGGCTCTTCTTTAAATGCGAAATAATATCCTCAAGAAACTTGCAAACACCAATTGGACTAAAGCCACCGCCACACGAAGCCCACACTGGTCCCAGTACAGGGGTACCAGCCTCTTGTAGACAAGCATCCAACACGGGGACTGAAATCAAAACATGCAGGTGCATAAGGTCAACAATACACAATAAATGTGTTACATCTCGACATAAAGCAATAATGTGGTGCCATCTCCATCATAGCAAAATAATTACACACTTATTTACTTACTGCTTTCAAAGTCTTTAATTTCATTTCCCTGCCAGTCATAGATAATCCTGGCGTGGCTCCTCAAAGTTAGCCTCGTGGTAATGTCACCCAAAAACTACAAGAGATGACACAACACACTATAAGCTGTATAAGCTGTATATATAGTGTAAGTGTAACTGATGCAAACATCACATTTACAAGTCACATGAAACATTGCACTGTCTGATATGCTGCTATCTGTACATTACCACAATATTACTCCCAAAATACAATATAAAGGTGATAAAAATAATTAGCTATAGCGTAGCAAATGCCAGTGATATACAGACTTACATCGTCCATAGACTTGAGGTCAGAGATGACCTCCACGCAGTTGGTATGCTGTCCGTTTAGGTAGACCATAATTCTCCTGTTGCTAACTGCTATCATGTCCTTGAATCGCTTCGACAGCAAAAACTTTGACTTCTTTTTCTTCTTAGGATCCTTTGGAGGCAGAGTTAGTCCAGACATAGTCCACTGAAGCTGCTCCTTCTGTTCATGATGTCCTAAAAGCATGTTTCAAATCAGAATCAAAGGCTGGAATTAATGTTACCTCCTTATTATACAGATAATGTGGAATTAAAAACTCATTAATTTCCTTCGCTCAGGAACATGTAGCATTACCTGACTGAGCGCTGGTGGATTTTTGATTATTAAAATGAATAAATCAGCAATAATTACCCAAAAGATTATCTATACATACTAATCAATGACTTAAAAGGGTTCTTAAAGGCTTCGCCATTAGATACATAGATCTCTCCATCCTTGGGAATCTCACTGGTTTCAAATATCTCAGTGCCATCATCAAGAAACATTCTCCTGGCAGCACCATTGAGCTGCAACTTGCTGGTGCATGACTCCAGTAACTGTTTGATATTAGGAGCAGCAACCTGCGCACAAATATCCCTGTCGCCATTCTTAAATACAGTACATCTGATGACGTATGGCTGCCTTTTGTATAGGGGAGTTTTCTTCTTTGGTCTCCTAGCCAAGTAGAGTTCCTGGTCTATCAGCATGGAGTAGGATTGTTTGCCTGAGGGTGGTCTGTATAATCATGTACAGATAACGTGAGAGAGAACTAGGGTCGTAAGGAAAGTACATGTAACAATAGATGATGAAATGGAAAAGTGATTATTTATTCAACATAAAGCAGGGCCCTCACCTGTTGTAAGCACTTTGGGACCTCACGTGAGCACTTCTAGTTCTTCTTGCAGAAGTTTTCTCCTCACGAGGGGTTGCTGGATCCCACAGATCAGGATCTGCTATAAATTTAGCATCTATTTTAGGCTTCTGGCGTTGAGCGGGTGTTGCACTGTGTGACCTGACGTTGCTGTACTCCATCTTGATAGTCTGAGTCTTTGTCCTATATATATACAACATTGGTATCATTATCTCACTAACCTTTTACACGAACAACGAAATAAATTCTGTTGCAGAGTACTAGACAAACAACAAATATTGTATAAGAACTGTGGTTACAATGCTTACTGATAACACAACTCCAAATTTTAAAAAACTGTACAATGACAGACAAACCGTTCAATATATTGGGCGGACACAGGCCTGTCTCTTTTACCAGATCTTGGTCTCATTCCTTGTTTCATCAGCCCTTCCTCTAATGTGTGGTACTTGCCCAGGTATGGGGAACTTCTAAAATAACAAATATATACTACTAAATCTTACTTGCTAGTTTTCTCCTTCGACTAATACTGGCTACAAGCTGGCATGTGAAATAAATTCCTATCTATGCTATCTTAGGTGACCTATTGAGATTGAGCAATATGTTACGCCACAACATAATAATACGTATGTACATGTACGTCTTATAGATATGATCACCTACCTAACATGAACATTACATGTATATTGCAACACACCCATATCTGACACTTACAACACATGTAGATCCTACAACCTACATTGTACATACATAATTATATTATTGTTATGGTTTCACAAGGATTAGCCGGTGCCCACCGTTATGCCTTAGCATCCCACTGAGCATGCATAGGTCCCAATGGTCAGTCCGAGCTTTATAAATAACAATCCTGACCAACGATGATTCCAAGTCAAAGAAACCTAACAATTCCAGCAAGGTAGAGTAGCAAATACTATATTTCATATAGTGCAGAATAGTATAGTGTAGAACAGAGTTGTACAGAAAAGCTCTCACTATTTATATAAAAACTGCTTGAGAAAATGAACAAGTAATTGTTGGTTATGCGACCAGAACCAAAAAGAGTAATTGCGGTAAACTCACACATGTAACTAGAGCCAATGAAAATACTGAGAGAAATACCATGAAGGGACAAGCAGCCGGAAGTCTCCGTAAATTATAGATATTACCGCCATATCAACAAGGATAAGAAGAACAGCCATTAGGGGTGGTCTATTACAATCCATTATGTACACAACTACCTATATATATATATAAAATATATATATATATAAAATAGTAATGTCCACAACCTTATTAACAGTTGAAGGCTAGTATGAAATAATACCTGAAACAAATCAAGTACTAACAACAACTTAATTTACATGATTGGCAATACAATAACTTCACTATGAGCTGATACCAAATAGCACATAATCTTCACAAAATCAGCGAAGACTGGAAGTCAAACCATATTATACTTACCCCGATTTGTTGCCCACATCAGGCCCCTTCTTGATATCATCAATATACTGAGCTATAAGCAAGTCTTCATAGCTTACAATACTAGTTGTACCCAGTTTAGCTTTGAAACCTTTACTAGGCTGGGCAGATGCTGACTGTGCCCTCCGCTCTTGAGTCGGTGGCATTTTATGTCAGTACCCTATATGAAAAGAGTAGGAAAATGTGCTTTTAACATATTTATATTTATGTCTTTTGAACAATGACAAAAGTTTCAAATAAAACAGTAGATCAAATGTTTAATAACAAAAGCAATACTTGATTTGTAATGCAATACATCAATTGATTTACAGTATTCATCATACATGTATTATTATGTAGGATTTTTAGCAACTACTTCAAACAAAAGTACTTTATGGCATTTTGTCAGATGAAATTAGAATGGTTAATTGGTACTGCTATTTGCCAGTTTTATTGGATTTCTATCCTATTCACATATCGACGACGAATACTAATGTGTGTCACGTTTAGACTAAAATTAGTAGTTATATAAGCTTTCAATTATATTAGCTATTATATTGGCCCTAAACATGTGGTAAAGTTTACTCTATTATACCAACAGTCTAGTCTAGCAAATCAAAATTGTTACTACTAAGGCTATGCCCAATGTGTGATTCCATGATTGGTGAGTAACCTTACTATGAGATTGGTCGATCAATTGAATACCTTGTGTAGGTATATTTTACTACGCTTTTTTATGTAAATATTTTATTAGCTGCATTCTTCTTCCTAGCATCAACTTTCAACAACACAAATAACTGACGGTACAATAGCAAGTTAACAGTTTTCATGTTGTTAGATAATTATAAATAATGTTCAGCCTGCTGAATGTTTTTGTTGATGATATTCATGATCAATTTTAACTCCAATAAGAAAGCCTTAGTGCTTATTCAAATTATCTTAGCTAAGCTATTTCAGCTCTTACAGGATGTATTGCGGGTGTGTAGCCTCCAGATAAACATGACTCTCTAGTAATTCCAAATAGCAGTACACTATATTCCTTATCTTTCATTGTATCATATAGAATGGCATCATGTAAACCTACTTCAACCTGATAGGTCAAGGGCCGATATTATATTGGATGTAATAATAATGAATAATGTTTTTGTCTAGATCACAATCCTCCATCCGACCCTTCATGTCAGACACCCCCACCTCAGGTGTTTTCATGTTATAATCGTACCTCCGGATGATGTATCGAGTCTGTGGATTTTCATGGAGTAAAAAATTAATTGGGCTTCAATTGTAGGCTGATGGCCCATCGGTCCCTCAGATTTTGGGTGGAGCCAGTTCTATACCAAAGGCTCCATAGTTTTCTGTTCAGATCAGTTGGGTTTGGATTACAATACAGCTATACTTCTATCTTCTTATATGCTCTGCTTCTTTGATAGAAATTTAAAGGAATACCTAGAAGTCTCCAAGCCTAGTTCCTTGTGGAACTGAGTGCCTGGAGTAAGTAGCGTAGTCAAATATAACTTATACAAACTCGGATGTCAAAACAGAGGTGGGTCCTAATACATGAACTATAATTACATGATAGGAGCACGTCATGTAAGAAGTTGGATCCTGAGGTCTCTACTAATAATCTAGCATTGATCAGCTAGGCCCTAGGGATTCATTGATTGAGTTTCAGTGCATGAGGCGCATCGGCCTGTGTGCTAACCGCACAAGATCACTGTGTCTTTGTGCAATAAAAATGACTAGTCTTGTTGCCAAAAATTTTGTCCAGGTAAAAGTAGAGAATCAGCATTGAATTGGGTAGTAGTTAGCAATGATCAGATATAAACTTTATATATATATATATATTACTCACGAGGAAATATCTGCTGTAGCAAATTGATAATTAACACTATTCTGTTTATTAATTATTCAGTAGAAATAGGGTGTGTCTGGTTTTATTGAGTTGAACATACAGTATGACATCTGAAAAAAGGGTACTATTGTGATGGTACGCCCAGTCGTATCTTACATCTGACACTCATTATTGTGTGCATACATGTATATATCTGCTTGTACTTTACTCTTATGTTGTTATATATGATTATATGATTATATCTAAGTCTTTTAATGCCTTTTATACCCATGTACAGAGGCCCGACCTCTCAGAATCCATTGATATTCATTTTGTACATGAATTGGACCATTATAAGCAACTTTTGTAGAACCCGACCTATTTTGGGTCGGCCGTCGGGCTTCCGGCGGCCATCTTGTTGCGCAACTTCCGGACGACCACACGTCGTCTTTTCCCGACGTCACGTCGGCCGGAAGTCCTTATACTATATAAAGGGCACTGTTTTACTGTTCATTGTCTCAGTCTACACTTGGCTTTCAATAAAGACACATCTATACTTGATACAGGGACTTTCTCTTCCTTTTACTAGGTCATTCGCTTAGCGAACTGCCTACTAGGTTGAACTACTCTCTCTCATTGTATAGTCTGAAGGTCGGACTTGAGATCAGATGGGTCGTCTTTGGTAGTATTTGGGCTACTGAGACCGCTCGATCTTTCATGTAATGCGAAGTCCTATTACCACTCATAGGCACTTCATTTCTGAGTCGATAGTCGTCCAAGGACGACCGCACCAAATCACAGAAACCATTACACTATATTTTAAAGTATAATAAAACTAGCGAATGCCCTAATTAGGCTGAAAAAAGCTACGAATCCGTTCAATTGCTAGTGGAAATTGAAGGAAGAGTTTGACACCTATTAACTGGTGAAAAAGAAGAGAACACCATAAGCAAATAGCATTTCCACCAAGCTAGTCCCAACCCTGCCATTTGGTAGTTAACCCATACATCATCTAGTACCATTATAGTTAGAGTCTGTTTGGTTGATACTGCACTTGAGCTGGTACTGCTCTCTTTGGTACAAATGCTGTACGGCTACGCATTTGCTACCTAACCAGATACAACATTATTATTCTTGTATAAATCAAAAATTCCTAATTTTGATTTAATTTTCATTATGAGAATCTTTTATTCTAGAAGTATTAATTTAATTGGCTTACAACTATAAATATTACAGTTAATATAACCAGCCCCTTTATCTCTTTCTACCTTTGAAGATATAGAACACTCTTGAACAATAAATGTAAGGAGAGTGCCCCTTTTAGATAACACTGTCAGACTGCAGTATAATATTCGTACGGGAAGTATCAGAAACTTTAAGTTGATATTGTAACAGTTTGCTCTAATTCATCAGTAGACAGAATGTTAGTGCAGGTCAGTATCTATATTTTTTTACGTTTTCCAAGGAGTAAGAATTTCTTTCCTTGGTTTGTCTTATTTATTATTAAATTTTTATTAAAAAATAAATAGAAGCCAGAAGGCGGTATAATAATAATATAAATATAAATATTATATAAATCAGTATTTTGTATAACTGTCCGACCAGTTAGCAAGCATGTATGTGAAATACACGAAGACCATAAAATCAATATGTCATGATTATTCAATTCAATAGAAATTCCAAATTTGTTTAAAAACATAAACAGCAGGTTTTACCAGAAATTTGAAGTAAAAAATGCTGAAGTTAGAGCACGTTTCCGGTATCGTTGTTATGGCAGTGAACCAAAATGATGATTAAAAATTAACATCTCTATCCATTTTTGTATCATAAATTTAGTACACTTGACTAAAATTTCATCTTATTTAACTATCACTATTTGATCAATTTGACGTGTTTGATTAAAAGTGTTAGGCTAACTTTGTCTTTTTGAAATAATATCGTGTGTAATGTGGGAGTTGCTGACCTACATTAAAATGCGGATATGGCACATTATTGGAGAAAATGAATTCTGCCAATAGAAAACAATAAAGTTAACCTCCCGGCTTTTTAGTACTATCAAATCTTGGCATTAAATTAGATTATAAATGATGGTTTATCCGATTGCTAATTATTATTACTTAATACATAATGAATGTTCTACTCATCATATATTGCCGATTATGTAGGCAGTTCAAAACAAATTGAAATTTTATTTTGAAAACTCGTAAACTCAAACTGCCAAACCCAAATTAATTTAATAAATATTAAATAAAATTATTAATTTCATATGGTTAGATAAGGACTGAACTGAGAAATTCTAATCTAGTTTTGTTTTTCTCGAAGTACAGTAGAATAAAAAGTTGTAAGCCAAATAAACTCTGTAAAATTCAATCAATCAATGGGGCTAAAACTCAACTGGCAAGTCCAAAATTTTAAATAATAACAGTACTTAATATTATAAGCAGAGCTGGGTCCAAGTCATAGATTTGACTTGACTTGCCAAGTCAAGTCAAGTCACAAGTCGACTTGACTTGGACTTGCTGACTTGACTTGACTTTGACTTGCACATCAATGTGACTTGACTTGACTTGACTTGGACACATGAATGACTTGTGATTTTGACTTGACTTTGACTTGCACATCAATGTGACTTGACTTGACTTGACTTGGACACAGGAATGACTTGTGATTTTGACTTGGGTTTTGCCAAGTCAATCTGGCAAATAAAAATTTTGTACAGTGTTTAGCCAACATGGAAAAAAGGTCTCAATTGCCTACCTAATTATCATTTTTACTAGATCAGTGCTACTAGCAGCACTCAGAGTATATCAAGGTTAGCTATGAGGATACACAATTCAGGCACTATCTAAGCTGTGTGTACGAGAGACTACACAACGACAATGCATAGTCACAAGTACACACAGTGCAAGTAGTGTAAGTGTAGCATACAATGTAGGTGTGGTGTAAGTAGTGAATACAATGTGCAGTGCAATAATTACTAGAGTTAAGTTGCAGGACTGACCAGTGGGCACTCCTTGCTGTACCATGTGCTGTTTATATGCTATGTAACACTGCATCACCATTACAATATACAGTATATAATACTATATGACCAGTCTCGACCGTAGTGCCAATAATACTACTCATATAGACTAGTTCTTTACCATGATTGCATCACATACATGTCCATGCCCTGCTACACCTTGGCATAGGTTTTTCATGGATTGGAATGCCTACTAAAAGAAAAAAAATGATGTTTTGAAAAATGTAAAATTTTTTGAAGTTGTCTTCCACTTGACTTGCATTTCGACTTGACTTGACTTTGACTTGACTTGACTTGTGACTTGCATGACAGCTGACTTGACTTGACTTGACTTGAGGCAGCACTGACTTGACTTCGACTTGACTTGCCTTCAAAATTTTAGAAATTACTTGACTTGACTTGACTTGAGGCAGCACTGACTTGACTTGGACTTGACTTGCCTCCAAAATTTTGGAAATGACTTGACTTGTTGACTTGCAAATCGACTTGGACCCAACTCTGATTATAAGCATATGCAGTTACAGCAATAGTGAGAAAACTGTTGATCCAAACTATGTAAAACTATATATTTTTTTAAATCTGTACTCTCTTTTTGACAGCAATATTTTGTTTTTAAGCGAAGTAATGAAGGAAATAAAGCCTTCAATAGATTCCGCTGGGCGTCAAACAGTGCTATTTTTTTGGAGAGGTCGCCTTGCTTTGGCCTATGCATGATTATAATTTAACAATAGTAGGCCTAATACTTTTATAACAGTCAGCATTTTCCAAGCCTACTAAAATAGCTTTCCATAGCAGTATTTTTTGCAAATACTGAATCTCACAACATGTGTTAATGATAAATAAACCAACCAACCAACATGTTCTGTTCACTGTGCTAGGCGATTAGGTGCCGTAGAGGCCCCTGGTTCAAACCCAGTCAGGAACTGGTACTTTCATGGATTTGAAACAAGTGTCTGACCACTTAAAAATACATCATTATATAAAAAAATGGCCAAACCCCTAATGCTACCTACTAGTTTTGATTCCCAGAAGAGAAAGCTTAGATCTCAAGAGAATAGCATTTTTTTCTATCTTGAGGTAGAAAAAGGGCCCTTACAATACTGTTCTTAACATGGTAAAGAGACTATGTGGCACTGGAGCATTTAAAGCTGGATACGATTCCTAACACCACCCATGACTTTTACAGTAATAAAACCTGGATCTCCCACATGAAAGTCCTGAGCTCGAACCGCTAGGTCAAGGCTGTTCCATAGCCTGATTGCTACTATGAACTCCTCTAAAAACTTGACCACATGAGCAAGTGGCAGCAGAAAAATTTCACACTGGAACATTAGAAGAAAGGTTAAAATGCTGAAAATTTAAAAAGTCAACCAATCTCAGCATTCTATCATTCTGCAAAACCTCTGCATGAACACATCATGCGAAATATCAATTTTCTCCTAATTAACAAAGAAAGTTATCAATAAAAATAGCGAATTCAATTTTCACCGGACAAAATTAACACTGTCGTAAAAGTAGTTAGACTACTATTCAACGCCATGCTTTGCAGCATTTTTTTGTCTATTTGTCCATAGCTTTTACTGCCAAACCTGTAGGCTTATCTGGTGGTAGAGGTTGCATATGTGTTGGACAATAGTGTGCCAGGTACAAAATTCCATATCATGGGTCAAGAGGTTGTTTATTCTTTAATCTTCGAGTTGAACTTGCTATTGCTATTTGTAGGCTGAACTATGCCGACAGTTAAGGGTGATTCTATGCGTGGTCTTGCTGTCTTCATATCGGATATCCGAAATTGTAAGTCAAACCTACAACTCGAATATTCTGTGCATATTTGCCGTAGTGTACCATGGCGTTAGAAATTTGGGAACTTATCTGTCTCACTATAGACAATGACACTATCTTGACTAGGCTTACTTGGTGGATCCCACCCATCTCTAGATATTATTTGTCTCCTGTACAAAGTGAAGGTGAAGAATCAGTGCTAGTAGAATGGGAAGATTTATGCTAGTCACTGCTGTACTTTGGTGTTTGTAGGCAAAAGTAAAGAAGCTGAAGTGAAGAGAATTAATAAAGAGTTGGCCAATATTAGATCAAAGTTTAAAGGTTTGTAGTTGCAAGTACATAATGTAATACAGAGGTAATAACTCTGGTGCTATACTGGTGTCACTAGTTACGAATGCTGTACCATACACCATTGAAACTGTGTAACAGTATACGCACTGTGTTGATATATTATCCAATAGCAGTCATACAGAAAGGTCTCTGTATACATGTTGCAGGAGATAAAACTTTAGACGGCTATCAGAAGAAGAAATATGTTTGTAAACTCCTATTCATCTTTCTTCTGGGTCATGATATTGACTTTGGGCACATGGAGGCTGTCAACTTGCTTAGCTCCAATAAGTACACTGAGAAGCAGATAGTAAGTAATGTGTACATACCGTTGTATACATAAGTATGAGGTATAATATACAACTGTATTGCAATAGTCTAACTTAATGGTATAATGATATGTTCATTGCTGTACTGTACCGACTCCAGCTTGTGACTGTGCTAGAGATCTTAACCTTGCTGTGACCAGTGGTCCATTATTGTGCGGTACTGCTGTTCATTTGTTCACCCGTTTATACAAGCACCCTTGTGTTATTCAGGGCTACCTGTTCATATCAGTGCTGGTCGGAGCTAATAATGAGCTTATGAAATTGGTCATACAAGCCATCAAGAATGACCTGCATGCCAGGAACCCAGTGCATGTCTGTCTGGCATTGCAGTGTGTCGCCAATATCGGCAGCCGGGAGATGGCAGAAGGGCTCGGCAATGAAATACCAAAGGTTCTTGTATCCGGGTTAGTATGTATGTATACAAGTGATGTATACCCCGTATATACATGTATGTACTGTGTGTATATATTCTGTACTATACTAGCCTACACCGAATTTGTTATGTAGGTCATGCTTCCATTGATAACACATCTGAGATCTGAGGAATCATTTCGACCGACTAGTACTTAGATGTACAAGTCCCTTGTCCCGCCAATAGTATGGAATTTTACATTTGTGTGGATTCATCCAATATCATTAAATGATTAACATTAAACGAATCATTAAACACAAGCATGTACTGTTTAGTAGTGCTGCACGGTGTTTCGGTATCATTCAGTTTTTTTTTCTTGGTTCAAAAACTGCGAAATTTCAAAATATAAGCCTAAATGTGGCGGTTCAATCGATCCAGTTTTTAGATTCGAATAGCGTCTATCCCTTGAGCATGCCCCTTTCCGGTAATGACTGATGTAGTGTATGCGTGAATGTATACTGTGCCTCTTTCCATCTTTATAATTCGATGTCATCCTTGCCATACAAACTTAGCTGCAGCCATTGTTGTCACCCAGTGATGGTTTGCGGATAGTGTAGTTTTACTCTGTTTTTAGCATTTATACTTACATTATTATCATAGATAATTAATATTAAACTATTTACAATTTATTAAGCAAAGTAAAAGTAGCCGCCATTATAGTTTAAAATGGAGTGTGACAACTCCCAAAATTGTGCATGAAGTTAGCGATTCGGTTTTGTTTTCTGAGTTGGAAAATACTGAGCAGTAGCAAACAACTTTCTTGTCATTCAGCATTTTCAAAAATACAGAAAAAAACGAATTTAAGCGCAATATCAAAACCGCCCTGCACTACTATATAGTCTCCGTGTACTGGACTGTATAGTCTCGTGTACTCTACGGTATACTGTATAGTCTCGTGTACTGTATGGTATACTGTATAGTCTCGTGTACTCTACGGTATACTGTATAGTCTCGTGTACTGTATGGTATACTGTATAGTCTCGTGTACTCTACGGTATACTGTATAGTCTCGTGTACTGTATGGTATACTGTATAGTCTCGTGTACTCTACGGTATACTGTATAGTCTCGTGTACTGTATGGTATACTGTATAGTCTCGTGTACTCTACGGTATACTGTATAGTCTCGTGTACTGTATGGTATACTGTATAGTCTCGTGTACTCTACGGTATACTGTATAGTCTCGTGTACTGTATGGTATACTGTATAGTCTCGTGTACTCTACGGTATACTGTATAGTCTCGTGTACTGTATGGTATACTGTATAGTCTCGTGTACTGTATGGTATACTGTATAGTCTCGTGTACTCTACGGTATACTGTATAGTCTCGTGTACTGTATGGTATACTGTATAGTCTCGTGTACTGTATGGTATACTGTATAGTCTCGTGTACTGTATGTGAGCTACATCTGGCAGTTTGTAACTGCCAACACATGTTGGTATTATGGTGGACAATGATTTGATGGAAGTTGAATGCAGTACAGATGACTCTCACCAATAGACTAATTGAATACTAACTATACTGATGTCATACATCTCTCTATTATACCAATAACTACATGTGCCTGTAGTATAACTACCATACTATACATAGTGTATAACTTTCTATTGTCTATCCTACTCTATCACAGAGATACTATAGATTCAGTGAAGCAAAGTGCTGCCCTCACTCTGCTCAAGCTAATCCGCACGTCACCAGATGTAATACACATGGGTGAGTGGGCCTCTAGGGTTGTCCATCTACTCAATGACCAGCACATGGGTGTGGTGACTGCAGCGGTCAGTCTTATAGAGTGTCTAGTAAGGAAACACCCTGATGAATACAAGGGGTGTGTACAGCTTGCAGTCAGCAGGCTCAGTAGGGTATGTATTGCTCTTTGTTATTCCCTATTATATTACATGTATTTTATATCATGCTGTACATATATGATTGTACTATACGCTATCTACATGTCTGTTCCATTATAGCTATATACTGGGTATAATTACATGGTATATTCCACATACACATACATTACATAGGACATATACCATACATTGTGTCTAACACAGGGGTAATTTATTGAGTTAATCACCATTAGACAGTTTGGTAGAATACTTGAGCATTCTATTGATAATCAATGAATGCAATCTGTTTTGCTACTCTGTTGTAAACGCACACTATAAGTGTATATAAAATTGTATATGTTATAACACATTTTTATCTCTATGATACATTATGCAGTAACAACTCCCCTACCACCCCAGTGCCAGTATTTTACATTCTGTTGTTGTTCAGTAGCCAGCTGTCAGTCAGTCACCCTATTGCACACACCCCCCCCCCCCACTGGGGCTATAATTGTAGCCTTAGGGTTGTGTGTTAGGAATGTTCTGTATGTCAAGTAATACATAATTAACTACAGGTGATGTGCCTGTGATTAGCTTATTGTATGTACAATCTACACTTCTACAGTGTAGTCTGGCACTACTTAGAGCTGGGTCATAATATTATGTACTATCACCCTGTTAGCTTTCTATAGAACAGTATCTGTATGTACTGTTTGGAGTTGTCTGTCTTACAATGAAATGACTAAAGGGAGGACTACTCCTTGTGATATAAACAGTATAATAGTTACTATCTCCGCTGTATTGTATGCACAGATTGTGACCTCATCCTATACTGACCTACAAGACTACACATACTACTTTGTACCAGCTCCGTGGCTCTCTGTTAAACTTCTCAGGCTCCTACAGAATTATCCCCCTCCTGAAGACCCATCTATCCGTACCAGGCTGACAGACTGTCTAGAGACCATACTCAATAAGGCACAGGTAATCATACCACTACTAGTTTACAGTACAGTGGGCCACTGTGAAGGATGTTATAGGTACAGTAGTTAAAGTACAATGTTTAGTATTCTGTCTTATATTGTATAGTCTCGTGCACTGTACGGTATGCTGTAGTCTTGTATACTGTATGGTATGCTGTATAGTCCTGTGTACTGTATTCCTTGTATAAGTACCTAATGGGGGTGGAGACTGGCGCCGCTGCCTGTCATGTGGATAGTCTGGCTACCCTCATGTGGGGGGTCGCTTAGGGCCGGTGGAGACTGCATGTCCCTGCCATCCTTGCGCGGGGTGGTTCTGCGGCCGTGAAGAGCTTTCTAGTTGGGCAGCCTTCTCTCTAGCCTCGAGCTATCTGCTTGTTCCTTTGCTTTTATTTATATTTGTTTTTCAATACCTTTTATATGTCTTTCAAAATTAGCAATGAACGCACTGAAAAAAAATCTATAGATATGGGCACTGTATGATATGGACATACATGTAATATGGCTTGCTGTTGTAGGAACCACCAAAGTCAAAGAAGGTACAGCACTCCAATGCTAAGAATGCAGTACTGTTTGAGGCCATCTACCTCATTATTCACATGGACAGTGACCCCAACTTGCTGGTCAGAGCTTGTAACCAGCTGGGTCAGTTCCTTCAGCATAGAGAAACCAACCTAAGGTACATCTGCCTATCTGTCTGCCTCTGTCTGTCTCTGTCTGCGCATCTACACCCTACACTATCTATTATCATCCTCTACTATAATGTAATTTTACATGTTTGTATATAACAGAGTGGGTAGCTATAGCTCTAACCATCTATAATGTAACATTCTAACGTAATTGTAATGCTCAATTAGGAGTTATTTACCCTTTGTCCATATTATACATGGCAGTATTGTAATAACTAAAGTATTCCTTGTAATATCTAGATATCTGGCACTAGAGAGCATGTGCTTGCTGGCTACTTCAGAGTTCTCTCATGAAGCAGTGAAGAAACATTTGGAGACCGTCATACTCGCTCTCAAGGTAGGTAGTCACTACTTGATAACCATATGCCCTCATGGCATTTTCTATAGCCAATGCTCATCAATGCTGAAACCTAACTGACAAGATCAACGCCATTAAATGATAAAAAACTATTGCTGTACAAGTAGGCTTGAGAATGTAATGTGCATGTAACTCATCTCATCAACCCAACATTTATGGAATCAGAAAGTATACTACCCGTCCCGTTCCAGCTGAAACGTGGAAATATGAAAATGCAAGATCAAATTCAATACCCAATACTAAAACTAGTCCAACTATTGGAAAGTGTTAGATGGATTTAGTATTAATCAGAGCAGTGGGATGTGCCATCACTGTGTCGAGTGTAGAGATGGGTATTTATTAGGTGTTGGACCCTAAGCCTGGTAGACAACATGTAGCTAGAGTCATACAATGTACATATGCGAGTATTCTATACGCTGTACATCACGAGTATACTTGCAAGGACATTTTGAGAGTACTTGGTAATTGTTTGAACTTGCTAGTCCAAAAAGTATACTTGTACTTATTTGCCACCACTGCTACTTAACTTGCTTGTACTTGCTAAGTTTTAATTATTTTGACATGGAAATAGAGGGACCTTTCTACTATTTAGATTTCTGGTCAGATACTAATTTAGACCCTTTGCTTAAGTTGTAACTATGAGTACATTCACAGTTAAACTGAGTTCTTCTATTATCACTTGTACCCATGGTTTGCTAGCATTGTACTGTTACTTGTACTTCTCAGTCTAGGCCTTGATACTTTTCCTATTTATAGACTGAGAGGGATGTGAGTGTGAGACAGCGGGCGGTAGATCTACTCTACGCAATGTGTGATAGAACCAATGCCGAGGAGATTGTTGGTGAAATGCTGGCATATCTAGAAACAGCTGATTATTCTATAAGAGAAGAGATGGTGAGTAATAGTTACCAACACCCACATACACACATATAATTATATACATGTACATGTAAATAATAGCAAATCCACTAAACTGTGAAAGTATGTAAATCAACAAAGTTATCTTCTCATGTCAGATAGAGTGTATGAGCTGACAACTCCGGATAAAGAAATTATGTATTTTTTATTTAGGTGTTGAAAGTGGCTATACTGGCCGAGAAGTACGCAGTAGATTACACCTGGTATGTAGATATAATTCTCAATCTGATAAGGATAGCCGGAGACTTTGTCAGTGAGGAGGTTTGGTACAGGGTCATTCAGATTGTTATAAACCGAGATGACGTACAAGGGTATGCTGCTAAGACAGTATTTGAAGTAAGTGTGTGCACATACATGTATATTATATATAGCTACCTAGAAGAATAGTATTGGCATTTCCTATTGACATCATGATTTGTACAAAATTGATAAATTATGATATACAAGTGGTGACTTAGTTCAAAAAGTTCTTGAACCCATTTAATGTCATCAAATTATTGTAAAATATGTTTCATGTGACACCATGCATGGGCAACTACAGTGGCTAATGTTTTCCCCTCTACTTTCACACTTGCTCCTTAGCAGTGTGTGTATTTCCAGCTATGATATACATGTACATGTAGCAATATTATATTTTAATACAGTACCATCAGTTGTCTATCATGCACTTTGACTGCCAAATCTAACAGACAGTTTCCTTGTCATAATCACTGTGATTCTTCTAATTGGTGTTTGTAGCTTATTATTCATATTTTGTTTTTTGTTTATGCTGTCTGTGTTATCATGTAATAATTGTTATTTTTACTATGTGTGGGTGACAGTATAATTGCAATACTCACTGCTCTACACTAATTCACACATTTCAGATTTCCCACATCGTCAATTTAGTAATGGAATCACCATACATTGTAATTCTATCTAGTAATATGTATGGATGTATTAGTTGTGAGATAGTGTGAGATAGCGTGTTGTTGTCTAGTCTGCAGCCCGTGTGACCTAATTGCTCTGCTCTGCCCTTGCCTGACCTGGTCATGGCTCACTCTATGACAAGAGTATAACTCTACTAATGATGTAACATCTATTGTTTCAGGCTCTACAAGCCCCAGCATGCCATGAGAATATGGTGAAAGTAGGTGGATATATATTAGGAGAGTTTGGTAACCTAATAGCTGGTGACCCAAGATCTAGGTACGTAGGTAACATGGTAGGAGGGTACTGAGTCTGTCTGACCTGCCTCCTGTTTATTATTAATCCTATAAATAATGTAGCTGCAAGGGTGCTGTTGTGGAACTGAATGGTGCAAGTGCCGTGTACATGCATGTGTCCTGTTCATCTACAGTACTTGTACTGTGTTCCCTTGTTTGCAGTCCTTCAGTGCAGCTAGAGTTGCTACACTCCAAGTTTCACCTGTGCAGTGCTGCAACTAGAGGGCTCCTCCTCTCCACGTATGTTAAGTTTGCCAACCTCTTCCCTGAGATAAAGGCACAGATCCAGGAGGTGAGTTCAGCTGCTGATTCGGTAGATTCTGGTAGCAACAACAGTGTGTAATGTACCTAGTCGTATATAACAGCGTAAATGTACATGTAGGTATGTACCTAGTCATATATAACAGTGTGTAATGTACCTAGTCATATCGATATATAGCAGTGTGTAATGTACGTGTCTGTATATTGTATACATACATTTGTTCTTTATCTGCAATGTTGGATTGAGTGTAATATACGGTACATGGGGTTAAGTCACAGTTTCCTTGGGGCTAGAAACTACCAGTATGCATTGCCTTTCCATATAATATACCCTGCCATACCAATGCATATTCACAAACAAGCACATCATAATCAACAGTATACAGCACCACATTTCACTGGCTGATTCACTTGATGAAGCTGTTGACTACGTGTCAAACTGCTTGTTTTGCAATGAGAAAAATGTTTGACCAGTTCTGCATATGACTTTACATACAGATATTTAAAATTAGCAAGCAGTTACAGTACGTGGCTGTAGATTTGTAATAGATGGTAGCTAAGGGTGTTTCAGCATTTCAAAGTCTGATGCTGAAGTGGAGAGATTTGAGATGGCCTTTGTTCTTCGCCAAAACTTAGAAGGAGAGAGAAGTTGTCTTCTCTATATTCACATGGTTGACAACCCCAATCACAAACACAGGTTTAAGGCTATCTCAATTTCTCCACTACTGTACCTAACAGAGGAGAGGGAGGTGTAGATAAGGGTGAGATCTCCTGGCTCTTTATCTATCAGCAACCAAACTGAAAGTAAAGCAGGTGATAGAATATTGTTATCTGTTAGGTGCTGAGTGCAAGTCACTTGAGATATCACATGCACTTGGCCACTTGTGCTAGACTTTCTGTATGTGCATAATCAGACTGGTGATGTGGTTGTTAGTATCAGGAAACTATTGTAATAGTTGAATATTGAACCATCATATCAGCCTTGTAGATATAAACATTGTACTACAGATATAACCATATCCTTAGCGTGATAACATTATCAGATAAAAACAGTGGTACTGGTATGCTATATGTACAATGTACATGTATATGTAAGCCAGACATGTGCCAAGCAGACAAATACTCAAGTCAAGAGTCGAGTAAGAGTATATATTCCCAATTGATAAAAAGTAATTTAGAGTCAACTCATCGGATGAAGCAAGTCAAAAGTAGAGTAAGAGTAAATAAACAGCTATTTTGAAAAGTAAAGTAAGAGTCAAGCAACTAGTGCCAAAATGCTAGAGTCAGAGTAGAGTCAGAAGTACAGCGGTATGTCAAAGAGAATACCAATGGGAATTTTGTATAACACAAATTTCTTATGTATACAAGTGTGACAACACACAATAGGTAATACTTAGTGTTAGATCCAATTTTCTGTCAGTTATAGTAGTTCTGAGGAACAAAGGCTACTTCAAATTTGCACTTGTTATAATGGTAGGTCTGTTTATCTATAAGACTCTCAGCTTCTCTATGGTGGACAAGACTTATTACATAATTATCATTGATAGCTGAGAGATTAGAGTAAAGTAAGAGTCAAGCATCATGCTTTGTAGGAAAGTAAAAGTAAAAGTCAATTACCAGCTTTCACACAATACAAAAGCACAAGTCAATTAAAAGTAATGAAAAGCTGTTGCTCGAGTTAACTTGAGTCGAGTAAAATGAGAGTGCCCATGTCTGATGTAAGCAGGTTGGTAGGTAAATGTAGAGTACAATATGTACACTGTACACACAGGTACATATTATGTACATGTGAGTGTGCAGGAAGTCTTAGTGTGCACACTGTATTAGATGATGTGGTGCAGTCTTACACATTAGTCAACATTACTCATGGTGTATATGCCTACTATTATAAGAATGCTTGTGTTTGCACAGGAAGAGTTTGTTGTTATATGATCTTAAACATACACATACACAATAGATATACTAGGTGTGTACTATACTACATAGTACACAGAAAACACACAGTGACAGTCCACTGTATCCTGTAATCCATATACCTACCAATTCTCTCAATTCTTATCCCATAGAGTTAACATTACCTACTCAAATGTACGCCAAATACTCATTTAATCCTTGAACCAATGCGAGAAACCAAATTTCCAGTATCGAAATTTTGAGGGATGTGGGGGGAGAGATCTGGCTAGAACTGTGCACTGTTACATAGATGCTAAATCTGTATTGGAAATGCAACCTTATAGTTCCAAATTGAATAATAATATCTATCAGAGCCACTGACCCACATTGCTGTAGAGTTAGAAACCAGTGATACTACAGCTGCTATCATTCTTACTGGCTGTTTTGATTTGTTTCCACAGGTTTTCTCTGGAAACAATCAGTCACAGAATGCAGATGTGGAAATACAACAGAGAGCAATAGAATACCTGAGGTTAACTAGCGTAGCTTCTACCGATGTGCTGGTAAGCTATTATCTTGTCTATCTGACACACACTCTACGTCCTGCGTATAGGTCAACATGTATGTCCACCAAAGCTATACTACATGTATACACTATGTGATCAAATACTGTATAACTGCATGTATATGCAAGATTGTGGTTCACTACAGTATAGCTTACAGATAATCACACTCACGTCACCACTATGTAGAATGTAGATGTTCACATATACATGTACATTGTTGCAGTAATAGTAGGTGAGTGGTTAGTGGTAAAGTGACATTTCGAAAATGTCAGTTAGAAACAGGATGTTTTGAAAACTTTGTTTTAGAGTTTGGAGATTAGGGTTTGGGGATTGGGATTAGGGATTGGGGTTTTGAAGGTTTCAGAACGTCCTGTTTCCAACTGGCGTTTTCGAACAGTCGCAAATTCGTGGTTTAATCTCGAACCACTTTATGGGATATGTAGTCAAGCCTAACATCTACATCCCACTATCCTGTCTTAATCTGCAGTTCTGCACTGCATTTTCTCAATTAGTAATGAGCTGAAATTACACTTTCAGGCAACAGTGCTGGAGGAGATGCCCCCATTCCCAGAGCGCGAGTCCTCAATACTTGCTAAGTTGAAGAAGAAGAAGCCTGAGGCTATTGAAGGGGGTGAGGTGAGGCCTTCTCAGGCTTCTAAGATGCCAGCCGCACAGATAAGTAGTCTACCATTGCCAACAGAAAAGGAGAGCAAACCTCCAGAGGTTAGTAGAGTCTCTCTTTAGCTTGCAATAGTACAACAGGACAATGGTGCATGTGGATAATTTTAAGGGTCAGCCTACGCATATGAAGCAGCTGTGTTGTATTGAGTTTAACCATACTTGTAGTTGATTGGTGTTTATCCAGCCAATCATATCATCGTATGATAAAGTGCCAAGTCATAACTTTATTTTCCAACAATTATTTCCTTCTATGTGTTAATAATAGAAAATTATTGTAATGTGTGTTGGCCCTGTAGCATAGGGTAGCTACATGTTCGATTGGTTAGTAAGAGCATCATATGATAACAACCTGGCTGCTGTAAGCCCCTCTTTCTTTTCACTCTGGGTGTCATTATGTGTGTAGTTTAATCCCCCACCACCTGTTGTAAGTAGTGCTCTCACTGTAGTGTATTGATGTACATGTACTGGATGATGTATTACAGCAACAAGCAGCTGACCTACTGGGTTTATCCACCCCTGCCACTAACCCTACTCCACCCTCAGCTAGCTCTGTGCTCATAGACGTGTTTGAAGCTACACAGGCAGCAGGCGAAACCTTCAAACAGAATGGAATTGACACAATCAGTGCAGACGAAGGCTTCAAAAAGTATGTTTGTTTCTATTCTCTGCTCTCAGGCTATCTGTGTGGTTCAGTTAGGGGATAGACCAGACGATGTGGTATTGTTGAACTGCCTGCATACAGCTCCAATTGAATACATCATGTAGTTGGATATTCTACTATTTGGCTTGCTAGTCTGTGTAGCATTTTAAATTAATCAAATTATTTCTCCATATCTGGGTACTATTTGATCTGCGTGTATTAAGTTCTACCTAAAACCAATCACCCAGATTTACAAATACCTTGCCTTTTCAGCCTTATAGTAGGTGTTAGGCTTTCCACCTGCAATGTGATAGCCAATAGCAAAACTTTTGGCAATAAAATGTAGCTTATGCATGGAATATAGAATGTGACTTATGTATAATAAATATATGAAAATCTTTGTGCATTCTTTAATTCACTATTTTGATCCACATACGTTAACTTTTTTGTATATAAAGCGCCTAAATCTTTAACAGCGATCAGTGTTGTTCACTGGGTTCTGTTCATTAGATTACACTATGGTTTAGTTTAGATTGTACAAGCATGTAGATATGAACTTCGTGGGCACGTAGTACTACATGTAGTTATTCTCCCATTCTAAAATGAAGACAACCTGGGGCTCACTTTTTGGACACCGGCCTGTATCCTTCATCTGCTGCTGCTGCTGCTGCTGCCGCCGCTGCTGCTGCTGCTATCCTACTTTGATAATTATGGTTAACTGTGCCAGTTTCCTTGTACAGGCACTGACAGCGCTCAACTCATATACACTGTATACACCCTTCTTGGCCTTGACAAATATGCATTAATGTAGACCTACTAATCAGATTTCTTATCTACAGCACTTTATTTCCTGAATGTGAAGTGAGCGAGCTATAAATACCAGTTGTGTAGTACATGTATATGACTGTGTACATGACTAAATATACATGCATACCATGTGTTAATGTAGGTGTGCAGATGTCAGTTTCTCTCTCTTTAGGTTCATGTTCAAGAACTCTGGAGTACTTCTGGAGAATGATGTGATACAGATAGGGGTCAAATCTGAATACAAGAAGAATTTTGGCAGACTTATGATATTCTATGGCAATAAGACAACATTCCAGATCATAGGTTTCAATGCCACTCTACCGTCTAATGCAGCGCGAGACAGTAGCCTACAGTTCCAGGTACACCCACTCTGAAATCCCTCTCCTCTTGTGCCCAACCTATGTCTGTCCAATGTACGCACCGTGACTCTACAGTGACTCTACAGTGTATGCACTGTGACTGTACAGTGTATGCACTGTGACTGTACAGTGTATGCACTGTGACTGTACAATGTATGCATTGTGACTCTACAGTGTATGTACAGTGTGTGTACTGTGACTGTACAGTGTATGTACTGTGTATGTACTGTGACTGTACAGTTTAGTAGGGTACCTGACTGGTTGTTGTACTCATTATGTTTTCATGTCTCTAACTTGTCTAGTTTATCTACTGCAGGTACAGCCAGTTGAGTCAGTTATAGAGAACAATGGACAGCTACAGCAGCTTATCAATGTAGAATGTCTAACAGAGTTCTCAGACGTTCCTATTCTACAAGTCCAGTTCATCTCGTCAGGAAATATGCAGGTGTTCAATATAAATCTACCTGTCATGCTATCCAAGTTCTTAGAACCTACGACCATGGATGCTCCTACATTCTTTCAGCGCTGGAAGCAGTTGAATCAGTGAGTAGCATCTTACAGCTTGTTATGGTTTCTCTATCTGCGCATGCACTACATGTACATGTATATGTGTGTAATATATGTCATGTACTACATGTATGTAATATATGTCATGTACTACATGTATGTAATATATGTCATGTACCACATGTACATGTACATGTATATGTGTGTAATATGTCATGTACTATACTATGTGTGTAATATAATGTAATGTAATGCAACCTTTCAAAGCCTAGAACGCTGCTATGACATATACATTGTAAGCTAGAATTTCTTGTAGCCTGTCCTTATGTGTAGTAGCTCTATTATACTAATATAGTACAATATATCTTGCTTAAAAGAAACCAGCAAGAGTGTCAGAAGATATTCAAGGCTACACAGCCCATAGACAAAGCAGCTATCACACAGAAACTGATAGGATTTGGAGTTGGTTGTATTGAGAACATAGACCCCAACCCTGAGAACTATGTATCTGCCGCTATTATACACACAAGAACTCAGCAAGTAGGATGCCTTCTTAGACTAGAGCCCAACACTCAGGCAGAGGTAGGACAGTGTGGCTGTGGCTGTAACATTCACCTATCCATGTAGTAATTATTAAACCTACAAATACATGTATATATTTCACCCCTTTCTCACCTGCATGGGAATGTATTGAGAACCATGGCACATGCTGTATACACATGTACATTACTCATATATATGATTTGATTTACATGTAATTTAGATGTACCGACTAACAGTGAGATCTACAAAGGAATTGGCCTCTAAAACATTGTGTGAACTCCTGGAGTCGCAGTTTTAAATGGTAACAGTCAGCTCTACTCTGCAGAGAGAGAGATATAGCACCAGGAAGCTGGGAGTATTCATTCCACTACACCAGTACCAGGAAGTGTTAGATTGTTGTAGTCCAGGGCTGACAAGGAAGATTCATTCACCTATGTACAAGTCTTAGCTACTGATTATCATCTGCTACAATACAATACACGTATTATCATCTGTTACGATACAATACACATAATATTATCATCTGTTGAGATACATCTGCTTAGGTCTGCATCAAATAGAGGGAATAAGCAATACATATTACATCATAATATTATTATCTTACATGTAACACTATCATAATACCTTTATACATAACTCTGTTGTATGATGGTTAGCATGTCTCAGTTATTTATTACATTTAAATGTACCGATTCCATGGAGTTAGTTGTTTATGTATGCAATTGAAGTTGTTAGTTTGATATAAATTGGAAAGTAGAACAACATGGTTTCATTGTTTCTATCTTAATAATTATTGTACCTTTAAAATATTTTGTAGTAATTGCCAAGTTTATAATAATTTATGTGGGATAATCCAAGGTAGAATATTGTGCTGTTGTCTCAACTTTTTTTCACCAGAATATTAAAAGTATAAATATAAATGGTTGTATTATAATAATATAAAATTATTGGATAGCCTACTGGCATACTTGCACTTAATAATAAATATTACATGAAATACAGTACATAGGGCCCATACAAAAATAGTTACAAATTGGTAATAAAGGGGAAGCTTATACATGTAATTATATATGTAGATATTTACTTACACATGATGGAAGAGATTTTTATAACTAGGAGACTTGGGTCTAGCCATTCAACAATGCTAACAGCAATTAGATGTTATATAGACTCCAGTCCTATACTATTTCAATGTTGTAAATTGCAGGAATATGGCGGTGTTGACATTATTTTCAGCATGCTAGTCATAGTTATTAGTCCTTACTTATTAGTACACAATAAAATGGATTATTTACTTTGTCCAATTGATCCATGGATAAACTGAATGGCATTATATTTTCAATTGCAACTACGTGCAGGCGAGATTGCTAAAATAACATGGTGGGAGAGAACACATTCCCCTACAACACATGCATAGCATCTTGGGTCAGATTATCTTCAGCATGTTGAGGATATAAAATCCCTTCTGTGTACAGTAAGCCTATATACACCGACTCATAATGGGCCACTCACTAACTGAACTACATGCCAAAAGCCTTTGTTATTACAGTAGTTATTACCAATAAGTCCATGATAGCAGTATTATATTATTTGGAGGTAGGCTGGTTGAGAGTGGTCTTGCTGCACTGTGCACAAACAATACTGAATTTGGAAGATGTTGGTGTGAGAGCTAAATAATATAGCAAGATGCATTCTGAGAGTTTTGATTTTATTTCTAATATTTTGATGCTTATCCAAGCATCATCAATATCATCTGATGTTGATGTTTGGGTAAGCATCAAAATATTAGAAATAAAATCAAAACTCTCAGAATGGGTCTTTGCTACATTATTTATAAAAGTGTATAACAGTGTAACTTGTTTTACATCATGGTTGCTGCATGCCTACACTTTTCATCTGGAAGAAAAAAACTATAGACTTCGAAGATTTATAAACTGCATGAGTAATGATATTGCTAGGACACAGGTTTGATTTCAAAGTACACAAATGTATTTATTAGTTAATAGTACTAACTAGTAATATTATACCGTCTCGAAGGAATGCAGTGGGATGATCATGAACCCCAACAAACTATGATTCTGGTGAAAACAATATATTGTTTTGCATCCTTCAACCAAAGTTAACCATAAAAATTTATTGTTAACTTGATATTTTAAATAACCCAAAATCCTACCCATCTGGTGAGGTTGGAAATCTGAATATAAACCACCAATATTTACTTGCACTGCATAAACATGTATTTATGCCTCATGGAGGCTACCAATATGAGGTACACTCAAAACAGCAATCTACAAAAATTGTCATACAAAATCTGTTGAAACTCTGTTAAAAGTGAACTCATTCAATCCCCATAATACCTGGGAATCACTAATCGTTAGTCATCTCTAGTAAACACAGTAAAGTAGCGGAAGCACTTGGGCAACACTTACTAAACCAGTACAGCAAAAATGTATTAAATATACATGAAATATTATTCAAAAAATATAATTATAGTACCTTTCTTCATCACATACATGTAGTATGGGTACCTTATACAAATGCTGTATGCCAGAAAAACTGTAGGAATATATAGTAGAAAAAGTGACTTGCAGCTAGAACATTCTAAACATAAGCACACAATCCATTGTACTAAATTTGGTTGCATAATTATGAGATATCTACACTGTATGTTTGGTCTTCAATTTAATATAGGTCTAGTTGAAATATTATGGTATTATTTATAGAAAAATATACATATGTAACTGCACACGTATTATATGCATAGGTTGCACACAGGCACATAAATGTATAGGCATTTATAATACTATATCAGATGACTTGTCCATGTAAAGTATACTAGAGTGCTCAATGTTTAAAGCAAAGCCAAGTATAAAATAAGGTAGGATAAAAAATTGCAGCAATATATTTATCATACAAAATTTTGTTTTCCTTTTAATAAATATCATTTTATATAACTCTTTCTATCTTTCTATTGAGCACTCTGTTAGCACAGTTGCATACTTCTAACTATTTCCGTTATACATGGTGTGTATAGGAACTACATCGTAACATAATATAATATTTTATAGCTCCTCAACTGATACAGTAAAGCAGTACATCAGATCAACTTATCCCTAACCATACATATTATAAGCAATAACCTCGTAATCTAACAGGCTACAATGCTCCTGGATAAATAGATAGATAGATAGAGTATTGTACACCCTTGATACATTCTATTAGGTCTCTATAGGCTTACTTTCTTAGTAAATCCATGGCCATCGGTCCCCACTTGTAGGTCAATTTCTTTGGATACTTTGAATCGGTAGGTACTGGTTCAAACCAACCGTATTTTCTTCGTTCTCTACAAGAATAATTATATATTATATTGATAATACAGTGGGATAAAGTAATAAATGAATTTGTATAAGGTAAGGTAAATATCTGACATGGACACTTATCATAATATTGTATGCTTATATATACACTGACATATATTTACCTGATGCCTCTAGACATACTAGGGTAGTTCATTCTTGGATTTCCTTTGCACAGACCCCACAGTTCAGCCATCTTCTTGGGCTTTACAATAAGAAACACCCCTTTCTTTTCATCCAAATATTTTATAATATCAGGGTTAAATTGTGGGTCTTTTAACTTTTCAGCCATGAAACTTGGCAAAGTTACTTTTGTCTTTGGTGGATCTAAATAACAATTATAATTTTAAATCATAATATGATTTAATATGATTTGAGTCATATGATGATGGACTCAGAAAGGTATTCTTCACTTGTGTGTTTTTGTATTTTGCTAAATTAAAGTTAATTAGTTTTTGCAAGGCTTTAGTGCAGCAGACAAATGTGAAACTAACTTCTTAGTGCATCTCTTCTGCGTCTTGACTGGTTCTTGATTGGTGTGCTTGGCTGTGGTGGGTTGTGGGGAGTGTGAGAGACATCATCAGATCCCCATGAATGGGTGCTACTTCCAGTGCTCCACCTCCTTTCATGAGCGGCTAATGGTGCACAGACTGACCAATTGTAATTAGTTAATTCTATAATAATAATAATACACTGCTACAAGTGTACTAGCTCAAGTGTACTGCACACATGTATGCTATGTATGTAAGAGGTAGGAGGAGTCACACAACTCCCCTGTATGACGTACATGACACCATGAGGAGGAACCAAGAAATGAAGCTAAATCATCACATTTAATCCATGTCAAACCCCACAAACCTTGCAATACATAAACATGAGTTGTCAGAAAGTGGGAATTGTAACACTCTACATGTATAAGGATAAGGTAGGGTGATATCTGTCTGAAATATTTCTGTTGGTAACATAAGCAGGGGTGGTCATCTACACAAGCTACCTCTTACTTCTATATGGTTATACAGATAAATGATCGTAATAGACAGATAATATTTGTTACTGTACCAGCAGGAGTTGTGTCCCATGCACAGTCATCACAACTATCAGTATAACTAGCATTTGACATAATATCCATATCGGCTGGGATTTGGTCGATCCCTTCCATATCTGCAGGCATTATCATATCAAGTAGCTCTAGAAGAATAATATTAATTAATATACATGTGCTGGCTAAATTAGTATAAATATACAGTCATGTATGTTCATACACGTATATTGTACATCTTCACTGTACGAGCACATATAAAATGTTATAGTGAGCAATAAAGCAAATTCAGAAAATATCATACATCTATTTGATATGAAAGGAAGGCAGGTGTAGGTAGAAAAGTTTGTCAGCAAAAAAGGTGCAAATACAGTGTACTATCTTACATGTAGTTTTGATTTGATTTTACTTTATAACATTGTACGTTTACTCTCAATCAAATCAATTAGCGATCCCATTGTGTCAAGATGTCAGCAAGGGTTTGACATCCCTTTCATCTAGTATTACTAGAGTTGTAGCTGCTGTATTATAATACTATAGGTACTGTGCTAGTGTGTATGCTGTGCACTGCTATATTTAGAGTACTAGTTTTTATTATTTGAATAACAGCGCTTGTTGTATAAAATTGAATACAACTTTTAATAACAATGAAAAAACTGATTGCTTGCATTTGATATTTTTTGTGCTTCAGTAGAAAAATGAAACCAAGCTAAACTGTCTAAACCTGCGTGTATAATATGTAAAATCAATTCTATTGTACTGCTCATGCTTACCCATATCATGGTCAGTAAATATCCTTAGATCTTCATCACTGTCCTCCAACACACTCTGGGCAGCTGAGATTGGGTGCAACTGATTAATAGAAAACACAAGCAATGTCATAATCTTATACTTCTCCTTCTCCAGGATCAATGCACTATTTACTTTCATTTTGTAAGACATACATAATAATAATGATAATATCATCATAGTGTGTACTTACTGCTGATGAATGTCCATCCATGTTTTATTTTGACAAAACACTGTTATTAGTGATTGTTGCAGCAAAGCCCTGACTCTATCTGCAATGTCAACTGCTAGCAACCTTATGAGTTTATATCATCAGCTGATAACCTTAAATAGTTCATTCAAATCTATTAGCACTGATTATACAAGTTTAATATTGGCAGCTATCCAACCTCTCAGTAGCCAATTGCATTCTTTCACAAGCTAATAGTGTGAAAACAACATTTTACTGCTGATGTAAATAGGAGTGAGTGTAGTATAATAACACTTCACATAACATGCTAACAACATTATTCGTGGTTTCAGTATAAATAGAATTTACAGCACTATTTCTGACACATAATAATTTTTGACTGTTTATAGTCATTTCCTAGCATCCCACAAGCACTAGCAAGATGATAATTATTTTATTTATTCATCAAGGCCTCTCCTTATTGACAGTATGCTAAAGTCTGTCTGCAAAGAACCCATCTTAGGGAACTAGTTTAGTAAACAGTAAACCAATTTATTTAGAGAGCATTTTTTGCTAAATAGAAACTACTAGTAATAAAATGGCTTTAAATGCTGTGGTTTTATTATGATATTTTAGCTCTACACTTGTTTTATCGAGCACTTTTTCATTAATGCAATTTTATATTATATAATTATACAATGTACTATATAATATACTATTGTATATATACATAATGTATATATACACACACACGGTGTATATATGTAATATGTACATGTACATGTACATTATTATATTATACATGTACATTGTATATATGTAACATGTACATGTACATTATTATATTATACATGTATAATCACATTGTTATTCTATTGGGAGGTTATGATACCTGTAATTATTATATGATTGCATTCAGAGTACAAATGCACATTGTAAATGTGAATGAAGATACAGATTAACAAATAATGTATAATACATAGCTACATTGTATATATTACAAAGATCATAATGGTAATTCAAAATGATAATTATTTCAATCAATTTCAGATAGCATGCGTGGGAGCTGCCATATGGAACTGTCAGTGTCAGTTATCTACTCAAATCTAGTCACTTTCTGAATTAATTGTTATAGGCCATGAGGCATAGAAACAAAATAATATATAGAAAAATGGTAAATACATTAGAAAACAGCAATATAATAGGAAAAGCAAAATAGCAAACTGTAAATAGAATTCAGAGAATAAAAGTGGCCACACTGTGAAGACAAGAGTCACACCAACTACAAGCAAATAATATCCTCCAGCTCCAGGTATAAGCCTATGAAGTAAATACCAAATACATAGTTATAGACAACACAAGATTCTACTAATATAAACGTCTAGTCTAGTCTAGTCTAGAATCTACAAAAAGTAGATTGCCTCAGTTCTAGGTAAATCACTGCATATACATATTATATATAGGTCATGAGATTCTAAATAATTATACTTGTTATGCCAATTCATAAGAAACATAAACATATATAATATTACAGTACACATAATATACCACAATTACAATGGTCAGTCATCCATGGGGTTAGAAGTATGTCTTCTGTGGAAGGACTTATTCCAACTCTCTGTAACAGAGAGCTGCTCCTCTTTATATGATGAAGAGATCAGTGTAGATAACTCATCCTCTTTGCTTATCATCTGCTGCTGCATGTAGCTGTGATCCTCCTTATCCACCTTGAATCTACCAATACAAGACCAGACTCTATTAATTTACTATTATTATTATACATGTAGTACTCTATACATGTATATTATAGATATACAAGTACATGAGCACAGTACAACTGTATAATCCCACAGAATATAAGCACATCTACATTAGAGCTGTAACCAACTAATAGCTTTACAGGGTGATATATACAGCACTTGTACAGGTAGATGACTATTATATAGACAATAACAATTCCAAGTTGTCACCTCCTTTGAATGAACCAAACCAGAGATTTGAATTCCTTTAAAATGGTTCAATTCCATAGTATAGGATCATAACTTATAAGGTAACAAGCCGTGTGTGTGGGTGGAAGAGTAGCTGGCACTCACTCCTATCTGCCAATCAGGTACCAGGATGGTGTTCAGCAAGACTATTTCATGACCATAATAATAAATATTATATTGTTTGCATTTTGGGATACATCAGTGCCTGACCAGGAGGCACAATACAATGTACAATTAAATTGGTTACATAACATATTTTACCAATTATATTTTAAATTCACTTACATTGCTAGATTGGGTATGTTAGGAAAAAGTAGCATATAAATAATAATATTATAAATAGGTTCAATTAAAGTTAATTCAACACATTCCTGTTGCTGCAGTGGACACGTAAACTGGGGATGGCTGGCTCCATCTTACAGAGAAACTATTTCCTAATTTATGTTGTGTAATATATATGTGAATTGGGCTACCTATTAACTTTATATGTGAGATTTTACTTTTCCAGTCACATTGTCACTACAGTTATTAGTGCTGATGATCTATCAGAAAAGTACACTCTTATATTACATAATAACACTTGTAGGCCCTCAGTGTATAGCATACACTAATGTCTACTTACGTTGTACAAGTATAATTAATCTAATCATATACATTTACATCACTGTCCCTGGCTGTCTACTTATTGCCGGTTTACACCTACAATGTAGTGGTGCAGCACATCTCATACTCATCATCCATAGGGTCAATAACTTACAGAGCAAGTAGCCTATGCACACTATGTACGTAGAATAGTGGCCCCACTAACTTGCAACACTGGAACGAGACTGAAGGTATAGACAACTCCTCAACAGACTAATTGCATGTAATTAGATTTATCATGTTTATATCATTTCACTAATTTCTGGAAATCACACATTACACATGTCTACGTCAGACACTGGCCTGGAGTTTTCATAATAAGGGGGATCATAATATAAATCTGTGCAATGGGTTGTTTGTCTTACAAGGTGTGTAGTGAGCGAAAATAATTTCTTTTGTTAAAACTCAAAAGAATGCCCTACTATAATAACATGGGTGATACTAAGTGGCACTGTTTTACCATTTGATGCATGATAACAGTGCGACTGTGGAATGTACACCTATGTGGCTATGTAGGTCTCTTAGATGTACATGTATATACAGTGCACTAATCACCCCTCTCGTGTACAATAATACTAATTACATCCACTTTCTGATATAAGAAACTGAGAGGTTTACATGTAAATTATACATAGAACAAGATTTAGAGATTGAAGAATTCCCAGTCTATTACACTCAATTACATAATTATTGGTGGGAGATATTTCTCTTCCCTGATTACTGAATAGTTCACAAGGTCTTATCAACTTTTCCTATGTACATGTATACATGAATGTATTGATATTGTGATTGCATCAGACCATAGGCCAACCTAGTCCATTGTTCATGTCTACATCAACTATTTGAGATAAAGCTACAAAATGTTAATTCTCAGCTTGATTTTTGATAACCACTAAGCACACAAGGTCTCACTCACACAACTAATAGATGTAAATGTACAAGCAGATAAACACATAATATGTACCAGAGTTATAATGGTATATATACATGTATACATGTAAATATATGCAAATATTTTCTGAATATTAGATAAGAAGCTAAATGCAGTTTAGCACAAATTTCTGGTAAATTGGAGTTTGTTCTACAGAGAGGATAAACAAGAGAAGACAACTTTATATTATGACCAATAGTCTATATGTAAATTAATAGTGAATGTCACATATAGACATATAATACAGTCATGTACATGGGGATATATGGTGTTAAGTAATTGTACATAACAGAGTTTTGTAAACTTACCTCATAATTGTATAGACACACATGACAAGAGTGAGCAGTGCTCTACTCACAGTCATATGGGGATGGACGATAAGCAGAGCAGTGAGAGCACATGTTCCAGGATGTCTCATATGCCTGTACAGTCTCTGTAGACCATAAGACTTATTTAACAGTGGTGACTCAAGTCCAATGCTGTAGTAATACACCTAAAATTTCATGTTAGACATCTGGGATAGAGACAAGACTTGACCTAGTCTATCAGCAAAACATCTGACCATTTACAGTGTAGAGAACAGAGAATATTGAATGGTGTATATACATGTATATATGATGGTGAGCACAGTGTTGAACTAGGGCAATGCATATGTATACATGTACATAATATATACAAATATATGTAAACTGAGCACCTTTGTATCTGAATATGTTAAATTAGTTGAATAATTTTAATACACTGTCAGATTTTCTACAGCCTACTTTCGCTTGATACCAACTTATAAATGGCCTTCCTTACAAATACAGTATACGAGGGCCGATCCAAAAGTCCTTAGTCTAACCAGCAAGGACAGGCAGTAGCCTAGTGAATTTTTTCCAGGCATGTCATAGGATATTTTCAGACATGCATTCCATATATAGACAATGTACCAGTCAGTCAACATCCCCTGGGTTCAGTTTGGCTGTCACAGTGGAGAGTAGAGCTGAAAACAGCAATGGAGAAAAATGAACCATGGTTAAATATTTTCATTTAACAGGCCGCTGTAACAAATTAATCCATGGATGTCCCTAGTTATACCACAGTTAAAAGTTGGATTGCCAAGTTGAAAAGAGAGGAAACCAGCACTGAAAATGCTCCAAGATCATGGTCAAAATGAGAACTTTTACTGCAATGGCTTAATGAAGCTGGGGCATCGGTGCAAGAAGTGTATTGGGGTTAAGGGGGACTATATTGAAAAATGAAAGTGAAAGTCAGTAAATATTATATTTTTATTTTTGCTAGGCTAAAGATTTATGGATCAGCCCTGTACACTAATGCTGTACATGTATGATATCACTCTAAGAGGTCTAGTAAACAATGCAAAGGGCCGTTCCACTGTTAGAGAAAAGAGGGAGTACAGATGATGTTGTATCATATTGATGAGCTGCTGGTGAGCACACTAGTGCTATAGGTATAGGTATATTATGTACACCCCATGTTGAGAGCACTGGGCACATCCTTCCGTGCTTGTAAATAGGAACCAGTGTAGACATATGTGACACACTGAAGGGTTGACGACTCCAAAGTGACAGCCTGTGCTAGTATACCAGTATTTGCTCAGTTACCTGTTTTAATCCAACCAGTTCATATGCATCCATCAGCAAAGTTGTGCCGATAATGAGTGTCCATCCAGTGACATGCAGGACGGTGAAGACAAGCCAAAGTAGAGTGCTGCTGTCAGTGTCTATTGACCAAATCATAATCTCTGATCTACTCCATTGAGATATCAACACCTATTCACAATATTGTACTTGTAACAGTTTAGGTATCAACAACGTATCACACTTTATTTTATGATTAATAAGCTCGATATTCTCTTCACCAATTCAACATTTCTAATGTCTTTACTTACTGCAAGTGGCTTTGTCTCTATGGATTGCTATTGAAACCCAAGTTTAAACCATAAACACCCGACCAAAGGTGCATGTGGTATATGGATCACCGACAATTTAATCATTTTTATTGAAAATTATGCATATCCTTAGTTTTATTATTATTATTGCTAGCACATATGACCAATGTTATCAAGTTCTACAACAGTCAGGCCTCAGCGTAATACAACAACACCATATAATTCTTTCACTGGGGTTTTAACATAAAATTTCAGTAATATTTACCATTAGCATGATTGATGTGGATATAGCATAAATTGAGCGCTCAACAACACCTAGATGGAGACTCTGTAATAAATCCTTGAAACTTGAATGAGCCATCAGACTGTGTTGTATAACAAAGCTCAAAAGCAGCAGCACATTATACCCTAACCGCAGCCATTCTTCCATCTTACTATCTAAAAAACACAATTGTGTAAAAATACAAAGTAAACAACAATAAACTAGTGCAGCACAGTGTTTCGGTATCATTCAGTTTTTCAGCCTTTTTTCTCTCGATTCAAAAACAGCGAAAGTGTAAACAAAGACCAAATGCAACGGTTTGATATGATTCAGTTTTAAGATTCATGGATTGCTATGGACAACTTCGATATCATTCAGCTAGTTTGAAAAGTTAGCGAAAAGACTGAATGCACATGCAAATCAAAACTGCTCAGCACTATAATATAGGCTAATACACTGTAAACTATATAGAATAGAAGCTATGGCTACTATTTTGCAATCATACCTGCAAAATCTATATGCAAGCAGCAAAAAGGAACAGGCCCAGCTAGTTAATCCCATCTACATGGAAGTCAATTCAATTAACCAGAGGAGATAATCACAACATTCACATTATTTACTGAACATCTAAACAATTAACTTCCTACAAATCTTCACCTCTATCTGTAGTTGAACTTGAGGGGCAGCTGAGTTTGGACTTGAACACATTGGTTTAAATGTGCATACACATTACAGTGTTGTAATATGAGACTTTCAATGAGTAGTATTTGCTCGGTGTTTGTACTACACCCTATATGAAAAATATGAAGCAAAGGAAATTTTCGGTCAGCAAATAGTGGCTGGTAGACAGGGCAAACAAGGACCATGGCATACACACACAATAGAAGGAAAATTACTAAAAATATGAAATCTTTCAGAATTGAACGACATTGTAGGGAATTCTGATGAGTAAGTCATGAGTGGACTAACGTAAGGCTTTGAGCATGTAGGTATGCAGGTTCTAATCATATACCACACACTAACCTGTTGGGATGTCTTGATGTAGTATGTAGTTATCATGTGATTCGAAATCATGTTGAAAAGAGATAAACTTAGCAAATAAAATCACTACGTTTATTGTAGAAATTACAGCAACCAGTGCAACAACACCGAATGCCAGTGAAAATAGATTACGTATCATGATACGGTGGTGACTGATGCTTCCTTCATCTTGGTGTGCAAATAAATATCTTCGTTGTGCAAGTCACTAGGTCAAGGAACGGCGACTAAAGAAAAAAGCCAGAGCGTAAACATACAATTCGTCTGTATCATGAACAACGGAACATCTGATCTTTCCACACTATTTCCCATTCATTAGATAGATCAAAAGCACTTTTAAGTAAAATCAAACTAAAATGTTTCTATATGAGTCTTTCTTTCCAATGCGTTAAATAAAGTTATGTTAGATAGATTATTAAAATACATACATACCACATCATTCATTTCATATTACACTAATATCAATATTTATACACACAGTAACAGTAACAGTATGAGTATGTGAATAGAATGCATATGAAATGATATGAATATTAATTTTAACAGATAATAATAATTAATAATATTACATTAATATTAAATTCCATTCCTCATTGATGCATTTGATTTATCTTTACCTTATGACACAATAACAATAACTCGAATATATCTAGGTAGGTTCCTAGCCTAGAAAAACATTGCAAAACAATGCAGTGAATGCCAATGGTGCATTTATCATTATTATGATTATATTTCGATTTCTTGTCTCGACTTGGAAGACAAATTAGTAATACACACTTAAGTTAGTTGTTGCCAATAGTATTTCTCTTTCGTAGTAGTTTTTTGAAACTAGTGGAAGGCCATTATCTTATCTTTGTCTGGTGATTCAACAAAGTTACCCATAGGTATCTAGTAGTATTATACAGTATCGTATGTAGTAACTTTTGATTTACTAAACAAAGCTTGATTTCCTTGACCTCCCGACTACATAGTTTAGATCAACGGCTTTTCATTGAGCGACCTAGAAAGGGCGTAAGCCTATGCCGCCGCCGCCAGAGTTTGGTATTTTGTTATAGCAGCTTACTTCCTGCTTTGCTAGTCTCCTGTTTAGGAGGCCAGAAAGGCATACGTGATTTTGCCATAATATTAATTGCTATTGATATTTTAATGGGACTGTGTATTAGTAACACATATTGAAGGAATCGGGGAGCATCGGTCAGTTGTATATGCCACTGGAACGTTAATATTTGCGTACTCCACTACCAGGTATTAATATATACAACTGCGTAGCTTACAGACTGGCACTATGACTATCAGTATTCTATCCGACTATTATGAATTATAAATGTAGGCCTACTGCATAGTCTTAGAAACTGAGTCCAGTGACTCACCAAGACACCAACTGCGAGTCGCCATCTCAGAGTCGGTCACTGTAAAATAATGTATGAATTAATATGAACCTAGGTGAGTTAATGTAGTAAGCCTATTGGGTATGAATAACGACATAGAATGGCACATTGCTGGTAAACTAACCGGGGATGGGATTGGAAAACAGTAGTGGTGTTGCACCAATAAATATAATAATAATATAATTTTAGAATAGAATAAGAATTTCCAATTTCATGAATTTGAATACAACATTATGAATATGAATAAATATTGTTATTATAAATATTTTTATTTATATTAATATTAACATAAATATTATAGGCTAGTTTATACCAGTTTGAGTTTCACTGTACAGCATGACGTGTTGTAAGTCGAAGTTGCTAGAACAGCACAGTCAGGTTTTTGGTATCAAGATTCAGTGGTAGGTAAATAAGCACTAAATAGTTGTGCTTTCAATTAAAAATTCGCGTTATAATTTGACTAGTCTTTGAATACAGGTGGTACTAGCAACCTACTCTACAGGCTATTCTTTTTCTTTGGCTTAGGACAGACACTGAGACAGGGTGATAGTTGGGTGATGGGAGTTGTTGGGCTGTGTTCAATATAAATCATAATGATGTATTTTTAGCAAGGAAATTATTTTTGAGCAGTCCGAGACTTGTTTTAAATCCATGAGAAACCAGCCCCTGACTGGGGTTTGAACCCAGGGTCTCTACGGCACCTAATTGCCTAGCACAGTGAACAGAACATGCTACCACTACACCAGCTCAGCAACCTTAAAAAAGGAAGCTTCACCAGTGAGCAGTGGACATGCTCTGAGCGAACTGCACATGAAGCACCCCTCTTATTATAAACATATAAATCATGTTTTTCATTGGACCATTATTTCTATTCCTTATTTAATAACATGATTAACATGAAACCATTTAATTAATGAAAATTATTAGTAATTCTACTATAGCTATATTTTATTACAGGATACTTTTGAACTTAAATAAAAGAAATATAAATTTTTTTCTACATACCTACATGTAGGCACCGATGCTAGCTGACTGGTATTTTTTTAGCTGGATCAACTTACAGGCACTACTAGTCTTACAAACAACTTTGACATAATAATACAGCAGCTATTAAGACAGCTAAAGGTACATGTAGCCTAATAGGTGTATGAATTCATGGCTGCCAGTATTTAGCGTCAGTATATAAGTTATTGACTGACTAGGGACATGTTATTTCATAAATGTAGTGTTTTGTACCAGGTTATGTTTAAACAAACATTTGGAGAGTCTGATTCCTCTAAATACTGTGGTGGCTAGGGCTCCATCGTGGACCCATTAGGGGCTCATACCATCCCTAAACACCCAGCTGTTTCGACTTGAGTGTTTTGCGTCATCAGGGACATTAACTGACACAAATGTTATACTTCTAACACCGGATTACTTCAAATTTCATCAAATTTAAATCCTGAAAACGTCATGTGGTGGTTTTTGTATCTAAACATTCTAGTCTTTTCAACAGTGTCTTATTTTTGAACAATGAAAGTGATATTGGCCGTCTTAGTTCTCTCACCATGTTATGTCTCCGGGAGAATAAAATCGATAGTCTACCAACAGCAATTGGTAGGCTAACCAACCTGGTTGGGCTAGATATCTCTTACAACCATCTCAAGCGTGTACCTGATGACATAGGAACCTGTGCGCAGCTCCAGTCTCTTGATTTGCAACACAATGAATTACGCGAGCTTCCCTCTTCTCTGGAAGATCTCAAAATATTGAGCAGGCTAGGCCTCCGATATAACCAATTGGAATCTTTGCCGTCCACTCATGCCAGCTGCTCACTCATTGAAGAGTTTAACATAGAAAGTAATAACATTTTGGTTCTTCTTGAAGGGATGCTCTCTATTCTAGTCAATCTGTCATCTATAACCTTGTCTCGTAATAAATTTGATGGGTTTCCAGTTGGTGGGCCCATGCAGTTTAAATCCGTCAGTTTATTTAGCATGGGACTGAACCAGGTAACCAATATTCCATATGGAATATTCTACCATTAAATATCTTGTTTTTATCTAAAATCACTTGGTGCCTTGAGAACTGAAACAGATTACAACCTTGCAATAAAAGTAGTATACAATACACATAGGCTTGCTTCAAAAATACCTTTCTAGCACAACAAACAAATGTCACTAACACACGAACCTTGATCACGGCCAATGCCTAAAACCAATAAATAGATAGAATAGGCGAACGTTTACAATTGATGATCATCAAGCACTAGTGCAGTACATTTAAATGAAGATGTAAATCATTGGAATCCACTCTCAATCTGCTGCTACAGAAATTCTCTCAAGGATTGAAAGTATATCAGTTGAATAGAATCAATGGTGGTTCTCTATGGCATAATTGTAATTGTAATTTGTATCTTACAAATTTCGCACAGCAGTAATTTCCAACTAAATGGTCAGGTACAATCAATATCCATCCATACACATGTTGTTGAGAACTAGCCTTGGGCTGTACAAGTGGCTACTCTCTTGCCTGGCAACAGCTGTGAACTAATGGTTGCTCTTCAGCCGTGGGCTAATTATTCAGTACCCAGATAACATACCCTGGATAACATTCTACACAATGTTCTAGCTAGGGTTACATATCAATTCAATTCGAGATGTGCACAGTAATGTGTAGTAACTATTTTCCATTGCAAGTAATGTGGCATCACCTAGTGATGAAGAAATATGGTATGGATAAAATTCGATCTATGAACAGTGCCATCTTTCCAATTGGAGGTTGGAGCAACACTTCTACTTTAACATTTGGCCAAGTCAAGTACATTCCAACTACTAGCCACCGAACTGGAGTAGACTTATTTACCATGTTCCCAATGAAGCGTTTTGGTGTAGAAGCATAACTAGCATAAATTGTTTCATTCTTGACAAATACTTTCAAATGTTTGTTATGTTGTAGCACGATGGTAGTATGGCTAGTAAAAAGGTCACCACTTCCACAGGCAAGTTCCCCCGCAGTTCCAGTGCTAACACACAGAGGATAGCTAACTACTGTGATGATTATGTGCCAATTGGCCTTGCCTCTGCAATGGCTGCTAGTCAGTCAGATGCAGCTGTTGCTGGTCACAGCAATCATGATATGAAATCAGTTAGCAGTGAAAGCAGCATTGGTAGTACAAACAGTCAACAAGCTTTCTCATCTCGCCTTCATAGCGGTTCTGGATCTTCTCCTACTGAATATGAGCTGAATCATAGTCACTCTGCCGCTGCTTCTAGTATGGCTAGTACAATGGCTGTGAGGGGAGGTATATCTGGTCTCACCTTTAATGAAGATCATGCTACAAAGTCTCTTCCAAATCGACATGTCATGGTTCTACCACCAGATCAAAGCAAACCAAAACCCACAGGTTCAAAGCGCCAAACTGCCAACGCATTCGACATTGGAAAAGCTATTCAACGGTGTAAAGACGAAGCAGTTGAGAGATTCGCTGTTAACAAATGCCAATTGACCCACCTCCCTTCCTCTATCGGTGATTTAACAAATCTTCGTGAATTATACATCTACCAAAATAAGTTGGTTCAGCTACCAGCGGAGCTGGGATATCTGAAGGAACTTCAAACTCTCGGTGCAAGTGAGAACTCCCTAACAGGACTGCCTGATACCTTGGCAAATCTTCACAAGTTGCGTGTGTTGGATTTGCGTCACAACAAGCTAGCAGATATACCACCTGTAGTTTATCAACTAACCAGCCTAAAGACGCTCTACCTTCGCTTTAATAGAATCAAACAAGTGGAAAGTGATATTGGCCGTCTTAGTTCTCTCACCATGTTAAGTCTTCGGGAGAATAAAATCGATAGTCTACCAACGGCAATTGGTAGGCTAACCAACCTGGTTGGGCTAGATATTTCTTACAACCATCTCAAGCGTGTACCTGATGACATAGGAAACTGTGCGCAGCTCCAGTCTCTTGATTTACAACACAATGAATTACGCGAGCTTCCCTCTTCTCTGGGAAATCTCAAAACATTGAGCAGGCTAGGCCTCCGATACAACCAATTGGAATCTTTGCCGTCCACTCTTGCCAGCTGCTCACTCATTGAAGAATTTAACATAGAAAGTAATAACATTTTGGTTCTTCCTGAAGGGCTGCTCTCTAGTCTAGTCAATCTGTCTTCTATAACCTTGTCTCGTAATAAATTTGATGGGTTTCCAGTTGGTGGGCCCATGCAGTTTAAATCCGTCAGCTCATTTAGCATGGAACTGAACCAGGTAACCAATATTCCATATGGAATATTCTCAAGAGCTGAATGTTTGACCAAACTAAATATGAGCATAAACCAATTAAACTCCCTACCACTGGATATCAAGACATGGAACAAGATAGTGGAACTTAACCTAGGTACTAATCAGGTAGGTCTCCTTCTCAAGCTTACTTATGTACATTTATAGCCCTAACACTACCAAAACCTAAAGTACGTAATACATGCCTAAACCAAATCCAACTGCCAATATTGGTCAGCCCAAAGTCTTGCCCAATAGTTACATGTAGAAAAGTTATACTGTAGTTAATTAGTTTGTCAACAGCAACTGGAGTGCACGCAGGGCAAAAGGCCTGTTGTACTGAATACTAAAAACCGCTGCTATGCTATATGCTCCTTCCATGCTATGTTATATACTAGTTGCATGCTATGTTATACACTGATTGCATGCTATGTTATATACTAATTGCATGCTATGTTATATACTAATTGCATGCTATGTTATATACTAATTGCGTGCTATGTTATATACTACCGTGTAATTGCATGCTAGGTTATATACTAGTTGCATGCTATGTTATATACTAGTTGCATGCCATGTTTACTAATTGCATGCTATGTGATATACTAATTACATGCTATTTTATATACTAGTTGCAAGTTATTTTATATACTAGTGCTTGCTATTCTATATTCAAGTTGTTATACGAGTACACTAGTTGTGGTTCTGAGATGTTTAACTTTTCCTTGATAGGACTAAGTTGAAACATGATCATTGTTGGTTTGCATCTACTAGCTTTGCAGGAGCAACGCATCAAACAGTTGGTGCCTGGAAGCACTCTCACTAGCAATAGATTATACACTTCTGTTAGTCAATAGATGCCTGGTAATTAATCCTGCAAGTAACAACAACTGCTGCAACAGCTATTGCTTACTACGATGTATAATAAATACCTAGTGTTGACAATGCGGGTTGTGGGGTATTGGATTGTGGGGTAGTGGTATGCTGCACTCTTTCTCACAGAAATACACAGGATTTGTGTAATAATTTATCAGTAGCAGCATATTATTGATATAACATACACTTATTTGCAGTAAACACATACATCTCTTGTATTTCATTATCAGATAACAGCTATTTAAAATACCAGTAAGCAGGTGAGGTAAGGAAGGATATTGTTCTGGCAAGATTTCCATGTTCTATATTTCTGTTGTGTAGCTAACAAGAATACCAGATGATATTCAGTTGATGGAGAGCCTAGAGGTGCTGCTTGTAGCTAACAATCTGTTAAGAAGACTTCCAGCAACTATAGGGTCGTTGAAGAGGCTGAGAGTGCTGGACCTAGAGGAGAACAAGTTGGAACAGCTGCCACTAGAGATAGGCAACTTAGGAGAGCTGAACAGACTTGTGGTTCAAAGCAACAACTTACAAAGCCTTCCATTCACCATTGGTAGGTTGAAGTTGAACGAAATAAAGTATTCTAGCCAATCCTTGAAGTGGCCCTGTATTTATCTCCATCCATACCTTACTCATCTCAATATTTGTAGGTAACTTGAAGAATCTGCAGTACCTGAGCGCTGGGGAGAACAACCTGCTATCTGTACCAAAAGAAGTGGGTTTGCTAAGGAGGCTTGAGTCTTTGTATATAAATGATAACCTTAACTTACAAAACCTACCATTCGAGTTGACTCAGTGCTCACAGCTACAAATCATGAGTATTGAGAATTGCCCTCTCAATGATATTCCTGGAGATGTTGTCAATGGTGGTCCGGCTCTAATTATTCACTATTTGAAGTTGGCACAAGATGAATGGGGCTCACACTAGTGATGGACCAACAGTGGAGTTGTGTGATTTCTAGGAAATTGAATCGCATATCCACTAACCAGAAGACCCTGCCTCTTGAAAACTTATTATTAGTTGTGTGCTTTGTGAGAAACTGACTACTGGCTTACTACCATACACGTATATAGTTAACTACTAAGTTATGATAATTATAAACTGCATGAATATTTTTGTTGTATTTGTATAATTTCCCATGTTTTTGTAAGTTAAATTGTTAGCCATTTTTTAATTGTTGAAATCATCCTGTTACAAAATTTATCAATATAGCCTTCATTATTTTCTTAAGCTGCTGTTTATTAACACTAGTAGTCTTTGCTTAGTACTAGTATATAATATTTAGTTATAAATTGTTATATTCCTTCTCATCCTTTATAGCAGAGGTACTTAGCTATATTTGTCTGATATCCTTTACACACATTTCTTTGCTTTATATACAGGTAGTGTTATATTGCTGAGCTTGTGTAAAAGCAATGTCATATGAGCATAAAATTATATACATTTAATATAATATATAATTATATATTGTGCATGTTACAGAACCAACTCCTGTCATTGTTCTTAGTAGTGTGGGCTGACAGTGGCTCCACTGGGACTGTTTTCATACTTTAAGTATAGGTGACAGCAATACTGTACAAATTGGAATAAAGATAATTATTGATAACAAGTTGCTATACAAAGATTCAACATAATAGTGAAGGATTGGCTACGTTTACTAAAAGCTAGAACAGCACCTGTGAGAGTTGTGTTTTCTCAGTTAATGTCTCCAGCATGTGTAGTGGATGACAATTCCCAAAATGTTCAACCACTGAAATCACACATAGTAAACTACTGGTTAGATAACGGTTCCCTGGCCACCTTGCACAAAGTTCGGAGTTGCAACATGGTGATGTCTCCTTGGTCTGTTTTCAGCACCCCATCAACGCCATCGATACTAATAAGTGTTCCAACAGTCTCTCGTTTATCTCCTATTATCACTTTTACCTAACAAATACAAATACCAGTTGAACTCATGTGCAGTTTTAGTCAATACTTCATAGTTATGCCCATCTAGCACCTTATACTTAGAAATTATTATGCACAGCATTACATGCTTAACTGCTGCTATAACTTACACAAACGCAAACTACAGCACAACATTAGTTGCATTATATTTATTATATTGATGGCAAGTACCTTGTCCCCCTTGTCAGGTGTGATGGGCTCTAAATTATCAATGGTAACTCCCACAACTCTCTCAACCTCTGGTATATACACGTTGCATATATTCCCAGATATGTTGCTGATTTGTCCCATTTTATCAGCTAAACCACTATCATGGTAATGGGAGGAGATCTTGACTATAAGGTCAGTGCATGCCCAGTCCACACCACCTTGCTCTAGACCTAAACAATAAAGACAATTAAATACATTGTACATTACACTGCATAGCAACTGCCGCAACTCTGTTCAAATGAGTGCAAACTGAGACTATGAACTGGACTGGCTGAGGACATTAAACATAGTTTTAGGTGAAATCAACGATTCTTCCATCACTCTCTGCTTAATGACGACAACGAGGTACCAGGTCTTCAGTTTGAAGCAATTTAGTCCCAGACTTTACATCATATTTCAGATTCAACAATAAAGATAACTTTCAGGTTGTAGGCATACGATCTGCACCAAATTGAAGGCAAAACAACTCCAGATGGGCAAGACATTTCAGTTTGAGTGGATAGCCAAGGTGTGGAGACTAGTTGAGTGAACTCTATTTAAGAAAATAATTTCCCTCAAAAGTATAAATTGTAGAATGTATATTACGTATATCATACATGTACAAGTATAACGTTGACTGTGTGTGCTGCTTGAGCATGTGGTTCATGATGCACTGGTTGTGCAGAAAGGGAGGCTTACCTAGACCAGGAGTTCCTGGAGTGTAGGGGACGGTACCTGGAGTCATAGGGCTATATGCAGAGAGTGGGGACGGTGTGCCTGTGTAACTGGATCCAGCAAATCCTGGGCTAGGGGCTGCATATCCCGCTGGTGATGCTACAAAGGACATGCATTCATGTAGAACGTATATAATGTGATGCATGACTGTGTACACATGTGAGTGGTGAGCTTAGAGTTGACAGGGTTTATTGGCACAGAAATGTAAGCTTGACAACAGATCCAGCGAGAAAGGCGTGGATTTTGGTGGGCTGGCTCAGTTGTGGCCTGACTCCACGGGCTAGGTGTAGTACCAGCCCACCCGATCAACACCCATCTTATTTTTAATAAATTCTGAATTTGAAGTTGATATTAACCGATTATGACGGGGGGGGGGGGGGGGGGGGGGGCGGCTGGAAAGACCAACATATTAGTCTTTGCCTAAGCAAACAAACACCTGCTATTTCGCTATAGCACGAGGCTCTGTCACCGAAAATGGAAAACATGACCTCTATTGTAGCTGCGCCTTCAGACTGATAATATAAACTATAGGTATAACTTTTACACAACAGGGTTAACATCAACTGCCCACTAGATGGAAGCAGACATGTGCCAAGCAGACAAATACTCAAGTCAAGAGTCAAGCAAGAGTATACATTCCCAATTGATAAAAAGTAATTTAGAGTCAACTCATCGGATGAAGCAAGTCAAAAGTCGAGTAAGAGTAAATAAACAGCCATTTTGAAAAGTAAAGTAAGAGTCAAGCAACTAGTGCTAAAATGCTAGAGTCAGAGTAGAGTCAAAAGTACAGCGGTATGTCAAAGAGAATACCAATGGGAATTTTGTAGAATACAAATTTCTGATGTATACAAGTGTGACAACACACAATAGGTAATACTTAGTGTTAGACCTGATTTTCTGTCAGTTAAAGTAGTTCTGAAGAACAAAGGCTATTTCAAATTTGCACTTTTCATAATTGTAGGTCTGTTTATCTATAAGCCTCTCAGTTTCTCTGTGGTGAACAATACATATTACATAATTACACCAAACCAATAGAATTATCATTGATAGCTGAAAGATTAGAGTAAAGTAAGAGTCAAGCATCATGCTTTGTAGGAGAGTAGAAGTAAAAGTCAATTTCCAGCTTTCACACAATACAAAAGCACAAGTCAATTAAAAGTAATGAAAAGCTGTTGCTAGAGTTAACTTGAGTCGAGTAAAATGACTCGAGTGCCCATGTCTGGATGGAAGTCAAGTAAACAGTTACCTTGGTGATATGGAGAGAATGTACTGCCATACCCTCCAGCAGCAGGACTTGACGGTGTAGCTGGATTGTAGTCACTGTAATCATTCGGTCTAAATAATATACAAAAATAATCAGTAATGCACATATCTCTCAATGCCAATTCAAATTTAGGACATAATAATGTGCATGTACAGTGTTGTATTTAGTCACAGAATTCAATAAAATATGCATGAGAGTATGTAGTTAAACACACCGAGCAGGAGTATTGCCACTGTTAGGATCCCAAGCACTAGCACTTCCTGGTGTGTGTCTACTACTGCCAGCCCCCTCATGGAGTGGTGTATGTGAACCATAATGTGGAGTCCTGGAGCCGTCATACAGTGGGGTCTGAGAACCATACATGGGTGTCTTGGAGCCATACATTGGTGTCTGTGAACCATGCATGGGAGTGGCAGAACCAGCATGCATCGGTGTCCTACCGGAGTCGGAGCGCACGGAAGCATTGCCCAATCGACCTCCACTACAACAATGTAGTAAGTACATAGCACTATGTATATCCAGAGTAGAGTACAGTGCAATGCAAATGTAGTTAGTTAGTACAAGTCATATAATGCACTGGAAACTTAACAGTAAATGTGATTTGGAAACCTTAGCTCTATGTTGGGTTGAAAATATGTTGCAGAGTGTTCCAAAGAACAGGCTATTATAATACATGTGAAGTTATTTTCTCGATAAAAAGAAAAACTTCCAACATTGAAGCAATTTAGTTGTATATGAGAAGAAAACTCCAAAAATCAAAACATTTATAGTTAAAATATTGAATAGTTTACTAAGAATTTTACTTAGCGTAGAAGTGTGAAGATCATCTACCTTCAGTTCTCGTGTATAAAGAGGTATAAGAATGAGGCTATGCATTGCCATACTATACCTGAGAGAACTTAGTCTATTCTTGTCAACAGATATAGTTTTACAATTAGTGTGCAGCTCAACTCTTGCAGTATCATCTGTGCAGTCTTTTACTATACCAATATGACCTGCAAGTAGTGCATACTGTGCATACCGTGGTCATGTTGCACATTGGACTTGGAGGTATGTACAATATACAGTATATATACGTGTAGTATATTGATAGTAGTAATACATTATTACTCGTAGCTCATTGGATACAATATTTAATCTATACTGTACCTTTAAAGGGTCCACCTACAATCTTCACTGTTTGTCCAATAAGAGATGTATCTCTCTTCGCGCCGCGACCTCTACCTCTTCCACCTCCCCCGGAAGGCGTAGATCCACCACTGGCGGGGTGAGCAGGGCTAGATATTCGGGGAGACATGTAACCCAGCCCGCCTCCTGTTGTTTGCTGCAACCACAGGTGGTAATAGCATGAGATCACACTCAGTCATACACAGGTATGTAGTGTGCCCAGTGCGTTATATACATGTACATCCTGCTTGCTGATAGTAAGATAAAGATATGAGCATACAGACCGCAAACCGTGCTACTATAAAACTTACCCTGGCTCCACCAGCCAGCTGCAGCTGTCTAGTTTTTGATACAAATATACCTCCATTCTCAGTCATCATCCTTGAATGTAGGAAAGCAAAACTCCGATATAGATGACGGATTTCTCCTTGTAGTCCCTGGAGTAAGGAATTATTTCAAACAAAAAGTATAGCTTAACTGTAACATAATTCTATACTTGCACATACACATTGTATAATATGCAATTTCACCTGCTTACAAACACTAGATTCTACAGTGTAAATTAGTACTATGCCGCGGCAGAGACTACAAGTTCATGTTTCTTATAACGTAAACCATTAATGACGGCAGTGCCAGCGTTCCCCATTTGCAAACCACTTCTGATAACATATAATGCTGACCAAACTAGCCAATTGTTGACCATTATACTGATACTTAGATCCAGGTTTCCTAGTGTTACTTAGTCCTAGCTCTAATGAACCTGCTTACATCACTCCTTGAAGAGAGAGACTTATATGGTGCTAGTAGTGGTTGTGGTGAAGTGTTATAATTTGGGTTTTGACAAAAAGTAAAACAAGCAGTTATAGTTGCATTACTTTGCTTAGTTACTATACATACATGTACAGACTTACAGCATGAGCTCCATCAATAACCTTCACAACGTCCTTGACCTGTAGATTGTTATTGTCAGAGTCGAGTGCCACGGCGTGTCTGCTGTCCTTCTTCTTGTTTATTGCCTGGTGTTTTACTTGTACTAGTTTATTCTCATTGGTTAACACCTGAAAACTCTCTCTCTCCAGTCGAACTATGACACCCACTCTCTGTGCACTGTGATGTTATATAAATAGAGTATATTATAATATGCACAGTATTGCATATACAGCGTACATGTACACATATAATGCTTACCAAATGTAATTGTAATTGACTATTAATAGCTACAGGTCAAATCTGTGAGGTACATAGATGTACATATTATCCATGTATAGATGTATATACATAATTTTATACAATATACGTATGTCGTATGTGCACTGCATGCGTGGTGTTGTATGCACATACAATATAACTTTACCTGTATAATAGGTATATATTACAATAGGAGAATAGTTATCCATAGTGTAGTGGTGCACAGTTTCAATGGTGCATATTTCAGATAGAAGGAGAAACTTCAGTTGATAGCTTGCAACTCGCAATAGCAATAGCTTAGAGAATTGTTTTGCCATTGAATTAGTACATGTATGTTTGCTATTCATGTAGATTTAGTGATTAACTATGTTATTAGTTTCAGTTCACCGTCACTAGTATTCACATACAAGAGTTAAATCCTCCAAATAACTGAAACCCCGGAGAGAAATCATTATTCTCAGGTTCTAACGGGTATAAGTATCCTAGAATAGTGCAGCACTAGTATAATATATTGTATATAATGTATCACACATCGTATAGCATGTAAACTTACTCCAGCTGTACCAGGTCACCAAACTGATACTGTCCCATAGAGTCTACTCCAGTGGCCATATCTGGACAGAGCTGCAGGTCCTTAGGGAGCACCTTGAGCTCATGCATGGTGATGTCAGAGAAGAGCACGATTAGGTTATCCTCTACCCTCACTATCAGCCCAGTGTCTGACTCGTACCTACCTCCGATCACCTTCACATGGTCTCCAGTTCTAAAGTGCTTCTTTAATTCATGTGCTGGGAACTCCAGTGGATCCTGTATTAGGCAAGGTAGGCAGAGTTGGTGACATATGCATGTATATGAGGATATGGTAGCTTAGCTTCAATCACATCTATTATCAGTTTAGCACAGAGTTGGTGTTAGCTCATTTACATTGACTGTAGTTTTACTGTATGTAGTGTCTCAACACCAAAGCATGTTTATTCACATGTACTAGTTAGTGCATCTGTTCAGTGTAGGTATTACTGACACAAACTTGATTTGTACAGCGCCAAACCTATACGGATGGGACCAGTGTTAAACATGTACATGTATATAGTAAGGTAACATACCTTTAATGCCTCATGTCTAGGTAGCATTGTAATCTTATTCCCATCAATACTGATAATCTTTCCCTGTAGGTGAATCAACTCTCCCTCTGCCACCTCCACCATGTCTCCAGGAGCAAAGTTATGGGTTACTTCAGTGCCAGAGGTTGACTTTGACACGAGAGCTAAATAGACGCAACCAGAGGAACCTTATATTTGCACGTAGATAAATCTAGGGGGGTACGGGCTAACTAGGCACCATAATTATGAACACCATATACATGTACATGCATATAGAGGACTGTGGGGTCACTGAAACTGAAGAACATAAGGTATGTTTAACTCGCAGTGAGTTCAAATAAAACATGCATGCTTGTCAGTTGAGTTGAGTATTCCAAATAACTTCAATGAGAGATTTACATAGAACGCTAGAGTGGATAATGTATTAGTGCATAACTTACAGTCAAGACTAACTGACTCGGGTTTGTCTTCAAACTTGGACAGTTCAGCCAGTGTAGGTTTTACACCTTCCGATATAAATGCTGATGGGTAGAATGTCTTTATAAGGAAACCACGAGCACTATATTCATTGCTTTCAAATATCTTATAACTTCCCTGTGTACCAATTTCCCCACCGATGGCTCGTATGGCTTCTTCATTGAATAACTTAGCAGGAGGGCGGCGTTTCTGTTGTTGTTGTTGCTATATACACGTACACATACATATATATAAATATACATACACATATACAAATGTATGCGCACACCTCAAACTGCAGTAGTGAACCGGAATATATTGTAATATTGGTAGGGAGGTGGGTAATTGAACAATACTACCGTAATACATAGCATAATATGAGACAACTACTGCACTACTATATAAAGATTTAACCAACCAAACGTCAGCTAAACGTCATACTATTTAATAGTGAATGTTTATCATTAATGGAGAATATCCTTGGATACAATAATATTATCCATGTAGGCCTATATCTATTAGACCAGCAACACAAGGAATTCCACATTACTACCAATCAGTTGCTCAAATGTTATCAAGACATAGTAGGTAGTCTAATTCTGTGAAGTCAATGCACACAACTATAACTGCTACAAATGCATACAGAATATATTCAAATATCCAGTGTATTGCTAACCATAGACTTACTGAGTTCTGGTTCCTCATCACACCCCTCATACGAGTGTAGTCTATCCTAGGAATCAGCTTTAGCCTGACCCTGTGCTCTGATGGATCAACATAGTCTATCTGAGCGAGATCATCCTTATACACACCTCTCTTCATTCTAACCCACGTGCCCTCTTTCAACCTGAGCTTCTCCTTTACCACTCTCATTACGTCAGTCATCTCTTTAATGGGCACCATCTAAACACCGGTTAGAAGGTAAGCAATGGCATTATTATTTGAATAAACATCTACATCCACAAGATGCACACATTCTATACACGCATAATGTACATAAAATACTGTACATGTATCGACATTACCTGTTGCTTATATGTACCCATTCTCAGACTACCGATTCCCTCTATAGCATGCTTCACATGGGTCTGTTTGAATGCCTCAATGTAGAGTATACCCTTCAGACCATCCTTGTAGGTCACAGATTGGATCCTGATAGGGTCGTCAGTATGCTGATAGGCTATGAACTTCCTCATCACTGCCAGTACAGTATCACGTTCCTCACCCATCCTACACCTCACCACCCACAGGTTAGGATCTCGACTACATAGTACAAAGAATATAACATATGTACAGGAATCCCTTCAGCGGAGCACACTCATAGCTTAAAGTGTTTTCAGTGATTCACCAGCGTTAGTAGATTTGCCTTGTAAGTACAGGTAGTAAGTACTACTTTAGTGTTATTTATTCAAAGTGTACGGTGCTAGCTCGTCATGAATTGTGAAGACTTGATACACACAAATACATTAAGGTCATTATGGTATATGTGAAAATCTCATGAAACAAAAGTTTACTGCCCTTTATATTGGTATAATATTGGCAACTACTATAAAGTAGGCCTACATGTAAGTAAATCTTAGGACAACTTCTTATACATCTAACAAAGTATTTAGAGTGTACGGAACCTGATACATAGCCTAATGGGTTTTAAAAGGATATGGAAGACCTACTTGACATCTGGAAGGAGACCTTGTTGTGTGATTTCATCTGACATGTCTTCTCCATCACCAAATCTATCAGAGGCATTAGTGTCTGTCCATCTACGTCTATAGAATTCTTCCAACTCATCGTCATTCTAAAGTAACGGAAGGCGATACTTGACTTAATATGTTCCCCTTTAGCTGCACCTTATACAGACTAAAGATTGCCATGTACAGCAGTAGCACCAAAACCAAATATAATAATATATATAACACATATACCTACATGGTATAGTTAATAGTCATAGCCCTATTATATATACATGTAGTATAAATAGTTGGGCACACATGTACATGTATAATGTCATAAAATACATACTTTACTAGACATGAATTCATCCAATCGCCTCCTACTCTCTAAATCTCGGGCAGAGTTCTCGATTTCATTGTCGTTAGCTATGAGATCTTGAGCTCCATCCTCCCATTCCCCTTCCGATTCATCATCATTCTCACCAACATCCTCTACAGATAATCACACGTGTGCATGTAGTTAGACGGATTATTACATGTGTACATGTAGTTAGACGGATTGTTACACGTGTACATGTAGTTAGACGGATTGTTACACGTGTACATGTAGTTAGACGGATTGTTACACGTGTACATGTAGTTAGACGGATTGTTACACGTGTACATGTAGTTAGACGGATTGTTACACGTGTACATGTAGTTAGACGGATTGCTACACGTGTGCATGTAGTTAGACGGATTGTTACACGTGTACATGTAGTTGGAATTAGGGATATCTTTGAGACAAACCACCACAAGAGATCCGGCTTGAACCATTTCATGGCAAAATTTAAAGCAAATTATCAAGAAATTGACACTCCATAGATCTTCATATTTGACAGTAGTTTTTTATAAATTTGTATGCAATTTTCTTTCAGCTTCCGCACGTCAACCAGTTAACTAACTCTACTCACTACAAACCTGTTCACACACATTGACATAGGCTATTATGTTTTGGTTAAAATTAGAGGCGTAATTCAAGGCACCAACTACAGCAACATTTGGGTAAAAAGCTACATACATCCATTAATTCCAGTTTAACTATTTACCAATTATAAAACAGCAGCCAGTCAATCTGATATGATGTAGGCCTAATAGGTTTGTTCCACGTAGTGACACATATCGAAAGCAGCAGCTCGTGTCAATAAATGGCTGATGGAACATATCCACATCTGGCTATCGCTACTATCTCCTCGCTGAAAATTGGTTTGCTAAAAAATTGGTTGGCTGAAAATTGGTTTACTCTAGCGACAGATATTGACATTCTATTGTATCGCATTTTGGTTAGGTGTCAATTTTGGCATTGCAACTAAGCCATAACTGAGCTCACAGCTAAGCTGACTGCTATAGCAAATTAGTTTCACCTCATAGAGCAGAGGCACCAGTGTACAGAGTACACAATAATTTCACCAGCCTATGAGATAGTGTCGATACAGTGCCTCTACATGGAACCGAGAACATATAAAATGCTGTAGATTCATACTGCACTAATGTGTAACCTCTAGGTTGCAGAGATTTAGTACTATAGGTAGAATGTAGCGACAACATTCTGAAAGTGAGCAACTCACCAGCCTCATCAAGAATGAACCCTTCAACCCGAGACTTTTTCCTGCGAGGCCCAGTATCCTCCTCTTCCTCATAGTTTTCTTCCTCCTCTTCCTCAGATTCCTCTATATCCTCTCCTTCACCATTACTCTCCTCTCCACTCACAGGGTCATCTGCCTCGCTGTCTGACATAATCTCTACACCAGATCTATTATATGCCACTTATTACACTAGCCTACAATCAACAAGTAGTGACAATTAGTAATGTTAGTATACTTATGATAAGTGTATATTATCAAGTCCAACGTCTTTTATATACAGGCTAGATGACGTCCACGAGACACACTATTGTACTTTGCTACAAGTAATTTTATGGATTTATTTTACTTTCAACTGCTTTACTTCCTATCTCACAGGGAAAATATAACGACTATATGAGTAAATTTTTATTTTAATAATCTTCAAGAATTGATTTGAATTACCTCGGTCTTTGTGGTTATTTATATTCATTGCAAATTTACAGCCTCATGCTACAGTAGTTACTCAGCATTGCTCCAACTGTGTCTTGTCATTAGCCTAGCCTTAGAGCTTCCTATGTATTATTTAGTGTTAGGGTTGGGTTACACTAACCTACGCAGATCATTTTACTATGATGAAAACTCTGTCAACACAATTGTGTGGAGCTAAGTGTTTTTGGTCATAGCCATAATATAATAAAAATTCCAGTTACTAGATTCTTTTTAGTTGATTCAAGTCAGGAGTCCTTTTAACAAACCACAAGCTGTTGCTTGAAGTACAATGTAACCCAATTGTGACATTTCTTAATTTGGGTGTGCCCAAGCAAATGGTGGACTTCTACAATTTCATATCTTCCCACAAGTTCCGAAAAAATTGAGAGAAAGCCCCATTTTGAAAAATAAAATATTTCCCATGAATTTCATTTATTTATGGACAGACCCATATAACTGCATTTCTGTTAGCTGTTAACTATTGTAATTCACTAGTAATGGTATAATTTATAATATTAGCTATTTCTTATCCCCTTTGTTCAGAACTAGTTGTTCACGGTTCTTCGTTCTCCCATGGCCTAATCCAAAGGTTCACTAAATTATATTTTAATATAAAATATTACAATGAACAACTCCTGGCCTGTGGGCTAAACCTCCTGACCCGCCCCCTACAAGCTGAAGACACCCACATTTTGCTCATGTTAGCCTATGGTGAAATCGTGAAACTTGCGTAATTCAAACTTCAAGGGACCGCCATAATTGGTTTGAATTAGGCCTGAGTTTGAATTATGTGATCACTTATGTTGCATAATGACTTGGACGCCTGCTTGACAAATAATACTATAAATGCAGTAGCACATGAATGTTCATGTATGCATAAACTTTCAGTTGCTTCAACTATGAATACAATGAAGGAAAGACAGGTTTTACCATGACAGCTTTCTATTAAATAGAACTTTATGTAATGTAAATGTTTATTACACTCAAAACTGCAACACTGCAGATGGGCAACAAGTTATGCATCACATGATGCAAGATAACAGTATGAAAATGCATTTAGCTAAAGAATGTAACTACTAGTAGCTATTATTAGCTTATTTTGCTTGCTGTAGTAGCATTATCACTGATTATAGCGGGAGCCTATGCAGTGTGAAGTTTGAATTACTGATGACAAGTTTGAATTGTTTGAAGCTATTTATATAGTGCTCAGCAGGGACCAAGGCTAATAGTTTGAACTAACCAAGTTTTTGAATTATCCGAGGTTGAATTAAGCAAGTTCCACTGTATTTATCATCTCCAACAAGTCTCGAATTTTGGTTTATATAATAAGTATTACATGCATATTATATATTGCCACTCGTAATTTAAATATTAAAATCATTTTGCATGTATATATGTATTATACTGCAGAAGTATCATATTACTACAACATAACCATAGCCCTCAACTAGCTTTGGCCAGTCACTAAAGGATTTGTTGTCTCAATAGTCTCATTCACAGTTGCCTTTGTTTGCTCTACTAATCCCTGATTATACTGCATTATTCAATTGTTGAGAAGACCATAGGATTACAAAAGCCAAATAATTACAGAAAGCTCATAGCTGTGGGATTGTAGTGTAAGTATGGGGCTCCTGGTAACTCCCCTACACAGGAGCATAATTAGAGAGCCACGGTATAGGCCTTCACACTGTCACACAGGATGTGGACAACACCCCTGTAACTTGAGACTTTCTTCTACAGAACCCATTTTTCACGATAATTTTATATGCTTCCATGTCCCAGCCCAAATAATTTTCAGAATTTTTATAAAGTGAATATAGCAGTCTCAGGGCTTAAAGTTCAGATATACCAAACATTTTATTTCCATTTCTGTAGCCCTTTAAGTCTACAGCCTGGCTGTATGTTTAGGGTTGTTAATCAAGTGCAGGGCTACCTACGCCCATACTTGCCAAAGAGTAAGGGCAAAAAATCTGGCCTCATTTGCTCAAAATCCCTGGACAAGTACCAGAATCCCTGGACATAGTTTGGGTGTATATTATTTGAAAAAAAATTAGCCCTTCAGTATCAAGTATCTATTTCAGTGCTATTTAGTGGCTTTCAGACCATTTTCTTCAATGTAAATGACTTATCTTAGGTTGTACCTCGTGTTCTATGAGGTTTGGTAACTTACATCAACTTACATCAATGCCTGCAATGCGCTGGACTGCCGGGGGGGGGGGGGGGCAGAAGGGGCGTGCCTCATTGTTGTATAGTGGTTAGCAGGGTGGAATACTGTGTTCCAGTAGGAAGCTTGCGTTGGCAATTTAGGGGCAGAGTGGATACCTGGATTGTACCCATCCAGATGATTTTACTAGGCGGATGCCTGGCTGTTAGGATAATTGGTTTTATCATTATTCTTGAGATTACGTATGGTATGGAGGAGGAAACTGTTGTGGAAGGGTTTCCACTTGCTTGAACAGACCGTGGAACTCCCCTCGACTTTGCTCTTGTCTGGACAGCTGATTTTTGTTGGTTTATTAGTGCATTGTAGGACTCACAAAGGGCAGGGTGGGCCTCTTCTTTAGACAAGATCTCGAGTAATAACCTGACACGGGACGTTCTTCTTCTTTTCTGCTGTGGTTGTAGCTTAAGCTTTTCTTTGGCTTCAGAAACACCTCTTCTTCCTTTGATATCGCATATCATACGCACCCCTTTATTTTGTACAAGGTCTAGTGCTTCGATCTCTTTAGTCGAAGAGGGATCCCATGCACAAGAGGCGTACTCAAGAAGAGGTAAACAGAGTGATTTGTAGGCTGTGATCTTTGCATTCTCAGGGGCCCAATATAGTGCACGTCGGATCATTCCTATCTGTATCTTCACATCATTGATCTTTTTAGCTATATGGGTTTCAAATTTAAGATTTGACTGTAGGGTAACACCAAGGTATTTACTGTGATCTGTGTGCTCCAGAACAGTGTCATTTAGAGTGTACTTTGGTATATCTTTCTGAGGCTTGAATGCATTTATTTGGCATTTTTTGGTGTTGAAATTCATTCAAGACACTGTTGCTCATCCGTGTAGTGAGTTTAGATTATCTTGAAATCTCTGTTCATCAGTTTGGTCTGACACTGTTTGGTACAGCAAAGTATCATTGGCAATGAGTCAAACCGAACAGTTGACATACTCAGGCAGGTCGTTTATGTAGATCAAGAATAGGACCGATCCAGCACTGACCCCTGAGGCACGCCAGAGATTGTGTGAAGAGGGCTCGATTTGTATCCATCTAGACCAACTGTCTGAGATTTATTTAGCAGAAAATCGTGGATCCAGTCGACGAAGTAGTTTTCTATGCCTGGCACTCTTGACAGTTTGTTGATTAGAAGAGTGTGTGGAACTCTGTCAAAGGCTTTGGTTAGGTCCAACACTGCAGCATGGACGCTCTGGCTTCTATCTGTAACACTGAGTATCTCATGCATGGTGGCACATATTTGCGTTTCGCAAGATTGACCCTTGCTGTTTGTTGTGTAACCATGTGTCATGCTTGCCAAGGAGGTATCTAAGTATTATGTGCTCTAAAATCTTGTAGGGTATACTCATACTGGTAAGAGAGATTGGTCTGTAGTTATTTACATTTTCTTTAGATCCAGATTTGTGGATAGGTGCTATGTTAGCTGTTTTCCACTCTTTTGGCAGTTTACCTTGTTCTATAGAATATATCGGTTGTAGATGTGTGTCAGGCATCCATTTATGGACAGGCCCAAAAACCAGGAGTGTCCTGACAAAATCTGGACACTTGGCAAACATGGCTACGCCTAGAGCAAACTATATCTATTGACTATTCATTTCTATTAGCATTTTTATAATTTTAATTTAATAACAAATTTAAATTAGAAATTAAAATTTCATATCATATTAATATTTGATATTAATTATTTATTATTTATATTTGTTTTTTTTTATAATTAATCTGCCCGGTAACATAGAAGAGGATGTTATATAATAACACATTTATGCTATAACAGTGTTTTCACTTGAACTGCATTAATAATGTCGCAACACAAAACCAAAATATTTGGTAGTAAAGTAACTAAAGTTAAAATCTAAAATGAATAAGTTGGAAGACTAGTTTCCAGGATGCGCATTTCTAAAGCCGTTGTCTTCTCGGTTTTTTCTTCGTTTTACGGAGCTGTAATCACCTGCATCCTTTGAGTTTCGAATGCCTTGTATTAAAACTATGAACTTTAGTCTTTCTACAATTTACCAATATATAGTACTTGTACTATAAAAATTCAAATAAAATAATATAGCAAAGTCAAAGTTTTTAACTTTTTATGCGAATAAATCAACAATAGCTCCACGCAGTTCATGGAACAGCCAGCAAAAATGTTACCAAAAAACTTCTTTGGGTCCTATAGTGTCTGTGGCAAATTGATATTTTATCCCAAAGGTCACGGTTTTTCTGTGGAAAGGGAATAGATGGTGTAGAGATATTTTTGTTCAACTGTGCATGATAGTAGAACTAAAATGGGGAAAACAAGAAGTTCGATTATTTGGCGAACTGCCAAATCTGTCAGAGTGGGTAACGACTGTAATTGCTCTTGAATATTGTAGGCAGTAGCTGTTGAGATTTCATAGCGGCAGGTACAGTTACTGTAGTTACCAAGCAGCTTAGTACTAACTAGTCAACCTAGTTCCTAGTGAAAAGTCTTTTGACATAGACTTTGTGTTCTGTAATATCACCAGTACCTTTCAGCCGGCCTAAAATGACATGAAATGTTCCATCTACATGTGATGTAGCTCTGCTAATGCTAATGCAGGCCGGGTTTGTGGGTAACTATCCAAATACATATCGAATCGATGTTTGTTACAAGATATCTCTATATGGGCAAGGCGTCCTTGCTATCCAGCACCAGTAGGACACTATTCTGAGGTGGTATGGTATCTATTATTCGTACGGACTGCGAAGTTGTAGGTATTGGTGTTCGATTTGTGGATGCTATATCTAAATGGTTTCCACTGGTCATTGATATTTAGCTTTCAATATTGAATATAAAGCATATTCATGTTGATATTATTATCTCAAAAAATAGAAGTGTAGTGTCAATGTGGGACAGTAAGTTTGCACCGCTCAGTTCATTGGCAGCTATAAAAACTACCACAATTAAATATTATCATTATGTTATCACTGAGAAAGTCTGAACAACATAATTGTGTAAATACTAATTAAAATCCATTGGAATTGGTCAACAATAGAAAAGAATTGAGAACACCCGGTCAGCAGAATTTTCAAAACTGGTTTCTTTTAACTAATAAGTTTTAACATCAGCTCTGTTAGCGTTGGGAAATTGTTTGTGGCGATCAGTAATGTAAATGTAGTGTAAAATTCATATTCATATTGTCAATGAAATTCTCCTGTTCCTGTTCTATCAGTTTTAGCTGATACTGACTTCCATTGGGTTATAAATTGGCTTGTGCTCCAATATACAATACTAAGCTCATCAATTCTAATGTCATCATTCTATGTCAAGTTAACTGAAAACAAGTGTATAAAAGTATTAATTTTCTTTCACTGGTTTGATCCAAACCTGTGGGAAGTACAAGAAAAATAAATTCCAAACATTCAATAATTTTCATGTTGACCATTCATTAAAACGATGATTATGTCAATAAGGGTGTGTGTCTATTATTTATTGCTCAGCTTCACCAGGCCTTGAATCATGGTGTTGGGGAAGTATCAATATGTGTATAAAGCATAAAAGTGAGTAGTCCCAAACGATCTTGGATATGAACTGGTCTGCACCTATAAGTTACTGATAAGTTATATTAGCAGTAGAGTACTGCGAGTACAAGTTTTTAGATAGAATTTTTTTGAGGCTGGAGGTTATTAAAATCAACTAGGGAAGACAACTTATTTTTCAGCTTTGGTACAGAACCAAGGCTATCAGAATTTTATTTTGCCCACCACTAATTGGTGATATTGCGTTCTGTATATTATTATACGGTACTCTGGTAGTGGACTAACTGGTAGTCTTGGAGTCTTGGGTTTGAGTGGGCAACCAATAATATATAGAGAAGACAACTTCTCCCGTTTGACTGTTTGAGTTGTGATAAAAGAACAGCTACAAAGGCCATAATTATCAAATTACTCCCTTATGCATCTAAGGCACATGATTTTCCACTCAGTAGTAGTATGGTCTCATTACAGCAATACGTAGCACGTCCCTAGTTATGACAGTGAGCTTAGCTCAACGTCTGGACAGAAGTCGTTTTGGTTTGTTGTTGCCGGGCAGGCCAGCCATTGCAGCATAGCAAATAATGATAATAATGCTGGCTATGGTTTATCGTAATGCTCCCGTGTACAAAAGGTTATCATTGGCTATGAACAACTTCTTGATAAAATTAATCCAGGCTAAGCCGTATACATTGTGAGCTAGTACATTGTACATAGCTAGTAATAGCTAGCCACATAGCTGGGTTATTCATTGATTGACCACTGCATGCTTGAGTGGCTTTCAAGTTTCAATGAAGCAACTGTCACTAGTGGCAAGCTGGTATAAACTATAAAGCTGATTCGCCATTACACGATACTCATGCAGCGCATTTCATCAATGCTTTGCTGAGTAACGGTTGGAGAATGAATACCTGTGTTCAAAACTCAAAAATTATTGTATAGTAAGTATGGCAGAATAGACCTGTTTAGTTATCTGATTGTAGTATATGCATAGGGTACTATCATAGCATAAAGTAGTCCTACTACTTTGTAGTGTATTATGGCAGTTAAATTGCAGATTTCATGAGGTATTTGGTTTAGGTGTAGTGGAACATGGAGAAGAGATTTGATTATTTATTTTTTAGATGTGTAGAGGTTTGTATTAATACTGTAAAATGGCCAAGAATCCCAAGAAACATCAATTGGACTGTTTCTTTTTTGAAGAATATTCTCCCCCCTCCTCATCAAGTTGTGAGGGTGTACCAAATGTCCAATCTTATGTATCTTTACTCCAGGCATACATATGCCATTGCCCATGTCTACAGCTTCCAAACAACAGTATGACATGTCCCCCTTCCCTTTGTCATTGATGATATAGGTAAAGATGATTCTTGTAATTGTAAACCCTCTACCCTGCCATACCAGATAGCAATGGTCACAGCCAACTCACAACAGGAATTAACAGTTACTTAATACATGATAAGTTAATGCCTCCTCATGAGGCATAATAATTCACTGCTGCCTGGTGAATACTGGGTATACATGCATGTTCCAAATTGATGACGCTCGATGTGGGTTGAAAGCCATGGATATAATGTGATACTGCAGATAATGATAATAATGTTATGCATTTGGTCTGGCAACAAAGAACAAAATCCATATTGATTGAATACAAGTTTAACCCTCTCCACCCCTCATTGTGGAATGATCCAGGCTAATGAATTTGATTGGCCATTCTACTCACGTTACACACTCCCTTGATTAAACACGTAGCTTAGCAGCCCCAAGTCATGAATATGCTGGTATTGTAATGTATTGTATAGTAAGTACTGCGTATATTACATGATGTGGACTATGATGATGCCAATAACCAGATGAACATTAATTACTAGCAATAACATTTTCAGCCAGTATTTTGGTCGCTTCACTCTATGGCTCTCCATGTTCGCACTATGGCTATTACAGCATATTTATTAATCAGTGGCTACCAGTTATGCTAAACAAAAGCTTGTGCTCGCTTGAACACAGTAGAATTGGAACCATAAACCATTATTATTGACTAACACATTCATTCTCTTCTTATCCTCGAAGCCCTTGTCATTATTGTACAAACAATGCTCTATAATATGCTATTGAGTACTAGTATTGTACTATATTATTGTACTGTACCATTTAATGCCTGGGCCAGTCAAAGGGACTGGTAACAACTAACTATTATTATAGATGAAGCAGTGAAAAGGAGATTGTAAAACTGTCTAACTTCAGTCTGAACCTGAGCTGTTCATTACTCTCTGTCTCCTTTGTGTTTATAATACGTACTAACAAGAGTTTACTTCTTTCAGAAAGATAGCAACATGTCAACTGAAAATGAGAAGATACCGAATGATGAATGTAGTGATCCAGCTGTTTATGATGACAATGTAAATAGTAATATCGCTATTGATGAGACCACCGATATCAAACCAGTTGAACAACTCTCAATAGATGAGAGCCAGTCTGATATACCCTCCACTGGTGCAACATCAGATGTTCAGCACAATGAGTCTGACATGGTAACTGATAATAAGTCACCATCAGCTAGTGAGCCTGAACAGTCTGGTCAACTAGTCTCGGGTGAATCAATTCTCGCTAGTGAAAAAGTTCCATCTTGTGAACCAGTTCGATCTAATGAACCAGAGCCAGTGAGTGCACCGGCTTTGGGAAAATTGGTTCCAAATAATGAACCAGAACCAGCGAGTGAACTACTACCATCTGCAAGTGACCCAGTTCCAAGTAGTGAAATTGTCACAACTGAAGCCCCTAGCAAGATAACTGTAGCAGAAAAGGACTCTAAATCTGTTATCGAATCTGATTTACCAGATTGTCAACAAATGGACACTGAGCCTGTGGTACAGAAGGAGGAGGATATGGAAGATGGTGAATTGAGTGATGGACAAATTGAAGAGGATGGTCATGGCACTTCATCCACAGAAGGTACATGTAGGCAGAAAAATGCTATGTTCATCTTGAGTTTCATATAATTGTACTGTATATATATGCGCAGAATAACAAATGTAATTATGGTAGTAATCCCACAGTGAAGTATTACCATTACTAGACTGACTGCTTGACTGCTTACTTGCGGTGTATGTTATTGTTATGTTGACCTACTTGCCTATCCTGTTTCCACTAGTACGCTATATAACACAATATTATCATCTGTACAAGTCGTGTACATGTATGTTGCAATCAGCAATCACTCTTGCAAGCGTTACGCAGTGGTGAACTGCTGATACATCACCTAACTAATCAATAGTCACAATGGAAGTCCTACAACTGGGCTTTGTATTGCCAGTCTTGAATGATGATCATGGTTTGAAGTTGTCCTCTCAGTTTGCCCTCCTTGTTTCTTCCAAGTGAGCATATTTTTCTCAGTTGCTACAGCTCTAGAAGCATTCCTCGTCTGTTTAGCCGGAAAGAATGCATCCATCAGTTCCGATTTAGCTCTTGAAATAGTCTGATCATAATAATTAAAGTTATACTCATCTCATGGTGTACAGAACGTGCCTCAAATACATCAGGTTGGTCCACTAGGTGTGGAAAGAGGTTAATTGGAGGTGTTTGGCAGGCTCACTGGTTGTAATGGTATCCTACGGCCTCTAGTTTGGTGCAGAAGTGAAGAAATTTGAGATAGGCCTTGTTCTTCACCAAAACTGAAGCAGTAGAACTTGTCCTTTCTTTATTTTACTGATTAATCATTCTTGCCACAACCACAAACTAGCTACTGAGGCTATACAAATTTTTCCCCTACCCACCCAAAACCTATGGCCATTATTTCCATCTGTAATCCCAGTCTGTGCAAACTTATCAATATTCTATTCTCCTTTTCAAGCAATATCCATGAGTAACAACTATCTTGTTGGGATTGAAACCTTATGTACATCAGATAGTATGATATATTGTCATCCCATTGTCATGTTATGTAACTTCCTTGTAGCTATTCCATTTGCTATGTATGTCCTTATTATGCCCATACAAACAAAAGTAATGTCTACAAGTACAATAGTATAGCCATGCTGAATGGCTCTGGTACTAGATTTCCCAATGGCTCTGATACATATAATTATTGTCTAGCACAATTACAGTTACCCTGCTGAAAGACCCCAATGAATACCATAGTTAGTAATAGTACTAGATTACCCAATGGCTCTGATACATATAATTATTGTCTAGCACAATTACAGTTACCCTGCTGAAAGACCCCAATGAATACCATAGTTAGTAATAGTAAATGCCAATGGGCCCTACTAGTGCAATTGAGAGAGGATAACTTCTGTTGCTGAAGTTTTCATGAAGAACTCTGGTCTATAATGAATTTCCGGCTGTTCGAAAGTGTCAGTTAGAAACAGGATGTTCCGAAAACGTTCGTTTGGAAAACAACCATTTAAAAATTCCAACTCCAGCTTTAAACTAATTTTTATTTCTAGTGTTGTATTTTTTGTTTTTGCTACTACTAACTTGTAGAACACTAAAAATAATTCATTGTCTGTGAGTTGTGTTCTTCTAAATGTAATCTGTACAGTTTCGTAATAGGTATTTTCTTAACGATTGTCTTCAGAACGTTTTGTTTCTAACTGACATTTTCGTACTGTCCCTTTACCGTCTCTACTATAATATACCAAATAGTAAATTTCAAACGCGAAGAATGCTGTACACTGTACAGTAATTCTACTAGTCACTGGCATACCCATCCTTTACTAAGTGGTCTTGGTACACTCTCCCTGTATTGTAAGGTGCTCCAACATTATTACTAAACATTCCCTGTAACAATATCCAATAGGCCTTACAGGTGTTAGGATAGCTTATATTATAACTATGGCAGGGATTGTGGTGAAGTGAAGTTTTGTAAAAGCAATATTTTAAAGTTGCAGAGTACAGTCAACAGAATAGGCCCCACGTGATTGTACATTTCTGCAGATATAGTTCCTTCTCCATTCGTTCAGTTGTTCTAAAACAGTAAAACTAGTGCACAGAAAGGTTGAATTTATGTTCTAGTTGTAGAGGACAGGTTGTAAAGATCACAACCACGGTCCTATACAAGAATTGTGCATTATTTACATTGTATACATGTACATGTATCTGAATTGTTTGAATAGGTGTGACTGACTCACAGGCCACTGGTGATATTTCTACCAACACCTCTAGTACTGACCAGACCAATGAAATGCCAGCGCCTGCAGTTCCTACTAAAAGAAGCCGTAAATCTACAGAATCATCTGATGATCAGGTAAACACATCATACTGCTATCCACTACGTCTCATGTAGTGTTGGGTATAGTATAATAATATAATATACACATTCGGGTGTTAGTAATGTAAGCTAATGGATAAGCGCTCCATTTGTCTCTAAAGGATGTTCTAGTTGAGGCTCAAAAATAGAATCCTTTGTTCCTCCAATGGATGGATATGCAGATAGACTACGTGTATTACTGCTGTTACCTGGCATGGAGAATGGCTCATGCTATTGTACGCTATCCATGTAGCTCTGGTTTCAGAGCCAGTCATGGTGCCTGGCATGATGGTTGAAGTCGACTGCAACCTGAATAATATTTGATATTAATTGTTTCGGTCATGTAAAATCATTATTAGACTAGTTTTAAATTATTTTCAAGCCTGGGGAACCTTATTCATTATGAAAGCATTACATTATTGTACACAATACTGAATTTAACTGCCGGGCATGATCCATGTAAAACAGTACCAGGTAATTCTGGGCATGTACTCTTTTGGTTGAGCTAGTTAGTAGGCTAGTACTCGTATATAAAAATATAGTTGCTGTGAAACACAGTGAAGCATGAATGCATAGAGTAGGGCATGGTCGTGTAACAAACCTGCACCTCTGCTGTAACATTGGTAGGGTAATTCTCATTCTAAAGAGGCTGAGAGTTCTGGTTCTTCAAGTTCATCTGAGGAGGAAAGTAGATCTGAAAGAAAACGTCGAAAAAAGGAAAAAGAAAGACGCCGAAAGGAAAAGAAACAAAAGCGTAAACGAGAAAAGCAGGAGAAAAAGGTTTGTGTTCTTTTATTTATATGAACAGTTTCCAAATGTTCATATAGACACAGGTTATATGTGTATTTAGATGTACATGTACATATTCTATGTACATGTACATACATGTAAGTATTACTTCCATGATATGTATTGAGCACATATAACACATATAGGGCCTACATGTAGGCTGTACAATATGTACAACATATCCTCTGCAGAAACGGAAGAAACAAAGGGCAACTGAAGACTATGATGACCCCAAGTCCAGCAGATCAACTTATGATCACCCAGAATATCGAATGTATGATGATAGGTGGAGAGAAGGGGGAAATAGTCTTAGGTCACCACCTCTCAATAGAGGAGGTGGCTATGCGGATGAAGATAGATATGAGGGTTACTCAGGCTACGGTGGGTCTAATGGGAGATCACCCCCAGGACCATATGATTCGCCGGCCCCGGATCCCTACGCCTCACCCCCTGATGACTCAAGTGAGGACGAGTTCTCGGAGACATTGTACAGTCTGGTGGGAGATGAGCTGATGGACCCGAGTGTGTCAGCTGCAGAGAAAGAGGTGGGCTGGCATCCTGTATATATTACATTGTGCTATTTAGTATATCATCTAAGCGGAGCATAATGTATGAACCGACATGCATATGTAGCTGACATAAATTTTATATTTTATGTAGTATATGTAATATACAATAATATTTTTTGCAGGCACTGTTTCAGAAATCTCGAGACAAGATTCCTGGTTTATCAGCTGGTAAACTGAAGAAGATAATGAAACAGAAACAGTACAGAGAGAGGCAGCAGATGAGGCAGAGGCAGCGTAACGATTACAGAGGTGGCAGAAGAGATAGACGTGATGAGATGCCCGAGAAAACTGTCAAATGTCGATATTATGCAGAGGGCAAATGTCAGAAGGTACCTACACTCTACACCTCTGTTCTCTCCAATGTCTTGTGTGGCTCATTATTGTTGGACTGTGTAGTGTACTATCTATATACTGTGCAGTGTACTCTCATTGTACTGTGTAGTGCAGTCTCTGTTTACTGTGTGGTGACCTCTCTATGTACTGTAGGGTGCACTCTTTATGTATAATGTAGCGTATTGTGTAGAGTATAGTGTAGCGTATTGTATAGCATATTGTGTCTTGTACTATTGTGTCTTGTACTATTGTGTCTTGTACTATGTACTGTGTGCTGTACTGTACACTGCATAGTGTATGATGTAGTTATGTAGTGGACAGGTTATATGCAATGTTCTTATACATTATATTATGTACACATCTACATGTGCATATGTATCGTCCTGGTTTTAGGGAGAACGCTGCCAGTTCAGTCATAACTTTATACCTGCGAAGAAAATGGAGGCGTGTAAGTTCTTCCTGCAAGGTTACTGTGCTAAAGGTGATATGTGTATATATCTACACAGTGAGGTACCGTGTAAATACTATCACACAGGACAAAAATGTTTCAATGCTGAGAAGTGTAAGTTCTCTCACGAGCCGCTGTCTGACTCAACTAGACCTCTGCTGGAAAAAGCCATACTGCTGGAGGAAACAGGAACATTCAAAGCAGAAAGACCAAGTCTGCTGGGTAAGTGTGTAGTAGTATTGGTGGTGATAGTAGTAGTCAATGGTAGTGGTAGTCTAGGGCAGTGGCAGTCCATGGTTGTAGTAGTAGTGGTGGCGGCGGCGGCAGCAGCAGCAGTAGTGCATGTAGTGGCAGCAGTAGTGCATGTAGTGGCAGCAGTAGTGCATGTAGTGGCAGCAGTAGTGCATGTAGTGGCAGCAGTAGTACATGTAGTGGCAGTAGTACATGTAGTGGCAGCAGTAGTACATGTAGTGGCAGTAGTGGGTAGTAGTGTCAATAGTAATAGTGGCAGTAGTGGGTAGTAGTAGCCTGTACTTTATACACAAATCTTCTCCATATTAAACAGGTTCACCACCCAAAGACCTACACCAGAATAAGGCTCCGAATGATGCTAATACAGACAGACCTAAAGTCAGCTCCTTTGACCCCTCAGATGATGAGAGGGAGTCAGCTGACACAGACAGTGATATGAGAGAAGGCATGCCACCTCCCCCTAGACAGTCACACATACCTTCCATATTTGATCTTGACCTAACACCATCAGCTGATATGGTAGCCAAGTTAGAGGCTGGATTATATGACGAATTGACCGCTCCCCTTTCAGATTCGGAAGAAGATCGGTTTGATTCGCCACCAAAACGGTAATGTTTGGTCCTAACACAGTAATGTTTACCTTTTACTTGTATGCTTGTATGCTGAAGTTATTAACATCTGTGTTACGCCGACTATATACCATGTATATACACGTACGTACAGTGTATATGCGACTATGAGGTAGCTGTGTGTGTATGTATGTATGTATATTAATAGGCCTACTGACAGTAGTCTTATATGTTTGCAGACCTCATAGCTTCTACTCGGACACTCTCAGCACTCCAGATAGATCTGAGAGAGGTTTCCCATCTGGAGAGTCACCTAAGACTAAGAGAAATAGGTGGGGCCCTGATCTACCCGCCCATTCTATGCCCACAGGTATCTTATCTAAGGTCTTAGTATTAGTATATTAATATTGTACACTGGAGTGTAACATAAGAAACACATTGTTGATATATTGAATCATTCACAGAGGGTGGCAATACATCATCCAGTTTCAAGCCCACTTTCACACTATTACATTCTAACCACAGGCAATCACTAACTCATACAATCAGTAGTTGGGGAGGGCTTGGAACACAGGCTACCCGTAGCTGCACACTTTTGTGACAATACATGTGTATGTTGCATCGGGTTACTTGATCTACTGTTCTTATTTCTAGATCAATATTCTAACCAAGGAATTGGAGGTTACGGCAGTAATTACAGTAATGGTGGGGGAGATGCTGATAGGCTTGTGGGTAAAAAAGGTCCATTACTTCCCATACCACAACCAGGGATGGGGGCACCCAGTCAATCAACTAACATGCCTCCACCTGTATCTGATAATGTACAGGCTGTAGCTGCTGCTAATCTCAGTAAACTACTTAATGTACTTCGATCAAATGCTGTTGCAGCCACCAGGTAATTAAATACTCAGTGCATAATCAACACACTGATTCTATACACCCTTACAAAATTACTGTACAATGTACATGCCTGCAGTAATATCTTAGTATTATATCAGTTGCACCCACAAATATATTGATGTTTTAGACCCATGTCTGACCCAAGAGCCGGAGGAGATCCTAGGGCTATGTCTGATCCGAGAGCCGGAGGAGATCCTAGGGCTATGTCTGATCCAAGGGCTGGAGGTGATCCTAGGGCTATGTCTGATCCAAGAGCTGGAGGTGATCCTAGGGCTATGACTAGCGTAGTTGATCCGCGTGTACGTTCGGGTTCTCTACCTGATCCCAGAGGGGCTGCCACAGTAGACCCTAGAACAGGCATGGCAAGTAACGGTGCTGTGGGGAACAACATTGGGGCTAGTAAACCACAACATGTAATGGGTTCATTATTAACGCCTATTAAAAGGCCAGTACCAGAATTGAATGGTAAATTTACAAGGCCAATGGAATTTAATCTCATCCCAGTATATGTAGAGCTAAGGACAACTTACATACCTCCTGGAGCAGAGAACAGTCAAGAAATGCTCCGGGATCCTCGAATAAAAAAGCGTGTTCTGTCTATGAAAAAGGATGGCCCAGTTGCACCACCTTCCTTACCTGACATAACTGCAGATCTACAGAGACTTCAGAATGCCCGACTCATGTCCAATGCTGCGCCAGTAGTTAATACTAGACTATCGAATAATAATAACAGAGTGTCTGTTGACAGCAGTGTCAGTGACCCTCGCAGAAACAGTTTAGATAAACAATCAGTACGAGGTCAGGGGGACCAGAATACTCAGCATGAGGTCAGCATTGACACTGTGAATCGACCTAGAAATGCTACAAGAACTGCTCTCAGCAAGGTCAATCCAATGTCTTCTTCATTTAACCTTGGCTCATCAGCAGCAACCTCCTATGATGAGGAGGAAGAAGAGGATAACTCCCTCACTATAGACATGGTAGAAGATGACTCCAAGTTGCCAAACAGAACACTTGAATCTGCTTACACTTAGCAGCTGGCATTGTTTTTTATATATGTGTACATTGTATTGCATTGTATAGAGGTCTCCTATGTTATCTCAGCTTTGTGTTTGCCAAAGTGAAAGTATATCAAGGAGGGTATTTATCATTTTTATTGTACATATATGTAGATTGTAATTAGATATGACCCTTGGCTTTAGCATTTAAATAAAAACAAATTTTTTGAGAGAATTGTATATCGTTTTCTTATCTGTATTATAATAATAAATAGTGATAAATATTGTAGCCATATTAATTTTTTGACTAACATTGCTACTTTGTGCTGCAAAAATAAATAACCAGATTTCTTAATTTAATAAAATATAAATCAATTGAAACAAATGCAACGTACAAACTAAGTTTCTGAAATAAATAAAAACAACAAATAGTGTTAAAAATATATTGCTGTACAACACATTGGCACTGACTATAACTGAGTGATTGCACAAAACCAAGACTTGGACATGTAAAATGACAAAAAATGAGATTCTAAACCAATTCTATTTTAGAACTAGCTGAGCTGATATGCATGTATTTGATAGATACAGTATATGAATATGAAGTCACTTCTAACAACATGAAAAAATCTTTCCTCTACTCCACAATATTTCACATGGTCACATAAATTATATTTATACATCTATATCCACGTATTCTACATGTACATGTATATTCAAATATATAGAGTAATATGGGAATCATTAGCATATTTTACATTCAGTAACCATAACCTGCAGATAGCTGTGGTTTTTCTTCAGCAGAGTAAAGAGGAGACCTCTCTGTATTTTCATTAGCAGCACGAGGAGCTGGGGCTGGAGGAACAGGAATTGACGTTGGAGGAGGACCGAGGACAATTGGAGTTGTATTTGAAGGTTTGTTATTAGATTGTGGTTCTTCAGTGATGGGTGAGTCATCTCCCTCATTTGTAGGGGATTCGAAAGTATCACCATTTTCTTTCTAGATTTTAATTAGACATATATGTGATGTATATTTACAATTGCCTCATAATATTGCGAGTAATAACCGCAGCAATTTCCAAATACACGGAATTTGCAATCCTATACCGACTACTCCTATAGCAGCACATAATATTCTTGTTTGCTAGTGTAAGCAAGCAGGTCATGTCACCATATTTCAGAATTAAAAAGTTGTTTTTAACAAGCTTTTGAAAAATAAAAGTAGCCACTATTTATTGTTCTACATTATACCTACCATTATATCATCATAACCATCATAAGTTTCATCAGGTCTGGGTTTGCATTTTCCAAAGCAGAAATTGCAACAGCAACAGAGGCAGCAGCAGCAGTAGCACCCAGTAATAACTCCACAGAATACAAACAGTGCCTGGGAGAAAGAGTTATATATGATTGTATTGTGATAGACAGTTACATGTATGTGCAATATTGTGTAATTTAATGGAAAACCCGGTCATAATTGGGAGTTATTCTCCCTTGACCATATAGTGAATTGAAAGGGCAACTCCTTGAATACTGGTCTCGTTGTACAATAAAAGAGTTGCATAATGCATATTATGGATAACAATTACACAATGTCATTTTGTATTCAAATTCACGGACTAAAAAATTGCATTACATTAATATAAATACAGACTAGTGATACTACCACTCCAGTTTTGCAGTTGACACATCCACAGGCTTGAGCATTCACAGCAACAATAATGTAAGCACTTATGTCGTTTACTAGCAAATATTCAAACAGATTTGACTATTAGTCAGTTGGTTACTAGACTGTAGAACTCTAACTACAATAGCCATTAAATACTCGCTATTTATTACAGTGTAGCTAATGGTACAGACGGAACAAGAACGCTACTTACTTTGCACCAGCCACTGGAGAACAGGAAATAGGTGCTGACATTATCCTCCCCAAACTGCTCAGCGACGTAGAGCCCAAGAGAGCCATAGCTGTCATATATCTGCCTCTTCTTCTCATCTGTCAGCACAGAATTAGCATGGTTTATTTTCTTGAAGTGCTCCGTCATTGCATTGTTTCCTTGGTTTTTGTCAGGATGGCACTTTAAAGCTTCCTACAACATCATGCAAACACACTGTAAAGACTGGTGTCCAGTAATATCTGGGTAGTTCCTTTGTAAATATGTACCACATAAGTTGCAATATTGTGCAAGTTGTAACAGAGTATTTGGAAGGTAGAGTTGGGTGCCATTATAGTAGATACTGCATTAACACCAGTTAATATCAAGTCAATATGTCGCTGTATATGACTTGATCCAAGTAATGCATGATTATGTCGATACTGTACATGTCTAAGAGTAACATTAACTGTTATCATATAAGCTATGTACACGTACAATAATGTATCAACAATAATCAATATCTCTCTACTCCAATGCGCGCTAATTTAATATTGATAATTCACCAGTTAATATCTCAATAGTTAACGTTACAGAGTGAAAGCCAGCTGTGTACAAGTGTAGTAAGACGAGATTACTAGCTTACTAGCACACAATATTTGTCACCTCAATACCAAGCTTGAACCTTGTGAGTCTGCTAAGGATAAAATATATATTCCTATGATATACATGTACATGCATACATATACATGTATGTGATAGTTCTTACCTTTCTATATGCCTTCTTGATTTCATCTTTAGTCGATGTTTTCGGTAACCCCAGTAACTCGTACAGACTAGTGCCAGAAGCTCTAAAACAACCATTCAACAAAATACGGTAATTCTTGTATACAGATACTAGTAAATCAAAGTGCATAACAAACTATCCAAATTGAAGTTGGAGAATCACAACAAGATATTTTATAAGGAATTACAAGACATACAATATACAGTTTATGTGCTATATTTCAAGAGTGTACAGAGAGAGCTGAAGATCCCATCATATTTCTCTCCACTAAACAATTTCTTAGCTCTGTCATTGCAGTCTTGCGGTATAGAATTACAAACATCAATAACATGATAGTGAATTGAAGAACCATTAAAGCACTTTTAGAAATGGCAGTTCATTGCCCCATTGATTCTTTCAGAGTCACCTTCCTGTGATGGTAAATAGTCGTTTCACCAATGGTACCTCGCTACTAGATGTTTTGCAAAGGAGTTGTATTTGAGGTACTGGGGTAACAAAACAGTTGTTTTCCATGTAAAATTTTTAAACAGTCAAACATTTTTCTATACTGCTTCAAAAATCAAAGCAAAGAATCATTTTATCTATGAAGGAAATAATTAAAATTTAATCAGTTCAGTAGTTGTATCATCTGATAGATACAATATTAAAACTGTTTTATTAGTAATCTACAGAAAACTTATTTTATAGACTAGTTTAATTTAAACTTCATGAAATAAACCCAGAGAAATTTCGACTTTTCTACAGCGCAAACAATGAACAGTTGTAAAATCAAATGACAAATATGTAGTGCAGCAAGTGCTGAGACCAAACCAAATATTACCAAAATCAAATGAAGGGATAATGAATAACGCATATTATTTTGCAACAATTTGAAAGTTCTTACAAGACTTCAAGCGCAGTGCATGTAATTTTCAAGATGGCCCTTGCAATTTTGTGAGTTTGGTAGGATCACTGAGAGGGTCATGTGTTACAGTTTGAGAATATTTTGTTATTTTTTCCGGTCACCTAACAACATTTCATGAGTATAAGGGTGATAATCATGTTCATTCATATTCTACTCTCATAAACACATTACAGTCTCAACTCACTTGCTGGGCGGTCCCTCTCAAAGTTTACATGCGTGATACGGGAAAATAAAAACAATTGCATTGAAATTAGCATTATTTTCAACTCTGAGACAACCTGTTGATGTTCACCAAGTATAATACATGAAACAACTGTTGTACTGTTTTGGTATACATGTATATATATCGATATAGCAACTAAAAACCGTAGTCCGATACTTACGACAAGCCTCGAGTCCGTCCTTCATGTTGAGGGCCGTCATTCATGTTATGTCTATATTTATCAAAGATTAAGGTAGTAACTATTATTGAAAGATGCTAGCTGTGCTGATCGCTCAATTCTACAACAATCAAGTTACATCTTATCCTGTCATCGAATGTATGCCTATACCATATATATTGTAATGGCAGTCTCATTAAAAGCTAAAATAAAAATTGAATAACACGTAATATAATAAGAGACAGTTAAGTTTGTAAAATTTTACTGTCTGGTGTTCCGGTGTTCTGGCCTGGTTTTTAACTCCATTAAAACTAAATTTAAATAAGTTAGAGAATATCCAACGCCACACTATTTGAATTATGGCATAGTACATAACATAGTACTGTGTGGGAAAACCAGAGAAGATGTACAGATTAAAACTGAGAAGTGGAGGGAAGAACTAGAGAAGAGAGGTATGAGAATAAGGAGAAGCAAAACAGAGTATACGAGTATGTGCTTCAACAACAAGGGAGAGCCAGGAGAAGTGGCTAGAAGAAGTGGAGTGCTAAAGTAAAAAGTTTCAAATACCTGGGTTGTCTACTACAAAGTGATGGGAAGTGTAATAGGGAAGTGAAGAAGAAAGTGCAAGCCGGGTGGAATTCTTGGAGGAAAATCTCAGAAGATAGGATAGCGCCGGAACTCAATGGAAAGATTTACCAAGTTGCAGTGAGACCAGCTATGATGTATGGGCTAGAAGCACTAGCAACTACCAAGAGGCAGGTAGAAAAGTTGGAAACAGCAGAAATGAGTATGCTACGTTTTGCACTGGGAGCAACAAGATTGGACAAAATCAGAAATGACAGAATAAGAGAAACGGCTCACATTGAAAAGATTTCAGAGAAAGTACGAGAGGCGAGGCTGCAGTGGTCTGGTCATGTGTTGAGAAAAGAAGAGAATTATCTAGGACAGAAAATGTTTGATTTGGAAATACTAGGGACAAGACGCAGGGATAGATCGGGAAGAAGGTACAATGTATATAGTTGTGATAAAGAGGACATGAAAGCAGCAGGAGTGGCCATGGAAATGGCAGAAGACAGGAATGAATGGAGGAGTAGGATCCGCTGTGGCGACCCCGAATAGGAACAAAGCTGAAAGATGATGATGACACTATTTGAATTATCATACCATACACCACACATGGAGGATTAGACACTTTAACCTTACCGAGATTGAAAATTAAAGTTATTTAAAATTTTAGAGAGAAAGCGCAGAAACTTTGCATGACACCAGTCCAGTAGCTGGACCTACTTGATTGGTTGAGATAGCTATGCTGCACTGCTACTATGGTGGTAACTGGTAGCTGGCTGGGATGGTCAGCCTAGCATTATAATATGTACGAGTATTAGTATAATGGTGATAGACTGATAGTGATTGTTGTGTCCTGACGCAGCAACTGCACCCTATACCTACATCCAATTATGGATTTATAAACTCGGCCCAGCCAATAAAGATGCTATTCGTATTTAGAAGTATAATAATTCTACAAACACTAAGCACTTACCTTGTTCCAGGCATATAATTTTATATAATTACTATGTTCTTGCACATATTGTAAATGTTGATTTATATGTGTTATGCCCAGTAGGCCCCAGCTGATGAGCTATACACTATACTGACTTGTGTTCTTATATTCCTGCATCTTACCAACACTCTACATTTTAATATTACTCGGATATTACACATTTTTCCCTTCCAAGGGTTTTTACATGATACCTTATTGTAACACGAGCTTATACATGTCCTGGTATGTGGGCGAGGCCAATTCACTATGCAAAGCGCCCCATTTCGTTATACTCTTCAGCTGCTTGTGGGCTTCTAATAAAGTAGCATCTCTCACCACATCTGAAGTGTTATACTTTGTACTGCTAACAGCATAAATCACAAGCTTTCTCTATTGGACATGGGTTCCAACTTTAGTCTTAGACCCTCCCCCCAGACTGATACTAGGACCCACGACTATTCTCTCTGAATGAGAACTTGATGTAGCATATGTAACTGTCCTATTTTATGCTCCAAAACCAAGTTCTTCATTATTGTACTTCGGACCCCTTTTTGAGTGTCGACTTATGGTATTAATTATTAACCTATCGACCTGTGGCCAGATATGTTTTTCATATATTAACAGCAAATTTTCGCAGTGTAACTCAATTGCTTGTTGACTGCTAAAGAAAGAACACTCTACTCTTGAACTTGCGGTTTTCTACTGGTATTGCTAAGAACTAGTTTGCAAGCACTACCTGGACTTGGGTTCCCACATGCAGTACTAGGATTTCTCCGACAGTCCCTCAGCAATTGGTACCGCCTCTGCTACCATTTGTCCACCCGGACCCATGCCTCTCACAACCTAGTATATTGCATGCCCACGCAGGGTGGCTAAACTCCGCCTCCATATTATACTCCATGTACTTTTTCCAGCACCCTGGACTGAGTACAGAGACCGTTTCCGTTTTCCCTCCACAGCAGGTCTCCCTGTCTGTTTGCTTGATTGGCCTTGTTATTTCTCCCTGGTGCTTTGGCACACTGACCAACTAGGACGCATGATGAGTCCACAGATGCCTTTTAGAGAAACAATTGCTAGTTGGACTCAATGACGCAATTTTATGGAAGCTGGACTCATTTATTTGCTACAGTGAGCTGTGCTTTTAATCCAGCCAATAAATAGACTATTTGGCTTCGCTTAGGCCTCTAAGCATTCTTTACATTTCTAGAGAGTTGTCATCTTTTATGTCTCAAACCTTTTAGTGAACTTCATTCTGCTAAATGTATGAACGTTGGTCTCACAATCTAATAGAAAACAATATGTAGATAGAAAGTCAGGAATCAATCTAATCAAGTTAGGCCTAAAGCTACATCTTACGTCTTCTTCTTTAGAACATACTAGAGCTTGATGCAAGGGGTACGCCTCATCTGTTTTTGGTTTTTGTCAAGATTACTGTGGTCATATGTTCATGTTATGCTAACATGCTGTAATAATATATATTTGTTGCTATATTTATTGTAATAATTGTGACTTAAGTTCACGTATAGTCTTGGGCAGAAAGCCACCATGGCAAGCAGAAGTTCTTGCATAGATAGTGGGTGGGTCACCTCTTGTAGTAGTTCTAGTGATAGTTGTATTAGTAGGATGATTGTTCATGAGCTCATCATAAGTGTTAGCAAGAGCTAATAATATAATGCATCCTACTATTTAGAAATCTATGCAATTTGGTATAAGAGTGCAGAAAATTTTTTACCATGTTATTTGTACAGTCATTATTCAGCAACTATCCTAAAAAAAATTTGCCTAAACAATATCATATGTTCGACCCATTTTTATATTTTTTTTACCTTATTTTAATTTTACAAATTTTGGTTGGTCACCCTGGCTTTGGTGTTTGTTAGAAGGCTTCGCCTTCACTAACCAGTCAGGCACAACAATATTCATAGTCATACTGACTTGTTTGCTTATTGTCCACCATAAGTATCAAGTAACCTATGGGATGATAATCATAATGTAATCTAATCTAATAATCATAATGGTTATGGCAGCATAAAATTTACCAATAAAAATAATTTTAAAAAATGTGTTACGGCTAAAAAATGAATAAAACACCCATCTTTGCCTGCAAATAGATGCATTTTGCTAGTTTGTTTGAAAAAAAAACAATGAACTTACCAGCTAACTAACAAACGTATATGTACATAATCATGATTTACGGTAGTATCAGATTGTGTAGAAGCACATAATCAATCAAATCGATGAGAAAATTTTCTTTTTGTGCTCTCCTTCATCAAAGAAAGTATAGTCGGAATCCCTAATTTAGAAGGTCGGGTGCCCTTTGCCAGCCGTTATTATTGCTATTTAAACAACTGTGGCTAACGTAACTATAGATACAAAAACAGTGTCATAACGCCATCCAATAGACGAGTAGTATTCCCAGTATTCTAGAGGTTTCCACTCAAAAGAAGAAAGTAAATGCATTTTTAGCTTCCAGCTTGGATTTGTACTGTAAAATAATTAATTATTGTACGTCTTAATTTATAAATACAACTTTAAGATGCCCCTAATAGAAGAACTTCCATCTGGTGATGAATCAGAAATGCCCCTTCGAAATGGTATGGTAAATAATAACTAATATTTTTAATAAAATATAATATAACAAAATTAATAAAATACAGATTGAGATTCATGATTGTTTGTAAATATCAAAATGTTTTATATAAATATATTTAATTTTAAATTTATAGTATTATAATCTATAATATTTATATTGCATTGTTATTCAGGTACTCTACTGGTAAAAAGCTATAATTATAAGTGATAATTCAATATTAATAGTTTTAATAATTGTGCATAATTAATAATTATAATATCTTATAATAATTATAATACTATATTGGTGGTCAAGAGTGTCCTACCTCATCAGAGGTAAATTCAGAGAGAGAAGCTGTAACGCTATTTTAAGGTACCATTAGAAACATTAGGGTAAATAGTGTAATAGCTAGTAGGTAGTACCGTAGTAGCAGCAGCACCATCACCACCATAGAGAGCTGCTACCTACCACTATAACTCCAAAAAAGTTGGAATGACAATTTCTCCAAATATAAAAGTGTATACTGCCTTTTCCCTGTGAATTTTGAAATGGTTTTGTTTTGCCCTATCATACGGTACAATCATTTTCAATTTTATTACTTTTTTCTCACAGAGAATCTTTCTATGGAAAAGAACTTGGAAATTGCATGTGGTGAAGTAACAGATCAAAAAGTTCTTGCTGATGTTAGCAACAAGTCTGATAGTTCACCGGCAGCTGAGGATAAGCAGCAAGCGGCTCAGCCTACAGAGAAACCCAAAAATGAGTATTTCAGGTAATTAATTCCTATTCATTTTTATATGTGATATTTTTCTTGTAAGGAAACATTATGAGCAGCCAGAGACTTGATTCTGTATCTGTGGAAATAACCCATCCCTAACTGGAGTTTGAACCCGAGGCTCTACTGCACCTAATAGCCTAGCACAGTGGACAGACACATTAATGGTTATACTAGCTCGCCTTCAACTTCTTAATAAGTAAGCGTCACCAGTGTGCAGTAACTGTGTGTTGAATCAACTGCATATTATGATATTGTAATGTTTTTGAGTGCTATTGCATACGAGAGCCGAGGGCTACAAGTATGGGAAGGGCTTGTAAGGTGGTAGAGGCCGACCAAGTGTACCTTCTGCTCATTACATAAAAGAGTGAACAGTTATGTGCTCTTTATAGTGTAGATTATATCAGACGTAGGCCGATGCCGAGACTCATTGGAGCTCAGGACCGACGTAGGTCAAGTAGAGTTTATACTCCGAGGGAGTGCAAGAAAGAAGGTTTAACCTTGAGAGCCTAAGTCCGACGTTAGGTTCATTAGAACCCGGGATCGGCCTAAGTCTAAGGGGTGGATAGAGATGTACCTAGTTTAGGATGAGGTAAACTCGAGCCGTACTGAATCCAAAGGATTCTCAGGTGGAGCAACCCGCCTAAATAGTAAGCCTCTGTAGGTTGAGTTAGGAGATGTTGCTTTATTCAAGCGCAATCAACAACTGATTCACAATAGAAAATGCACTGCCTTATATACATAACAAACTTCCGGTAAAAAGGGATGACATGGTGTCGGTTAACCGACATGGGGTCGGCTCCGGAACTTACGCAACAATATGTCTGGTTCCGCCCGACTCGGCCATATGAAAAGGTCGGCCATTGCACAAAATGTGCTTACAATAAGTGGAAACATGTCGTGTATAATTATGAGTTAAATCCATAAGGTCGGCCACGTAGTTACAGCATAAAGTGGCAAAAGACTCTCATAATTCGCAATCAAGTAAGGATAGACAATTACTAAATAAGTATAAATGTGGGAAAAACCAAGTTGCAATAGAACGTAATTCCAAGGCTTGATTGCTAGTACAGACATGTATACAAGGCATGCAGTGAATAATGAGATAATAATTGCATGGATAATGTGGATAACAACATGTGGATAAGATATTGATTGTCAGCTAATAATATTGTCAGTGTGGCTGGCCTAGGTGCCATTACCACGGAGGCTGTTTCACCACAATAATACGTGTATAAGGTGTGTTGAGGGGTCTGGCAATACTTAGAAAATTATATATGAGCAGCCAGACTCTTGGTGCCACATCTTTGGAAATAGACCATCTATGACTGGGGTTCATTTCAGCATTGGAGCCTTGATATGAATAAATTAAAAGCTTAATGAAAATGTCACTATGTTGGACATGGTCCTACATATTGTATTTAGATTGTAATGACTAAGAACCAAAATTATTTGACATTGTCTTCAGGATCACTAAAGAGTTTCTGAAAGAACATTGCAAGAAATTGAAACTTTACTCTACTCCAAGGCTAAACGATGTGCTATATCTTCACTACAAAGGTATTTGATGCAACTTATATCAAGTTTAGTATCTCATGCTCTTCTTTGCACAATAATACTCATAACTCATTATCCCATACAGTTTGTATGATAGTATAATCATAATAAAATGGGGCGTTCTGACATATTATGTGTGCATTAGGGATCTATGATATCGAGTGCCTAGAGGAGTACACTGGACTCAAGTGCCTGTGGCTCGAATGTAATGGTATAAAGACTATACAGAACCTTGATTGCCAGCAGGAACTGCGTTGTCTATACCTACAACAGAATCTCATTGGCCGAATTGAGAATCTTGAACCCTTACAGCTACTCGACACTTTAAACGTCTGCAACAATTTGATCAAGAAGATTGAGAATCTGAGTAAGTGTTAAGGCGTTTGCACTACACAAGTAAATAAACCAGTAATAGGGCTTGCCAGCACCCAGACCTGTTACATTTATATGCCCTGTGTGGATAGCAATTTTTATCTATTCATATGCTTACAAAATGTATGTAATTTTCTAACAAAATATTTTTACAAGTGATGAGATATTATGTTAGCCATACTACCACCAGAAAATGGCTGAATTATAAATACATGTAACCGTATTCTAATTTGATAGGTGGTCTGCCAGTACTTCACTCTCTACAGATTTCACACAATAAGTTGAAAACTGTAGAAGACATAGCCCACCTAGTAGACTGCAAAGAACTCAGTGTAGTAGATATCTCCTACAATAAGCTTGATGATCCACAAGTACTAGATGTGTTTGCGGCTATGGCACATTTGGTATGTAACCGCTCCGACTGTAGTCGCTGGTTATAATATGAAGTTGTCCTCTCTTGTTTCTCTTTCTTTGTATCTCCCAAGTACAATAGCCTATAACAGAAGTTTTGGGTGGCCTCCAGTTGCTAATAGACCATACTATGTCAACATCTTTTCGAAAGGAAATTTAAAATGGGAACTTACCATTGAATATAACTTCAGCCATAACCATGCCACTAGTCAGATAGTCAAATCTGTAAACACTCATGTTGTCATGAGAGTGATTTAGAAGTAAAAGGTGGAAAATTCCAAAGATTTGGGTTCACAATTTGGCGAGGAATGCATTTGGCCAGTCTAATTTGAGAATTTTTGTCACTCATTGTGGGAAAATGAGAAGGTGAAGACAGAAGACAACTTTGCATTATGCATAATAGTGTTGTCTGTAGCTGTCTGTTGCATTCAATGCAGCAAAATCTCATGAACTCCACTGTTTGCTGGTTTTTTGCTCTGCCAAATTATCTATGAATACTAGTTATGTAAGACTGTGCTAAAGACTATAGTAGCCAAATAGTCAAAATACCACCGCAGTTTATAGTCTCATGGTCTGTATTCAGATTATATAATTTAATGATGTTTTGTTATTTTAGAGAGTGCTCAATCTAATGGGTAACCCAGTAATCCGAAAGACAAAGAATTATAGGAAAACCATGATAGTAAAATGTGTAAGTTTACGTATTGTATGGTCATTGAATTTGTATACTGTAATATACAAAATGTAAATATGTATTTATTGTGGGTATCTTGATCATACTTGACATGTTTTACATGCAGCTCTACATATAGAGATAATAAATACGCTTTGCTGTAAATATACAGTATTGCTAAGGTGTTCTCCCAGGCATATCTCTGAGCTGCACTGATGAGGTGTTAAACACCGAAACAGTACACTGTATGCAGATTGAGTATTACGCTCGAAATTGGTAGCAATACCAGTTTCTTGAGCACTTTACCTGGGAGATACACTGAACTGGTGGCATTACGCAATTCTCGCTGTCTCTGGCAGCTTGAGAACTTTGGTTCAGTGGATTTCACACCTTTTAAATACGCTTTGCTGTAAATATACAGTATTGCTAAGGTGTTCTCCCAGGCATATCTCTGAGCTGCACTGATGAGGTGTTAAACACCGAAACAGTACACTGTATGCAGATTGAGATAATAATGTATGTACTCTATGTATAATATAGTAATAGCTAGCCATGTATTAGTACTAGTAGACAGTACATAGTGATGGCTGGCATAGTTGGTAAACAGTAGTAATTAGTGATGGCTATATACAGCAGGGGGGAGGTATAGCTAAGAGTTGTCATTCCCATAACTTCTCTGTCTAAAGGCTCGACTTCACGAGAGACCGATTGTTCTTCTTGGTCAACGGAGCCTTGTTCTAGAGCAAGTTGGCATGCCGTTTGTTCGGCAATGCAAAGGCCAACATTATTTGCAGTCTCTGGCGTCATGGTGCGCTGTTCTGATTGGTTAATATAAGATATAATGACTCCAGTTATATAAGTTTTTAAAAACCAGCTGTCGTTATTGGCCGGATATTAATGAAGGCCACTGATGGACTGGTACTACGCATTGCCTGTATAGCTGTGCCAACGAACAACGACACCGTTCCGCCGAAGCTCACGGCCTCCTGTGTACCTGACCCAAGCCTTTAGGTTCAGCATACTACAACTCTCTAATATTCCATAAGTTATTATCTACTGTAGTATTCCTGTGTCGTGAGTCAACTAGCTAACCATTTCCTCTTACCTACATTTACATACACTGATATCTTCTATGTTGACTATAGAAAGAGTTGCAGTACCTCGACGACAGGCCTGTGTTTCCTAAAGATCGAGCTTGCGCTGAGGCTTGGTACGAAGGAGGTCCTGAGGCTGAGAAGGCGGAAAGAGAGCAATGGATTAGCAAAGAAAGGAAACAGATATCAGATAGTGTGAACGGTAAGTCATACAATGAAGTACATTATTATGTGTGCATGTTGGTATGCCATTATCAGGCATGACAACCTAAGAGGCATTTACCAAGAACCTTTTTACTGTCCGTTCAATTTGTCTCTAATTCTGCTCAATGCAATGGTGAAGAAATCCATAGCCTTAAATCTTATGTTTATGATTAGGGCAATTAAAGACAATAATGATTCTTACTTCAGTTTGGTAAAGAATTAAGGCTGCTTCGTATTCAACTTTAAATTAAAGTTTATCACTCTGGTACTACTTTATATACATTGTGTGTCTATTGCATATGTAATGTATAAGCACATCTATGGATATTTCCTTAGACAATTTTGTGTATATAACACAACATACTGCACAACTGGTGCCATTTGGATTAAACACTATACCGGCGCAACACGACAGGGTGTCCCCCTACCTCTAAATACATGTACCTAGCTAGTGATAGTTACTGAGTAAGGGTACCTTAGCTATACTGTATATAGATATTTGGCATGGGTGGGTATGCATCCCATTGGTTGAAATATGTACCTAGACTATTTTAGAAATACTATCGGAAGAGAAAGCTAACAAACTATTTTTAGCATTTCTTTAGTAAAAATAATTTGCATGTGCCCACATACATTGTACATTATAGATGTATTAGTTTACTTTTACTCCCTAGCCTTGTTAGAGATCAGAAAGAAAGGAGAAGCCAAGAGACACAACGAAAGACTATTAGCTGAGCATGTGGCAGCTGGAGGGGATCCTGGGACTGCCCCAACTGTGGATCCAGACTCAGTTGACTGGCTCACAGGCAAAGCTAATAGACTGGACACTGGCGAAGTCGTGCAAACTAAAGAAAGTAAAGAACTTGAGCAGCAGGAATATAACATTGAGGGAACAACTTTACAAGTAACTTTGTATATCATATAACATGTCCTAGGCAGGCACTGTGCGTTAAACATGTCTTATTGTGTGGCAATATATTAGCAAATATGTCTTGAAATTGTCCTCTCTCCATCTGCTTGATACCACATAACTATCATACCAGGAAGATGCCAAACCAATGGAGGAGATAACTTCTGATGATCTGCAGATGCCAATAATCAAGCCCAAAAATCAGCAGCAAGTAGAGAGTGTCTACGGCAACCGGCAGCAAGTAAACCAACAGTCGACTACATCTGCTTTTATAGACAAAATAGTTAACGGTGAGTGAGCCATGTACATGTACAGTACTTGTCGGGCATGTTAGACAGCTGATATTATAATCTCTGTATAATTTAATCATTCTTCTTTCATATTGAATCATTGTGAATTGAGTACCTAAAGTACATTTAGTCTTTTAGAGAATTTAGCTAAAATGATTCACCCAAATTTAAAAACCAGTACCCAGGCCATAACTCTTTCCAATTCCATCCGTGCAATCACATGGGATATACTATGTTATATAGATTGTGTAGCTGCTCCTACAGATGAACTGACGTCTAGCTCCACCAATAAAGTTTTAATAACTGAGTTACCCGACCATGAAATTCAGGATTTGACTGCTTCTCCATCTAATGACGATATGGGTGATATTTACGACGTAAGTTCCACTATTTAGCTGGCTTTCCTCACAACATGTAAAACATTTTTGCAGATTACAATTGTAGGTTTGGGAATCGTGTTCCCATGATATGACTGACGAAGGATTCAGAGTTGTCTTACCACAATGCTATGAGTGATGTTATTTTAAATGTTAGTTTTGGAGAGGGTGCGTTGTTTAAATATCTACTGTGGCTAACAGTCCTGATATAGGCTAGAGACATGTGGCTGTGGGTCCAAACAAATATCATGAAAAATAAAAACTTCAGCCTTTGTAGCAAACTGAGCCTATCTCATTCAGTGAGCCCCTCATAGAAAAGTTTTTCTTTGAGAACTTGTTTTTGTCAAACTGGCAGGCAAGGTATAATGCCATGAAGCTGTTATTTGTTGAAAATTATAAAGCTAACAAAAATATATTTCCCTCAGAAAAGTTATGTTTTATATAATAAAATTTATGCTCATAAAGCTTCCCATATTCCATTTGAATATCAAAACGATCCCTAAAATACTTGCATGGCTTACTTCCCGCTACCAATCCCAGGTAAAGAAGCAATGATCCAAAGAGATCAGCATTTTTTTAGTTGTGAGTTGGGGAAGGCACCTTCACTATTCATTATAAGGTTGGATGCTCTTCTTAACACCACCAACGACTTTTACAGAAATTTAACCTGTATTCCCCACATGAGAATCCATAACTCTAACCACGACTGCTCCATCTGCAATAATGCTTGTGGAAACAAAATTATTGTTTTGCAAGACGAATACTAGATATCCACAGACAGGAGGGAGGGGGCAATTCTGGCTGAGGCCTCTGTTATACATTATTATGTTATTGCATGTAAGCCTACACGTATATATGTATGTATGTATGTATGTATGTATTGCTGTAGTATATTATAGTACATGCATAGTATGTTTGTAGCATATGTATAGTGTGCATAGTATGTTCAGTGTAACAGTATAGCATATTGTAGGACATGCCTGAACTAGAAGATGTAGATGAGGAGGAAGGGGTAGCTGAAACAATGGATACAGCTGAGAGAAGTCATTTTGCTGGCATCAACCTAATAGAAGAGGTAGTTAGATACAGTTGTAGGCCTATTTACACCACCAGCTTTGGTATTATAATACATTACATAAATATACCTGCAGAAAAGTATATACTATACACCCACACTATACACCCACATGTGCATTCTGTTCATAGATGGACGAGAAAGTGGAGGAAACCAGGAAGGCAGATGTCCAGGACAAGATTGATGTTAAGCAGCTAGAGAATTTACTGGCTGGTCCATCCAAACCAGCAGCTAAAGTACAGAGTCTACCAGATGTGAACGAGTTTGATGAGTTAGATTGAGAGTGAACAGTAGAATTATCTATTTAGAATAAGAGTAATTTATTAGTAGTGTACAAAGTTATGCTTTATATATGATATCATAGCCATTTTCATCCGCTCTATCCGTCCATCTACTTACTTGCTTTAATATTCCTACTACTTAGAATATAAGTTATATATTATAACAATGTACTGTATATAATGAAATCGTGGAACCATTAATTGGAAATCCAATAAAATAATGTGAATAGCAAAATATGAATATTTTATCTGAACAGTTAAATATAATATTACTATTACTTCTCAAACTTTCTAGTCTCTGACAATAATTACTATCAATTAGTTAAAAACAGAAACAACATGGTAAGTACACCATGGTTTCAAGTTTTCGTTCACACTTAGTGTAGTTAATCATGCTTGCTGTGTTATTGGTTTAGTAAACACACTGCTATCAGGGAGATGTAGTGCCCTATCCCAAGTCTACCTCCAGTTTGTAGAAGACATAGGGGTAGTAGTCTGCATGTAGATGTTGGAACCCTGGGATATCCATCTATAATACATCAATGATAATATTGTATGGGAAATGATTTACTATGTACATGTAAATATGTTATTAGCATAGTAGAGTAGCTCGCTGCGTGAGAGTACATAGATATACATAGTACAATTATAATAATGTTAACACAGATATATAGGGTCAACATTTACGATGTAGGCCGTGAACTCACATCCTGTTTGGAGACTGCACCAGCATTATCCAGATGAGAATACATTGCACTGAGAACTTCGTGCAACTTTTTAGTGTTCTTCTTGTGAGGCTGCATTAGTACAGCTTGGAAGTTGACTGGTAGTCCGTACCTGTAGTGGTAATAACAGTTAGGTGTGATAGTGGTGAGAGTGGTAGTGGTAGTACTAACTAGCTAGCTACATGTAGCTAGTAATGGTAGTAGTAATAGCAGTAGAAGTAATAAAATATAAGTAGTTAGTCATGTAGTAGATAGTAGTGGTAGTAACTGTGGGGATGGTAGCAATAGCAGTAACAAATGGACATCTTAGGCATTGTCTGCTCTTGCAGGTGCATATTTTCCAAGCCTGACACTCTGGATAGCCTAGACAGTGTGTATAATACTTATACACACTGAGCGTGCAACTGGTGCTACAGTGCACCTTGCTTGATACTGTTACTATAATACTATGCTATGCTATTAATACTATGTATAGCTATGTATAGATAATACTAGTGTACTATGCGATGAGCTAGACCTGTTAGCTGAGTTCTACAGCCAAATAGAAGCTAGACGAGGGGAGGAACACTCACCTAAGTACCGACTCTACAAACACACGGAGAGCCTTGACATGAACCCAGGCAGTGAATGACTCACTGAAATTCACCTTCAACCATCTGACTAGGGGACCCTGTAGAGCATAAGATACACATACTATATAAACACATAGAATATGGCACATACACAGCATATGTATGAGTATATAACACGACTGAGTATGGTTCCACTATGAATATCCAGTCATACTCACAAACTGCTTTTTCTTGTCTGTAGAGAGTTTGATAATTTCATTTTTACCAGCTTGAAGTTCTTCTTCATTGTAAACAAAGTCTCGAACAGTAAACCTAAAACAAACAGTGGAGTGTGTGGTAGCTATACACAAATGTATATGACTATACATGAGCTGTATATGACCATGCATGTGAGTGTATATGACTATGTATGTGAGTGTATATGACTATGTATGCGAGTGTATATGACTATGCATGCGAGTGTATATGACTATGTATGAGTGTAATATATATTGTACTGATTTCTTAGTTTCTATCACTTTGCTAGTCAGCATAGTGATACTTGCTTATAAGAATAAATATACTAACAATCCACCTACATTTCAACTCTTGTTACAGAGATTAGCAGTCGGATAACTTACTTGTTTTCTCTACATTTATGTTTGAATTCATCAATAACTCTCTTAAACAGGGTCACATTGTACAGTGTGTGGTCTCCATCTTCAAACAACAATCTACAAAGTCATAGAGTAAGTAATCACCATAATTGACGTCCACAGTTACATTGTGATCATAGCCACACCTACACTACATGTGACAGACAACAAATCTAGAGATGCCAAAGTAAACAGCACATGTACACGGGGTACACTAATTTACCTGCTAGATCGAGGGGCTACCATATCCGTTAGTTGTTCATATTTCTTCTTCCACTCATCCTGATACAATCTACAAGATAATGTTGAATTACATTACGTAACATACAATATACTATAAACAGTGGATTCATAGATATAATTATGATATATACATACCGCACAGCGCATAACTATACAATAATTACCCGTGTATATGAATATACGACACATGTAGACTGCATATGTATACAATGTAGGCTACACAAGAGTTACATACATGCACTGCATCTATATCTCATACATGTATGTACAGATATAACATAACATGTAAGCGCTGTATATAATGGTATATGTATATGATAGTATAGTGATCACTACAGTCATAAGCATAGTATTATAATGGCACTCGTGTATGATTGGACACACAAGTCATAATATACATGTACACTGTACAATCCTACAATATATAGTAATAGTAATAACTATTAACTCACTTTGGCACTATAACCAACAGTGTCTGGAGATATTCCGAGTCGAGAATAAAGTCTTCCTTTCTAACAATATCTCCAAGATTTCTGGTCAGCAGACTTCCTCTGTCAAAGCACAAACAGCACGTTTATATTCATACTCAACTCCACACTATTCTATACTTTTGCATTAAACATATAATTTTTAGGGACCGTCTAAAATACTAGATACATTGTACAGAGTGGACAACCTCAAACAGCCAAAAAGACAAAATAACCAGCTACTATAAGAAACAGTTCAGCCTCTTAGCTACTCCATCTATTGGCATTGGAATGAAAGTCTGCAGTTTTGTGACACTTAGGACGATGTATTGTAGTGAGTAGCTAAAGAGGCTGAAGTATTTCTTAAAGATGAGGTTTGATCATAGTAACTGGTTCCTTTCTAACGATATACAGGGATATGTCTACAGACACAGACAGACATTGGATAGTGCAACCAGAGTCAACTAATGAATACATACGTAGCTTTACGTTCCAGATTCTGTAGATTTCCCTTGATATTGTTATAGGCAGAAGATTTGGTCTTTAGATCAGCCTCTATCTGACTCATCTGCTTACTAATCTGATCTGCTATGGCCTTCAACGATTGTTTAATTGGAAACTTGGCCATATCCCACTGAAACCTCTGCAGGTACGCCTGCAGATCCACTAAAATATAAATATCTCAGTAATTTTCCTGCTCCTAATCAAACTAGCCTAGGCCTACATAACATGTGCTAATGGGAGTCTCAGCAACCACACTGTAAGCAATATAGAATAGCTTACGTCCATTAACTAGTAGGTTGTAAGCAATATAGACTAACTTACGTCCATTAGCTAGTAGGTTGTCATGAAGTTTGTCCCGATCTTCTTCTAGTACATCTCCTAAATAATGTGATACCTTCTTTGAAATCCTGCAAAAAGAAATTCATTTGTGCTTACGTATCTACATTAGTTGTAAAAAATAATTTTGGACATGAAAACTAAACTACAGTCTATAGGCATACGAAAGTCATAATACTAGCAATATTGACTACTTACATTTCACAATAGCTATCCAGTTTCCCTAAGTCATCAGAGAGACCGACCAACACATCCAGCGTGCCAACCTGTATAACATAGACATGCACCATGTCAGCATCTTCACATATTTTATACTCATAAGCCTAAACAGCAGTACACAGTAACAAAATAAACATTGTTGCCACATAACAAGCAAACATGTAGACTACACAATGAAGATTTAATACAAGCATAGAATGAGTTGAGAGGAGTGATCTACAAACTAAAAATTAAATGTTGTTTTAAAATAGCTTATTATTGCAATCAACAAGCGATAGTATCATATTGTGACAAAGGTGCTTAAAGGGGAGGCTGCGGTTACTGCGGCAATTTGCTCTCAGTTTGCTGGCAGGTCAGAGTACACCTGCGTCACAAAGGCCCAGTAGTCAGTAGACAGCAGCGGGATTCAAACTCAAGACCTTCAGCACTTGCGCGCCTCAGGGCAGGCACTCTAACCAACTGAGCCACCTCCCACTCTTAAATGGAATTTAATAGCAGCCTTTATAAAATAAAAAGTTAATTTACCTTTAGTTCAGGAACACTAAATCTGAAGTTAACAGAATAGTTGGATGTCTCCTGGTTTATGTTGTCGATAGCTGAGCGACCATGCTTGTCTGGTGGGACGGAGACTAGCCAAAACTCTGCCATTTTAGCTAACAAGGATCATCAACAACATTATTTGCTGAGAATACACAGATGCACATACATTGTACGCCCATCCATGCAGATGCCTGTTAATCTTGCAAATATTGACTTTAGGTTTGTCTACACACTATTTAGCCTATAGATGTACAATTTGGGAAATGAAGAGTGCGTCAAAACCTAAGATAGAAACCATGAAATAAAGTACAGCAGTGGAGGAGATTCACTTAATACTTAACTAGATGGTTGGTAAACCTGATTATTAATACAGGCCTAAATAAATAGGAATTTTTCTCTTCACCCATATATATATAAATAATGTGTGTATATAGCCCAGACATGTGCCAAGCAGACAAATACTCAAGTCAAGAGTCAAGTAAAAGTATACATTCCCAATTGATAAAAAGTAATTTAGAGTCAACTCATCGGATGAAGCAAGTCAACAGTAGAGTAAGAGTAAATCAACAGCCATTTTGAAAAGTAAAGTAAGAGTCAAGCAACTAGTGCCAAAATGCTAGAGTCAGAGTAGAGTCAAAAGTACAGCGGTATGTCAAAGAGAATACCAATGGGAATTTTGTAGAACACAAATTTCTGATGTATACAAGTGTAACAACACACAATAGGTAATACTTAGTGTTAGATCTGATTTTCTGTCAGTTAAAGTAGTTTTGAGGAACAAAGGCTATTTCAAATTTGCACTTATTATAATGGTAGGTCTGTTTATCTATAAGCCTCTCAGCTTCTCTATGGTGAACAAGACTTATTACATAATCACACCAAACCAATAGAGTTATCATTGATAGCTGAAAGATTAGAGTAAAGTAAGAGTCAAGCATCATGCTTTGTAGGAGAGTAGAAGTAAAAGTCAATTCCCAGCTTTCACACAATACAAAAGCACAAGTCAATTAAAAGTAATGAAAAGCTGTTGCTCGAGTTAACTTGAGTCGAGTAAAATGACTCGAGTGCCCATGTCTGATATAGCCTACACAAAAGTTTAATATTCATATTTTATTAGCCTAAAAAACTAGCTTAATCAAATAGAAATTGCCCAGTTGACTTTATTAAATTATAGGCCTACTATAAGCTTATTTAATTTTGTATTTACCTATGCCTAAATTAAAAATCAGATTTGGAATAAATATCCCATACATAATATACAACGTACATGTATCTATTGAAAACTAATAACATATATATTATAATAATAAGATTAGCTATACAACAATAAAAAATTATAAAACAAAAACAATGATGTAAATAATAATAATATAAATATAGATTTAAGATTAACATCACATGGATTGTAGTCATTATGATTATCATTATTATAATTAATATTAATATTTAATAACATAAAATAATCAACTAGTCTTAGATAAGATAAGATTTAGATTTGAGATAAATTCTAATTTTAGTTCAACAAATAAATTAATAACTTATTTTTATTAGCCATGTATATTAATAAGTAAAAATTAAAATACAAAACAAATAAAAATTAATTAATTGAATAGCTAATCTTGATGAAGGCCAGCACAAGGTTGCCTACAAAAGAACTTGAGGCTATAATGAAACCAAACATATCCGAGATAATTTGACCTTCCTATATTTATACACTTAAGAACAGCTAAAAGAGCAAAATTATAAAACAAATCTTTTAGCTAATCCGATATATCTGATTATCTGCGATTTTCTGTTATGATCAGTGACCTTTCACGTGACTACTGAAGGTTAAATTAGTCGAGTTTATATATTTGCTATAATGCGTGAGTGTAAAGCACCGGCCCAAGCCTTTTACAAACATAGCATAGGATTTCAACTAATACTTTGACTAGCTCAGGTTCCATCTTAGCAATCGACAGAGAAAAGGCTAACATTACTTCCTTTGGAATTATTTCCCACCACCTCCCTCAAGATTAACCGCTAATATTTGGAGTTGTTCTATTTCCTATAGATCAAAACTATTCAATCTGCAGTACTTTTTACACATTTTACAATGTAGTTGTACTTCTACTTATCTTCTACTTCTATCACTAATGTGAAATCTTGACAATTATACATGTAAGTACAAAATGTATAACTTTAGAAATATTGTAATGGTCAGGACATTGGCTTACACAACCTCAGCTTGCCTGATGGACCTTATAGCACCCTAAGTGCAAAGTAGTTGTCACGGCCCTACTTGTCTAGTCCTTAACACTTTGTAATTAGTAATTACCTACATTTGAACTCATACCTACATTGTTATGCATGTTTTGACCATACCTTTATAATTACTACACACTTATATACTTATAATGTGCATTACTGAGCAATTATGTCCTTTTTATACCCATGTAAAGAGGGCTGACCTCTCAGAATTATCTGATATTCATTTTGTACATGATTTGGACAATTTTAAGCATCTTTTGCTGTACCCAACATGTTTTGGGTCGGCCTCGGGCTTCTGGCCGCCATCTTGTTGTGCAATTTACGAACGACACTACGTCGGCCTTTTACGACACTACGTCGGCTTTTTTTTACCGGAACTTCTCCCGGAAGTTCTAATAGCAGATAAAGCACACTGTTTTTATGTTCATCATCTCAGTTGATGCTTGGATCTCAATAAAGACACTTCTATACTACTTATACAGAGTAGCCGTGGCTTAGGGGTTACAATGCTGAGCTTTCATGCTGAAGGTTCCAGGTTCAAACCCCAGTCACGGTGGTGTTAGGAAGAGCATCCAGCCACAATTGCTCCTGTGCCCCATGTTAAGTCCTTGGGGTCATGCAAGCCAGCATGGCTTCAAGGCAACTCCTCTACCCCTGCCAAAAAAGGCCATGTTATCTGGGCCTTTCTCACAGGGAGTTGGCCAGCACTGGCACCTGGCAGTGAGAGCTGCTAGGGGCTGGTCACGCCGAGGAGTATAAGTTGGTGAGTTTTTTATACTACTTATACAGAGTCTTCACTTCGTAGTATAAGTCGTTCCAGTTGTCAAGGTCTCAGACCTTGCCTCCTGGACTTTCTACTAGGTCGGAACATACTCTTTCTCAGTATAGCAAGATAGCATTGACTCGGGACCACATGGGTCGTCTTGAGTAGTCATTGGACTACCAGTACCTGTTGATCTTTCATGTAATGAGAAGACCTAGCACCACTCACAGGTTCTTCATTTTGGCAAGAGGTCGTCTCAGGATGACATACACACACAACCCCCCAAAACATTACAATATAATATAAGCCAATAACTGATATTTTCACAATTAGATATGTAGATTGGGCCAAGGCAAGGCTTAATATGTTTTCACCCAGCATACAATATATCTGCTCTATGTTTCTGCATAAATTACTAGATGTTCCCAAATTCTGAGTGTTCTGTTTTATGATTTGGGGATTAAGTTAAGGGTTCCATTCCAACCATTCCAACATACATCTCCCAACTGGTTTTTGAACATTGTACATTCTAAATTGCTACTACATGTATAAAATACTAGAATTTCTAGTAACAGCAATTATTGTGGACCAAATGGTGGAACTTCTAACACCGAACTTGTGTATAGAAGTTTAGTTCATGGAACAGAATAGTAGAACATTGCACCAAGGGAAACTATTTATTTGGACAGATCATCATCGCCCATCCACCAAACGATTATCAATTTGTGCCATTTACAATTTTAAATATTAGTAAACAAAAGCTCTGGTTTTAAGTGGGTTTACATAGTTGATGATGGATACCAAACTGCTCCTACCTTTAAAAAAATTGTGACTCATTTGTGACCGAATGTGGCCAGCTTGCTATAGTCTTCCTACATGGTATAGGCCAAGTAACATAAATTGCTAATGTTTAATTTTTTAAAATATCGTTTTATTTTGTGACCGACAAACAAAATTTTATCAGCATAGACTTTGTACATGAAGTTCGTTTATCCCAGTACAAGTCCGGAGACCATCCCTCCGTCTCCAACAAATGCTGTGTGAGAGCCTGATGATGATGAGATGCTGATTGATCCCGGGCAAATCTTAGCCCTGGAATGATCCGTTGACAAGTTCTTACATCTACCTTGACCTCCACACACAGTAACCTTTACAGAGACTACTGTCACATCTGTGCATGTAGCCTACAAAGCAGATTAACATTACTTTCACTCAAGTTTAGGAGAAGATAACCCCAAATACCTACTTCGTAAAATGGGATACATTTATTTTGAAATAGATGGAGTTGCAGTGCTTGTAATTGTACTACCAGCTCTCCTACAAGATGCACTTCTCTATCTATAAAACTGGTGTATACCCATTGTACAATAAGTAACTTACCTCTGCAATGTCAGCAGTAAGATCTACAGCTGTAACAGGGACAGGAGATCCTACCCTATGGCTGTTCATTGAAGAGCTCACAAAGTACCCTCCATCATTCATAGTGAGAATAGAGCCATGCCCAGCCCATATGTCCTACAACATAACAACTATACCCTCTACTCTGCACTCTCTATGCAACTTTCATGTATATTTTTGCAGTACATGTATATTAATGTATTGCCAGGTACTCAAGCTGAAGCTCCTAACTCATCAAAGAAAAAAACGGGGAAATTGAATAGTGCATGCATCCACAATGTACATGTACATGTAGGTCCAGGAAGAGCCCTGTATGCTGGAGCTAGACAGTTTTAACCCTCAGGCTAAGGTATATGATACTATCAATGATAATGTATATTATCATTGATAGTAGTTTGACTCCCACCTGTGTATTCCCACTGCTTGTTCCAGAAATAACGATATTGTTTCCTACATTAGCTGTCTTCTCAGCTATGTCCTTTAGTTTATCCTTCAGCTTGCTTGACATGTCCTTCAATCGCTGTTTTAAGTCAGCCATCTTTTGGTTCAGACTGTCAAACCCCCACCTTTTATCCATAGTGCTATCTGTCATTACATATTATAATGTAGTCATTTATTAATAGTTATTCATTAGTAGAATATAGCAGGTGTGTACCATAATGACATGAATGTGAAGTTATCAAAAAGTGGGATGCCGAATTTTGAGTGGAAAATCAGGGAGTCTCCTGCGGAATCAGGGAGACTATCTACATCTATCTGTCTCTTTGGCAAGTTGGAGGGGTTGAAGCCCAGGCTGAACATGTGACTAATCCTTAGCTATCAATGCAATATGTAATATGATTGACAGTGAAGAGACTGACTGACTGACTGAAACTGATAGCCAACTTCCATTCTACTCAACGCAGGTCTCTAGTACTCTACTTCTACAGAACCATGTAAATACCCATGTACGCGTTAATCAAGATCAGGTACATGACGTATAGTTACAAAGACATAATATTTTCTATTGGGAGGTGGAACAGGCATGACTATGTGCAATACTGCAAAATGTTAGACACACAGAACCGGGTAAATCATACATACCCAGCGCCTCCATTTGCATACTCGCTACCATAGCAAGGAGACCCGCCATGGCATACAGAATCCACATTCTCTGACTGACCCTACAACATATGCCACAGCTACCGGTTTCTTATCTATTGTCTTATCATATTATAAATTATTACATTGGAATTAAACTGGATGTTATGTACATGTCAGTTTAATACTAGAAAAGTTGTATTATAGCGAACTACTATTACATGTAAAGCTGTTTACTTTCTTTGGTTCGACTGAGTCTTTTTCTGGAGTCCATGGATGATGGTGTGGGTGCCTTTGGCTACATGGGGTTTCACCACTTCAGCTCAATTGCATATGCACCAGATATACATTGTACATGTAATTCCCTGTTAGGTACAGTAATGGAAGACTTTGAGACAGCCTTTTGCCAAAACTGTAGCATGAGAAGTTGTTTTCTCTATATCTTATTGGTTGACTGCCCTTGCCCTGAACCCCAGCCACAAACAAGGACCTACCGCTATTTAAAATTTTCACAAATCCAGTCCATAGGCTTATAAGTTCATATTTAACCAATAGAAAGCTCCGTTAGAATAAAAATAGTGAGGAGTAGGTGCAGTTATTAGTTAGCCAATCACAGCACAACTAACAGACCAAAATGTCTGTAAAGTTCCGATAATAGGAGTTGTTCTTTCTCTCTTACAGACACCTAAAAGTTGGTAGAAAAGGAGATTATGCTGCTGTAATCTGTATAGCCTATGTCGTGCTTTAAATAGAACACTTTGAGTGGTCAACAGGATATGGAGGCGGTCAGTGTTGGTGGGAGCTAAAGGAATAGTATGGGAAGAAAGTTGCACAATCTCCTTATCATTGTCTTTGTAATAGGATCCTGAATGGGATAGAAGGGCAAGTTGAAGGTACATTTTGTGTAATCAGTCCTGCATAAGCATCCTAGGATCATTATAGCAGGTGAGCTCACACAAGTAAAAATAAAGAGAAATGATTGGATATTTTTGATTAGGGAACTATTAGCCCAAAGTAGGACACATTATCTTGTGGTTTGGAATAAAGACTGTCTTTCAGCTGCTGCTTTCAAAGCACTTTATGATAGCATGATATTGGGTTTTCTTAGAATTTTGTGAGAGAATACTAACCCACAAGTCACTCTTTCACTAGCTCTCTCACTTATCATAACATATCAGAACAGTTTTGTACAACACAAGTGGTGAGCTCATTTGCCCATTTTCCCATGACCAGCTGATGAGTGAACTGCGTACCAAACCTTGTTTTAGCAACTTGAGAAATTTGAATAATGTTTTGCTCAGACCAAATTTAAAACAGATAATTAATGGGTTACCTTATACTGGACAGTGACCAGGGTTTCACTTGATACAAAAGAGATACAAGTGAACACTGCAACAAGAAGTATAGACCTGGGAATGGCCTTGGTAATCCTTATATCAGTTCTAACAGACTTTTATAGAATAATTCATACTTACATGTTTGAAGCTTTCGATGGTGGTACGCAGTTTATTATTCTGGTGCTGAGATGTTTGCTGCTGCCGTTATATACTTGACGCTATCTCACTGCTGACGTGCCTTGTAGAGCTCAGCTGCAGAGCACCTGTGCTTTCCCACAAACTCTAGTTTTACCTACATACATGAAGTTATAGTCCACTTCCCAGTCTGTGACAAAGTGAGTACCACTATCAAGTACAATATTATTTTTTCCTCGATTTCTCAATTGAAATTCCAGCAGAAGAAGTTGTCTTCTCCATTAGACTATGGGAGATCTAAGCTGTGGTACCTATATCACAATTAGTATGATGAGAGTGCATTGCATATAGGCTCAGCCATCCTCTATACATGTATATTTTTAATCTAGATCCACTATTATTAGTAAGCCTACCTTGAAATATTGTTATTATTGCTCCGCATATTAAATATACATGTACGTAAAATACATGCACGCTGTTATATAATATGTATGTACATAAAATATATACACATAACAGTGCTATATAATACACATACGTATAGAGTATAATACACTGTACTATATGATATAGGCCTACATGTACATAGAATATATGTATACACAGCACTATAATGGAATATACAATGTACATAGAATATGATATTACACACACACACAGCGTTACTGTATATAATATACATATACATAGCATATAATATATACACAGTGGTATTGGCAACTATTTTTGGCATTATAAATTAATCAACAAGTACAAGAGTTAAAAACACCTGTATGAAGGCTAAGGATATAAGGCACAGACTACTAAAGCAGCTGTCTAGACAAGCTACTAAAATCTAACCTTTGAGAGTGTCTGTCTGTTACTGAGAATATCAGACTGTAATTACTGTATAGTGTATTTATTTTATGTATAATGTACATCTATAATATGCATATGTAGTAAGCTATGCTGCACATTCATAAAGTATGCTGATAGATTAATATACTTTATTTATTGAAGTCTGTATACCGTACAGACATCACAACCATGCCTTACTCTATATAAGGGATGCCCAAACTTTTTGGTGGAAAGGGACAAATTCTAGAAGCACATCAGAGCAAGGGACACTTAGCTTTTGTCGCTGCACATATATTGCGATTATTAAATGGGCAATTTTATTGTTATACGAAATAAGCTATTTTATAACACCCGTATTTATTGATTTTGTTTTACCCAAAGTATAACAGCAATATTCATCTACTTTTGAAGTGCTCAAAACAGAATAAAGGTAGAAACAGACTAGCAAATTTTGCGCCGTTATTAGCTGTAAAATGACGGTAGAGAGCTAGGGTGTCACAAAATTGAGCGCAAAACGCCCTGTTAGCCAAACATTAAACGTGTTTAACATTTTATGTTTAGCTCTCGATAACACTGACTTCTGATTGGGCAGAAAAATGTTTACCGGTTCTATTCTACAATTTCGTCAGTAAACAAAAATTCCAAATTGAATCCCTGTTGCGATATGGTGTGCACGTAGGAGACATGACATATACAAGTATAACAATAATTGCCTCCCTTGGCACACATGCTTAGACTTCATGGAGGAAACATCGCTAGTGTGTTGTTCATCGGAAAAAGTTGTGACGCTGGCAAAACGTGGTGGAACGCAATTCTAGATAAGTTGGGGTAGCTGTGCTTTCCACTTTACTCTGTCTTCAGCTCTTGGCACTGTGATTAGGTCAATCAGGCCATCAATTTATTGTAGGTTTTAAATTGCTGACAGAAATTTACATCTGTATCAGCTATAAATATTTTGAGATTTTCAAACGTGGGGATTTTTCAACAGTGTGATGTATTTTCAAGTGTAACTGGAGCAGTGCAATTGCTTTCACTACTCAGACACAAAAAAATGTTGCATGTAAAATTTCAAAAGTGACAAAGGGACACCAAAATTCATGCAGAGGGACAATGTCCCTTAGGGACACATTTGGGCATCCCTGCTCTATATACAATGTAAACAATAATACATGTATTGTAGGTCTACATAGTTATTAGCATCATGTATAATAAATAGCAAACCAAAAGTACCAAAACAGTGACAAAGTTGATATATAAAATTATAATGATATACCAGCAAGAGGACAGGACCTGCGCTGTCTGTCACCCTATAGCCTGTGATCTGTTAACGATAAGCTAAATGCTGGGGCATACATGCATTTCTCAACGTAGAGTTGCACATAAATTAGTAAGGTATTGCTCCAAAATCCAAATCAGTTGAGAAACGTGCAGTTATTTGCCTACTACATGTCTGTACAACTGCAACTTTTATACTGTATAATTAATATGTAATTATGTATATATTACCTTGAAATAGTGGCTTACATATAATTATTTAAAATTTAATATAAGAATATAAATAGCCTATACTGTATATACAACATATACATATAATACATGTACATGCACATGAGCTGCACATTGCAGTTTTGATATTTAGAAATGTTTTTACCAACTGGCTGAGTGTGCTGTGACAAGAAGATCAAAACATGACTATTTAGGTTGGTCACGCCATATCTACAGCACACTACAGCATATATATAGTTGTATAGAGCATGACAGTTGGTGCAAACATTCTCTGGTGCCTCACTGTCGCAAACGTTTCACAACCACCTCCAGGGCATTCACCTGCTAGAAAGTTCACAGCTCTAGCCTAGTCTATATGTATGCTATAATATGTGCTGTAGGTATAATATGTGCTGTAGGTATATTTGTTATTTTGACCCATTGACTTGGAGTATGTCAATGAGTTGTTACTGAATAAAGTCACCTCAACTAGATATGGCCACAGACAATACATTGAATCATTTAGTATCAGACAGACTACTAAAATACAAGTCACAACATTATTTCAGGATGGTATTCTCTATAATTCATGCTTGGTGTTGGGGTTGGAGGCTACCCAAAAACAAACAAAGAGGACTAAAGTTGCCCAGACTAACTCTTCCTGCTTTAATTTTGACAAAGAGCAAAGGCTACCTCCTACTTACTGTTACCATAGAATTCTATTACTGTTACTACACTACTGAGCAGAGTTAGTAGAGCCACATTATAAATTATATTCCAAACTCCATATAAATCCATATCAATAGTCAAGTACCATGTCGGCAACGTTATATACATACTTATGTACATGTTGGTTAACTAGACTCCCAGTAGAAGAATCAGAGGACCACATAATGCACAAGCGTGTGAAAGCAAAGCATAATTTACTGTATTTGTAAAATTTGCTACTCAGCTAAAATTAATACAGCCAAACCATAACAATAAAATTATACGGTTAGTTTAATGATATTCAGTATATAAGTAGCTCCATCATAGGGATCTACAGCTGATCATTTATTTCCGTAGTTGTCTTTCAAATTTTTTCTAGATTCTCTCAGTCTGTCTCTGCTAAGAAAGTGTATATGATGTTGCCAATACCTTGTGGTTGAACTTGGTCTATGCATTTCTTGATCTAACTGGGTACCATGTCATGCCCTACTACAAGACTGAGTTGAGACAGCTGCTGTAATATGGCTATTGAGGAGTTGCCCTCTCCCAATTCCAGCAATACACTTTTCCTATCACATCCGCTGTCCACACACCTCACATCAGAAGCACTGAACAGGGAGACTGGTGCTTGGCCAAAGTATTAGTTGCTTATGTTTCACATAGTCCAGAAATGCCTCACTCCAAGAGTCAATTCAGGCAAAATTTTGTGACTCATGACTGGAATTATGTAACTATCAGAAGATTATAACTGGAACGAGATTTAATTATGGCTACGACTGAAATATTCAATAAATTGAGTTTTCACTGAGAAGCTGTAAATTGTAATGGGAAGATAACCACAACCAAAATTAGTGAAATTATAACATATTTTACACCAAAACAGTGACATTTTGGTTTGAATTTTGAACTTTTGGCACCATTTACTCACAATACTTCATCAAAACCTAAATAATAGCCAAATACCTCTATAAAACTGTTGAAAAGAACTAACATGTAGCTGACATAAATAGTTTAATAAAACTTGAGTACTCTCGGAATATGTAAAGGTGACTTAGAAGTTATATTTAGTTACTAAAAAAAACAGATAGATTTGGAGAGTTAGCCATGACAACTTGAGTCCCAAAAGAAAACTTGCAGACACCTCTCTGTCATATACACAGCAGCCATCTTATGCTGCCAGTTACATGGACTGATCTTGTCCAGCATTTTTTGTACAATTATATTATATGCATGACTTTAACGTAGGTAGTTTAGGTAAAACTGTTTAGCTCAGGTGCACTGACATTATATTGATGCAATGAGTTCCTGAAGGCTTCATGAAGTTTTTGAAGAAATGTTATAATGAAACTGAAATAATATTTTGCTTACATTAGTGCAAAAACTGCATTCAGCAAAAAATTTTGAAAACTTGTACAATCAGGAGTTGCTGTATCACTGGTTGCGAATTTGTTCCAATAGGTTCACCTTTGATAGGAGTTGCATATATGGAGGGGGGGGGGGGGGGAGGAGATCAAACTACATGTACCAAGTTGATTAAATGGCAACTACATTTAGCAGATGGATGGCACCAGTTTATTTATTTCCCAGTATTATAAAATCTGTGCCACATTCATTACAGAAAAAAGGATAATAATGTTGGGATTCACAATATACAAGTACAGTATGGACATTATAGGATAATAAAATGGTAGTGGATGTGCTACCCTCTTAATACTGTTTCCTAGTTCACAAGTGTCAGCTTAGCTGAGTTAATACACCTCAATATGTCACTAAAAGATATAGAACTGTCTTGGGCTGACAGCAGCCATGATAACAGAGTATTAGTAATAATAATATAGTAGGTAGGAATCTACATAATGTTCATAAATATATGATTGCTAGCACCTCAGTGCCTGTGTCAGCATAAAGTCAAGTGACCAGGTAGAACTGACCACAGGGCAATGGTCAGTGGTCACCATTAACCACCATGTCATACGTAGGTAGCCTATTATCTGCAGTCCTATGTCTAGAATATGAGGGTGAGCTCAGAAGCTCTCCTCTAGAGCATGAGCAATTATTAGCACTATTAGATTTTGGGTTTCCTCCCATTTTAAACTCTTCCAGAGTCTTGTTAGGAGGTATACTGACAGTGTCACTCCTAGATTGAACACGCCGGGCATCCGATAGTTTTGAGCGATATTGCTTATAGCCGTGATCACCATCGGAACTTCTCGTCACCCGACCATATTCATAAATCTGGTCAAGAGCCAGCTGGTTTTTTTTGTGCTGCTCCATTTCTGTTTGACTAGCAGCGGCATGCTCGAATTCATCGTCTGTATGGTGGAATTCTTTTCCCTGTGACCTCTAAAATAAAACCAAGTTAAACAAATGAGTGGTGAAACAATGCGGTACAATAACTCCACATTTAAGACTGCCTGTTTATTAAATACCACTAGCAATGCAACCAGCTAGTTTATTTTATAGTTAGACCAGTAACTGGAAAATATCCCTTTGTATGAGAAAGTAGGACATATTGGAGCCTGGAGGCTATGTGCTACTATAATAATGTGCCTTAGACAATAATTGATTCAACAACTAGAGCATTATTAATGCTGCTATATGTAGGTAGTGTAGACCTCCTGTAGGTAGTAGGCCTCCTACTACTAGTAGCAGTAGTGCAAATAGCCCTTTAGTAATAAGAGACCACTACCAACGTAGGTGTATTGCACTTGAACATAAGACTACAATGTACTTCACACAGACAGCAGACATCCCATTTAGATGTATTGTTGAGACAGAACGTTGCAGCTTCCAAGAAATACTATAAATATATGGTTTGCACAACCAACTTACTGTTGGCATTTCACTCTATTATGATTGAAGGCCAGTCTGCAGTGCAGTGTGTACCTTTACAACCTGCATACCAGAAGTATCAAGTACACGAATCCCAGGATGTGACGATGCAACTAGAGAGCAGAATGAGTGACATTACTGCTATCTACGCAGTAATAGGTTTATACATTATGTATATTACTTTGGGCCAACTGATGGAAGATTCTCAATACCAGGTACTATAACTATTGACCAGAGTCTTGTATCAGTAGGTACTATGACTATTGACCAAAGAGTCTCACATCAGTAGGTACTATGACTATTGACCAGAGTCTTGTATCAGTAGGTATTATGACTATTGCACAACAGACAAAGGTGAAGGAACAAACTACTGACAGCAAAAAACACTTCAGAAACGAATTGCTGCAAAAAATCAAGTTTCTCAAACCATGCAAAAACTTTTTGTTGACTTTAGAGCAAATGAATGACACGCTACCTTGTTTCAGAAGCCTTGCAATATTTTTTCAACTTTTGCAGTCTGGAAAAAAAGGATGGATATAGCCAACGAGCACTGACATAGGCATAGACAGGCTGTAGGCCTATTGGGAGTGAACTGAGCAGTGAGAAAGAGGATGGCCAAGATGGAGGACACATATGCCTCCCATGACTAACACAAACAACAGAAAACCACATAAACTAATGGTGGTAGAGTATAATATAGACTAGACTAGACTAGGACTGTAAACAAGGTCTACACTCTGCAGTTTATCAAAGGGTTGAAGTAAACACTCTAGTATAGATTTATTGCATATAAAACCCAAGCTGATTAGAGATTACTGTAGTTAGTTTCTTAGTTTTGACCCATAGGGCATTAGTGAGCCAGTTAAAACAGTCTATAAGTACTGTACTCTACATGATATAGTGCATAAACACAGCTGCTATACTAAATATTTAGTCAAAGAGCATTATTCACTGTCTAACATGGTAAAATATGATTCTATTCTTCCACCATGTCTGTGGCTTACTTGTAGTACTTCAATCTGCATGTAGTACCCAACCTATTACTATTATATATGCTAGTATCACTAGGCTTAGTACTGGTGGGGGAGAAGAAGATAGTATTCAGGGAACACCATTCCAACTACTTGCTAACATTATCCAGTGAAACAATCTATCCTGTCAAGACAAGCTGGTCACACTATTATATTACTGTCTAGTTTACATTCCACAGCTATCATGGGAAACAAACCCACAAAAAACACGTATGTTATGTCTCAAGCTGTGAGCTATATAATAGTACACCGCAGACTGTCTGCCATTGCATAATTTCATAACAACAAATCGGGCAAAAAATGCTGAACATTCACAAACATCATGTCCAGGAATATAAATGGCTAACAGCAACTGAGGTAGCAACGCTGGAACAACCTCAGTGATATACAAAAGTCAAAGAATGTTACAAGTATTTTGCCTTCTAAAGTGCAGGCATACCAAGTTGACCAATACAGATAATATTTGGTGTTATATTGTTGCACTTGTACTATTAGCAAGAGTAAACAGTAAATACTACAATGTAGTTAAAACTACCACATTATTAATTAGCATCTGTGTCTACTGTTACATACTAAATAGACCCTATAACCTACATTATGTACAGCACCAAGAGGAAAGTATTTATGAGCAGGACTAGGCAGGGTAATAGGTTTATAGAATGAAAGTAGCAGCAGCAGCAGCCTGTTGCATTATTCAGCATGACTTGCATACTGCTACATAGGCTAGGCTGGTGGAGTTTAAAAACTCGAATATTTCAATTGCTAATATTGAGTTATGGAATGTCATAGGAATATTAATCTAATGATAATGATAATTATAACCTATATGTGATACACTAAAATTGCATTGTATAGGCTACATATGGTCTACAAATAATTAATACAGGGTTAGAATACAATAACTTCATTTCTGTTGTAAACAGAAAACCAACAAATTAGAAATTAATCAAAGTATAGAACTACGAACTTGACTTTTGAACTACCTTTAAATTTTCCGGATTTCTTTTAGTTTTCCTAGTGTTTCCAGTGTGATTATGACTATTAATACCATGATGCTTAGTCCTACAGTTACCAGAGATTGATTTTTCCTTTGTTGTCCTGCGTTTAGTCTGACCTCCATGGCCATCACTAGAAGACCTTCGCTTGTCACGTTTAACAGCAGTGTTTTGCTTAGGAAAAGTAGGGCGTGAATCCAATGATGCTGATCTGTTGGATTCTTCACCAAATGCTGGTGGCTCCAACCTTGTACCAGAATTGTGTCTACCAGTATCTGAACCATTTCTGTCATTGTCATTGTGTGTCTGTTCAATGTATTTGGAGTCACTCTGTTGGCTATTAGCTCGATTTCTAATCCAGTTGCTGAAAAGTTTTCTAATACTTCGCATTACAAAACTTATGTACTGTTTCGACTCCAACATTACCCACTTTATGTGATGGGTGGATCAATGCTACACCACTAGATAATTAGTTGAGTGCAACCTTAGTCCTACGACTACCAAGTTTAGCACATGTATAAAGCAAATAGGCTAACAATGATATAATCCTCTATTACTGAACTCAACCATGTGACCACTGGATAGACCAATCACAACTCACATAATTCGACATACTCCGACGATTAGCGTGACTGTCTGGATCTAAGATTCCAGAGAATATTATGTTTGTTGCATTTCCAGTGAAAAATGCCAGTTGGTCTGGTATTAGGATGTCATGCTCCTGCAGGCTGTATTTCTGATACCTTTGTGACTAGACTTTTTAACTGGCTAATATAATTGCCATTGCTGTAATAGATTATCAGTTGAAGGGCTTTTCTAAATACCACCATGCAATCTATGTAAATCTATGACTGTACCATACTTTAGTGCTCCATTCTGTCGACTGGAACAAACATTTCACTGATTTACATAAATTATTTATTAGTTCATAAATATGTAGCCTACTTGTACTTATGCATACTGTGTAAATAAAGAAAATAAGAGTAAAATGTATATCACAGGATTAATAGCCTGAACTATCGATAGCCTTCCCATGACCCATATGTATACCAGGCTACTAGTATTTTTCAAAACTAATCTAGATACAGATCACCATACTAGTTAAAATACACCAAGGCAAGTTGATAGACTCAGAGTACACTGCAGTTACAGAAAGTGCTCAACTGGTGAAAGACGGACTGGTCACTGGTCAATACTGAACCTACAGGACTGAAGTAGCCTATTGTCTGCTGAAGGAAACAAAATGTGAGGGGGGGGGGGGCACCGTGAACTGTATAGTCACACTGTTCACAAACATCATGAAGGTGTATACAACGAATTTGCAACTGTTCGAAAATGATGTCAGTTAGAAACAGGACGTTTCGAAAACTAAAGATAATTTATTGTCTGTGAGTTGTGTTCTTCTAAATGCAATCTACACAGTTTCGTAATGGGTGTTTTCTAAACGACCGTTTTCGGAACGTCTTGTTTCTAACTGACATTTTTCAACTGTCCCTTTACCATAAATATACAACAGTCTCAAACAGTTGGGGGTTTTGCGGCTAATTTACCAATTGTGCATTTACCAGACATAATACATATAGCCAAACTGTTTCATAAATGGCAGTTCTGGATGTTTTAAAATTAACTGGTGCAGCAGTTAGTGTCTGGGGTGATGGAATGGTTGTCTATTAAAAGTTTCAATAATTACAAATTTGTTCTGCAATCTACATTCATGTAGATGTAAATACATTGCTTGTCACTCAGCCAGCGAGTCAGACCACTTGGTAGGTTGGTCAGTCTAAAGTGGGCCTGGAGTAGTTGACCTGGTTTTGTACAATATGGAATGGCATGGTAACTGCTAATACTAATGCTGTACTATCCAGAAAAACAAAATAATGTGGAATACCACGCAAAGTGGCCTAGGGAATTATAAGTGTCTAGTAGAATACTAAACAGCCAATCGTCTGCACTATTTAAAACGAATACTAAACACTGCTGTACACAATTGTGCAGTTCTTTATGTCTGGGCAGTGGGCACTCAGAGTACCCCATCCTCTGAAGGATGTCTGTACTAAACGTATGCCTATACAAAATATTTCATGTTTGTTCAAGCAATAATTATGATTGCTTATGGCCTACCAGCTCTACAAAATAATTATTGACACAAAAACCATGAACATGTGCTAAAGGCAGTCAGACAATGTCTGGGAGAGGGGATAGGTTAGTTCTAATGATACACTGTAGGCTTGCATGCTATAATATACACTACTGTATTATACCTAATAATGTATGTGTGTGTATACCTACTGCATGCAAGTACATGACTTTAGAATAATACACAGGTACTAACTATACAGGCTTTGTGGTCCCTCAAAACACTGTCAAGTAGCCGAATGATATACACATGTACATGTATTACGCAATCCGTTGGCACACAGCACTGTCTAGACAATCTATAATTGTTTGTGATAGGTTGCTGTGAGTGATGCTGCCAAGCTATGAAGTACAATGAATGACTGTAGAATTAAGTGCAGACTACAAAGGGTACCTGGGGGTACCTGCTGTAATACTAATAGCTGTGACACACAGTGGGGGTGAATTTCTAATGTTGTGTTCACACCATACAGGACACCCCCTGGTTTTATGTTTGTCCCCACTAACTTTCCAGTCATCCTGATTTTTATCTATGATGAAAATGTTACCAAACCTCGGAGATACAACCTAAAATAAGACACTTCATTGAAGAAAATATTTTAAAAGCCACAAAATAGCACTAAAAATAGATAATTTGATACTTTTTTGAGACAGTTTTTATCCAAATAATAAACACCTAAACCATGCCGAGGGACACTGATGTTTGCAGAGATTTTAGCAGGCAAGACCAGATTTGTTCTGGGTCAACTAAATAGATAAGCTATTCCACAAGAAAAGAATTTAAAAACTGACATCTTATTGGCTGAGGGGCCACAAAGACAGTATCTTTCAGTGCATGTGCTGTGGCTACATTCAGATTTTTGAAATTGGTTTTGCTTAGATTTGCCTCCTCTCTATGACTCAAGCCTGGACCTAAGCAATGTATGCTTGCTGTTTATCAGAGACTAAAGACCACATTAAACAGTTTCCTCAAAATTTTTTTGCAACTTGAAACAAACTGCATATTTTGTCAAGTGGGAAACATGACTACTGTTTTGGAAAGACTTGAATCTCACACCAGCACATAAGCATCACGAAATAGAGAGAGGGAGAGAGAGGACAACTTGGCATCCTAATTATTAGCTTATGAATGAAGGCATACTGTATATACTTGCACAATGATAATGTAGCTGTATGTTCATTATGGAGTGTAGACAATATTATTTGAGACACCATTAGTTGAATATGAATGACAAACAATGGCATCAAAGTGGCTGGCAAGGCATGTTGTGTCTAGGCAATACATTAGTTTTGTCTGGGAAGATGATTTGGTACAACAAGTTGATATTCTAGACTATAATAAACTTATCAGATACAACTTGTAGGCCTATTATTATAGATTTCAACACCTACTATATTTGACCTTAGCCATCAAGGCTGCTGTCTGCCTGCTGTCAGCTAGGTTGGAATATAGGTAGCATACAACATACACTGTACATATACATACATACATGAATGCATACATACATGTATGCATACATACATACATGCATGCATACATACATGCATGCATGCATACATACATGCATGCATGCATACATACATGCATTACATACATATTATTGCATACCAACCATAAATAAGATCAAGAATTAGTCCTACACTATTAAATAGGCTAGTGCTAGTACCCACATCACCTTTTTCACAGATACTGCCAGCTACAAACCAGGCACCAAACAACAAAGGTCTACATTAACCAGCAAATAGGTATTATCTAACAAGATCTTCAGCTGGAAACTGAAATATTGGTAAAAGTACAAAATGTTGTGCCGTTGTACCACTACAGACTTGGAGTTACTATCCCCTAAGTTGGGTGCGTGGAGTTCTGCAGACCCCACCTGTCATAGAGTTGACAGGCTTTGAACAAGGTAATAAGCATAATATTGTGTAAGACATGCGTTGATATGCACAATAATGCACCACCCGCCAGAATATGTTTTCCAATCAAATGAGTTTTTACTGTACATGTAGAACATAATGGCTGGGAATAAAAATCTCCCTGCTCTGTATTGATCTGATTGAATTCAACACAACAACATATTATTTTCCCTTGACAGAATTAATGAAATATTATGCTAGTCATTTCACTATGGGAGGAGAGAGTGATATCAGTGATCTAAATTATTGATTAGCGAAATTTTAAAATTTTGTTCAACATGTAGGCCTAAAATATTCAGCTAGAATGCAGTCTACAGTTAAATGAATTGCCCTTGACAGAACTAGACCAAAAAAAGCTGTTGTGGCAACCATTCACCATATACATGCTCACGTAATATACAATTAATTATTACTAATTTGTTATTGAGTGTTGTCTAGCCTGGGCATCAGGCCTGCTAGTCTAAATCAATCGGTACGTAAAGGTTAGTTCAGTACTGAACTACAGTACTTGTTGATTGATTTAGTAGGCCTGATGCTCACTTGATGATTGTGAATTGGGGAAATTTGAGATTTCCTTGGTTCTTCACCACCTCAAAAGTCGCCTCAAAAGTCGCCTGAAGTAAAGTTATGGCAGATACTCTCTTACACATGTATTCACAGTGGCATCATTCACAATTCTATATTAGTTATAATGGGATAGACTAACTGGGGTACGTACTAGTAGGGTACCAGAGGGAAAGTAGTATCTCTATAACATGAATCTTTACATTTTTCACATTGCATTATTTGCTGTAAATTTCCTTTATTGAATTCCATAAAACTAATAAAAACCATAATATATTGCAGTGAGCAAACAAATCTCAATTAGCTAAACCTGTTAAAAAGCGAGAGTGTTATTATTTTCATCAACCAGAAATCTAAAATAAGATTTAATCGCTTCTAGTTATTTTTGAGTAACCCCAATACCTCAGCCTAATTTTTGCAATAACAACCAAAGAATTAGGGGACTTGAAACTTTGCCACTAATGCACATTCTATAGTGACAGCAAACAGCTGCAGCATTCCATGAGTCAATATTTTTGATGTGGGTGGGAGCAGGCTATGTGTCTGTGAAGTGGTGGTGATGTCAGACCCTTCAATTTTCTTATAGACTGACAGATTTTACTGAAAACAACACATATATTTAAAAAGTTTCCTTTTGGATATCCTTTTAGCTAAATTTGTTTACAATGTTGAACATGTGAGATTTCCTTGATGGACTGGATGATGACGTCTACAGTACCGGCATTCACCTTCGTAGAAGGTCATGTAACGCAAATGTATCAGAATTCAGAACCTTTAACGAGAATGGACAAATCCTGTTTCATGTAGGTGGAGATTGGATGAGTCGATCTCGATGCGCTTGTTACTGTTACACACATATACATATCATATAACATACATCATAATGATATGGACTCCACAGGTAGTAACATTTACCTACCTCAATACCTGGATGTTGGAGCAGCTGCTGTGTGGCTGCGGGTACAGCCCCTGTAGCTTCAGTCACCAGTATACTCTCCCTGTCTCTCCAACAGCATCCTAATACAGGGTAATGGGCTCTTGCGTGACACCTGCTATCATTGTGGTTGAACCCTCTGTGACGGCGGCAGATGCACATAGCTGAGAGGACAAGGAATAACAGCAGGAGAAGACCAACTACCATCAGAGTGACTGCGACGAGGAAATGGTTGCTTCTATCCAGCTTATCTACAACCACCAAGTAACAGACATACATGTACATACTCAGGCAGTGAGTAAACCTTTCTACATGCATTACTCAATGTCTTAATTCACAGTGTATCTCTCAATGGTGCGTAATCACAGTACATAAAATATTTGTCTCATGCCTCATTCTTATTTTACTTGCTGTTAGTTGCCAAATCATGATCAAAATAGAAACAGGGAACCGCTTGCCAGAAATGTTGATAACCTGAATATTATAGTGTAGACTGGCAATAGATACCTTTGTAGCACAATGGAACAATCGACACTCAGGTATAAATCCATTGTTGATGACATGCACCACTCAGACATGTACATTACTGAATATGATGTAACAATAATATAATAAACATGTAATACATGTGTACTGTTATAAGCAGCTAAAGGCATATAAAACCACCCTGTGTGGAGAGATAGATCTCTCTGTAATAGGCCAGCTCATAGTTGGGACAAAATTGTCAAAGTTTCAGCTGGAAGAAAACTAATTTTCCACAGATATTACATCACCATTTACTCAGTCTGTGGCATAAATTTTATAAACCCATGCAGAGTCAAATCTACATAGTAATAATCTGGTAAGGCTTTCACAGTGTTCAGAAAATTGGCTGGAATCTGTATTGTGTCTAAGTCGACAGATGCAAAAGTTGTCGGCTGACCGTTTTGGAATGTAAAGCAGTGTCGAATTTTCCAGCATATAAGTATTACCTTATAACTAGGTATAGGTTATAGCTAACAGTAAATCAAACTAGAATGGCATGTGAAATTAGTCATGTGACTACTTAATTCAGAGAAGATAACTTCAAGAAAAGCTAACCCAATATCAATTCAGTGTGAAAGACAACTCCAAATTTTGGCCCAATATTCGCAATCAATCAAAAATCGTTGATATGTTAAAGCTACTTGGATTGTGATTGGCTGATGAGGCACCTACTTAGCCACACTCTTTCATTAGGTCTCAGACTGTTTAGTGCAGGCGCCAATCGATTTGAAAAAAATTGACTAGCGAAATCAACATCACCAAAATATAGCTAACGAAAATAATGTGCAACTCTCCTATACATAAGGTGTCTTCGCGACTTCTTGGACGGACCCGGGTCGCAAATAAAAATTACAAGATGGCCGTCCGACCCAGGTCAGAAGGGCTATTGGCCTAGGATTTTGCTTGACCGGACGAAACCATCCCCAGTTCATCGGCACACGTGATTTCTTCGCGCGAAAATGAGAATTTTGCTTTTGGCCCAGGCCGGTGTGTTCGTGACCCTGTGACGGATGTGTGCCGAAAAATATTTTTGTTAATCGGCCTGGGTCTGAAGTTTAGGTTGCGAAGACGCCTATATATTTACTTGGTAAACGGCTGCTTCATAACCATAACGGCCATTCAGGTGTGAAACATGAAGCTTTGACCGCCATTTATGAAACTAAAAGTGCATTTAAAATTAGGATGATTAGTTTATGGAGATTTTACCAGTAGAAGGGTCAAGGTAACTCTGTGCAACTGCTGAGTGGTTACAACTCCTCTCATCAGCTCCATCATTACAGTCGACTATACCATTACATAGCTGATGGAGTGGGAGACACGGGCAGGACAACGGACCCTCGCAGTCACCTAACAACATGAATACATGCACCATTTGAATATACTGTCTAATATGTGTATGCACCAGATGTCAATGTACATGTATATTACATGTACATGTACATGTAAGTTACTCAAAGAAAAGATAGGTGAACAGGTATATTTAACAAAATAACATACAAAAACTAACACAGTAGTTGCTGTTGCATTAGCAAGGATTATGCAGCATTATTGACAGACTTTGTTGTGTCTATTTCTCTTCATTAATCTACCGCCTAGAAGACAAACATGGTTTCTTGCAATTATTAATTTTGAGTACAATAATATGAACTTGGAGTTTTTTCTACAGAATAGTCTCAATATTGAATTATTTGGAGACAAAGCTGTCTTAGTCTGTTAATAGGATGCAGGTCTTTGGATGTGTAGCTATATTATGTAGGATGACCACTGCCTGTGCCAAATATAGATCATGTCAACTAGGAGTCAAGAATAACTGGACATATCAGGGTGCACTGGTCATATGTAGTGCAAGTCCACATAAACAATACAATTACACATGATATGCATAGTGTATATTATGTATATACAGCTGCAGGATATGTTACATTCACACAGCTGATCTGACCAAGTCCATGATATTCTGGGCACCTTACCAGGTGAATGCGAGAAGCCAATGCAGGTGTTCATTCCATCATGACCTCACGAGTTACTCCCAGACACTAAACTATGCCCCTACTACAGCTGCTGCTATTGCAACTACTACTACATGTAATACAATACTACATGTACTACCGCTACTACTACCACCACTACCACTACTACTACTACCGCTACTACTACCACCACTACTACTAATACTACTACTACTACCGGCACTACTACCGGCACTACTACCGGCACCACCACCACCACTACTACTACCACTACTACACTCTATGGAAAAAGGATGGTATAAACCTGCAGTATAAGACAACTTCAAATTGGACTGAATAGTATCCTGTAGTACATGGTGGTAGTTCGCCTACATGGGACCTGCCTTCCTAGCTATCACCAGCTACCTGTTAGAGTAGAGCTAGTAGTACAACACAGTAATACCTGGGAGAGGAAAGAAGTTGAAGTTGATGGAGAATATACTATATTTAAAGGGTACGCAGTACATGGCCACCTCCACCTCCTTTGACATCAAGTTAATTAGCACTGAGGAGCCAGATGGGATATCATTATAGCACAGCGATCTCTTCGGTACCACCCGTTGATTCTCTTCAGCATGTTCTAATTTCTCCATAACCTGTAACACCAGAGAGCAATGTATCTATAATACTAAAGGATGACATACTCCGAATACTGGAGTGTAACGTAACTGTAATACCAAAGGGGGGTAGACAACTCCCCAGTTGCCAAGAGTAAAAGTACAAAACAGTATGCAGTCAACAGCTGCCAGCCAGACAATATCAATCACATGCAAATTGAAGTTTTCCTCTATTAACATAACCATCAATTACACAGTCTACTAGTACACAATATATAGTCTACAAGCTTAGAGAGAGGGTAATACTATATAAATTATAATATATACTGTAGTACAAAATGTGTGTATAGCTTTTATAGTCAAGTGTGGGCATTCATTACCTTTGATATGCCAAACTAATTCATTAAACTGAGTAATCTAACTTGGCAGTTAAAACCCATCACTCATTTGAAAAACTAACTAATACTATCATGGACTCCATGTAGGCCTACATGTACGTGATCACCTAGTGTAGAGTGTGGTGGTGCATTGTAGGGGTGGTGGGTATGTACAGTATAACAGTGGTACTAACTAGCAGTGATACTAACTTACAGTGGTACTAACTTACAGTGGTACTAACTAGCAGTGGTACCAACTTACAGTGGTACCAACTAGCAGTGGTACCAACTAGCAGTGGTACTAACTTACAGTGGCACTAACTAGCAGTGATACTAACTAGCAGTGGTACCAACTTACAGTGGTACTAACTAGCAATGGTACTAACTGGTAATGGTACTAAGTAACAATGATGCTAATACTAATGCTATTTAACTGGTGCTAATACTAACAGTGGCAGTACCTTTACCTCAATCTTAGGCTGACATTTGACATCCCCTTCTACCAGGCTGTAGCTAGTGTTTAGTATGGTGGTATTTCTGTCTGAAACAGTCAGGTGAGTGAAGTTGAGTCTGATTCCAGTGCCAGAGGGAGAGACTATGCTATATTTACAGGCTACCCCTTCCAAACATTTGATGTCCACCACATTCATCAGCCATAGCAGCTCTGTTGGCTCTTTATATTCTACACCGCACTGCCCTAGAAACAGAAGACACTATGAACTACCGCCCTAGAAACAGAAGACACTATGAACTACCGCCCTAGAAACAGAAGACACTATGAACTACCGCCCTAGAAACAGAAGACACTATGAACTACCGTGTAAAATTACTATGTGTATAAGATAACAGTTGTAATACTATATGTATATGATACATGCAGAGTAGAGGAATAATTGTAGTGTTTAGTACTGTAGCTGTAGGCTCTAAAAGTCAAAGTATTAGTGTGAGAATACCTCGGACACCATATTTATAGTAAAGTAAATATAGGTCAAAAGCCTAGTTATAATATTATCCATAATTTACGAATATTTTATGTTCAGTTGCCACAAGGTAATTATATAATTGACCAAGGGTCTAGAATATTATGTTTGATATGGTTTGCAACAATCCATTGGTAATTCCTCAACTTTCTGTCTAGGAGCGAATAATATAGTGACAGGCCAGGCAAGTGGCAGAGAGGATGGGTGGGGAATGTTACTTGAATAGGATTCCATGACACCTAGATTATAATGCAGATGAAATTAACTAGAGATGATGGGGTCCTTAAGAGTGAGCTAAACAGTCTGGGAACTTGTAGACCATTCAGGCTAGAGAGTTAGTGGTTTTCTATCTTACGAAAATATAATATAGTATTATCATATCGTATCGTTGGTGTGTGATTGATCAGTCATTTAGGGCTCCTCTACTTGTTATTGGAACCCAGTAAATTATGAAATCGAATATATATCATTTCCTTTTATTATTCTCTATCCCAGCAGAACAGCGATGAAAATTATAACTTCCAGTTGCAGTTATTTTTTAAACCCCAATATTTAGATAGCATGCTTATGCTTTGTGTAATGAAAACTAAAATTATTAATTTTAATTAATTAAAATTTTATTTTGGTATTTATTCCGGAGCTACTATAAACACAGAAACAATAACAGCAACTATGAATACTGTGCGAGAAACGGTTCCAAAACTTTGTATTATCATAATTGGAGTTGTCTGTGCAACATTATTAGACAGTAATCAATTGCATTAGGGCTGACATATTGAATCAATATTATAGAGCAAACACGGATTGATAAATGACCTCATTTATTTAGTGCACATATAGGGTATCCAAAAACATCCTAAAAGTATAATAATAAAATAAAGCAGCACGTAAAGTACAATTTAGTAAACATAGGGGAGATAATTCCAGCACAAGTCATGTCAACAACATGACTGTAGAATAGAATCAAACATACTCATGTACAAATGGATTCTATTGAGTGAGATTAAGAGGGGTTGGGTGTGGAAATCTTGGAGGTTTTAGCCAGGCGCTCAATACTATACACATCATATTAAAAACAATAGACCTACATGCATATATACATTGTACAATGTACATATACATGTATATATAGAGGAATGTACGGGTTTGTACACTGCTGAATCTCAGCCAAAGTGCTCAATGTTTATAACAGAGCTATATACATGTATATATATATACATGTATATATATATACATGTATATATACATTGTACAATGTACATGTACATTATTATATACATTCTACAATGTACATAATATACATGTACATGTATATATCTGTTTTTATTCTAGGTTTACACAATCGCCACTGTACAGTAGGTTCAAGAAGTGAAGACCACAGAACAAGTAATGAGGGTAGGTAGGGTTCAACTATGTTGTACAGTGAAACTGTGGCCAGGACTAAACCTCTGCAGTTATTAGTGTAGTCAGACTGAACCCAGTTATTGCAACTGATCACTGGTATCATTGCAGCAGGTGCTCATCTACTGTACCACCAATACTTATAAGTTCATCAACTTGAATTATTCATCAAATTTTACTTGTCACAATATTTTTGGGAAGAAGCCCATGACCAATAAGAATGTTAGTTTTTGTGAACCAATTAGCATGTGAGTGATTATAAGTGTTAGTTGGCCCAATCATAATATCAACATACTGCTGTGTTGGGAGATCTAAAACGTTATAACATTCCTGAAGCAAGCAGTCTGGTGAAATACGCAGTAAATCATTCAAAGCAGCTGTGTGAGCAAAACCTTCGTGGGCTTGTCCCATTTTAAAAATTACATTCAACTCGTATCATGAGAGCACAACTCTCATTACTGAATAATGTTGGCTATTACTGGTTATTAGGGTTTTTTAACAAAGAGTGGGCCTGCATGTGTAGAAGGAATTCCTTTGGTACTGACTCGTTTAACAAAACAGACCAGTTTGTTGATGGCAACTGTAGCACTATGAACTGTGAATGAGAGTGTGCTCACTCAGGACTTAGTTTACCTACCAACAACCTGTGGGTGAATGGGAGAGCTAGTAGATACCTTCGCTTGTCTGCTGCACAGAGAGACTGGAAGAAAATAAATAGAGCAAATAAAATTCATATACTGGCCAATAGCAGCTCAACATCAGCAAATAAAGGAATAAATAATAGTGCAGTGGTCAATGTACCTGTCTACTGCACTAGGAGACAGAGTGTCATAGGGCTTTGGGTTCATACCCCAGTCAGCACTCAATGCTGGGTTATTTATACCGTTTTAGAATCACATCCTTGGCTAATAAAAAATAAGTTTCGTTGCAGTAATATATATTACAAGTTTCATATACACTAATCATATAAACCACTGAGAACTCTAATGATCACATATTTATCACCAATTATGTAACCTATGTTCAAGCTAAATATTGATACTGCTCTCGATTTCTAACTTTGTAAATGTGTAAATGTTCTCTATTACTTACTACATCAATATACATGTACAATGTGCAAGTACGTTTAGGTCCTGTGTTACTAATATGAAAGTAAACAGTGGGAAAGTATTGTAAGCGAATCACATGGCAACGATTTGCCATATCGCTAACACTCCTTTAGTGCTTACCTTACTGCATGAGTCCATGCACATGACAAGCCAGGCAGGAAATGACAAAAACCTCCCATCACATTTTTTAATTAGTCAATTGATTTATATTAGAATGATAATTTAAGGAAAGAACCTACCGCTCACACTCATGGTGATAACCAAAAAGTGAAGCTCCATCTGATGAGTTGGTTGATTACAATCAATGGACTTTTGGCATTAGCATAGTCTTCAAAGTGGTACATTTACTTCATCCTATAATACAGGTGGTAATTAATATGTTAGTGAATTCAAATGACTAATTTTATCATCTGGATTTTATTGCGGCAATGTCTGCCCAAAACATTGGTTGGTTCTCAATCAGTGATCACTGTGTATTCTCTAACTACTACAATTGAATTGTGTAAATAAAGGTGTCTAGCAAAACAATATAATCCTAATAATAAAAGTTTTATTCATCGCAGTCATCAGCCGAGGAAAGAACCTTGTGGTAACCGAATTGTTGACGATTGCCACCATGCTACAACTTCAAACTGCAATAAAAATCCTTCATTGTTAAATTAAAATTTTACAATGTTGTGCTCTGTTTACTTCTGTAGTAGCCTATGTTGCAGAACATCCAAGGCTTATAGAAATCACAAGAGGGACGCCTCAGTGTTATGCAAAGTTTGTGAATACCAGTAAAAGTGGTATGACATACAGCTATTTGATTAAAATAATGTTATTTGAAAAACCTTATATTTTGGATGGCTCGAGGTGAAAAGCTCTTAGTATAGACAGTAGCATTAGCTGCAACCTAGTTTAATTGTCCCCTGATGGTTGCTTAAGTACTTATGGTTATTGTGGTTCTATCTCCAACAATCTCTTTAATAAAAACTCTTTTTTACCCAATCAGTATGTATTGCCGGTAGTCCCATCTTCTACCAACAAGCTTATTATATTCAGCTGATGCAGTGCTTAAGCTATATTGTCACTGCGCCCATTCAGACTATAGATGCAAGTGTTGCTTGATGCCGGTGGATCCTGAATTGTGTCAGAATACGTGAGCACTAACCTACATTATGGTCATGTACATCAATAACTTTGCTTTATGACAAGTCATCCTCAAAAGGGGCTTAATTTTATCAAGTATTCTCAACGTAGCATCATGTATTTTCGCAGTTCGAGTTTCAAACATGTTGGGTTCACTTTGTATATGGACAATGTACATGTACTATTTGTTGGACTCAGAGAGTTTATATCCACCTAGTTTGTAGTAACTGTTTGTGCATTTTTTCACCCAAAGAGACACATACATAGAATAGCATTAGTCATTTTAGGACTGTCTGTATTATAGGTGTGATAATGATGAGATGAAAGATCTCGATACGCTAAATTATTGATCGATACTCGATATACTCGATATTTGTGTTATTTTACTTTCCAGTGACTGCTACTGCCCAATGCTAGACTAAAATACAATCCACTAATGGTAAATTGTATAAGGTTTTTCTTCTCTTGTTATATCAATTTGCATCTCTGTTTTACTTGCTCAGTATGTTTATCCTTTACAGGTTCATATGACAACTGAATGCAATGCAAGCAGTTAGTGACTAATGCTAGTTGTAAAGAAGAATCCTAATTGTAATAATAAATATTAGCACATCAATATAGTTTTGTCTCTTTACTCATCTATAGTATTCTCCCATCAATGTCATTGCACACCAATAGTCTGTATAGTTTCAATGTTGGATTGACAAATTCTCTCATCTTGCTAATAGAACATGTGGTAAATAGGGCCTAAGTGAATTGTCAGCATTCTATTAATAGATGTTTGATGTTACTGTTTCTGAAAGGCCATTAATCATGGGCAGCTGAGAATTATCTACCCCTAGCAGAATTATCACAAATCCCAGTGATCGCATGCAACTGGTTATGATTGTGATCACTGGTATTTGTGCTAAAGGTGTTAGGGGTAAATGATTCCCAACTAATCACACCATTAATGCATTGAGAAAAGGAGATGGTTCTAGTAGCTACCGACTGAAATTTCTGCATCCCTAGCATTACCCATCCTGTGTAACGCTTTATTGAAAATACAATCAGTTATTCTACATACACATCTATATTTGAACTAAAAAACTAACACCTTGGACGGCAATATAGACGTTGCACAATATAGAGCAACCTGTGCAGTTGTACACCTACCATGTTTCGAACACATTACCTGGCATCACCATGCGTCTCACATTGCTCACAATAATGCATATTCTTGTACACATTACAATTACTTAGCTGTTTAATGTCATATGATATAAACAATCTATTTGTTTGTACCAGATTGTAATGTCTTCTCTACTAGTGTTCTTATATTATTGGGCCTACTAGTTTGTACTCTTTTATAGTCCACCAAGGTCTTTTGATGTTGTTATCAAATATCGGGCTTTTATTGCCAAGTTTGCCCAGACTTGACCTCAGTTCAGCCAAATTAGTAGAAAAGTACCTCCATTTTTTGTACATTGTTCAGGAACTCTAAAGCACTGCTACATTTAGTAATGTCAGTAACCAACTCTTGCTAGTTGAAACCATGCATTGTCTAGATTTATCAGTACACAGTATGGCATCTGCAAGTTGCCTAATATAGCACCACATTCAGCTATACCCATTGGTAGTTTAACCTATGCACCACCTAGACCTTTAACAGTGTTGTGCCTAGAATGAGGTGATTGGTAGCCTAGATTAGCACACATCTTGCATTATAAGCTTGCCTGGTTGGCATTGCATATAAAAAGTAGGCTATGTCCTATTGTACTTTTGGTATTTGTACTGTTAGCTAAGCCTAGCTACCTGGTTGAACACAACACAAAAATCACAATGATGTACCCATTAAAATTAGATATTTTTATTTTATTTTAAATTCATCATTGTGAATTTTCTGCTAGTCAAGACTCAGCCAAGGATACATGATCTGACGATAATCATATCATAATGATAACATGAGCTAGGCCTACATATAATAAATTGAATGATTTAACGCCTAGCACTATACGCTAAATACCAAAATAGTAGTTTAGGTTTTAGTTTTTTTATATTGTTTAAAAAACAATTATTATTATAATTAAAATATATCATAATACCAAGGAGTAATATTAATAAATTAAATAAATAATACTAATTCTTTTAAATAATTATAAAATAATTACTACAGCAGCGAAGAGTGATTGACTGTAATTATATGGTTCCAGTGGCAGTGTAGCCTAAATGTAGTGATAGCAGGGGTAACTGGGGTAATATGCATTGCATGTGTTTATGTTTAAGTATTAACGTACATCTCTAGGCATAACTATTACTATAGTATAGATACTGATACATGTTTAGCGCATTATACTTATTATATTATACACAATTACTTTACTAATATTAGCAACAGAGCATAGCATGCATGCATGCATGCAGCACCACCATATAATGTACAATGTACTTACTATAACTATAGCTGACATACCATGCCATTCTTATTCTATACAATACATCACTGTAATACGTGTGTCTAAACAGAATTCAAATTCAAATTGTCTGCCACCCAAGTCATATAAAAATGCGTTGTAGCAGACTGAAAAACAATAAACTGACTTTTACGATCATCATTATGTACATGTAACACAAATACTACATATGACTATGAGATTGTAGTTACAAGCTAATGGAGGTGGACTTAGACCGCCTAGGGGGGCAGAGTGCAGGTTGTTATGACCTGCCATTTGAAGAAATTAAGAATATTTTGTCATGTGTCATAGCTGTCCAATTTTTAAATCTCGAATAGTTCGAGGCATGGTATCGGTTTTTGTTTTAAAGATCTTGGTTGGCCTTTGCTTTGGAATCTAGTTTGCATCTGGCAGTTTTTTTTGTCTGGTGAGCTTATCATAAGATGAATGCAGAGTGAGAACCTTCATTTTAAATGATACGATAGCCATCAGGAGATCGCCTCTGCGCTTTCTCTGCCTCTCTGCCAAGGGCACCAGACCAAGCTTATGCTTAACTTCCTCGAGTCCCTTTCTTTCCTTGATGTTAGCAATGAATCTAATTGCACCGTCCTGTATATTTTCAAGCTCTTCGATGACCGATGTCCCTCTTTGTGCTTGGATCCCACGCCGATGAAGCATACTCCAGAGGTAAGAGATTATCAACGTTTTATGGGCAAAGGAGGTAACAGGACTCACCATAGTCTCTGGTTACCTCTATGGGACTTACTCTTTTTGGTATGGGGGCAAGCCATAGAGTGATAAGTGATACCTCTATGGCAAAGTTCCTATAACAATATAATAATATAAACTTTGCTATGGAGCAAGCTGAGTAGAGAATAATGAACACACCAATTTGTAAGAATTTAGTGCAATAATCAAACAGCTTGTGCGGACTCCCACGTTTTTATCATAAGGGTGTGAGGATTCTAAGGCTAATTTCAAAAAGGTTGGTTTCCTTCTACTACAAAAGCCGCTCACTTTCTGTAACTAGAAAATATTAATTCATCTACATTGTTTGATATTTACGATGCTTTACATTTCAATTACCTGTTTAAATTAAAGCAAAAAGAACTTTGGATTTTAGATAATATTGTGAAAAGTTGTACTAATTTAATTTTTCTGTGGTTATTTTTATTGCAGTATTGCATTGCCACATTTGCTTAGCAACAATGATAGACAAAATTTGTGTCAAACCTGAACATTGAACCCACTTAATATTATACTGTTTTGTATGTGTAGGCTTAGAATTAGTTTACAGAGTTACTTGACACACTAAGTAGTACGTCCATTTACATATTTATGTCACACTTGCTGTAGCAAGAAGCGTCACTCTTAGCTAAAAGTAAGCAGTAGCAGTAAGGGCTGTCACTAGGGAGTTGGAGTGAGCATTCATACACTCACACTGACTATACTGTTACTATACCATGGCAGATAATCAGGGCCTTCAGGTTGCTAAGTGCAATTTTGTTGCAAATGATGAAATTTGGTAAGTAAAGTTTCATACCAAAAAGGCATTTTATGCAGTGACTTGAAATAATATTAATATATAGCCTATATCTGTTTTAAGGTGACAGCACAGCAAGATTGATACATTCATGGTATTATTATATAATAAATATAAAATTTACGCTTATGCTTTATAGACATAGAAATAATTGTGCCAAGTAGGACGTAGGTCAGTTGGTGTATAAAACAATACATTGAGTAATATTTAGGCTTTATCATAGCATATATACATGGGTTTTACATTGTTTAGCAGTCCGGTGAGAATCAATGAATTTGTCAGTTTGCCCTCTAATTTGTTAATTCTGGTTCCCTAGACATGTGCTCTGCGACACTAAAAATCTTGTGTCACCATGCATATACGACTATAAGCTATAACTATTAATACTACTGAGCTATAGTAATAATAATGGCAGACTCTCATGACCGAGTCTGTCAGTGGGAGTTTTTTATGTACCACAGCTTAGGTGTGCATTATTTATAGTGGAGCATGAGCATGCCAATATCTGGCCACCACTCTTCGGTCACTGTCTGTTATGACCCAGCATGAAGCATTGTGCTACAAGGCTGGAACAGACAGTGCTGGTGCTGCCGGCTTCACCTGCCCCGCCATGATGTGGCTGCTCTTGTTTCGAAGAAGGCAGCGGTGCTTGCTTGCAGATGATACACACACAGAGTACCTCAGTCACTTTAAGTCCTGATCCAAAGGGACGGTGTGGTCAGCCTAAATCTGAAAGTCTAGTCACCTCCGGGAATTGAACCTAGGCTGTCTGATCTATAGCTCTCAATGTTTATATGTTGTATACTTATACATGTATATTATATAATCTAGCTTTACATAAAATTGTTTTGTATAAATGTAAGTTCTAGACACTAAATATAAATATAAATAATATTATATTGAAGTGGAGCTAAGATTAGTCTAATTTGATTGGTAGGATTAAATAGATAAATAAACGCTATTGTACATAATTTATTTATTTATTTAATCCTACTTAATTAAATTAAACTATTGATGTATATTATACATACATGTATATACATGTATGTACAATGTATATTTTACAGGAAAGATCATGTGCATATGGAAAAAGAAGCTGCCAAAAAGTGGCCTGGTAATTGGCAGTTTTTGAAGACCAAATATACTGATGTAAGTAGAAAATGTGCAGCAACAAAATTCAATTTTTATGACGTTCCCATATAGAGGGGAGTAGTAGTAGACAGTGCAGATAGAGAACATCTATTGTCATAGGAGTGCATGATATCAAAAGTTGTAAACTGCAAAATTTTGTCATAATGGGAGGGGGGAAGGCTGTATTCATGGGCCTCTGTTACATAAGGGTAGCAGAGATTATGATTACCAGCTCTCTGCTGCAGACAACTCCATAACGTCAAAGAGATAGCGTTGTATGTCTGCCATGGTGTAACCCATTATGATTTATGTAAGGGAAGACAACTCAATAGACCATAGTACACAACACATGCACATCAGCACATGTCAGGCATTTAGTTTTATGACAGGAACAATGTGCATAACAAGATAATTACGTAATCTCTGTTTATGTAAAGATTTTTAGATTTCAATCACTGAGTTTTCAAGGACTTGATTCCACATCCATGAAAACAACCCATCCCTGACTGGGAATTGAACCCGAAACCTCCTAGTACAATCGGAAGAACACATTACCACCAATACACCAACTTAGCTTCACTAGTGAACAGTAGTTTGTGTACTCAATATACAAACTACTGTTCACTAGTGAAGCTACATGTAAGTTGGTGTATTGGTGGTAATGTGTTCTTCCCATTGTACTACATGTAGGTACTGAGCACTCCTCATATGACCACCTTGGTATATAATATGAGGTTATATAAATTTAGGCTTGCCATGTTCTCACAATATACAATTGGATGGGTAGGCGACTCCATATTAGGCCGATATATAATCAGAGAGTATTATGTAATTACTCTTTGATGTAATAAATATGTATAATTATATTATTGATACTTATAATGGCTATTATTAGACATCTACAAGTATATGTTGCTGAAGATGTCTTGTTATACATGTATTTATATTATAGTAAGGAAATTATATTTTACATACTAGCAGATATACTGATTTTCCAAAAAGCAGAGCTGGGTCGAAGTCATAGATTTGACTTGGCAAGTCAAGTAAAGTCACAAGTCAGTCTAGTGTTCTGTAGTGCAAGTGTAGTACAAGTTTAGTGCAAGTGTAGTACAAGTGTAGTGCAAGTGTAGTGCAAGTGTAGTGCAATTGTAGTATAAGTGTAGTGTAAGTATGTAAGATGTAACACTAGATCACTGCTATGAATAATATAATATGACCATGTTTTGGAAAATGTAAAATTCCTTCTATTTGTCTCCCACTTGCCTTGCATTTCTACTTGACTTGTTTGAGCTCTGACCTAACTCTAGGCTGTACTGACCTGACTGTAAAATTTTCAAAATGACTTCCTTGTTGACTCGTAGTCGCCGACTTGAACCCAGCTCAGCCAAAGAGCTGAGCTAGTGCTTATTAAGGCTACATTTTTTCACTCTTACAAAAATAACCAGCCGAAGCCAGTTGCAAAACTTTGGGTGAATATGTGAATTAGTAACTCACATTTTACAGCACCCGGTTTAAACTAACAAAGTTATCAGTAGGCCATTTTTAACGTCTACTGAAAGCTAACATCAATACGCTGCCCAAAAACATCAATAGAACTAATAAATAAGAACGCATTGGTGTGTTACAAGTCTAGCTAAATGCAAAATGGATATTATTGCAGTATTTAAATGAACAATGCATGATATTACACCATTAATACTAATAGTCATTAGTGAATATTTTTATTTTACTAAATTATTTGTAATGACAATGTATTTAATGTTGCAAAATAAGCAAGGGACATAACTCCTTATAGATTTAAACGGCTTTTTATCGATGTTTATTGTTAACCTTTATTTATAATGCTGTACATGTTTGATGCCTTGATTGCTTTGTAATGACCAATATTGAAAGCTAGTGGCATGGTACATGTATGTACATGTAGATGTACATGTACACCTACATGGTGCATGTATGTACATGTAAGTGGCGCCCAAATTTATTCTTTTTGTAGCAAATAATGCTTTCCATTGTTTCAAATTCTGACTTGCCTTTTTATATTTGAAAATCAAGGTAGATGAAAAATGAATTTTTCAATACATTTTAGCTTGTGAAGGACGACTTTCCTGCAAATCAAAGTAAACCAAAAGACTTGCCTCCTCATCTAAAGCTGCCTCCAATTACCCCTGTGGAGAAGTATATTAAAGTGCTACCCTCACCCCATCCATTTCCAAGAACAACCACCAGTCTGTATGGATGGCGTAGTGGCAGCTATGACCACAGACTAGAGCGTTATGGTGGCTATGCTCGCAGCAAAGGTGCTCTCCTCAAACAGCTCAATTGGCCACCAGAGGCAGTAAGCTAACTCGCCACAAATACTGGATGGAAAGTAAAGTACGTTAAATGTAGAGGGTAGGGCGTACTCATGCTTTACTAAGACATATTCATATAAGATCTGAATTCTCAATTGCTCAATGTTCTAACATGAAACTTTCTAGTTTTTGATATCTTTATTATAATTATTATAACTACAAATAATGCATTTCTATTTTTGATGTTCATTTAGACAATAATACAGTATATTTTTTGTTTTTGTATTCTATAATACTAATAATGTATAACTAATTCTTTGATCTATGCTCTAAGTGCGGCAATTCCAATTGACATCACACGACTTGTACACATATGCAAAGTTTCAAACCAATGTATACGCTGTAGCACTGGTTCATATACATGTAAGAATATTTATCTAATATCTACTGCTGCATGGTGATTAGCATATACACTCTTACCATTTAGTGAGTGGTACTTAGAAAATTAATATAATATATCTATAATATAATTATTTTATAATTCTACATCTTTATTTTTCCAGATTTGTCTTCTCATTTCTTTTATATTATGCATTGTATTTTGAATTTGTTGTCAGCTTTTGCTATGCATGTGTTGTATGTACTTTGTTCATAACACAACTTATAGTGGAATAAATTGTTTGAATACTATATATATTTAAAGTGAAAGCACATTACTAGTAGGCCAGTTACACTAAGACCTCTTGTCTCTTTGGTTTAGGAGGTGGATTGATGTCATAGGAAGCTGATCTACCAAATAGTTTTCTGATTCTGTACCACATTCCACAGTGCTTTTCATCCTTTCCCCTTGAGTCCTTTATAAGTTGTAAAGCTAAAATTACACAAAATACAATGACTGTGTAAATTATTAATAATGATTATTTTGATAGGGATGTTTATGTAACAAACTAACAGTAATTATTATAGCTATACTTATACAATATGTACAATATTATCACCTGTGTATAAAAATTTTAAGCCATTGATTATAATGAAAGCTGCCTCATGTACATGTACAACTTCGCTTTTCCTCCATTTTTCTTCCTGGGCGAAATACTGACAATAATAATGACATTCAGCAGTACTAACCGTTGATATGAGAAGGTAGTTCTGCAGATGTATAGCGTATACTAGACTTGTCTATCTGTATTTCTTCCTCTTCCTCTGGTTCTACTTCTATTGTAGACAATTCGATGCACTCTGACTCCTTTGGGTATACGCTCAGCATTAACTCCTTTAAATAACATCACACATGTTTGGTGCCAGCGATATGACAATGTCCCTGAGCCAGCCTTACCCACAAACTATGACATACCATGTATAAGAGTTGTGTTCTCTCAGATTTACAGCTACTAAATATAATATTTATATACTAAAGGTAATACCTGCCAGCGGCCATCTGTACCAGAGGTCATAGTAACCACATCTTCACCTAGACTACAGTTATTCCTCAAGTCATAGAAGAGATCATTGGCCAACTTCTGATTTAGTAGCTTTTTATAAATACAGGTAATAAACAGCACAGTCATGTGATATTTATGCCGTACATGTATAACCATAAATATAATACACATTTATAATATAAAATATAAAATTGTTGGTTATACAAATGCATATAGATATAATATTCTTATATCTGCATTTATTTGTATGACCAACAATTTTATAATATTTACATTAATATATATAATGAATTATCATATCAATATAACAATCTGTCGTCATTATTAAAGTCATTGGTATTATTCTAGTATACATCATGCAGAATAAGACAGGTGGCTTTTCAATATACAAATGATCAAAGGTGTGAAATAAGCAATACAATGATGCACTAAAATACTAACATATTGAAGAGTGGGAGTAGAAACATTAAGTGACAGGTACTCTGGCTGTGGGTGGTATATCAGTTCATCTGCCTGCATTGAGGTCATTTTCTTGTCTTCCCTTAGCACTGCTACCTTAAACAGATTGAGTGGGATGCACAATACAAAACATTACAATGCTACCTGCAACACCTTATATTATATACAATGTACATCGTTATCTGTACAAGATGAGATGAAATGAATTCCATGATATCAGTTTATCACCATATATTATATTATCATAATTGATTCCCATCTACTCTTTTTGAATACGTACGTATGTATTAGGTGTGTAGACTATGTACGTATGTATTAGGTATGTAGACTATGTACGTATGTATTAGGTGTGTAGACAAAGACAGTAAAAGGAAAGATAGTTCACTCCTGTCAAAAACTTTCCATCCAAACGTGGTACAGATTAAGTAAGGAGTTGCACCACCTTGTGTACGAATTCACCACTACTATTTGATGTTCTGCGGACCAATACGAAATGCTTTTCTACAATAACCCTGCAAAAACCCTCAATTTATATAAACGAGATTAGATTACAAAATATTCAATATCACAATCGTTAAACTGTGTAGCTAGTCGAGCAGCTTTCCAAAAACTCAGTAGATGGATGGTGGGAAAGTGAATCACGGAACATCAGGACTGCTAAATTGGGCATATTCCGTGGGACAGGGTATTATCATTGAGTGAACCATCTTTCCTTTTACCATCTTTGGTATAGAGCTAGCAATAATCATGACAATTGTATAAAGCATAATATCTTACTTGCAAAGATATTTATTTTATGAGCAGCCAGGGACTTGGCTACACATTTGTAAAAATAGCCCAGTCTTGGGTTTGAACCTAAGACACTGAACTGCCTAGCGCAGTGGGTAGACACATTAATTACTACACCAGCCCAGTCATATTGTACAATACTATATTGTTATAATGTACATGTAGAGCAGCAGTGTTAGGAGTGGAATGAATGAGGTAGTTAATTTTAGGGTAGTGCCTATTAGTGTTACAGTGTAAAGTCCTAAATGTAGAGGTGGGTACACACACCGTATACCCTCTCTTCTAACACTATGGAACAGGTCATCATAGAATAAGAATAATCAGTCTTTATGTAAGACCAAGAGAGGGCAACTACCAAGTACAAGCACAATGTCATTACTCATTAGATGGTAGAGGGTGTGTCTAGTAACAAAGTGTAATGAATAATATTACATACCAGTTCGCCAGTCATTTCACAACTGTCTTCAACACAGGCTTCAGGTCCTCTTTCAGCAGTGTCTCTTAGCCCTTCACTTTGAAGACTGTTCTGAAGTCAAAGTAATTCGAATGGTCAATACACATTACTGTTTCAAACTATAAATTCCATACCACATCATCTACTACATGACTGTATACATGTATGTACCAGTATAACCATCAAACCAGTTGGATAGGATTAGATAGTAGATACCCACCTGTGGAGGATACTCAAGAACACAAGTTGTTAGTCCATCCATCCCTCAACATAGAACAACTTGTCAAACAGAGCCAACTGTTACATTCAGTACCTTACAGTCAACAATCAAATAACACAAAGCCACCAAAGGTGGAATCACTGTTAGCACAAAGTCATACCATTATTTTGATTCTTGCTAATAACCAAACTATATATTATAGAGTATAGACAGTAATGTAGATCTAAGCTAGTATAATATGTTTGTAGAAATCTAAATTCATGTAAATCACATGCTACATGCAAATATTTCATCTGCCAAGTGTCTTTACAGAATATGGAGCTACCAGAAATAAAATGGTTAAAGTTACTTCGATTTTGTTATAATAATAAATACACAACATAATATGTTATATATACATGTATATAAAGTATATACTTCTTCCTTGTAAGAAAATTTATTTATGAGCAGTCAGGAACTTGGTCCTGTCTCTTTAGAAGTAACTCATCTCTGACTATTGTTGGAACCCAAGGTTCTCTGGTATCTAAAAGCTTAGCACAGAGAACAGACACAACAGCCACTAAACCAGCCTTCAACCATACTTCCTTATAAGAATAAGTATTAACTTTAGTTACATAATTATACATTTTTATTCCACAGAGACAATTCCAGAATTCCAATAACGATTTCACAAAGTCTTCAAAAGGAGTAATTGATCTCATAACTGTACATGATATATTATTGTAAATACAAGAGTATGAATAAATACCTATACCAACCATGAACAGAGTACTGATATTAAAACTAGTTTACAGCAACCATAGCCATTATACATTTAACTACAATGTATGTACATGTGTATCATGACCTATCTACTCCTTCACAACGGTTTGAAGTGTGGTCAACTACCCATCAGAAAGCGTAGTATAGCATTCAGGTCAATACTGAAGAGAGTTTCTGTTTAGACTGTGAAGTAGAGAACTCATGACAGAATTGAATGAAGAGGGTAGCAGCAGCCACCCTAGCTTGAGTCTCTTGTACTTCCAGATCATGATACCATTCTACTGAACCCCATTGGTTTACCTGGTAAACCTGCTCTAGACGGGACAAGTATACTGCCCTTTCCACATCTATCTCGCATTCGCATAGAGCTAAGGCTAGTGAGATAGACTTCAAACAATCTACCAGTTGCTGTAAGCCTGTAAATGAAATATGGAAGGTGTTACTTGAGGCTAAGTACACTAAACGATGGACAGTCAGCAGAGCCTGGTGAACTTTTGAATAAATGTAGAAAATGTATTCACTATACAGGATCAGTGGTTAATATTATTATTATGTCCTTAGGGTAGAGGTGAAACAAGACAGCATTTTTAGTTTCAAGACACTTTTTTTCAAAAAATTGACACGACACAAGATTGGGTTTTAGGATTCAAAGGATTTTTCCTTAAAAATTTGCCAACTTTCATATATTTGCATGTTAGAATTCCACAAGCTTCAATCACTACTCTGTAGATTATTTATATTTTGTATGCATTGTATCATATCATTATGCATTTCAATGAAAGATGAACAGAAGGCTATGAAATACATTGCACATCTATGTACAGTACATGTACATGGGTAAAATAGTGTGATTTGACAACTAGTACGGAGTTATGCTTCCACCACTGAAATAATCCCAAGAGTAAACAACCTCTAACAAGGACAACACTGCATATGGGAGAGTTGATTGACTAACTAACTAGTAGTTCTGTAGCTGCACTGCTATTACTAGGAAATCAGTGCTGGGAATGTACAGGCAGATAGTATTATTAAGTTACTCAAATAAAAATTTTCTATTTTATAGATTAGCAATGAATTATATAATAATTATTAATTTATTTTGAACTAAAACTATTAGGAGCTATTTGTTTTCCACTCTCGTACAATAATTGTCATCTCAAGAGACGACTTTCGAGACAAGACAATTCAAGACATCTCTACTTAGGGTATACAATTGGCTAGAAAGACTGTGTGGTTGTCTTCTATACAACTACCTAATATTATACCAAATGTATATTTGCTATGTCAATATTCCACCCACCTGTTAGCGTCCAATCAGAGTAAGATTTGAGCTGCTTTTCTAAGGCATTGTAGGTCTCCTCTGGTATTGATGGGGATAGAATTCCTATTGTCGGTTCAAGGGTTATCTGGTACCTAGAAATACATGAAGATTATAAACTGAGGGGTAGTAGTCCATAACATACATATACATAGACTATTGTTGTGTATACATGTATATGTACATTACACATACAGATACACCTACATGTACATATTATTATAATCTCCTAAAAAACAAAAATATCTCGATCATGTAATGTACATGTACATAGTGTAAAGTGTAAAGCATAATGTTAGTGTTAGTAGTTTAATGATAGAAAATAGTTCTACAATCTAGACGATAACTGTCCAGTTATTATCATCAGAGGAAAATAGTTTTATTGAAATATTAGGAAACCACTACTTTTTACCCTATTGGCTATTATCACAAACATGTGTACAATCTTGAGACTCCAAACAATATCATAATGGATTATTCTATCAGTAGTAAATCCTCTTGTTTGAATGCACTGGAATTTAATTGTTTTGTGGGTGGGTGGGTTATGGGCCAATCAATAATTAAGATCAGAATCACTCAAATGAGAGGATTTGGGACAGATAAAACAGTGTTAGCTGAATGGCTCTGAGCAACTAGATGGCTTATACAAGTTAGATCAACAAGAATAAAGTGAAGTCCTCGATAATTTGTGGACTTTACTTCATGCATATGTGTGGTTTGTATAACAGAATGCCTAATGAACGCAATACTATATTCAGTTGCTGGTGCACTGTACATGGGGGTGCATGTACTTACCTCTCTGTAAACCACTTTAACACAGGATCCCAATTTTCTTGCAGAAACTTCAACAGTTTTTCTGGCTCTTCCATTCTAAAGCTACAATTCAATGCATTACAGAGAAAACAGATAATCTACAGTAACAACTTTACAAAATAAGTTTATAAGAACGCTATACATGCACACTGCATAATGTACGTGTGAAGCATAGCCAAAATACCCCTTCATACTGCATAGCATATTATTCCTGTAAATACAGATACTCATTACTGTTATAGAGTACTTACTCACCATAAGGTGTCTGAACCTAGGAAGTGACATATAGACCTAACCAACTGAGACCTTGACCTGTGGGTTGGGTTATCTATAGCAGTATTACATAGAGATGTCTGCAATAATATTGAGTAATAGTGATTAGTTGAAGATTTTAGATCCTTCACTCACATGTAGAATTACTAGCTAAATGAGTAGATACTAATGGTTGATGTATGGATGAATTGTGAATTCCCCTACTTATCATCTCCTTACAATGTGCATGGCGTGTCTCTTTATCTTCTCCTGCTGAGAGTTCCACTCAGCAGCGACAGCAAGTGCCAAGCTTTCACCAGGTACTTGGAAGAGATTACCTGCAGGAGTCTTTAGTTTACGCGTATCCAAGTTAATCTCATAGTACCCTGTCCTTCCGCCCACTTGTGTAACATGAGCAGTTTTGTAGAACTTCTTTAGATCTGTAGAACAGTGTAATAACACCTCTTACATATCAACTGTTGAAACGAGCTGTCTTTTTCGAAGACATTTCCAACTATACTACAGTTATCCCGCCATTAACCTATAATAATAACAATGGCAGACTGCCGTGACCGAGTATGTTTGTGGCACTTCATATACCACGTACTTAGGTGTCTTATTTATAGTGGTGTGTGAGCTTACCAAGGTCTCACCACCACACAGTCTGCCTGTTATGAACCCAGCGTGAAGCACTGCTACAAGGCCGGAGCAGACTGCCGGTGCTGCGATTTTCACCTGCCCCGCCGTAATGTGGCTGATCCTATTTCGAAGAGGGCAGAGGTGAATTTTTATCCTGCATGCAGATGATATACACACAGGGGACCTCCGTTATTTTAAGACCACTAGAATAGACCTACTTACCTTTACCAACAAAGCTAGACCTGGCAGGAGATGAGATGTGAAGCCTTCTGCGGATCTGTGAAGTGTTAGTAAATGCCAATGCAGAAAAGCTATTGGCATTTATCGTTCCTTGACAAATCCAGCGGTTTGACAGGCAGCCTATTCTCCTCATACAACGCATGGCAGAAACCTGCATTTTATCTTAAAAAAAGTGATATAAAACATTATAGGCATATTCGGATATTGCATGTACACACAAGATAAATAGCATTATGCAAGGTATTAGTTAAGCTTGGACGCTCATATTGCCTTCGGTTATTAAATACAGGCTCATATGAACCAATACAGTATCCAATACCCTTATGTTGGCTACTATTCCCTGAAGCTGTAGATGACAGAGACACAGAACTGTGTAGAACTCTGCTAAAAGAATCTCTGGCCATGCCAAGGTAAACTTGATTTGGAGCGAGCAAGTTTGTAGTCTTCCCGTAAATGAATGAATGAGGATGATTTGAATAGAAGAAACAAATTCTTTTTTGCATAATATATTAGATATTTATACCAAAGCAAAAATAAGTGTAAAAGTAAAAGTAGGGAACACTGCCTTCTCAGATGAATCCTTTTGTACGTCACTGCTATGCATAAAGGTGTTCCTTCCCTGGCACTGATTCATTATAAATTTTTAGCATTGTTTGTATAAAGTATTTGCATTCATTGTTTTATAAAATTTATTCCAGCCATTACTACTCTAGTGACAGCTGCTACTGCTACCTCTATTCCAATAACAATATTTTAATTTTAGTCTTAAATTTTTTATATATAATATTAATATTACCTTAATGTAGTGTTATAGCCTACTACACTTTTCTTGCAAGGATATTTATTTTAATTGCAATTTGTTTTTTTTGCTTTAAATAATAAATTAATAATAAAAATTATTTATAAAAACACAATTAGGCCTATGGACTCTTTGTCAAAAGATGCAATCACATACTTATTATAAACTACTAATAGCTAGTGATAGTAACAAAACCAAAACAGCCTTCAGTCATTGTTGGCTGTTTGTATCATCCGAAATCGAGATTCAATGAAGACTCGGCTTCGACTGTTGAATATCTCATTGAAACCAACAAAACTACTAAATCGCTTTTAAAACTCAAAAGTAATATTGTGTAGGGACTTTAACCATCTAACTATGGACACCGTGAGTCAAGCTTTTAACCTCAGCAAGCTTGTCACGTTTGCTGATAACTTCGGCTTCATTTAGGTAATATCTACTCTGATACAAAGGAGTACTCAAAATGTACAGTACGACAACTACCGGCAACTACCACCGTTAGTGAGCAATGAGAACGATCATTGTTGTATATTTCTGCCAACATGCTATAAAAAGAAATATCTATACCAGTATAAGATCATGGGTAAATGCAGCCATTTGGGAGTTGCAAAGTCGTGTATCTAGTCAATTTGATATCTTCATCGAATCGGTGCTTAAAGTTTTTTGTCCACTTTCCACTTAGGAAAGTAAAATGTCCACTTACGCGATTTACAAAATGCAAACAGACAACGCGATAACAGGTGTGATAAATATTTCTATATCAGAAAATCCTAAAAACTATTATGCTTAACTACAAATATATGATATTTTAGATATTGATAAACGTCAGGGGTGATAAATCTGAATTTCAAGAACATTTCCATTGTGTTAATTTCAACATATGCACAGTCTATGTACACTATGTGTTAAAAAAGATGAACCTTGAAAATCTAGACATTTATATTAGCTTTCAATTGAATAGACTTTTTTTGGATTCACAAGATTCACAAAATGTAAACGGACAACGCGATAACAGGTGTGATAAATATTTCTATATCAGAAAATCCTAAAAACTATTATGCTTAACTACAAATATATGATATTTTAGATATTGATAAACGTCAGGGGAGATAAATCTGAATTTCAAGAACATTTCCATTGTGTTAATTTCAACATATGCACAGTCTATGTACACTATGTGTTAAAAAAGATGAACCTTGAAAATCTAGACATTTATATTAGCTTTCAATTGAATAGACTTTTTTTGGATTCAGCTATCATTCTGTCTGCGATACATTGTCAATATGTTTACATAATCATCAATATTATAGGACGAAATATCTCTATGGTAGCAAAGAAACACATGCTTTCAGCTGCTTTTTGTAGATTCGTTAGCTCTACTTCATTCCATTGCATGTTTTTCATCATTGTAAAGGAGTACAGTATTTGGACCTCGGCCTGATTATTTGGCCCCACCAACTTTCCATAGGTGGGTGCGGCCCTGAATACAGTATCAATACCAGTATAAGATCAAGCGTAAATACAGCAATGACACCAAGGCTAAGCTGGCTAAAGTGCTATATAGGGTCGACTGGAGCGAGCTGTTATGATGAGAAAGATGTGCATAAAAAGCAGAGTTATTCCAACGGAAAACGCCATCAGTCACGAATGAGGTATGCCCTTTCAAACGGGTTCGAGTTAGAGCAGATGATCCACCATGGGAAAACTCTCTGACAAGAAAAATACGTAATGCTCAAATCGTGCCAAGCAGAGAAACTCAAAAATCTACAAATATCTGTCAAAGCTACTCAAACAGCTGATAGCTAAAAATAGAAGCCATTACCAGAAATCAGTACATTCAAAGATCCATTAATGACCTCACAAATAGTGATGGCAGATGGTGGAAAACCATTAACAAAATTATGTGGAAGGCAAAAAACAACTCCAGATAACCATTTGATTGATGGATTCTGGTGTGACAACTCCAAATTAGCTGATAAGCAGAATAGATATTTTGTTAGTGTTGGTGTTGATCTTCAAAATTTGAGCTACAAGCTGCTGAAACACTCTTTCGAATCTCAGTGAGTATGGGACAGGTCAGATCTGAGCTACTTCGCAGGAACGAATCGGTCAACTCTGAGGACTTTCCACCATGGAGTTTACAGACTTCACAAGCCACCTATGACCGACATAATAAATGCCATGTTTAGTCAACAACATCTGGAAAATGGCCGAAGTAGTTCCTTTACTCAAATGTCAATCGCCTCAACAATGCAAGGTCTTCCGCCCCATTTCCCCACTGTGGTAAAGTTGCGGTGAGGTTTTTCACACGTGAATATCGAAGGCAGGTCTTACCCAAGATGAGTGATAGTCAATTTACATACTGCCCAGGAGTAGGCACAACTGATGACTTAATATATTCTCTAGAACACTGGACTAAATGTTAGACGATAAAAATGTTAAATCAGTTTGAAGTTCTCTTCAAGGACTTTAGCAAAGCACTTGACTCTTTTCAACCACCGAAACCTGCAGACTCTGTTCGTGCTTTGGGTGTAACACCTGAGATATTTAATCTATCCCTTACCTTCATGTCCGACAAACAACAATGTGTCAGGATAAAAACTGAAAGATCAAACTACATCCCCATTTGTGTCGGAGTTTCACAAGGCACATTGGCAGGACCAATGTTTTGGCTAGCATTTATCAACTCGTATAGTCCCTCAGCAGCTCAATGTGTAACTATGTACGCTGATGACACTACTTACTCCACACCTGTAGCCTGCTCTACTGATGATAAACTGCAAGATATAATTGACTGGGGTGTAAAGTGGAATGATGATCATATGATGACGCTCAACCTAAACAAGACTAAAAGTATGCTATTGATTCTGGGTGTCAACAATAAACCCTGACAGTGTTTAGGGTTTCTAACCCATTTTTAGAAAATGATAATTTTATCATTTTTTTTACATGGATGGATAGAGTAACTTCTCAGCATCATTCTAATATATAATTTATGTATCTGCTATCAAAAGTTTCCAATTTATAAGGATTTAAAGAAGAGCTGTATTGCCTGCCCAGAGGTGGGGAAAACCGTACTTGGCTTAGTTGACAATAATTCCTACGACGTCATGTCATGCGGTATGTTATTTACTAAGAGCTACTATACTTGCCAGCTATTGGCTACTTAGCAGTGCAGCAGAGCCACAATGCCAAGTAAAAACTACATGTACATGTACTTCACTACTAACTTGTATAATATATTGTACATAATATACATGTAGTAGTTTCATACACAGCCTACTAGTGCATAGTGATGCAGCCTACTAGTAATAGTAATGTAGTCTACTAGTAATAGTAATGCAGCCTACTAATGATAATAATACAGCCCAACACAGAAACAATTATATGGGGAATTAGGCTTTACAAGATCAAGACTCATAAAATTGAACTTGTATTTTCATGTTTTAGAACACAAACAGAGCAAATACATGAAGAGAGCGAGAGACACACGCAATGTAGATAATGGCTGGCAATGTACACCATTACCCTTAAGCCAGCTGGCTTACATGTAGAACAGAAGACAGAAAAGAAGTGCGATTAATTAGTCAAACAATTGAAATCGTATTACACCTTATGATCTGTATAAAATATATATGTTTTTCATGCTTGCTACATAGTCATACATGTAACTATCAGCTTTGACCAGGAGGCAAATATTCTGACATAAAATGCTGCATCACCAGAACACAATAATCCTAATATCATATTATATATTCTATGCTGTAATATGCGCAAGTGTAGTCATAAACATGTTAAATCATACATAGAACTATAGAGCTGGAGAATATTACTTTTAATTACAACTATTTCTATTAGGGATCTAAATTATCATACATGAATAATACAATTATTATTATTATATTATATACATTTACATGTATATACTCAATACTGTGAGGTAAGACGTGTTCCCTAATATGTAATGTTAAATGTCTGTTACTTAAATATTCAAGAGTTCAAATGTAGAATCCAATCTAAACAAGGATCAAGAACATAAATAACATTGTCATGCAGCTCATTATATAATATTGCATGTAAAACACTTTCATAATGCAATACTTGTTAGAATCAGTGTACAAGTAGAACAAAATATGATCTAATAGCTTACAACTAAGCATGTGAGAAGATAACTCTATGCAATACTTGCTAGAATCAGTGTAGTACAAGTAAAACATAGTATGCATGTACATGTATTATGATACATTGTAGTTTACAACTAAACATATGAGAAGATAACTCTATCCAAGAAATCCCGTGTGCTCGCTGCTGATTGGCTATATTGTTCAAGGCGGCTATCTCATTGGATACAAAAATAAAAATGGTTGAGAATGATTTTTCATACAGCTTGGTTTTAATCTTTTTATTTTGAAAGATTTAAAAGCCATCCACTACAATAGAGTATATAATTTAGGTAATTAGATATTTTTGCACATGATTAGATGTAAATTAAAACTTTTCTCATAGTTTAACATGGTTTTAACACCACATGAAAATCATGGTTTTTAGAGAGGCTCCAGTGGCATATCCTGCATAGTGATTGGTTAATTGACACTGGGAATGTGGCCTGTGGTCTGTGATTAATCTATACCACTTTATTTGGTGGTGATAGACTTAATAGATTTAAAGTTATTAAACTTTTTCACAAGCATGAGTGTGCGGAGAGTGTGCGGACTAAGGCTGTACATAAATAACACAGTTGTGCGAACGCGAATTTAGTCACGTGATATTCTTACGATTTGAATACCTACAGTGTTCTTTCCCGTTGAGATGGTTGATTAATGGAAATTTTTGAGTTTCAATAACCATGTTAAATATGTTGTCAACAAAGCTCACAGAAGACTGTACACTCTAATTCAACTGAAAAGACTCTCTATATCTAGTGATAAATTGTGCCTGTTTTATGTTGCTAACATTCGTTCAGTGCTGACTTACTGAATACCTGTTTTTATTCAATACTCACTGATAGCCAACTAAAGTTACTTGAATGTGCTCAGATACTGTGTGCGAAGGTAATTCTACCTGATGTAGATAGCTATCGTGAGAGATCAGCAATTTATGAATTTTAAGCATTCCTGATTTCCAACTTTTTAGTGAAAATTTGTATCAACATCATGTTATTAGAATAGCTAATGACAGTAGACACCAGCTCCACTCATGTCTACCCGAGAGACACTCGTCGAAACATCGGCACTTAAGCCGATTGAAGGACAAATTGAAATTTTTAGTTAGGGCAAACACTGTCAAACCCAGTAAAACTTTCTCTCAAGATGGTGCTTCAAATTCAAGATTTTTATAAAAGAGTTTCATTTTTCTATGGAGCTCATCCAACTGTTTTATATGATACCTCAAGGTTATCCCAACAGTGACACAATACATATTATTATAGTTTAGTACTAGTATAGTAATAGTTTGTATTGCAACACTTTCACTCCTGTTGCAAGTAGTAGCAACAGGTAGTCAGTAAAAGTAGTAATGAGAACTTCAAATGCAGCCAAAGGCAGTGGTCATGGAAAAAAAAGATTTTTAACAAATGTCATCTGTAAACTTTCAGAAAACCTCGATAAATAAACGGAAATGTAAATAACTGCTTAGTACAGACAAAGTTCCTACATTAATATATAAACTTTGGTACAGGTCTTGCTTTTGTATCTTTTTATAGGAAATAGCAGGTTAGCCTGCGGACACCGGGTTACGATACCACGAGCCCATGTTAGAAGTGCATAATATGTTCTACTACAAACAAAAAGACACTGTTCAGAGCCCTGGAGCACATGCGTATTCTTAGCGAAACTAATTGAAATTATAAGTGTCGTAATATCCGCTCTATTGGACATTAGTGATGGGCTAATTTAATAGGTCACTCAGAAACGTCACCTGATTGGGCAGAAAATATTTTCTTGACCAGTTAAAACGACAACTGCACTAAATTCACACGTGGTATATTACCCAGAAAAAACGTCATCGACTTTTAACAAATCAATGACTGAAATTCTGCTTGACCAATCATTGAGGCATTCTAGATTATTACTAATATTTTTTGTGTACTTCCAGACAATAAAATGATAAAGGTTATGAAATTATAACAACAAAATTGAATGTATCACAAATAATAACAACATAAGCGATAAGTGAAATATTTAAATTAACGTGAGATTACATATCCTGTTTTCAATATGAATGTTATTGAAGCCATTACAGGAGGAAACCCATTCAATACACCTGTTGGACAAAGAATTGGTACGACTATCCTTTATCCTATGACTTTGCTTTCCATCTTTCACTTTCATTTGACATTTCATTACTCACTCTCACTACTTCTACTAGTATTTTGTTTTCTTTTGAGTTTTATATTTTGTTATGACTATTATAATAGATTAATTGAGATTTTTTGATGGTACATTTAAGGTCAATGTCGAGCTTTTACTATGTTGTCTTGTCTAAGTTTCTAGACTCCATGTTAGGGGAATAGAGGAACTATCAGAGTTACCAGGCTACTTTATTAGTAGCCACATACTCTACTGATGGTCATGCCTGTGGTTTTTCTCAATTTATCTAGACCAATTTTGAGTCAAGAGTGGTGAGAACTAGGGGGCATACATACAAATTTGAATTTGCAGGCCCTATCTATTATTTAATGGGTACCAATCATCATCAGAAACCAAACCAATCCTATTTTTAAATTTAAATACAAATGTGTCGGGAACATTTACATGCATTTTCAGCTATTTGGTTGAAGTAATGGTTATTGATCTGAGAGAATCTGTTTTACAATAATTCTATTTGTTTACCCACATCTACACAAGTCATGTAACCTTCAGAGCACTTGTATACTGTAGTTATGTACTGTATTGTGCACTGTTTACAGCAAACTTTTTATATTATAGTGAGCTCTTTATTGTACTAAATCTTATAATAGCTAGCAAAATAAAAAAGTGGGGTTTGAACTCCCTATCTGCTGTGTGCTAATTAGTCGCTGTTAACATTACTCCTAAGTTACGGTGCATAATGATAATATTTATAGGATCAATAGGCCCCTCTACATTGATCACTGTGTTTACCGTACTTGTATGCTGTCCTAGTGCATTGTATCTGTGTGCTACAGTACTAGTGTGCAGCTGTACTTTTGTACTGTCGTTACTGCTGTGCTGTAAGTGTTATACAATGTAGTGTAGCACTAGTGCAATGTAATACTGCTATACTGTGACACTGTTGTGCTGTAATATTAGCGTGCTATAGTACTTGTGTACTGTAATACTAGTGTGCTGTCGTACTTGCGTACTGTACGACTAGCCTACTGTATTGCTGGTGTACTGTAGTACTAGTCTACTGTATTGCTGGTGTACTGTAGTACTAGTCTACTGTATTGCTAGTGTACTGTAATACTGGTAAACTATATTGCTAGTGTAATGTATTTATAGACAAAGCTACAGATGGCAGCCTTCCATCGGAGAATTGGGCTTTAAATATTGAGATCTGTGACATCATCAATGAAACTGATGAGGGGTAAATATGTTTACTAGTTAGAAATGGTCCACCATTGACTATTACGCTGTATATTTATTCAATGGCCTAGTAAAGTCACTGTTTATAGCCTGGCATATGTTATGGTCTCTTACTAATAGCTTACAGTTCGATGACTCATCTTCAATAATATGACAGATGAATTTAGTTATATTGTGTAATCTGTGATAAACATTTTGGTAAAAGCAGTGGTTTCCTGGTGGTGCATAGTGTATGCATGTATGTGTTATAAGCCTTAGTCATGTGATGTGCATACATTGCAACATAGGCCTACATGCCCCTAGTTGTGGTGATACCTCCATTAGGTGGTGATGAAAACAATTGTGTTACTACTGTTAGAACTGCTATTGATGTTATATATTTCAATAAAGTCCTTATTTAGTAATTATATCACATTTAATTTAGCAGTGCATAGCAGCAATGAACACTACTTTGAATGCTAAATTTAGCAGTGCATAGCAGCAATGAACACTACGTGCTTTGAATGCTAAACTTTCTGGGCCATGAGAGGAGAACTTCTACATCATAAGCGAATATGTATACAGGCCTACCACATACTTGTATTTGAGAAGAAAGCCAGTGTTTGCGTGTGCAATTATACTGCCAGTAGAATATATGGTACTACATCTAGTGTGTATGCTTACTATACAGGCCGAAGGAAGCTATTAAAGCAATCCGTAAGAAAGTGACCAGTTCCAATGGTAAAGATTGGAAGGCAATCACATACTGCTTAGTGGTAAGTCGTTCTATGTTCGTGTATTTAGTGTACATGAGGCTATACATCATGTAGTGTAGTTCATTTGGTTTCACATACACATGGCTTAGCCAGTAGACAATCCAGCGTGTTACATTGTAGCCCTGTACAGAATAACTACATGTATGTAGAAAGAGTCCTAACTTTTTAATTTTAGAAATCAATGCATTTCCAATCACTAATTTTTAATAAATTAAAGCATGATGAAAGAATGTGATGTGAACAATGTTAACATCCCTCGAGTGCTATAGTAGTACATGGTAGCACATACGGCTAGATATTGAGAACAGATTTGCAAATACATGTATCCCGGTCAAACTACAAAAGAAGACAATTTAAGTTGAGTCAAAGCTCTACCATGCAGCAAATGATTGAGACAGAATCACTGCTTGTAGCTAATCATTCCAAATCACGAAAACAAATTCAAATCTCAAATTATTTTAATCACAATGATTTGGCCTCAACTGTGTCTAGCCTTTATCTCTATATAGGATGTACAATGTACGCATATCCATAATATGCGAAGTTGTACACGGATGATGTCCAATGTATACAGCATGCACATAGTATATGATATACATGTACATAGTAATCATGTACTATGGAAGTTTAGACCAATTAGAGGTTATCATACACTACTTACTTACTATAAGATGTATTAGGAATAAACATAACAGTCTTGTTACTCTTGTACATAACTGTAATATAATATACTTGTGCAGTTATGTCCTCTGTGTTATCAGGAGTTATGTCCTCTGTGTTATCAGGAGTTATGTCCTCTGTGTTATCAGGAGTTATGTCCTCTGTGTTATCAGGAGTTATGTTCTCTGCGTTATTAGGAGTTATGTTCTCTGCATTATTAGGAGTTGCGCTCTCGGTGTAACATATAACCGCATAGTGAACGTGGTCAGCAGGAAGTAGTTTAACTTCTTTTTTGGAAACAAGGTGTCAAATTTGAGTGTTTTTTCTTTTACATTGTAATTTGGTGAACAACATAGAATATCATTGGTGAGAGGTGGAATACTTATCCTCTAGGCTACAAAGTGTATCGATATGTTAGAAATACACATCATCTAGGCTACATACGAGTGTTATATACACTGTAGATATGTTAGAAATACATAGAGATCAAAGTACTGACCAAACTTCTCATATATTTTCAAACTACACAAATAATAACAGGTTTAAAAGGTGCCTGTAATTGTTGCTATTATTTTTGTAATCATGGAGAAACACAGCAGAAAGCTCTAGCTGGAACAAAATACTCGTATTTTCTAAACCGTGGATTGTTGATCAGGTCCTCAGTTATTTGTTTAGTTCTCTATCATCATCATCATCACTGTATGAACTTTTGAAGTATCTAATGTAATACATTGTATGTATATACCCATGTAGGTGTTAGAAACCTGTGTCAAGAACTGTGGTAAAAGGTTACACATACAAGTAGCTCACAAGGATTTCCTCGGTGACCTGGTCAAGGTCATACTTCTCAAATACGACTCTCCCGTTGTGGTACAGGAGAAATTCCTCTCACTCATCCAGGTAAATCCTAATACTGTAGGCTGCTGTATCAGGTGTATAATATACAGTATAGTGTCAGGTGACCTGATACTATACTGTATATACACCTGACACTATACTGTATATACACCTGACACTATACTGTATATACACCTGGTACTATACTATATATACACCTGATGCTATACTGTATATTATGTTATAACTATACTGTATATATTATATACACCTAATATTAGTATAACTGTTTCAAATTCTGTTCAGGTACATATTTGTGTATAATGTATACAAATGTGCAACGTAGGCTAATTATTTTTACTATAATATAATCCATAGTGCATGTATTGCATATACCTGTGTAGCACCCATGAGCATCTGGTATGTAGCCTCACCAAGACCTTGGAGGCCATTTGGTCAAAACTGGCCTTGTTAGGTCTTTTTCTAAATTGGTATGCACCAGGTTCGCATGCACCGATATCTATTGAGAATGTCTGTTAAAAAAACTTTCTCAGTGGTTTTCAGCCAATCAGATTTCAAGTTGAGGATGTTGGCTTTGCTGCAGTGGTTTATTGATATAATTTCATAACTTCAACCTAGATTTTAAATGAAAATATTAGTCCATCAGCTGAGTAGCAAAATTGTGACTTTTCGCTCCTGACCTCTCCAATCTACGCAATTTTTTGTATACAGATAGATTAAATTATGGGAAGTTCAAATCCACTTACTAACCCCTCGAAACCACTTGACAAAAAAGTGAAAATTTAATTTTTTCAAAATTTTTTAAATTAGAGTTGTCTGCTTCTTACTCGCTGTTGGAAATTATTAGAATCCCCCTACGCCAACTTTCATTGGTCAGTTGCATGCATTTCCTGTCATCTAAGAAAGTGTAGTAGCAACAAAGATGGTGGATACTAGATTTGGTAACTTTTGTAGCAGATGTTTAATGATAAATTCATTCAGTTCTCCATATTGGTTATCTTGAAAGTTAAATGGAGCATCCAAAGAATGACAGTACAAGAAGTTCTGCAGCTCTAACAAACTGTTCTCTAAATAAATATTGACATAGACATTCATTGAAGAATAGAAACAGCTAGACATAAGACAAGGAGTTTGAACTGAGAGTTAACTCACTCTAAGGTTTACAGCACATAATATAGGTCTATCATGAGAATCACTAGAAACCAAAGACTAAATATGGCATCAGTTTCTCTGGAAAAGGTATGTGACTGACTAGTAGAAAGTTTATATTCAATAGATATAGTAGCTAGTTCAGTAGTTGGTTGAAAAATTTGAACTTAATTTTCTTGATTTTGTGACATGGATAAGAATTTCAGTTTACTTATTTATATATTAAAATTTATAGCAATTATTTTTTAATGTAAACATGGATTTATCCATAATTATAATTAATAATAATCATTATTTTATGAAAGTCTTATTGCTTATTCCATTACCATGTGAATTATGCTCATAACGCGTCACAAATCTATTATTTATAATTACTCAATATATTATTTTTATAATAATGCAATTAAATGTGATAAGAATGATCGCAATCAGCAAAATATTTTTGCATGATCTTGATCCACAAGAAATTTATAAAATAAATGTAGTTTTAAATACACATGTATAATTATTTATTATGATTATAGACAGATCCAGTGTATACAAAATTATACTATTTGTAGTCTTGTATTGTGTTGCTCTGTTATTATACGTTATACTGTAGCAAGACTGCTATAGTAGCCTGCGTGTACATTTTGCCTAGCAATGCAATATAAAATTCAATTTCATTTTGATTTCAATGTATATAATTAAGCGTAATGTTCAAGTAGTTCAATCGAGGTTGTCGTTATGTTCCATATTTACATGTACAAGATATTTTCAGGAGGATACCAGCATTAAAACTGTGGCATTAATTTCACTGTGAAGACTGCAGTTATGTTTGCCCTTCTGTTATTTCACATGCACACAGCCCTTCCACTCCTATTATTCTTCTGCTAATATTTTACCACCTACACCCTAGAATAATTCTTTGTTTCTGGACCAGTACATTTATATTTCATTACCTACAGTTGTAAAGCCTTTGCTGTTTTAGGTGCAAGTTGCATTGCTGAAAAGTGACCATGAAGATGTGATTGGTGAGTGATAAGGCGTCTGTATCCATACCAGCGTTACAAGATATGCACAGCAAGTCTGCTGACAGACCTCGCCTTAGTAAGTATGTTCATACTGCTGATGTAAGGGGCTAGATGTGTGTTGATTGGATATCATAAAATATCTTTGATGGATGACATATGCATGTACATTGTAAGGGAGCAGCCGTGGCTTAGGGGTTAGGATGCTGAGCTTTCATGCTGAAGGTTCCAGGTTCAAACCCCGGTCACGGTGGTGTTAGGAAGAGCATCCAGCCACAATTGCTCCTGTGCCACATATTAAAGTCCTTGGGGTCATGGCTTCAAGGCAACTCCTCTACCCCTGCACAAAGAAAAGGCCATGTTACCTGGGCCTTTCTCACAGGGAGTTGGCCAGCACTGGCACCTGGCAGTGAGAGCTGCTAGGGGCTGGCCACGCCGAGGAGTATAAGTCGGTGAGTTTTATATACATGTACATTGTACATGTAAGAATTCCTTGAAGCAGAACTCTTCACTTTTCTCCCTTATGTTCAAACATGCAGAAGTTTAAATTACAAGCACGCGTACATGCGCTTACATTATGAAGGGTAAAAACAGATATAATTTGTTGTTTAGCAATTCATATCCTTGGAAACATCTTTTTAAAAAAATTAAATGAGTTTGTGTATTTTTTTCTTTTGCTAGGACGGACTGGCTAAAAACAATGGTGTTGTGTTACTACCTCAACTGAATCACGATCAACCTTAGCAGCATACAGTACCACCGATGGTGATGATGACAAGAGTCCATAAACTGAGCCCTGTTAACTATGGATGAGAGGATGATGTAGATCTCACCTACAAAGTTATTTAGTGGTGAAACTCTTTATCCTAACATGTTACATACTGTCTGTTGCTCCTGTAAGAAGACCAATAACATGCAAGTACACAGTATCAGATGACATATAGGTACTTGTATGCCTGTATATTAATTGTAAGTTTAGCCTAAATTCTAATTTTAAATTTATATGCATGTCATGTTTTGTGCTTGTGTTACGGTTACCTGTATGGTTACCTGTATGGTTACCTGTATGGTTACCTGTATGGTTACCTGTATGGTTACCTGTATGGTTACCTGTATGGTTACCTGTATGGTTACTTGTATGGTTACTTGTATGGTTACCTGTATGGTTACCTGTATCCTATGGTTACCTGAATGGTTACCTGTATCTTACGGAATCAAATTATAATTAATTTTTTAGTTTCATATTACAGCACATTTTGCTTCCAACTTGAGTCTATTAGCTCTAGTTCTTATTGTCCCTGCATTATGTCATGGGTTTTTGCATATATTGTATGCTTTGTCACTGAATATAATATACTACCTAACCTGTATCTTTAATTGTAATAAAGTACATCAATGTTATCTTACAATCGCTGGGCTGATGCTGAAACTACACTACAAGATACACTGATGGCTTATAAGTTCTCAAGTAGATACAGTAGAACAGCACTAGAGTATACTTGGAAGGTCACCTGTGTAACAGTAAATGTTTATAACATTCTAAAATTTTCATGAATGATTATTTTACGTGTTATTTCTTCTGTGACAAAAGAGATGTTGCTCTCCGTAGAAAGTCTGCGCAGGTTATCATGTTATTATACACAGGGTATTGCACTAAATGTAGTAACAGCATCCTTAAATAGGAGGAAAGTCATTGTCAAACTATTCTAGAATCATGAGATTGAGGCCTTGTTTACGATAACACCAAAAATCTCTAAAATTTGTGGAAATTTCAATGATTTGCTGTTATTAGGAATTATCCCCCTCCGTAACGAAATAATTTATCTTTTAATCATAAAGCTTTTGGACTGACACTCATGAAATTTGACATGGAGCACTAGACTGCTTGTGGTAGCATCATATTTAAATATGAAGAGCCTATGTGTTATGGATTTGGTGCCAGAAGGTTTTCTATTATAGGGAATTATCCCCTCTGTAACGAAGGTATTTTCCCTGTGATTATAAGACCTTTGAACTGACACTTATGAATTTTGACACAGACCACTAGACTACTTGTAGTAACATTATGTTGAAATATGAAGAGCTCATGCATTATGGATTTTGTGTCAGAAGGTTTGCAAACCACAAAAAATGGCAAATATTGGCAATTTTTGCTGAGGGGGTGAACTTTGACCTAAAATTTGAGGTCTCCGTCAACATATTTCAGAGGGTTAGTTTCCAGAATCATAAAATTCAGGTTCTGTTTACTTTGGAGCCAAAAATTTGTGTAGATTGGAGAGGTCAGGAGCGAACTTCAAAAACTAAGCCACTTTTTGATGGTTGGCTGATGGACTATATCCATAAAGAAACAGTTTCAATTTATCTTCAAAACACTATCACATCTTGGCAATATAATGTATGCCTTAACAATGTAACATGTGATGACGTTGGTCCCATATAAACAGCTGCCGAGATGTTGGTTGGGCACCGAGAACTACTTCAATGGCTCTAAGATCTGTGGATACCTGACCGAATACTATAGTATCTACAGAGTTTGGAGTTGTCTTTTCGTTCTATTATATACTTACATGTACATGATTGTGTAATATTTAGAAGCTATTTAGTACTATGCCTACTAATATACTGTAATGCACCGTAATATAATATTTAGGTGTACATTAGTAGAATATTATTACAATGTGCATGTAGATAACTACTTCCTCAATCAACTACTACCTTGTAAATGAGTAAACACTGTAGGCCTACACGCTGTATCTTGGCTTAGGTAATATCTATTCAAATACTCATTTCACTGACTGCTCTATTACTAGTACTAGGCTACATGTACTAGTACTAACAGTAGTCGGCCAATGATAAATGGTGGATTATTCCTATGATGGGCAACAGTCACCAATAAATAATATAATCTACGTGTAGATATGGGAACTCTACTATTGATAACTGAACTCAAATTCCATTGCTCCCAGGTGATTTGGGTTTAATAACTTACATTATGATAATGTATTATGTTGATACACAGTAGTATTTCCAGTTGGTGCATGCACTAGTATTGATTAACTAATATACTACTTACCAGTGTAGTGTATAGCTGTTATTACTGACTCATTGCTTCACTCATATACTACTACTACCCTGAGCATACAGTCTATGGCAGTGTATACAATCAGTATCTTATGCTGTAGACGTGGGCAGATGCTTTCAGAGGTGCCCCAGAGCTAAAAGCTGTTGAGGCGGTGTACCAGGATCTAAAGAACAAAGGGGTGGAGTTCCCTGCTACTGATCTCGATCATATGGCACCCATACACACACCTAAGGTGAGTGGGTCACTCATTGCCCAAACAGCATACAATCCTAGTCCAGTAGAGTGGTGCTAGTGTGTGTGTGAGAGAGAGTATATAGTAGTAGCTGTACATACATTGTATTTGACTACTTTGGTACTGTAGGGTAACACAGACTCCCCAATCAGGATATCCAGTGTCTCTGCTCCAGCAACTGCAACTCACCAGACAACCAGAGCTGTAAGTGGCTAATCATACTCACTAGGTATATGTTGGTACGACATAAATACGTACATATATATATATACGTGTACATATGCATGCTATAAAGTTTGGGAATACATTATGTAGGCTATAATATATGTATATGATGTGGTATTGTATGATTTTATATAATGTATATAACAATGAAGTACGATGTACTTATATGTGTTTTATAATCAGGGAAAATACACTAAGCTTGAAGACGAGGGGGATGAAGAAGAATTGGTATATAAACTGTTTTATTTATTATAAAAAATAACAATCATAATTATGTATTTATTGTCAGATGTAGTGGTTATCATTATAAGTTATATTATCATATACAATGTACATGTATATTGTGATTATTATATTCTGTCCTGTAAATGTTGGTACCTACATTGTTTGCTGTTGATCTCTTCCCTCACTGTTTGTATGCCTGCATGTACCCTCCCACTATTCACTATAATATATGCTTGTGATGTGCTATGGCCAGCCTCCCCTTGTATATTATATTATTACCTTGTAATATTATATTATAGTGGTTTATACCCATCGAATCATACATACTTGATATTCACTCGCCCTCTCTGTTGTGTAGTTGATGCTAGTATACTAGTAAAGCCTAAATTTAGTGCATTATTACTTGTACTTGTTGTCTTTATTGGGAGTTGTCAAGTCTTGGAGAGGGTTTGACAACTCCTTACTATTTTGGAAATAATTATGTAAAATGCAATCTAGTTTTGTGTTGTATTTGTTTAGCCTGTTTAGTTAACAGACTAAAGTATTAGTGTTTAGCATATTGTGCTCGTGTCTTTGCAGTGTTTGGTTGTGTGTTTTAATACAGAATAGAGAAAGTGAAGAGTGTAGGCTACATGTACAATATAATAGTTGTAGAAATATGTTAGAATTGTCTCAAGTTTCAATCAGCAATTTCGTCTGACTGAAACTGGAGTTGGTATTATAACTGCACTGCACTACAACATTTTTATTGATATCTATACTACAGTGTATATAACATAGCATTAAATAGCATACACATGAACTGTGCGCATAACCATAGGGTTATCTAACTCTATCTACACTATTTACATGTATGAGTTGTATTACTGTAGCCTCCAGTGTCTTACCCAGCACAAGTAGCAGGTGGGGGTGGTGTACCTGCCACCGCAATGGCAGCATCTCCTTCTAATAGACCCACAGCTGAACAGATGAGTAAATTGAGGAATGACATTGATATCGTACAAGGTAAGTTGAACCAATTCTATGCTTTATTGTATCTATGCTAGGTCCAGCCATGTGTCTCTAAGTCAGTAGGTCTACATTTCACAGGTCGGTATATCACTAGGCCTATATATATGTCACTAGGCCTATATGTCACTAGGTCTATATGTCACTAGGTCTATATGTCACTAGGTCTATATGTCACTAGGTCTATATGTCACTAGGTCTATATGTCACTAGGTCTATATATCACTAGGTCTATATGTCACTCGGCCCATGTGTGTTGCTAGACATTATACTGTTGACTGCACTGTAGGTAACTGTAGAGTATTTAATGAGATGCTGAATGTAGCCACTCCAGGCTCCACTGAGCTGACCCCTGAAACCACTGAGTTACTTAGAGAGTTGAACAGAACATGCCGTCAGATGCAGCAAAGGATTGTTGTGTTATTGGAAAAACTTGCTGACGAGCAGGTAGGTGTATGTACTGTGTGTAGGCAGTATGTTTAGGCCTACTGTGTATGTGCTGTGTGTGTACTTTGTATGTACTGTGTCGGTTATAATACTGTGTCGGTTATGTAGCATACTGCTACATACTGTCTCTCTTTATTTAGGTCACAGAGGTGCTGCTTCGAGTAAATGACGACCTGAATAATGCATTCCTGAGGTATGACCGTGTGGAGCGGTTCCTGAGCCTATCGGCAGCACCTACCCCCGCTGCTTCCACCCCTGCAGCTCAGCAACCCTCTCAGGCAGCACCTCCACCTCCATCTACTAACCCAGCTGCTGATCAATCTCTAATAGACTTTGGACCTAGTGAACCAACTCCCCCTCCTAGAGTGAGTGCCAGTGCTTTGGCAGCACATGTAGACAGCATGAACCTTTCTCCTACTGCAAACATTGCTAGTATTGGGGACATCCCCACTACCACCTCTCACAAATCACCAGGTCAGTGTTGGCTAGTATTAATTGTTGTTGTATAGAATAGGTGCCAGTGTACTGATGTGTCAGTATATACTAGGTGTCGGTATATAATAGGTGTCAGTATATAGTAGGTGTCAGTATATAATAGGTGTCAGTATATAATAGGTGTCAGTATATAGTAGGTGTAAGTATATGTGTAGGTGTCAGTATATAGTAGGTGTCAGTATATAGTAGGTGTAAGTATATGTGTAGGTGTCAGTATATAGTAGGTGTAAGTCAGGGCTCTCAAGTTCTCGGATTTTCCCCCGAGCAGTTCGGATTTTGAGCGCTTGCTCGGAGTGCTTGGGAGGGTTTTCATTATTAATGATCTGCTCGGATATTAGGAGATTTTCTCACATTAGCTATATTTTGGATTGAAATGCTTTAAAATCTCCAAATTAATCTTCAGTTCATCTCATAGCTTGTGAGTTGCTTAGAGAAAAGCTACTAATTCTATTACTTTTCAAGGGCAAGGACTGAATTTCATGTATGTACTGGGATTATTAAGCTGTGAGAAATTACTTTGGCTAACTCTGTAGAGCAATTATAGATATGTACATGTAGGTGACCAGCAGCTTTATTTATATATCTGACCAACTGTTAGTAGAGTAATACTGCTATACTGCTTACACTGCAGTGCATTGTACATTTGCTCGGATTTTTTGACTGAGCAACTTGAGAGCCCTGGTGTAAGTATATGTGTAGGTGTCAGTATATAAGTGTCAATGTGTAGGTGTAAGTTGATGTTTATACAATGCAGGTTTGTAAATAATATTACTATTACAATGTACATGTACTAAACTCAATTGAAGTATGGCATTCAGTTAGCTGCTTTCCACCATTACACTGAATGAACCAGCAGTAGCAAATCAACTTATTATTGCTAGAATAGTCCTGACAATGTAATCTCCTGGAAGCTACAATGTATATATACATGTACATAAATCTTAATGATAATCAAAGAATAGCAATTCTCAGTATAAAAAACCAGAGACCATGTCCTACATGTATATTATGCCGAGAGAAGTTAACTCTAATATGAGAGAGACATATGATATGATATGATTATACAGCATAGTTGATAGTAACCTGATATCATTATATAATAGTACTATATTATATGCTGCAGAAACGGATGAATTTGATATGCTAGCTCAGTCAAGACAGACCACAACAGCTGCCAGCTACGCTTTCCAGGCCGAAGCATCTCAGAACACTTCCAGCTTAGGATCAGCTGCTGCCGGTCGGGCTAACCCCTACACTACGGTGAGTTCGTGTCCTCAACCTCTACACAACTCTCACTGCTAATTCCCCATCTCACAAACTCGTCACAAAAATCATTTCATAATAGTCAATGTAATAGCAGAAGAGCACATTTCTGTGATAACTCTCCAATCCTATTCTATTTAGTTTTGGAAGTGGATTCACTGTCTTAAATACAGTGTAGAGAGGGATTCCTATAAACAATAACAAGCATGATAAAGGTGTTGTTTGTGAACAATTCTTAGCTAAGTTTATGTATTTACATGTACATGGACACTGTGCAGTATAAGTAAGTTGTGTATAACCTGTTTCTATTATTACAGGAGCCAAGTGTAACCAGTACTGGTAAGTAGGATAACTCCCTCCCTCTCTCTCACTCTCTTACTCTGCTATACAATGTTATAACAGGCCACTATTATTCCCAGCTACCGTATTAGTATGTCTGTACCCACCTGTGCCCACCTGTACCCACCTGTACCCACCTGTGCCTGGTATGTCAGACTAAAGGCATTGGAAGTAGGACATCATATTGCAATAAAACTTGGGGTTCTGGATTATTATAAATGCAGTAAACTGTGTAACTGCTACTTCTTACTCTCAGGAAGGGAGTTGTGCTCTCTCAATCATCACAATCACTGAAGGACATGTGGAGTCTAGTTATAAAGATTGAGTAACTTATTATCACTGATCACAATCTACTCCACACTCCACACAGCTGGGTCTACTATACCACCATTTTATTCTCATTTGAACACAGGGTTAAAGCCCTTCACCAATAATACAAGTAATAGAAATGTACTCTGTTTATTATAGAAGGAATCATATTGGTGAGTGTCCAGCACAATGAACCAGCTGGTCTGGCATCAAGGGAGGTGATGCAACAAAAACCAAACAGAAAAGCTAATCTAATCATCCCAACCTCTGTACATGTGAATAGGTCTTCTTATTGTTGTTATTACAGAGTTTGATCAGTTCCTGGAGGAGAGGGTTGCGGCTGCCGAAAGGTTGCCAGACGTTACTTCAGACACAGATAACAGCAGGACTGCTACAGCGCCTTCTAGAGGTGGACCGAGGCAGATGAACAAAGATGACTCGGAAAACGCTCTATTTGCTCTGTAAAGGAACATTTATATATGGTATAGATGTTGGTAAATTCGAGTAGACTAAACTGTCAGACTAACAGCAAGCAATTAGTAATATTATATTTAAATTACTTGTATGCTGACTCTGTTCATATCATAATATGAGGTTTATCTTCTATCTAGCTTTGATTAATTTGCCCCATCTAAACCTTGCAGTGTGATTGTATTTATATATTGTGGTAATTGTGCTCTTTTTATCTTGCCTTTTCAACTTGTAAGCTGAATTAAAGTCACTTATTGGGCAGAGCTGTACTATTCTATCTTTCCAATACCTCACTAACGTCCCCCAGCTAAACACTATCCTACTTCTGCTCACACTAATCAGCGTACTGAAAATGTAAACTGAGCTCAGAGAGAGGACAACTTCACAGATATAAACAGTAACTAGCAAAATTCCTCTCTGAGGAAGAGCAGGTGATTGGGTGTATAAGAAGCACTTAATAATAATTTAGTTGCATTATTTACTGCTTGTCTTCAAAAAGCATTGCTAAATTTATTCACTACAAATTTATTTTTTGAAAGAAAATTTTTGGCGTCTTATAACACTACTTGTTAGTACTGTTCTTGTTGTGATTAATACAGTTTTTATTTTAACGCTAACAACTACATTTATTATGATTTTAGTCCTTCACAAATACAATGTTGGAAACAAAATATTGTCTAGCACATGTTTGCAAGCTCTATATGAGGAGAAGAAAACTGCTAATTATGAGTAACAAGTAGTGAGAGGTCACATGTGCTCCCGTGGTGTGCAGTGAAATCTACCTAATCATTCTATCTGCCCATACATTATACACGCAAAGCAACTTGCTTAGATTACAAAACATGGGAGGGACACAGTAGATCAGTATGCATGCACCTGTTATTACAGGCTACAGCCTAGAAACCCTCCAGTAAAATGGCACAGTATCTGACTACATAGGAAGATATATTTAAATGCTGACATTTCAAATATTGATATTTGAATGAAGAACACAATGTTTGTACAAGCAGTTAGTAACATAATAGTCATGTTATAGTTGATCATCTGTCACTACGGCTACAATTTAGTACAATTACATACCTAGTTAGCAGAACTTAGAGAGGAAACTATGAATAACCTGCTGTCATTCAAGTAGGTAGACTGAATATTATTATTCACCAAGTAACAAGTCCATTGTCCAATACATGCTATATAAAGATAAAGATTGCATAAACCATATTAGTGTAACTAGCATAATTTACATGTATATACTATTGCATGGCTGTGTGGCCTACATGTTTGTGCCTAATACATTATTATTTGGTGTATTTTTAGCAAGGAATTTCTACATTTAAAAATACATCATGTATATATAAAATGGCCAATTTGGAGTCTTCCTAACTTTCAGGCCCATACCAGAATCTGTCGACCCATCTCCGCTTAGAGTGTCATGAACACATTGGCCTGGGCCAAATGCAAAATTTATATTTCTATTATAATTTCTTTTGATCAAGCAAAATCTCAAGTCGATCTCTAGCCTTTTCGAAGGAGGCCAAGCAACAATCTAGTGATATTTATTTGTAACCTAGGCCAGTTTAAGAGGTCGTGGAGACACTCTATTATATTATCTCACATTGCTGGCTGTTGAAACTATGTGTTGCATTATTTTGAAAATTTCCATCAGATAAGTTCAAACTTGTTGTAATATCTTTCCTTAATTCAATTTCTACTAATTCGTATTTCGTACTGATTTGGTGGGTTTTACATGTAAAACGATGAAATTACAATGTCATATTAATATATTAAGTGACAATGCAGTGGTAATTGAGAATTAACCTGTGTATGGTCCCTGGAGGCCGACATGCTGCTCATTAACCATGAGTTGTATTGGGAAACTGATTTAATGAAGAGGGTAGCTGTTGTGTGTGTCCTGGGGCATCGGTAGCATCAGTACAGGTAAGGACTTACTGCATTCTCTTCTATGTGTACCACTGACTACAGATCTAGCCTTAGTATCTCTAGCTATTACCACCACTAGCCTTAGGCACATGCAAATTTAACAATTACATAATACAATTTTATTATTGCTACTATTAATGAATTTGGTAAAAAAGATTACTGACCAGAGGCACAGTTATCAACATGAAGCGCTTTGTATAATCATGTATTATATGATTGTATATGGTTATATGCCTTGAGTAGCAAACTTCATGTCTATGTATGGTGCACCTACATGTAGCTTTCCTAGTATAAATGCAGCATAGTTATATAACAGGAATAACTTACAAAGTTCACAAGTCCTGCTTGATCGCTGCCAGCACTGCAGTATCTAAGAATACCTGGGCAAACAGTTTTTCTCAAGTTATCAAATGAAATGTGTATAGAGCAAGCACAGCGAATAGCTTAGTAATAGTCACCTCAATGACAAATTTAGAATAAAAATAATAATAATAGTAATAATAATTATGATAGTAATAATTATAGTACATGTACATGTATAATTATATACAATAGTATTACATTTCATATTATATATTATGTACTTGTAGTAATACATGTAGTTTAATACATATATGTATAATTGTATATGCATACATGCTAGCCGTGGTCTAGTGGTTAGAACCCTGAACTTTCATGCTGAATGTTCCAGGTTGAATCCTGGTCACGGTGGCGGTGCGTTAGGAAGAGCATCCAGCCACAATTGCTTCTGTGCCTCATATAAAAGTCCTTGGGGTCATGAGAGCCAGCATGGCTTCAAGGCACCTCTTCTACCCCTGCCAAAAAAGGCTATGTTATCTGGGCCTTTCTCACGGGTAGTTGGCCAGCACTGGCGCCTGGCAGTGAGAGCTGCTTGGAGCTGGTCATAACAAGGAGTATAAGCCGGTGTATATAAACATGTACATGCTAGCACATGTGCCACTAGTGTTGGACATATAATATTATAATACTGAAAAAGTTTTCTCTGGACACTCTAATTTCTTGCGCTATTGTATTGAGTACTGTTACTGCCTGCATAAAAAGTAAAGTACCAATACATTTGGCAACCACTGTAACCATGTAACCCTGTAACCACCGTAACTATGTACCCACTGTAACCAAGTAAATGTGCAACCATGTAACCCTGAAATTGCAAGTAAAACATAATTGACCAAGAATGTAGGTGTGTTAAAGATATATGTTTGAAATGACATCCTGCAAACTTGGAACATGATTGCTGGGCCTAGAGCTCTAAAAGATTGAGCACCCCTGCGCTAGCTATTTCAGACTGATTGAAAATGACGAACTCTCCTGCAGCCCTATTCACAACGGGTTGAAAGACCACTCTATTAGGTCAAAGTAATGTTGTCGTCTCTGATATTTCTATTTAGTTGGAGTTTGGACGGGCAAAGTGAGAGTAGTAAACCCTCGGCACTTCAAGGTATGCGAAGTATCAGTTCATTTTCTGGAGATAGTATGAGTGATATATTTGGAGGCTTCCTCAACTTCACACCTGATCCTCCACGGTCTCCATCTCTAGTTAAATCTCCAGTATCCATGGCAAGGTCTCCTACAGGCAGCAAAATGTCATCTCGAAGAGAATCATTCATGTTCTTTATGGGCATGTCCACTGACAGTGGTAAGTGAGTGCTCTCTACTTACTACTCAATACCGTAAAAAGTACAATTCTACATGTGCACATCACATCACACATTTACTTCCACATGGCAGTAACGGGTAAAATACAGACTGTGGGTATATTGTATTTCCAGCCTTCTCAATCTACAACTCATGTATTGGCGACTAGCTATATTCTCGCATTGCTCACCACTATCTATTTTTCAATAACTACCAGTCAGCAAACTATATATTTATGCCTAAGCACACTAAGCACATTAGACTTGTCAGCCAGTTGTTCTTTTTCAGCCAATGGAGACGCGTTCTAAAGCAAGTCGGCTCGCCCTTTTTTCGCTATGCAAAAACCAACTTGTTGGTCTTTTCAGTCTCCGACGTCACGGAGCACTGCTGTGATTGGTTAATATTAGATACAACAACGCCAATCACATAATTTATTAGAAACCGCTTTGGTTGCTGGCTGGATAATAATCAAGGTAACTGGCGGACTGATACTACACATTACCTATAGAGCCGCGCCAATGAACAGCAAAGTCGTTCTGTTGAACGACCTCTCATGTAACCGAGCCTTTCATTTAGGTCTGATGTTGGCCTCAGTCACCCCCAGACATTTCAATCATATTTCAAAATACATGATTTTGAAGTAGTGCTAGCGCATGTTTGTGCACCACTGAGACTATCATCAGACTCAAGATCTTAGAGGACTCTAGACCAATTTCAGCTGTTGTCCGTTAAATCGTTGTGCCTGGAAAACAACCTCTGAAAAAATAAATTTGGTAGTCGCTCATCAGTCATTTAGCAAACATAATTCTACTGGTTACTGCAACAGTGCCATATTATTGTTAATCGAAAAGGGTTTTACATTTTCTACATAGTTCTATAGCAAAATTCAATGGAGTCTATAAAAATTAAACTGTTTTTAGGATTGCCAAAGATCTCAGTGTTTCATAATGTCGTACTACCTTGGAAATTGGAGGAGCTCTGGGAATTCTTAGTGGAGTATAAACAGGGCAGCAGTAACTAGATGTAATTCATAGATATTCAGCAAGACACCTTTGCTCTACATTGACAACACTTGGTTAGCTGAACTGATGCTCGGTGAAGAAGGTCACCTAAGCAAATGATTATCTATAATACCTTCCAATAGTACTTAGGAGATAGAAATATAGGATTGTCAATAGTTAACTCACTGTCTTATAAGGTCAGCAATCTTGACAATCACTATAAAACTACTATAGAAAATGGATCTTCAAAATACAGATACATAGCAGCTATAATGAATGTAGTGTTAAGATGCTGTTGACCTGTACACCAATAATATGTAATGGTAAATGTGTTAGTATAATGCAAGCAGAATATAATTAAAAGTAGTAAAATCCCAATCATTTCCAAGTGAGATGGGAAATACAATTCAGTGACCATGGAGAGTGGCAGTGAGGAAGGAGCGTTAGCTAGACCACCCATGCTGAAAAGTAGAAGTGCAGAGAATCCACCACTAGCTAAACCAAGGCTTAAATTTGTCAACTGGGCCACTTTTGACTTGGGCCAACATGCCTGCTCCATAGTAGATAGTGCTAGGAACACCCTAATAGCAGGTTTGTGATTTCTCTATTCATACACATGGGACTACATTTTGGTGACTTGCTTTTATATATCGTTTAATGATTTTGTAGCACTGAGTGATGGAAACGAAGAAAATGCAGGAAATACGGCTGCTGCAAACATCAGGACTTCGTTCAGAAGGAAGTACTCAACAGATAGACCAATAAGGAATCCACCACTAACTCTTCAACTGTCTCTCTCTGATGAATACAACAGCCTCAGTCAACAGTATACCAAATACAAGCAAATAGTAGATGACCTGAAGAGTAAGTGAATATACAAAGTAGATACATATACACTATTGAGCTCTATCATCAAAATATGCTACCTGGAAACATGAATACTAGTACTTCACCTATCTATACCTGCATTAGTGTAATCCGTACCTGCATTAGTGCATATGTGTACTTGCATTAGTGTACGATGTATATGTATTATACCTGCATTAGTGCATATGTGTACCTACATTACTACATATCAATACCTGCATTAGTGTATAATAAAGGTGCAAACACACGAGAGCGTTTTGGGGCGAATTTGACACTCGCGAATCGCCAGAGTGCCAACGCTCTCAAAAACGCTCAAGCTCAGCCTGCCGAAGTGTTGAGACGATTCGCTTGCTGCTGATTGGCTGGTAAACGGAGTTAATAAATATAAACACGTGGACTATCGCGGAGTGAATACATACCGGCATTTCATTGGCTAATGGTTAAATCGCCGTGCTCTTCGTTCGCCCCGTGTGTTTATCAAGGGCATAGCGTTCGACGCTTGCTCAGAAAACGCTCGCCTCAAAACGCTCTCGTGTGTTTGCACCTTTATGTGTACCTGCATTAGTGTACAATGTACAATGTATATGTATTATACCTGTATTAGTGTATACCTGCATTAGTGCATATTATGTATACCTGCTGTAGTGTGTATGTATAGTTGGTTAGTTGTATACCTTCATCAGTCTATATCTATACCTGCATTAGTGTATATGTGTACCTGTACTTATAGATATGTGTAGCCTGTAGTGTATACATTGCCTGCCCATGTCGCTAATGGAACTTTCTACAATTATGTACTTTCAAAACAAGGTGTTCCCATTTCAGTTCAATATATACATCTACATGTAAAACTCAGAATTTCCAAGGTAATACACTATAATATGTGCAGTTGCATTTGTATATGATATACGCCCAATACCACAGTATTGAGTGTTCACCATACGTTCTGCACATATGGTATATATTTCCTCGCAAAGAAACTTTAGACCGACTTGTTATAATAGTTTATAAACTTTCAACTCACAGGGTAAAATATTGAGCTCGTAGTATAAAAATGATAATAGGGTGGGCCCTACTAACTACTTGATACTGTAATGGACGACCCCCAGTTCGTCTGCCAGTCGACGACCCTTAAGGTCGTCGAGCGCCTTATTATATTATATAGTTTTTTTCTAGTAGTATTCTAATGTTTTGAGCTGTGTTACGTACAAGTGCCGATGTAGCACGGGTATGAGAAGTGCTTGGAGGTTGGTGGAAGACGACCAAGGTAACTTCCACACATTACATAAAGAGTGAACAGTTAGTTAAGCTCTTGTAATTATGGATAATGACGTAGGCCGAGGCTGAGACTCATTAAAGAGTCCAGGGTCGACGTAGGTCTGTAGGTTTATACTCCAAAGGAGTGTAGAAAGAAGTAGTATTAATCTAAGGGCTTAGACCCGACGCTAGATTCATGCAGAATCCGGAATCGGCTAAAGTCCGATGATGTAGAACTCACAAGGAGTGTAGAAAGAGTTGCTTAAACGAATATGAGGATGAGTTCGAGCGCTTAGGTCTAAGAAGACCTGTGGGTGGAGCTACCTGCCTGCAAGAGTAAGCCTCTAGGTTGAGTTAGGAAATGTTGCTTTATTAGAGCGCAATCAACAACTGATTTGGTACAAGAAATGTGCTGGCTTTTATACTAATAACACTTCCGGAAAAGGTACGATAAGGTATTGGGCTGGTACGATAAGGTATCGAGCTGGAACTTACGCAACAACATGGAGTAGTTCCGCTCGACGTCGGCCACCAAAAAGGTCGGCCTTGCACAAAAAGTGCTCACAATATACCAGTATGGATTATATATAAATATGGCCATGTTCTGAGACATCGGCCCCAAAAAGTGTACAGGTAAAAGACTTAGAATATATAATCAGGATAAATAGATAATTGCACACATAATATTTGTGATAACCTGATTGGCTAATGATAACAATACAAAGCACACTATGCATAAGCAGTTGATTATAATAATAGAGTAAGTAATGTCCATGCATGTATAAGATTATATAGGAAGGTAATGTCAATACATGTGTAAGATTAGGTATAAGAACAATGTCAATGCATGTACAAGATTAGTGGCACAAGTTACAGTTCATGCTGTGGCAGACTAGGCTGATTCACCACCGTATCGTCTTTATTGTGTACTTATTATAATATTATAAGTAATGGCATTCATTTATATCTTTATCTGTGTAAGGACGGCTCTATCTTGAGTCGCCCTCTTTGCTAAACGAGTTGTATATTAACGACCAGAACCCGCCAGAAGTAGTAGATGGTTTTCTTTGTCTCCTTTACCTATAAAAGGAACCAGATTATTGTTATTAAGTGTAGTCTCTTGTATGCTTTCATGCTGTCAAGTTCTCTCAACACATCTTTTGCATACTTACATCTAATGAGTTGTGCTGGTGTACTGATAAGTTGGACATTGCTCACTACATGATACATACCTTGGTATAGAGGTTGCTTGGCTAGGTAGTCGTTCTCTGCATCTGCACCTACAAATCGTCGGTGGCTGTGTACAGACCTTGGGCCGTCTGAGACACATCCACAACAACACCACTTGTAATTACCATTGTGATCAATTTTTAGCTGACTATGAGGATAGTAAGGGCTATGAAGTAATTCGTAGATATAAAAAGATGAAAGAAGGAATAAAGAAATGTCTTATGTATACAAAGCTGAGAGGTTTACCAGATATCTTTGGAGCTGTTGGTGGAATTGGTAGCATGATGATTAGTTCTGGGACTAGCAGATACCAGCCAAGTAAGTCTTCATATGCAATATATATGTGTAAGTGTGCAGTTGTAACTGTAAGTACTTATTAGAAATGTACCTACTGTAGTAGGTATACTTATTGTTGGTACTGTAGGTGGTAGGTGTACTTACTGCAGTAGGTGTACTTGCCGCAGTAGGTGTACTTACTGCAGTAGGCATACTTGCCGCAGGCGATGTACTCAGTGGTCAAAGTTGGAGGTCGCGGGGGAATGCCAATTTTCCCACCATAAATTTCAGGTAGTCCCTCAGACTGATAGACACCCTGCAGATTACTATTATGTTAAATCAAATTCGGCACCACTTATCTCCCTTGTTTCATAGCAATGGATTTTGCACCATTTCGGTGTTTAATTTTGATAAAGTTTCCAATTTTCGGAAGGGTGCTTAGGCATCCCTCCCAGACCCTCGTTTGGGCGCTTCGTGCTCTCAAGTAATTATGTCTACTACCCTAGAGACCCACACCTCTTTTCTTAGAATTTGACCACTAGGTGTACTTACCACAGTAAGTGTACTTACTATACAATGCATACATGTATGTGTGGGTACTGGGACCCACGTGGGTACACATGATTGTAGTAGTGTGAGGGGATGGGAGTGTGAGCAGGCCTGAGAATATGTACCTGATGAGCTACATGTACTGTATATGTGCAAAACGTGGTTTTGTTACTTACCTATCTCTGTTGCTACTCGTAAAGTGATATTTTGTATGTGCATATGAAATAATATTACTTCTATAATGAATATAGTAATATTTCATTAATATCATTTTATATTACCTTGCTTGACTTGTTGAAAGTTTATAGTATATTACCTAGAAATAGAAATAAATTTTTTTTTCCATTTCTAAGTAATACATTATAATTTTTCAATGAGCCAAGCAATGTAATATTATTATATATGCATGCATGCATGTGTAAGTTTACAGTTCAACTGTAATGCATATACATGTACACGTAGCGGGTAATTGTGGTCATTAGTCAGAGAATGTCAAAGGCCAGGGGGAAGGAGGTCTATGATATGAAAAATCCAAGCACATTTAGAAGTAACAGTTTGAGTATAATTAGCATTCACTGCTTACAGCACTGCATGAGATGGTCTATTAATTGTAACTCCAACAAATAGTTTTGATCTATATATACATTGTACATGTACATGTAGCTAATATCAATGCCAATATCTACGTGTGCATTTACATTATTAGAATGAGGCATGTGGAGTGTACACATTTTAGTAATATAAATAGGCTTATTTATACTAAGCACGTGTATAAAAAATAATTATTTTAGACATTGCTGCAGACATTCCCAGAGCAGAGTTACCAGAGCGACTGGAACATGTGAAAAGAAGAATTTCACTGATCAGGAACCAAATGGACACTCTGGCTGAAAAATACGAGTACTCTAAAAGGTACATTGTATTTCAGAGGTACAGGCTGCTAAAGGCCATGATTAAGGAAGTCCTGTCCAACTGCCATGAATAGCAGTGATACTTCACAGAGCCAATAAACACTATTTAATATACAATATACTTATACATATCATATTATAGTCATATATATCATAAATATATACATGTACAATGTACATTGTATCTACATTATTATAATATTATAATATTATATTGTAATGAAGTTTTTATTTTTATGGATAAAGCAAGGATAAAAGAATTACAGCTGTTACTAGCAATTCTCTGGTAAATTGTTTCACTCTTCACCCACATTCTTAGATACAAGATACTTCAAAAACTGTGGATAAGAGTGCAGAGTAAGTAAATACAATGTATACTGATGAAGCGATCCAGATTGCGACAAAGTTCTTGATTATATTCTTGCAAAAAATACAATACTGTCTTATAGTCGTTTGCCTACACATGCTAATCTTTCATTGAGGGAAACTATGGTTGGGTTGCACATTATAGAACTATTTTTCTCAAGAGCATAGGTTACACCAGTTTTGGTGCTGTTGCAATATTTAATTTTCATCATGATTTTCCACTTGGTGTTGCAACAAGTTACACTCATACATGTACTTACTGTGCTCTGTGGAGAGTCCTTATTGGGGTGTATGAATGACACTACTATATGGTCAACTTAGCATACAATTATGTTAACACTTTGGCTGAGACGTGACTCTGCTTTCCATTGTCTTCCCTTAATATACTACTGATGGTGTGGTGCATTTCCTAGCTGTTGGAAATTTTACCACAAATAGAATGTACTTCTCACCGAGTCCTCCTCCAAAATATAAATACAATCTGATGTACATCATGTTAGGCCCCTGTATACAATATGTACATCGAGTCAGTAAGGGAAGATGTATCCCCAAGCAGACCAAGACAGTGTACTATTCACCTATGCTGTGATACTAGGAAAGGAGTTGTCTGCTCTCAACGCACATGTTAATTCAAACAAAGTTTAGGACTACATGCTAGTGGCTAATCAATGAGAGTCTAGTAATTAATTCACTTTGACAGCAGTAATTAGTTATGTGAGGGCATTGAACTTCCTGGTCAGTCAATACCTGCAGGTCCAACTCACCTACATGTAGATGTACATCTAGTCTAAAATTGCATGATAGCATGGGATTTAATTACAATAAGACCCTCTCTATGTTGGACATTGTTTGATTTTGCTATGAGGAGCTAGGGTTTGTAAATAATTGGAAAAGCTTGTAATGTAGTTCTAGCAGTTTGGTTTTGTTTATGGCAAAATACTAAAATATTTATTATCAACATAAATAGGGAAAAATAGGAGGTGGTTTCCTCTCTCTGTAGTACAATCAATACACATAATTATATACAATTATATATCTAAGATGCACTATAATGGGTGTAATAAAATATTCATATTAGGCTGATGAGTGCAAGTATAATGCAGGTGTTATCAAGTGTCATATAACCACCTGTATGGCAATAATACAAAAACCTAACATCCAAAAATATATCAGAATACACATGTATCATGCTCATGGTAGTAGTACAATAACACTATGGAAAGGTTTCCAGTACAAATAAATATTCAATAAAAATATTGTTTATATCATATATATGACATTATTAATACTATAAGAATATAAAAATATTACAATATAGATTAATAACAAATATAATATATGTACATGTATGTATATATGTAATGTTGAGGGCATATGCATATTTATACTCATACGCCTGGCATAGGCTAATATGCTCTCAGTGTAGCATATATACAGTTACAGTGTGTTGCAGTACACCTATTGTATATGAAGTGCAGAATATATTTTATGTACGGCATCCAAGTCCTACATGTACATGTAGGTACCAAATGTTCATCTATTATATTGTTATATTATATTACATGTATATTAAACTGTTATAGTACTTTTGTGATTATCATCAGTGATTTAGCAATATTTGCCTTATTGTGTGGTGGGCCATGTGTGGTGGGCCATGTTGTGTGGTGCGTCATGTTGTGTGGTGGGTCATGTTGTGTAGTGGGTCATGTTGTGTGGTAGGCCATGTTGAGTGGTGGGTCATGTTGAGTGGTAGGTCATGTTGTGTGGTGGGTCATGTTGTGTGGTGGGTCAGGTTGTGTAGTGGGATCTATGTCGGCTGGGGTCTAACAGCCTTTACAAAGTCTGTCCCAAACTGTGCATTGAAAGCACCACCATCCCTGAATATGGACATTGCCTTCTTTACTGTCCCTTCTTTGGGCTTTTCAAACAGCTCTCTGCGGTTCCGGACATCAAGCTTGGGATACTGGATATGAGATGAGGTAGACCTAAAACAGTAAGCGCTAGGTATATCTACATGTTTACTACACACCAGGGTAGGTGTATGTGACACACTAATAGTACTAATAAGTGCAGTAAATGTCTATAACTGTACACTATAAGGTACAAGAAGTCGGGTGAATGCTAATAAATGATGGAAATGTTTGTAATTAATTTGGATTTGTCCTCTTTCCATTTAATACTTGCATGTACATAGCCCCATTGCAGCCACCGATAGACAATAATTTTTCTAGTTGGAAGTTGTTTAATGTAAATAGCAAAGTGTATGATTTTTCACTTTATGTGATGTGGTATACTGATCAGACTACCATAACGACCTCAGTTTCATGTGCAACATCCTGTTTACAGCGAGCTGGGAATGACAACTCTTACTAAACCCTGCCAATGATACAGTGTAACTTGTGAGTAGAACAGAAGTGTGATTGATTAGACCACACACCAAGGTGTTGAGTGTCATGTAATACATGAAAGGTAATATATGTATGTTCTCAAGTGTCAATGCTGCTCATTGGTTTCATTATGTACAGGTGCTATACCTCTGCTAAGTAGAACTAGTAGCTTATACTACCATACTATAATAAAACATCACAAGCTGACATGTAGGGGGGATCTTCTAGGAAACTAATACCCTCATGTATTAATGTGCTATAGAAAGTACAAAGATTACATGTACATGTACATGTACATGCACAATGTACAATAATTAACACTCCCCGCCTTTGGCTATAGCGATGAGATAACTCCCCAGTACAAATCCATCAATATTTTGGAAACAACTTATTTTCTGTTTGTAAGCAGGCCATCCTATTGATTATAATTTGAAGTTGCCTTCTCAATTCTTTTTTGTCCCAGGAGAGGAAAACTTCACATCACAATCAATGGCTGAGGACGTTTACATTATTAAGTGCCCATTGGTTGGTACAAAGTATCTGTTTCATCAGAGTGATGGGTAGTAGAGTGCCAGCATGTCTTGTAGAGATATTATATATCACACATGTATACTTGTGTATGCAATGTGTCTGCACCTTTATTATAATGATGTTGTATTGAGCTATTCTCACCTTGGTAGCTGGTAGCTGGTGGTACTGGGAGGAACCGATTGTTCATATATCAACTCCTCTGCAGACTTTAGACGATGTACGTTAGAACGCTGGGTCTGGGCCTTGCTGAGCGAGGTGGTGACACCACTGCCATACCCTGAGCTCTATTAAAGTATATTATATGATGTATTAGGTACATTTTATACAGGTATGTACTGTACATTACTAGTTTAGGCCTACGCACTTGCATTGTATGTGCAATAAGTATGTAGATATTAAATGAAGTATTCCTACCTTAGAAGTCGGTGTGTCGGAGGTTGATGGTGCTCTGTTGGTATTGTTACACCTGTAACTATAACATCATATTATACAATATAATGTATATAATGTATGTAATGTGTTTGCTATACAGCAACGTTGAGTCTCATAGATGTGGACTAGCAATGCAGTAGTGTTCATGCAATGTCTGAGAGCATCGAATCACAGAACCTGATGTGCTATTTACACATAGAGCTGATGCAGCAATATTTATAACATACATGTGTGATAGTATACAATACCACTCTTACTTGGATAGAGGAGTGACTTTGTTGGAAGAGGTGATAGGTTTAGCACTGTTGGGTACACCAGTATTGGAGAAAAGGTCATAGGATCTACAATATTAACGCACAGAGTGTATAAAGTATAGTACATGAGTATACAACACAGTACATGTGTATACAATACAGTACATGTGTATACAATACAGTACATGTGTATACAATACAGTACATGGTGCAAACTGTAGTTGTGAAGTAAACTTTCATGGCAATAAAGTTTACAAAAATACTATGGAATAAATTATACTAAATGATGGACAGTAAATGCCAGCACACGCATAAATATACACTGCACCTCCATATTTATACGTAAACCATGTCTACCATTGATTGATGATATGTGACAAGTTACCAATGTGTTATAAACAATGGCAATAGTATAGCAGTTCTGTAGAAGTACATGTAGTTGGTATAGAAGGTAGCATAACTCCTAGTCCTTGAATATAATGAACAGTAACTGAAGTGTCTACCATTGACTTTATGAATGAAACTTAACTAAAGACCATTCCTACCCCTATGACCCACCCGCCAAGTTGCACAGGCAATTACTATGGAGTCGTTGGTTACCCAGGCTAACATTTAGAGACAACAGTGTAGTTGTTTAGAACGCAGAACCGTGGTGCCAATGAAATGTCATTATACATATTGATTTGTTGCAGAGGGAAGCATATTATGACTTTATTTAACAGGATAAAGTGCAACTCCCATAAGTCTATTTGACACACAAATGAAGATTTATTGTTGTTAAATAACTTTTGGGTGGAATTACAATTGCATCAGAGGCCAACACCCTAAGCTTCATTGAAATGTGTGGTATATCTCAACTGATTAGATTGCCTGGCTACTCAACTAGTATAGAAAGTACTGTAGGTACTACGCCCATTGGACACACACTTCTCTCCCTTAACCATCTACTTGAAAACTCGATTGTGTCCGCAGTTAACATCTCCATCTCAACATTATGGCATTCATCTCCAAATTATTCAAATCATAAACAGAAGCATTCGTTAATTAATTATTGTTTTCCATGGAAAAGACATGCAAGAGTAACATGTTGATTAATATATATGCACTTGTACTTCCTATAGTACGTATTATGACTACAGATATGATATAATCATGTGGTCAGTGCTTATTCCTTATCTATTCATTCGATTGTGTTTTCAGTTTTCAAGGGAACACATCTACACCTGATTGTCTGCCTCTACATGTACTGTGAAAAAAATATTATTTTAAATTCAGCGTATTGACATACCATATTAACAGATGATATGCATGTACATATGTATTTGCGTTATCACCGATTTTGTACCATACCCATGTTATGTGTATTAACTGAGCAAGGTGGGATAACTTACCGTGTTCTCTTATGAGTGCTCCGTTTATCAGCAGATTGATCACTCAGTCGTTTCTGTCTCTTTGAATCTTCCACTTCATATTCCATAGCCAGTGACTTTAGTCTGAGTTTGAGAGGTACTTCAGTGCCGACATACAACGGTGACGCTGTTAGACTCTCAGCTACTTTACTGTTTGAGTCATTGCCAGTCACATTACTGTTGATGTCATAATCAACAGGTTTATCTGCTGCATCCTGATTAACACATTTTTGTGGCGTTATGTCGGAGGATGTAGAAGTTATCTCACCGATTGATAAATCAAGTGAGAGAGATTTATTTGCAAGTTTGTTTCTACCATCTTGTTTAGATGGTATAGAATTGCCACATGCAATGATTTTGTCATCCTTGAAGGGAGACGTTACCGTTTTACAGTTGGTCACCCTTTCAGTTTGCATTTTATTCCAGTCATTTAATGTGACTTCATTCTCTACAGCTGGAACGATTACGTCACTTCCTGTACTCAAACTAGCCTCACCCGTCACACTAGAGACGGTAGCATCTTCACTTTGTAAACTTAGCGAATTCATGCTGCTGTTCAATTCAGTTCCATTATTTTCACCTTCTACGAACACATTATCAACTGCATGGTCACAGCATTCTGATTTCTCTGAATCTTTGATCTGTACCTTATTGTCCTGAACTTTCAACTTAATGTTTGACCCCATTTGATCACCCACCTGATTATTACTAGCAACCTCGCTGGCATCATCCTCAAAATCAGGACAATCACATGCAGACTGAGGTTGATCGCTACCAGTTATATGCAGAGAGTTTTCGTTTATGTGCAGATCGTCATTATTTTGCCCGTTTTGTAGAGTTTCCTGCTGAACTGATTCCCCGAGCTGTGGTTTGGAATTATCATGCTGCATGTCCGCGTCATCGAGAACCAAGTCAGCAGAGATATGAGATGACCGGGTAGAGATTGAAGGCCGACTTAGCTGTTCGGAAGAGGAAGCTGACATGAGATTAAGACTAGACTCTGAGGCTACGTGATACAGAGAGAGGTGTTTCTCGAGAGAGTGATCAGATGCTCTGGCGTACAGGTCAATGTTAGAGCTGGCAGCATAAGACGACAAGTTCTCTGTTAATGGCAGCATAACATGGCAGGTAGAGCTTACATTCAGTGCCTCTTCTGATCTACTGAGTTTATGAGCAGCTTTATTAGTGGAGGATCTCCTCCTTCTGTAGCAGACGCCTTCACTTGATTGGCTAATTCCAGAGAGAGTCTGTAGATTCTCTGCGGAATAGAAGGAGTCGAGAGTAACAGCAGGTGAGAGGCTCGCTGTAGATTCTGTACAAGAAGACGAGGTCTGAGTATTGATAGTCAGACGGTTTCTACCCTCGTCCTTAGCTAAATCCAGACTTTCACTCTATAATAACCAAACAGAAGGGGAGATAATTAGGACATTGCTAGAGACACTCTTATTCAAACCACGTATATCCTGGGAGGTGAAGAGAAGACTGCAGTGGTCTACCACTTGCAGTTACTACTCGAATCTCCACCATCTTCTGGTCCTTTCCAGGAAAGAGCCTATTTAATACACTCTTGAGTTGTAGTAGAATAGTGCATTGTAGGAAGAACATTATGATAACAATTTTTGAACCACTTGTGTCCTATCGTAGTAGACATACACTACATAATATACAGTATGTCTTGTATATATACACTTCTATGGAGAATAGAAATGAAAATAACTGTATAATTAAACAATAATTAATTAGAGTGATGTAGTATGTAGACCTATTTACAGTATGTAGAATGTGAACATAAACATATATGCAGGCATAATATGCCTGCATATATGTTTATTATACACCTCATTTAGTAGTTAGAAACAGCAGTGCAGAATGTTGATAGCATTAATCTTTCGTTGAAAGTAACCCCAAAATAGGCCAAGATCCAAGGTTATGACTTAAATGCATTTACCTTATTTAGAACATGTCTGTTACTTTGTTGACTCAAGGGAAGTCCAATAACACTTTCATTGGACCTGCAGAAGAACAGAATGCAGTGTAGGTTATGTAAGTACATGTATAAAGTAAGTGTAGGTTATGTACATGTAAGTACCCGTATAAAGTAAGTGTACAATCAACAGCATATTCACAGCATACTCTGTTGCCTTAGAGTGAAACAAAATAGTGGCATTAGATATATAAACCGAGTGAGAGATGTGCATTTCCATTGTCCAAGTTACTTAATAGTAAAATGTATTTTTGGAAAATTGATAATAATGATTATTTAAATATTAAATGTTTGATGGTATAGAAGATAGATGGAGCATTTAGTTGGTCAATGGTAGCATTGCAATGAGCCATTAAGCCGATTTTTATGGTACACTTATGATGATATATTATATAACATAACACTATGTTATTGTGACTCACAACTTGTTTTTTAAATAGTGTGAAATGTAAGTCTAAGTAACCATTGAATGAACAGCCGACTATTTATAGCCTGTAGTACGGCATTTTCAGACTAACAAGAGGAGATAACTCACATCTGTCGCCTCACATCACTGTAGTATGTCGGGTGGAATCCCTGTTTAAGGCTCCATTCTCTCAGTTTTTCTTCAAATTCATCACTAAGCTGAGGGCTATGGAACTGATCCTCAACCCTCTCCGCAGATTTGGACCTTTGCTTTAGAAAACCTCCTCTCCTTTTATTCTTCAACCTCTGTACCTTCTGTTTGCTGGCTGTAACATAGTATTGGTGAGGCTAATATCAACTGTCCATTACACAGTTAGGCATAGTGTCTACATTTGATACATGCACATAGTTATAGCGTACGAAGGAGAGCAAAAATCTCTCCTATGGTAAACCAACAGAAAATCTAACAAAAATATTGCTACTCATGGAATAAGGGTAACTACTGTAAGAGGTTTCAACCAGAGCTAAGAAAAGAAGGAAGGAAATATATTGCTTGTAATGACACCTACAACTGCAGGTGCAAGTAAGTATATACTTAGGTTGTACTTGATACATGTAAATATATACTTGGGTTGTACTTGATACCTGTAAGTATATACTTAGGTTGTACTTGATACCTGTAAGTATATACTTAGGTTGTACTTGATACTTGTAAGTATACTTTGGTTGTACTCGATACCTGTAAGTATATACTTAGGTTGTACTTGATACTTGTAAGTATACTTAGGTTGTACTTGATACCTGTGAGTATATACTTAGGTTGTACTTGATAACTGTAAGTATATACTTAGATTGTACTTGATACATGTAAATATATACTTGGGTTGGACTTGAGGTGTTTGAGTACCTTTAGCAGGTCGAGTAGAGACTTGAGTAGTTTGTTGAGTAGGCACTGGTACTGGTGGTGGTGGAGCCACAGTTTCTTTCATCACATGCCATTGTTCAATCTTCTTTCTGAACTCCTTGGGTAGCTCTGCAGTGTTCTCTACCTTCCTTACTTTCTTTTGTTCGGAGCCTTTAAGTAAAATACACTACAGTGTCATGTTAGGTATCCCGTTATGGTAACAATATACAGTGTCATGTCAGGTATCACGTTATGGTCACAATATACAGTGTCATGTCAGGTATCACGTCATGGTCACAATAGATGATGATAGACAAATATTAGTGGAGGGAAGATATGAGACTTTTACACAAAAATTTCCTGCGCGTCTCCAAAGGAGTAGCCAATCAGACAGAGCTTTTCTAACAACAAATATCGACCAATTGGAGGTGTGTGCGTGGGAAGATGCCACCTAGCTTTTCTACATGTAAATTGTGTTAGCATTATGTTCTACATTCATCTGTCCTGTGTACAATTCCTGTTCCTTGGCTCAAGTACAATTGTACATTATGCAATGTTGGCATCGGGTGGAGTCAGAGGGACAGGTCATTGTCATAGACTTTCATATCTTACCCTGCACTATCTTTGATATAGAGACAAAATGCTACGTATCATATCGTATCATAGCATCAGTAACAACTATACCATATTGATGGTAGGCTACACTGTATGTTACCAAATCCTCATTGGTACAGCCATGTACATATACGGCTGTACCAATGTACACACATACATCCTAGCCTCTACCTAGTACATTGAGAGTATTGAACTCATATAATCACATTCCCTTACCTGGTAAGCGGGAGGTGGCCTGAGCTATCAACCTGGATGATTTCTTTCTCAAGAATGTTGGGGATTGATTGTCGTTATTCGGAGATTTGGGGTTTTCATCATAACTAAAAATTCAATCAAAATTATGATTATACAAGTTGAAAGACACCTCGTCACCAGATTACTGTATTATCCAAGAGAGATTATTCTGGAATTAATGATAATCCTAGGTAATCATCATTCCTTCATCAGTGTAACCATGTGTTCTGTTGCACCGGGGAATGTGTATAGTATACAGTTATACACTGTATATAGACAAGAATGCAATAAACAGGACATTACCAATATACTACAGTTTACAGGTAGTCATCCACCACATGAACTAGAACAGTAGTTGTGTAGTAGTGTAATTTCGGAACTGTAAAATTAATTGCTAAAAGCCAAATAATTATGTACAAATTCGTTCAATGTATTGCAAAAAATCATTTGTGGTTTCAGAGACTTGCCTAGTTTATTTTAATTTAAATTCTATCTCAGTTAAAAGGATGAATAACAAATTTGGTTTACCTCTGAATAATATCTCCATAATACTTATAATAGTATATTTATATTCTAATAGGAGCAGTCAGTATACTGACAGGAGCATGCATGGTGGTCACAACTTGTGGCACCAAATGACAGGTTACCTGCAGGTTCTACTCCGGGATGATGTCATGTCAGCTGACACCTTGTGATGATAGTCAGGTTTGATTACTACCCTACCTATGGTGGCAGGTTCACTAGTCTTCCGCTCCACTTTCTAAAAAATAACATTACAAAGTGTTTTAACTTACACACACATACATATACATATAAAAATGAACTGCTAGCATACTGCACATATTATATTATCAACTATTAACAAAGTGTAGACTGTATATATAAACATTTGCACAACTGCTTGGTCAGTCAACACATTTCAGTGACACCAACAACTCCATCGTAGTTGAAATACGTATATGAGGAATTCCTGGTCTAACTTACAGAAGGTTCAAAGCCACACTCATGTTTTATACTACATAACAAGAGACATACATGTATATAGACTACACAGTTTACAGACAATGTAGCTTACAATATACACGTGTACACTACATCAACGCATCACAACATTGCACACGTATATATGCCAACTACATGTACAATCTACAAGAAGAAATACGTTGACCTATAGCATAAATGAACCATAATTAATACTGTAACCTAAACGTATTGTATATTTATAGAGTTTCAGCACGCAAGTTAAAGGTGACATAAATTTTTTTTCTTGCAAGAAAGAAATAAATGTTACATACATGTACATGTAAATAATACAGTGAGTAAAGTATAGACTTAATAAGACTATAAGTTGATAGAGTTAACACTGTCTCACAGTCACTGAGAGTGTGCACAGGTTGTGAACGATTGAGAGGGTGATTATCAGCAGCTAATATTGACAAATATAAATTATATAATCAGTTGAATTGAGGAAGAGAAGAGGGAAGAGGGAGGCAGTGAGCATGCAGTAAGTCAGCGTACAGATCAACCACCAAACTACTCAGTGTAGGTTACATCACACCCCATAACTCCGCTACTGTAACAATTGCCAGTACAGACACTCTTCCTCCTTCGATCAACTTGTCAACTGAAATGTTTTAAAACAACCTTATGAAATGCTATAAACTATTCTCAGACTGCTCCGGAGTTGGATTTTTAAAAAAATTAAATATTTCAAGACTGGCAGCTGCTACGATTGAGTGAGTAGTGTGAATACATACTACTGGCTAATTATTGCGGAAAAATTTAGAAAATTCAAGTTTAGCAAATTATAGAGATGCGATGCTAATCATACACTACTTACACAGAGCCTGCCGATTTTAGTGACAAAGATTTATCGTCATGCTGCATGTTTGCTTTCTGTAAAAATCTACATCTTAGGAATGAGTTCACAGTAAGAATTACAGCATTCCATAAAATTCACGGATATTTAAATGGTACTGTACTAAATTCATATAGTACATGAATTTATTTCATTTCCAACAAGAAATTTATAGCCAGTTTTATGATTGTACAAAATAGAACATTTCCTAAAGAGTTACCATTATATTAGTATAAACACTACATAAAATAATTTCAAAAATAGTCATAGCCTATACTTTATTATAGTCTATTGTGGAATTTAGAGAAAAAATACAGTATCTAAAAATTAAATAATAAAATAGAATTAGTTTAACTACCAGAGTATTCACTAGTCAAAGTAAAGTAAGGTGCGAATTGTCGGTGCTAGAGACACCAGAATGAATACAAATACATGTATATAATACGATTATAATAAAAATACAATATACCTTATATATAACAGTGTAATTATAGTCCACATGTTCATCTAATTTGTGTTCTACTACACTATTTATACTCTTACAGTATACAGTACTATACAGTACATGTACTATATTATACGTTCCATATACGTAAACTAAATCAAAGCATGCGTGGCAAGATGCAACTGAAAATAGACAACAAGCTATATTACCAAACCATAATAACGGCTTCAATTACACGGAGAATAACCCTGAAGCAGAAAGACAACACCTCTACTATATAGCCCTGCAGTAAATCCAAGAGAACACAAATGTAGAAAATATCATAAAATTAAATCCTAGAAGTGATTAGAGACATTGTTATAACAAAATGATTGCACACAAACAGGCATGGTCCTGTAATATAGGCCTACATGTGTATTAGCCGTACATGTACATGTATAGGCCTATTAATAGGCCTATACATGTACATAATAATACATTGATGTGGACCAAGACATGTAGTATGGTAGTGCGAAGGGTAGAGAGGTATAATATGTGAATGAAGAGATTGACTAACACCAACACCCGATGATATACTTGGAACTAAAGCTATATAACAGGCTATGTTACGTACTCCAAACGTGACCACCACTACATCTAATATACACACATCTATCCCATTAGTGCAGCAGCTATGTGATTAGATCAGGAGATTTGTGAATTCTACTGTTTCCTATCACTGCTGATACAGTAATAAGTTAGTCTAGGTTGTTGTTGAAACAGGGGAGATAATTACTGAACTGGTGATAAAATTCTACTTGGGTATGTTGCTTACTAGGCAACCATAGTCAGTTCAGTGAGCAGTGGAGACCAGTTATTGGAAGGAGTTTGTATAGAAGAGTTACTACACCAAGTACATGTAACATGCATTTAGTGTAGCTATGGGATGGTGCAGTAAACCACTGTATATGTATATTAGAGATGAGGTGATTAGAGTATAGTCTGCAAGCAAGGTAATATGTAGATAGTGCTATACACACACTAATGCCACCCTGTGCAGTGTGTACATACAATCTGTGGTATGTGCGTATTATTATACACCCTGAAACTATTCACATATATGCACAGTGCTACTACAGTCACCTTTCTCCATTTCACTGTAGCTGTATAGTGTAGAGCAGAGAATATAGTTAAATCTACATACATACAGTACATGTAGTAAGAGGGGTTTATACTAGAATACCTTAAATCACACAATAAATATATGTACCAGAGCCATTGATTGACATTTACATGTAGAAACCCAAGGCTATATAGATATACATGTATATGTACATGTACAATGATTGTCAAAACGCTAAACCAAAAGAGAACAAATAATTACTATAGGCCTATATGGTAGAGTTGACAGGGTATAAGGTGGTTTGCACATTATACTTTCACAGTTGATGTCACTTGTGAGCATAATATGCCTGTTACCTGGAGCATAAAAACTACTTACATTTATATAATAATAATATACCATAGTAAAAACTCGTGCTAGCAGGTGTTGGAAGGTGAATATAGTACAATATAGTGTCAAGTGTCAGCAAGTGTTCTCTAGTGTCAGCTAGCCTGAGCACATATCCACCATAGAAGAAGAAAGGCGGTGCAATTTATTGTACAAGTAGCTAAGCAGAGCCATTGACTGCGAGTGTAGCGCCACAGGAAGTCACAAGCGGCCATATGGGACCTATAACTCCAGATCACAAATCACATTAGTCAAACTTTTCTTTCAACTGTTTTGATTCGTTGTTATAGATCCAATATGGCGGTCCGTGTTCCTCCAGTGATGGAACTCTCATAACCAATGGCTCTGTAGCTAATAGCCTTCACAACTATACAGTTGACTCGTGTATTACCTCTTTAGTTTTGCTGCCTCTGTCTAATGACTGGTTGATTGATTCTGAGGAGTTTTCTTCTCTGTGTAGATGTACAATAGAAGGTGGACCCAGGTATACACCTACAATATAATATACAAGTACCTTATTACACTGTATACTGTATAATATGCTATATATACAAGTACAAACATTGTAGATGTGTGTTAGCATTTGGTATCATATTATGTTCATATACAGTGACAGTGTATTGTAGTATACATGTACATAGTGTGAGTTTGATTCATAACGCTCACAATCATGTACATGAGATGCATGTAAATACTGGAGCAATGTGTGGAAGTTGTCTTCTCATATTCAGTATAAGTAAACCACTAGAGCATAGAGGATAATATATACAGTCATACATACACACATACATGTAAGTACATATATCTAAAATGCACACCATCATGTTATTTGAGTTACCATTTGACTGAGATATGAAACAAGCCAGGTATGCTATTATGTAACACCACAATCACATTCAACAATAGAAAGTAGGCCATCAACCTTGAATTCTATATATAGCATTTAACGCTCAGTCAACCAGCTGTAGATTTTTAGGAGCAACACATTGTAAAAAACTTAGATTAGTGTAAATAATACAAACACCATAATGATTATATATATAATGAGCACGGTTGGGCAGCCATGTTGGTTTTGGTATGGAAGGGTAGGTATAGGATTGAGCTTGTCTTACCACCATACTCCGATGGCATAGTGTTGGTAGTAGTAGCAGTAGTTGAAGCAGCAGTACTACTGTCATTAGAGTCACCACCGAGCCACACACCCCCAAAGTCACCGTCGTCTGCATGCGGAGGGGATATATTGATCTCTCTCTGTGTAAAGGAAGTAGTGGACGAGGCGCGGGTGGGGGAGGGAGTGTCGAGATTGATGGACAATCTCAATGAACCAGCAGTGTCTACATAACAACATAGAAGCCATACCACAGCATGACAGACAAAGCGAACTGGAAACAGCAAATATGAGAGGTTTAAAGAGCAGCGTAACACCACCACAAACATTTCACTCACACATGCTCAACCGGATCTAAGGCTAGGGTTAGGTGTTAGCATAGCTGGAGTATATCATCATACATCATAGAAGAGGAAGAGTGGGTCGGATGAGCACCCTGTCATCTTATCATATTATATTAGGAGCTAATACTAATATACAGCTAATCTATGCCCTGATTACTAATACATGGTATATAATCATACAGACCGTCTAAGCTTTAATAACCCACATCAGAAATCAGATAATCTTAACTAATATGAGAGGAGAATATTACTAGTTACCCTGAGCATAGTCAATGTATCACTTACACTCATCAAAAATGCACTATTTTAGTTGAATCAGTTGTCACGTTAGGTGACAGGACAAGACAAGATAGAACAGGCAGTCAATCACTGAATCTGTAGCTACACCTATAGCTAGATACATGAGCTACCTTACCATTACCACAGCTGATTATAGATGGACCAATATATGGGTAAAAAGAGCCCAAGTCTGTAATGATAGTACACAGGCATTGATTGGCCGACTGATAATATGCTGAGGAGGGTTGTCATTGCTTGTCATATGAAGAAGAGGTTTATTGTAACCAGCATAGTCGAGTAGCTGGTATTTATCACAATAATGAATTACTGACTGATACCATCTGACATCTTATCTCTTCTGGTAACCTTAGCTTCCTATTCTCTCCATTGACAATAGTGGAGGAATGAGTATATGAGTTATGTGAGTGGACGGACAGTACATGTGAACACACAGTAAGCCAGTAGTTCTAGAATAACTTAAGAGTGATAGTGTTACAGTCATGGTGACTAGCCAGTTTCAGTTCATGGGTTATACGCGAATGTGTTACCATAATATACATGTACCTGTCTTAACCCATGCACCTTCTCAGAAGGACTACGATGGGGGGGGGGGGGTGGTGTTATAGCACCCTAAACGGATTAGAATCTCATGTATCCGTATCATACCTGCACTTCGATGACGTCTGGAAGCTTTGCTGGCACTCTGTACACCACTTATAGACTCTTTGTGTGCCAATTTGTCTTTCACCTTGCCCCATGTCTCTGACAGCTTAGAACTCTTACTATTTCCTGACTAAAATAGGAAGTACAGTGTCAGTGTTATAGAGAGAGTGTGTACTATACCACAATCATGTATAATGTATTATAGATGGCAGCTCACAATAAATAATATTAGGTCTGATGGTACAGTAACATTTTGCCTGTCCAGATGACACCAGGAAAAGATTGTAACAGTTTAAAATGGAGACTCACTGAGGCAAGGGATAGAATGGGGGGAGGGTGAAGGGTGAAGAATATCGACTCGGTATTTTGGGGTTGGTCATTATGGGGGCACTTGTATGTCTATATAATAGTGCTCAAATGATCATAAAGGCCCACAGGTATGTTTTGTCACTATCACCCCACTTACTATATGTACGATGTAAGTAGTATAGTCAGTGCAGATCTGCACAGACACCCGGTCATTTCCGCGTCTTATTAGCCCTAGATCCAAAAACTCCCCGGGCGGACGACCACTCCACCCGTCCTCTCGCCCCCTCCCCTTCCCTAAACCTCACTCTATGTGCAAAGCCCTAGAACCTACCCCCCGATCGCGGGTGGGGTTTCAAAAACCTCATCGGCTGTTCCGTAGAACCCAGTCTAAAGAGCAAACTCCTCGCCCCGTCCCCGTCCCGTCCCACGGCTCGGGCGAGGAGGCGCGCGTACGCGCGCGCCCCCCCGCCCCGCGAACCCCACCCGTCCTCCCTCCACCCGTCCCCGCCCCTCCCCACCCCTCCCCCCTCCCCTCCGCCTCGCGGCGGTTCTCGTTTGCGAGTCCAGTCGGATTCACATCGGGAGGCTTCGGATTCACATCGGGGTGCATCTGGTCACATTGGGATTGGATAAAAAAAAGGGAGGAGTCAAGAAATGAGCAGTTGTATAAAGGGAGAGTGGGATCACAGTCTCAGCATTCAAAGTTCAGCACATCACTACTGTACAGCTACACTACTACAATAGTACATTATCGATGGATACTGACAACATAGTCCAAAACCAAGAAGAGTTATTTGCGGGCTTAACGGACTCACAAATGGATGGAATTATTGAAGAAGAAGAGTGCAGTCAGAAGAGGAAAGAAGAGGTGGATGCGTTAAAAGAGGCACGGAAGAAGGGGAAAATAATAGGAGTGGGGAGTCTTGCCCGAAAGGATCTTTCTAACATGGCGGACTCTCCGTCCTCCCCGGAGCGGGCCTCGGATAGGGGCGAGACCACAACAACCAAGAAGAGGAAGAACCCAAAAGGAGATGAAATCTGTGCTAAGAAAAAGAAGAAACCCCAGACGATTGTAATATCAGATGATGATGATGATGATGGCCACGGAGCCGATACGGCTACGGAAGAAATGGATGGTGGTGAGACGACGAAGGGAAAAAAAGCTACCAAGTCCTCTTGCAAGGGGAAGAAAAAGAGCGGGGGACTAAGCCTGGAGAAAGCTCGTGCAGTGGCGGCAACCCTAATGTAAGTAGCCCTATTCGTATATCTATAAATTACCGTACTATCTTTCTCCCGTTTAACCACTTTGTCGGATCTATATACACCACTTTCGTTATTGTAGGAGCATGGGAGCGGAGAAGAGGAGCTCTCTGCAGACAACGGTGAAGCTGTCAGAGCTAGAGCCAGGAACTGTGCTAGAAGTGAGTGGAGGTTCGGTGGTTGAAACGGCATTCGGAAAAGCATTCTTAGCCAGGGCAAGCTATGTGGATGACAAGGGGATGAGACATTGCATCAGCTTTCACACCAACATTCGTCACGCCATGCCCAAGCTAGCGGATGTCAAAGAAGAGGAGCTAAAGGACCTTACCCTTCCACCTAGGATCATGGTGTACTTGGGACAGCAGGAGACCGCTAAAGGACAAAACACATTCAACCGTATCGAGAGCGTGTGCTCCCTGCCAGGAGCAGCCATGAAAAAGCTGGCCGGTGACTTGAGAAAGAAGACCTTGGCCCAGTTGGAAGAATTTTTTCGAGTGCAAACGCTATCTTCATTCCCCGTTGGTTCTGTGCTGGTGGTGACCGCGCTCCGACCCACATACGTCCCAAGATGCGGTGATGGTGATAATGCGAGCAACTCCATTGCCACCTACGAGTGTCGGATTGGAAACGAAGAAAAAAAGGGAGAGGTCTTCCTTCCGGGACGTCTGGCAGTTTCGATGAAAGACCTCCTCCCCTCCGTGATGGTGTACAAGGGACAGAAGACTTCCAAGAGCGGGAGAACATTCTACGATTGTGCCATTCTAGACTCCATCCTCGGCGAGCGTCTCCTCCCCGCCACTGCACAGTTTTGAGGCAAAAACTTTTGTCATTCACACTCATTCGTGTCTACTTATCAATTGATTTTATATTATTACTCTCAAACTCGTGTATCGTTAGCCTTACTCATATTCTTCATAGTCGTATATCGGTTTTTATCGATTGATTTTATATTATTACTCTCAAACGTATTGAAAATTAAAACAAACTCGTGTATCATTACCCTTACTCATATTTTTCATAGTCGTGTATCAAGTTTTTTATCACTTAATTTTATATTATTACTCTCAAACGTATTGAAAATTAAAACAAACTCGCGTATCATTACCCTAACTCATATTTTTCATGGTCGTATATCATCTATTCTAGAATACATCAGACACCATTACTCTAACCCGTATTTTCCTTCGCTTCACCCTACTCCAGCCGACGGTCCGCCCGCGAGGGCCGCGACGGGTCGTTGGGGCGGGAGGGCGGGGGAGGGGCGGGGGATGGGCGGGGGGAGGGCGGCGTGGGGCCACGGCTGGACTCGCAAACGAGAACCGCCGCGAGGCGGAGGGCGAGGCGGAGGGGAGGGGTGGGGAGGGGTGGGGAGGGGACGGGTGGAGGGAGGACGGGTGGGGTTCGCGGGGCGGGGGAGCGCGCGTACGCGCGCCCCCTCGCCCGAGCCGTGGGACGGGACGGGGACGGGGCGAGGAGTTTGCTCTTTAGACTGGGTTCTACGGAACAGCCGATGAGGTTTTTGAAACCCCACCCGCGATCGGGGGGTAGGTTCTAGGGCTTTGCACATAGAGTGAGGTTTAGGGAAGGGGAGGGGGCGAGAGGACGGGTGGGGTGGTCGTCCGCCCGGGGAGTTTTTGGATCTAGGGCTAATAAGACGCGGAAATGACCGGGTGTCTGTGCAGATCTGCACTGACTATACTACTGATGTATATATACATGTAGGTATGTGTATATGTATGTATATGTTACATCCTCAAAGCAGCATAGCAGGGAGTTACTATGTTATACAATGTACATGTATATCTGATCTACTGAGTAAATGAGTGAATATATAATCCATTGATAGTGATTAGATAATAACAATAAGCTTATTGTAGGCACACATTTCTCTAAGTAATAGTTTTACTTTATATATTCTATTCATCTGACAGGAAGCCTATTGTACAGAGATAAAAAAGGATAAAATGTTTTATTACAAAATAGATAGCCTTTCAAGCTCTTAGTTTTAATTTTTGATATGCAAATATACCTCAGCCCCATCCTATACTGCCTGATACCTGCTACTTCAAGCAGGAGAGTAATGGATGTTTTAAACTGTATCTATTATTGCATAATGAAAGGCCATTTGACAATTGTCTGTACATACATATGCTACATGGAAAAAACAACTAATAGTTATTTAGTTAATATATAACTTGTGTGTATATATATTATATAGAGTAATGCAGTGTTGATATGTAATACATTATTATCTAGCAATGTATCAGTAACCAGCCCATAAATTCACTTTATTGTTATGACTATTACTACAAGTATTATCAGCTTACATTATACATGTTATATGTGTGTTTGCCAGGGAACTTTATGATTTATAGATCATATCATAGTATTTTGCCAAAATTACAATAAAATTAGATGATAAGTAATAACTTCCATAATGTTCCACTTATCAATCTTCTGAACAGCCTCAGAACCTAGTTAAAAGAGAGACGTGTTCTCCCCCCCCCCCTTCCTTAGAAATATAGTCTATTCTATAGCCTAAGTACGGCGATCCACTTCCTGTCGAGGTAATGGAAATAGAAACATGTTGACATTATTATGATCTAATAGTCAATAGATTACTCTCATATTGTCAGTAATAACCCAGAGTGGCACAAGCTTGCCATTTCACAGAAATGTCAGACTGTTGCATAGCTACTCTATACTTGGTGTGCTAATTATTCTATGATGATAATTTACATTATTAGTCTAAATAGTTGGGTAGGTATGAAATAGATGGGTTTGCATGCTGGAACTCCCGAATGTGATATTATACTGAGAGTTTTACCATACTGAAGTTGGGGGATTCAAACTTACCCGCAACTTACTAAACTCCTCTGAGGAACTCTCTAACTTGGTAGTCGGTGTGAACGCCTCCAGACTCTCGGCAGAATACGACCTCTTCAGCCGTCCCTCTTCTATATCTTCTGAACCTTTATTCTTCTTATGTTTGACTAGAGAGTTTGCATTGATGTCTAGTTTGGCATTATTCAATTCATTCTGCACCTGAAGTGTAGGAGAGATCATTGAGATTATCCACACGCATGGAGTGATCCGATAATTTACATATTGTGGTTTTTAATCTAAGTGGTTTCACATAATCGTTGGAATAATCACTGCCCAAGTCACACTAGAATTTCTAAACAAATATCTGAATAAATTTATAAACTTCAAAGCTCTTAGATTTATTGATTTCCCACACCTATGGGCATGACTCACAGGCTAAAGTTACAGCTGAAATCAATTTGTGAGAGTTTGAAACCTTTTGGAACAGAGCCATCAAATATTGTTTAAAATTTGCATTAAAGTAACAATTTTAGATGTTGGAATTATCACAGTCATAATTTATGTGTGTGCTGATTCCGTCAGTGTCAGTTATTTTGGAGGTTCAAGTTTTCACTAGTTATCCTGTAAAGGATGCCAAGAAATCTGAAATATTTGTCATAAAATGGAAAATGCATGAAGGTGAGTATTAAACATTGCTATTTTCTCCACACGTACATGAGGACCATTGTATATTATATAATGCAGTATAACCATGCTATGCCCAAGGTCACTGGCTACTTAATTGAAGTCATTACCTCGGCTATAAATTTAAAACGTTGCAGGATTTCTATTCGCTGTTCTAGGTGATAGTTTGACTCCCTGAGACGCGCCGCTCTGTCTAGGATCTCGGTGAGGGCCAGCAGACATTGTAAACCAGATAGAGGCCTTTCTTCTTCTACTGCAGGTTCAACCTGCTGCTGCCGGCATTCGCATTCCTCCAGGAAATCGTAGAATGCTTTCTCTCTTGTGTCATACAGTTTCATTCTCTGGTCGTCTGAGGCAGAGAGCGCTGGCTTACTTGTCTCTGTATTTGACTCAGTCATAGCTCCTGCTAACAAACAAGAGCAGTGCACACACCAATAGGTATTGGAGTAGGGAATAATGAGAACATACAGACAGACAGGGTGTGTACTGTGCAAGTGCAAGGCGTTACCTTGCATACTGTCTAAGATTAGACAAACTATAGAAAAAATCATTAAAATCAAACATAGATCTCTTCAAAATATGGTTAAGAAAAATTGCTATCTTTTGAAAATATACATGCCTTAATCTTTGTAATGAATATTTAATTATTTGCAGCTAAAGGCCTCTTGATATTTGATGATTACTACTAATATTTGATATGCAAAGACTGTGCATTGTACACTGTACGGTATGCTTAGCTCATAGAATTTAAGTGTGCTAATAGATCACTGTTTCTTTACTAATGTTAGAGAAGATGGCAAACTGTAAAGTGACTCTTTCCCTACCTACTGCAATTGTTGTATGATATACACTAGTTCTACATTGATTAGCAACAAATGTAGAAACAAAGTATATACATGGAGATGTAGATGTAGATGTAGATTGTTGTTACTTGGTGTAATCTAAGAAACGTAACACAACCATCTAGATTGACAGTTGATACATACTTGTACAGGTAGAATATACTTGTAGGCACTTGCAGGTACATGCAGGTACCACCAGGTCTGTACCGTGGAGTGTATAATACACCACCAGGTGTAAATACTTATAATCTCTAAGTAGATGAACACGCCAACCATTTATAACAACACTAGCATAACTCAGTAGACCCTAGGATTTCACTATATACAACATACAGATGTGGGTGAGCTAGCTACATGTGCTTGTAGTGTCTAACTCTAGATGTATTATGTATAACTACATGTATGCCCATTCATATATCTCTCTCATGTTCAGGGGGCCTATGTGATATGAAACCATACGAACACCATGTGCATGGTATAGGATAAATACGTATAAGCATATTTTTATACTGTACTTGTAGTGTACAACCATGTATTACGGTAGGTTAAGAAGTGTAGCCTAGGATCTAGATATCCAATTCATACAACACACATTATATAATGACTAGTACATTTAATTGATACAGGAGGATGTAACTCCAAATGCTCACATGCAGCAGCTAATGTACAGTGTATATGCCAAGGTAGTAGATATCTAGTAGAATTTACACCTAACTACACGCAATATTAGGATACCAGTACTGCACCTGTGCATACAGTCAGTAGTTACGTGTAGATATGTATAGATATTATAATATATATTATATAAATAGGTAAAACTAGGTGTGACAGATTCTCCATAATGATTATACAAAAGTAGCTTATATTGGTGATATATATATAGTACACTATATAGTGATATGATTGTTATAATTATGCTAATTTGTCAATGGGTGATAAATGATAGGCAGATACAGGTAATATTCATATTACGTACAAGTATATATAATAGTATGATATACAGTATGTATTGTGTGTGGTTATAATGTGGTATATTGTATTATGGATGTCACACGCAGTGTATCACTATTTGTACAGTGTACATGATTATAGAAGATGTATTATTGTAGTTATAGTACAATAATATTATATACATGTATATAATATATTCCATAGAAACACAATTCCTCTTGGATATATAATTATACTGTATACTTTGCATAAGTGTATTCAACCTCTATGTTACTGTGTATTATACCACTGTACAAATACATGTATCCTTATGTGGTAGACCTACTACACTAAATGACTAATTATATAACTCACTGTGCTATATGTAACCCACTGTGTGGTATTATATACGATGACTTCTCACTTCAGTTGTAGTCATCAGATAACTAACATATAGTAGATGTAGATAAGAGTATGTGTAGTGGAGATCTACTAACACTATACATGTATATAGTACTGGAGGTATACAGGTTTGGTGTTATATTAGTGTAACTCTTATCACACGCCACAGTCAGTGTAGTGTTATATACATAATACACATTGCACATGATATACAACTATACAATTATACATATGCATGTACATATACATTATATGTACCTATACATGTATAGGTACATATAAATGTACCTATACACTACATGTAATTATATGTAGATATTATAGTGTACACATCCATTAGGCAACCCCCACACAGTACTAATGCTCATTATTAACCCACTGTACATGGAAGTGTGGATTAACCCCAATACATAGTCACTAATGAGTTGGCAATGTGCCCAGATAGATGGCTTAGCTTGCCATCATAGGCAGCATGTACCACCTGTGTACATAGACTGTGTACAGTACAATATGTAGGTTATGTAATGTGAACAATGCCTCTATCACTGTGATTACACATGAATATGACTATCTTATCTTTGGTATATATTATTAATAGATAGCTGCAGTATTATACCTACATGTACATTACCTCTAGTGTATTATACTATATGCATGTCAGTTTTGTTCTTCTATATAATTATTATAGTTGATTGAAAAGGAATGTTTATCTATTTCCAAAATATTGACATTACATGGAGATCTTGCTACCTTAGTTCACCATATACAGTGTAACTGTTACTACTGTTACTACTGTTACTACTGGTACTGCTGTTACTACTGTTACTACTGTTACTACTGTTACTACTGGTACTGCTGTTACTACTGTTACTACTGGTACTGCTGTTACTACTGTTACTACTGTTACTACTGGTACTGCTGTTACTACTGTTACTACTGTTACTACTGTTACTGCTGTTACTACTGTTACTACTGTTACTGCTGTTACTACTGTTACTGCTGTTACTACTGTTACTACTGTTACTACTGTTACTACTGTTACTACTGTTACTACTGTTGCTGCTGTTACTGCTGTTACTGCTGTTACTACTGTTACTGCTGTTACTACTGTTACTACTGTTACTACTGTTACTACTGTTACTACTGTTACTACTGTTGCTGCTGTTACTGCTGTTACTGCTGTTACTACTGTTACTACTGTTACTACTGTTACTGCTGTTACTACTGTTACTACTGGTACTGCTGTTACTACTGTTACTACTGTTACTACTGTTACTACTGTTGCTGCTGTTACTACTGGTACTGCTGTTACTACTGTTACTACTGGTACTGCTGTTACTGCTGTTACTACTGTTACTGCTGTTACTACTGTTGCTGCTGTTACTACTGTTGCTGCTGTTACTACTGGTACTGCTGTTACTACTGTTACTACTGTTACTACTGTTACTACTGTTACTACTGTTACTACTGTTGCTGCTGTTACTACTGGTACTGCTGTTACTACTGTTACTACTACTACTGTTACTACTGTTACTGCTGTTACTACTGTTACTACTGTTACTACTGTTACTACTGTTACTACTGTTGCTGCTGTTACTACTGGTACTGCTGTTACTACTGTTACTACTGTTACTGCTGTTACTACTGTTGCTGCTGTTACTACTGTTGCTGCTGTTACTACTGGTACTGCTGTTACTACTGTTACTACTGTTACTACTGTTACTACTGTTACTACTGTTACTACTGTTGCTGCTGTTACTACTGGTACTGCTGTTACTACTGTTACTACTGTTACTACTGTTACTACTGTTGCTGCTGTTACTACTGGTACTGCTGTTACTACTGTTACTACTGGTACTGCTGTTACTGCTGTTACTACTGTTACTGCTGTTACTACTGTTGCTGCTGTTACTACTGTTGCTGCTGTTACTACTGGTACTGCTGTTACTACTGTTACTACTGTTGCTGCTGTTACTGCTGTTACTACTGTTACTGCTGTTACTACTGTTGCTGCTGTTACTACTGTTACTACTGTTACTACTGTTACTACTGTTACTGCTGTTACTACTGTTACTACTGTTACTACTGTTACTCGAATACTGTAGCATGTGATGTACATGTACAATGTACCAGAATATATGGAGTAGGAAATAGTTAACACTATAGTATCTTATACAGACATGTATGCACTGTCTACTACTGTGACATACATGCACATATAACATACATATAACATACGTGTAACATGCGTGCAACATACATATAACATACTGTAAATACATGTACATGTACAATGTAGTAGGCCTATGACATACACGTAACACACTGTACATAGTATGACATACACGTAACACACTGTACATAGTATGACATACACGTAATACACTGTACATAGTAAGGTATACACGTAATACACTGTACATAGTAAGGTATACATGGTACATAGACATACCTGTGTGTGAAGCCACACTCCACCATATGGTAATCTATCCGTATGAAATGTTTGCTGGCGAAGTAATATCCCTAGCAGAGAGTTCACAGGGCAATCTTCTTATAATACATCTCCATAAAGTGTCTGGAACACACACTAGCTATATGAAATCAGTAAATCTAGAGCTAATTATCCATAAGATATAATTACTGGGAGTAGGGTTGAATGAATGATGGAGTCGATATAATACAATAGACGTGTATATTTATAGATAGACTCCACTACATCCTACAGTCAGCAGCAGTATCAACACATAGTAACATCAACCGCTGCCTCCTGCTGCTGTTGTTAAATCTAATCACCTTGTAAAGAGAGGTGAATCTGCCAGGAAAAACAATTTTACACATTACATAACTATATTATGGGGTTGTTACTGTTGTTACCAAGAGACACGCTGCCGCTGGCTGCCAGCCGGTCAGCAGTGCAGGGTTACCCAAACAGGAACCAATGAGTGGAACTTGGTGTAGATGCCAAGTTTGTTTCAGTCATATAGTCAGCTAAAACACAAGTAACTGTTTAGACTGTAAATACTATCAAAGTACAAGGTCCCTTACATAACCTATGATAGGTAACTCCTGTAACCATACTGGTAACAAGGCGGGTCAGTAGATGCCCTAGAAGGTACTGATGACCCAGGGTAGGATACTGGGATAAATGGCAGCATACCAGGTTTCCCAGAATATACTGTCTGCTAGAAGAAAGCTACAAGTAGAGGCCCAGACTCACGTAAGCTAAACAGTTTGAGTGAAGGGATATATGCACCTAGCACTTACCATGTGGATAGGAGAGAATATAATATAATGTAGATGTTTAATCCTAAAGTTAATCCATGTGGTAATTTATAAGGTGGTGTGTACTATCCACTGAGTACTGTATAAGCACTGTGTAGAGTGTCAAGTCTCTCTGTCTAATGAAATGATAAACAAGTGGAATATCCTGCTCAGCGGAGCACGACCAGTGGGTAGGCTGACAAGGAGGCTATATTCCTAAGAACTGTGGCTAGACAGTATTCACCTAACAAGTTACACTGCACAATATTACGTATATATACACGTTGTCAAGGTTACTTACATTTGTTGTCACGTTGTTATCGGCAACTGATGAGAAATTAGTGAGTGGATCTTCAACTGTGGGCTAGCTGCAGACAAGAGGTGATGTTAGATTAAATCTAACCACTCCATAGTATAGACAAAACGTGTGTTCATATAATTATGTTATTTGAGCCTGACACTAAATGATAATTACTCATAACTAAATTCATATTCATGTAACACTGGATAAAGATGGATGCAAACAATAGACATTTGAATGTCAGTTTACAGAGCATCATTCAACCAGGTGCTAATTACATGACAGCATAGCATACTCATAACATTACAGGTTAGCTAGATACAAGGGCTTGTCTACACCTATATCCTACAGTTTCATGTTCATATATCATATGTCAAGTCGAGAGATCAATGGTACAAGAGTGCAATATACCAAGTTGACGAGATCAGCATTATTATAGTACAGTGATGAGCTGCTGGAGCTCATTTATAGAAATATCAAAGCTACCTGATTCACAATAATATTATGCTAACACTGACCTTTGAAAGTGGGATGAGAAACAGCAGCAGTAGCAGCAGCATCAGTCTGTCAGCAGTATAATGACTGTTGTATAAGAAATAGAGGGGAGATAGATAACAAGCTATGCCAGTATATAACAGCTGTTACCAATGCACCCCTCCCATTAGGTCAGCAATATCAGGCCAATAGAAGGCCAAACATTAACTAATTAATATTATTAGTACAACATTTACATCATCATTTGATATAACACTTTACGAGAATAATACATATAGATGTACATGTATTACATTGTATGCATATTATTATATTCCCAGCTGGAAGGCATACCTTCAAGATAAAGATACTAGCTTACTACAACAGCACAGTATTATATAAGATGTTAGTGGTGAAATAATAATTATTTTATGCATCATATTACAAACAGTATGTCACACACCCTGAAAAAAATAACAGCCTTAAAACGTAACTACATATATGTACACCTAATATATAATGTACAGCATGTATATAATACAATGTAAAGGAGTATAAAATGACTAATATTCAGTTTATCTATGCATTCTATACAAAAAGGTAAAAGCTATTAATATTAGGTAGAGATACCTGAAAGTGTATAACAGACAAGTACTGGCAGGTGCTGGTAGGATTAGTAAGTCACAGAGTTGTTTGACTAATAGTAAACAGGAAGGGTGTACACAATACAACTGAGGAGGTAAGTTGGAAAAAATAACCTGTTATATTACATTATAATATTATATGAATGTGGAAATAGCTATAATAACTATAATATCCTCAGAACAAGTGGTACATGCATGTATATATCATATATACTGCACGGTAAGTCTGCATGCAGATGATAGCTGAGCAAAGTAATAAAGGAGCACTAAATCAAGTGTTTGCTATGAAGATATAATAATAGACAACTTGCATCAAGTGCTCTCTTCAAATCTACTGTTATGGGGATACTATATAATAATACACATGTATATATCAGAACTCACTACTTGACACTATCAGTCAAGTGCCCTCACTCTTATTGTATCCTTTGGTTGAGAGAAATTCCTTCGCTATTTACATTACATTGTAGATAGATACAGTTTTACATACATATACATGGAGATCTATTCTAATAAATTTAGCAAGCTGCAAGACATAATACATGTATAGCACTGCAGAATGTTCTAACATACCTCAAATTGTACCATTAAACCAGTGTTGTCAAAATCAAAACCGAATGCTACATTATCATTCATTCTTTGCAAATTATGGCAGTGACACTGCAGTTAAAGTGCATTGCATGAAGCGTACACATATTGTTACAAGAGAAGACAACTAACTACTTGATTAAGTCAGTATATGCGTAGAAAATCACCCAGCAGAGGAATATTACAATTTATCAGCAGGCTACTTCTCTAATACAGTTGAACAGGTATTACCTACCAATGCTAACATATGCACATAGCATGGGTTCCAAGCTGCCACAAATAGTAGGAGAACATGCCAATTTGTATTCATGAGAATCTGCAAGGAGGGCTGGTAAAGTAATAGCACCTCCCTCTCTATCTATACACAAACATGTAGAGATACAATATCACATAGTCTAAGTTCCTGGGTAAGTTATCCACCAGTTCTCTCACTTATTAATTAAAACAGCTTGGAACCAAGGCAATAGTGTCTACATCATGATGTATTATACAAAATTATTTATACTATTTTAGTTAGTTATTATTGAAAACAAATTTAGAAAAGAAAACTTGATGAAAAGCAGTATTGCTGCTGTTTAGTGTGTTCTTTATAAACAGTAAACTCACATTGTCATGTAATTTATGAAACAAACATAGTGAGTCACTATTGAAAGTATTTTGTAGACTAAACAAATTATTTTGTATGCATAGTATCAGGTCGAGAGCATATCAGCATACCATATAATAATTTATTTGGATTCTATAAAAACAGTGTTAGTAATGTTAATATATCATAATATAGAAATAGAGAAAAACAAAACATCGGCATTACTTCAATGACTAATAACAAAAAACAGCATTGAATAATTTACTAAAAATGGGAATCCACCCAATATGATTGAGCAGTAGATATATACAGTATATGCAGCGAAAAGACAAAATATAGTTCATTACAATCTATAGTAACATACGTACTGCACATTATAATTATATAGCAGATAATAGTACGTAGTCAATGAACTGTTGAGAAGGGAATGTTGTTAGTCATCCTCTCCTTGACAAATAACCTCATCGCTTTTAGGTTATTACAATATTGGTTCATAAATATATTTACAATGTGATAGTATGCCTGCTGAATATATAACCCAGTAATGTGGTTAGAAACCAGGTAGGAAGTGAGTATGCCCTCTTTTACACTTATCTACTGAATCAAAGAGCATCTCAGAATTCAGACTGTCAATTTACTGTTCAAATGCACAGTAGACGTGTGAAAACACATAACTGTTGTATATGCAAGTAACGTACAAAGAGCTCTATACTTCATGTGTGTGAGTACCTTAAGAGAAGAGCTGAGGAAGGCTGCTGCTATTTACTGCTATGTATCGCTGCCAGCTGGTCATTGATTGGGTTTACCTCAGAGAATGACTGATAGATAGAGTCTGCCCTAAACAACAAAATATATTGCGCAGTAGATTATAATATGCAACGTACTTACTAGCAGTGTAGGTTATATACTTACTAGTAGTGTAGGTTATATACTTACTAGTAGTGTAGGATGTATACTTACTGATAGTGTAGGTTATATACTTACTGGTAGTGTAGGTTATATACTTACTAGTAGTGTAGGATATATACTTACTGATAGTGTAGGTTATATACTTACTGATAGTGTAGGTTATATACTTACTGATAGTGTAGGTGTGTAAGCATCATCTGCATCTTCTGTAAACCCTGAAATTTACGTAATCGTTTATGCATAGAAAGAGCAGACAACTTCAAAATACCAGATAAAGACTGTAGCTTCTGCTAGGTAGCACCTCTTGCAGTAAGTAAAACTATCACACTATTTGTGATACTGACTAGTAAGCTGACACATGTATTCATATCACCATCATCTACATTACTATACACTATCATATAGTACAGTTGTAACACTTATATTACAGAATATCATATAGGCAATGTACAGCAACATCTACATTATCATAATATACTATTAGCGTTCGTAGTGGAACAAATGATGTGGGTACACGGTGCATGCAATCCTACAGATTAGAATTATGTAGCTGTCTACTTACTTATAGTAGCTAAGAAATCAGTGAATTACTAAAATGAAAAAAATATGCTTTGGTGAGATTCCAAACCCAGGTCCCCATTAATAACAAACAAACACTCTACCATTACACTATCAAGTCCACAGCGACTGTATGGGCAAAAATAGCTATTAAAATGAAGGTACACCACTAAAATTGAGGTGAGTACACAACGTATACTCCCGTATAACCACACTTTGAACACTGTATACTATCAGATATGTACTCACAGGGCTGTATCCTCCGCCATGAAAGTGGCTCTGCCACTTTCATGGCGGGGTGGGTGCGGGAGGGGCGCTCTAGCGCCCTCTCGCAGGAGGGGGGTCCGGGGGCCCTCCCCCGGAAAATTTTTATCTGAAAGGCTTTAAAACATGCATTCTCCTGCAAAGTAAGCCTGAAATATTTCAGACTATGAAACTATAGAGTTACCCTCTTGAAAGAAGATAACTCTATGTAATAGACACCAGGTTTCATGTTAGATGTTTTACATGTAGCATTCACATGGGTACATTGTGTGGGCAATACACATTGCACACTGTTATTTTCTGTTTCAACTGTACAACCATATAGGCCTACATTGTTTGATTACACATGAACCACTTATGGGACACCAAGGCTTACCACCTAGATGATTGTTAAGGACTTGAACGGTTGGATTGTATTATTGTTAGAGCAATATAAAAACATGGTTTAAACATAGTATTACAACTGTTTATTTTTGTGTTCCTTTGAGAGTCACACTCTCTTTATGTTTGTTCCCAGCTCACAGCTTTTGCATAGCTTTATTCGTTGTAAACTCTATCAAGGTAGCTGCTATATACATGCATACATTGGTTCCTGTCACTAAACTGACTAGATGTGTATTCATTGAATTAATAATAAAGACAAACAATATATTCATACATGCTATCAGAGGTTTGAACTCGCAGAATAATTTGGAAAGTAGTCTTAGAAGACCTGGTGCTGCCTTCTCATATGATGGAAACACTGCAGAGCAATGAAGTATCTGTGATGAAGAATCTGATATTTATATATTGAGGCAGGTTTTGCAGCAAATACCAGCACATTGGAAAGTTCAAAGCAATGATCTTGTTGAGTTTAGTTGGATCAGAGGAATTGCAGAAGGCTAGAGCTTTCACATACAAGAAAGGGCCAATCACAATGGTCATGGACAGAGGAGCAGTAGAGACCAAGTATCAAAAGCAAAATTTAGGGAACTGTGCAAACCCATCACAAATGTTGTTTTAGAAAGGTAGAAGTTTGACCCTAGGTTACAAAATAACATAATATCTGTAGTGCCAAACACAATTCTTTAACGTGGCTGCACAATAGCAGAGCTAATCAAAGGGCCATCACGGCTCCTGGAGCTGGGTATTATTGTAGTCCGATATGGCATGAAGCGAAAACCTAGTTCAGGACGAAAACTTCCAGGTCATTGGCGGGACTCGAACCCACGTCCTTGCAGATAGCTTGAAGCCTTCAGTCAGTTTTACAGTGATACCAGAAACCAGACAGCCAATCTGCCTACGGGGACTTGACAGATGAATTACTGAGAAATCAAATAACAGCTGGAGTGTATGGCAACTAATCATGCTTTGAAAAACGTCTAACCTCACTCTAGTTGCAGCAGTGCAAACTTGCCAGATACATGAAGCAGCTGAGTGATTTGAATGTACTATAATAGACAGGCTCAACTCATGAACCAACAGTAGATGCCATCCGTATCAAGTCAACACCACCAAGTCAGCACCACCAAGTCAACACCAACAAGTCAACACCAACAAGTCAACACCACCAAGTCAGCACCACCAAGTCAACACCAACAAGTCAACACCACCAAGTCAACACCACCAAGTCAGCACCAACAAGTCAGCACCAACAAGTCAGCACCAACAAGTCAGCACCAACAAGTCAGCACCAACAAGTCAGCACCAACAAGTCAGCACCAAAAAGTCAGCACCAAAAAGTCAACACCAACAAGTCAACACCAACAAGTCAACACCAACAAGTCAACACCAACAAGTCAACACCAACAAGTCAACACCAACAAGTCAACACCAACAAGTCAACACCAACAAGTCAACACCAACAAGTCAACACCAACAAGTCAACACCAACAAGTCAACACCAACAAGTCAACACCAACAAGTCAACACCAACAAGTCAACACCAACAAGTCAACACCAACAAGTCAACACCAACAAGTCAACACCAACAAGTCAACACCAACAAGTCAACACCAACAAGTCAACACGGGTAAATAAAGTAACACCTCTAATCACCACAAGATGCAACAGGTGTGGGAGAAAAAGCACTGAAAGAAAGTAGAGATGTTTAACTCACTTTACTCAACTTTAGAAGCACAGCTATCCAGCAATAGAGACCAACAACATATTCTATTGATATTCTTGCAAATAATAAATAGTTTGGGGTGTGGTAGGCTAATTGTAGCATGAGCTAAGTACAGTATCTAAATTATTTTTATTCCATTGTATAAGAGTTAATTTATAAGTATATTCTACCTAATTTCAAACCAATTTACTAAAAATTGGTAAATTTTTACAAATAAAATGAAAATTATAATTATATTAATTATTTATTTTATCATACCTGTGTTATTGAATCTCAATCTGCTAAAACAGCCATTGACAGTTGCATGCTAATAAATAAATTTTTCAGCAGGTATTAATACAAGCCATGGGTTTGTATGAGTGAGTAAATCTGTAAGAACAAATCTTTTCTGGTGTAAAGCCATCGTTATTGTCTTAATCTTTCTTGATTTCCATCAATATAACAAAATTTCAAAATTCCCACTTTTATAGTAGACCGTGCTCTCTGATTCCATTAGTTTCTAAAAGAAATCACTTGAGTTCTAACACTAATGCTAACACGGGTAGAAAACATATTAAAAGCCTGAACTAATGGCAGTGAGCTCTCTCAGGGTTCTACATTGATTACCAACTCTCATTGTTACAAATATTATGGAGTTCATTGCCTGCGCTTGATAAAATGGCCGCTTCTATAACGCCCAGTGAGCTTTCGATGCTGAAAAAGTGGCCCGGCTTTGGCCGGACTGGCCCTGTGTACTCAGTATCACTACATTATACTAGAACTCATAAATTTCTACTTACATGAATAGAGTTATCTAGAGCTGATTCTTGCTGCACCATGCTTTTTGCGCACTGACCTATCAGCTACAATACACCAAAACTACGACATAAGAATATATTACCGTGGCCGATTTCTGCCACACAATGTGAAACTAAATTGCAATTTACATGATACTGAATCCTAAAATGAATGAAATAAAAATTAAATTTACCTGAAATAAAATAAGTCATGTGAAACCAAACTGATATTTAAATAAAATTTGCAGTTCATATGAAACTGAAAGTGAACTCACATGAAACCAAATTGCAATTCACCTGAAATGAAAATTGGGGGTGTTACTCATAACAACAAAACGAAACTGCATTTAGTACATGAGTGGTGTGACAGGAAATAGTCCATTATTTTGGTATTTTTAATTGCATTTTGGTGTTTACTTTAGATGCAAATAATAAAAGTATAATATGTATTTCATCAACTTACTTGTAGGAAGGCGAATATTAGTAACAACACGCTTTTATGAGAGTATTTACAGTATTTTTAATAAAAAATAAGTATTACATTTTGATAGTCTCGAAAAAAATAATAACATTTTATCAAAAATATTTACAACTTGTTTAAAGTTTTTGTGGTTTAATGATAAATTTTGCTGCAAAATTACAAAATCACTATTAATATTACATTAAAACTATTACAAAATATTCATTCATTCATTCATTCATACTCTCAAGTCTTGATCTTATTAGTACTGCAAGAGTATTACTAACTGCTACATTATTTGTTCATTTGGTGCTAATTCCTTTATTTTGAGTATTTCAATAATAATGTGAAAATATAAAAATCAATGGACTAAATTGATGACATTTGCTATATCAAATTATTAATGATACCCAATAATCTCAAAGACGCAAGTGTATCTCTACGCCAAGGTGGAGGTGTAGTTTCGTTTTGCCACAATAAGTAACGCCCCCATAAATTTGTTTCATGTGAATTGGCATTTTGGTTTCAGGCGTTTTTCGTTTTCGTTTCATGTGAGTTCACTTTCAGTTTCATATGAACTTCATATTTTATTTAACTTTCAGTTTAGTTTCACATGATTTATTTTATTTCAGGTGAATTTAATTTTTATTTCATTTATTTTAGGATTCAGTATCATGTAAATCGCAATTTAGTTTTACACTGTGTGGCAGAAATCGGCCACGGTAATATATAGAATATATTGGATATTGCCACAACACACAGGTAGTAATAATGGATGCACTGATCAAACACTATTTATGTAATATATACAACTGTTGCTTTCTCACTCACCTCTTTGCTTTTGGAAGATTTCACTACTTGTTTCTCCAAAGACACAAGATCAGCAATAGCAGCTTGAGCCTTAGTTCTTAGTTTTACTTTCACTTCTGGCTTTCCTGATGATGCCATCTGCAAAATTAATAACATACTCGCTTAGATGAAATTTGGCTTATAATTGCATTGTAAACTAAGAGATAACATAGATTAGCAATTTCACGAATCTTACACTTTTGTGTTATCCTTACATGGAAGCACTTTTATAATTTCATTCAGTGTTAAATGCACATTTTTGAAACGAATTGAAATTGTGTATTATCATTTTTTACATTGGCATGGAGAACAATATAGCCATTGCTCTAGGACAGCCTGATGTAAAAATTTATGTGTCATTTCTTATGGCTACTCCTCCCCTAGTCTTGCACCTTACTAGTTGTGGGAGCTTACAGCGCCCCAATTCCTCTAGCTAAATATGGTTGGGCTACAGTTTCTGTTGGTATAATTATTCTCCGATACACCACTGAACATAGGCCATATCATCTCTGCACTCTTGCACAGTTATCTCATTTCCATTTGAAATTTTACATGTTGTAGCAGATTCCCAAATACAACAGATGCCAGTTATCTCCACCTGCCTTGTCAATACTAGTGATGTTGTACTATTGCACTATTTATGACGGCAGTGAGTATTATAGTTTATGCCAGTTGATGTAAGCTGGTGGAGGTACTGTGAGAACAGTAGGTATGTTGCAGGTGAGTATAGATAGAAGGAGTCACTCCCAGCTGATAGTACAACATATCCCAACCAAAATGGCTGGGGATTTGGAGACGCTGTAATCCCAACCCTTCTCCAACGAGGATCGGGGCGAAGACTTTGTCGACAGAGCGTTTCAGGGATCTGTGATTGTCTTTCTCGGCCTTACTTGGTTCAAAGCACTGTATATTTTGGAGCAAAATGATACCAGTTAGCCAATAGCCTACACTAGACAATTGCAGTTGTGAAGTTGGATCGCCTTTAGCTATCTTAATTGCTGTTGAGTTGTCAAACATGCTAGTAGGCCTATTAGTGTCTGATTTGATGCGGGCTATACTAACAGGAATTAACAGTTACTAAATCCGTGCTAGGAGACGTCTATATGTTGTGGTTGGGGTTTGAAGTAACAGCGGACAACTTACAAAATGAAGAGCAGACAACTCCCTTTTTAGTAAAGATTTTATAAGTATTTGTTACATTATAGCATATATGACGGTTCTTGTAACGGATTTAGTGCAAAATAATGCTTCATACTAAATTAGCTGCCAGCTAATCGAGCAACATCAAACATTTCACTATCTGACTATCACCTTGTCTGCCACACCCCAAGAACAAAAAATAGCCTGTAAAGTGGGCTAGCAGTACCACTAGCATTCAGAGTCTTGCCAAATCAAAGCATAGCAAATTAGTATTTACCTCATAGCCTTGGTGCCAAAAAGGCTGTTCAAAGCCAGCTACTTGGCCAATATGAAAATTATTAAAACTATATGAAGTATGCAATAGAAGCATCAAAGCTTTTTATTGCAATAAAAAACTACAAAAAGATGATTTCAATATTATTATCTTCAGCAATCCTTGTCCCATTGTCCAGATGCTTATAATTATAAATAATAGGGGAACTGCACCAAAAAGCTCTACTATGAAACAAAGTTGAGACAATCAGTTGACTGATTGTAACTCGAACTGTAAAGTTTTTACACTGGACACAGGTACAATCCTAGGGTTATCCAAGACTGTCAATAGAACCCACTGTTCCTATGCATAATCAAAGCCGGCTTGGGATACCAGTCTATTATACTGCATGGGAGATGAGTCATGTATCGCATCCAGCACCCCACAAAGAGGCTAATTGAGAACTCCACATCCACTCCTGCTAATATCAGTACCAACCCTTTGGTAGTCAACCAATACATCAGCTAGGTCGTGAGTGTGGGGTCATTTTCCCCCTAGCATTCAGGATTTAGAGTTAGGCAAAGTACAATAGTTGATGTGTGCGTGTTTAGCACTGCATTGGTACACTGTCTTTTCTCTGGTCTAGCTGAACACAACAACATGTGAGAAGCATTTTTTTACGCAGTAAAAATTCTTAATTAGTTAGAGCTGATGACGACGCCCATCTTTTAGTTTATGCACAATGTCCATCTTTTAGTTTGCGCATTTGTACCAAGCTTGCATAACTTCTAGTTCTTCTAACCAAACCGAGGTAGGTCCATCTCATATAATTAGATTCCATGAATCATCACACAACAATAACGAGGATAAAGTACTTGAGGTGATGCAAGCCAGCATGGCTTCAAAGGAACTCCTCTACCCCCACGCCATATCATCTGGGCCTTTTTCACAAGGAGTTGACAAGCACTGGCACCTGGCAGTTCAAGCTGCAAAGAGTCTGTCACGCCGAGGAGTATAACTATTTTACGCTGGTGAGTTTTATTTCATTAAGGCAATCGTCAAATTCTTATTTCATGATATGATTATTAAATTTATTACATTTATGTTTGCTGTTTAGTTTCGTCACTTTGAAGTTGCGGATTGCATAAAATTTTTAATTGAAAGACTTCCTGCTGCATATTTGATACTTTTATTACATATTATTTTTAATATGTTGATTACAGTTACAGCTGAACTGAAAGCTAAAACGACAATGAATGAATGAATGAATCTGCATTTAAATTTATGCAACAAAATATACATAAAAATGTCTCTATTTGCAGGCTAAGTTGTTTGAACAAACAATATTATAATATCTATAAAATTAGCTACAGTATCGTATGTATATAATATTGTATTACATTTGTATATTAATATTGTTTTTTTTTTTTTTGTTAGTCAGGAATTATGATTTTCGAGGTTATATGATAAATTGCCATGTTTAGGAGAGAGGCCAATATAAAAACGTGATTGGTTAGGAAACCAGCAATTGGCTAACAGCATAAGGTGGAGCACAGTAACAGTGTTTGAGGATTGGAAGGTGAGGAGAGCGCTCTCTAAATCAATTGATATAACCAGTTTCATAACCAGTCACGTTTTCATTTTAGTCTCTCTCCTAAATCTCTCGTTATGTGGCATACCCTCCCTCCAGGGAGTTAGTGTTCCTTGATCACGCACAAATTATGTCTCTGATATATAATCACAAAAAGAATAATGCTACCCAAGTACCTTCTTTGAAACCTCTGTAAAACTAATCTGCACCAACACCAATCCACGAACATCTGCGAGAAAATAGTGTTGAATAGCACACAGAATAGGATCAAAGTCGGAAGACGTCATTTCTCAGCCTTGGTTCCAGACAATGAAGCACGTGGCATTGGCATATGATTATATATAGGCAATAAACCTATTGGAAACCTTGGAACACAAACTCGAACTAATAATATAGTTTGGCCGCAGACATTAGCAGGTACCATCTACCTAGTTATAAATATAATGAAAACTGAGCAAAGTTACACAATCCCCAAGCCACTACAAAGTTTTTGTTGTTTACAAAATGGTAACCTGTTTTTGCACAACTGGATACAACATGAACATTATACCTATTTAAGTTCGTTACAGAGAATTTTGCTGATACCATTTGGAAAATTCTGGGAGCCTGGTAGAATATTTATAGAAAAACTATATGCCATAGAGTCAGATTAAAGCTATAGGTGACTGAGACTGTCTCTTCCCAGAAACAGCAGATGACTCAAACTTTCATTTTTGTTTCAATAATTACTTATAATTACTTATAAAAATAAAACAGTGAAATATAAATATTGTTATAAATTAAGTAATAAGTTATTATTATATTTATATCAACTGATTAGAGAGCGCTCTCCTCACCTTCCAATCCTCAAACAATGTTACTGTAGGCCTACTCCACCTTGTGCTGTTAGCCAATTGCTGGCTTCCTAACCAGTCACGTTTTCATTTTGGTCTCTCTCCTAAATTTCTCGTTATGTGGAATACCCTCCATCCAGAGAATTTGTGTTCCTTGATTACGCCCAAATTATGCCTCTGATATATTCAGTGGTCAAAGTTGGGGGGTCGTGGGGGGACACAGTCCCCCCACCATAAATTTCAGGGGATCCCTCAGACTGATAGATCCCCCCTACAGATTACTATTATAATGATAATACCAAGGAGTAAGAAGAGAAGGAGGCTCGTCCACGAAAACCTGTATATATGTTACAATGGGCTTCCGGTGTTCGATGTGCGCCTCGGGTACTTGGTAAAGTCTGAAGAAAAGATGATGAATATTTTTAAAAAAGTAAAATTCACACATTAGCTAGAATTAAAATATAATCGATGTCACTAATTGGTAATAGCCTGGTAAACACATTGACTATAAGCACAATACTTATGTCACTGGGATACGAAAGATATAGCCGAGTAAAATCGCCATATTTGAAGAGAATTGCGTATCTCGATATAAAATGACACTTTTTGCAAATATCAACATGATTAACAAAATAAGCAAAAATAACACTAATAGATTTAAGTTTGCTACAGTGAGTGAGCTTGAATTCCAAATTTAAACTTTGCTCCTTCATAATAAATAAAACGTACAAACACTTAAATCGCGGTTGAAATGAGTCAATTTGTGCAACACGTTTCTCGTACATCAGGACTCCATATACTTAGTCTGTTTTATGGCATATAGTTCAGATACCAGCTCAGTGCTTAGGCTAGTTTGTGGGCCCTACAAGATGCCCAAACTAAATGAAAATAGTGCTCAAATTATTGGCTATCTCAATGAACGATTATGTTTATCTCTGCAGAGAAATGATTTTCATTGGATGCTATAACTGTGACGTCATAAGCGCCAAAATGTGCACATGTACATTGCTGTTTAGCAATGAGGAATCGCATCACGATTCAATGGAGTTGTCTACTCGCTTAATGCCAGCGACTCATGTGATAATCTTTTTAAACCGAGGCGCACATCGAACACTAAATCCTCTTAGACGAGCCTCCTTCTCTTCTTACTCCTTGATAATACTAATTGGACCATATTTTATCTTAAGGTCTTGGACCATATTTTAACCTGAAGTTCTTGGATTTTGCACCATTTCGGTGTCCAATTTTGATAAAGTTTCCAATTTCTGGGAGGGCGCTCAGGTGCCCCTCCCCGCCGGCGCGCTGCGCGCACCGTTTGGGCCCTTCACGCCCTCGAGTGACTATGTCTGCTACCCTAGAGACCCCCACCTCTTTTCTTAGACTTTGACCACTGGATATATTACATACTCTGTGACTACCTTAAAGTGGAAGCTATTTAGGTCTACGTAAATTCACCTATACATTCTACATTAGTTATTTTACTAGCCTTACCCTTGTAGCTAACCACGTAAATTGTACCTGCGCTCTTACCTCGTATACCAATGTGTCATTTCGATCAAAATCTTCTATGTCTTTTATGGGGGAGCTGATGTCTTGAGCCATGGAACTTATGCTCGTTCTTTAAATCAGTCGGTTTCCTGAAGATCTTGAACTGTTCCTAGTCATATCTGAATATAGAGGGCATGCAACGTGACAGCTTCAAACTCTGCACCTTCAGGCCTGATGATTTTTGAGACGTTTTTTGAGAAGTTTTGTCCTGAGAGGTGGAAAGCGTCTGGGACTTCATACCACTGCTAGGCCTTTCCACTTCTACCTTAGAAATAGAAACCGGTAGCAGCTTTACCTGTGTAGGTATTTATCTGTTCATATCCTTCGCTGTCACACACTTCTTTTTACTAATCCAATTTAACCTTGCATACATTGTAGATCTCCTTGTCCTCTAATCTCGATCTTTTTCATGTTTTATACTAATTGCTACTTTTAGCTGTCTCTTGGGCTTCCTTATTCTACCACTATAAAACTCACCGGCTTATACTCCTCGGCGTGACCAGCCCCTTGCAGCTTGCACTGCCAGGTGCCAGTGCTGGCCAATTCCCTGTGAGAAAGGCCCAGATGACATGACCTTTTTTTGGCAGGGATAGAGGAGTTGCCTTGAAGCCATGCTGGCTTGCATGACCCCAAGGACTTTTATATGAGGCACAGGAGCAATTGTGGCTGGATGCTCTTCCTAACACACCACCGTAATCGGGATTCGAACCTGGAACCTTCAGCATGAAAGCTCAGCATTCTAACCCCTAAGCCATGGCTGCTCCCTCCTTATTCTACCACTATGTTTCTTCTAATACCTTCCTCTTACTTTTTCAAAGTGTTTCCTTTTTTACTTCAATTTTACTAGGTTATGTCTGCTTCCACATCCTTTCTCCTACTCCACTTTGTTCCATTAGCATTTCTGTGACTGGACAATCCAATTGGTCTCCATCCTTAATTTTCTACTAATTGATTCTCTTTGGCCGTTCTCTCCATGTTCTTTTCCTCTTTTAGATCTTGCAGTCCATCACTAGTAATTTGTGCTGTAATCGTGTCTTCTTGCAAAGTTCAGTATCCTCTCACCTTAGTTCCTTCCCGCTGTTTTCCCACCACCCCATCTCTGATATCACTCCTCCCTATCTTTCCCCACATGTCCATTACGTCTTCGATTATCATTGTTTCTTCTGTGTCTGGTATGCTTGTTGTTATATTGTCTAGACTCTAGATGGTTCCAAAATCTTTGTTTCTCTTCCTCGCCACAGCTCTTTTGCAGGGCATAAGCTTTTCTACCCTGCAAAAGAGCCGATTATATTAATATTGGTATTTAAGGATATTTTTTTTGTTAATTGACTTGTTAGCAGATGAGACTCGCCACATTTGCCAAAAAGGTTTAGTACAGTTGCACAGATATTTCATTTGCCAATATACAAAAGTAGCTACCATCATGTAGGGAAAATCCGTTAATATGAATAAGATGAGGTTGAAATAATTGGTGTGCCTGCTAATAAAATTTTGTATGATCTACATGTAATTGCACTGTATAATTCAGTAAGTGACATAGACATATATGTATAGCAATATTGACTACATAGAAAAACAGTATTATATAAGCATAATAAGAATTATATGATATAATTTTTTTTGGCCTGTATATGTGCATGTTTAAAATATAATATAATAAATAATATGTGTAATATGAATCGTTTTATTAGTGAGGTCAGACCGTGAGTGATTGTTGAATACATTATGTATGAATCTGAATGTATCAAATATATCTTGGGCTAATTGGTGATATTGCACGACATAATTCTTTAGTTTTATAAGTGTCTAATATAAATTTGTTTTAGAGCTGAAGATGTTAAGCAAACTAGCTGGACGAACTAGCTTTGTTGCACTTCGAGCCTGTCGACAATATCACAGTTTACATTGTAATGGAATTGCAAGTCGTCTAAATCATATTTTCCCACACCATGGAAGTAGAGCTATAGTAACTTCTTCATCTATTTGGGGCAAGAATTTATATTATGGCTATTCTAAGCAGAAGAATGCCAAGCCAGACAGTACACTTCACAGAGGATACAATGTTTTCATTATTGGAACTGTCTTGTTAATCCTCTTCAAGTGAGTGAAAGTTACTGTAACTTGTATTGTACTAAGTGTTGTGTGGTGATAGATGTGGGTCATACTGTAACTTGTATTGTACTAAGTGTTGTGTAGTGCTAGATGTAGATAATACTGTAAATTGTATTTTACTAAGTGTTGTGTGGTGCTAAATGTAGATAATACTGTAACTTGTATTGTACTAAGTGTTGTGTGGTGCTAGATGTAGATAATACTGTAACTTGTATTGTACTAAGTGTTGTGTGGTGCTAGATGTGGATAATAAGGCCAATATGGTGGCAGGATGGTGTAATGGTTAACTTGCTGCACTACCGATCTCAGGGTCACAGGTTCAAATCCCATCAGCTGTTGGTCATGCTAGCTTTCGCTCCTGGGGTTTGTTAAACAGGATTGCTGGATACATGCTGGAAGCAAATCGGAAAAAATATTGTTGAAGGCTATATTGTAGTATCAGAATGTCTTTGTAATTGCAAACTCCATAACATTTTGTACAAAGTTCTAGAATACCATAATTATGACATTATAGAGGTGCAGACTTTATTGAGTGGTTGGGTCTAGATGTGAAGAGTCGGGAGAAAGAGTCTTTAGATTCTCAGGTTTCAACCCAAAGAGAGGATGGAGACATGGCTGTCAGCCCTGTAAAGAAGAAAAAGAAAACAACCTTCCGTGAAAAACAGGTAAAAGTTATTATATTCCTTTTTCTATGTTCACTCACTGTAATATGTAGATCTACAGTTCAGTCAGGTTACATGTAATTGGTCATTAGTACGTAGATGGAGCTTTCTGTTGAATCATATTAACAGTGTGTCCAGTATACACTAATGTTATGATATATGTAAGATTATGGAGTACGAGGACAGGATTCGTAACTACTCGACCCCTGATAAGATCTTCCGTTACTTTGCTACACTCAAAGTAAAGCACGATGATGGCAGTTATGAGATATACATGACCCCTGATGACTTTGTCAGGTCCCTCATGCCTGGATCTCCTCAGCCTAAAGGTAGGCCCCTCTATTCACTATTTTCTAGTCTACAGTTACAAACACTCTGGTGAGATAGTACCTCCTCATTGTTGTTCAGCTTTAGTTGGTCTATTTTCCAGTAGTGGTAGTTGTAGTGGTAGCAGTAGCAGTAAGAATAGTGGTAGTAGTAACAGTAACAGTAGTGGTAGTAGTAGCAGTAAGAGTAGTGGTAGTAGTAGTAGCAGAAATAGTGTTGGTGGCTGCAGCAGTAGTGGTAACAGTAGTAGTAACAGTAGTGGTAATGGCAGTGGTGACAGTAGTGGTAGCAGTAGTGGTAACAGTGGTAGCAGTAGTGGCAACAGTGGTGATGGCAGTAGTGGTAACAGTAGTGGTGGCAGTAGTGGTAACAGCAGTGGTGGCAGTAGTGGTAACAGCAGTGGTGGCAGTGTGGTGGCAGTGGTGGTAATGTTGTAGAATATTTTTGTTCATTCTCTCCACCTGGGGCTATCTCTTTTGTAGAATATGGTTTGGATAAATTCAAGAAGTTTGACCCAGATGTAAGTTTCCTTTACTTACTTGACCACTAGCCATTTGTTTGATTACTGGATGGATTCCTATATACGTACATGCAATACTGTTTCCTGTCAATGCTAAATGTACAAATAGCGTACCCCTTGCTATTGATGGGTGGTATATTGGTATATAGTGGTTTCATATACATATAACTACAAACATGCATATTCTACATAGTAGAGAGTATACCTACTAATGTACTGCCATATAGTAACACTTACATGTACACTTGCACTAATATCCATATCACGTACTGTATGTATATTTATTCATTACCAGCTACTGCAGATATATATGCACAGTTTATGTTGATGTATTACAGGTAGACTCTCTCTCTGTGGTAAGATGTGCACACCTTCTCTCATGTCTCTATCTATTCTACCTGTATAATATTATTATAGTTATATATTATACATAGTAGTGTATATTTCACTGGGTTTATGTGGTTGTGTTCGTCTAATTGCTAATCCTCTACAATATGTCTGAGTACACATTCTAACACTTAACTGGCAAGTGCTATCCACCACCTATTTCTATTGCTCTCACTTTTAATTGGCTATAATTTCTACTCCTTTACTTGTCTTATAACATGATGCTGTACATTCAACAGCTATTATAGTATACGATAGAGTGTGCACTCACTGCAGTACACAGTAAGTAGTATCCATTAATACTACAGAGTATACTATGTACTATTTCTCTTAGTTTAACTACGACCAAACAGAAGTATAAAATCATCATATAGAACTCCATATATTTGACTTGTCTGCATATCTATGGGATGGCCCTTATTTGCTGGTGGTTGTTCTTACTATAAAACAGATGAGTGAATACTGAATGACATGAATTACCCATAGTTACTCCAGTACTCCTTTAATTTGGCTAGTTACGTAGTCAGTTATTACTTTGCTCTCTGTATCCAATTCTCTGATGTCTAGTGTACTTGTAATATTCCACATTTATATGATTGTATAGTGTCTCTAATTGTACATGTAGTTACACGTGTATAACTAGCATATTACTCATATGCTGCCGATAGTGTTAGTAGACGATAGAGTTAGTAGACGATGTACAGTATGTACAAGTAGATGTTTAGTAGCTTCAAGCCTGTTATAATTTGCCTGGATAGATAGTATAAACTGCTGATTTACATCTAAAAGGCTGGCTATGTACTATTTAGCTTACAGTACAGTGTGTTAATACTACATGTATGTCTGTATGGTATATACTGGGTGATACAACATGGATGTGTGTATATATTTTAGCTGAAGGAATCTCTATATAAGGTGATAACACTATTCTATGTACATATGTACATGTACTACTATATACTTACACCAACTAAACACTGCTATAATATACCACTGTAACCACCCTGTTGATTACTGCTGGCTGGCTGACTATCTAAATCTTTAGAAGCAGTATTATTAACTGCTACCAGCTACAAATAACGAGTCTGTACCCCCTAGGGTTGTATAGGACATGCAGTGATCCTGTGTTACTCTCAGTACATATCTGGTGAATTGTCAGTTGCTTAGCCCTAGCTACAGAGCATTGGTGCCCCTGCCCTCCCCCACCAGTAGGTTGATACCTGTAGACTCTAGTCACAGCATAGACCAAATGCTTTGTGTGGTTGGATATTCAGGAGCTTTGATTGTAACTGTAGTGTTGCTGTCGGACATTCAGTCTGTGTAGATGTAGATTATGCTCATCCGGTTGAACTGATTGAGTGCACATGTATAATTTGAGACTGCTCAACCAGATAGCTAATGCTATACACACGTACACAGATACATCTAGTTTCTGGATTGGATTGTGCAGCCCAAAGTCATACAGAGTGTTGCTTATAGTCATTTTAAGTTATGGTTGGTGTGTCCCACTTGTCTGTCCTGTGCAGAATCTGTTCCATTCAGCTAGAGCTATTACACCACTCGTGTGTATGTTGCTTACTAGTACTCACAACCATCTACACGTACTGTACATTATGCCTGTACACATCGGCTACTTTGCGTATTACTATACGACCACTGGTGACAGCACAAAGGTAAAGGATTGAGATCCAATCTTTTTAATATCTGCAAAAAGGTATTTGTTAGGCCTAATAGATACATAATGTTATCTCATGTTTTGTCATGTTTTTGACTTTGGAACTGCCATGACAAATTTTTGGGTTTGACTCAGTGTCAAGAAGAGAAGACGACTTTAAAATCAGCTATCACTTTGACATGCCTTGAGATGAAAACCTTTCTCCTTTTCAAGAAGGCAGCTAAAACCAGCACCGAACAAGAGGAGATGGACGAACATGTGGGCAACTCAAGAGAGCGCAGGCAGCACAATTGTTTACAGGACACCAGTTCAGTTCATACTTAAGAATTCTAGGTTCTGCTCCATCAGCTGTATTTACTTACATCCATTTGCCAGTTCCACTTACTTATTCATTAGTTGGTAATTGGGAGTTTTCTGCTCTCTGAGCATGGTAATAATTTGCTTGGGTCATAGTGCGCTAGAAGCTTGTAGAGGACTAATTTACAATTCTAACAGTTTCTTCATTTACTCCATATGGAATATGTGGCTACAGATTGATTGGTAGTCCTACACTTGTGAACACAGGCTGAGTTGTAGCTCCTTGTTGGTTGCGCACAACATGGAGTCTGATCTACATGTAGGTGTGTGCGAACCACAGTTCTGAGGTCATCTGTTGGTTGGGTGTAGATTACTTTGTTACCACAGCAGACCTACATGCTATTCCCATACTCAGTTGGTGGGCTTAGTTTCAGGGGTAGAGTTTCATTTAATAGTATTGGGCATGTCTAAGTTGGTATTACCAACATACTAGTTCCCCTTGTTCTTATTCACTGGTGTCAGCGCAGGTTCTTCTCTATGCTAGTTGGTGCAGTATTTAATTTTCTATTAGCCATAGGTTTGCTTTAGTTCACCAATACAGTATACAGTACATCATGTATAGTTTAATGTTAGTGCCACTACATCAATTCTATTATTTTGTTGAATGCTGTTACATAGTTGCATTCACCGTGAAGTTGCCCTTTCTTTACCATTTGGAATCGTACTAATTATATTGGTGTAGTCTACACCATGTGTGACTGTTGTAGGATTCACCTCTAAAATTGAGAGAGAATAGCATATTCTACCACCTGGAGAAGCATGGACTCATTTCTTTTTCTGATTACATACTGCTGCTGACTTTGCTATCTAGTGAGTCGCCCTGGTATTATTTATAATACATTTAAATTACATTATATAGTCATACATATTACGTCTCCGTGATTTTCAACCCAGATTTTGGTTCCCCATCACGCCCAATTCGTACTCTCCTCATCCTAACGCTGAATCTCCTTCAGGTGTATTATAGGAACTCAACGTGTACTTTGTAGCTCCACCTAAACAGTTTGAGTTGGCATTTAAGATGTTTGATGATAATGGTGATGGTAATTTGGACCAGGCAGAGTATGAAAGAGTAAGTAATACATGCATGCAAGGGTAAGTAATAATGCATGTATATATATATGGGTCAACCATCATCAGATAGATGCATGGGGTCAAGGTTCATCATTATGACACTGGGGGGGGGGGGTCAGGGTTAACACAGTCAATATATTGGATTAGTCAACATGTGGTGATGTTGTTGTTCTTCTGTGACTTGTAAATAAATATTTGCAGGTGCAGGCAATAATCAGATCACGTACACCAGTAGGTCAAAGGCACAGAGATCACTCTAACACTGGTAATGTTATCAAGAGTGACCCAAATGGAGCCCTGTGTAAATATTTCTTTGGAGAGAAACTCGACCAGAAGCTGTCATACCAGAAATTTATACAGTTTCACCGAGATATTCATGACGAGATTCTATGGATTGAGGTGAGAACACCTCGTTTTGTTTCTAGCTGTACTAGGGTAGAAGTCAGTAATAGCATTCAGCCATTTACCGTGGGTAGAATTTCAATAAGTTCACAACTTCAAAGGCTCCTATCGTTTGACAGAGTAGAGTTGTATCTGTACTATTTTAACTGATGTTGATGGTATTTTGGGCACAGTTCCATGAAGTAGCTGATTTGGAGGGAGATGCAGACACCATCAGCGAGAGAGACTTTGCGAACCAGATTCTTCTGTATGCCGGATTCTCAGACCAGAAGCGGATTAGCATTTGTAAACGAATTAGAAAGGAGTTTAAGGACAACAAGGTTGGTATTTGGTCCAGCAATGCAGTACACATAATAATACATGTATATGGTGTACATGAGGGGTGATCAATAAGTTCCAGGACTGGTGCTGCCAATTTAATTGCAGTTGTCTTTTCTTGATGAAAAACTGCATAGTCATTGTTATGCATGTTTTTAATCACCTTACAATAGCACTGCTTTCTGGTGGTGAGATTTCTGGTAAAAAGGTGATAAAGGTAAAGGTCATTTTAGTAGTATTGTTTTTGGGTGAAAATGGCAGACAGTCATTAAAAAAGATGTTCCATCAAATTCGGTTTCAAACTGAAAAAGACCGCCACACTGATTTACATGTATGAGCTTGTGAAAGAAGGTTATGGAGATGATTCACTAAGTAGAGGAAGAGTTTTTGAGTGGTACAAAAGGGTCAAAGAGGGCAGAGAAGAGGTTGAAGATGATTCTCGAGCTGGGTGGCCAATTTCTATTAAATATGACCAACTGGCTCACCAAGAATGGGTACCACAAGTTCAAGCAGTTACCCAGCATGTCTATTTGGAGGTTTTGAGAAAACGGAGAAACTCAATTTGTTGCAAAAGACCGGAGAGATTGAGAAAACACTACTTCATTATTCACCATGACAATGTGCTAGCACACAGCCTTAACCATAATATGTGCACACCCTTCCTATTCACCAGATGTGGCACCAAATGACTTCTTCCTATTCTCAAAGTTGAGAAAATGCTTCAAGGTCAGTCACTTCGACACTCTTGATGCTGTAATACAGGCAAAAACGGATGTGCTGATGGACACTTCAAAATCTGAGTTCAAAGGGTGCATGGCTTCATGGAAAACCTGTCTCTAGCAGTGTATAGATAGGCTAGATGACTATTTTCATGGTGATATAGAATAATTTTGTGTAAGTGTTATTATGCTCCTCTAATAAAACCAGTCCGGGAATTTATCGATTGCCCCTCATAATATGCGTTTTATAACTGAAGTCATAGTTATTGTGATCGGTGGCTCATGTTATGGAAACACTCTTGAAGCAGACAGACACTGATAGTTTGTTCAACTCATCTGTGTTACTATTTTTAGGGCATTACCTTTCCAGAATACTACGACTTTGCTCAGGTACTGAAGAGCATCAATGAAATAGATACAGCTCTCACATTCTACCATGTAGCTGGAGCTGCAATAGACAAGAGCACTCTAAAACATGTTGCGAAAACTGTGGCTAAAGTGAAGCTGACAGACCATCTGGTGGATGTAGTATTCGCTATCTTCGATGAGAATGGTAAATTGTCAGTCTACTTTCCAAATTCATCTCTCTGCCACTTATACGTTGACCTGTATCTAAGGCTTTGGGTTTCTCTAACTCGGGTGAATCCCCTAGTGGCATTTTGCATTCACATGCTAAAACTTTTTGCTATGTGACTGGCAAGTACCAGTGTTTGCCTATTGTAGTAGTGTTGGAATCCTGAATTTTGGTAACTGACCAGTGAATTTCCTGGCTAATTGCCAATATGTATAATATTTGTTACTGTGAATACTTAGGCCGGTGAATCGCATGTTAAAATTGCAAAAGTTTGTAGCCTGTGAATACAAAAGGTCAGAGTGTATCGATATACGAGTGGAGTAATCTCACTGAGTCACTTGGTATGTGTACTTTACAGATGATGAGAGGCTAAGTAACAAGGAGTTTGTGTCTGTGATGAAGAGGAGACTAATGCGAGGTCTGGAGAGGCCAAGGGAGACTGGCTTTGCTAAGTTATTTGCTGCAGTTTCTGCCTGCTCCAAGAGTATGTCTAGTGATATCTGGACAAGAATAACTAACTACAGCTCTGAGTAATAAGCAATCACATACTATTTAATACTAATGTACATGTATACCCAGAGTGTGTAGTCCTTCACACGGTTGTTTGTACCCACATGGCTTGTAGTCTTGATATTATAATAGAGTATAAGTGTTTTATACCAATAGAGAGGTTCTCCAATGGTAGGGAAAACAGTTACCTTCATATGGTAGAAAGTGAGATGACTAATCAAAGTTCTACAGACTTATCAGGCCCAGGAGGTCTATCATGTTACATTGCTTATTGTAGCAAGAGGCTTGGTGTTCGGTGAGCACTGAGCATGCTGGTATAGAGACCGTTGTTTATTATATTTCTCACTCATTTTATTTTTGAAATCTCCAGAAAGATTTTAATAATTTATTTTACTGTCTCACATGTTATAATATATTTCTGTATTTCTTGATTCTTTTTGCATGGATAGCCGTCATGGCCTCCAGGATTAGTAGCTAGTGTAGAAAAGTGTTGTTTGCACTGAGATGAATAAACAAAGAACAACAATGATGTCCCAGCTAGATGTTGTAGCTTGCCATTTAAAGGTATGGTCAAAAGAAATCATTTCATTTTAAAAAAAGTATTAAGTTATTAATTGTTTTCTAGCTAGATTTGACAATTTAACATAATTGAAATTTAAAGTTGAAACGTTATGGTTTTAACATATATTATGGTGGATTGGCAAGTAATGGTAATCTTGAGCACCAACATTGTTTGGGTGCCAGTTTACTTTGTATGTCAGGACAAGTTGTCCCTATGACATTGAACAGAATTATAAACTGTGTGTAAGGACTTGGTTACACAATAGACCATTAGAAGTAAATTATAGTGAGGTTAGGTTAGGTAGCATATTAAACCCTTGCTTCTCAATGTAATCTACACACCATTTCGTGGTGCTGCAGATGTGCAAACTACAGCGATAGTAAAATTGACAGATGACACGATAGTAACTAGGTACATTCACTTGTACTAAAATGACTGTACCACATACAAAGCATTAATTAGGTCAGGGGTTCCCAACCTGGGGTACATTTCAGAAATCCAAGGGGTACAATACAGGTTATCAACTTAATAAATTTGTGACAGTGATTTTTAGACTATCAACTTGATAGCAATTATGAATTATCATTATCTATTAGACTATTACTGAACATCAAATGGCTCGCTGATGCAAATGAAATTGAGCTAAACCAGTATGAAAGCCATAAAACACTACAATCTATGGAAGTTATATTACATAGTTAATAAATAAAAATCCCATACCATACAGCATTTACTTACATTTCGATAATACCACAGGTAATGTTAATCAAATGAAACTAAGGTATCCTTGATTAAAGTACTACTAAAATCATGCCTTTTCATGTAGCAATTATGTTATATAGGTTATTATTTTTTCATATATACCACAAAAATTCATATAACATAATCAGTTTGTCTGTTTTCTGCAAATGGAAAACACTGCAATCTCTCATTCTGCCATATTGAATTACAAAGGATGTAAACTTTGTTTACTCTGTAACTGTGGAAACAAAATGGAAGTTGTTACATAACAAGGCCTAGCCAATTAAATTAGTGTGGTTAATTTAGCTGAAATACCAGCATAGGTAGTGGGTGGGAATTAATGCCAGCAGTACCCAATGTCCTCATCTAATCTGCTATTCCAAGTCTAGGCTTCAAACAGAAACTTGGATCTAGTGAATCGCTGGGTCTTTGGTAAAATTTTGCTTGTTACTACAGAGTACCTCAGTTCTGCCATGTGTTCTTGTTTTGTGTGCATTTACTTACTACAGCATTTGGCCCCAACTGATGTATGCCACACTTACACCACTCTCAATTGGCTTGAATAACTGTTGCATTACTTCCTATCCCTCCAATGTAATATTTGTTTGTGTTAGAGTGCAGTATATTTTAATGTACAGTAATACAATGCATGCACGTTGTAATACACGTACATACTGATACTGTATTAGACCATAACGCATATAATATTATTATATACATGTAGTTATACTATATGGACGCTGTGTTTATAATTCAATGTAATATAACATATTATAGTCTATCTAGTATATGCTACAAAATGTATATACTATATAGTATCTACTCTATATGTTCATGCAAGTACTACTGTATATCTGTACCTACATGTACATCTGTACCTACATGTACATGATTTGCATTATTAAGTAGTATGGTTGAACATATTTATAATCTCAAACAGGTCTGGATGTACATGTAGGTCTATGTAACAATTATTACATGCATATTATATTGCCACTTGTAATTTAAATATAAAAATTATTTAGCATGTATACATGTATTATACTAGCAATACCTGCAGAAGTATTATATTACTACAACATAGCCATAGCCCTCAACAAGCTTTGATCAGCAACTAAAGGAATTTTGTCTCAATATCCTCACTCATAGCTTCCTTTGCTTGCCCTGCTTGTACTGCGTTACTCAATGGCTGGTCATATTGTTGAGAAAACCATAGTATTACATAAGCCAAATAATTACAGAAAGCTCATAGTTGTGAGATTGTAGTGTAAGTATGGGGCACCTGGTAACTCCCCTACACAGGACTATAATTAGAGAGCCAAGCTATGGGCCTTTACACGTCATACAGGATGTGGGCAACACCCCTGTAACTTAGGACTTCCTTTTCCAGAACCCACTTTTCGTGACGATTTTATATGCTGGCATATCCCAGCCCAAATTATTTTCAGAGTTTTGATAAAGTGAATATAGCAGCCTCAGGGCTTCAAGTTTAGATATACCAAACAAAATATTATCATTTCTGTAGCCCTTTAAAGACAATTTTACAAAGGGGTACGTTGTTTGCTACATGACTGCTAAAGGATACTTGAGGCAAAAAAAGGTTGGGAACCCTGCATTAGGTGATACCTGGATAGTGTCATTTTGTAGAAATTGTAATGCTTGCAATACATACATGATTATAATCCCTTGTCCCTCATTGACAAGTGAAAGAGGATGGACACTAAAACAAAGCATGGGGGAGACTCTATATGTACTTATTGTCTGTTGATTAGATATTAGCATAATTTATTTCAAAGAAGTAACCTTACAAAGTTCCAATAGCGTACACTGGAGTGGAAAACATACATAAAAAACATGTACATATATGTACATATTCTTTCAAAGATACACTATTCGTAACTTAGAACAATATATAATGTATGAAAGAGAAAACACCAAGTGTTTCTTACTTTGGCTTGAATATCAAAATATACCTTAAAGGTGGACTGTACTGAAATTTTGGGGTTGTAAGTTGAATACACCATTAGAAAGCCTAGTAGCAGCTGAACCAGTTAGCACAATACCAGCTGGGATACATGATGTCATCATGGTACCCAGCTCTGTTAAAACTAGTGAATAACATCATTGCAGGGAGTGAATGCCAAACCACGCATTATGTTTTTATAAACAGAAAACTTCAATTGAGTTTTTATCGTGGTTGTACTAGGAATATCACAAAACGAAAAAATGGGTATGTAGAACAAATGCTAGTTAATATTCCTAGACAATAAAAAGCACAATTTGTTGCAAAAAATTATCAAATGACTTTTGAGTTTGCAATTTGATTGGTCAATATAGGCTACTTGTTTATCTCATGAATAACATGCCAACACACTAGACTGGTGTGTTGAACCTGTAGCATGTAGTGCTAGAACTGCTAATATCTGTTTTATTGAATGAACACTGTATTTCTTATAAAGCAGTTGTGACAACTCAATATTTCTGCCATATAGCAAGTCAGAGTTGAGATAACCAAAGAAGAAGTTTTGAGAATTGACATAAAACTAGGTGGTGATAACTCCTAATACTGACATCACTATGGTTATTTTAGAATTTTTGGGGCTACTTTTTTGCAGTTTAGCATCTATTAGCTACTACCGAAACAGCTTAGATATGTTTGTAGAGGTATCAAGTAATGCCAACATAGTTAATTTGATGAAAAACATTCTGAAATTTTCAGTACAGTCCAACTTTAATTTTAGGTAGGAAAAGCTGAGCCATCATTGAGTGATATGCCATACACGCACAAAATAATACGGAAATAGTACGAAATAATTGGGAACAAATATTTAGCAACGTGTGTATGTATCTACAAAAATACAGAGAAATGTAATATAACAAAGTATTTATTAGATTATCATTATACTGTCCATCATCAATCACTTGAGTCCTCAGTTAGTGCGTGTCATTATATGCTGTACAAGTCCCTTCATATGATAGCAGTTTCAGAGTCACTCTTTTTCCACCTAAAACAATGAATGGGAGGTACAACATGACGTATTCCATGGACAAAATACAGGTATGCTTCACCTACATGTATATTCTGCCTAGTAAATTCTCCAGCAATGTAGTAGATTAATCGGGCCTCATTCTTACCACCCACATTAGTCATTCATTAGAGTTTGGAACGACATACAGACAAGTATCCTGTATAACAGCATAGCTCTCATAGTCTAACCAGTTACAGAGTATACATAGTACATGCAAGTTGCACTACTCAATTGCAGAGCAAACCCACACTGTACTAACCTAAAGTTCTCTGGTTATTCTCCATAGCTGTACAGGCATCTGAATGGCTACTAAAATCAACATGGGCTTTGTAAGACACCCACTCTATCCGATCAATGCACCTCACCTGTACATGGACTGGCTCCAAAGGAGAGAAGAATTGCATAATTTCCTACAAAAAACATTCCTAGCCAGGGCATCACCAAAGACAGCGTAAAATAAAACCTCTTCCAGAAAAATGAATTTGTATAAATTAATTGAAACAGATACATGTATGAGAGCTTATTATAACAGTACAGCATTTGTTAGATTCCCTAGTGTACCATACTATCGTAAACTAAGAGAGTATAGCAGTGTATATCTAACCTGTTCATCAGTGTCCTTGCCCAAGTTGATGATGTCAACAGTGTGTCCAGTTTTACTTCTGTAGAGCGGGTGAGCAAACTCCTGGATTCGACTTTTTGTGTCATTGGAAGCGCAATGTGCTACGTAACGATGAGGTAAAGGTTAAGAAATGGAAGATGCAGATGCGCAATTACAGCAGAGTACGAGGTAAACTGAAAACCTAATAATGAAATTATAACACCAAGAGTGACTCCTGCGACATTTGGTGAGGGCTACTGCTAATCATTGGGGCCTTTACCTGAAATGTACCATGTCTCAACAAGTGTTTTGTGGAGCTTCTCCACAGCCTTCATTACATCCTCATGGCTAGCTAACTCTACATAAGCCAGCCCAGAACGTATCCCACTGGTAGTTGGAACAAACGTCACTCCATTCGCTCCACCAACTACTCTGATATCTGAAATAAGTATTTCACGAGGCATTTAGGATTATTGGATAGTGTTTTAACTAAACATTCAACTATCTCTTTAGTATACACTTCAGTATGACAGAAGAGTAGTATAGGGTATATGAATGTTTGTGTTTTGTTTATGGACACACTAATATCTATACATGTACATGTATAATTGCACCAGTACTTACCACCAAATAGGTCTATCAGATGCTGCTCTGTATAGTGAAAGGGTAACCCTTTTAGATATATATAGTGACCGTGATCAGTGCCTTCTGATGTAGTTTGATTAGAATGAGATCTGCGAGGAGGTCGGCTAGAATAGTGCATAAGTGCATATACATGTTATAGCAAAAGCATGTTACGTTATTGAACACACCAAGGCCTAGGAATGTATAAACAAAAACAACTCTTATGAAGATGAGGCTGGGCATGAAAATAATAACATACTATTTTTATTTTTGTATGTCTTCTAAGCTATTACTTATATTTGTTTAACAACCAAATAGTATTTCAATGTGTAAAACCTCTGCAAATCACGGACCTAAAACATGATACGACACATTCTAATACAACTGCACTTATTATAGACAGCTAGAAATATAAATATTCAACATAATTAAACTTTGTCTACATACATGCAGTTGTATAGCATGCACAGGGTTTGGGTGCTGGCCAGACCAGCTATTGATATGATTCTTGATGCGATATATAAAGTCGTCTTCTCTCAACTTGGAGAGGATAACTCCATGTTGTTTCTATGATCAAGACCATAATTAATGCCGACAGATACAGTCATGTAGAATGCCTGTGCAACCACAATACAAACTACACTAGTGTAAATATTATGAAGAGGTGCATAATTCAAAAATATTATATTAATATAACAATACACAGTAACTCACCTATTGAAGAGAGCTGCAGCTGTAGAACTGTAGGACTTTGCACTACACACAGCTGTAAAAACATTTAAACCACTAGTCTCATCAGCATCACACATGCTCTAGGTACATAATCTATATTGTTCTCATACATAATATTATAATAATGGTATAAAGGGACAACAAACTAGTACTCAATGATTAGCATGCAGCTGGGTCAAAAACTATTCCATTTAAGGAGAATATTAACTGGGTGATGGGACAGAAGTCAAGTGACTTACTTTGCTGATCAGCAAGCCATGGCTCAGAGACCGGATACCATAGGACAGATAGTGCACGGGTAGTTGCACAATTTGTAGCAGCACTGAACTTCGCCCAGACACGTAATCCTGCCGACATCTTCCTTATGCAACTCATATCCAGACTGCCTGGTTAACCTAACCTTGGTTCCTAAAAAAAAACAAATGATGTAAATGTTGGCAGGCAAAAGCAGGATTTGAGGGGAACACCACACAGACGTACCCCTCTATTAGGGAACAGTTTTCTAGCATACATACAAGCAAAACTCTATACTGGCAAAATTGGGGTGGGATGCATTGAGATGCCACCTAGCAACCTACATGTATAAAAGGGGGATAGGATGCACCAGACAGCCATGGTTTCAGTTCCCAAACCTTGCAATTGAAAGCGACTTCATAAAAATTTCTGTTGAGCTGGCTGGAGGGAAACCCAGAGGCTATCATCCTCTATACTTCTAATACTTCCACTGCATTCTGGTGACCAAAATACTGAGCATTTGTGGGCTTCCAGGAAATAAACCAAATAAACTGTGGACAGTAGCATTTACTGCTCTTTCATATGCTACAGTAAATCTGGGTATGATTATATATATACAGTACAATCTAGCACATACCAGAAATCAACCAAAAGTTGTCACAAACTGAGGGAACACTGGACTTGTGCATCAAACTTCTTCACATGGGAGAACAGATTGACAAACAGAATGATTAGTAGAAGTAAGAGTAACTGTATTTTATTGACAAATACAATTGTAAACAATTACTATATTCATTTTACTGTATACAACCAAAATCATATTATTAGGTAGAAGAAAATCATTACTATTTACAATACAATGAAATCTATCATTGAGGTACTAATTGTGATACACAATACAGCAATATCTTTACACGATATAATAGCTATAGGTCATGCTTCGTAGACTGTTCTAGTAATATCCCGTTTAGAAGTAGTCAGCATGGTGACCAGGGCTGTGAAAATCATCATAATCTACAACATATAATATAAGTACATTGTAGGGCAGATTCAGCATACAGCATACACATGGTATCTTAAAATGGTAAATACATACAACCTTCCTGAGCTACTTGCTGAGTGCACATTGGCTAAACTTCTTTCGATAACACAAGCAAGATCCGGCACGGCTAAACACATTTCTAGTTCCCCTCACCAATGACCTAATCTAGGCCTACATATCTTAACCTGCTACCTAATTGTACCTATAACATAACTGATGGACAACAAAAATGGTCAACCATTTACCGGTGCATTTTTACCCTAAATCGGGGGGGGGGGGGGGAGACTGTGAATGCTAAAAGATTCACAGAAAAGAGGATTTGTTTTGCAGATAACAACACTGCAACTCCACAATGGGATTATCAAAAACTTTCTGTGGCACATGCTCAGTTTGCATCCGAGGTATGCAGTTGGGGGGGGGGGGGGGGGGGGGTCGCCACAATATACATTCAGCCTTGCATTGAAGTATCACAGTATCAAGAACACCACAAAAACAAGTTTTTACTACATAACAGAAGGCTACGGTCAAGGTCAATTGCTCCTACTGTATGTTTTTCTGATACTATTTGGTTCAAAAGTACATGATGCAACAATGCATTTTCCGTAGACATACTATTTTCAACATAGTTCTACCACTTCATGATATCCTTCTAACTGGCCAACTTTTTTCTAACAGCGAGTCACTTTTACAGCGCAAAGCAACTCCCACATTTTCTAGTATTTGAAGAACCTTTGATAACATTTCCACTAGAATATACAGCAACACTTTTTATTAGAAGTGACTAAAAATTTCTAATTTATATATCCATTTACCAAATGTCATTTAAATAACTATTTTATAATTGTAAATTTTATCTGACTGACGGTATCAAATCTTTGCTTGTACCACCATCCACCCAACCAGGCTCCAGACTACCATTACTATGTCATATAAGACTATGCATTGGTCCATGCCAAACATCTCTAGAATATTGCTGGTATCTAAACATCACTTATACATGGGTGTTTATTCACCTAGTTGAGCCAATGTACATTCCTCTGCTGGGTTAGAAGACATGTGGTGAGAACCTAATGGTGCTCAGCAAAGTGCAAAATTGGAGAATTGTTTTTGCAAAAAATGAATCTGGAGAAATGGTTTTCTAACAGGAACTAACTCCAAGTGGGCACCGATCTGAACAACAAATATGCATATAATGCATATTATAATAATAATAACAAATAGGAAATATTTACCTGATCCATTAGCATAACCAGAGCCTCTGCTGGGTCTACAAAAAGATTAATATATGATATGAGAGATTTCACCCTCTTGAGTAACCGAGTGTGGGCTGTGAGCATACAACACATAGATGCAGCTATTACAAGTATACATATAGTACACTGATAGTATGAAATAAAATGGTAACAATGGCAAAAGTGCTCGATAAAACGCATTTAGAGCTAAAAGATCAGAATAAAACCAAAGTGTTCAAAACTAAAATGGTTTTATTCTGCTAGAACATTGATATGTAGAGTGGAAATCTTACCCAGAGCTGTACTGTGAGCCCGTCTGTCTACTGGTAGAGTAGTGAGGGGTTGTATGATATTCATCTCTTGATGGGAAGTTGGTTCCATGTGAGCGAGGAGCTCCCCCACCCGATGAGCTGGAGTTGAGAAACAGCTCTATATATCTGTGTTCTGAAACACCAAGAGTAAGCACACTAAGCCATTAATATAGTTTCTGCTTCAATAAGTTTACACACCCACACCCGCAGTACTCCAACCATATTCTCTACTACAGATAAATTACAATGATATAGTTGTCCTCTCCGTCTTTTCTCTTCCCTTATGCCGAGTTGGTGTAGACTAATTATGGAAAATGATTGATTTTTTGGCAAAAGGATCACGTTTGTGGAAAAGCAAGCATTTCCATTAGTACATACTATATATAGATAACTACCAGCATTCAATAGCCCACTTTATAAACACTTAGTGGTGTATAAAAGACAGAAGAGTGGGTATGAGAAGGGAATTTATAATTGAGTGTGAATGTATAGTGGAGTGTGAATTTGCCAGGTCCATAGTCTGCAAGTGAATGCTAGGTGAGATATAGCTACAGGGCTCCTACCCATGTGAGATTTATCCTTTTTCATTGCTTCACAAGCATCTTCGTGAGTTTCAAAGTCTACATCAGCTTCTCCTGACTTCCTGCCATCTTCATTCAACCCCATAACAATGTCCGCAACTCTTAGTGGATGGAAGAACCTCATTATATCCTAGAGTATATAGTAGAACATCGAATGCAGTAGATTATGTGCAACCAAGCTGTATGCCATATTTCAGCCATTAGGTTACACTTGCAAAAAGATTTCCTAGGAAAGTATCATATAAGGCTGACGGCTATGGTGCGGGTCCCACACTGAAACACTAAGCCTCCTAGACCCACAGTTAAAATTTAAAAAACAGCACGCTAGCAGAAATTCTGGCTGTGCTTATGGCCACTGCATTGTAGCTAGAAGTACCCATAATGTAGAGAAGCTGAACTTACACCTTCATTTGCAGAAAAGGGAAGTCCTCTCATATGAACAGAGTGGCCAGTGGTGCTGGGATGGTCAGCTCCATTGGTCCCACCACCTCCTCTGCCCCCTCTACTCGCACCGCCCCTACCTCTTCCTCTACCTCTGCTAGAGGCATACCGATCACCTCCAAACTCTGTAAGATCAGCATATAACATAACATAACATAACATAGGTGTACAGCATACGTACTTATTGTCTAGCACCTCCATCCTCGAGAGGTTTCCCAGCTTGGACAGCTATGATGGTGTACACTGACAATACTAAACGACTAACTAAGCAATAAAACTCCCAAGTTTGACTTATTTGCAGGCCTGCTAATTAACAACTAAGCATATAAAGAGAATCTTAGATATGCTACCTTGATTAACAATATAAAATTTCAGTAGATTTGCAGGTACAAACATCATCACCAACCTGAGTATTTTTTCATGCAATTCCAATTTCAATATTTGAGCAAAAAATTGCATTAGAAAGCCTAAAGTTGGAAAGACAAGAGACAAACTATGTTATGTAACACTTTCCTTTTCATATGGTATAATTTTTGAAAGTCAACCAACCACATAGTTAACCTGTAGTCATACATGTAATGTATTGGATCATGTAATACATAGTACATCTCGAGACTGTACCTCGGAACCTGCCACCTCCAGAGCCGCCTCCACCACCTCCGTGTCTTTCTCTAAGAGGCATATAGGGATCATAGCCCCTTTGACCACCATATGATGAAGTACTGTAACCACTATGCCTCTCTGGTCTCTCATATGGTGCTGGTCTCACTGATCTGTTACGTCCTGGAGGTGCACCAGCACCACCACCATAGCCTGCCTGACGTGCCTCCATAATTGTACTTCTGAACAGCTCTATGTACCTGTAGGGTAAGCAATAGCAATCCAATATGTATTAAACTAACAATAACCCTATTTGAAGAGAGTTTAGATTCTCCTACTCGCTGAATCATTATTCTATGCTACACACTTAGTTTGGAAAAATGCATTCCATTATAAAAAGGTGGACGAATCACAACCCAGTGTCAAGAACTTTCAACATGCTAAATCCAACAGACATCATATTCATCAAACTACAGTCATGTAGAGAAGTATTGGGCAAAGTAAAATAAGAACTTGATCATTGTAAGTGATTTTTCAACTCTGTAATTTACACTAGCTAAACTAAATCTCTGTGTGAAATGCATAGGTACACCTAGTCAATTTAGTGGAGTGGCCACCTTTCAGTTGTCCTTACTCAACTGGACCAAAACACCTACCCAGATACCAACCAGCCCACACACTCCCACCTCATCAATATGGGTTACTGTGTATGATGCATCCCAAAGGTACACCACCCACTAGCAATATGTTCCACCTCCCACCAACCTGTGCCCTATTCTCTGCGTATGTTTGTCTGTGATAGCCCGCTCCGCAACCTGTTGCGACGAGAACTGAACGTAAGCATCCCCCGAAGTTCTCCCTTGGTGGTCGGTAGTCATCGTGATGCCATTAGGCACTATTTCATACCCTTCCCAAATAAAAGACACAGTCCACATGTCAATTACACAACACAGCAAGTGTATACAGCTACATGTACTGTATACGGTAGTGGTGCACTAAATAAGTCTACATATAAGTATAAGTATGTATCTGATTAAGAGCTTTAATATACAAGTACATGATCGTTAGTATGGTTGTTTATAATATGATGGGTTAAACAGACAGACAAACAAATGGAAAGACATCATCACTATAAGGGGCTACCTTGCACACTCTACATTACACTATAATATGCGAACCACAACAAACCATCTGAGCAAGTGGTAGCTAACATATAAACTTTACAAATGATAGACTAACTGTAACCTAAGCAGTAGACACAACAATACAAAATGTTCAGTCATGAGATTAACGGTTGTAACCAGATACTGCATCGTCAATTTCAGTCTTACAGCATATACGGAAACTGAAACTGTACTCACAATTTGCCTAGGCACCCTTTCAATGAGAAATGCCCACAACATTACTACCATCAAATTACCTGCAAAAAATTGGACTATTTCTTCTTTGCTGCATCCAAAGGGCAGCCCTCTCATTCGCAGCACACCTTCATTAGAGTTACCAGGATTCGGTCCATTCTTCCTTACAACGTATTCCATTTCTTCTCTATTGGCTTCAAATACTACAAGGACGCATAGTACAAACTGTCTGAAGATGTTCAGTAAATCTATTTTACATACTTTGTATATGATACAATTAGTTATCATTGTACAATGTAGTTAGGAGTTATCTCCGAAATATGCCAACACAGTGAAGACTATCAAAAGTGCCCGTCAAATCTTGTCCGTTATACACAGTGAGGTGTCATGCTGTAAAAGATCTTGCCAAGGTTGTCAAGTTATAAGATTGTGTGCAGAATGTGTCTCCCCAATTATAAAATATTCCAACAACGTTCATATTATCCTGCAGCAAGGGCAGTGGGAAATTTCCTTGTGCACAGTACCAAAAATGCATGAGAAAGTCGCATAAAATATAATTACAAATGTATACTTCTCACCTTCAATGTACCTGGAACCTATATGTTCCCTGTTATGAGCGAGAGCTGCAGCCTGATCATGCGCACTGCTGACACAAATATAAGCCTCTCCACTAGCCCTCCCGTCTCTTGTAAAGGTGAAGGTCACACCGGACTCTCCACCTAATACCTTTACATCTACAAAAGTCCAAATACATATGATCAGCCATAGGTGGTTATGCTGTATGAATGGGTAAAAAGCTACCGACTGACATGGACCTATTCACACAACTCACCATTTAAAAAGTCGAGAAGTTCCTTGGCCGTTGCAGAGAAGGGTAGACCTCTCACGCGAACATAGTATTCATCGCCATCACCTCCTAGTGCCATTGAAGACTTGACATCCATTGAAAGCAAAGAAGGTACCTCAGACATGTCTCCTACATGAAATATCAATGTGCTAGTATTAATACTGATAGGAAAGTATTTTGAACAACCAGTGTACAAGCAGCAGCGCCTAGGTATTACATGAATATTGTATTTAGAAAAAAATCTTATCAAAAAAGTAACTCAACTAGGAATAGAAGCGTGGACCACAAGAAACAGAACAAGAAAAAAGTTAACTATGCTATGCCGCAATAGCCGAGTTAGCAATGCATGCCTACTGTTAGAAAAGGCTGATGAAGCAACATCTATAACGTATTCGATATTGTATACAAAAGTAAAGACTGCAACACACCCGATACTAAAAAATAGAAACTATCGGTATCTACTAGTATTTCTAGGTTGATAAACCCAATCCTGCATGTAGCCCACTCAAACAATTCATTAAAAATTGTATTGTAAGTGTTACTCTGTGTATTAGTGTACATGACATGACATCCTTGCAGCCATGATTCTAATTTCTTTCTGTAGTACATAGGCCCCACCAGTGCCGGTTGCAGCAGGTGGCATGCCTTGTGTTCAAGGGATTTCTAAGTTGGTTAGGTAACGGACCTTTGTGATATAGCCTTCTTGGGTATCATTCTAAGTTAGATTTGAACTCGCAGTTTTTGGTAAAAATCTGTTGTGACATATTGGCGTTTTAGCATGCAAAATTTCCTCTTTCTTTAACAAGAAAAGACAAATTTCACACAACCAGCCATTAGTGTATTGTACTTTGGTTTAGCAGTAGCATTTACTGGAAAGTAACATAATGCAAATATCTAGTAGGCCTATATCGAATATCAGTCAATAATTTAGCACATTGAATCAATATTTTACCTATACCTACTTGAAACTATTCACTTGCAATAAGAACTAGTGCGGGATTGCAGGACTGACCAGCGGGCTCTCTATACTATGTGCTGTTTATATGCGATGTCACTATATCACTACGACTAATATACGATGCCAAATAACCAGTCTAGACCATAGTGCCGATATTGCTACATGTATAAACTAGTTTTTACCATAATTGTATTTAATACATGCCCAGCTACACCTTGGCATGATTTTACATGAATTGGAATGTCTACTAAAAGAAAAATTTGATGTTTTGGGAGACGTAAAATATTCTGGAGTTGTCTCCCACTTGACTTACATCTCCACTTGTCTTGACTTGAGACTTGCATTGCGCACTAACTTGACTTCAAATTTTTAGAAATGACTTTACTTGTTGACGTGAAGTCCGACTTGGACCCTGCTCTGATTTCGACTGATACTCCATATTAATAGCCTAGTGACTCGGCTCATCTAATGCAACTAATACTTATTTTATTTACTACTATTTGCCAACTCGCTGCAGCCGTGGCTGAGGGGTTAGAATGCTGAGCTTTCATGCTGAAGGTTTCAGGTTCGAATCCTGGTCACGGTGGTGTTAGGAAGAGCATCCAGCCACAATTGCTCCTGTGCCTCATATAAAAGTCCTTGGGGTCATGCATGCCAGCATGGCTTCAAGGCAACTCCTCTACCCCTACCAAAAAAGGCCATGTCATCTGGGCCTTTCTCACAGGGAGTTGGCCAGCACTGGCATTTGGCAGTGCAAGCTGCAAGGAGCTGGTCACGCCGGGGAGGATAAGCCGGTGAGTTTATTTGCTGACTCTCGGAACAACAGTAGGCAAATAGCAGTAAATAAAATAAGTCCAATAATAATGTTAGTCACCTATTGATGACTATCAGTCACCTATTGGTGACTATCATTATTATTGGACTTTGATCGGTCTACTTTTATCTTCAATCTTCTTCCCAAGTCGTATGGCCTGGAGAGGTGCTGGGCAGTGTAGATACAATTTGAGACGCATTAACTCTTCGACCTGATGCATTGCTATAATTTTCTCTTTCTCTTCTATATCATAGAGAATGGCATTATTCTTTCTAGCCTCAGTTTCACTTTGCGGATTATTCCTAGCCATCATATTTTCAGCAGACTCGTTGATCTCGACTGCCTTTTTTATGTTCGCAGTTTCCTTCAATGCGGTTTTACAAGATTGCTCTAGTTTCTGGACTCGGCCAGTGTTGGCTTTGCCACATCTGCATATGTTTGTGTGAACGTTCTCACAGTTTATTCGAGCTCATTGAGCTTAGAGAGAGAGCATGGGGAATTTCAGGCTTTGAATTCAAATAAAATATACCGTGTAGAGTATAATACACAAAGATATTTAACAGTAGTGAATGTGATCATCAATCAAATTACCATATGAGATTCTATGTATAGCCTATTAATATCAATCTAGATTATTTAGAGCCACACCACATGACTCCTACAGTTTGAGTTCAATTTTAATTACCTGTGAGAAAGAATAGGTCAGAGAGAATTAGGCTCGAGGCGAGGGACAAGGTGACTTACATGGAGTTCAATGTCACGCTAGACCATCTAGGGGATGAAAGCGGCGTGCTTTATATGGGACAGTGGACAACATAAGTTGGGACAGTATTTCATGTATTAGCTTAGGAATTATTAAAAGTTGATCTATACAGGTTGAGGTTAGTGCCACCTGTCATTTGGGGATTGCTTGAAGTATCAGTAGGATTGTGCTATCTTTAAATCTCGAACTGTTCTCGGTAGAAAGCTGTTATGGTAGTGGTTGTAGTTGGTTCTGATGGATCTTGGTATGCCTCTGGTCTGGGCTCTAGTCTGTATCTGGCTGTTGTTGAAATGTTGCTGGACAAGTTCATCATTTGAGGCGCTCAATGCTGGGTGTGAGTCTTCATGAGACAGGAGCAGGATGTTCATAAGCAGGTTCACCCTTCGGTTTTTGCGTCTCTCTTGTAGAGGTAGAAGTCCAAGCTTCTGTTTTACATCATTCATCTGCTGTCTGCCCTTTAGATTCGTAATAAATCTTGCGGCCTGGTCCTGAACATTTTCCAGTGCTTCAATATCTTTCTTTGCAGAGGGGTCCCGGGCAGCAGCTCCATATTCTGGGTGAGGCAGACATAGAGACTTGTATACTAATGCTGTGAGTTTTGCACTCTCAGGCGCCCAGTAAAGGGCCTTTCGTACCATTCCAAGCTGTCTTTTGGCTTTCTGTATTTTATTTTGGATATGAGCATCGAATCTCAGGTTCTCTTGGAGCATCAGGCCCAAGTACACAGTATAGTATTGCCAGTGTGTTCCAGTACAGCTCCATCTCGAGTGTAATAGGGCACAGCTTCCTTTGTTACAGCTACAGTTCACAGGACAAAACTATATTAATATAAATTGTATTTTGTTTTTATTCACGTATCGTTCACTAATATCACTCTTACTGTCACAATGTTTGTTACACCATAAACAAATTTTGCACTATGGTAAAGTTCCTAGATACCTAAATTCTATAAAAAAAACTTTGACTATCCACTGTGGGCGATTTTGAAATGGCTACCGGAAGCAACAGAATTATCAGACGCTCGTTGTACGCTTTCTAACCAATACAAATCACGAACTATGTAAAGCTAGTTAGCTTACTAGATTATTTCGCATCAATGGGGCACTTTTATATTGCACATCCGTTATTCGCCATCGCGATTAGACTTCACCATAGATTCAGATTGATAGAATTAGCAGGCAATTCTATGGATTTCACACAGTTACTCTATGATTTCCAGAGATGTGTGCAAGTTTTATCTTGGAAACTTTAGTTTCCATGGCCAACTCTTAGTTGTGACTCTTCAAGTTACAAGTAATTCTTTCAGTGACAGATCAAAACTTTCAAGTTTAAGTTACGAGTTAAATATTTACATGTCCCCAGAAACTCAAGTTTTTGTTAAGTTATCCGAGTTAACTACAAGCGGGTTTCAATTCAATTCTTTTCTTGTCTTTTTATAGAGTTACTGAGTGATTATTTAGCTTTTGGTGAAATGTTGTTAGGAAATGGTGTTAGAAGTCCAAATTTCAAAGCAAAATGCCACAGTTTTAGTGTAAAATGTACTATAACTATTACTATAATTGTGGTTGTGGTTGGTGGTTATAACTGTGGGTATTTCTATTTATTACAATTCACAGCTGCCCAATGAAAACTCGAGTTATTGAATATTTCAACATAATGATGTGTGAGTTGAGAGTATTTGATCATAGCCATAATTGAATTACAATTCGAGTTACAAGTTTTTGACAGCTTTATATTCAAGTCACGAGTTTTTCTAATAAGCCATAAAATGTTGCTTGAATTAACTCGAGTGAGAGTCTTTAACTCGAGTCTGGCATCTCTGATGATTTCAGCCACAAGTATTTAATTTGTATTTGTGCGACTTGACCTTGTAATCGTATAGGCTTTCCTATTTACTTTACCTTTGTGTACTTTATTTATATTTTCTTGAACTTTTTCAAAAATTAGTATTAGTAGAGGAAAAATTTTCAGAGCTGGGTCCAAGTCGTACTTCAAGTCTCAACGAACAAGTTGAAGTAGTAAATTCAGTCATATCTAAAATTTTGGAGGCAACAGGCAAGTCAAGTCCATATCAAGTCAGTGCCGCCTCAAGTCAAGTCAGCCATCATGTAACAGCAAGTCACAAGTCAAGTTGAGTCTGGTCATGTAGTACATGTATTATATAGGCCATATACATGTACATGTATATATAAATTACACAATATAGCATATAAACAGCACATGGTGCAGTACAGAGTGTCAACTGGCCAGTCTACAATTCTACTCCGTATTCTGTAGTGATTATTGCACTGTACATTGTACTCACTACTTACACCACACTTGCACTACACTTAGGCTACACTACTTTCACCGTTTTTACTTGTGACTATGCACTGTGTAGTCTCACGACTCACGTACACACAGCCTAGATGTTACCTGAGTGCTGCTAGTGGCACTGATGAAGTAAATTTGATAAATAGGTAAACAATTGAGACCTGTTTTCCATGTTGGTTATATACTGTGCAAAAGTTTTATCCCCCACATTGACTTGGCAGAACCCAATTCAAAGTTAAAGTCACAAGTCGTTCATCTGTCCAAGTCAAGTCACATTGATGTGCAAGTCAAGTCAGCAAGGCCGAGTCAAGTCGACTTGTGACTTGACTTGACTTGGCAAGTCAAGTCAGATGTACAACTTGGACCCAGCTCTGGAAATTTTGATAGCCCTACGTACGTACCTAGTCTCGGTCTAATGTTAAGTTGCTATAAAGTGGTATCTCTATTTATACTAACTCTTATACCTCTAGAACTGTCTAAAAACCTTCTGGTCTTGTTCCCAGTTGTTGATCACTCACTCCATCTACGTAGAGCAGTAGGATGTACAGATTGAACCTAACAAGGTGATATCTTATTTGTAACAACAATCCCATATATGCTGAAATTGTTAATCTGTTGCATTTATAACCACTAGGTCCGTCCTCGCACATCAAAGCTCAGTATACCATCCACTTGGTCAATTAGTACGTGATTGGTTCTTTATTGGTCAGTCTTGGTGCAGGTTCTAATCAGTAGTGCCATGCTACCCAGTTGATCATTACATGATGTTCAACAGTTGATATATTTTTATTCCTTTGGTGATTCATTGAATGTACTGACGGACAACGTGAAAAAACAATTAAAAATGATATTCATGTAGAACTTGTTGGTGTAAAGTACATGACTTTTGTAATATGCTTAGTGCACCATAGTTACAGTAAAATACATAATAGAAATATTGGCGATCACCAACGACAATGAATGTGTGGGAAACCCAGGGAGATACATGACACAATAGGCATATTTGGAAACTGTACTGGTTCATATGAGACTGCTTTAAATATCCGAACACAGCTTAAGCGTTCAGGCGTGACTAATGCTTGATTTGAAGGGGCTTCCCCTTGTTTGCAATAAATATTATTACCAGGCAGCCTAACCTTAGTGTTATAGCTAGGTTTTGTTGTTGAATAAAATAAATTGTTGTTGCTGCAGATTGCTATTTATAAAGCTTCACGGTGCAATATCCAAATACGCCTAATGTCTATGACCCAAGTTTGCCACTGCAAACTAAATTTACTGGGTCTATTTGGTTGGTTGGTGAATGGGTATTCTAGCATGTTGTTTGATTTCAGCAGCTAATCCATGGCCACGTCAAAAGCTGAATACCTGAAGCGATATCTAACTGCTGAATCTGATAATGGAAATGATGGACAGAAAAAGAAAAAGCGAAGGAAAAAAGTACCAAATTCCAAAACTGCTACTTCTGGGTAAATCGGTGGTAGCATGCATGTAGATTATTTGTAGCATGTACTACTTTATGCTTATGAATTATGCATATTGAGGTTTGGGTTGTTGTGCGAAACATCTCATTTTCCAGTATTGTGGAAAAAGTCTTCGTTTGGAATGGATATGAACCTGAAGTACTACAATAGCGAAGTGGGCAGACACTTAGTCTTACTTGGATGTGTGTTGAATCAGTGTAGTGATGAGAATATCCGATATCTGACAATGTAGTAGGCCTAGTTGTGTAAGGCGTAGTCTTTCCATAGTAGTAGAAACATAAATCCCTGATGAAGTTTTATGGATGTGATATTTTGCACATACACATAGGCCTACATGTACATGTACACTGTATATATACAAAAGACCTCTGTGAATTCATCCCCGGCTACATGTTCTGTTTAACTCATTCTGTTTAACTCCTTGGTGACAGACATTGATTTTTGGGACGGTTTTAATAATTCAGTTATCTTTACAGATTTAGAATCGTTGATGAAGATTTAGACCTGTCAAAGATCCAGTCTGGTGATAATGGAATGGCTGATGAAGAACCAACAATAGCTGAAGTAATCGATGAAAGGCCTGAGGCTGTTAAACAAATGGAGGAGTATAAGGCAACAAATAAATGGAAAAAATTAGAAACTGGTAAATGTTATTACTTGCACTATGTCTGCCTGCCTGTTTCTGATAATGATAATCAGGAAGATAAAGGATGAAAACTCTAGATAGGTTCCATAGTACAATAAAACAGTGGAGGTTGTAAGTGTAGTCTTGCTTGTACAAGTATTTCCAATTTTTACTTCAATACACGTGAGCGGTTTTATTTATTGCAAAAGCTGTATACATATATCTACATGTATATACCCTAGAGACCTTTAGTTTCCCATACTCTATGTTCACTAAATTGTGTCATGCTCCTAGTGGTTTGTGGGCTGAAATATTAGCAATCAGTAGTGTAGATTGGTAGAGTATTATTAGGTGAGTAGTCAGGCGTGACTAATGCTTACTGTAATAGTGTGAGCCTAAGCCGTCAAGTTTGAATTACACATAGTAAATTCGAATTGGTTGAAGCCATTTATATAAAGTATTTTATACACATCTTGTACCGAAAGAATTATTCTACCATTATTTCAAATTGCATCGTAATTAATGTTGCTCTTTATATACAAGACTTAACTTTATCTTAAAATCTCTTTATATACAAGACTTAACTTCATCTTAAAATTTGGGTGTTGGGAGTTTCATTAATCTATGTTTTTAATTTGCTGTTGTTTTCTGGATACAAGTCACTCTTGTGTTACAGAACAGTCACAGAGAGATGACTCTGATAATTCACCACCCAGAAGACAGAGAAGTGACTCTGATAATTCACCACCCAGAAGGCAGAGAAATGACTCTGATAATTCACCACCTAGAAGACAGAGATATGACTCTGATAATTCACCACCTCGAAGGCGGAGAAGTGACTCTGATAATTCACCACCTAGAAGACAGAGACATGACTCTGATAATTCACCACCCAGAAGACAGAGACATGACTCTGATAATTCACCACCCAGAAGACAGAGACATGACTCTGATAATTCACCACCCAGAAGGCAGAGAGATGACTCTGATAATTCACCACCTAGAAGACAGAGACATGACTCTGATAATTCACCACCCAGAAGGCAGAGACATGGCTCTGATAATTCACCACCCGAATATAGTCACTCAAAGCACTCAGGTGATGCTAAGAAAACGCTTTCTGGTAAAGTTGCAGGGCTCTCATCAGCAAAGAATATGAAGGTAGAGGCTGAGAAATTGAAATTGAAGGAGATTGAAATGTTTAACAAGGTAAAAGTCCCCATTAAAACTGTACATAGTTCAAGGACTTTACAACACTAGATGTGTAGAGCATCTGTTTTTGCTTCAAAATGATGTACAATCTGTCTAGGTAGAGTATCTCTACTGTGAGTGGCTAGGCCATAGTAAACTGAGTAGGCTATCTATGTGGTCAAACAGATGCTATTCTAATTAAAATATCTCCAGATCATCGGCTTATATTTCACTGCAGGGAGTGAATGCCAGACTACCCATAGAGGTATCAAGTAATGCTAACATAGTTGGTCTACGGAAAAATCTGAATTTTTCAGTACAGTACTGAGCATAAACAACAGTAAAGCTAAAATACAGTACGCTCTACACAGCTAGTGTTGTGAAACTCCTGTAAAATGTATTAAATGGTCTAAATGGTCTGCTTCTTAAAAATGGTATCCTACATGCATAGGAGTGAAAATCTCAGACTATATTCTTTGATTTTATATACTCAACCCATCAGCATACCCTTCTGATCTTCATGTATACTAACAATTTACACTGTTATGTGTGCTAACATGTTCACAAACATATAGGACACTTAAATGATAAATGTCCATCAAGATTCAGTTGGTCCAGGTAATCAATATCAGGTAATGCAGACTAAATAGCAGACTGTGACAGTTAAAATCGCTCTTATTCTAACTCACCTAACTACCGAATAATAAATACTGCTGTATATGTTGTATCTAGATTGGGGATAAGCGGCTGGGGAAGGGTGCAGGAACTGTATTCAGAGACAAGAAGACAGGAAAGAAGCGAGATCTAGCATCAGAGAAGGAGCATGATGATGCTAAAAGTGCTGAATGGAAAGGAAAGTACGACAAGTGGGCTAAAGGGTGAGATGAACATTACTTCTCCTTCTTAATTGTAATTGTTCAATAGAAAATGTGTCAAGTTAATAGATTTTAGTAGAGCTTGTGTGTAGAAAATGTGTTGTAATGTTTTGCTGCCCGAGTACACTGGTAGAAGTTGTCTATCAGCCTTCTTATTACATGCACTGATACTAGCACTTGATACTTGTTCTCATGAGCTGACCCTTGTGTCAAGCATACTGACTCCTTATATCTGTACTTGCATGGGTACGACCTAAGCTAGGTGCTCTGGCATCAGTTCCCAAGGGGAGCTAAGAGTCTACTAGTTAGTAATCACCACGCCAGCTGTATAGAGTAATAGATGCTGCTTTATTACAGTCCACAGAACAAGTAACAACCACTAGCAAAATGTCTCTACTTTATACTAAATCTGCTTCTGATAGTTTCCGGTGAAATGTTGCACTATACTTAGAAAAGGTCCTAGTTATTGAGGTAGCCATGATGTGGCTGGATCAAAAGCAGGCTTCTACGAAAAAGCAAACCATATTTTACTGAGATGAATAGGAAGAAAAAAAGAAACATCAACATTAGCATACTCAGTTTAGTAGAAACAGTATAAATTATGCGAAACTAATCTTTGTATTTGAACAGAAGAACACAACTTCAATTTTAAATATTGTTTACATAATAGCATCTATTTAGTGTTTAGATTGAGGCTTGTCTATATCTTAACACTCCTCTGCAATTTACTTTTGCGTGCTGTGGTGTCGCGAGAGCTTTAGTCATACAATCTGCTATGTTCTGGTTGCTCGGAATGACACGGCTTCCTGGTACATCTATGGGATGCATAGGGCGGCTGAGTATGCATAGTCGGTAGAGACAGCGTGGACATAATCAGCAAGGTATTGAGGCTTTTATGTTCCCTTTGTGGTTTGCTGTCTGGTGTAGCCATATCAGGTGCTTCAGCTGACTCCACTTCTTTCATTGTGGTCGAGTTTTCAGCTGGTATTCTTGGCTGATCATTTGTAGCTGGATCAGACACTGGGATAGGACCAGATGGCAAACCATCTTGATCTGTTGGCTCGGTGCGTCTAGCGTAGTCAGCAGTGAGCGGAAACATCAAGTCTTCCTGTTCATCTACGGCTTCTTGGTTACTATGAATAGTAACATTCCTCGTTGTGAGGAATTTGTTTCCAGCAGTGGTGAGAACGTAATAGCCTTGATTGGATGTGTTGATGCCTAGATAGTAGCCTTCAGAACCCCTGGCGTCTAGCTAGTGCTTGTGACCTTCATTGTAGTAGGTACACGATGATCCAAATGTGTGGACCTTTCTCATATCTGGTTTGACACCTGTAAACAGTTCACATGCTGTTTTCTGGATTCTCCTCCTCTGAAAGACTCGGTTACGCAGGTACTGTGAGTGGCAAACTGCGTAGGTCCACAGGTTCCTGGCTAATTCAGCATCGGCTATCAGGCATCGTGACATCTCGAGTAGTGTTCTCCAGGATCTTTCACCTTTGCCTTTTGATGTGGCAAGTGTGGTGCTGTCATTGAGTATTTGATTTGATTGTCTTGAAGAACACTTTGGAATTAGTTGCTGATATATTCGCCTCCGTTATTAGAGTGGATCTCGAGAGCTTTGCCGATAGGTGCTACATCACTCAGGAACCGTTTGAGTGCTGAGGGCGCATCACTCTTGGCTCTGAGAGGGTAGACAAAGATCACGCTGGAGAACTCATCAACGAAGTTGATGATGTAGTTATGACCTTCTTTGGAGGTAGACAAAGATCACGCTGGAGTACTCATCAACAAAGTTGATGATGTAGTTATGACCTTCTTTGGAGGTAGGTGAGAGTGGACCTGCAACATCAGTATGAACTCATTCGAGTGGTTTAGAGTAGCATGAACGGTCCTCTCATCTTGGGCTTTAGGTTGAACACTCATTTTGTTCTTAGTGCAGGTAGTGCAAGTACCAGGCTTGATCGTGTCACTTATGTCCATACCTTTGGTCACACTTTGCAGATTTATGATGACAGGGTAGTTCATGTGTCCCAGATCCTCATGCCAGCTCTCTAGGGATTTAGCTGCGTAAACAGACAGGTTTATGGTTTGTAGAAAGTACAACTATCCTTTCACAATGTTAAAGTCTGTGTCACGTGATGAGAGCGTGTCGTGGTTTTGGGTGAACTTAACTTCTGCTCCTGACTCTACTGACCATCTGAATGTTGCAAGACTGGAGCAACTAGCCTTGGGCATGCAACCGGTTAGGGAATAAATTTTCCAGCTTCAGCAAAAGCCAACAATAATTGGAGATTATATATACATGTACATGTAGGCTACATGTACATTTAGCAGTGTTTGCATATTTTGTATGGACATGTTTGTTATACATGTATATATGTATACTCATAGGATTGCTCAAGGTGCTGCTGAAAAAGAGAGGATAGCAGAAATGGCACACGAAATGAACAAACCGTTAGCTCGTACCAGAGATGATGCTGATTTAGACGAATACCTGAAAAATCAGCTCCATGAAGAAGATCCAATGCTTGCATTCATAAAGAAAAAGAAAGAATCAAAATCAAAAGGACCAAGTAAGTTTTTTTACAGTGCAAGTTACATGTATATATTATGTTTATTAATTTAAAATTGGACACACCCTGTATCATAGTATAGCATCCAATGACAATATATGTCAAGTATTACATCCAGCATGGCAAGCACAATGCAAGCCCATGTAGCCTGACTATACATGTCTTAGGTCAAGACTGTCAAATGTGGGATGTTAGCCATGCACATAACATGCAAGAGCACGCAACGTGTTATAACAAAACTACCATTGTACAGTGCATACAAGGGAACTGTAGTACGGCTACCATCTACTAATCAACCACAGTGTAATGCAACATTCACACTGCCGTTTATAACAACTACTGGCGGCGAGCGGCCAACGCTAACCACAATGTGGTTAACTATTACTATACTATAGCTGGCACGTGTTATTTAGCGGCGGGGTTTAAAGTTCAGCATGTTGAACTCGTTGACCCCTACCGCTCACTAGAGCATGTCACTATATAATGTAGTTGTGGTTAGCGTTGGCCGCTCGCCGCTAGTAGTTGGTATAAACGGCAATGTGAATGTTGCATTACACTCCATCTATCAGTAATCAGACAGATAGTTCTTGTTTTTTCGGTGGAGTTCCCAAAAGCTCATGGGTGTTGACATTAAATATTTAGAATTTCTTTGTTCCCATCTAATTAGTTATGGTGCGCTAATCTAACCTTGGCGACATGCCCACTTACCCTACTGTATGTAATACATAATAATATATATACTGTGGTATACTTAATTGCTCAACCAGGAGAATTCTACACATCAATTACTTGTACACCATTTTCTGTTAATTCAAAATAACACTCTCCAAATGTTGGTATATTTTCAAAATAGTTGGAAAACCCAGCTCTCTGATTAGAAATTAGCAACAATTAGAACAATAGTTTTTGGTTTACCGCAAAAGTTCAAGTAACTGGAGACCTGCAAGTCTGCAACTACTAAATGTTCACTATCTTGTTTTTGTCAAAATTTGCTATTTTGATGGAACTCTTGGTCTAATTCCGATTCAGGCAGACAAGTTTACTGGCATGATGTAAGGTGATAGTTACATTCCATACCTGATAAGCAGTTACTACACCATCATACCAAAAATTGGGTACACATCGTACCATGTTATACTAAACTACATAAACTACATTTGTGTTGATCAAAGATGTGTTCAATTTTCATCTTTGAACCAACACATAGGCATACTACAAATTGAAACCATCTGGAGTTCGCATATTATGCGTGTTGTGTGTGGGTTCACCAGTTGCCTGGCCTTCAGACCCACAGACCAAACCAGCGAGTGTTCAAACCTGCTGGACAATTATACTGGCATATTATATCCAGGTTTCCTGTGTAGATCACCGACTGGATAGTCACAGTTCTGCTGTGTGTAACTTCCAGTTCTCCTCATTGGTGTGTTGTAGAATATCCGCAGTATAAGGGTCCGGCTCCAGAGCCGAACCGCTATGGCATACGGCCAGGATATCGATGGGATGGAGTAGACCGAGGTAACGGCTTTGAGAGGAAATACTTTCAGTCCATATCTAAGAGAAAGGCGGTAGCATCTGAAGCATATAAGTGGAGTACTGAGGACATGTAGATGCCGTGTGTAATAACTTATCATTCCTAAACTTTTCAAGAACGTACACTCCTGATACCTGTAGATATTCTTTTGAACATAGTTGTACAGTTAGTATTGGTGTATACATTCATGCTTGCACAGATTGCATTTTTTACATTCCTTGGATGAGGAAGCAGAATATTGTTTGTCATACAATAGAAACACAGTGTTTGTCGTAGATCTTTAACATAATGATGTAAATATTTTTTGTAATAGCCTATGTGCACTATATTGCATTACATGTATAATATATTTACTTGATTTCAAATGTGGGAGGGTAGTGAAGTTCTGCTAAATATTATCACTCTAATAAAAGTAAAAATGTCTGCCTTTTTACCTGCTTGTTACTGTTGACAGTTGAAAGATTTGAATTAATGGGCAGCATAATTATCTACATATCAACTGTGAGTTGATACTTCTTGGTAGTAAAGTAAGTAAAACCCCTCTGCTTCTGCTCACTGATACACCTGCGTTGAATAATGTGGTCCACTAACTCTTGAAATATCTGTTGTACATGTTATAATTTTGGTTATAAATTATAATTATATAATATAATATTGCAGTTTGTCAAATAATGTTGCAGTGCCAGACTTTTGCTAGTTGACTTGGTGGTTTCATTCTACACATTGCCCACATTTAGTAATCAGTAACTTGTGCTTATGTGACCTAATCAAGTTTGGGGAACCCCTTGCTACTCCCATGGGCTAATAAATGGATACAAATGACAGGTAGAGTTCATTATGCCTCTTGGACTAAGTTATGTATATATCTCATACGCTACTTAATGTAATGAGCTAAAAATTTACATGATCTCATATAGTGTTGCAGAGTTAATACAACTCATGGACTGACAGATGGAGTGTGGTGTCCAACCACAGATAGCACACACTCAACACATCGCATGCACTGCACTAGAAATAACCAGAAATAGCTGCAGAATCCACCTAGCTAGATCTGGATTGAAACTGACCAACAGGTCCAGTGTCCTAACAACTGTTTATTATATGTGCATGATCCAGGTCCAATAAGTGTATAAGAGTGTATTCTTGAGTCCAAACCAAAATGGGATATCATATAACCAGTGATGAGCAGACTTATAGTGGTTATACAGTAAATGTCGGCCCATGGATTGTGGTGCATTTAAAATATTGTAATGAACCGGCTGACTGATCCGACCTATGCAGAGGTTATCAGGAAGACCCTGACACCTAAACGGGTATTGTCCCTATTAAGTGACTCCAAAAATGCCTTCATGTCCAGATTACGTGTGAAATAGATACATTTATTATCCTGATTATTATTCTAAGTCTTCTTACCAGTATACTTTTGGGGCCGATGTCTCAGAACACGGCCATAATTACACAATGACATGTATATTACCTGTTTTAGCCTATTATAAGCACTTTTTGTGCAAGGCCGACCTCGGGCGTATTGTGGTGAAACAGCCTGCCTGGACACAAACTGAGTTCTTACTCTTCTTGTACATTGACATTAACATTGACATCATATCCATATTCATTCATGCATGATGTCTTACCTTATGCAATTATACTCATGCGTGTTATCTCACTCATATCCAATCAACTTATATTGTGTGCCTTATTATAACCTGTCAATCAGACTATTGGAATTACAACTTGGTTTTTCCCACAAATGCTGTTAGCAATTACCTTCTCTTGTCCGATACCATGTCGGCCGGCCGATACCATAACGGGCTCTTTTGGCCCGAAATACACTGTAGATATAGTATAAAAGGCAGTACATTTTCTGTATCAAATCAGATGTTGATTGCGCGCTTCAATAAAGCAACATCTCCTAACTCAAACCTATAGAGGCTTTCTCTTGTAGGCGGGTAACTCCACCGGCGGATCCATAGATCCAGTACGGCTCGAGTTCATTCCCATCCTCGTTTAAGCATATCTCTACACCACTTCTACGACTTAGGTCGATTCCGGATTCTATATGAATCTAGCGTCGGGCTTAAGATCCTAGAATACCAGATCTTTCATTGCACTCCTCTGGAGTATAAAGTCTACAAGACCTACATCGGTCCTGAGCGATACCTTATCGTACCTTTTTACCGGAAGTATTTTATGTATAAAAGCTCATGCATTTTGCTGTACAAATCAGTTGTTGATTGCGAATGTGCGACTTTTCGAAAAAGACAGTTCGAAACAGGACATTCCGAAACCGGCCAGTTCGCAACTGGACAGATCGAAAACGCAAAAAAGAAGACAACTCTACAGCAACTTTTATTTCGTATTGCGAAGCTTTTGCCGATATGGTATGCAAAGAGTAGCGTTTCCGTTTCCTGTCAATAATGTAGTTTCTCTTTGTAAAGTCCTACAAGTAATCAAGTTTCTCTAATTTCACTATTTAATTTGTTAATGTAATAATCGTTATTCTACTTTTATGTAGAATACTGTGTTGAATAAACCGTGACTATAGAGTGAAACGAGTGTTACAACTTTATTTCACCAAAACCTTGTCAATCATCTGGTGTTAAGTAAAGCTTAGTATTTTTTAAATTTAAAGCTTGACTTCTAAAACTTAGAATTATGAAATAATTATTTATTATAATAATATAATTACTTTAGCTGTAATGCTTAGTATTATTATAGGATCATGCTTTATTAGAAAAAAGATGTAGTATTATGCAAATTATAATAATAATTTAATAGTTGTAAATTTGTAGTCAAAATGAAAGTCTAGTTAAGGGTATAGTGGCTATTTCATCTGTCCACACTTTTGTTTTATTTGTCATGTTAACAGTGAATTTTTAGTCAAACCTCACCTTAAAGTTCTTAGCTGTTTGCCTTTAATTTTTTATTCAACAGATACTTATCACTATCCTATCTGTAGGCTAATACACAGCAAATTGACCAGTGTGTTATGCTGCAGGAAAATTACATCTCACTGGTACTGTGACTGTGTTAGTTTTGAAACTCTTTTTTCTAATACCATGTTTATACTACTGACTTTCGAAAATATTTATGCTACACCGTCTGTCAACAGTTTGTTCGCTGCCGTTAGTTTACTTGACCTAAACACACTTTGGCTCGAGGTGAAAAAAAACTAATTGCTAGTATACCAGGTAGTTACACATCTGCTTTTCTGCCATACATGTATATGAGTATTAGAATCAATAACATGCGCTGGGAGCTCACATAAGTGAGTATTGTAAGTATCCTTGTTTATTCAGCAAAACATATTATATCTGACGTATTCATCACTGATTGTAGGAGTACGAGTCGGTTGAAATGGGACTCCCATCTTCTAGCGTTGTCAAACAATTAGTGGGAGCGTGGTACATCTCTCTTCTGTCTGCCTCAATTATAGACATTGCAGCCGTGAAGCGGTCACCTCCGAACAGGCCTAGTGAACTATGGACATTCTGACCGTCATCAGCTCCATGTATGCACTAGTCCTGTCAAGTGAGTTGTCTGTCTACAAGCATTCCACCTTCTATTACAGATATAATTTCTATCATCAGTGATCCTATTTTTTGTATCTCTGGCTAACATGTAGATATAAATACATCATCCCGTTCGCTTACATTAGAGGTTACACATAGTAATACATCTTTCACATTACTTTAAGTTGCATTGCTATGGATTGTATAATAGTAATAGACTTACAGGTATTTACAGTCTGCCTCACAATCTCTCTGCTCACAATCTCTCTGCCTCCTGCCTCCCTCTCTTACTTGCAAATTTAAGTTGTAAAATCCAAGTTCAGCAGTAAACAGCTTCAAGACAAAGCTTTGTGCTGTATTAAACCCAATGGACTTGGACTCTATCTTGTTGGTGAACAGCTAATTTTTTTAAGGCTAGAAAATCGCAGTAGGGTAATGGTTAATAATGCTTAGGTTTAAATCCACTTAATGAGTTGACCATTTTTCAGTTTCATAGTTTACCTTTTTGAGAAAACCGACAGATATGGGCGCAGTGTTCTCTCTATAGACGTTTAACGACCACATGCTTTTGATTAGCGATGAAAAACTATTTTAACTCCTCAGAACTCCATCTAAAAATGTCATCATCTAACTTTTCTGGTACTGCCCAACGTCTGATTCTGCTATATAAATTATATTTTGCTATTCAAAGAATTTAACATGTTAATGGTAGACCCAGATACAAGCATCCTTAATGGGATCCTTGTTAAGAACATGTTGCACTCTGACAATGTATGAAAAGGTATTAACATTGTTCTTGTACACATCACTAACCAGTAGTGCATAGGCTTAAAATAGAGTTATGTTCGATAATATTCATTCTCAACAGCGGAATATGTCTCGGGTTGACACAAATTGTGAATGGGTGCAATTCCCATGGGGTTTCAGTACAGGTGATGTGCTGTGTTCAACCTTGTTTAGTCTCACAAGACTGTGTCCGCCTGAACACACACTGTCATGATGTACGAGTATATATGGGTATATCCATTATATAACTTATAATTATATTGTTTCTCAACTGTATAATAAATCATCTGTGGTTTTTTGCTTTGCACTTAGATGGTTGTAGCATATTTTACTAGCGGGTTTGGAGCACTGTATACCCACATGTACATAACATGCGCAGCGCAAATGATGCCAATACCATGTACAAACAACATATACTACATGTATGTAAATTATCAGAGTGTTCACATTTGAACAGCAATATTGTCTTCTTGTTGCCTAAACTCTTTTTAGAGCAGAAAAGATCTATTCTTTCTACCAACCTTGTATTCATAAGTTTGCTGTATGTCACCAAAAAGCAGCAAACACCACAGCGTCTTCTCCTCAGTAATTGGCCAATCTTGTGGCGTTGCAAAGAATTCGGGTGCTAGTGATGATTTGTATAGTGCATACCGTACATACATGTACATGCATGGTATTTCTGGCATAGGCCTCCATTAAAACTAATATAGCATACACCACGTATAACTTTGTAAAAGTACATGCCCACCTAGCTACACTGTTATCATTTCAATGTTTTCAGTTCTTGCAGAAGTTGTCTTCTCTCCATTTAGTGTTGGTCGTAGTCTGTTGTCACTTTAATTGATGATGATACATGTTCTTGTTAACTACTTATTAAACCAAACCAAATAAAATGATTGAAATGGGGAACTCCAATTATTTAGGCACCTAAACATTATATTGTGTACTTCCCCTTGAAACAAAAAGCATAATCTAATACACAATGAGACACGATTGATTAAATTGAAAGTCGTTTTACATGGCACCTACAAATGAACAGGTTAATTTTTGACTTGACCATAAATGGCTGACATGCATTGATTTCAAAGCTAGTATTACATCTTTTATCTCTATTGATAAAATATACGATGCAATGGCTAATAGCTTCTAGAAAGTCTTCCATATTTTCTCTTCTATAGTCTGCTACCAACCGATGCAGACTGTTGCCTAATGGCCTTGTTTCTGTCGATTCTTTCTTTACGGCTGGTTCACCCCTGTCTGCCAATTCTAGTGCAACCTGTATTGCCACATCTTCTGTTTTGATTATTGAAATTAACTTCCACACATTGGGATGTCTGTGTCCAACCAAAGACCTGATCCTACAGGAAGATTGTGGCGAATAAATATTTTAGTAAGAAAGCAGACACAGCCCGAATATGTACATCTACATGTATATGTATAACTATGTAAATTTCAATAGATTGCCCTAGTACGGGTTGCTAGTCAGAGAATTAGTATTTAGCTAGCATTTACATGTAGTTAGCATATGTCGCAATAATTGAATCAAGTTATTAAGCAATAATACAAACATACGAGTACATGTACTAACATAAATGTACATTATATCACATGCCTAAAATAATGCTTAAAACCAAAATTTTGCTCATAGAAAATCATTTTATTTACTTTAGACTAACATACAATCCCGCATCCTGTGACCACACAACATTTTGTTTGTTAACTTTCACTGAATTCATTATCAGTTTTTGGAATCAGTTGCAGTTGGCCAGTTGTATTACATAAGTTTAATATCTAAACTAGTAGAAAATTCAAGGGAATACCAGATGAACAGGAAGAATAATAAATTTTTTCTGTATTAATGACATGTACTGGTATATCAATAATGCACATACAATCTTTTGCTCGGCCCTATCTCAATTCTGTGGCCATGTCAGTGACACTGTTTTTCACAAAATGTATTTCTACCATTTGGTACTACTAAGCTATTGGTCATATTTAGAAGTTGTCCTCTCCCAAGAGATCATTTGGGAGAGGACAACTTCTGATTATGATCAATGGGCAATGTTCAGCCCATAGAATTTTATGGTTCAGCTCCACCTAGCCATTCCAAACACAACCAATATTAGCTTACCTTGTATCACCTTGACATAAGGAGCACAGCTTCCCATTATTACCAAATAGGCTCAAGCAAAGTGGCCAGAGACGAAAACTGCATTAACTTTGTACAATTCATTTTCTGTAGCACTATGTTTTGGTACGTCATGTCGTTAAAAGGATTAATTCTATTCTACATTATTATATAACAACTAAAAGTTCACGAACTACTAAAAATGCAAAGCCAACAGTTCTCGCATAAGCATGAATTAAAATTTATAGAACTATTTACAGTACACGATAGAAATTGCCTTTAGTTGCATGCAAATCCCATAGTATTTTATTCAGTATCTTATCCATACTTGTGACTTTGTATATTAGCAACTATTAGACTACTACTACATGTAGTAGTAGTCTAATAGTTGCTAATATACAAAGTCACAAGTATGGAAAAGATTAGTACCAAATGGTTGAAATACATTAGGTGAAAAACAGTGACAGTGACATGACCACAGAAATTAAATAGGGCCTAGCAAAACATTGTATGTGCATTATTGGTACACATGTTGTTATACATGTTGTTAATACAGAAAAAAAATCATTATATTTTTCCTGTATACATTTTATTATTTTCCATTTTCCATTAATTTAGATATTAGAATATACATAGTAATTGGCTGCTGTCTAAGTTGTAGGTTTACACAGTAATCAGCAACAAATGCAAAGTGAATAGTTTAGTAGAACTATATCCCCAAACTAGATTTTTAGCTATTTACAATGAAGTGACTGATGATGCATATCTAAAATGTAGTTTCAGCCAAAACAATGCAGCTACTATTTCATTAAGATGACATGGAACTTTAAAAGATGGTAAAGTCAGAGCAACCCCTCCTTGGTTTTTCTTTTTATGGGATGAATTCACTTAGCAAACTAATATTGACTACAAGCAGAATTCTGGTTTTAAAAAAATTCTTTTAGGCGTGTGAAATAATGCATATACATGTACATTGTACGTATGTATTGCTGCTAAATAACTTAAATAACTTGTTGGCATCAGTGCGACCTAACTAATACTAGTTCTCTGACTAGCAACCCGTACTAGGGCAATCTTTTGAAATTGACATAATTATACATATACTGCACATGTAGGTGTATGTATTCGGGCTGTGTCTGCTTTCTTACTAAAATATTTATTTGCCACAATCTTGCTGTAGGATCAAGTCTTTGACTGGACAAAGGCATCCGAGTATATGGAAGTTAATTTCGATAATTAACAAAGAGGATGTGGCAGTTCAGACTGCATTGAAGTCAGCAGACAGGGGTGAACCACCCAGAAAGAAAGTGTCAACTGAAACGAGAAGATTAGAAAATAGGCTACATAGGCTGGTCGCCGACTATTATAGAAGACAAAATATGGAGGACTTCCTCAAAGCAATCGACCACAACATCCGCCACTTCATCAACAGAGTGATGTAACTTTTAAATAATATTAGGATGTCAAGCTAAAACATTTACAGCAATATATGTATTAAGTGTCTAAATAGTTTAAATTTTATACTTGCAATAAGGGATTTTGTTTGTTTTGGTTAAATGAATATGTAAAACGACCCTATATTACCATCAAATTTTGTGAACAGACTACGACTAACACTAAATGAAGAGAAGACAACTTCTGCAAGAACTGAAAACATTGAAATGATAACAGTGTAGTTAGGTGGGCATGTACTTTTACAAAAATATACATGGTGTATGCTATATTATTTTTAATGGAGGCCTATGCCAGAAATACCATGCATGTACATGTATATGCGGTATGTACTATACAAATGTTTACGAGCGCTCCCTTGCAACCCTTTGCAACACCACAAGATTGGCCAATTACTAAGGAGAAGGTGCTGTGGTGTTTGCTGCTTTTTGGTGACATACAGCAGACTTATGAACACAAAGTTGGTAGAACAAATAGATCTTTGCTGCTCTAAAAGTTTAAAAGTTTAGGCAACAAGAAGACAATATTGCTGTTCAAATGTGAACACTCTGATAATTTACATACATGTAGTATATGTTGTTTGTACATGGTATTGGCATCGTTTGCGCTGCGCATGTTATGTACATGTGGGTATACAGTGCTCCAAACCCGCTAGTAAAATATGCTACAACCATCTAAGTGCAAAGCAAAAGACCACAGATGATTCATAATACAGTTGAGAAACAATATAATTATAAGTTATATAATGGATATACCCATATATACTCGTACATCATGACAGTGTGTGTTCAGGCGGACACAGTCTTGTGAGACTAAACAAGGTTGAACACAGCACATCACCTGTACTGAAACCCCATGGGAATTGCACCCATTCACAATTTGTGTCAACCCGAGACATATTCCGCTGTTGAGAATGAATATTATCGAACATAACTCTATTTTAAGCCTATGCACTACTGGTTAGTGATGTGTACAAGAACAATGTTAATACCTTTTCATACATTGTCAGAGTGCAACATGTTCTTAACAAGGATCCCATTAAGGATGCTTGTATCTGGGTCTACCATTAACATGTTAAATTCTTTGAATAGCAAAATATAATTTATATAGCAGAATCAGACGCTGGGCAGTACCAGAAAAGTTAGATGATGACATTTTTAGATGGAGTTCTGAGGAGTTGAAATAGTTTTTCATCGTTAATCAAAAGCAAGTGGTCGTTAAACGTCTATAATAGAGGGAATACTGCGCCCACATCTGTCGATTTTCTCAAAAAGGTAAACTGTGAAACTGAAAAATGGTCAACTCAATAGCTATTTTCTTACAATATCATGACGGACATGTATAGTTAACTTACAATCTGCTAGTTTCCACTCATTAGCCAATCTGACCTGAGTTGAGTCAAACTACATGTAACCTATATACTTATTCAAGAGAGAGTCTTCCCTCAATCCTTCCATCGTGAGATCGGAGAGTAGCAGCTTGACATCTGTTTTCTTAAATCCTGCTGAAAGTATACGCCTAGTTGACATAGAAATTTAAAGAAAAAAACGTAGATGGAGCAGAGATAGTACATGTATTAGGTGGATTTAAACCTATGCATTTAAACATTACCCTACTGCGACTTGTTAGCCTTAAAAAAATTAGCTGTTCACCAACAAGATAGAGTCCAAGTCCATTGGGTTTAATACAGCACAAAGCTTTGTCTTGAAGCTGTTTACTGCTGAACTTAGATTTTACCACTTTAACTTTGCAAGTAAGAGAGGGAGAGGCAGGAGGCAGAGAGATTGTAAGGCAGACTGTAAATACCTGTAAGTCTATTACTATTATACTATTCATAGCAATGCAACTTAAAGTAATGTGAAACATGTACTACTATGTGTAACCTCTAATGTAAGCGAACGGGATGATGTATTTATATCTACATGTTAGCCAGAGATATAAAAAATAGGATCACTGATGATAGAAATTATATCTGTAATAGAAGGTGGAATGCTTGTAGACAGACAACTCACTTGAAAGGACTAGTGCATACATGGAGCTGATGACGGTCAGAATGTCCATAGTTCACTAGGCCTGTTCGAAGGTGACCGCTTCACGGCTGCAATGTCTATAATTGAGGCAGACAGAGGAAAGATGCACCACGCTCACACTAATTGTTTGACAATGCTAGAAGATGGAAGTCCCATTTCAACCAACTCGTACTCCTACAATCAGTGATGAATACGTCAGATATAATATGTTTTGCTTAATAAACAAGGATACTTACAATACTCACTTATGTGAGCTCCCAACGCATGTTATTGATTCTAATACTCATATACATGTATGGCAGAAAAGCAGATGTGTAGTTACTTGATATACTAGCAACTAGTTTTTTTCAACTTGAGCTAAAGTGTGTTTAGGTCAAGTAAACTAACGGCAGCAAACAAGCTGTTGACATACGGTGTAGCATAAATATTTTAGAAAGTCAATAGTATAAACATGGTATTAGAAAAAAGAGTTTCAAAACTAACAGTCACAGTACCAGTGAGATGTAATTTTCCTGCAGCATAATACACTGGTCAATTTGCTGTGTATTAGCTTACAAATAGGATAGTGATAAGTATCTGTTGAATAAAAAAATAAAGACAAACAGTTAGGGACTTTAAAGTGAGGTTTGACTAAATATTCACTGTTAACATGACAAATAAAACAAAAGTGTGGACAGATGAAATAGCCACTATACCATTAACTAGACTTTCACTTTAACTACAAACTTACAATTATTAAATTATTATTATAATTTGCAAAATACTACATCTTTTTTCTAATAAAGCATGATCCTATAACAATACTAAGCATTACAGCTAAAGTAATTATATTATATTATAATAAATAATTATTTTATAATTCTCAGTTTTAGAAGTCAAGCTTTAAATTAAAAAAATACTAAGCTTTACTTAACACCAGATGATTGACAAGGTTTTGGTGAAATAAAGTTGTAACACTCGTTTCACTCTATAGTCATGGTTTATTCAACACAGTATTCTACATAAAAGTAGAATAACAATTATTACATTAAAAATTGGAGAAACTTGATTACTTGTAGGACTTTACAAAGAGAAACTACATTATTGACAGGAAACGGAAACGCTACTATTTGCATACCATATCGGCAAAAGCTTCGCAATACGATATAAAAGTTGCTGTAGAGTTGTCTTCTTTTTTACGTTTTCGATCTGTCCGGTTGCGAATTGTCCGGTTTCGGAATGTCCTGTTTCGAACTGTCTTTTTCGAAATGTCCCTTTACCGTTGATTGCGCCCTAATAAAGCAACATCTCCTAACTCAACCTACAGAGTCTTACTCTTGCAGGCAGGCAGCTCCAGCCCTGGTCTTTTAGACCTCAGCGCCCGAGCTCGTCCTCATACTCGTTTAAGTACTATTTCTACACTCCTTGTGAGTTCTACACCATCGGACTTTAGCCGATCCCGGATTCTTCATGAATCTAGCGTCGGGTCTAAGCCTTTAGATCAGCATTACTACTTTCTACACTTCTTTAGAGTATAAACTACAAGACCTACGTCGACCCTGGACTCTTCAATGAGTCTCAGCCTCGGCCTACGCCTTCATCAATAATCACCAGAGCTTCACTCAACGGTTCACTCTTTATAGAATGTGTGGAAGTTACCTTGGCAGCCTACTACCAAGCGCTTCCCGCACCCGTGCTACACCGGCACTCGTGCTACATCGGCACTCGTGCGTAAATCACACTAAAAATATTACAATATTACAGTAATACACAAAATGACCTGATGTGCAGAGCAAGCGACTAATCATTATTTACACCAATTGCAGATTGCCACAGTCGAGTAATCTATAGTAATCTATCTAGGTAGGTATAGAAGAAATAATTTAGCTATTCTCCAGAGTTGGTTCCAAGTCGACTTGCAAGTCAACAAGTCAAGTCATTTCTAAAACTTTGGAGCCAAGTCAAGTCCAAGTCAAGTAATCAAGTCAAGTCGACTTGTTACTTGACTTGGCAAGTCAAGTCAAAGCCATGACTTGGATCCAGCTCTGCTATTCTCTACAAAACACCAAATAACATCTACTTTGGATAGATGTAGTACAGTTTGGGCATGAACATACAATGCAGACAGGTCATATCACTCATAATGATAACTGATAACTCATATTTACATTTTTTAGGTCCCATGAACCCAGAGAAAATTGCATTCGCACTCAATTTGCAATTGTGCTCCCTTGGTAAAACGTAAAACTCTCGAGAAAATTCTCTATTAGCTACGGGACCTAAACTATTAGCGTGCTTATTTTCAGGACACCCCCATTATAGCGCCTTAATGTAAAACCTAGCCTGAGTGTGAAGGTAAAATCGAGAAAATTGCTTTTCAAAGAAGATACTACACGTAGTGGTATATCCATTATATGATTATTATTTCAACTAAAAATATCATTATTCCATTCGCTTTCAATGCAGAAAATTTACAAATTTCGTAAATATTTTTTTACCTATTAATATGTCTTGGTAAATAAAACTTAGGGTACAGATAGGATACATTTTATTAAAAAGAAATTGGCTGGTACAATCAAGGAAGATGAAGATCAAATGGAATCTGATCTTCATCTTGATAGCACCAACCAATGGATCTTTGATTCAATGATTGATTCATTAATTTCATGATCATGATGATCATAATGTTCATGTTGCTGTTCTGTTGTCATCTGATCTGATGATCTAAGGAGTTCATCTTGATAATGATTTGATTGGTGGATTTTTATTTAACCTAATGATAAATGATTTTAATTTTGAGGTATTTATTTTTAAAATTTTTTTTCTAAAAATAAACTAGTATTGCTATCAATGCAATGCCTCTATGCCGATGACACTTCTTTAGTCTACTAAACGGTGAGTTATATTGTTGATGCAGAGCAGTGCTAGACAAACATGAGTGCTCTACACAAATGGTCAACTGATTCGAGGATGGCGGATGCTCGTAAATGGCATAAAGTGCCATGTCATTGCTTTTGAAAACCGGCCTCACAAACCATTGTATAAATTGGGAGGCACACAGCTGAGCTGGAGCAGGGAAACAAAATACCTAGGAGTCACAATCACAATGCAAGCAGATTTCAAGTTTGACAAACACATAATAAACAAGTCTGTCAAGGCCAGTAAAGTATTTGGGATGATGACACATACACTCCATAGTGCTTTACATGAAAACAAGCTCCTAGCCTACACAAGCATATGTTGCCCCGTGATGCAATATCCTGAGGGCGTCTGGGATCATGCACAGAAAAACCAAAAAGAACATTGAGAACAAGCAGGCCTGCAGAACAGAGCTGTCCACTTTTTTAGCGACCTGTTATTGGTGGTGTTAGGAAGAGCATCCAACCTTATAGGCCTAATTCTCCTGTGCTGCTTTGGCAACTTTGGTGAAGTGCGTTCCCCACACCCATATTTAGAAAAAATGCAGTTCTCATTAGATTATTGCTCTCTTCCCTGGGATTATTAGTGAGAAGTAAAGATCGTTAAGTTTTTTTCTGTTCAAACTCCCCTCAGGTAAATACCGAAGCCTCAAATATTGAACCACTCCAAACACATCAACATTGCAACATTCTGCATGTAATGAAGTAAACCAAGCGTAGCTTATAGACAGTAGTCAAAGTGGGGGAGGGGTCGTGGGAGACAGAGTCCCCCCACCATAAATTTCAGGGGATCCCTCAGACTGACAGACCCCCTACAGATTACTATTATAATAAGTCAAATGCAGCGCTATTTATTTTCCTTCGTTCATAGCAACGAAGTTTTCTCTTAAAATCTTGGATCATATTTTAACCTGAAGTTCTTGGATTTTGCACCATTTCGGTGTCTAATTTTGATACAGTTTCCAATTTCCAGGAGGGCTCTCAGGCGCCCCTCTCAGACCCTCCCTGCCATTTGGACGGTTCGTACCCTTAAGTGATTAGGTTTGCTACCCTAGAGACCCCCACCTCTTTTCTTAGACTTTGACCACTGCTTATAGACTTATCGCCTGTAGATCTCAGTGTGCAATATCTTACATTAACTCAATAAAGAGTGTTATGCATACTGGAAAGTGTAACCAATTTTTCTTCTTGCCTCGCTTCACAGTCATTGACCAGTAGCACAGATTCTCATAAAATTGTTCACGCAACACAACTCGTCAACTTGCAGTTTGGCACTTTTACAAGTAATTACATCTTGCCAAACCTGAAATTCTAATTTACAATTGAGATGCATATTTCAAAAGTTGTTCAACTGTTGATGTTTGAGATACCAAAAATAAAGAGGACTGGTAAAAATGATATTGTTAATAACAGTGAAGGATCCGTCTGTAGGTCCGTAGCACCTCTCCTCTTCAATCATCCAGCATCTGCCATCAAGTGATGGTACCTTCACTTCTTATTCCATGCAGTGCTTACAGTTGCGTTGGCTTTGAACACAGACTAATCTTCTTGTACTTGCATACAAATGCAGATCCAATTAAGATGACGGCGTACAACGTTCAAAAGTTAATAACAATAAAAAGTCAATGGTGATGATTCTCTTTTCTATTTTGTTGGTTTAAACTAATGGTCTTATTTACATTATTACCAGCAACTGCTTCATCTATTCTCCATGTTTCAATAGTCTCACTACTGAATTACAGAGGTTACATAAAAAGGGAATACAAGATGTTGTACGTATCTGTTAATGAGCTGCAAGTAAAGTTAACACTTTGGAGTCTGACAACGAGTATACTCGTTTGGTTTTGCCTCCTTTCAGTGGCTAGCAACGAGTTTGCAGGTTATGCGCTCTCATGCTAGACCTTAATTAGCCTAAATAGGATATTTTCTAGCCAAAAAATAGCCTAATTTCTCAGTTGCCCAATAGCCAAGAGATTAACTAAATCCAATAACAATCCAACCTTCACTATACATTTAGTAGACATATAGTTACATGTAATTGGTAGAGGCATCCATAAATTCAGTCCAGTATAGTGAGAAAATGAAAATATGAGGCAGAGAGCTGTAAGGTCAAAGTACACTTATGATGGAGATTTAGCTGCAGAATTTGATTCTCTTGCAATGTTATGTAATGACTGTGGTACATAATTTTTGAAAATTTTCATGCGTTTTATAATCTGAGTTCAGCTACAGAAAATTACAAAAAATTGTCAAGACATCAAATTATTGGCTGATTTGGCCTGCTTGTTAGAGAGTTCAGTGGTTAATACACCTATCATATTTGGTATGATTAGAAAGTACAGAAGGTCAGCTTTCAGAAAATAAGCATATTGATAGGAGTTGTGTCACCCAGTGTTGAGTAATATATCACCTAGCCACCAGGGTTGGACATATACACTGGCGGTCAGACTTCAAAGTGTTAAGCAAAGCTTGTATTTACAAACATGACAGTTGTACTGTATGTCATAGGGCATATTATGTTCTGGCATGGTTTCACCTAGTAATGAACCAATGTGTTGGATGATCATTTCTTTGGTAGTTGTTACACATCTCCATTTGTAGGTCATACCCTGTTAGATAAGAATATGGATAGTGAGAAGATGAATGAACAGGAGGCTGGAGATTGTAACGAAGTGGAGGTCGGAGTTAAAGTTGATCACATGGATGCTGAGAATAACAAGGAGTGCCAGATGATAAGTGGTGGGGAGGAGGCTCCAGTCGATGATAGAACAGTGCACAATAATGAGCCATCAACTAGTAGCACTGATACTCATACAGATACTAACTCATGCCTAACTCAGCAATCTAGTCCACTGCCTCAGGTGAAGGATGATCCGCCCAAGACAGCCGCTGAACCAATCAATATAAAGATTATATATAATAAGAAAAGATATGATCATACAGCAGACTTAAATTCTACCATTTTAGATCTCAAACATGAAATTGAGAAGTTAACAGGCAAGTTTGACCTATTGTTTGTGTATGAGTAGCTTATACCTGGTCTAACCTTGGAATAGGGAATAGTCATAGTACTGTAGTAGTGAATAGTCAGAGTACTGTAGTAGTGAATAGTCAGAGTACTGTAGTAGTGAATAGTCAGAGTACTGTGTTAGTAGTGAATAGTCAGAGTACTGTAGCAGTGAATAGTCAGAGTACTGTAGCAGTGAATAGTCAGAGTGCTGGTAGTAACGAATAGTATGGATAACCAGCCAATTGAAAACAGGCTTCTGCATGGAGTGACAAGGTAACCTGTAGGGTACAATATTACATATTTTTATGGGTTCTTGAACCATGGTGAGGGGACGGGAGCTTAGCACAATTGTTTGAAGGACCTTATAAATCCTAAATATAGGACGCTATGCACTCATTTTCGATTAGTCCTAGTGTTTAGTAAAGCATACAAAGAGTCAAGCAACAATTCTCTTTGTATGCTTAGTGTTCTTTGAAAGCCAACACTATACACTAGGACTAAGAAATGACAACATCAGCAGCTGCCCCTCATAAGGCTGGGGACAGTGCTATGATTTCAGCTTAGAATTATAACAAATAGCTGGTATTGCATAATTGGCTGCAAACACTTTGTTCTCTTGACCTGGCTGTTATAATCTGTACTAATTTGTGTTGTTTGCAGGTGTTCCTGTAGCAACACAGAAAGTGATGTTCAAAGGTAAGTGTGTACCATTAGGCCTATTCATCTGTAAGTCAATCAAATATTATGACTGTTATGATTGCATAGAAATGCAAATGCTATTACATAATACCATAGTAAACATAAGCTTTGCCATCTGTTTCAAATCTTCTTATCACATCCATCTTTGTTCACCACGAGCGATAGCAGTGTATTGTATTATTATTGTAATTATTAGTAGTTGTTTTCCCTTGCCTACATAGTAATAAAAAGAACATAACTCCTGAATTTCAAATCCTTATAGCCTATAACCTACATGTACTACATTGTACAACGTTGTACGTGTAAACTGTGCATGCTACATTATATCAATGAATAATCATCAAATGCTATAACTGTTAGGCTCAACACAGAATGAACAAACATTGAAAGATCTCAAAGTAAGCAAGAGTGCTAACAAATTCATGGTGATAGGATCTACCATGAGTGATCTACTCAAAGTAGCCTCAGCACCAGACCCTAAATCTGTCGGAGGTCTAAAGAGTGATACTGCTGCAGCCTCTAGCAAAGAACCTTTATGTAAACAGACAGTGAGTATCATATGCTTACTAATATAACTTATTTATCCATCATAGAAAAGTATCTTTCACTTGAACTACTTCTGTTCGCATTGTTAGCTGTCATAGAATAGTACCATGTGCTCTGTTCAGGTGCATAAGAAGGTTTTGGATAAGCATGGAAAGCCAGAAGATATAGCTGAAGGTATAAAGGGGGCATCTCTTCCACTCCCGCCTGCTCCCCTCTCTGGTATGTACAACAAATATGGAGGGAAAACACGGCTCACCTTCAAACTAGACCAGGATGAGTTGTGGATTGGTACCAAAGGTAATTACTTATTGTCTGTAATAGTAACCTACTAATTATAGTAGGTAAAACTTGATATATCTGTGTACCTTGTATGTAGGTGCTAATCTATGTTGTATGTTCTGATTGGATGACAGCATATGTATTCATATTTATAGTGTATAGTCTTGTCATCCCCTGTAAATAATGTAAAGAGAGAGGATAACTTCTAGTAAATATACCTTGCTAGACATCTGGTGTTTAGCATGCTCAGTCATACTGCATACCTACCTATTATCTTGTACACACATGTACCTGCTTACATACACATACCCACCTACATACACGTACCTACCTACTTACATGTACCTACCTACATACATGTACCTACCTACATACAAGTACCTACCTACATGCATGTACCTACCTACATACACGTACCTACCTACATACAAGTACCTACCTACATGCATGTACCTACCTACATACACGTACCTACCTACATACACGTACCTACCTACATACACGTACCTACCTACATACACGTACCTACCTACATACACGTACCTACCTACCTACCTACCTACATACGCGTACCTACCTGCAGTCACATCACCTGCTGATATTACAACCTACATGTAATATTTGTGTGTTGTAATATGAGTATGATATGAGTATTGTCTATATTTTTACCAAGTAATGGCCTATAGCACAGAACCTTATCATAGTTATGAATAGTCAGAAAAAGCTACATGTAGCTATGTTTATCTAGAAAGCTCCAATATAATATTTTGTGATAATATGTGAACTTGACATGGACCAAATAATATTTCTGAATAACATGATATCAACATCCCCTTTACAATAAATTTGAAGTAGCGAACTGAAGCATATAAAAAATAAAGAAACACATATAAATTGTATGACATGAAATTACATGTTGTGGAAAACTGATCCCTGTGCTGGTGATATTGTAGAACGGACACAGAAAGTAAAGATGGGTTCAATTAAAGATATAGTATCTCAGCCAATAGAAGGGCATGAAGCCTACCACCTCATGGTAGGTGTCTTACCATGTCATCTGTACATAGTGGCTATTCTTATCAGCTTCATATACATGTACATTGTATTTAGACTAGATCAACACCATAGTTGTCAATTCCTGTACAATGATAGGCCTGGTAATTTATTGAGTGGACAACTCCCAGTCTAATAACTGTTTATTCCGTCTATGTTACTCACCATTACCAATTCAGAGCATGTTTGTGTTTATTCATGGTATGTTAATAATTAAATGTGTGTGTTTTAGGGTCTCCAGCTGGGACCAACAGAGGCATCTAAATACTGGATATACTGGATACCTGCACAGTATGTCAACGCTATCAAAGACACTGTATTAGGCAAGTGGGGAGACATGTAGACTCTCTGTCCAACAGTTCAGATCATTTATTCAGTCCAGACTCATGGTATTTTGTGCACAACAAAATCAGCTGACATTATATAATTATGTGGTTATACTACAAATATAATATTAATTATAATTTAAATACTGACAAATTATTTTCAAATACCTCACCAATCAGGTTACAAAATAATTATAATGAAGAAAATATAATGATTGCATTTAACCAATTGTCTTCAAAATAGATTGAAAGTCCTTTTTAAAATGTGGAATAAACCGAGTAGATAACAGAGTAAAATTATAATAATTTATACCAAGGAATTTATTGGTGAGCAGCCAGAGGTTTGGTTCCTATTATATAGGAAGTGAAGGTAGCTGCAGTGGAATGTAATTCATTCTGCCGGTTAACTCATCACAACAGCCCACAGATAGATTCCTTGCATTATAAGTACATGTATTACATATTGTCAAAACACAGTTTCATCCTAAAAGTAGATTAGTATAAAAATAGTAGAATGTGGGGAGTTGTCTTCTCAGTCGTACTCTGAGCCTATGGTGATACTCATCTCTCCATGGTGAATGTAGGTAGAGTGGTACCACATGTTTGTGTCTACCAGAACTAAAACACAGCATAGTGTTACAATAACATTACAGATACAGTGTACAATGTACATGTATTTATACATATCAGCAGTGCATATGTCAAGTGCAACAAGGAAGAAGAAAGTGTTTTATCTCTGTATTGCATATAATATAAGACCAGGAACTTGCCTTTCATACAATTTACAATAGAGAATTGACAAGGAAGTTATGTAAATGATAATATCTGTGAATCTCAATGGGATAAGAATGTGAGAATCTTACTGATGTCTCCTTTCTCCATAGTAGCATTCATAGTCTTGCAGACGGAGTCACATTCAGGGGAGGGAATTATCTTCCATGATTTCTTGCCAGCAATCATCGCTTGCCATGAGGGCCTTTGCACGTAGTCAATCTAGTACATTACATACATGTACATTAGATGTATGTAGGTGTGAAGTGGTAGAGCTCAGTGGGAACAACCATATGTATCTCCTTTTATCAAACCTTTAGCTAGTGTGTATATCTAATCATGGCCACCTAAGTTCAACCACCCTCCCTCATTCAACACATTATATTGAATGTTATACATGTACAGCACACATGATACTGAATCAATAGTAATTAGACAATAACTTACAGCAATACAGACACAGAGGTACACAGCTACAACATGTAATGTAAATATACCTTACAAACTGTACAAACAATGTAACAATGAGGGTACAACATAACAATGCTATACACTTTGTGTGTCTGTTAATGTGTTTTGCACTATTCATTGCTGTCAGCTAAATACAGTGAGAGACCTTCCATCAGTTGTAATATCTTGTCATTAGTAATATACCTTTGTAGTATAACAGGAAAACTATTAAGCGTAACGCTTGATACTCCGCAGCCTAATCTAAATCTATATCTGTTCAAGTTTCTAAAAAATGGAGGAGTCAAGATGGTATCTACTATATATACAGGAAATCTACTAATAGCAAATATGCCAACCGTTCATATCACATGACACTTTAGATACGGTTGGAATGGGGTGCACAGTGCACACTTGCCATCACACACTTGCACATCACATACGTTTTACTCCGCTGTTGAGTCCACAGCAAAGTAAATATACATTATACACTTACATGTATATTAGCTCCTCCACCAAACCCTCCCATGAACAACCAATCTAGATTGCTGGACTCAGAGTCATCTGGAAGGAACTGTGGTGTGGTATAGTGCTTACGGAGTTGCTTAGCTACATCTAAATGACAGTTACTCCTGCAATAAATCACATCATTTCATTCAACAGAAACGCATTATCATTTCTCCCAGTGCTCATCTAAAACCATCCGCCCATCTTGCTATAACACAATTTTACAATGCAGATGCACTATGTATCAGATATGTACCATTAGATACGTACCATTAGTTACGTGTCAGCAATACAGACACGTACACAAGCCACCATATTATATTTGTCTCATCCCTCAAAAACAAAGGTTGAGATTTTGGCACAATGCCATTTGAAATATGATCACTTGGCATAGACAACTTCAGTGAAGTTACAGAGTCACATCACAAACAGATCCCGATGATAAAATTTCAATACATCAATTATAGGTTAACTAAACAATATTATATAGCTAATACATTGTCATTGTCTACATAACAATATCAACTCACCATCCAACATACCACTGTGGCTGACCAGGCTCCATCCGGCTCTGCTCCTCTGGCATCGAAAACACTTCCTCCAAAGACAGAAAATTTGTATTGTAAGGGAAGAACTGACAATCGTTTTGAACAGCGTCTAAAGCACCGTCAGTCCCTTCATACAGCTGCTTTAAAAACTGATAGTTAAACTGAGTCAAAGCAGTCCAGTTCCTAGCCCCTCCTTTTACCAGCAGAGGAACACCCGTGTAGGCGTATTTGGAGAGGAAGAGCTCCTTAGTAAGTACATCACCTTCTATAACGGGCACTTCATCCATATCTTTGCAAACATCACACTGAACTGCAGGTCGGGACAACTCCATCATAACCAGATTGTTGCCAACTATACATCTAGGGTCCATTGTGTGATAGTAACCCGCTATGAATAGAGAGACTGACAGAACCACAAGGGAGATTTTAATAATATCTATACGTGTCCATCCTGTCTCCTTGGTGCCCTCTTGCTTCGTAGGTAAAGTACCCTTATATATTTTCAGCAGTTGCTGTTTGGAGACTCCATCATTGGACGCCTGCAGGTACACCTCTGTCAGCTGTGACACTAACTTTTCCTTCCTTGAAGCAGCCATGTCAGCCTTGAGAAATAAATAAAAAAATGGGAGTTGCAGAATATAGCGAGTGTGAACATCTAAAGTGCTTTTGTATTCTTCATTACTAAAGCAAGGAACAAGAATTTTACATTCAATGATAGATTGTCAGATATCGGCCTATATACAACATGCTGTTGTAGCACATTTGGCTTCATTATTCTAGCAGATGAATAATGTAGGTGCCAGTTTAAATAGATATGTTCAACTGCCAATTGAGGAGGGTGAATCCTATAAATGCCCAGAGACTTCAGACTATATGTTCTCCAAATGAGATGATCTTAAAATTGCATTGGTTTATTTGTTATTGCAACATGAAATCAGTACATAAATGTAGCATGTAGGCCTACTTGTATAAAGATTGCTATTCCAATGCATAATATAATGTATTATACTAAAACCAATAAAAATCTAACATTGAACAGATCCACAAACAACTACATGACCGCCTCAAGCAATCATGTGTTGTGGACTATCAATAGCACTTCACCCAATATTAAGTTCTTCTAAGATATTATGTAATAGGCCTACATGTGGATTCAATTTAATATTATGCATTATAAACAACCATAAACATCACTAATTAAGGAAAAAATCCAGCTCGACGAATCAAATGCTTGGAATAAGCAGAGTGAATTTTTCTTGCAAATAAAACGTAAAGTTAAATTGTTTCAAATAATTAAATTAAATATTCTAGTGATCACAATATAATCATGGGTGTTTAGAAATTACATCCACAATAAGGGTGCTTTCGGCACCGTCGCATTATATTCATTTAATGGATTATAATGGATTATACGATGGATTATACGATAGCGTTCGGTAATGGATCGCATTGTAATAAAAAATGCGATGGCGTTCGGTAATGGATCGCATAATAATAAAAAATGCGATGGCGTTCGGGAATGCATCGAATAAATTATTAAAATAATAATATTTTATTATTATTTTTATTAAATTTATTATTTTCCTCAATGCGACGATCCTTCGCATTTGGAGTCAAGAAAATATTTAATATAAATTCGCCCAGTCTGCTGTGTCTGTTATGCCATCAGTTGTCAATAGTAACCTACTACAGCTATTGTACATACCTTGTCTGCAAATACAGACTACTGCTGTTCTCTTCATTCAATGAAAATAAAAGAGTCTACATGTTACTTATTGTACCCGTCTTTGTTATCGGTGTACTAACTCAACTGTCTTTGTTATCAATAACCAATGCTGAAAGTAATTGGGACCAGTATCATTGCTGTCTTCAGCCTATTACATAATGATCTGATCGATCAGTAGAATTACAGATGTCAATGTGGTTAATGCACAATACTGTGCAGGTAAATTCGTTTGCATGAAGATCCCTCCGCTCGATTTGACTGCTGTATACAAATGTGCACTATTTACATGTGGACTGAATGTTACGACTTGTAGATCAAAGATTAATTTTGATACCAAGTGAACCAACAACCAACAAGCTGCAGATATTTTTGTAACATTCAAATATAATTTTAAAATGCTGAGTAGTGAGCTATGTAGGATTATTTGTAATGTTTGTTCTCTAACTGATGGTAATCTAAAGTAATCTGACTGACTTAATTATTTGAGCTCATTTGGAAATTCCCAGCCTAGCCTTTCTCATAATTAAGAGGTGTTCGGCAATAATACGTGAAAAATAGCAACATCCATCGCATTAATGCGTGACTTTTATTTAAATTAATGCGATGAAAATACGATGAATATTCAATAATGCGATATTATTTTTATTATTTTTTTATTATTATTTCCATCGCATTATTGGAAAATTTATTCCATCGTATTTCATCGTATTATTTGCTCTTCCATCGCATTGATGCCGAAAGCACCCTAATTCCATCTTTAATAATTTTACTATGTACGTCTATAACATCCCTACTACTGCTATATTTTCATAATATCAATACAACTATACATTTCATAATAATGCACAAGAAGTAACAACACCTTACTTACTACTATGCATTATAATTACTTGGGACATAAATGCTATGTTCTACGTGTAGATGAAGTCAGGGTGAAGTAAGAGCACTAAGGCTATAAAATATTTCACATCTATATTCTAGGTGAATAGGATAGATTAGCAGGTGGGTTGGCAAGCAGGCTGGATTTAATAGACTGTCTGCTGTCTACCCATGCCCTAGACTAATGAAAACTAATTACTGAATAACTTTTTATTACAATCGTTATTACAGCAACTACTGTTATTTATGGACGTTTTAAACCAATAAGGAGGCAAAAGGGAATTCCATTGATCAAATGTGAAAATAATGTAGTAAATTACACATGACTTGCTCTTCAAACAATCTATGTTAAATCTTCAAAATGTGTCTTGGTTAAAATGCTAAAAGGTTTGAGTAGTAGCATCGGCCACTGTTTATTCCAGATGACCATTTCTTGATAGCTTTCTTGACTGAGTACTTGGCTAGATCTCGCGGCCTGTGCACTGATGTTTGCTGAGCCTGCCCTAGGATGTAGGCCTATTCAGTGCTGTGCATTTTATCATTTGTAAAATTTTTCATCGGCAGCTTCACTTTTGGCTTTTTTGCAAATATTTTTGGCCTCACAGCCTTTCCCTGCCTTTAAGTTTTGTTGTAAACCCTTTAACCTGGTCTTCGTTGTATTGGGGTCTCAGACAACAAATAAAGATCTGAGATGAGAGAGAGTGACCTGAATTACATGGATTATTGGGAGACAATAATAAACCTATAATAATAAATTAAATTATGCCTAATATGTGGGCCTTTAAAGTATTATCATAATAATTATTTTATCTCTTTCTTATCACATATAGCCCTCGCTATCTAGTCAGACACAACGATATGCAGTGTAATTAAATTATTAGTTTTGATATTAACTATTATAATTAATACCATTTTCATTTTACAATACCACATTAATGATTAAACCAACAGTTTATTTATTATATTTATCTATCAATATACTATAATTGTTGTTAATAATACAATTATTAATTATAGCTATATACAAGATACTAATAATTATTTCAATGAAAATATTAATGAACAATGACACAATACATTACATATTATATTATATGGTAATAACAATTAATAAAAAATAAAATTATATTATATTTCTAATTTCAAGCACTATTTACCTCAGAATTTACCTCAGATGCGGTAGGACTCCACCATCAATTTCATGCAAATCTATAAGGGAGCCTCTAGTTTTAACTATTTTTTGGACTAGGGGGTCTGCAATATTTACAGTATATCACTGTTTAGGATTGGAAGTTGGTTTCTCATCTTATCTCACGAATTGTTTGTGGCAGGAAACTAGAGTGGTAAATGTATTTTTTGGCTGATATTGAGGTTGGCTCTCCTCTGGCAGCTGCTCTAGTGGTCATTGTTACCATCTTTCTGTCACCCACAATATCATCATATGCTCTGGATAGAGTGGAATGTTGTTCTTCATTCTGAAGAATCCTGGTCAGTAGACACAGGCGATGGTTTTTTCTTCTATTTTCAAGGGTCCGGATCTCTAACTGATCTCTCGCCTCTATACTCTGATACTCGCACTGATATCCACAGCAATCACCAACTTGAAATTAAATTTAATAGAATTTATAATAGAAATATTCCTATTAATATAACAATGATAAATAATAATTACTTTATAATAGAATTTAAAAAAAAAGTATTAGTATTGTATAAACATTGATATTATTATATTATTATCATTATGATAGGTATGGTAATAGTTAGTAACAACACATCCCAATGTCGTTCTGTGAGGTGCTATGAGAAACGCTCAACTGCTACATGTACATTAATATCGTCACCAATTTTAATCTGAACCAATAATATTGATACGACAATGACAAGAGCAATTTACACAAAAATACTTGAGCTAAACAATGTTTATAGTAGTGGTTTCAGTTTAACAGGAAATGTATAGTCATTCAAGGTAAATTTTATTCGCATGTATTAAATGGGGGCATAAGAGGGAGCAACCGGTGTTTTTGACACACTGCGGTAAAGTTTCAGACTATAGTAGACTCTCAGTAAGTCATGCAGTAATAGGCTAATATCTAAAACTTAGATGGTAAAGATTGCCGCAATTAACGCGACGCGATTCGTTGGATGTTGCAAAAGGAGGGAGCAACCCCAAAATGTTTGTACCAGGAGTTTATAAAATATAATTATAATACAATCATGTGTACTACACCATATTACAGTCATGACACTATAATAATATTAATAATAACGTTTTTGTCTCGTAAATGTTGACTTGAGCATTGGTGATAAATGTGGCCAATTTAATTGTAAATATGTAGAAGACCTTTAGCAGAGACCATTATGGAAACAGGTAGGAGTGGGAAATGTTTCTCTACCACTCAAAATGGCTTACATTCCATCTCACCACCTGAATTGATAATTATTACAGGAATAAGTATCAGATTTAGTTTCCATGTTTATAATCATTTTGCTGAACATATTTAATCATTGTAGTTTAGTTTATAGTTTTTATTGATTCATTTATTTGTAAATTTTGTAGTCAGAACATTTCTGTAAAGACTTTTAGTGTTCGACATGCATGTAACATTTTACCAAATAGTTGGTAAAATTGAACATTATGTGGCAAGTAGTGTTGAGAAAAATAGAACAAGTGCAAATAGTTTTGTCTAGCTGATATTAGGACTAAAACACTGTGTCTGAAATTGTGTGCATCACTTCTCTTCAATTGTCTTTTGTACACCTAAATTGTGTCCTCCCTCAATATGTTTTTTTTACTAAGAGTAGGAAAAAACAAATTGAGAGAGGACAACTTCTAACTATGATCAATAGCTGATAGGTGCCCATGCTATCTATCCTGTATATACTTTCCTTGGGCAATATAGGCTGTCCTGTAGTGTTGTACACTGGCCTGCTTATAATCATGTATTCTATACCATGCTTGATACTGCATAGTGTCGGACATTTACAGTAACAGGCCGGCATAATATTATTTTATCTTAGTGCTCTAATTAACTGTACCTTGTTATTATTAGTGTCCCAGGTTAATATCTCTTTTGGCCTAGGCCAAGTGGCCAATGGCCATCTTAGGACTTTCATTTGTGACCTCTTGGACTGGCCTAGGTCGCAAATAACAATTCTTAGATGGTGGCTTGGTCTCGGGATTTTGCTTGGTTGAAGAAAACCATCCATAAACCTAGGTTACACCAGGTTTCTCACACAAAAATGAGGATTTTGTTTTTGGCCCAGGCCGGTGTGTTCACAACTCTGTGACGGAAGTAAGCCAGAAAATTCTTGAGCAAATTGGTCGTGCCTGAAATTTAGGTTGCGAGACACCATATAACTTGTTTTCTCCATTGACCGATGTGCATTAACTAACATTTAGAACGATGCCGTCTTACTAAGTGTTGTTATACCTGAAGTATATTCTTTTATACTCCACCGAGGTCATTTTAATTTTGTTGCTTTATGCATGATTTTTATAATCAATCTCGGTTCATCAGGGGCAGAGCCAAATTAACATAAATGAGGCTCCAATTCCACAGTTGCTTGTGGAACTTTTCTTATTTACTACAAGTTGTTTTACTGAAACTTAGGCTCTCAGTCTAGGCTCAAAGCTACTCAGACTACATACTAGAATTCACCAGTTTCAGACAACGTGGCAGCACCACACCCTGTTACACCTGGTAATGCCGGCCACTACCCATTGGTAGTCAAACCCATTTATTATCTAGGTTGATGTAATAAAGGTATAATACTGCCCTGTGTTATCACTTGTCTAGTCGTTACTTACACCTAGTACAGAGCCGCACTCTATTCACCCGCTGGTTCTAGTCACAACCCCTCAGTAGTCAGCGCCATGCATCACCTACTAGGTTATTAATGCAGTGCTGCACCTACAATTATAGTAAGATATCGAGTACACCTTGCACTATAAACACTCCAGGTTGGCACAGCTTTAGACCTGATTGGCCCCTGGTACATGCCTGCCAGCTATGCCCAGCTAACTAGCTGAGCACTATGCAACCTCTCCTCCCACCCCTCTATGTATTTTGACTCATACAAACTTTGCCTTTTTCAGAACCCATCTCCTACAAACTCCTAAACTCCTGCAAGCCTTCCCGGTTTGAGATTTTAGTCAATAATAACTTTTATTTGCTATTTTGGTGACTATTATGGACATATAAACTGACTACCAAGCTAGCAGCTTTATATGATATAATTTGCTTTGGAGCTATTTTATTTATTAATGCTATGCAAGCTTAGTCTCTCCAACTATATAAATGAAGAATTTTTGTTTGTTTTGCAATGGATAGTAAATGAATAGAAGATAGTATCTCATGGTCATACACAGTATTCATGGTCATTAATAAACCATCTCAAAGCACAACAGTGACCAGATTGGTTACAAACAGTCAGGAAATGTAATGTGACAGCCTCTAAACTAATTGCAGCAATTTAAATTAATATTATTTTATCTTACATGTATATTATCTTCACACTTATATGGGACATCATGTTTGCCTTAATTTGAGACCTAGCCTGTCTTCACTAGTTTTGTGCGGGGTAGACAACTCCGTGTACTAGTATTTGTAACAACCTAGCACATGTACTTGAAGCAAAACATTTTTCACCAGCTTAGTTTGTCACTACATGTAACTGAGAACTGTGCCCACAGCAGACAGCCCATAAAGTGTGGTGCTCATTGTTAAAAAACATTTTAGGTATTTTAGCAAAGCAGTCAAAGAGTCGGTGAGGGTTATCTCAGGTGTGTAAAAATCTCCCTCTTTGATGTCAGCCCAACTTGTCATGTATGATTATACAGCATAATGCAACAACAATGAAGACGGTAACTTAGGATCGTTCACATGCAAAGTCATGTTAGACAATCTAGATATTATAGCTACTTTCAACTTAATGTTTGTGGAGGGGGTGGGATAGGGGTACCAAAACCCTGGTTGAAAATGGATGGGGGGGGGGGGGGTGAGAGTCTTCTGCCAAAAGGGGAAAATCGACAGGTTTGCATGGTGTTATATTGTATAGTTGACTAGTTGTTGCCGTGGATTGTAGCTGTCCATTGTTTTATTAGAAATCAAGTTTGTGAAAATTTTGGTAACCAAAATCAATGCAAATGCTATGTCGTGCATGCTACCATGCGATATCCATGTTGTGTTTCCCTTGCCAACTATTAATTCAATGAGCATTAAAAATGGACCCATAAATTAATTTGCTGTATAGGAAAAAATCTCTACCTCTTTTTTTCAATAGCCTAAGACTGTACAATAGTAATAGTGTAATATACATTGTTCATGCTGTACAGTATTCATGATGTAATAACAACATGTACTGAAATATCCAATGGAGAATAGAAAAGGTTATTGATGGATTCACTGTTGACTGAATATCAGTTTCTATTTACTCACTGCTATGTTTTCAACTGCAAGTACTTCCTGCACGGTCTAGTTACTCTAGTACTAGTAGATTTGTATCAGTATAGTATAATACATGTACTTATGCTAGACAGTAGGCAGTATAGCCAGCAATGTTTTGTGCAGAGAGTTTTAAAGCTGATTTTAAGGCTGACTATGACAAGTATGGAGCTGATGACCTTGAGAAACAAGCAAAACACTTGCACAGACTAGCAGATGAGTATGTACTCAGAGCTCAGGAACAGAACAGTGAAACAAAAAACAGATGGATCCTCTACTTGAAGGTACATGTATGATGTTATGTACAACATGTACATGTACATACTGCACTGTACCTTGTATTGTTCTACATACATGTACATGTAATATGTCTATCTATTTCTACTGTTGCCAAGACAACTAGTAAGTACCTACTGGAATGTTTCAATAACCAAGGTTTAAAAGTGATCTGAACTACCAGTTAGTAAAGATAATATTAATGATCGAAGGAAAGAATGAATGTGTGACAGTGTTGGCAAATAGCCCTTTGAAATTGTATGTGAGGTAGGTGCAGGAATGAAACAGTAAATGAGATAACCTTGGTTCATTGTCAAAACTGAAGAAACTATTTTCTTTGTTTATTTTTGAGCAACTCTGCCCAACCCAATTGCCCCAACCAAAACCAGAATCTTTGTTTATCAAATTTGTGTTTGAGTACTGCATGTAGGCTTATAAAGAGTATGTTCTGGTTTCAGGCTCATGCATTGTTGAATTCGACATTACTACGCTGTTCTCCCGATGAGGTGCCAATAATAGAAGGAAAAATATTTGATCTGGAGTGTCATTGGTATGGCGGGACACATCCTCTGCGCAATGTCGAGCAACTGAGAGAAATAACACAGCTGAACAAAGTGAAACTCTCAGATATTAGAGGGAATTGCAAATCACGATTTACCAAATGTGGAGCTTTAATCAATGGGCTGGAAATGGATGATATGTTTAGTCCAAATAATGAGCGTCTGGCAGAAGAATTCTCGGAGGAAGTAAAGTCTCAAAGTGAATACTGTACACAGCAAATGATAGAGTTTGCCCAGCTTATGTGCAGACAAAGTGAGGGGTTAGTTGGTGAGCCACCCTGTCGATATGCCATTATTGCTCTAGGTTCACTAGCTAGAAATGAGGCTACGCCCTATTCAGACCTGGAGTACACTTTCCTAATTGAACCAGGGTGTGACAGAGAATATTTTACAAAACTTGCCATCGATACATATTTCAGAATATCAAACCTTGGCGAGACACCTCTCAAGTACTACTATATCGAGGAGTTCTACAACAACTATAGATCTATCTCAGAAGAGCTGAAAGAAAAGGCTTGGTTTGTGGACAAAGCTTATAGCGGATTTAAAATTGATGGCCTTTTGCCAAAAGCGGGTAACATTCCTACAGGAAATGGTCTATCGGAGATGACCTTAACGGTCACTGTTGATGAGTTGATGGCTCGCTATATTGCATCAGTCAACCAAAGTGATGTTAAGGAAGTTGCAGGTTTAGCAGACTTGTTATTTAGCACTGTTTTACTCCACTCTCACGCTGACAGTAATGGAAATTGTGGATCTGCTTTGTTTCATGAATTTAAAAAGAGAAAGCAACAATTTGAGACGAATTTCCATGGTCTGACTATTGGCCGAAGCAAATTGGAAGGCACTCGCATGGGAAGACTAGTACTAGACATTGATAGTTTTGATTATTGCCCTGGAAATATTCGAGAAGACATGCGAGATGTGAAAATAAAAACACATATCTTTAGATATCCTACCATTCTCGCCCATAATATTAAGATTGCGTTGAATCTGAACAACTGTGACACTGCATGGGAAATATTTGAACAACTACATTCAAAGTTTAACCTTCTAAGCAAAGAAATGCTTAGAACAGTACAATTCATATTAATGTCTGCAATATGGATTCGTAACTCCGCATACCTTTCGGCTGGTACACAGAAAGAGGAACTTTCGTTTCATCCCACATACATTGACCAAAAAATTGATGACAGATTCTTTGTTCCAATGAAGCTTTACATAGCAATGGGCTGCCGTTTGGTACCCATCAAACAATCTATTTTGAAGTTTGTGCACAATAAGACAGGAATGATGTCTTTAGATGACATCAGTGGTTTGTTCAAATCTATTGCCGTTGATAAAACTGACTGCTTGCTACGAGGCAGATTGCACTACATATGCGGTGATTTCCAAGGAGGATTGCAACACATTCAACAAACTCTGAAGTCTGATATACCAATAGAACTGGAAAGCATTCAATTTCAATTCAAAGACAGAACCACAGATGCAGTCTATCTTCTAGCTTACCTGTTATTTCACAATGGAGAATATGCCAAGGCTCTGAACTATTTCAATTGGTTAATCTACCAATCTGAAAGTTCTGAACAAGAAAAGCTTGTATATCTTGCTTCATTGTATGCCACCAAAGGCCAATGCCTCGTGATGTTAGGTAGATATGAGGAGTCAAAGGGTATCTTTGATATAGCAGGGCATTTAATGATTAAGCAAATAGGTGCAGCAAGTAAGGATGATATGTTTGTAAAATTATTGGGAATTCTACACCGAAAGGAGAACCAGATATTAACTGAAGAAGATATCGAGCTTTGCTTAGCTGCCTGTGTGCATATTAGGTTTATTGCCGATTCAGTGCGTTACCATCAAGGCAGACACAATAAAACACTGCAGTCATTCAGAGATCTGCAGTTGGCATACAGTCTTATAAAGAAGATACTGTTTGATGACCAAGAGGAGAGTCTGACCATTGTTGACTTCGAAATAAGCATTGCATTGTATCATATGCAACTAGCTAAATACAGTGAAGCAAAGAAGCACCTGACAAAAGCGAATGACATCTACAACAAAGTGTTTGGCAACACTGCAGCTACTGTTGACCAATCAGCTATACAGCTTCACATTGGTACAGCATCGCTGAAATGTGGAGAATTTGACAAAGCTGAGAAATGGGGTCAGGCATCACTTGAGGTTCTTGATAAATGTGGACAGAAGTCAATGCACAATCGCCTATCATCTCATCATTTGCTTGCTGAAATCTACTTAGCCACTGGTAAATATCAACAATCAACGGAACAGTTGGAAATGTGTGACAGCCTCATCTCTTCCTCCTCTACAGATGGATATGTTCTCAGCAATGTCCTTGTCCATTTAACACAAGCCGATCTAGTCTACCACGAGGGACAGAATGAAACAGATAGTGCAATAAGAACAGCTCAGCTACAGCATGCAGAGGTCTTGGTCAAAAGAGTGATAAAACTCCTCACAGAAACTGTTCATGTCAAAGTCACAGAAAGTCATCCTGACATGGCGGCGACATTTAGATTACATGGACAAATCTGCTTAGCTCTAAATAAACCAGCTGAGGGAAGGCTTCATGCAGAAAAGGCATTAAGAGGTTTCATGACTGCCTACGGTAACGCAAATAACCATCCAGATATATCAAAAACTTTTATACTACTTGGAGAAATTGGCTTGGCCTTAGATGAAGTAGTGAATGCCCGGTACCACATAGACAATGCTCTATCTGGCCTGCAAACAGTCTTTGGTCTTGCTAGTAAACACCCCTTGGTAGCAGAGGCATGGTATATTCTCTCAAAAATAAGCATGAAAACGGGCAGTGAGCGTCATGGATTAGAACAATGTGCTGTTGCAATATACATGCAGCAGGAAAGCTTCAAGTGCAACTCTTATCATCCGGAGCTTCTAAAATATGCAACACACTTTTTATCAATATTTATCATTATGCTATATTCTCACTTACAGGTGTAAATATCACAGAAGCTTGAAAAGTAAAAGTTAACATTAAAAAAGCATAAGTTACTGTTTTAGAGAAATATGTTAGGATTGTCGTAATATGCTTTAGCTATTTGTAGAAAAATATACAATCTCATAATATACAAAGTAGGTATAAGAAGTAGTAAAATATTATTGGAATTGTATGCTCTGTCTCTGCATGTTCTATTCATTTTAGAATTAGCACCTAGGCAATGTACACGTTTGGGTTACATTTGAAGGTATTTGTGTCAATTATTATATTGAATGTAAGTAATACAGTTACTCATACTAGCCGATATAATTCCCACAGTTAATATATTAAAGCTTTAATTAATGGTTCTGATGTGATATTCACCTTCACTCGATGATTTAATACTATAAACACATGAGTCCTGTCGTGAATTTCCTGTGAGCGCTGCTCACACGTTGCACATAAGTCGTAATCTTGACACATCCTACAACATACACATGTATGGAAGCAATGTTAGAACGCAGCAAATGTAAATGTCAAAATTCAAAGTTAAAAAGGCAACCAAGGCCAGCATTAAAACATTCTGCAAAATTTCACTATGAAGACATGGGATCAATTATTTTGCTCATAATTATCTGGAAAGTATCTGCCAAAACAGTACTCTGATTATAGTAGGAAGGCAGCCATTACTAGTGAAAACTGTGATTGTAGCAACTTGTTGATTGCAAAGCAACGATTCTGTTACCAAAGTACTGAGAGAGCTTGCTAGCCAATGCTTCAACTACAAGGTTGTTTAAGCTATCAAACTGTTTCTAACATTTTTTGTTTTTCTTCACAATAATATTGCACAATGGGAGTTGTTTTCTCCAATTAACTAGGCATTAAAAACAACAGCAATAACAATTTTCTTTCCGTTCACCAAGAGAGTGTCTTATAGCATATAATAGATGATAGTATTATGATACCACACTAAGCTATAACTATACGCACCCGCATTTATACCGAGTGCCAACTATAGGAGACTGGCCACAGAATGCACATGTAATAGCTTCCCTCCACTCGAGCTGTTGAGGTGTGTGATAATATGCCCTTCTATGTACCACAGTACTGTAGTCTATTTCTTCACTCATGTCCCTGGCCTGAACATAGAATGGCAACTGTTAGTAGAGCAGTGACACAATGCTTACAACTATACAGGCCTTCAGCCTGAGATTCCACTGTATTTCCTTGTAACAGTAATCATTTCCTCAAGTTGCTGTCATGCCTCTAACTTCTGTTATTTGGAAGAGAAGGGAGGTTACTCCAAAATGCAAATTTTTGAGCAAAATCATAGATGTATTTGTAAGAAGTAAAACTGAATAAATTAATATAGCCATCTATAGCAATTTTAATTTTGAGTGGAAAATTTGGGAACAATTTAGTACGTTTTTATGAAAATTTGGTGTATTAGTAGCAAAACCATATACACACTTAATTGCATTGCAACAGTTTCAATGGAAACTCAGCAAAATTCGCAACAGTTTGACCAAGCAATAAAAGTATCTCCATCTGAGGGAAACGTGAATGATCTTTCTAGCATTCAGTAGTGTCATGCTTTGAATTGTGTGCGCGTTTCCATAGCTGAAGGTTGAGATAACACTGAATAGTAAGTTACTCAGCCAGAAATAACTACCTGCCTTTTTGTATTTAAGCAAACACCCTGGAGGCAGCTGTCTTTTCTGTCTAAACTTCAATTTAATTAAAAGGTGATCATCTCGGTGTTGACGCTGAAACGTACCTTCAGATTCACACTTGGTACATAAATCAAAGTTTTCACACATTCTACAAGAGAGATGAAGATCAAAATAATAAAAACGTATCACAAGAACAAGTATGACCATGCTAATATTTCTTTTCGACGAGTGGTTTGGACTAGAAAATTAACAAAAAATTAAGAGCGTCATGTTTAACTAAATTGTGTTCTTTGAGAAGAAAATGAATCTACATGTACATCTAGTGCATAAGTAAATTCTATAGTTCACCTACCCACACTTAAACCTCACTTCACTTTTAGAATAGACCTGCATCTTCCTGCAGATGCTGCATGTGTAGCTCTCATAAGGGTTGTTTGCAATCATCTCTTGCTTTTCTCTCCTCTTCCTACTTGCCTGTACACCAAAATATATTCCTCCTATACCTAAGGAGGCTACAGTGGCAACACCTTTAAGCATTGCTAGTGCTACCTTGCTGCCTTTGGACTTCTTTGGTTTGATTGTTGGTTCCAGAAACTCCCCAACATACATTTCCTCTGTATCAGCTATAAATATACACATAGTTATATCGATCGCACAGCACGCACTATAAACATGCACATAGTTATATCGATAGCACAGTACATGCTATAAGCATATACATAGTTATATCGATAGCAGAGTAAGTACTATAAACATGTACATAGTTATATCGATAGCACAGTAAGTACTATAAACATGTACATAGTTATATCGATAGCACAGTAAGTACTATAAACATATACACAGTTATATCGATAGCACAGCACGTACTACAAACATGTACATAGTTATATCGATAGCACAGTAAGTACTATAAACATATACACAGTTATATCGATAGCACAGCACGTACTACAAACATACACATAGTTATATCGATAGCACAGTAAGTACTATAAACATGTACATAGTTATATCGATAGCACAGTAAGTACTACAAACATACACATAGTTATATTGATAGCACAGTAAGTATTACAAACATACACATAGTTATATCGATAGCACAGTACGTACTATAAACATATACACAGTTATATCGATAGCACAGTAAGTACTACAAACATACACATAGTTATATTGATAGCACAGTAAGTATTACAAACATACACATAGTTATATCGATAGCACAGTACGTACTATAAACATATACATAGTTATATCGATAGCACAGTAAGTACTATAAACATGTACATAGTTATATCGATAGCACAGTAAGTACTATAAACATATACACAGTTATATCGATAGCACAGCACGTACTACAAACATACACATAGTTATATCGATAGCACAGTATACATTATAAACATACGTGTATACATAGTCATATTGATAACACAGTATTCACAGTTATATAGAGAACATACCACTTGTCATAAACACTATGCACATATTATAGTTAAGTTCATATACTTACACTCGGCTTCGATGAGTTGTCCATCTTGCTCTCTCACCAAATCTGCTAGTTTATTTCCAAACACGTGCTCAGGAAGCTGAACCAGCATGGCCGGAGGAGGTATGGAGTAATCACGGCACTGAGGACAGCGTGAATGTCTCGTTACCACTTCTGTACATAATTCTCTCAAACAGCTCATGCAGAAACTGTGTGAGCATGGCAATATCCGAGCATTCTCAAACATCTCCAAACAAATAGCACATGTTACTATATCTCTAATTTCTTCCACTTCGTGAAACTTGTGAGGCTCGCCATTCATTTTTCTGAGAAAAAATTGTCATAAAGATAATTACACTACTAAATACAAGGAGACAGCGATAGTCCACATTGGTTGACCAAACAAGCAAATTTTATGATTAATTATTAGAGTTGTCACCATATTTTTTTCAAATATAGCACCAGTGATTCCAATATGTACATGTATATAGTGCAGTTTTTAGTTTAAAGCTGGAGTTTAGGTCTGCTTCTCTAATTCTTGTAGATTAAAAAGAGAGGGAAGAAACTTTAATGTCAAAGACAGTGCAATACAAATATAAATTTCGTATGCTAGAATCTGCCAGAGAACCAGAACAAGGCATGTGGATCATGCAAGCCTACTTGTAAATAAGATTTTGTTAGCAGAAATAGAGTTTCCGCAATTGCATCATGTAAAATCACAATATATGCCTTTCCACACAGATCATTTGATGTGACAGCGGCAAAGTACAGCCTCTATGAATTTGACATATTTTCGGACTATCCAAAGTAACCCTATCGTGATATTAGATTTGTTTCCAGTGGCAGATGTTGGCTAGCTTTGGAATCATGATATGGTGTGAATGAAGTGCCGGAGAACACACATTAGCTAGTGTATGCTGACAAGGAATTGAATCTGTTAGTCGGTTGCATTATTAGGTTCAACATTCTGTTAGTATTATTATCTATATAAGATTTGACCAATGGTCAATAAATCTCACTGCTTGAGTTTCAACCTCCTCCAATTAATGAACTCTTTTAATTGCTAATGAGTCTTGAGCCGTTGAACTGAGATATCACATTTACCACATGAAAGTGTAGAATCTAAAAGATTCCAAATTAATCTTTCATATCAAAAAACTATTGAGAAAAAAATACTGCAGCTCTAAGTAACCCATATAGATCTTTGAGGTACGTTTTTGGACGGGGATTGTTCTGCAATGGCCTCATTGCAGCAGTAGGAGAGGTCATGAAATTTGTGTCTAATCAATAAGAAGGATTCAGATGACGATTTGTTAACAATATACTGACTGATTAAACATTGCCTGGCTGTTCACCATTCCTTCTTGAACCTCTCTGCAGTATAAAGGCACTTTCTGCTGTCTCAGGACACCCACACAGTCCCGAGTAGTCTTTCAAAGCTTCTTTCCAGCACAGAAATCCGATTTAGCTATCTCGATGGTTAGTTTCACTGATATCTCGAAATATTGGAAAATGAAGCAGTTGAAGCTCCCATGCCCATTCTATTGTGCCATTCAAACGCCAAGCTGTATCTGCCGGAATCCATCTCTCTGGTACCATTTCTTGTTTCATTGCAATAGCTTGTACTGTGTTGGGGTCGGCCTTTCCTCAGTTTTTTTGCACCACTTTCACCAGCATTTTAATCTCCACTCCCCAAAATGGTAAATGAGGGAGACACACAGAAGTCATGAGCTACAACTGGTCAGCAACTATGCACTGTTTTTTATGCATTTGGCTCATTGCATGGTAGCCTAATGGCTGTGGGTGTGCTGTATTTCGCCGTACATATTTATGAATACATGCAAATTTGCATCTTTGTGAGTCAAATATGGATAACAACTTTAGGCCTATATATGACTGTGATTATTACATGCAGAAGGAAATAGGTAGGCCTACATGTACAAGCTAAGTGTATAATACCATAATTATGTACAATCTTTTTCATGGACAGAATTTCGGCTTAAAAACAATGATTGTTTTTAAATTTAAACCAGCACTGTTTGCATGTCATTTTATTTCATTTTGAGTGGATGGTTTTAAACATTTTAAATTTATACTTTAATTATGTTATAGTAATTACTACTGCAGTAGTACTATCCATCAGAAATATTATAATTATTAATAATTATATTGTAGCCTATAATAGGTAGGCTATAAGAACAAGGATCATTTGACATTTTAATTTTATTTATCATTGATTTTGGACCTGGAGGCATACCTGTTGAGTAAACTAAATAAAAGCCTAGAGCCTTTGACTAGGCCATTCAAAAGCCAAGCTGTATCTGCCAGAATTCATCTCTCTGGTACCATTTCTTGTTTCATTGCAATTGCAATAGTTTGTACTGTGTTGGGGTCAACTTCCTGTAAATTTTTATTAAAAGATGAAAATCCTTATGCTATAAAATCAGGAGGAAGCTGGGAGCTGACCTGGGGGTTAAAAAGTGCCTTGAAGGTTTTCTAAATCTGTGAGCCTTAGTTAGTTTCTCAGAAAAAGCTGGATACTTACCAGCCAAAAATTAAGATATGCATGCTTGGATTAGAAGTTAGTTAGGTGTTTTAACTCCGCTGAACTTGAATTATAGTTTATTATAATTATAATCATAATCGATAATGCATGTAATTATATTATTATCAGAATCATAATAACTTTGTAATAAATTAAATACAATTTTAAATTTAATAATATAATAATTAGTATAAATATTGATCATGATTAGATGATATAAATGTTGTATTCAAATTATTACAATCATATTCAATATCATGGATGGATATGATATAAATCAATGTAAATAATTATTTTATAATAAATATAAATAAAATTATATTACATTTATATACATATATTATTATTATTATATTAAATTATTTATATAAATAGTATTAAAGTTAAAGTATAAACATTTATATTACAATTTACAATATTTATATTATATTATTATAATTATTATATTTATATTAATATTTATATTATAATTATAATTATATTATTAATAATTTAATGGTCTTCACAGATCACGGTTGATAACAAATTTATCTGAATATATATTAATTGCTTCACTCTATGACTATTTATCATAAGAAACTAATACAATAAAAATTAAAATCAAAAATGCCAAATGTTCTAATAGTTTTAGTTACAGTCACTACAGTGAGTCATTCTGGCATCCAGTTGTGCCAATGTTATTATCATAAAACTGGATTATCCAATTAGAATTTTAGTTTAGGAACAAAATTGTTCGGAGAAGTTTTCCAAGTCTAAGTCACCAGAGCAGACAATTCCGGTGTTAAAGGATGAATGCTCAATAGTATTTTAACATGAAGAGAGGACAACTTTAACTATGATCATGGGCAATGGTGTCCAGCAGCCACTGAGGATTATCTAAGAATTTTGAGAGTGGACAAGTCAATACATCGCAATGATCACTTTGAGAATGTAAACGTCCAAGATCTGGAAGCATCTAATGACTATATGCTTTTCCATGTGTAATTGACTTTAGATCAGTAGGCCACCTCAGTTGTTTTCGGTCAGACTCAATGGACCAGGCAGTTCATTGGTGGCCTCAATTTAATGTACAATGTAATACTGTAGTGAATCAGTATAGCCTGCCACGGCATGGACTATAACTTGTGCTAATAACCTTATACATGGAACCTACACTTGCTTGATATTGTTCCTGTATCTCATACATGCATTGACATTACTCTCAAATATAATCTTATACATGCGTGGCCATTACGTCACTATTATCTATTATTATAATCAACTGCTGTATACATAGTGTGCTTTATATTGTTATTATTAGCCAATCAGGTTGTCGCAATTCTTACATGGTTCAACTATACTATGTGTGCAATTACCTATTATCCTGATTGTATTCTCTAAGTCTTTTACCTGTATACTTTTGGGGCCGATGTGTCAGAACACGGCCATATTTATATATAGTCTATACTGATATATTGTAAGCATTTTTTGTGCAAGGCCGACCCATTTGGTGGCCGACGTCGGGCGGAACTTCGCCATGTTGTTGCGTAAGTTCCGGCTCGATACCTTATCGTACCAGCCCGATACCTTATCGTACCTTTTTCTGAAAGTGTTATTAGTATAAAAGCCAGCACATTTCTTGTATCAAATCAGTTGTTGATTGCGCTCTAATAAAGCAACATCTCCTAACTCAACCTATAGTCTTACTCTTGCAGGCAGGTAGCTCCACCCACAGGTCTTCTTAGACCTAAGCGGCCGAGCTCATCCTCATACTCGTTTAAGCACTCTTTCTACGCTCCTTGTGAGTTCTACATCATCGGACTTTAGCCGATCTCGGATTCTTCATGAATCTAGCGTCGGGTCTAAGCCCTTAGATCAATACTACTTCTTTCTACACTCCTTTGGAGTATAAACCTACAGACCTACATCGACCTTGGACTCTTCCATGAGTCTCAGCCTCGGCCTACGTCTTTATCAACAATCATAGAGCTTAACTAACTGTTCACTCTTTATGTAATGTGTAGAAGTTACCTTGGTCGTCCTCTACCAACGACCAAGCACTTCCCGTACCCGTGCTATATCTGCACTCGTACATACCCCTACACAGCAAAACATTACAATACAAATAATGAAGACTGTACCCAGCGCATCTGATATTAATTAATTACAACAGAGGAGGTGCTGAAAAGATCAACATGTTGGTCTTGCCCCGTTTCACACTAGAATGAAGCTCCATCGCCAAGTACACTCATGGACTTATCATCTTTTTTAGGCTTAACCCAACTTTTTTCACAGCAAAAAAAACTGTAATCACAAGTAGCACATAGCATGCAATGCAGTTCAATGTACACTCATACATGTATTATACAAACACCTTGTGAAAGTTCAATTATAACTATACACCTGTGATGGAACTGTCTAGTTGTGTATGTGGGCTATTGCCTCTATACATGCGGTAGCCGAAGCTTCCTTTTTGGGGGTTGCCGAGGTGGTCGGAAATTGGCAGTTTGAAACCACATTGCTCCCAGAGAAAAATCCACAATACACTGTACACAGTTAAATAAATACAGGGTATAAAAATAGTTAATTGTCAACACTAGTATTTTATTGAAAAAATTAGACTGAAACAGTTTCCAAATATAGAACAATAAAACTAAATAAAGTATAAAAACTATAATTGTATGAAATCAATTTTTGAAGCTCAGCTTCTATATAGACAGAACATATACTATTAGTAGTTGTAATGTTGTTATGTTATATCTAGTAATTTGAAGGAGTCAGCTATATTGGTAAGAATGCAAACTCAATCCACAAGTCCAACTAGTACTATGTACATACATTGACCTGACCAACAATACTACATGTAATGTAACAGCTGATACATTATTACCCATTATAACATTATTATGACTAGAAGGGACAGAATTGAGTCAAGTTACATAAGTATTGTACAAGTAGCATTGTATCACTATAATGTAAGTAGGAAGTAATGGCCATGTTCATAACAACCATACACTGTATATCACACCCGTTCAGTTCATCCTATATAATAGCTATTATGAGCATAGATCACCTCTCTCCACCCATGAAGTCAACTGCTGTTTGCTACTGCTACTAAAACAGTTGAGCCTACAAGAAGGAAGTTAACCTTTTGAATAATTATAGCTAAACACATTTAGTGATCGAAAACACTGAAGAAGCCTGTGGCTTTCACATAATATAAAACTGATAACTAACATTGTATTCCACGATAATATAGTTTTACTATTCATCATTAATATTCAGATGTAAAAATTTGTGAGAATACTTCTAACTATTCTGGTTATTACTTTGCTATCCCATTGTCATCACCAAGACACTCATTTATAGTTCTGTTACATTGTACATGTGATGTGATAATCAATCACTGCTAATACACTGCATATATAACTATAATATGCAGACCTACCTTCCGCTTTATATCATTGCGTCTAAATTCTGGTAGCTTATAGAACTGCTCCCTGGTAGTGCCCAAATGTTGCTCAAATTCTTCATTTGTCAAATATTTCTACAATATACATAGTATTACATTTACAGTCATATGAGCTAAAGAGAGACCAGCTGACTATGAAATGATACATATTGTCTATGAGTAGGTCAGATGTTACCATATATATAATTACTGCATAAGATAAATGCAATGTACATGTATATGGAATTATGCATTACGCTTTTACAGTATATGCACAAAGGTCAATTTTAAGACACTTGGAGAAGTTGTCCCCTCCTTAAAAATTTACATGAAAGAAAACATAACTCCTACTGTTTACAAGAGAAGACACTGAAAATATGATAACAGTAGAGCTTACCGTACAGTTAGTAATGAGAAATAATGTGTGAAATAGTAGGTAGATATCATACCTCCAGGTTAGTTATTGAGAGACCTTTCCGTCTATTTTGAGCGGCAAGATTTATTTCACCGTAGGGTATTGGCTACAAAATATAACAAAGCTCTATGATTTGTCGGTTCAGAAGAACATTATTTTATAATAATCAGCATAATAGGAAAATACTGATGTCCTCTTTTATTGCCAAACCCTTTAGCCAAGTCTCATATTCTGTAACTATAATGGTTCCTTTGTATAGGAACATGGCACTCCTAAAACCTTTGTCAGTTTTGAAGTCCGTAGATGTTCAAGTTTGTATATTTACCAAAAGAGTAATGAATGCATGTTAAATATATATTGTATTGGCTACCAATTGTCAAGTTCATTCCCAGAGAAAAAGTGATCAGTAAATACAATTCCAGCAACTCGACACAGGTGATACATTGGCACTACTGGAAGAGCGGTTATCGCTGGGTATGACCAGTGAGTGTGAGTGTAAAGTTGTAAAGTGACCTCTGCCCTACCTCATCAGGCTCAAATAGCAACTCTTCCCAAAGTGTAAGAACAGATTCAGAGTGCTTCCTATAGTCGAATGAGCTAGCATTCAGAAAAGGGGAGCCATCAAAAGTAGAAGCGTTACTAATATTACTCGAGGACTTCTAAATTGAAATAATAAACACACAGCACATCAATCACTACAACGGTGAGAAGCACAGCGATACAGTGTTAACAGCACACAGAAACAACAATACCACATGATAAATACAACAGCAAACAGTGCACCAACTTAGTGACATATATTTACATGCAAACAAAAACAGATAAAATAACTATTGACCGCAAAGATTGCTGCTTAATCGTGTGCATAGAAATGGAGCATCTCTGAGTTATACTTAATTCTGGATCCCAACTACTAGTTTCATTATTTAAAATATTTTAATTGTTTTATTTAAAATAATTTGTTCATGTATAGCTTGGAAACCAGGCTAAGAGATTAAAGTTGATGTTACTATCAATGCAGCAATTGGGAGCAACAGAAACAGTAAATATATCAGCCCTAATGGTATGATATAGTGGAGCCACTTGAATGCAGGTGGGACAGGAGGTAAAGAAGTAGCACGTGTAGTAATAGCATGTTATGAGTAGTATCAGCTGGTCACATAGGAGGGTATATAGCCAATCCCATTATGCCGTACTATACAGAGCAGAACATTGTCTAGTTCTTATATTATTATATGGCATATGTTTCCTGAGGTTAGAGAGAGAGGTAAGTAGCTGGGAGGGAGAGGTAAGTAGCTGGGAGGGAGAGGTAAGTAGCTGGGAGAGAGAGGTAAGTAGCTGGGAGAGAGAGGTAAGTAGCTGGGACGGAGAGAGGTAAGTAGCTGGGACGGAGAGAGGTAAGTAGCTGAGAGAGAGAGAGAGAGAGGTAAGTAGCTGGGAGAGAGAGGTAAGTAGCTGGGAGAGAGAGAGGTAAGTAGCTGGGAGTGAAGAGGGCAAGGGAGTGAAGAGGGCAAGGGAGTGAAGAGGGCAAGGGAGTGAAGAGGGCAAGGGAGTGATAGCATACCTTGGATGATGACAGCTCTCTGAGTAACAGCACACTGTCATACATTGTAGAGCATCTAGGGGAAGACATTCTTTCCTAACATATCATGCAACAAAGTCAACTGATTGCCTATGGGTGCATGGAGCTACAGCCAAATATAGCAAAATTATGCTGCATGCAAAATTACAAGAATATGCCAGGAATACGCAAGAGGCCTTGAATCAAATAGATTTGAAATCATAAGTGATTTTTTAACTTAGCGGATAACAGTCAATCACTGTGATGAGCAAATCAACATTGCAGAATCCCTAAGTTTTACCTTCTTGTACTGGACATGCGTGAACAATGAAGGGTCACTCTAAATACAACATTATATTATACAGTACTAATACACTAAAGTAGCTGGCCTACATGAGCCATGTTTTTGGCCCAATTTGGTGCGAAACAGAGATTTCAAACATTTATTCGCACCTTGCACTTCCATTAAAACCGTGCTCGTATGGACCAGGCGTTATACTAACAGTGGATCACTGTTTGTTACAAAATTTCCTATATAGGTGTACTATTTAAAGTTCTCATGCAGTTCAAGTTTTATATGAACCAGTCAAATGAGTAATTAGTAGAAAGATCATGCTATACACTACACATGCTACAATACATACATGCAGAGAATAGTAGTGGTTATCTACAGGTAAGCATGCCGATGTGGGTGTACATATTACAACACTTGTTACATATCACAGTAGTACAACACTGCCATCACACAGGAATAGAGAGAGTCTATAATGTATACTGTTATAATAAACGTAGCTCACCTCAAACACACTGTCCCTGTCATCCTCATCATTTTCACCTCTAGTCACTAAATCTACAACTGTACATCACACAGTACAATTATAACATGTATGAATTACATACAATGTATACATGTACTTGTATATATGCATTTGGTCTCCAACACAACTGTAACACATGTACTATATGCTACAGTCTTGTGTACAATATTATTTATGTACTGTGTGACTATATTTATACATTGTACATGTATTATACTGCTACATACATTATATATGCAATAATACAATCATAATTTAGTGAGTTGTGCTCTCATTATTGCAGCACAAACTGTACATAGTGTTGAATGAGGGAGAGTGGGCTAGCACACCTACACAGTTACTGTGAGAGTACAGTACATAAAGTATAAAAGGTTCAAGCGAACATTTTACTCTGTATAGGAAATCAAACATATGGACCATCAAACTATGATTTCTTACTATAATTTCAATACACTGTACAATATGTAAGACGTAGTACAATGATTAACCATACCATGCATCTTCCTTTTCATCTCACGTATGTCGAAATCCTCATCATCGTCATCATCATCAGAGTGATTATTATAAAATGAATCCTTCAACAAATAATAAAAAATAACATTGACCAATAGAAAGAGGGAAGACACAAAGTAATGATATGTAAAACGGTAGATGTAGGCAATGACAAGCTATTTTCACCAAGGAATATAATAGAGTATAATGATATACAGATGCAGGTATAACATAATATATCATAAATTATAACATAATATATAACCATGGGTACTCAAAAGCTATTGATCATAACGAGGAAAACAATATTGGGAGAGGACAACTTCTTATCATGACCAATAGCTTATGAATGCCCATGTACATGCTTATAGCAGTAAATGTATTCCGCATAGTATACCTCCATGTATGTAATGAGTATACCGCATACATTAATCTACTACTGTATACTTACATAGACATAGGCACCAGGAGTCCCTGGTGGAACACTTGATAAAGATTTGGATACATATCCAAAAGAATAACCTGGTTTAATTCCTGAAACAAACACATTACATATGCATGTACAATGCGGTTAGCTCTACATATTCAAGTCATTCAAAGGCAAGTCAGCTGTTGCGTGCAGTAGTAAGTTGCAGAGACAGAACCAACATTTTTCTTTTGAATCATTTAATTAGCCAAGCCTATAGGGAGTAATTTATAGCAGATCATATGGATAAATTTTCGAGCCTTCTCATAGAAAATCGCATGAGAGTTATGACTAGAATAAACCAGGTTTTGGATGTGTAGACCAATACTTGGTAAATTTAATGAAGTTGGTGTAACTTCATTGCAGCTAATAACCACTACAATATGATACACTATTGAAGGGCATAGCACTGAGGTTATACATGATTAAACTGTAACCTATTGCATATTTCTGGCTCTGCAATAAGATGTATGGCCACATGGCACAGTTGTGTAACTTCAATATAGTGCACTACATGCAGGAATTAGACGTTGCATAATTTCAGTCGGTCACAAATAGACTTCGCTTTGTAAGTCATATTTTTCTTAAAGGATCCCTCTCACTAATTACCCTGCTCAGGAAATCTAGTTTTGTGTCAAAATGAAGGCAGCAGCCAAGTCATGTGTTTCAGAGTTGTGCTCTCAACATATTTCTCCTTCCCATAATGCATCGCGCGATGCGCTAAAGTGCTGCCCTAGGACGAATTTTTGATGAAGACACCCTAAACGGCACTTTTTTTATATAAGTTGTATAGAGAGAGGTTTAGTTTTTTGCAAATATTTACAAAAGTAGCCTGAAATATGCAAAAATAATCCATGGGCATATACTACTTGCAACCATGCACCCTTCAATTTATATTACACCCTTGAAAGAAGTTTTATTTTTATAGCTGCCATTATTTATTCGAAACTATGGATTATCATACTAATATCAAATTTTAAAAACAAACCAAAGTCACATGACCATGCTAGCGGTCTGCACGTGGTATTTTGTTTACAATACAATTGATCACAGAGTTATTGCAAGTACCAAGATTAGATACTGTACTATCTATCTCCGTTCATGTCTATGGGTTGAGTTGAAAATTCATAGTACACAGAAACGCTAAGAATGGCATTCGAAAGTTGGATTTTCATTTCATCAATTTCATTTTCTGAAAAACATGAGCTTAGTTTATGGCCAGATTGTCAGCCATCACAATACTCAGCATGAGCATGGTAAGCATTTAATATATGTACTCATTTTATTTTTATTTATTTTGTTTTAAAAACAAACAAAATACTAAGTTTGAAATTAAATATTAAATAAATAATTGATAAAATTGGATAACTTTTAACACAAAAAGTAAGTCATATGATTATTATATTTCATATTATTATAACTTTAGTTGGGCTATATGATGTGATATAATTATAATAATCTAAGTGATTATGATTTTAACATCTTTATATTACAATACTGTGAAATTAAATTTTAATATTGAATATAATATTCAATTGAGTTTTGACAATGAACTTTACAAAAATGTGAAGTTCTTGTATTGTAATTGTTGTATTAAATCATTAAATTTAAAATAAGTCTTTACATCTACAATATGCATATTCAAATACAATTTACAATACACATATCCTGCGAAAATATAGTTAGTTGATTCATTTAGCCAAGCAAAATTTGAATGTAAATACAAACAATAATTCTATCATAAATTTATTTCTAAAATAATCAATTGACTGATCTGGTCTATTCAAGATATTTGAATTACTGTATTTAGTTCATTCACTCTTTTAACCCCCCCCCCCCCAGCTAAATCTAAAAAGTTGGTGGGACTGATACTAACTTCATCAGACACAAATTCACCTCTCTAATGCAGCTGAGCTAACCTAGTGTACTTTTATTTATGTCCACATGGTCAAAATTTCTTTTTGATTAAAACAGCCACGCTTCATTTCTAAAGAATTTTATGCTTTTATTGTATTTGTATCTTACGATGTACTCACTGTGTTGATTACAGACTAGTTCCAATGCTGTCAGCAAGTAACTTTCCTGACATCGATAAAGACATAGTTGCATTTGATTGTTTGCTGAAAGGAAGGAATGATCTGGTGAGCAGGGTAAAGACGCACACTCACCTTTGATGAAGAATTTGTAAATCGAATGCCAACCTCAATTTCTACATCCAGTTCTTTCTACTGGTAGGTGTTTATAATTTGTTATGTAGCGATAAGGCTCATTACAATATAGCACTAAAACCTTCTTGAATTCAATTTATGCACAAACATATAAACTCATTGAGGTAGATTTCATCAGTCTATTCTTGTAAAATGTGAAATACACACACAATCATGCTTTAGCTAACAAAACCGACAACCTATGCGATTTAGGAGGTTTGAATTCCGAAGAAGGTCTTCCTTCTGTACCATATCGAACTATAATAATATCCAGCTCTAGGAGCCGTGGAGGCCCCTCGACTAACTCTGCTATTGGCCAGCCATGTTAAAGAATTGTGTTTGGCGCCATAAATATTATATTGCTATCATTATTTTTTAGCACAGTGAGATTCCAAAGCTGTATGAAAGAAGGGGAACCTAGCTAGACCAATTCCATGCTACCAGACACTGGCGTGGAAATTCAAACTATTCTACAGCTTGCACTATATCATCTTTATCTTCAGTGTTGGAAAAAGCATAAGTAAGTGTTGTAGCAGTAATATGTTATGTACATCAACTTGGTTATCAGTACTAGTACTCTGGCATCAGCTATTCAACAGGGTGGAAAATTCTGTTGTGGGAGTTGAACCCAACCATTGATGTTTTTTCTTCGGAATAGCAATATAATTTTGGTGAGGGTCACAACCATTTTTCTTAATAAAATGCTCTACATTTTGAATTGCAGATAATACATATTGGATTGCAAAAGAAGTGTTCTAAATGTACATTTCACCCGTACTCCAAGAGGTTTCCTCATCAAGTAACTATATAAAAAGTGAAGCGTTATAGTGCCTCAGCATTCAAGGTGAACGATTACGATTGAAAACAAACTTCTGCTGGCGCCCTACATGGACTGTGTATCTCATTATGACTACTGCCCACAACGTATATTATACATACACTGTTCATGTTCAATACTTTACACATGTATTTTACCCTGGTTTCCGCTGTTTTCATTGTTGTATTTTGTTATAAACAGATAACGTAAATCAACATTAAATGTTTCAAGATATTGAAGTTGAATAGTCATTTGATGTTCTCATATTTAATAACTAAGAAGGACGATTACATTTTCAGAGAGTACGACAGACCAAATCATTTCAAACATTTTTGTTGAAATGTGCATGCATCATAGTCAGGCGGATTTATACATGTACACGTGATTCCATGGCTATTGATTTTAGTCTCCAGCACTTTGCCAAAAGTATACTAACAGGCCTAAATCAATCTTGCAATCATAGCTCAGTGTCATAAAACGTAGAGGGCAATAAAATTTTTCTAGAGTTTGTATTGGTAGATAATCAGTAAATTTAATGTTCATAACAACAGCACTTACATGTATTTACAAATGGAAAATTGCGGTTTCATCAAGTAAAATAAACCCTCCCTAAAGACTGGGAAAGATAAGAAAAATAGCACAAAATACATGTCAAATCGAATACAATAGTTTATAAAGTATAAATTTTGAGCCGCGTGTATTTTCAATTGACTATGACTGCAAACACATAAAAATGTTTAACATAAAATAAATGAGCAATCTTGGAATTCAAAATAATGACATCTTGGAACAAGCTAACTCTACTCGGCTAATTGCAAATAACCATGAGTGCATAATATTAGTTCTTGTTAACATTAAAGCTTGTGGATTACGATCACTTGAAACGTGGCGGTAACAATCAAATCAATAAATAGAAAAGATCATTAAGGTAACTGCACAATATAGACAAAATCAAACTAGAATTGGCTATCAAAGACATCAAATACAACATGTACTGTACTCATAGAAATTCTATTTACTGAAAGATCATACATGAAGTATCAGGCCAACTACTAATAAATATATAAATGAAAAAAATTCCAATTGTGTCAGAATATTAATATTTGAAGGTACCAGTCAATACTTTACAAACCTCACGATTTATTTAGCTGCTCAAATTGTTGGTAAGTACTTCAGTTCAAGCATGTTGCTTGGTCGATGTTTCTACAACATTATGTGAACATGTGATCATACTATTGGATCACCTAAAAGTATATTAACGTCAACAGATGGTACTTAAAATCAGCCCACACTAAGCAACAGAATATAACTGCTAGGTACTAGATTGAAAATGATGAATACAAATCAAACCGACGCTGATTTTGCTAGGCTACATTCCAAAAACACAGTACAGGAAAGTAATATGTACATGCAGCAGTGTTTACAGTGAAAGCTTTGCTGAATCTTGAACGCGTATGATGCACTTACCTTATCTATACCTATGTAAAACGAGTCAACTTAGTTTCCAAGGTACAATACTCGTCACTCAAGTATGGCTTTAAGAGGTTGCGATTGATGGGACTTCACATTCCTGGGCCATTGTCTTGACAAACTACTAAAAAGAAGCATTCATTACACACATTTTAGTCATCATAGTATTATTATTACAATAGAGAAAGAAAATGAGTTGAATATAGTGTCATCAAAAGTTTATTTTACTTACGGCTGCAATCAAATGATGCAATTATTTTGAAATTCAATAAATTAAATTTTTGATCAGGTACTGCATGATGATGATGATGAACTCTTTTATTTTGATAATGATAAAATATAATAATAATAAAATACAATAATGGCCTCTATTTGCAGGCTAGGATGAAATGTGAGTGGTTAGTAATGTACATATAATTACTTGGAGGCTAAGAGAAACGTACGGGTTAGCTATGGAAAAAGAAAATATATACAGTTCTATATACATGTATGTTGAGCATGGCGATTAAACTGAATGATTTGAGTATTGTCAGAAAAAGTATCTAAAATGAGGTTTAAAGGAATGAGATTCTGTAACATTTAGTTTAGTGTTTCTGTATAATCATCTACTTTAGGATGTAACAGTGGCTGTGATATCAGAATCTTTGCAACAGGCGGCCCCAGTCACTAGTCACCGCACATCCATGCCTCAGGAGTTGGTCTGTGACAGGCGATTAACATGACCAGGTCCGTCCCCTGTGAAGTCTTCAGAACATGAGCCGCTTGGTGAGGCAGAGAAAGGCTATTATTGAGCACCATTCATCGGTTTTTGGATTTGTAAGTTTTCTGGCCGTGAGGTAGTCTGCACAAACATAGAGGTAGTGGTGGGCCGACTCTTCTTCTTGTAAGCATGTGCACACTGGGCTGTAGCTCAACTTTGCTCTATACTGGAACAGTTGGAGTCTACTTTGGCCAGTCAGCAAGTCACATAGAGCACCTATTTCCCTTCTTTTGCTGTTCAGTGGCAGAGGGAATTGGAATACATGTTCCGGGTGCAGGTCGGAGAGTAACCCATATGGGCATATCCCATCTCTATGATGAGTTCTCCATTGTCTTAGCCACTCCTTCTGTATGCATCCGTTTATTTTGGTTGTTGAGATATCTTTGGGTTGTGTGCCATTGAGTGGAGTAGAACGAGGTGTTAGTTTCCTCACATCAGCTATGAAAGACTTGGTGAGAGGGCTTTTAGGGGTGTTTGTTAACATATCAGTTTTGCCAATTTTTACTAATCCTTGAACTATCAGTAGTCTCTCTTTTGTGTGGAGAAGGCTGACAGGTGGGATATTTATCAGTAAATGTAGGGATTCATTGGGGGGATTGTAGTGGGCTCCAAGTAGCAGTTTGAGGTAAGGATAGAGGGATATTTTGGCACTCACGTCCCAAAGGGATGAGCCGTAGAGCGCCTTTGGCATTATAACCTGTGTGATGCCAAAGGCGCTCTACGGCTCATCCCTTTGGTACTGCATATAGGCCTACATATATGTAGACAGCAACAATCCTAGTTAATAAAGTTAATATTATAATCCCAATATTTTATTTCCAATTTGCATTTTATCCATTTTAGTAGAGTTTAAAATAGTAAAGTACATGTAATATGATATATGAACGATGTACCTAATATAATTAGTCATAAGTAACTAGCATATTATTTTAACAAATTTCTTATGTATCAATGTGAGCAAGGGGTAAATAACAATAATCATCATTGCTATATTCACATGTATAGATATTTTTAAATATTAATTACACTGTGACATAGATACTAGATAGATCATTATCATAGATAGTACATTAAAATTAAAAATTAAATTAAAATCAAAAAGAAAACAAAGTTACTTTCAATGATTTGATTGCAAATTTTGCTATGCTTGCCATATACCTTGTATCGTATCATCTCTCGATAGCATTTTCATCTTGCAACAATAATTTCATTTTGGCAAAAGCAAAATACTATATTCTATTCTGTCCACAGTCAACTGATCCCCATCGATCACCCGATGGACTTTCCCACACGTGTACATGCACATGCGATTTAGTTAGCCAATTATAATACAGTGCAAGTAACCAATCATGATGTTTGCTCTAGCGAGCACGTGGGTGTCTCAAAGTGTAAACAAAAACGGTGAGAGGGGTCCTTTAATATTTATAAATATTGTGTCAAACGTCATTATAACCAGTGGCAAACAGCATTGTCATGTTTATACTGTCTATACTGCAATACAATACAAGCACTACATAGCACAATATTTCCCCTACATGTTGGAGATACCTAGCCTTCATGTTTGCACATATCCGTATAATCAGTGGCTATACATATTATTACAAAAACATGTACACCAAAAATTATGCAATTTCTTTCCCAACATTATGATAATGTAGAAAAAGTGAATTTCCAGTTCAATACAAATCCAGATCACAACATTGCAAAAGTGTGTTTTCCACCTCAAAATATGGAGATGAAGATATATATGTATATGTATAATGCAGACAGATAATCCTATAATGCTGTCAAGGTATGTGCACACTGCTGGGCTAGCAACAGGTGCGATCAATACAGTATTACATGATGGGTATATGCTGTAGGCCAACTAACAGATGTATTATATACTGCTTCACCAGTTAAACTAACGTAATGCAGTTTAATAATACCCTGCTAAGCTGCGCATGCTATCTGCCTACTTACTATACACCCTGCAGTTTACATATATATATTGGAGTTATCTCCTCCAGCATCCCATACTCTACTATTATGCTGTACATAGTTATATATTAGTATATGAGGTACGTTATGCTGTACATACTGTATTTGTGGGATGTGGATGAACCATGTATCACAGGTCTGTCTGTTTTATCTTTTGTTGGACTTTTTATTGCATCCGATTCTGATACAACCCTCGGCCTCTCTACCAGTGTCCGTGATGGGGCTACATGTACAATATTATATAATACAACATTGTATACAGTATACAAGTAAGAGTGTGTTCATTACATACATGTAAATACTCCCCTTCTCATAGTAATAATTGCTCACACCTCCTGTAATACTCAGCTAGTCCTATTAAATAGTGCAATTGACCAACATTACTATATATAGACTAAATATACAGCTGCTAATAAGGTGATGGAGTATAGCTGGTAAATGTACCTAGTAGGTAGTGTGGTACCCAGTTTCCAGCTAATCTACACACACAACCAGCATAAGTTTCAGTGTGACTAAAAACCAGCTAATGTTAGAGAAGACAATTCCAAATGCAACCTCTTTACATGATGCCTTTACTGTATAGCCTAACCTAACAAATGATAGCGTAACCCACTGCTGTGCTATGAAGGCTATATTGATCTGTTATAAGATTACCTGTTATACAATACTTTGATATTAGTTTCCAATGCACAATGTTAGTGCAGCTCTAACATACATGTAGGGCCTAACCATTCCATGAATATTATACAAATGTTAAGAATATATCACCATCACTAATGTAAATAGAACACACATGTATATACTAACAGTATCATGACTTGTGTTCAGATACTTACAAGCATTTACTGGAGATATGAATCTAGGAGGTTGTACCGGTTCTTTGCTCGCTGAGGGAGTTCTTGAGGCACTCCGAGGATCCAAGAGTCTCTTTTTATCTTGTTGTATCTGAAGTAAAGGAATGCAAGCTACATCTAACTCATCAATTACCATCATCAACATTGATTTCATATGTTCTACTTTCTAAATATACCCTGAGCAGAGAAAATCAATACAACTAATGACAACCTGCAGCAGTAGTAGCAGTGGCAGCAGCAGCAGTGGCAGCAGCAGCAGTGGCAGCAGCAGCACAGTACAATAGTGTTACCTTAGTGTAAACTAGTGGAGTATTAGGAGTAGTGTTACACCATACACTACACTAAATATTACAGTGTATATAGTAGACACTACAGTCATAGACACACTAACCCTATAGTAGTAGCATCTACAGTCTAATCGTTTATGTACATGTAGTCATACAGTAGGTCTGAATAGTGTATTGGGTATAATGTATAACACACAGCTGCCGTAGGCACATACATACATGGTACATACTACACAGTCATGTACTATTATCCTATCAACAGCAGATGAGCCAATTCAGCCCTGTTATACCTGAGAGCAGTTTTTAAATTAGTGGGTTGCAAAGCAGTAGCATTCCAGAATACAGATATGCTCTATATTCTGATATTGAAATGAAAATGTTGGTCTATGTACATATTTCATTCATATTTGCATAATTCAGTGGGGACTACAGGTAGATAGGGGAGAGCAGTTAGTTATATGATTACCAAGTACACCCACATGCTGCCATATCGTATTGTATAGTATTCTACTGGAGCTACAGGGGAAATATTGAATGAGTGAGCCATTCAGTTCGCTAGTCTAGTATTGATTATTAGTAAAGAGAGAATGCCTGCTTAGACATACCAAAGTCCATACCTTTGCTACTGCCACATCACTGCCTCACATCCAGTATAGAATGCTGACAACCCTGATTGATATGACAGGTCATGCAGGTACTCTCTACAGGTGCTCTGCAGTGAGTGACATGCATACCTAGCATTCATTCACCCACCTGTTCAGCCAGGTCCTCCCTTATACACTTCACCATCGCCGAGTCTTGTATCTTAGAAATCTCTTCCAATTCCTTCTGTACTTTAGGATCTACTGCAGCATTCTCATCCTCCTCCTCACTGCTGTCCACCTCGTACTTCTTGGCAAATGTGGCTCTTACTGGATAAGTAACAGATATGCTATGTAAGTGTCTTTTTACCATGAACAATGGGAGGTATCGAAAACAATCATGGTGGATAAGATAGACAGGTACCCTTAAGTAACATAGCCAGTGGCAGTACAAGTAATTCCTCATAATTAGCTAACTGACTATCAGCAGACCTTATCAGTGTGATAATCACTATCAATATGTTATCAGGTAATGGTAGGTAAACACTAGTCACCAGGTTTACCTCTCACAGATGGCCATGGCACATTGGTCTACATGGTACATTATTCCATATAAGCTGCATACACAAGTGGTAATATATATGGTATATACAGGGAATTAGTGTGAGAATTAGTACTAATCCATCACTAATTATCCAGCGTATGTGGCCATTCATGATGTTGATAATTACTACTGAAATGGAAGGCAGAAGTGGGCTGCTTGTTAGCAGATCCATTGAACTCACTGGCTAGTATATAAGACTGTACATGGTATGTACATGTACTTACTACTATGTACATGACTGTACAACATCATAATATGATTATCATTAGTTCATTGAATAGGCAACATACACTTGAACAGTAGCAGACAGAATGTGTATGTACATGTCAATTATATAGGCCTATAATAAATAATAGCAGTATAATACTATCAGTATTATAAATACAAACATACTAGATTGCTAATGGGAATGGTACTTGACTTTTACATTTATTATACATAAATATTTTCAGATATAAATTGTCAAGACTTATCTAACATCTAACTAACATCATGACTGAGATATATGCCTACTTTATACATTGTTCAGAGACATGTAATACAGCCACATGACTGTATGATACACTATTGGCAGTGGCCTCCTACATTGTACCTATTGGCAAACTATTTCACAGTAGTTACAGCATTTACACATAACATACTAGAGCAGTTATCTAGCAACCATCAAATTGTCACTCTGCTATGAAAAAGTTGTGCCAGATCTACCTTGGGTCACTATCAAGTGATGATATAACATGAACTATAATACTGCAGTGAGCAGTTCAACTATTATGATATCTATAATTCTGGAATGTATACAATTACATCCATATCATTGCAATATGAAAATATAATCCTATGAGCAAACAAGCTGTTTCCATGGGTAAGGAACACAGGGGGGTACAGTGTACTATCACAGGAATATGAACAACTAACCTAAGTTCTTAGTGATGACAGCAGTAGCAGGGGGTGCAGGCCAGTCTTCCCTTTCTATAGGAGGGGGTGTGTCCTTCTTTATCTGTGCACTCGGGTAGTGTGAGAGTTTAATTATAGCCTCAGCGTCAGCGGGTCTTTCTGGTGACTTTGATGTGTCTGTAGAACGAGCTCGCCTAGTTGGTGAATGTGGAGCACCTCCCCTCAATAAGTCCAACATACCTGTGTAGTGGAACACAGTCTACATTATAACACTATCACCAGAAACCAAGATAATATAGGAGTTACGTGTATATGGGCCTAGAGAGTATTTTACATACCTGAAGATGAATGTCTGGAGTGAGAGTACATTATAGCATATAGCATACAGTGTCTAGTTGTCTACTATATCCAAGCACATGTACAGTACAGAGTACACCATGTATGTATAGAGCCCTAATACCTACTGATACCTTCCCTCACTGCTACACCAGCCAATAATGTGATTATTATATTCTATGTACTGTATATACAAAGTAATGTAGATTATATTGGTCCATCTTATGTATATACACTACATAGGCCTATTATACTGTGCATACAGGGATGTGTTAGTCACTGATCAATAATTACAATCAACCAATTACACAGTGAGAAAGTACTGTGGTACTACATGTACAAGTATGTACCATGTGTATGTACTATGTGTATGTACTATGTGTATGTACTATGTGTATGTACCATGTGTATGTACTATATACCATGTGTATGTGTATACCACTCGGCTTTCTACAGTACATACATCATTTTTATAATTGACATACATTGTATACTTATGTACAAATTTCACAGTTATTGTACAAAGGAGATGTTGTAGTAGGCTATACATATTTACCCATTAGACGGCATTTGTTTACGCAATATACATGATGTAACTATTATGCATGAAGGACCTGCATTGTGTTGTATGTATGATAAAAAAGTAAAATAATTATTATACATGCTAATATATCAAGAGTAGTAAAAGTGAGAGTAGTAGTAGGCCCTAACAATGCATTCAGTGTAGTCTACTACTATCTATCCACTCCAAGGTGCACCTGATGCTGCACATGTATACAATAATTAGTGTGTCCTGTGCTCTCCTGTCATCATCTTACAATATCATCACAGATGTACAGTAGGTAACCTACCTGGTTTCTTTGCCTTTCCAAATTTCGGACCTGCTTTCCTGTATGAAAAGTTTTCTACAATACAACAAATTATAAACAGATTAGAAGTGGTGTGACCATGAGTATAGTGAAGGACATACAGATATGACATCCATACAATTGTCTACAACCTCCTCCATGGTATTTGATATAATAGGCTATACATTGTAGGCCTTGGATACCTACATATACATACAATGTGCTGCACTGGTGTATAGTTGCAGCATCTAGAAGTAAGTTTGTTTACAGTTATGAATTCCTATCCTGAAGGGCAGTGTATTATACAGTATATAATATTATTATGAATGTCAACATGAATATCAGTAAAGATAATAATTAGAGAGGTATGTTTATGTTAGGCTAAGTAGGTGAGGGTGCAGACTATGCCAAACCAGAGAGAAAACACTAGTAGCACAGCTCTGCACAGGAATCCCTCCAACTCAGCTAGCAAACTAAATAATAAAGAATTATGTACTAAGAGTAAACCTGCTCTGATGGTGTGCTGGATGCAGTAGCTTACATCATGTACATTACACAAGCAGTACTGCAGATGGACAACGTACTAGCAGTGTGTCCGATAAAGGTGTTAGAAGTTATCTTCCCTCTAGTACAATAGTACAATAATATAAAACTGGTACATGCATTCAGGACTTGCAAATACGTTGTGTAACATGTGCACATGTACATGTAAATAATAAACATATTGCACAGGTGAGGATAAGCACATTCCACTTAATAAACAAAACAATTCGTTACTAATTTTATAGTATCTATTAATATTTTGGTATGACATGTCTGGCTGAGACTATACAGTACATGTTCAGTAGCCTACAGCAGAGGCTATATGAGAAGTATACTGACAGTTGATAGGGACTTAGTGGTGATAGTAGGCTAATGGGTACTTCATGGGATAGTCCAAAAACTAGATAAGAGTGAATTTGTGACAATAATAGGATAGTTGATGAAAAGGTATGCTAATTAGATAATACTGTTGAGAATTACATGCTAGTCAAGGGCAGCAGCGCTGTAAAGGGGCAGCACATGTGCAACTAATTCTAAAACCTAATATTTTGGATCATGTAATGACATTAGGTAGAGAGAGAATAGGATGCAGCCTATATAGTATATGCTATGTAGTTTGGAATTTAAACGCTATACACTACTATAATGAATATTAATAATATAGAATACTGGTATATTGAATTATAGGGAGGGAAATAAGGAGGAGATGTTATATAATATGTATATCTAATAGTATAATCCATGCTAACTGTTCCCAGGAGGGCAGAGAGGGAATAAATAATTATATATAATATTATAGATTGTAATATACAGCTCATGTAACTTCTATTGATTGCTAATAATACAATGTGATATATGCAAACAAAATAATGTTATGTGAAGTATAGATTACTGTTCCACATGTAGGGTGACTGGATTACATAATAATAAGATGCTATATTGGCACACTGCAGTACCAAGTACAAGTACACTGCACATAATATAATTCATCTACTAAACCATTGTAGAATATAGAATGCTATAGTACAATTATATATAATAAACTATGTAGGCCTAGTGTAGATCTTTTTATTAACTATCTATGTAGGTTTGTGTGATCTCACATATTACTTATTGCTACTGAACAGTGCTATCCTGATCATTCCTGATCATTCAAAACTTAAATTGTGTTGATATTTTCTAAATAATTAGCCTATTAGATAGTTACACTAATTATTAGATTGTGAAATGAGTCTTTTTGGTACCACCTCTAGAGTATAATACAGATTGTCAACTAATGATAACACATGCACACTATATTGTATCTGGTGTGGTACAAAATCCTGCCAACAAATCAGTGTATGGCTGTTTGCCAATATTTAATAGGCCCTCTATCACAAATTATTCATTCAATGGAATGTGGTACTTTTGGAGAATAGAGAAAATGATGAGAAAAGTTCCGACTCTTATTATACATTATGCACCTACATGTAGATTGCCAAAAATTCCTATCGGGAGGTATTTTATTGCATACATACATGTGCATGTGTCTCATTGATAGCTACATACTGTATCTCCTAAATAGTAGAAGTTATAGTTTGCAGTCTCACCTGGCCTGTGGAATCCAGCAGAAGGTCGTAGATTCGGTGAGGACATGGAGCCCCTCTTTATAACGTTCCCATTCATATCCAAATAACTAGTTTGATAAAACTTTCCGAAATCCATACTCAGGCGATTTACACCCTAAAATTAGAATGCATCATTATTCTACAGTACTGCATGGCTACTGCAGGGTATGCTGTGTACAGTGTACTAATGTACTGTGTCATAACGAGACACTAGATTACACTTTGATCAATACATTGTTGAGTGTACTTATGCTATATCTGTTACCTAAACACATCAAAGTCAGCTACAACACTCAGTCAAATTCTACATTACCACATCTACATGTAGTCAGCACTAACTGTATAATATTGAGATATTACAATAGAAGTAGAAAGTAGCTACAGAGTCTATCCAATGGTTACCTCCTCTAAACAGATGTTATATCAGCTGCTGTGTACTCAGAAAGTGACTGCCCTATCAACTGACTGACACTTGCGCTGCTTGTAGAGTTATTACTGTTATATAACATACACCTTACTCACAGGGCGTGGGCATTCCTAACAAGTTCACCTGGAAATTACTTAGAATGTAAAAGATGATAATGAGTAAAACATAAACAGTAATTATTAATTAGCAGCTAAAACGATTATGCAATTTTAGCACTCTTTCTACATGTATGATGTAGGCCTAAATCGTACACAGACTTTCTTCTTTTAGTCAGCTACCTGTAAAACAGATTACTAGATGCAGGAATTCCAGTTGGAACTAGCCAAGGCTACTAAGGACATCTGTAACCAAAGCTACTACTAATAACTTACTCTTACCATTTCACCCACTCATCAGTATAATTGTTATAAAAAATACCTTATGAGGATTCCCTGAGTAATAGCTATCATAACATTGATATTATATCCAATACTCATTAAATGGTGACATGCATGTCAACTAGAGCCATGCATACAATATTCTTCTATTACATAATGCTGCCAGCCTACACAGTGCTGAGCAGCCCACAATGACAACTTGTCAATCAAAAAAAGCTCAGTTTCAAGTTTTGAAGGCTCTAATTACATGACTACACCCAAACTAACACGTCCCTGTGAACTAATGTGCTGTTCACATTTTCACCAGCTACATGTGACAATATGAACAGCACATAAGGCTGTGTTATAAGAAAACGTTAGAATAATATTAAATACTTGGTATTAACTAGGTGGCTGAAAATAACAATTTTTATAATCCATAATATTCAAGATCTGGAATGTCCTACCCTGGCAATAGCAGAGTATCTCTTCAACAAAATTACTGGAATCATGGATGGAACAATATGAATAAGGTAACTTTTCTAGCAAACTGAGTCCAATGTACCTGATCGAGAGCATAACTGCTTAGAATAGAATATACCCTAAAAGCAGATACATTTAGCCTAGAGTAGGAGCTTAATCAGAGGATTTTTTAACAAGCTATGGTAATTACTTCACCTCACAGGTGGGCTTACTGCACTATATAGGAGTCAGCTGTAGTTTTGTACTGTATGTTAGTGGGGTTTAAATCTGAGTAAACATAGAGCTTAGCTAAGCTTGGTTTTAATGCTGAAATATGGTTAAACATCAATTTTGGGGCTTAAACAAATTTCGCGATAGGCCAAACTCGCTAAATATTTCTATCGCAAATTGCTCCAGGATTAGCAAACTCGCGAAACTTTCTTCCAACTTTCTTCCGCGAAATATTTCTGCTTTTAGGGTACATGTATTTATGCACCATGTTACATCAAGCAGGCTCTAATGCTGAGCAATGTCCTAGACCTTAGTGTGGTACAGTACTTCATGTTAGAGAGTGAGCCATTTCAAAAACTATATTTGTGCCAATTTGATAGCATCATTGTAATAACAGTATTGACTGCTAACAACAATCTATCGTAAACTTGCATTGCTGTAGGTAATAATATTATAATTGCACAAGTATTACACGTTGTCTAATATAGATAAAATATTATCAGAGGTATTAAAACCGACTGGTAGAACATGTTTTTTAATATTACCTACTCACAATTTTGTAACTGTACCATTGCCTATGTAGTATGTACATATATTTATTATACATGATTGTATGGTTTAACTGTGCATGGATATTAGAATACCAAATACTTACATAAACAGTTGCAGTTGAAGTGGAGGCCATGGTGATTACTGTTACTACCCAGTGTCACAATCTCTATCACTGTAACAGTACAGAGGAATGTAGATATACACTCCAACAGTGCTAATTAACATATAATTATTGGCAAATAGGTGCCATGTGAGTCAAGACAGAAAATAAAACATATCCCTGTTGACAATAATAATATAAATGCAGATGTTCTACTAAACCTTCAGCATTAGTATGGGTTTAAGGACCAATCATGTACAGGCAAACATATGTACACGTGCACACTGTATATTATATATAAATATGTTTGTTAATAATGATTATAATTTATACAATCCTAATACAATACTAAAAAGTGTAGGAATATTTCCTTTATATCGTAAGCTGCACAGATATGTGTCTTACCACAACTGAGTCCACCCTTATTATCAGTATTTTGTGATCAGTATGATAATTGATTACACAATTAATACTCACACACAGTCCCAATTTAACAACAATAAACAATTTACTGATCAATTATTTGTAGAGATTGATAATACAGTACATTGTACTGAATGTCCCAAGCACACACAATATTATAGCAAGAAGAATTATTTTACTCAGAGTACAATGAACAACTACGATTTGTCTACAATCAAACTCCAATTAAAATATTTTAATTTAAATTTCAATCTTGACACAAGAAAGAACAGTGGTCTGAACTAAATAACAAACCAGCTGCCTAGCTCATAGTTTCATTGTAATACATGTAAGATAGGCTCAGCTGCCTATTATGTACAGTCATCTACATTTGTATCTGAAACAATTACCTTATGCTGAGACAAAGTATCGGATATCATTAGTAAAATATACTTACATGTAGCTGCTACCTATCAGTAGCCTATTGCTTAGTATTTAGGAAAATAGGGCAGTACTAATATCTTTGGCCAAACCAAAGAATGGTCAATTATCTGCAGAATGTGGACCACATTATCCTGCACACCCAACCATTGGCATTTAATATAAAATCATGTTACGTCCCATTAATATAGGGAGATCTGATTGCCATGGTATACACAATAATAAGGCATACTACATAAGACTAATAATAGAAACAAATAACAGTAATTAAATCATAGGAAAATAAACAAACTTTAAATATAGTAGAAGTTGACCGGACATGTGCCTCAATGCTAAGGATAGGCTATTCATAATTCATAATACCCAAGTTTATTCCCCTAAAGACAAAGGTTATTGCAAAGTTGATAGTAACATGCATTGAACTGACATTCTATACGTAATAGTATGTACTATGTACTATGTATATCATAGAGTAGTTGTTACTTACCTTATGCCTATCATAGATTGTAGTAGAATGAATGGGTTACCTTAACTGCCACTGAAGGTGAGGTAGCATGTATGTGACCTTTACACATTATTCATAAAGATAAAACCTCATATGCTCATATCTACTGTACATAGTAAACAGTGGAGGCTGATTGTAATTGGAATGATGTTATAGTGAAACATACAATGCCATGATCATAGTACATATATGTATCTATCATTGGTTGACTGATGCCATACTTGCATATTTTATAGAGACTCTGATACAACGATGGTAAAATAATATTACTCATTTCCAAAGATAAGTGACTAGTTATAGCAGGCTTTGTTACCGATGGGAACTGAAACTGAAGAAAGGAAATAATAGAGAACGCTTCTCACGACCAAACTCCTATAATACGCTGAATCAAAATATTAGCACAACCCATAAATAGCTCCATATTATGTTGAAACAAAAAGTTAAAATTTGATGCCTGGAACTTCATTATTCAAGAAAAAAGCCATAACTTACTACCTATTTACACTATTTGTATTTGTACATGTGTAACGACATTATGTTCACATACAGTTTAGCTCCACTACAAGTAAAAATTGAAGTTGTTTTCTTTCTTAAGAAGGAAGGCAACTCCAAACAATAGGCACCGGTCTTCGATAGTTTCCACTGTATATATGCATCTATATAATATGCATTATGTACTTACAATTTCTCAGAGAGGCAGGCCTGAGCTTGCACTGTTTTAATATGGAATTTTAAAGTGGATGTTTTTCTATTATGCTTTTAAACTACTTGTAGTGAAGATTAATACTTTATCTATCAATCGACACAGCAAACAGAATACCCAGCCCATTAACCCCCTCCCATGGTCTCCATCTAGGCTAAGATAGTGTCTCAATCTCGCTTTGCAGACTAATGTGAAAACCCTTAGATGATACTCACAAGCTATGTATTAAATTATATAATGTAGAAGTTTGTATAATCTAAATATATAATTTAGAAATGTAGTGCTTAACTAATGCTACAACTGATTATCATTATAAACTTTTTGCTGGTTATGAATTCCAGGCAAAAAAGCGACAGTCCAAAGAAATCACCATTTTTTGTAGTTCGGGGTAGGGAAGATGTGTTTGCAGCATGGCCAACTGACTAAGTGGCTAAATGGCACAGGAGTTTTGAGATTGATGTGCTTCACAGCCCAGCCAATGACCATTAGGATTGCTAAATTTGAAAGCAGAGGCAGATTTTGTTGGAGATTTTAGCTTTGTTTAAACTTTTAGAAGAGAAAAAAAGAAGCGTGATTTTCAAATTTGTAATTATTCGTAGTTATTTATTTCTTTTTCGGCAGTTGTATTGTTTTACCCATTCACCCATTAGAGTTTTTAAAAGATATGAAGAAGTTGTCCTCTCATTGTAGTATAGCCTCAAATAAATAGGAATTTGTCTTCCTAATTGCACTTCCTTAATGGTTAAAATACAAAGACAAGTGAATATATGTGGCTAAGTATCATGTTATCAAAAGTGTAGAAGGAATTCATAAACTCTTGGTTAATAGAAAAGTTATTGAATAAAAACCTTTCCATGTGCTTCATAACAAGGTTAACTGGGTTACTTAGATGACATAGACTGCCTTTGTTTGAGATCAATTTGTAGCAGATGATCTGATGTCATCTTCTGGCAGACCTTTTTGAATATCTCTAGGCAAGTACATGCCACATTCAACATTGTACTAAGTATACAACAAGCTATTCAGCCTTTTGATTGGTTTTGGTTAATTTTCTTTTGGAAAGTCTCCCTCTTGGTCTTTAAATCTAATTATTCTATTATATTTATATTATTAATTAGTAAAGTATTATTATAGTATATTATATTAAATAGTATATTTAATATTAATCTATTTTCTTTTCTCGTTTTCTCACACAGACCACACTTGTGTGTGTAAAGTCGTGAGAACTCAGATATTTCTTTGTAAGTTTATGTTATAGGTGCTATTTTTGTGCTATTCTTTTGCTTGTTTTGTGTTATATGTATTTCAACTAGCCCCAGTTATCTATGAATAATTATAATAATAATTATTATTATAATTGAAAATTTTGGCTGTTGTAATTATAACTTATAATCTGATCAAAAATAATACTCATGCTGATACTGTACAATCCATTATCATTAACATTATCATATTGGTCATTGTACATGTACACTAACTTACATCAACTTACATCAATGACGACATTACGCTAGACCGCCTAGGGGGCGGAAGGGGCGTGCCTCAATTTTTGTACATAAATTATCATAAGGACATTGTTCCATATACCATCTCATGGGTAAGGCATTTGGTTTCAGAGTGGGTATAAGTGGGTACCCATGTAGTATTTTAGTATTAGTTATGTTGTTCTTCCGCTAATGTTTATTCTTTTTTGAGGTCTCATATTGTGCGGGGTAGAAAGCTGTTATGGAAACAGTTCCCAGTAGCTCCAATAGACCGCGGTTCGTTTCTACACTGTGATCTAGTCTGAACTGCTGTCTGAGGTTGTTCCATGATTCCATCATATGATGCACAGAGAGCAGGATGGGCTTCTTCTCTTGACAGTATATATCTAGCAAAAGCTTTACCCGAGAGTTCCTGCGTCGGATGTCCAGCTGTTGGAGTTGAAGTTTCTCTTTGGCCTCTGTGACACCTCTCCTTCCTTTGATGCCACGATTCATTCTCACACCTTGGTTTTGCACCATCTCTAGTGCCTCAATCTCTTTACTTGTAGAAGGATCCCATGCGCAGGAAGCATATTCGAGGTGAGGAAGGCAGAGAGATCTGTATGCTATTAACCTAGCTCGCTCAGGTGCCCAGTAGAGAGCTCTCCTGATCATCCCAACTTGCTTTCTGGCTTTGCAGATTTTATCGGCTATATGGTTGGTGAACTTCAAGTCTGACTGCAGTGTCACTCCCAGGTATTTGCAGTAATCCGTGTGTTCCAGCACTAGATTATCCATAGTATACTCAGAGACTGCTCTTTGGGAATGGAAGGCGATGATCTTACACTTTTTTGGCATTGAAGCACATTCGCCATGTTTTAGCCCAGGTGTTCAGTGACTCAAGATTGGTTTGAAATCTTCTCTCATCGGTTGTGTTGTTTACATTTTGGTACATAAAGGTATCATCAGCAAAGAGGCCAACAGAGCAATCAACATGGCTGGGGAGGTCATTAATATACACCAGAAACAACACAGGGCCCAGCACCGAGCCCTGCGGAACTCCTGATGTCACTAGCAGTGAGCTAGATCTCACACCATCCAGCACCACAGTTCGTGATCTGTTGCATAAGAAATCATGTATCCAGTCTAGCAGGTAACTTTCCATACCAGGAATTTCTGACAGTTTTTGCATTAGTAGTGTGTGTGGCACACGATCAAGAGCTTTTGACAGGTCCAAGACTGCGGCATGCACGCTAGACTTTTTGTCAGTCGCCCCCATGATCTCATGCAGGGTGACACATATCTGAGTTTCACACGAGAGCCCGTTTCTGAATCCATGTTGTCTATTATAGAGCCAAATGTCCATCTTCTCCAGAAGATTTCTGAGTACAACATGTTCGAGCACCAATCCTGTCTCTCCTTTTTACCTACAACTAAGCTCCTATAATCTACTATCACTTGTAAATACTTTTAATGCTTGTTATCTATCTGTTATCGGTTTATTATTTTATATTATATTATTGGCTCTTGTCATTAGCAATAATTATAATCTAATGCTTGCCTACCTTTTTTCTCTTTCTTTCTCTTTGTTTGTTTATTATTCTCTCCTATGAGTTGTATATAATATATATTTATTTATTTGTGGTCAACAAGTTACCTTTAACGAAATAGTGTTATCTGTAAACTTTTAGAAAACCCAATAAATGTAAATGTAAATGTAAAATTATGGTTATCTTATGTACCACTTTGATCTGTTCTGTCTGCATATTAGCGAAACACGGAGCAGATTGCTGTGAATAATAGTGCAAAACTGTGCGATCGTATAAATGATATCTCTATTAGCAGAGTGGTATAGGTATATTGTGTTTACCTGCTGTCCGCCGGTCGAGGCACTTCAGAAATGGTTGGCGTTGTGGTATATTGGTGCATTGATAGATGATTAATTAGCCCAAAAATCACACGCGTGTATTTGCTAATTTGTGGACAGAACGCCTTTAGTTTAGAATAGATTTAGTTCGACTTAGTTTTTGACATCGAAGAGCTTAATCTGTGCACTGAGGCTAACTGCGTAAAAGTTGCTATCTCTATTTGCACCCATCTGATGTCTAAGCGTGGATCTCTTTATGTTTCAGTTACTGATAACACAGTACAATTAGTAATTAGATCACAATGACTGTTTCTCCCATGCTTTGGTCAAAAACAAAAATATCAAAGATATTCTAATTCTTGCTTCTATGGTCAAACACCTTCGTCCTTAGCTTAGCTGTCTATAATTGTAATGCATTTTGCTACTTACTTGTTAATAGCAAGAAGTTATTATTTTATTAGGCAGTTTAAACCAAAGGAAAGTTAATTGATTTGCAAATTGTCACACCCAAATATTAATATATAAATAATATAAAATATTATATAGGTGCTACAAACCAATTTTCCAAAATCAGTACATGTCATAAATTTGAGTCTCCGGCGACATCCTTACTCCTTAATCCTAGCCTCTTTCTAATTTTTAACCTCTTTTATATAATAATTATATAAAAGAGGTTAAAAATTAGAAAGAGGCTAGGATTAAGGAGTAGGCCTAAGGATGTCGCCGAAGACTCAAGTTTTAAATAAAACAATAAAATAACTGAATTGTAACTAAACTTGACTTGTACCTGATCTAAATAGCTCGAAGTATGAGTCAAACTTGAAACTACAATAAGCAATTAAATCCTTCATTTGTTTGCTCAAGTGTTTTTATAATCATTGAGCTATTAGAATTATAAATAATCAATCAATCATTGAAGTTTAAATTTATACCAATGAAATATAAACTATATTTTTATTTAAAAATTTTGATTTTATTTTCAACTATGATTTTGAAGAGCAACAAGTAGAATACATGACAATTGAATCTAAAAGCTGTTTATTCTGACAAAAAGAAAAACAAGTCTGTCCCGCATTCATTTAGGCTAAGCAGGAGACTCCTTTAGCCAAAATTTTTGCTTCCCTTTTTGGTATTCTACCCGAATGAAATAAGATGGATGCCCAATGTTCGAAGTGGAAAAATGAGGTGGGTACGCGGCGCACGCAGTCTTGCAGATTAGTTTTGTATAGCTATCTACTTAATCTTACAGTAAAGTAAAGTAAAGGCCTCCGTTCAGTCACTAATGACAATGGAATGCTGGGAAATACCCAGCAGCCAGCAGAGCCTATAGCAATGTAGCTTTCTGCTAGTTATACAACATTGCTCTTCATCTCTTGTGTGGGGTAATCCGGTGTGATCACGGGAATGTGAACAAGACCAGGCCACACATGGATGGAAACTAGAGCACCGCCGATTTCCACAGCGTGTGCCCAGGATCTTTTACGTGCCCGATTGAAATTGGTACGCGAGACCTCCTGTATTTTAGGTCCTGATCCGAACAGTAGCTAAGAAATTAGTGAATTACTAAAATGAAAAAAATTGTGCTCTGGTGAGGTTCGAACTCGAGACCCTATGAATGAGTGTCAAGCACTCTACCACTACACTATCAGGTCCACAGTGACTGTATGGGGAAAACTAGCTATTAAAATGAGGGTACACACCTGTTGGCTGTATAGCCACTAAAATTGAGGTGGGTACACACTGTATATTCCTGTATAACCACAATTCGAACACTGTGGATGCCCCATTCAAATGCTGGATCACCCCTTCACTCAATCATGTTATTTTTATTTTATCAAACTACTACTTCTATAACTAATAGTAACTAAACTGTTTTAACCAAGGTGACCATCTCATGGTTAATATGTGGAATTGAATTAAACTCATTTGAGATAGCCAACCTGATGCTGCTTATAATTATGCTTAGGCCGCGGGCTTCTAGGTGTTATTAGCTACTTCAAGGATCACTTGTAATGTTGGCGATCATAATCAACATAATCGACATTGATGATAGTAGTCTTGCAGTAGTAGGTAACTTACAGCAGCCCTATGGCTTAGGCCCTAGGCTATATAAACTGTATATAAAAAGATTCTACATTGTCTCCATAGAGAACTCATGACAAATCCAACGTTTAGGTAGTTCAAACTAAAATATAGAACAACACCAAACATCCATAGACTTTGAAAGAGGTCCAAAAGAGGCTAAAATGAGAAATTCAAAACTGTTTCTTCTTTAGGTTCAAAATAGGAGAAACAATTCATAAAATTCAGTTTTTGTTCTTTTATGTCCACTGGTGTGCTAGTAGATGAGACAGATTAAAAGTGCGTTTACACTACACCAACTCCGACATCAACTCCAACACCAACTCCAACTATGTGTTTACACTATGTAATTTTACATTAGCGCAGCTAAATTAGAGCATTTAATTTGTTCTCAGCTTATGTAATCATTTCATTTTTGTTGGCGAGTAATTTGAAGCTTGATGTTCAATGGAAAATTGTTATATAGAACAACTTACAAATACTCAAATTTCTAGCACACTAGTAGTGTAATGAAAACCCCCACAGGCAGCCACCAGTATGGGATTGATGTTGCTATCTTACAGAATGACCTTTTATTCTTGATGTTTTTGGCAATATATCAGTTGTGTTCTACCTAGTTAATCAACCTGCTGTATACTCTGTATTACTTAGAGTGTACATTGTGACAGGTCGAGTCACCAGAGAACGACCTCAAAGTGGTGGGTATCTCATCGTCACATATGTTTGCAGATCAGCTTGGTTTTATATATATATCAACAAATAAAATTTGCGTGTATCATTATTATGTGTATTGCCGTATTGTTACTCATAGATTGTGTCGTGAATATGAAGGACGAGGCTAAAGCATCCGGGGATAAAGCGGAGGGAAAAGTAAAGGTTGAAGAGATCCGCCCTACAGAGGATGATGAGAGTCAGTCTTGCAGAACATATGTTATCCATAATGAAGATCACACATTGGGAAATGCCCTCAGGTCATTGCTAGTTCTATGTTATACATTATATTACAATACATTAGACCCTCGGCTACATATATAATATATATGCTATTATGCTATTCATTATAATACTACTAGTGCAGTTATATACCATACTAAACATAAAGGTTAAAAATGCTGAACTTCTTGACGCTGCCGCAACTCTAGTATAGTTACTACATTGTATATTTAACCACAATGTGGTTAGCACCAACTTGTACTAGCTGCAAACGGCTGTGTCTAAAAATGTATGGCAATCTCAGGTCAGTAGGCTATAGCTTTAGAAGTTCACATCAATGCTACTTTAGATCCTTCATTCTAGTGCTGTTCATCATTACCACCGTACCTCATTGCTTTGTCATATGGAATTTTGCTATTAGTCTGTATAATTTAGTATTTAGTCTCTATCATTATGGATCTCTACTATCCAGTGTATTATGCTTAGGCCACACTGACGCGAATTTTCTTGCGAATAGCGAATTTTGGCCGAAGGCGAATTCGCAAATTATAATCGAGCGTGCCACACTGCAAAAGCTATAAGCGAATTCGCATTGATTTCACCCAATGAGGGATCAAAAATTATTATCCCCGGTCACGTTTCTCATTCACTGCAGAACTAGAACTCCGAAAAATGTAAAATAAAAATATAATTAAAATAAAATAATTATTTTATTCTTACTTTCATTCGTTTTACACAATTCTTGCAAACGGAAGTAGTCATTTTATTCATCAGTTAAAATAAATATTTTAATATAATAATTTAAACTCATGATTGATTGAAAATCCGTGGCTCTGAACACGTGACAGTAACGTGACAAGTAAAAATTGGCCAATCACAAATTAGCGAGTTGCGAATTAGCTGATTGAGATCAGCGAGTGCGAAATCGCTAATTTTGCGCGAATTCGCACAAAATTTGCGATTTGCGAATTCGCCTTTGGCCAAAATTCGCTATTCGCACAAAAAATCGCGTCAGTGTGGCCCTAGCATTATGCTTTAGCTACATTTATTTGGAGTTATCTATTCCTGCCTGTTGATAGACTTTAAACAAATAATGCTTTACATATTATCTATAACGAAGCAATTACTGGAAGCAGTAACTCTATCAGGGAAGTTGATAGCTGTAATACTGCCATCCCAAGCTACTTTGTATCATAAGACTAATAGACGTCATGTAGTTCTTGTCTAGCCTAGTGACTCCGACTCTGAAGATGCCACTCCTTCAACAGTTCACAGTTAACTGCACACTTCTACAGGGTTTGTGCTTGTAAATTGTACAGGCTTTCCTTGTATTTGTGCTGATTACGTGATTGCCACCTGAACATCTTGCAATTTCCAGATGAGCTATGTTGTTCATCTGTGGTTTGAGTAGAAATAACTATCAAAGGCCTTACCTCACATTTCCCCAACCAAACATTAATAATTTTAATTGCATGGAATTGGTGTTGCCTGAAGCTAGCTCACTATAAAGCGATGAGAATGAGAGTTCTGGTATTAAAATATTTTGAGGCAAAAGTTAACTACAAGTTCTTTCGGTTTCATGTACGCGTATATACATGTACATGTATAAAAACTCCCTATTCCCTGTTAATAGCTGTATGTATGGCCTAGAGCCTCTAATATGTATGTAATAATTATAGTACAGATGCATGAGTAAGGCAAATAGATGAGGAAGCGCATCATCTAATAATAATTTCAATTAAATAAATTGCCATCCCACTTTCTGCGTTACTCATATTAAGATAAAATTATAAATTAAAACAAATTAAAACTTGACAAATTGTAATTGCTAATTGGTTAACTATTTCTTCTGCATCCTGGTTCCTGTGCTGTACAATAGTAAACTAGGTCAGGAACACAGTTCTAACGCCCTGGAGAAGTTATTAGATACCCCATACATAGCAGACAGCAGCACCGCTGCCTTCACTACACACTGCCTTACATCCGCCTATCGCTTAATCATCACCTACTATGCTCATAATAATTATAGGCTACACGATCACCTGTGTAGTGTCTGTCAACTTGAGCAGACAGGGTTCTACAGGTACTTGCTTACCTTATAGACATTTGATCCAATAATATTAATAATCATGAAGGCTATATACATGCTGGTCGTACTGTGGTGTTTTACCAGAGTGATGCAACAGCTACTGCAAATATTCATAATACATGCCATAGCATCAATTCAGGCTCTCTCTCTTATTCTGAGTACCACATTGGCTTATCACCTAGCAATGAGCTTGTTTCTACACATAGTTAATTATTATGAAAAGTTACAGATTTTTAGGTCATTTGAATGTATATTGCTTTGTTGCGAACTCCAAGATGTTTTGAATTTTCCAAGAAAGAATGCAAAGAATTGGTACTGAGAGATCTTATCAAACATGTTTTATTTATTCTCTTCGGTGCATAGAAAACGAGACACAAACACATATGTAATGTCTAAGAGGGGAGATACAATTCCCCACTTGATCAAGGGCCTCGATTATTTCACTCTGCTAACTAGAAGATATTTTTCAATAATTTTACATGTGGATGGTATGACATGTTCAGGTGGCGTTTGCACGTATAAGGCAGAGTGATAATTTGCTATAGTACACAATGAGTATTCGCTTGCCTGGATGACCTTCACCTAACCTTACGTTGCTCGAGTAAGCAAATAGTTCATTACATAAACACAATGAGATTGGGAAAGTAAATGTATCTGCACCGATATCCTTCTTCGTTGATTTTCAATCATTGAATCAATATAGTTAATGGGACTTGCAGTCTAAACAACTAGGCCAGTTTGATGTCAAAGGTAGTTCAAACCAGGCAACCATCACCCTCCCCCCTCCCCCTTCCTAAGTCTAATAAAAATGACCAGTACTACATACCTGTGTCAAACCCTCAACAATACTTGAAATAGGAAAAATGAAAATGACAGTAGGACATTAATTCAAACTTTACAAATTCATCTCTGCATACCTTGGATTATAAAGTTGAATATCTTTATTTAATGAATATATAAATATAAAGCAGGATTCTTTGCATGTACATTGTAAGCATATCTGAAAGGCATATGTGACCTGCATGCATGGTGAAAGAGTGATATTAAATATTCGGAATCATCCCACCATGGAAAAGTGCAATAGTGGTCCAGGTTGTTGGATTGTCCCTACTGTTTACAGAAAAATGTTAGCTGATACACTATCCGCTAATTGAATAGTGTCTAGTGCGGTGGTTCTTCATAACCTGCCAAAAGGCTTTCTCTATGATCTTTGTGAAGTACATGTACTTACAAAATAAAACTGCCATGAGTATTTGCTGCCGCAAAAATAGTGGCTGGTGATGACCTCTTCATATAACCCCCTCAAATTAACCACTAAAGATTTTATGACACCATTTAGTTCAAACAAATTTGGCAGAGAAGGATGCTGTGGATTGCATATGAAATGTTTGTTTGCTGTCTCCTGGCCTTTGAGACATCAACATTTCTTTACACCAGAATCATTTCGAGTGTTTAATGCTGCAAAAAATTCTATTTCCACAGCTGTGAAAACTGAAATGTTCACATTTCATCGCCTTCATCCTATCCGCCTTCATCTTGTCCGCCTTCATCCTGTCTTCTCGGTGGCGTGGCGGGTCTTTGCCTGATGCAAAGTGGAATCACACTTCTCCATCTTAAATCTTGGAAGAAATTTATTGTGTAAAAAGTATGGCCAGACCCAAACACCATTTATATGTACATCGTACATGTATATGCCTATACAACACACTCTATAGGCCTATTACATGTACATGTGTCTACTAATATTAATTTCACATCAAGAGCACTGTCATTGTTAACTGTAATATTCATACTAATATCAAGACAGTCCGCTGTTGTGTTTATAGATATGTTACACTCAAGGATGAGAGAGTAGAATTCTGTGGGTATTCAGTACCCCACCCGTCTGAAGACAAGATCAACTTCAGAATTCAAACTAACCAAACGTGTTCAGCTGAGGATGTTCTTAGAGATGGCCTTGCAAGGCTGGTTGAAGCCACGACTGCAGTCCTCGATGCATTTAATCAGGCCGTCACCAAGCATGAAAGTGAACAGTAAGCCTCTTTTTATGTGGTCTTGGTTGAGACCTGTTACAGTTGTACAGTATATCACATATTATCTAAAATTTATACTGTATATTATTGCTATATAATCATTATTGTTGATCGAGCGTTACATGCCTTTTCAATATACCTGTATTTGTGGTAAATTCAGCTGATTTTTTGCTCTTTTTCGTTTTGTTTTTACCCTACATGGATATACTAACATGGTCTTATTTCTGTATGTGCAATCTGATTGGTTATTGTAAAGTCACAAATGCGCATGTAAACTCCAAACCAGCTGCAAAACTGAAGTTGGTGGTATGTGCAAGTGAAGGCAATATTTGATATTGTGATTAATTTAATATGCATTACATGACATGTGTATATAAACATAATTTGAATGCATTGCACACTTATTTTGTATAATTATTGTAAACATGAAATGTTGTACATAATAATATAAGTAAAATTTCTGAATTGAAAAACTTTGTATTTTGGCTGTGGAATATCTGTTTTATACTAAATACTGACAGATAACAAGGATAGTCAGGTAGAATCCCTAAGTGAGTAATATAACAGAACTCCTACACACACATGTAAGAGGATTTAGATAGAGCGGATTCATTGCCTTGTTACGATATTTAAATATAGAACTACAAAATCTACATGTACTTGCACCATCCATGTGTAGAGATGCATATTAGCAAAATGGAGATCTTTTATTCAGGGAGAGTATTTTAGACATTATACTGTAGTCGCTCATTAATCATTGTATATCACAACTTTAATTCTAATTAGTTGGTAGATCCCTGGAGAAATCTCCACTTCCTGGCTGATACTTATTCACACACATCAGCATCTGAGTAAATGTAATCTTAACGCCTTATTGTATTGTTAATGAGCATAAATATTTTGCGATTATTTGGTCCTCGGTACACCCAGGTTATTGATATATGCCCGCTATACTCAACAACGACTATGCTAAGGAAATGAGGCTATCATCTATAGTAATGACCAGAGACCTCCTCTAAGAGTATAAACAATTAGGGATGAAATGCTCAGCACTAATTACTTGTATTGTTACTTGTATCAATACTATCACCTCCCAGTGACTGACCTTTCTAAAGATTATTCAACTTGATCATTATTACTAATTCCTGAAACGACAGTATTTAATCTTCTGTCTTCCGTATGTCCAGCCTATACAACATATAATGCAGAACATACGTGTACGTATATATTCTATTACAAAATAACTGGCTATGTTTATGACTCGCTAGGTCTCTCAGTCTATTTACACCAAGGGTTCACAGTCTATGATTTTCCTAGTGATTTAATTTGTGTTGGTGTGGTTGTAAGAAAGTGCAAGCATATTTGTGCTAAAACCATCTGTGTTAGCCTTTCAGTAGTTCACCATACTTGTGCCGTACTTGAACAAGGCTTTGCAAGATTCCAAAGTCTGATATATATTTGACAATTATATTTTTAGCCTCAGGCGTCGAAATTATTAATTAAAAAGCACGTTTAATTTTCATATAAACTTAATTTTTACGCGTAGGTGATTGCGTATTTAAAGAATGCCTAGGGCAATAAAGCCCCAGGCAGACCCCTGAGCATTTCAGGGAAACGGCTTCCTTTCATGTAGTTCAATGTACGACAGATTGAAGTGAAGCAAAATTAATTGATCCGTCTAAAAAGTTCTTATGCCCTAAATTCAAGTGTGTGCTTGTCTGTATGGTTGAGCAGCATTGTGCAAGTATCTCCAGTAAAGATTAGGTTTGGTGGCGATCAAATGTCATTCAATAGGTATGACCACAGTTTACGTCCTTAGACTGTTTATCGCTTGACCAGACAGCCCGACCTGGCTGTTTTTTGGTAATTCTGTAAACATGTTATAGAAAAACAGTGACACAGTGACCTTACCCTCTTGGTGTTAATTAACACTTTTGTGTACCGACTCAAGTGGAATAATTAGAAGCGTTGGGTGATGTCAGATTGATTGGTTGTTTGTATATCATTGGCATCGTTATTGATCAGCTTGTTGTCACTGACGGCTAATGATCGTAGTGGGAGGTGGTACAATACGCAATTGGGCTATTAATTCGTAATTAATATATGTCTATTATGTATAATGAGAGTTTTGTTTATCCATACCCATCTCAGTACGCTCTAGCAGACGAAACAAAGAAATGGGGACTGTCAGACCCCAGCAACCAATGCTGCCTCCGATCTCATAACAATAACTCATCATGTGCCATATAGCTTTTATTTGTTTATTGATGTAAAACATGCCTTAATTATAGAAACAATTATAAGAAAGGTGGTGTAAATAGCCTAATATTCATTATACATGTGTGTTGCGCTGCTATTTTAGAAATGTGACTATATATGAACAGGCCTAAGTCTGTCAGACTATATTATACTATAAAAGACACCGACAATATACACTCTCCTAAATTCGGTCTTTGTATGGTCCATCCATTGTATGAAAATAAATAAGTATGTAATGTAAACCTGAAATAACAATGATTTCTTAATTATTATTGGCCCCAATTTCTAAATATATATTAATTAAATTAATTATGGGTACTAAAGTTAATTAACAGGCTTTTGTGGTGTACATGATGTGTGTCTAGCCCAAATATACATACATTGCACTTACATGTAAATACATAATGTGCATGTGAATTACCTTTAATTGCATAGTAAGTAATACAGCACTTATACTGTAATTGGGTCTATAAATGTGTTCTAAAAAGCAACAGTGACAATATTATGTGTAATAATGTATGTGATGAAACTGTATCTTCCTGAATTTATCTGCAGATACTAAATTTGAGAAATGTAATTATTATAGAATTGTGAATCTCACTTGATGTTCTTCTATTTCATATTTGGTAGCAATACTCTTGTAAACATGAAATGCAAACTTCTCTCTCTCCCACTCTCTCCCAAGCACTAGCCTACCTGTATAACTTTGTGCATGTATAGACACATGTATATGTATATATCATTCTGTACACAATAGCAAATCAAAGTCTTTTCTAAGCCAAGCTTAAAGGGCTACAGAAATGATAATATTTTGTTTGGTCCATCTAAACTGTAAGCCCTGAGGCTGCTATATTCACTTTATCAAAACTCTGAAAATAATTTGGGCTGGGATATGCCAGCATATAAAATCATCATGAAAAGTGAGTTCTGGAAAAGGAAGTCCTAAGTTACAGGGGTGTTGTCCACATCCTGTATGACGTGTGAAGGCCCATAGCTTGATTCTCTAATTATAGTCCTGTGTA